>CM072807.1:46927903-48291237 GCA_037013495.1 Hippophae tibetana
AAAGTGGCAACCATAATTAATAATTTTTTTTTATTGAAAAAATTAGTAACTCCCTTGTTTTTTCAAAGAACAAAGATAGGTTGAAAACGGAAAACAAAGAACATGAAAAAGATACAAAGAATTAAAAGAAAAGTACGAATTAAATTTTAAGGACGAAAATGATGATAACAACATTAAAATAAAAACAAACTTTAGGGACCAAAGTTCTTTCTTTTTTTTGTGATTTATTACTTATGAAAACAAAACACAATCTAAGGCCAAAAACTTTAAAATTAAAATTCAAAAAATTGATATATCAAGCTAGATAATCAATTATTAGCAACCATGGTTTTGATACCAAATGATGCGAAATTGTTTGGCGCACAACCTTGTAACCAAAGAAGCAAAAGGAATAAGAAAGATTGATTTGCTAAGAAGGTGGTTAGGAAGATCAATTTCGTTTCCTGAAATGCAAGAACCAAAAACAAAGCAATATTGTGCGACGAAATTGTAAGATGTCAGAAAATAGTATAAAAGATGAAATTTGGGTTCGAGAAGTCGGAGAACTAATATATTGCTTCTGTTTATTTTTATTAATCGAGAATAGCTTCCATTTAATCTCTTATAATAGTTTTTTTGATTCACAGTTTAAATGTAATAAGGGTTTAAAGTGGCAACCATAATTAATAATTTTTTTTAATTGAAAAAATTAGTAACTCGCTTGTTTTTTCAAAGAACAAAGATAGGTTGAAACCAGAAAACAAAGAACATGAAAAAGATACAAAGAATTAAAAGAAAAGTACAAATTAAATTTTAAGGACGAAAATGATGATAACAACATTAAAATAAAAACAAACTTTAGGGACCAAAGTTCTTTCTTTTTTTGTGATTTGTTAGTTATGAAAACAAAACACAATCAAAGGCCAAAAACTTTAAAATTAAAATTCAAAAAATTGATATATCAAGCTAGATAATCAATTATTAGCAACCATGGTTTTGATACCAAATGATGCGAAATTGTTTGGCGCACAACCTTGTAACCAAAGAACCAAAAGGAATAAGAAAGATTGATTTGCTAAGAAGGTGGTTAGGAAGATCAATTTCGTTTCCTGAAATGCAAGAACCAAAAACGAAGCAATATTGTGCGACGAAAATGTAAGACGTCAGAAAATAGTATAAAAGATGAAATTTTGGTTCGAGAACACGGAGAACTAATATATTGCTTCTGTTTGTTTTTATTAATCGAGAATAGCTTCCATTTAATGTCTTATAATAGTTTTTTCGATTTACATTTTTAATGTAATAAGGGTTTAAATTGGCAACCATAATTAATAATTTTTTTAATTGAAAAAATTAGTAACTCCCTTGTTTTTTCAAAGAACAAAGATTGGTTGAAAACTGAAAACAAAGAACATGAAAAAGATACAAAGAATTAAAAGAAAAGTACGAAATAAATTTTAAGGACGAAAATGATGATAACAACATTAAAATAAAAACAAACTTTAGGGACCAAAGTTCTTTCTTTTTTTCTGATTTGTTACTTATGAAAACAAAACACAATCAAAGGCCAAAAACTTTAAAATTAAAATTCAAAAAATTGATATATCAAGCTAGATAATCAATTATTAGCAACCATGGTTTTGATACCAAATGATGCGAAATTGTTTGGCGCACAACCTTGTAACCAAAGAACCAAAAGGAATAAGAAAGATTGATTTGCTAAGAAGGTGGTTAGGAAGATCAATTTCGTTTCCTAAAATGCAAGAACCAAAAACAAAGCAATATTGTGCGACGAAATTGTAAGATGTCAGAAAATAGTGTAAAAGATGAAATTTGGGTTCGAGAAGTCGGGGAACTAATATATTGCTTCTGTTTGTTTTTATTAATCGAGAATAGCTTCCATTTAATCTCTTATAATAGTTTTTTTGATTCACAGTTTAAATGTAATAAGGGTTTAAATTGGCAACCATAATTAATAATTTTTTTTAATTGAAAAAATTAGTAAACTCGCTTGTTTTTTCAAAGAACAAAGATAGGTTGAAAACAGAAAACAAAGAACATGAAAAAGATACAAAGAATTAAAAGAAAAGTACAAATTAAATTTTAAGGACGAAAATGATGATAACAACATTAAAATAAAAACAAACTTTAGGGACCAAAGTTCTTTCTTTTTTTGTGATTTGTTAGTTATGAAAACAAAACACAATCAAAGGCCAAAAACTTTAAAATTAAAATTCAAAAAATTGATATATCAAGCTAGATAATCAATTATTAGCAACCATAGTTTTGATACCAAATGATGCGAAATTGTTTGGCGCACAACCTTGTAACCAAAGAACCAAAAGGAATAAGAAAGATTGATTTGCTAAGAAGGTGGTTAGGAAGATCAATTTCGTTTCCTGAAATGCAAGAACCAAAAACGAAGCAATATTGTGCGACGAAAATGTAAGACGTCAGAAAATAGTATAAAAGATGAAATTTTGGTTCGAGAACACGGAGAACTAATATATTGCTTATGTTTGTTTTTATTAATCGAGAATAGCTTCCATTTAATGTCTTATAATAGTTTTTTCGATTCACATTTTTAATGTAATAAGGGTTTAAATTGGCAACCATAATTAATAATTCTTTTTAATTGAAAAAATTAGTAACTCCCTTGTCTTTTCAAAGAACAAAGAGAGGTTGAAAACGGAAAACAAAGAACATGAAAAAGATACAAAGAATTAAAAGAAAAGTACGAATTAAATTTTAAAGACGAAAATAATGATAACAACATTAAAATAAAAACAAACTTTAGGGACCAAAGTTCTTTCTTTTTTTGGGATTTGTTACTTATGAAAACAAAACACAATCAAAGGCCAAAAACTTTAAAATTAAAATTCAAAAAATTGATATATCAAGCTAGATAATCAATTATTAGCAACCATGGTTTTGATACCAAATGATGCGAAATTTTTTGGCGCACAACCTTGTAACCAAAGAACCAAAAGGAATAAGAAAGATTGATTTGCTAAGAAGGTGGTTAGGAAGATCAATTTCGTTTCCTGAAATGCAAGAAGCAAAAACGAAGCAATATTGTGCGACGAAAATGTAAGATGTCAGAAAATAGTATAAAAGATGAAATTTTGGTTCGAGAACACGAAGAACTAATATATTGCTTCTGTTTGTTTTTATTAATCGAGAATAACTTCCATTTAATGTCTTATAATAGTTTTTTTTATTCACATTTTTAATGTAATAAGGGTTTAAAGTGGCAACCATAATTAATAATTTTTTTCAATTGAAAAAATTAGTAACTCCCTTGTTTTTTCAAAGAACAAAGATAGGTTGAAAACGGAAAACAAAGAACATGAAAAAGATACAAAGTATTAAAAGAAAAGTACGAATTAAATTTTAAGGACGAAAATAATGATAACAACATTAAAATAAAAACAAACTTTAGGGACCAAAGTTCTTTCGTTTTTTGTGATTTGTTACTTATGAAAACAAAACACAGTCAAAGGCCAAAAACTTTAAAATTAAAATTGATAAAATTGATATATCAAGCTAGATAACCAATTATTTGCAACCATGGTTTTGATACCAAATGATGCGAAATTGTTTAGCGCACAACCTTGGAACCAAGGAACCAAAAGGAATAAGAAAGATTGAATTGCTAAGAAGGTGGTTAGGAAGATCAATTTCCTTTCCTGAAGCGTAACAACCAAAAACAAAGGAATATTGTGCGACGAAATATTAAGATGTCAGAAAATAGTATAAAAGATGAAATTTGGGTTTGAGAACGCGGAGAACTAATATATTGCTTCTGTTCGTTTTTATTAACCTAAAATAGATTCTATTTAATCTCTTATAATAGTTTTTTTCGATTCACAGTTTAAATGTAATAACAGTTTAAAGTGGCAACCTTAATTAATTATTTTTTTTAATTGAAAAAATTAGTAACTCGCTTGTTTATTCAAAGAACAAAGATAGGTTGAAAACGAAAAAACAAAGAACATGAAAAAGATACAAAGAATTAAAAGAAAAAATACGAATTAAATTTTAAGGACGAAAATAATGATAACAACATTAAAATAAAAAACAAACTTTAGGGACCAAAGTTCTTTCTTTTGTTGCGATTTTTTACTTATGAAAACAAAACACAATCATAGGCCAAAAAACTTAAAATTAAAATTCAAAAAATTGATATATCAAGCTAGATAACCAATTATTAGCAACCATGGTTTTGATACCAAATGATGCGAAATTGTTTGGCGCACAACCTTGTAACCAAAGAACCAAAAGGAATAAGAAAGATTGATTTGCTAAGAAGGTGGTTAGGAAGATCAGTTTTCGTTCCTGAAATGCAAGAACCAAAAACAAAGCAATATTGTGCGGACGAAATTGTAAGAACGTCAGAGAATAGTATAAAAGATGAAATTTGGGTTTGAGAACACGGAGAACTAATATATTGCTTCTGTTTGTTTTTATTGATCGAGAATAGCTTCCATTTAATCTCTTATAACAGTTTTTGCGATTCACAGTTTAAATGTAATAAGGGTTTAAAGTGGCAACCATAATTAATAATTTTTTTTTATTGAAAAAATTAGTAACTCCCTTGTTTTTTCAAAGAACAAAGATAGAAACGGAAAACAAAGAACATGAAAAAGATACAAAGAATTAAAAGAAAAGTACGAATTAAATTTTAAGGACGAAAATATGATAACAACATTAAAATAAAAACAAACTTTAGGGACCAAAGTTCTTTCTTTTTTTGTGATTTATTACTTATGAAAACAAAACACAATCTAAGGCCAAAAACTTTAAAATTAAAATTCAAAAAATTGATATATCAAGCTAGATAATCAATTATTAGCAACCATGGTTTTGATACCAAATGATGCGAAATTGTTTGGCGGCACAACCTTGTAACCAAAGAAGCAAAAGGAATAAGAAAGATTGATTTGCTAAGAAGGTGGTTAGGAAGATCAATTTCGTTTCCTGAAATGCAAGAACCAAAAACAAAGCAATATTGTGCGACGAAATTGTAAGATGTCAGAAAATAGTATAAAAGATGAAATTTGGGTTCGAGAAGTCGGAGAACTAATATATTGCTTCTGTTTATTTTTATTAATCGAGAATAGCTTCCATTTAATCTCTTATAATAGTTTTTTTGATTCACAGTTTAAATGTAATAAGGGTTTAAAGTGGCAACCATAATTAATAATTTTTTTTAATTGAAAAAATTAGTAACTCGCTTGTTTTTTCAAAGAACAAAGATAGGTTGAAAACAGAAAACAAAGAACATGAAAAAGATACAAAGAATTAAAAGAAAAGTACAAATTAAATTTTAAGGACGAAAATGATGATAACAACATTAAAATAAAAACAAACTTTAGGGACCAAAGTTCTTTCTTTTTTTGTGATTTGTTAGTTATGAAAACAAAACACAATCAAAGGCCAAAAACTTTAAAATTAAAATTCAAAAAATTGATATATCAAGCTAGATAATCAATTATTAGCAACCATGGTTTTGATACCAAATGATGCGAAATTGTTTGGCGCACAACCTTGTAACCAAAGAACCAAAAGGAATAAGAAAGATTGATTTGCTAAGAAGGTGGTTAGGAAGATCAATTTCGTTTCCTGAAATGCAAGAACAAAAAACGAAGCAATATTGTGCGACGAAAATGTAAGACGTCAGAAAATAGTATAAAAGATGAAATTTTGGTTCGAGAACACGGAGAACTAATATATTGCTTCTGTTTGTTTTTATTAATCGAGAATAGCTTCCATTTAATGTCTTATAATAGTTTTTTCGATTTACATTTTTAATGTAATAAGGGTTTAAATTGGCAACCATAATTAATAATTTTTTTAATTGAAAAAATTAGTAACTCCCTTGTTTTTTCAAAGAACAAAGATTGGTTGAAAACGGAAAACAAAGAACATGAAAAAGATACAAAGAATTAAAAGAAAAGTACGAAATAAATTTTAAGGACGAAAATGATGATAACAACATTAAAATAAAAACAAACTTTAGGGACCAAAGTTCTTTCTTTTTTTGTGATTTGTTACTTATGAAAACAAAACACAATCAAAGGCCAAAAACTTTAAAATTAAAATTCAAAAAATTGATATATCAAGCTAGATAATCAATTATTAGCAACCATGGTTTTGATACCAAATGATGCGAAATTGTTTGGCGCACAACCTTGTAACCAAAGAACCAAAAGGAATAAGAAAGATTGATTTGCTAAGAAGGTGGTTAGGAAGATCAATTTCGTTTCCTAAAATGCAAGAACCAAAAACAAAGCAATATTGTGCGACGAAATTGTAAGATGTCAGAAAATAGTGTAAAAGATGAAATTTGGGTTCGAGAAGTCGGGGAACTAATATATTGCTTCTGTTTGTTTTTATTAATCGAGAATAGCTTCCATTTAATCTCTTATAATAGTTTTTTTTGATTCACAGTTTAAATGTAATAAGGGTTTAAATTGGCAACCATAATTAATAATTTTTTTTAATTGAAAAAATTAGTAACTCGCTTGTTTTTTCAAAGAACAAAGATAGGTTGAAAACAGAAAACAAAGAACATGAAAAAGATACAACGAATTAAAAGAAAAGTATGAATTAAATTTTAAAGACGAAAATGATGATAACAACATTAAAATAAAAACAAACTTTAGGGACCAAAGTTCTTTCTTTTTTTGCGATTTTTTTCTTATGAAAACAAAACACAATCAAAGGCCAAAAACTTTAAAATTAAAATTCAAAAAATTGATATATCAAGCTAGATAATCAATTATTAGCAACCATGGTTTTGATACCAAATGATGCGAAATTGTTTGGCGCACAACCTTGTAACCAAAGAACCAAAAGGAATAAGAAAGATTGATTTGCTAAAAAGGTGGTTAGGAAGATCAATTTCGTTTCCTGAAGGGTAAGAACCAAAAACAAAGGAATATTGTGCAACGAAATTGTAAGACGCCAGAAAATAGTATAAAAGATGAAATTTGGGTTTGAGAACACGGAGAACTAATATATTGCTTCTGTTTGTTTTTATTGATCGAGAATAGCTTCCATTTAATCTCTTATAACAGTTTTTTCGATTCACAGTTTAAATGTAATAAGGGTTTAAAGTGGCAACCATAATTAATAATTTTTTTTAATTGAAAAAATTAGTATCTCCCTTGTTTTTTCAAAGAACAAAGATAGGTTGAAAACGGAAAACAAAGAACATGAAAAAGATACAAAGAATTAAAAGAAAAGTACGAATTAAATTTTAAGGACGAAAATGATGATAACAACATTAAAATAAAAACAAACTTTAGGGACCAAAGTTCTTTCTTTTTTTGTGATTTGTTACTTATGAAAACAAAACACAATCAAAGGCCAAAAACTTTAAAATTAAAATTCAAAAAATTGATATATCAAGCTAGATAATCAATTATTAGCAACCATGGTTTTGATACCAAATGATGCGAAATTGTTTGGCGCACAACCTTGTAACCAAAGAACCAAAAGGAATAAAAAAGATTGATTTGCTAAGAAGGTGGTTAGGAAGATCAATTTCGTTTCCTGAAATGCAAGAACCAAAAACAAAGCAATATTGTGCGACGAAATTGTAAGATGTCAGAAAATAGTATAAAAGATGAAATTTGGGTTCGAGAAGTCGGAGAACTAATATATTGCTTCTGTTTGCTTTTATTAATCGAGAATAGCTTCCATTTAATCTCTTATAATAGTTTTTTTGATTCACAGTTTAAATGTAATAAGGGTTTAAAGTGGCAACCATAATTAATAATTTTTTTTAATTGAAAAAATTAGTAACTCGCTTGTTTTTTCAAAGAACAAAGATAGGTTGAAAACAGAAAACAAAGAACATGAAAAAGATACAAAGAATTAAAAGAAAAGTACGAATTAAATTTTAAAGACGAAAATGATGATAACAACATTAAAATAAAAACAAACTTTAGGGACCAAAGTTCTTTCTTTTTTTGTGATTTGTTACTTATGAAAACAAAACACAATCAAAGGCCAAAAACTTTAAAATTAAAATTCAAAAAATTGATATATCAAGCTAGATAATCAATTATTAGCAACCATAGTTTTGATACCAAATGATGCGAAATTGTTTGGCGCACAACCTTGTAACCAAAGAACCAAAAGGAATAAGAAAGATTGATTTGCTAAGAAGGTGGTTAGGAAGATCAATTTCGTTTCCTGAAATGCAAGAACCAAAAACGAAGCAATATTGTGCGACGAAAATGTAAGACGTCAGAAAATAGTATAAAAGATGAAATTTTGGTTCGAGAACACGGAGAACTAATATATTGCTTCTGTTTGTTTTTATTAATCGAGAATAGCTTCCATTTAATGTCTTATAATAGTTTTTTTGATTCACATTTTTAATGTAATAAGGGTTTAAATTGGCAACCATAATTAATAATTTTTTTTAATTGAAAAAATTAGTAACTCCCTTGTTTTTTCAAAGAACAAAGATTGGTTGAAAACGGAAAACAAAGAACATGAAAAAGATACAAAGAATTAAAAGAAAAGTACGAATTAAATTTTAAAGATGAAAATAATGATAACAACATTAAAATAAAAACAAACTTTAGGGACCAAAGTTCTTTCTTTTTTTGTGATTTGTTACTTATGAAAACAAAACACAATCAAAGGCCAAAAACTTTAAAATTAAAATTCAAAAAATTGATATATCAAGCTAGATAATCAATTATTAGCAACCATGGTTTTGATACCAAATGATGCGAAATTGTTTGGCGCACAACCTTGTAACCAAAGAACCAAAAGGAATAAGAAAGATTGATTTGCTAAGAAGGTGGTTAGGAAGATCAATTTCGTTTCCTGAAATGCAAGAAGCAAAAACGAAGCAATATTGTGCGACGAAAATGTAAGATGTCAGAAAATAGTATAAAAGATGAAATTTTGGTTCGACAACACGGAGAACTAATATATTGCTTCTGTTTGTTTTTATTAATCGAGAATAGCTTCCATTTAATGTCTTATAATAGTTTTTTTTATTCACATTTTTAATGTAATAAGGGTTTAAAGTGGCAACCATAATTAATAATTTTTTTTAATTGAAAAAATTAGTAACTCCCTTGTTTTTTCAAAGAACAAAGATATGTTGAAAACGGAAAACAAAGAACATGAAAAAGATACAAAGAATTAAAAGAAAAGTACGAATTAAATTTTAAGGACGAAAATAATGATAACAACATTAAAATAAAAACAAACTTTAGGGACCAAAGTTCTTTCGTTTTTTGTGATTTGTTACTTATGAAAACAAAACACAGTCAAAGGCCAAAAACTTTAAAATTAAAATTGATAAAATTGATATATCAAGCTAGATAACCAATTATTTGCAACCATGGTTTTGATACCAAATGATGCGAAATTGTTTAGCGCACAACCTTGGAACCAAGGAACCAAAAGGAATAAGAAAGATTGAATATCTAAGAAGGTGGTTAGGAAGATCAATTTCCTTTCCTGAAGGGCAAGAACCAAAAACAAAGGAATATTGTGCGACGAAATTGTAAGATGTCAGAAAATAGTATAAAAGATGAAATTTGGGTTTGAGAACGCGGAGAACTAATATATTGCTTCTATTTGTTTTTATTAATCTAGAATAGATTCTATTTAATCTCTTATAATAGTTTTTTCGATTCAC
This sequence comes from Hippophae tibetana, assembly GCA_037013495.1. Taxonomy (NCBI): domain Eukaryota; kingdom Viridiplantae; phylum Streptophyta; class Magnoliopsida; order Rosales; family Elaeagnaceae; genus Hippophae; species Hippophae tibetana. Next base: position 46,937,559 of record CM072807.1, read on the forward strand.
AGTTTAAATGTAATAACAGTTTAAAGTGGCAACCTTAATTAATTATTTTTTTTAATTGAAAAAATTAGTAACTCGCTTGTTTATTCAAAGAACAAAGATAGGTTGAAAACGAAAAACAAAGAACATGAAAAAGATACAAAGAATTAAAAGAAAAATACGAATTAAATTTTAAGGACGAAAATAATGATAACAACATTAAAATAAAAACAAACTTTAGGGACCAAAGTTCTTTCTTTTTTTGTGATTTGTTACTTATGAAAACAAAACACAATCAAAGGCCAAAAACTTTAAAATTAAAATTCAAAAAATTGATATATCAAGCTAGATAATCAATTATTAGCAACCATGGTTTTGATACCAAATGATGCGAAATTGTTTGGCGCACAACCTTGTAACCAAAGAACCAAAAGGAATAAGAAAGATTGATTTGCTAAAAAGGTGGTTAGGAAGATCAATTTCGTTTCCTGAAGGGTAAGAACCAAAAACAAAGGAATATTGTGCAACGAAATTGTAAGACGCCAGAAAATAGTATAAAAGATGAAATTTGGGTTTGAGAACACGGAGAACTAATATATTGCTTCTGTTTGTTTTTATTGATCGAGAATAGCTTCCATTTAATCTCTTATAACAGTTTTTTCGATTCACAGTTTAAATGTAATAAGGGTTTAAAGTGGCAACCATAATTAATAATTTTTTTTAATTGAAAAAATTAGTAACTCCCTTGTTTTTTCAAAGAACAAAGATAGGTTGAAAACGGAAAACAAAGAACATGAAAAAGATACAAAGAATTAAAAGAAAAGTACGAATTAAATTTTAAGGACGAAAATGATGATAACAACATTAAAATAAAAACAAACTTTAGGGACCAAAGTTCTTTCTTTTTTTGTGATTTGTTACTTATGAAAACAAAACACAATCAAAGGCCAAAAACTTTAAAATTAAAATTCAAAAAATTGATATATCAAGCTAGATAATCAATTATTAGCAACCATGGTTTTGATACCAAATGATGCGAAATTGTTTGGCGCACAACCTTGTAACCAAAGAACCAAAAGGAATAAAAAAGATTGATTTGCTAAGAAGGTGGTTAGGAAGATCAATTTCGTTTCCTGAAATGCAAGAACCAAAAACAAAGCAATATTGTGCGACGAAATTGTAAGATGTCAGAAAATAGTATAAAAGATGAAATTTGGGTTCGAGAAGTCGGAGAACTAATATATTGCTTCTGTTTGCTTTTATTAATCGAGAATAGCTTCCATTTAATCTCTTATAATAGTTTTTTTGATTCACAGTTTAAATGTAATAAGGGTTTAAAGTGGTAACCATAATTAATAATTTTTTTTAATTGTAAAAATTAGTAACTCGCTTGTTTTTTCAAAGAACAAAGATAGGTTGAAAACAGAAAACAAAGAACATGAAAAAGATACAAAGAATTAAAAGAAAAGTACGAATTAAATTTTAAAGACGAAAATGATGATAACAACATTAAAATAAAAACAAACTTTAGGGACCAAAGTTCTTTCTTTTTTTGTGATTTGTTACTTATGAAAACAAAACACAATCAAAGGCCAAAAACTTTAAAATTAAAATTCAAAAAATTGATATATCAAGCTAGATAATCAATTATTAGCAACCATAGTTTTGATACCAAATGATGCGAAATTGTTTGGCGCACAACCTTGTAACCAAAGAACCAAAAGGAATAAGAAAGATTGATTTGCTAAGAAGGTGGTTAGGAAGATCAATTTCGTTTCCTGAAATGCAAGAACCAAAAACGAAGCAATATTGTGCGACGAAAATGTAAGACGTCAGAAAATAGTATAAAAGATGAAATTTTGGTTCGAGAACACGGAGAACTAATATATTGCTTCTGTTTGTTTTTATTAATCGAGAATAGCTTCCATTTAATGTCTTATAATAGTTTTTTTGATTCACATTTTTAATGTAATAAGGGTTTAAATTGGCAACCATAATTAATAATTTTTTTTAATTGAAAAAATTAGTAACTCCCTTGTTTTTTCAAAGAACAAAGATTGGTTGAAAACGGAAAACAAAGAACATGAAAAAGATACAAAGAATTAAAAGAAAAGTACGAATTAAATTTTAAAGACGAAAATAATGATAACAACATTAAAATAAAAACAAACTTTAGGGACCAAAGTTCTTTCTTTTTTTGTGATTTGTTACTTATGAAAACAAAACACAATCAAAGGCCAAAAACTTTAAAATTAAAATTCAAAAAATTGATATATCAAGCTAGATAATCAATTATTAGCAACCATGGTTTTGATACCAAATGATGCGAAATTGTTTGGCGCACAACCTTGTAACCAAAGAACCAAAAGGAATAAGAAAGATTGATTTGCTAAGAAGGTGGTTAGGAAGATCAATTTCGTTTCCTGAAATGCAAGAAGCAAAAACGAAGCAATATTGTGCGACGAAAATGTAAGATGTCAGAAAATAGTATAAAAGATGAAATTTTGGTTCGACAACACGGAGAACTAATATATTGCTTCTGTTTGTTTTTATTAATCGAGAATAGCTTCCATTTAATGTCTTATAATAGTTTTTTTTATTCACATTTTTAATGTAATAAGGGTTTAAAGTGGCAACCATAATTAATAATTTTTTTTAATTGAAAAAATTAGTAACTCCCTTGTTTTTTCAAAGAACAAAGATATGTTGAAAACGGAAAACAAAGAACATGAAAAAGATACAAAGAATTAAAAGAAAAGTACGAATTAAATTTTAAGGACGAAAATAATGATAACAACATTAAAATAAAAACAAACTTTAGGGACCAAAGTTCTTTCGTTTTTTGTGATTTGTTACTTATGAAAACAAAACACAGTCAAAGGCCAAAAACTTTAAAATTAAAATTGATAAAATTGATATATCAAGCTAGATAACCAATTATTTGCAACCATGGTTTTGATACCAAATGATGCGAAATTGTTTAGCGCACAACCTTGGAACCAAGGAACCAAAAGGAATAAGAAAGATTGAATATCTAAGAAGGTGGTTAGGAAGATCAATTTCCTTTCCTGAAGGGCAAGAACCAAAAACAAAGGAATATTGTGCGACGAAATTGTAAGATGTCAGAAAATAGTATAAAAGATGAAATTTGGGTTTGAGAACGCGGAGAACTAATATATTGCTTCTATTTGTTTTTATTAATCTAGAATAGATTCTATTTAATCTCTTATAATAGTTTTTTCGATTCACAGTTTAAATGTAATAACAGTTTAAAGTGGCAACCTTAATTAATTATTTTTTTAATTGAAAAAATTAGTAACTCGCTTGTTTATTCAAAGAACAAAGATAGGTTGAAAACGGAAAACAAAGAACATGAAAAAGATACAAAGAATTAAAAGAAAAATACGAATTAAATTTTAAGGACGAAAATAATGATAACAACATTAAAATAAAAACAAACTTTAGGGACCAAAGTTCTTTCTTTTTTTGTGATTTGTTACTTATGAAAACAAAACACAATCAAAGGCCAAAAACTTTAAAATTAAAATTCAAAAAATTGATATATCAAGCTAGATAACCAATTATTAGCAACCATGGTTTTGATACCAAATGATGCGAAATTCTTTGGCGCACAACCTTGTAACCAAAGAACCAAAAGGAATAAGAAAGATTGATTTGCTAAGAAGGTGGTTAGGAAGATCAGTTTCGTTTCCTGAAATGCAAGAACCAAAAACAAAGCAATATTGTGCGACGAAAATGTAAGATGTCAGAAAATAGTATAAAAGATGAAATTTTGGTTCGAGAACACGGAGAACTAATATATTGCTTCTGTTTGTTTTTATTAATCGAGAATAGCTTCCATTTAATGTCTTATAATAGTTTTTTTTTATTCACATTTTTAATGTAATAAGGGTTTAAAGTGGAAACCATAATTAATAATTTTTTTTAATTGAAAAAATTAGTAACTCGCTTGTTTTTTCAAAGAACAAAGATAGGTTGAAAACGGAAAACAAAGAACATGAAAAAGATACAAAGAATTAAAAGAAAAGTACGAATTAAATTTTAAGGACGAAAATAATGATAACAACATTAAAATAAAAACAAACTTTAGGGACCAAAGTTCTTTCGTTTTTTGTAATTTGTTACTTATGAAAACAAAACACAGTCAAAGGCCAAAAACTTTAAAATTAAAAATGATAAAATTGATATATCAAGCTAGATAACCAATTATTTGCAACCATGGTTTTGATACCAAATGATGCGAAATTGTTTAGCGCACAACCTTGGAACCAAGGAACCAAAAGGAATAAGAAAGATTGAATTGCTAAGAAGGTGGTTAGGAAGATCAATTTCCTTTCCTGAAGGGCAAGAACCAAAAACAAAGGAATATTGTGCGACGAAATTGTAAGATGTCAGAAAATAGTATAAAAGATGAAATTTGGGTTTGAGAACGCGGAGAACTAATATATTGCTTCTGTTTTTTTTATTAATCTAGAATAGATTCTATTTAATCTCTTATAGTAGTTTTTTCGATTCATAGTTTAAATGTAATAACAGTTTAAAGTGGCAACCTTAATTAATTATTTTTTTTAATTGAAAAAATTAGTAACTCGCTTGTTTATTCAAAGAACAAAGATAGGTTGAAAACGGAAAACAAAGAACATGAAAAAGATACAAAGAATTAAAAGAAAAATACGAATTAAATTTTAAGGACGAAAATAATGATAACAACATTAAAATAAAAACAAACTTTAGGGACCAAAGTTCTTTCTTTTTTTGTGATTTGTTACTTATGAAAACAAAACACAATCAAAGGCCAAAAACTTTAAAATTAAAATTCAAAAAATTGATATATCAAGCTAGATAACCAATTATTAGCAACCATGGTTTTGATACCAAATGATGCGAAATTGTTTGGCGCACAACCTTGTAACCAAAGAACCAAAAGGAATAAGAAAGATTGATTTGCTAAGAAGGTGGTTAGGAAGATCAGTTTCGTTTCCTGAAATGCAAGAACCAAAAACAAAGCAATATTGTGCGACGAAAATGTAAGATGTCAGAAAATAGTATAAAAGATGAAATTTTGGTTCGAGAACACGGAGAACTAATATATTGCTTCTGTTTGTTTTTATTAATCGAGAATAGCTTCCATTTAATGTCTTATAATAGTTTTTTTGATTCACATTTTTAATGTAATAAGGGTTTAAAGTGGCAACCATAATTAATAATTTTTTTTAATTGAAAAAATTAGTAACTCGCTTGTTTTTTCAAAGAACAAAGATAGGTTGAAAACGGAAAACAAAGAACATGAAAAAGATACAAAGAATTAAAAGAAAAGTACGAATTAAATTTTAAGGACGAAAATAATGATAACAACATTAAAATAAAAACAAACTTTAGGGACCAAAGTTCTTTCGTTTTTTGTGATTTGTTACTTATGAAAACAAAACACAGTCAAAGGCCAAAAACTTTAAAATTAAAAATGATAAAATTGATATATCAAGCTAGATAACCAATTATTTGCAACCATGGTTTTGATACCAAATGATGCGAAATTGTTTAGCGCACAACCTTGGAACCAAGGAACCAAAAGGAATAAGAAAGATTGAATTGCTAAGAAGGTGGTTAGGAAGATCAATTTCCTTTCCTGAAGAGCAAGAACCAAAAACAAAGGAATATTGTGCGACGAAATTGTAAGATGTCAGAAAATAGTATAAAAGATGAAATTTGGGTTTGAGAACGCGGAGAACTAATATATTGCTTCTGTTTTTTTTTATTAATCTAGAATAGATTCTATTTAATCTCTTATAATAGTTTTTTCGATTCACAGTTTAAATGTAATAACAGTTTAAAGTGGCAACCTTAATTAATTATTTTTTTTAATTGAAAAAATTAGTAACTCGCTTGTTTATTCAAAGAACAAAGATAGGTTGAAAACGGAAAACAAAGAACATGAAAAAGATACAAAGAATTAAAAGAAAAATACGAATTAAATTTTAAGGACGAAAATATTGATAACAACATTAAAATAAAAACAAACTTTAGGGACCAAAGTTCTTTCTTTTTTTGTGATTTGTTACTTATGAAAACAAAACACAATCAAAGGCCAAAAACTTTAAAATTAAAATTCAAAAAATTGATATATCAAGCTAGATAACCAATTATTAGCAACCATGGTTTTGATACCAAATGATGCGAAATTGTTTGGCGCACAACCTTGGAACCAAGGAACCAAAAGGAATAAGAAAGATTGAATTGCTAAGAAGGTGGTTAGGAAGATCAATTTCCTTTCCTGAAGGGCAAGAACCAAAAACAAAGGAATATTGTGCGACGAAATTGTAAGATGTCAGAAAATAGTATAAAAGATGAAATTTGGGTTTGAGAACGCGGAGAACTAATATATTGCTTCTGTTTTTTTTATTAATCTAGAATAGATTCTATTTAATCTCTTATAATAGTTTTTTCGATTCACAGTTTAAATGTAATAACAGTTTAAAGTGGCAACCTTAATTAATTATTTTTTTTAATTGAAAAAATTAGTAACTCGCTTGTTTATTCAAAGAACAAAGATAGGTTGAAAACGGAAAACAAAGAACATGAAAAAGATACAAAGAATTAAAAGAAAAGTACGAATTAAATTTTAAGGACGAAAATAATGATAACAACATTAAAATAAAAACAAACTATAGGGACCAAAGTTCTTTCATTTATTGTGATTTGTTACTTATGAAAACAAAACACAGTCAAAGGCCAAAAACTTTAAAATTAAAAATGATAAAATTGATATATCAAGCTAGATAACCAATTATTTGCAACCATGGTTTTGATACCAAATGATGCGAAATTGTTTAGCGCACAACCTTGGAACCAAGGAACCAAAAGGAATAAGAAAGATTGAATTGCTAAGAAGGTGGTTAGGAAGATCAATTTCCTTTCCTGAAGGGCAAGAATCAAAAACAAAGGAATATTGTGCGACGAAATTGTAAGATGTCAGAAAATAGTATAAAAGATGAAATTTGGGTTTGAGAACGCGGAGAACTAATATATTGCTTCTGTTTTTTTTATTAATCTAGAATAGATTCTATTTAATCTCTTATAATAGTTTTTTCGATTCACAGTTTAAATGTAATAACAGTTTAAAGTGGCAACCTTAATTAATTATTTTTTTTAATTGAAAAAATTAGTAACTCGCTTGTTTATTCAAAGAACAAAGATAGGTTGAAAACGGAAAACAAAGAACATGAAAAAGATACAAAGAATTAAAAGAAAAATACGAATTAAATTTTAAGGACGAAAATATTGATAACAACATTAAAATAAAAACAAACTTTAGGGACCAAAGTTCTTTCTTTTTTTGTGATTTGTTACTTATGAAAACAAAACACAATCAAAGGCCAAAAACTTTAAAATTAAAATTCAAAAAATTGATATATCAAGCTAGATAACCAATTATTAGCAACCATGGTTTTGATACCAAATGATGCGAAATTGTTTGGCGCACAACCTTGTAACCAAAGAACCAAAAGGAATAAGAAAGATTGATTTGCTAAGAAGGTGGTTAGGAAGATCAGTTTCGTTTCCGGAAATGCAAGAACCAAAAACAAAGCAATATTGTGCGACGAAAATGTAAGATGTCAGAAAATAGTATAAAAGATGAAATTTTGGTTCGAGAACACGGAGAACTAATATATTGCTTCTGTTTGTTTTTATTAATCGAGAATAGCTTCCATTTAATGTCTTATAATAGTTTTTTTGATTCACATTTTTAATGTAATAAGGGTTTAAAGTGGCAACCATAATTAATAATTTTTTTTAATTGAAAAAATTAGTAACTCGCTTGTTTTTTCAAAGAACAAAGATAGGTTGAAAACGGAAAACAAAGAACATGAAAAAGATACAAAGAATTAAAAGAAAAGTACGAATTAAATTTTAAGGACGAAAATAATGATAACAACATTAAAATAAAAACAAACTATAGGGACCAAAGTTCTTTCGTTTTTTGTGATTTGTTACTTATGAAAACAAAACACAGTCAAAGGCCAAAAACTTTAAAATTAAAAATGATAAAATTGATATATCAAGCTAGATAACCAATTATTTGCAACCATGGTTTTGATACCAAATGATGCGAAATTGTTTAGCGCACAACCTTGGAACCAAGGAACCAAAAGGAATAAGAAAGATTGAATTGCTAAGAAGGTGGTTAGGAAGATCAATTTCCTTTCCTGAAGGGCAAGAACCAAAAACAAAGGAATATTGTGCGACGAAATTGTAAGATGTCAGAAAATAGTATAAAAGATGAAATTTGGGTTTGAGAACGCGGAGAACTAATATATTGCTTCCGTTTTTTTTTATTAATCTAGAATAGATTCTATTTAATCTCTTATAACAGTTTTTTCGATTCACAGTTTAAATGTAATAACAGTTTAAAGTGGCAACCTTAATTAATTATTTTTTTTAATTGAAAAAATTAGTAACTCGCTTGTTTATTCAAAGAACAAAGATAGGTTGAAAACGGAAAACAAAGAACATGAAAAAGATACAAAGAATTAAAAGAAAAGTACGAATTAAATTTTAAGGACGAAAATAATGATAACAACATTAAAATAAAAACAAACTATAGGGACCAAAGTTCTTTCGTTTTTTGTGATTTGTTACTTATGAAAACAAAACACAGTCAAAGGCCAAAAACTTTAAAATTAAAAATGATAAAATTGATATATCAAGCTAGATAACCAATTATTTGCAACCATGGTTTTGATACCAAATGATGCGAAATTGTTTAGCGCACAACCTTGGAACCAAGGAACCAAAAGGAATAAGAAAGATTGAATTGCTAAGAAGGTGGTTAGGAAGATCAATTTCCTTTCCTGAAGGGCAAGAACCAAAAACAAAGGAATATTGTGCGACGAAATTGTAAGATGTCAGAAAATAGTATAAAAGATGAAATTTGGGTTTGAGAACGCGGAGAACTAATATATTGCTTCTGTTTTTTTTATTAATCTAGAATAGATTCTATTTAATCTCTTATAATAGTTTTTTCGATTCACAGTTTAAATGTAATAACAGTTTAAAGTGGCAACCTTAATTAATTATTTTTTTTAATTGAAAAAATTAGTAACTCGCTTGTTTATTCAAAGAACAAAGATAGGTTGAAAACGGAAAACAAAGAACATGAAAAAGATACAAAGAATTAAAAGAAAAGTACGAATTAAATTTTAAGGACGAAAATAATGATAACAACATTAAAATAAAAACAAACTATAGGGACCAAAGTTCTTTCGTTTTTTGTGATTTGTTACTTATGAAAACAAAACACAGTCAAAGGCCAAAAACTTTAAAATTAAAAATGATAAAATTGATATATCAAGCTAGATAACCAATTATTTGCAACCATGGTTTTGATACCAAATGATGCGAAATTGTTTAGCGCACAACCTTGGAACCAAGGAACCAAAAGGAATAAGAAAGATTGAATTGCTAAGAAGGTGGTTAGGAAGATCAATTTCCTTTCCTGAAGGGCAAGAACCAAAAACAAAGGAATATTGTGCGACGAAATTGTAAGATGTCAGAAAATAGTATAAAAGATGAAATTTGGGTTTGAGAACGCGGAGAACTAATATATTGCTTCTGTTTTTTTTTATTAATCTAGAATAGATTCTATTTAATCTCTTATAATAGTTTTTTCGATTCACAGTTTAAATGTAATAACAGTTTAAAGTGGCAACCTTAATTAATTATTTTTTTTAATTGAAAAAATTAGTAACTCGCTTGTTTATTCAAAGAACAAAGATAGGTTGAAAACGGAAAACAAAGAACATGAAAAAGATACAAAGAATTAAAAGAAAAGTACGAATTAAATTTTAAGGACGAAAATAATGATAACAACATTAAAATAAAAACAAACTTTAGGGACCAAAGTTCTTTCTTTTTTTGTGATTTGTTACTTATGAAAACAAAACACAATGAAAGGCCAAAAACTTTAAAATTAAAATTCAAAAAATTGATATATCAAGCTAGATAACCAATTATTAGCAACCATGGTTTTGATACCAAATGATGCGAAATTGTTTGGCGCACAACCTTGTAACCAAAGAACCAAAAGGAATAAGAAAGATTGATTTGCTAAGAAGGTGGTTAGGAAGATCAGTTTCGTTTCCTGAAATGCAAGAACCAAAAACAAAGCAATATTGTGCGACGAAATTGTAAGACGTCAGAAAATAGTATAAAAGATGAAATTTGGGTTTGAGAACACGGAGAACTAATATATTGCTTCTGTTTGTTTTTATTGATCGAGAATAGCTTCCATTTAATCTCTTATAACAGTTTTTGCGATTCACAGTTTAAATGTAATAAGGGTTTAAAGTGGCAACCATAATTAATAATTTTTTTTTATTGAAAAAATTAGTAACTCCCTTGTTTTTTCAAAGAACAAAGATAGGTTGAAAACGGAAAACAAAGAACATGAAAAAGATACAAAGAATTAAAAGAAAAGTACGAAGTAAATTTTAAGGACGAAAATGATGATAACAACATTAAAATAAAAACAAACTTTAGGTACCAAAGTTCTTTCTTTTTTTGTGATTTGTTACTTATGAAAACAAAACACAATCTAAGGCCAAAAACTTTAAAAGTAAAATTCAAAAAATTGATATATCAAGCTAGATAATCAATTATTAGCAACCATGGTTTTGATACCAAATGATGCGAAATTGTTTGGCGCACAACCTTGTAAACAAAGAACCAAAAGGAATAAGAAAGATTGATTTGCTAAGAAGGTGGTTAGGAAGATCAGTTTCGTTTCCGGAAATGCAAGAACCAAAAACAAAGCAATATTGTGCGACGAAAATGTAAGATGTCAGAAAATAGTATAAAAGATGAAATTTTGGTTCGAGAACACGGAGAACTAATATATTGCTTCTGTTTGTTTTTATTAATCGAGAATAGCTTCCATTTAATGTCTTATAATAGTTTTTGTGATTCACATTTTTAATGTAATAAGGGTTTAAAGTGGCAACCATAATTAATAATTTTTTTTAATTGAAAAAATTAGTAACTCCCTTGTTTTTTCAAAGAACAAAGATAGGTTGAAAACGGAAAACAAAGAACATGAAAAAGATACAAAGAATTAAAAGAAAAGTACGAATTAAATTTTAAGGACGCAAATAATGATAACAACATTAAAATAAAAACAAACTTTAGGGACCAAAGTTCTTTCGTTTTTTGTGATTTGTTACTTATGAAAACAAAACATAGTCAAAGGCCAAAAACTTTAAAATTAAAATTGATAAAATTGATATATCAAGCTAGATAACCAATTATTTGCAACCATGGTTTTGATACCAAATGATGCAAAATTGTTTGGCGCACAACCTTGGAACCAAGGAACCAAAAGGAATAAGAAAGATTGAATTGCTAAGAAGGTGGTTAGGAAGATCAATTTCCTTTCCTGAAGGGCAAGAACCAAAAACAAAGGAATATTGTGCGACGAAATTGTAGGATGTCAGAAAATAGTATAAAAGATGAAATTTGGGTTTGAGAACGCGGAGAACTAATATATTGCTTCTGTTTGTTTTTATTAATCGAGAATAGCATCCATTTAATCTCTTATAATAGTTTTTTCGATTCACAGTTTAAATGTAATAACAGTTTAAAGTGGCAACCTTAATTAATTATTTTTTTTAATTGAAAAAATTAGTAACTCCCTTGTTTTTTCAAAGAACAAAGATAGGTTGAAAACGGAAAACAAAGAACATGAAAAAGATACAAAGAATTAAAAGAAAAGTACGAATTAAATATTAAGGAAGAAAATAATGATAACAAAATTAAAATAAAGAACAAACTTTAGGGACCAAAGTTCTTTCTTTTTTTGCGATTTTTTACTTATGAAAACAAAACACAATCAAAGGCCAAAAACTTTAAAATTAAAATTCAAAAAATTGATATATCAAGCTAGATAACCAATTATTAGCAACCATGGTTTTGATACCAAATGATGCGAAATTGTTTGGCGCACAACCTTGTAACCAAAGAACCAAAAGGAATAAGAAAGATTGATTTGCTAAGAAGGTGGTTAGGAAGATCAATTTCGTTTCCTGAAATGCAAGAACCAAAAACAAAGCAATATTGTGCGACGAAATTGTAAGACGTCAGAAAATAGTATAAAAGATGAAATTTGGGTTTGAGAACACGGAGAACTAATATATTGCTTCTGTTTGTTTTTATTAATCGAGAATAGCTTCCATTTAATGTCTTATAATAGTTTTTTCGATTCACATTTTTAATGTAATAAGGGTTTAAAGTGGCAACCATAATTAATAATTTTTTTTAATTGAAAAAATTAGTAACTCGCTTGTTTTTTCAAAGAACAAAGATAGGTTGAAAACGGAAAACAAAGAACATGAAAAAGATACAAAGAATTAAAAGAAAATTACGAATTAAATATTAAGGAATAAAATAATGATAACAACATTAAAATAAAGAACAAACTTTAGGGACCAAAGTTCTTTCTTTTTTTGCGATTTGTTACTTATGAAAACAAAACACAATCAAAGGCCAAAAACTTTAAAATTAAAATTCAAAAAATTGATATATCAGGCTAGATAACCAATTATTAGCAACCATGGTTTTGATACCAAATGATGCGAAATTGTTTGGCGCACAACCTTGTAACCAAAGAACCAAAAGGAATAAGAAAGATTGATTTGCTAAGAAGGTGGTTAGGAAGATCAATTTCGTTTCCTGAAATGCAAGAACCAAAAACGAAGCAATATTGTGCGACGAAATTGTAAGACGTCAGAAAATAGTATAAAAGATGAAATTTGGGTTTGAGAACACGGAGAACTAATATATTGCTTCTGTTTGTTTTTATTAATCGAGAATAGCTTCCATTTAATGTCTTATAGCAGTTTTTTTGATTCACATTTTTAATGTAATAAGGGTTTAAAGTGGCAACCATAATTAATAATTTTTTTTAATTGAAAAAATTAGTAACTCCCTTGTTTTTTCAAAGAACAAAGATAGGTTGAAAACGGAAAACAAAGAACATGAAAAAGATACAAAGAATTAAAGAAAAGTACGAATTAAATTTTAAGGACGAAAATAATGATAACAACATTAAAATAAAAACAAACTTTAGGGACCAAAGTTCTTTCTTTTTTTGTGATTTGTTACTTATGAAAACAAAACACAATCAAAGGCCAAAAACTTTAAAATTAAAATTCAAAAAATTGATATATCAAGCTAGATAACCAATTATTAGCAACCATGGTTTTGATACCAAATGATGCGAAATTGTTTGGCGCACAACCTTGTAACCAAAGAACCAAAAGGAATAAAAAAGATTGATTTGCTAAGAAGGTGGTTAGGAAGATCAATTTCATTTCCTGAAATGCAAGAACCAAAAACAAAGCAATATTGTGCGACGAAATTGTAAGACATCAGAAAATAGTATAAAAGATGAAATTTGGGTTTGAGAACACGGAGAACTAATATATTGCTTCTGTTTGTTTTTATTGATCGAGAATAGCTTCCATTTAATCTCTTATAACGGTTTTTTTGATTCACAGTTTAAATGTAATAAGGGTTTAAAGTGGCAACCATAATTAATAATTTTTTTTAATTGAAAAAAATTAGTAACTCCCTTGTTTTTTCAAAGAACAAAGATAGGTTGAAAACGGAAAACAAAGAACATGAAAAAGATACAAAGAATTAAAAGAAAAGTACGAAATAAATTTTAAGGACGAAAATGATGATAACAACATTAAAATAAAGAACAAACTTTAGGGACCAAAGTTCTTTCTTTTTTTGCGATTTGTTACTTATGAAAACAAAACACAATCAAAGGCCAAAAACTTTAAAATTAAAATTCAAAAAATTGATATATCAAGCTAGATAACCAATTATTAGCAACCATGGTTTTGATACCAAATGATGCGAAATTGTTTGGCGCACAACCTTGTAACCAAAGAACCAAAAGGAATAAGAAAGATTGATTTGCTAAGAAGGTGGTTAGGAAGATCAATTTCGTTTCCTGAAATGCAAGAACCAAAAACAAAGCAATATTGTGCGACGAAATTGTAAGACGTCAGAAAATAGTATAAAAGATGAAATTTTGTTTCGATTACACGGAGAACTAATATATTGCTTCTGTTTGTTTTTATTAATCGAGAATAGCTTCCATTTAATGCCTTATAATAGTTTTTTCGATTCACATTTTTAATGTAATAAGGGTTTAAAGTGGCAACCATAATTAATAATTTTTTTTAATTGAAAAAATTAGTAACTCCCTTGTTTTTTCAAAGAACAAAGATAGGTTGAAAACGGAAAACAAAGAACATGAAAAAGATACAAAGAATTAAAAGAAAAGTACGAAATAAATTTTAAGGACGAAAATGATGATAACAACATTAAAATAAAAACAAACTTTAGGGACCAAAGTTCTTTTTTTTTTTTGTGATTTGTTACTTATGAAAACAAAAAACAATCAAAGGCCAAAAACTTTAAAATTAAAATTCAAAAAATTGATATATCAAGCTAGATAACCAATTATTAGCAACCATGGTTTTGATACCAAATGATGCGAAATTGTTTGGCGCACAACCTTGTAACCAAAGAACCAAAAGGAATAAGAAAGATTGATTTGCTAAGAAGGTGGTTAGGAAGATCAATTTCGTTTCCTGAAATGCAAGAACCAAAAACAAAGCAATATTGTGCGACGAAATTGTAAGACATCAGAAAATAGTATAAAAGATGAAATTTGGGTTTGAGAACACGGAGAACTAATATATTGCTTCTGTTTGTTTTTATTGATCGAGAATAGCTTCCATTTAATCTCTTATAACAGTTTTTTTGATTCACAGTTTAAATGTAATAAGGGTTTAAAGTGGCAACCATAATTAATAATTTTTTTTAATTGAAAAAATTAGTAACTCCCTTGTTTTTTCAAAGAACAAAGATAGGTTGAAAAGGGAAAACAAAGAACATGAAAAAGATACAAATAATTAAAAGAAAAGTACGAAATAAATTTTAAGGACGAAAATGATGATAACAACATTAAAATAAAAACAAACTTTAGGGACCAAAGTTCTTTCTTTTTTTGTGATTTGTTACTTATGAAAACAAAACACAATCAAAGGCCAAAAACTTTAAAATTAAAATTCAAAAAATTGATATATCAAGTTAGATAACCAATTATTAGCAACCATGGTTTTGATACCAAATGATGCGAAATTGTTTGGCGCACAACCTTGTAACCAAAGAACCAAAAGGAATAAGAAAGATTGATTTGCTAAGAAGGTGGTTAGGAAGATCAATTTCGTTTCCTGAAATGCAAGAACCAAAAACAAAGCAATATTGTGCGACGAAATTGTAAGACATCAGAAAATATTATAAAAGATGAAATTTGGGTTTGAGAACACGGAGAACTAATATATTGCTTCTGTTTGTTTTTATTGATCGAGAATAGCTTCCATTTAATCTCTTATAACAGTTTTTTTGATTCACAGTTTAAATGTAATAAGGGTTTAAAGTGGCAACCATAATTAATAATTTTTTTTAATTGAAAAAATTAGTAACTCCCTTGTTTTTTCAAAGAACAAAGATAGGTTGAAAATGGAAAACAAAGAACATGAAAAAGATACAAAGAATTAAAAGAAAAGTACGAAATAAATTTTAAGGACGAAAATGATGATAACAACATTAAAATAAAAACAAACTTTAGGGACCAAAGTTCTTTCTTTTTTTGTGATTTGTTACTTATGAAAACAAAACACAATCAAAGGCCAAAAACTTTAAAATTAAAATTCAAAAAATTGATATATCAAGCTAGATAACCAATTATTAGCAACCATGGTTTTCATACCAAATGATGCGAAATTGTTTGGCGCACAACCTTGTAACCAAAGAACCAAAAGGAATAAGAAAGATTGATTTGCTAAGAAGGTGGTTAGGAAGATCAATTTCGTTTCCTGAAATGCAAGAACCAAAAACAAAGCAATATTGTGCGACGAAATTGTAAGACATCAGAAAATAGTATAAAAGATGAAATTTGGGTTTGAGAACACGGAGAACTAATATATTGCTTATGTTTGTTTTTATTGATCGAGAATAGCTTCCATTTAATCTCTTATAACAGTTTTTTTGATTCACAGTTTAAATGTAATAAGGGTTTAAAGTGGCAACCATAATTAATAATTTTTTTTAATTGAAAAAATTAGTAACTCCCTTGTTTTTTCAAAGAACAAAGATAGGTTGAAAACGGAAAACAAAGAACATGAAAAAGATACAAAGAATTAAAAGAAAAGTACGAAATAAATTTTAAGGACGAAAATGATGATAACAACATTAAAATAAAGAACAAACTTTAGGGACCAAAGTTCTTTCTTTTTTTGCGATTTGTTACTTATGAAAACAAAACACAATCAAAGGCCAAAAACTTTAAAATTAAAATTCATAAAATTGATATATCAAGCTAGATAACCAATTATTAGCAACCATGGTTTTGATACCAAATGATGCGAAATTGTTTGGCGCACAACCTTGTAACCAAAGAACCAAAAGGAATAAGAAAGATTGATTTGCTAAGAAGGTGGTTAGGAAGATCAATTTCGTTTCCTGAAATGCAAGAACCAAAAACGAAGCAATATTGTGCGACGAAATTGTAAGACGTCAGAAAATAGTATAAAAGATGAAATTTGGGTTTGAGAACACGGAGAACTAATATATTGCTTCTGTTTGTTTTTATTAATCGAGAATAGCTTCCATTTAATGTCTTATAACAGTTTTTTTGATTCACATTTTTAATGTAATAAGGGTTTAAAGTAGCAACCATAATTAATAATTTTTTTTAATTGAAAAAATTAGTAACTCCCTTGTTTTTTCAAAGAACAAAGATAGGTTGAAAACGGAAAACAAAGAACATGAAAAAGATACAAAGAATTAAAGAAAAGTACGAATTAAATTTTAAGGACGAAAATGATGATAACAACATTAAAATAAAGAACAAACTTTAGGGACCAAAGTTCTTTCTTTTTTTGCGATTTGTTACTTATGAAAACAAAACACAATCAAAGGCCAAAAACATTAAAATTAAAATTCAAAAAATTGATATATCAAGCTAGATAACCAATTATTAGCAACCATGGTTTTGATACCAAATGATGCGAAATTGTTTGGCGCACAACCTTGTAACCAAAGAACCAAAAGGAATAAGAAAGATTGATTTGCTAAGAAGGTGGTTAGGAAGATCAATTTCGTTTCCTGAAATGCAAGAACCTAAAACGAAGCAATATTGTGCGACGAAATTGTAAGACGTCAGAAAATAGTATAAAAGATGAAATTTGGGTTTGAGAACACGGAGAACTAATATATTGCTTCTGTTTGTTTTTATTAATCGAGAATAGCTTCCATTTAATGTCTTATAACAGTTTTTTTGATTCACATTTTTAATGTAATAAGGGTTTAAAGTGGCAACCATAATTAATAATTTTTTTTAATTGAAAAAATTAGTAACTCCCTTGTTTTTTCAAAGAACAAAGATAGGTTGAAAACGGAAAACAAAGAACATGAAAAAGATACAAAGAATTAAAGAAAAGTACGAATTAAATTTTAAGGACGAAAATAATGATAACAACATTAAAATAAAAACAAACTTTAGGGACCAAAGTTCTTTCTTTTTTTGTGATTTGTTACTTATGAAAACAAAACACAATCAAAGGCCAAAAACTTTAAAATTAAAATTCAAAAAATTGATATATCAAGCTAGATAACCAATTATTAGCAACCATGGTTTTGATACCAAATGATGCGAAATTGTTTGGCGCACAACCTTGTAACCAAAGAACCAAAAGGAATAAGAAAGATTGATTTGCTAAGAAGGTGGTTAGGAAGATCAATTTCATTTCCTGAAATGCAAGAACCAAAAACAAAGCAATATTGTGCGACGAAATTGTAAGACATCAGAAAATAGTATAAAAGATGAAATTTGGGTTTGAGAACACGGAGAACTAATATATTGCTTCTGTTTGTTTTTATTGATCGAGAATAGCTTCCATTTAATCTCTTATAACAGTTTTTTTGATTCACAGTTTAAATGTAATAAGGGTTTAAAGTGGCAACCATAATTAATAATTTTTTTTAATTGAAAAAATTAGTAACTCCCTTGTTTTTTCAAAGAACAAAGATAGGTTGAAAACGGAAAACAAAGAACATGAAAAAGATACAAAGAATTAAAAGAAAAGTACGAAATAAATTTTAAGGACGAAAATGATGATAACAACATTAAAATAAAGAACAAACTTTAGGGACCAAAGTTCTTTCTTTTTTTGCGATTTGTTACTTATGAAAACAAAACACAATCAAAGGCCAAAAACTTTAAAATTAAAATTCAAAAAATTGATATATCAAGCTAGATAACCAATTATTAGCAACCATGGTTTTGATACCAAATGATGCGAAATTGTTTGGCGCACAACCTTGTAACCAAAGAACCAAAAGGAATAAGAAAGATTGATTTGCTAAGAAGGTGGTTAGGAAGATCAATTTCGTTTCCTGAAATGCAAGAACCAAAAACAAAGCAATATTGTGCGACGAAATTGTAAGACGTCAGAAAATAGTATAAAAGATGAAATTTTGTTTCGATGACACGGAGAACTAATATATTGCTTCTGTTTGTTTTTATTAATCGAGAATAGCTTCCATTTAATGCCTTATAATAGTTTTTTCGATTCACATTTTTAATGTAATAAGGGTTTAAAGTGGCAACCATAATTAATAATTTTTTTTAATTGAAAAAATTAGTAACTCCCTTGTTTTTTCAAAGAACAAAGATAGGTTGAAAACGGAAAACAAAGAACATGAAAAAGATACAAAGAATTAAAAGAAAAGTACGAAATAAATTTTAAGGACGAAAATGATGATAACAACATTAAAATAAAGAACAAACTTTAGGGACCAAAGTTCTTTCTTTTTTTGCGATTTGTTACTTATGAAAACAAAACACAATCAAAGGCCAAAAACTTTAAAATTAAAATTCAAAAAATTGATATATCAAGCTAGATAACCAATTATTAGCAACCATGGTTTTGATACCAAATGATGCGAAATTGTTTGGCGCACAACCTTGTAACCAAAGAACCAAAAGGAATAAGAAAGATTGATTTGCTAAGAAGGTGGTTAGGAAGATCAATTTCGTTTCCTGAAATGCAAGAACCAAAAACAAAGCAATATTGTGCGACGAAATTGTAAGACGTCAGAAAATAGTATAAAAGATGAAATTTTGTTTCGATTACACGGAGAACTAATATATTGCTTCTGTTTGTTTTTATTAATCGAGAATAGCTTCCATTTAATGCCTTATAATAGTTTTTTCGATTCACATTTTTAATGTAATAAGGGTTTAAAGTGGCAACCATAATTAATAATTTTTTTTAATTGAAAAAATTAGTAACTCCCTTGTTTTTTCAAAGAACAAAGATAGGTTGAAAACGGAAAACAAAGAACATGAAAAAGATACAAAGAATTAAAAGAAAAGTACGAAATAAATTTTAAGGACGAAAATGATGATAACAACATTAAAATAAAAACAAACTTTAGGGACCAAAGTTCTTTCTTTTTTTGTGATTTGTTACTTATGAAAACAAAAAACAATCAAAGGCCAAAAACTTTAAAATTAAAATTCAAAAAATTGATATATCAAGCTAGATAACCAATTATTAGCAACCATGGTTTTGATACCAAATGATGCGAAATTGTTTGGCGCACAACCTTGTAACCAAAGAACCAAAAGGAATAAGAAAGATTGATTTGCTAAGAAGGTGGTTAGGAAGATCAATTTCGTTTCCTGAAATGCAAGAACCAAAAACAAAGCAATATTGTGCGACGAAATTGTAAGACATCAGAAAATAGTATAAAAGATGAAATTTGGGTTTGAGAACACGGAGAACTAATATATTGCTTCTGTTTGTTTTTATTGATCGAGAATAGCTTCCATTTAATCTCTTATAACAGTTTTTTTGATTCACAGTTTAAATGTAATAAGGGTTTAAAGTGGCAACCATAATTAATAATTTTTTTTAATTGAAAAAATTAGTAACTCCCTTGTTTTTTCAAAGAACAAAGATAGGTTGAAAAGGGAAAACAAAGAACATGAAAAAGATACAAATAATTAAAAGAAAAGTACGAAATAAATTTTAAGGACGAAAATGATGATAACAACATTAAAATAAAAACAAACTTTAGGGACCAAAGTTCTTTCTTTTTTTGTGATTTGTTACTTATGAAAACAAAACACAATAAAAGGCCAAAAACTTTAAAATTAAAATTCAAAAAATTGATATATCAAGTTAGATAACCAATTATTAGCAACCATGGTTTTGATACCAAATGATGCGAAATTTTTTGGCGCACAACCTTGTAACCAAAGAACCAAAAGGAATAAGAAAGATTGATTTGCTAAGAAGGTGGTTAGGAAGATCAATTTCGTTTCCTGAAATGCAAGAACCAAAAACAAAGCAATATTGTGCGACGAAATTGTAAGACATCAGAAAATATTATAAAAGATGAAATTTGGGTTTGAGAACACGGAGAACTAATATATTGCTTCTGTTTGTTTTTATTGATCGAGAATAGCTTCCATTTAATCTCTTATAACAGTTTTTTTGATTCACAGTTTAAATGTAATAAGGGTTTAAAGTGGCAACCATAATTAATAATTTTTTTTAATTGAAAAAATTAGTAACTCCCTTGTTTTTTCAAAGAACAAAGATAGGTTGAAAACGGAAAACAAAGAACATGAAAAAGATACAAAGAATTAAAGAAAAGTACGAATTAAATTTTAAGGACGAAAATAATGATAACAACATTAAAATAAAAACAAACTTTAGGGACCAAAGTTCTTTCTTTTTTTGTGATTTGTTACTTATGAAAACAAAACACAATCAAAGGCCAAAAACTTTAAAATTAAAATTCAAAAAATTGATATATCAAGCTAGATAACCAATTATTAGCAACCATGGTTTTGATACCAAATGATGCGAAATTGTTTGGCGCACAACCTTGTAACCAAAGAACCAAAAGGAATAAGAAAGATTGATTTGCTAAGAAGGTGGTTAGGAAGATCAATTTCATTTCCTGAAATGCAAGAACCAAAAACAAAGCAATATTGTGCGACGAAATTGTAAGACATCAGAAAATAGTATAAAAGATGAAATTTGGGTTTGAGAACACGGAGAACTAATATATTGCTTCTGTTTGTTTTTATTGATCGAGAATAGCTTCCATTTAATCTCTTATAACAGTTTTTTTGATTCACAGTTTAAATGTAATAAGGGTTTAAAGTGGCAACCATAATTAATAATTTTTTTTAATTGAAAAAATTAGTAACTCCCTTGTTTTTTCAAAGAACAAAGATAGGTTGAAAACGGAAAACAAAGAACATGAAAAAGATACAAAGAATTAAAAGAAAAGTACGAAATAAATTTTAAGGACGAAAATGATGATAACAACATTAAAATAAAGAACAAACTTTAGGGACCAAAGTTCTTTCTTTTTTTGCGATTTGTTACTTATGAAAACAAAACACAATCAAAGGCCAAAAACTTTAAAATTAAAATTCAAAAAATTGATATATCAAGCTAGATAACCAATTATTAGCAACCATGGTTTTGATACCAAATGATGCGAAATTGTTTGGCGCACAACCTTGTAACCAAAGAACCAAAAGGAATAAGAAAGATTGATTTGCTAAGAAGGTGGTTAGGAAGATCAATTTCGTTTCCTGAAATGCAAGAACCAAAAACAAAGCAATATTGTGCGACGAAATTGTAAGACGTCAGAAAATAGTATAAAAGATGAAATTTTGTTTCGATTACACGGAGAACTAATATATTGCTTCTGTTTGTTTTTATTAATCGAGAATAGCTTCCATTTAATGCCTTATAATAGTTTTTTCGATTCACATTTTTAATGTAATAAGGGTTTAAAGTGGCAACCATAATTAATAATTTTTTTTAATTGAAAAAATTAGTAACTCCCTTGTTTTTTCAAAGAACAAAGATAGGTTGAAAACGGAAAACAAAGAACATGAAAAAGATACAAAGAATTAAAAGAAAAGTACGAAATAAATTTTAAGGACGAAAATGATGATAACAACATTAAAATAAAAACAAACTTTAGGGACCAAAGTTCTTTCTTTTTTTGTGATTTGTTACTTATGAAAACAAAAAACAATCAAAGGCCAAAAACTTTAAAATTAAAATTCAAAAAATTGATATATCAAGCTAGATAACCAATTATTAGCAACCATGGTTTTGATACCAAATGATGCGAAATTGTTTGGCGCACAACCTTGTAACCAAAGAACCAAAAGGAATAAGAAAGATTGATTTGCTAAGAAGGTGGTTAGGAAGATCAATTTCGTTTCCTGAAATGCAAGAACCAAAAACAAAGCAATATTGTGCGACGAAATTGTAAGACATCAGAAAATAGTATAAAAGATGAAATTTGGGTTTGAGAACACGGAGAACTAATATATTGCTTCTGTTTGTTTTTATTGATCGAGAATAGCTTCCATTTAATCTCTTATAACAGTTTTTTTGATTCACAGTTTAAATGTAATAAGGGTTTAAAGTGGCAACCATAATTAATAATTTTTTTTAATTGAAAAAATTAGTAACTCCCTTGTTTTTTCAAAGAACAAAGATAGGTTGAAAAGGGAAAACAAAGAACATGAAAAAGATACAAATAATTAAAAGAAAAGTACGAAATAAATTTTAAGGACGAAAATGATGATAACAACATTAAAATAAAAACAAACTTTAGGGACCAAAGTTCTTTCTTTTTTTGTGATTTGTTACTTATGAAAACAAAACACAATAAAAGGCCAAAAACTTTAAAATTAAAATTCAAAAAATTGATATATCAAGTTAGATAACCAATTATTAGCAACCATGGTTTTGATACCAAATGATGCGAAATTTTTTGGCGCACAACCTTGTAACCAAAGAACCAAAAGGAATAAGAAAGATTGATTTGCTAAGAAGGTGGTTAGGAAGATCAATTTCGTTTCCTGAAATGCAAGAACCAAAAACAAAGCAATATTGTGCGACGAAATTGTAAGACATCAGAAAATATTATAAAAGATGAAATTTGGGTTTGAGAACACGGAGAACTAATATATTGCTTCTGTTTGTTTTTATTGATCGAGAATAGCTTCCATTTAATCTCTTATAACAGTTTTTTTGATTCACAGTTTAAATGTAATAAGGGTTTAAAGTGGCAACCATAATTAATAATTTTTTTTAATTGAAAAAATTAGTAACTCCCTTGTTTTTTCAAAGAACAAAGATAGGTTGAAAATGGAAAACAAAGAACATGAAAAAGATACAAAGAATTAAAAGAAAAGTATGAAATAAATTTTAAGGACGAAAATGATGATAACAACATTAAAATAAAAACAAACTTTAGGGACCAAAGTTCTTTCTTTTTTTGTGATTTGTTACTTATGAAAACAAAACACAATCAAAGGCCAAAAACTTTAAAATTAAAATTCAAAAAATTGATATATCAAGCTAGATAACCAATTATTAGCAACCATGGTTTTCATACCAAATGATGCGAAATTGTTTGGCGCACAACCTTGTAACCAAAGAACCAAAAGGAATAAGAAAGATTGATTTGCTAAGAAGGTGGTTAGGAAGATCAATTTCGTTTCCTGAAATGCAAGAACCAAAAACAAAGCAATATTGTGCGACGAAATTGTAAGACATCAGAAAATAGTATAAAAGATGAAATTTGGGTTTGAGAACACGGAGAACTAATATATTGCTTATGTTTGTTTTTATTGATCGAGAATAGCTTCCATTTAATCTCTTATAACAGTTTTTTTGATTCACAGTTTAAATGTAATAAGGGTTTAAAGTGGCAACCATAATTAATAATTTTTTTTAATTGAAAAAATTAGTAACTCCCTTGTTTTTTCAAAGAACAAAGATAGGTTGAAAACGGAAAACAAAGAACATGAAAAAGATACAAAGAATTAAAAGAAAAGTACGAAATAAATTTTAAGGACGAAAATGATGATAACAACATTAAAATAAAAACAAACTTTAGGGACCAAAGTTCTATCTTTTTTTGTGATTTGTTACTTATGAAAACAAAACACAATAAAAGGCCAAAAACTTTAAAATTAAAATTCAAAAAATTGATATATCAAGCTAGATAACCAATTATTAGCAACCATGGTTTTGATACCAAATGATGCGAAATTGTTTGGCGCACAACCTTGTAACCAAAGAACCAAAAGGAATAAGAAAGATTGATTTGCTAAGAAGGTGGTTAGGAAGATCAATTTCGTTTCCTGAAATGCAAGAACCAAAAACGAAGCAATATTGTGCGACGAAATTGTAAGACGTCAGAAAATAGTATAAAAGATGAAATTTGGGTTTGCGAACATGGAGAACTAATATATTGCTTCTGTTTGTTTTTATTGATCGAGAATAGCTTCCATTTAATCTCTTATAATAGTTTTTTCGATTCACAGTTTAAATATAATAAGGGTTTATAGTGGCAACCATAATTAATAATTTTTTTTAATTGAAAAAATTAGTAACTCCCTTGTTTTTTCAAAGAACAAAGATAGGTTGAAAACGGAAAACAAAGAACATGAAAAAGATACAAAGAATTAAAAGAAAAGTACGAATTAAATTTTAAGGATGAAAATGATGATAACAACATTAAAATAAAAACAAACTTTAGGGACCAAAGTTCTTTCTTTTTTTTGTGATTTGTTACTTATGAAAACAAAACACAATCAAAGGCCAAAAACTTTAAAATTAAAATTCAAAAAATTGATATATCAAGCTAGATAAACAATTATTAGGAACCATGGTTTTGATACCAAATGATGCAAAATTGTTTGGCGCACAACCTTGTAACCAAAGAACCAAAAGGAATAAGAAAGATTGATTTGCTAAGAAGGTGGTTAGGAAGATCGATTTCGTTTCCTGAAATGCAAGAACCAAAAACGAAGCAATATTGTGCGACGAAATTGTAAGACGTCAGAAAATAGTATAAAAGATGAAATTTGGGTTTGAGAACATGGAGAACTAATATATTGCTTCTGTTTGTTTTTATTGATCGAGAATAGCTTCCATTTAATCTCTTATAACAATTTTTTCGATTCACAGTTTAAATATAATAAGGGTTTAAAGTGGCAACCATAATTAATAATTTTTTTTAATTGAAAAAATTAGTAACTCCCTTGTTTTTTCAAAGAACAAAGATAGGTTGAAAACGGAAAACAAAGAACATGAAAAAGATACAAAGAATTAAAAGAAAAGTACGAATTAAATATTAAGGACGAAAATGATGATAACAACATTAAAATAAAAACAAACTTTAGGGACCAAAGTTCTTTCTTTTTTTGTGATTTATTACTTATGAAAACAAAACACAATCAAAGGCCAAAAACTTTAAAATTAAAATTCAAAAAATTGATATATCAAGCTAGATAATCAATTATTAGCAACCATGGTTTTGATACCAAATGATGCGAAATTGTTTGGCGCACAACCTTGTAACCAAAGAACCAAAAGGAATAAGAAAGATTGATTTGCTAAGAAGGTGGTTAGGAAGATCAATTTCGTTTCCTGAAATGCAAGAACCAAAAACGAAGCAATATTGTGCGACGAAAATGTAAGAGGTCAGAAAATAGTATAAAAGATGAAATTTTGTTTCGATTACACGGAGAACTAATATATTGCTTCTGTTTGTTTTTATTAATCGAGAATAGCTTCCATTTAATGCCTTATAATAGTTTTTTCGATTCACATTTTTAATGTAATAAGGGTTTAAAGTGGCAACCATAATTAATAATTTTTTTTAATTGAAAAAATTAGTAACTCCCTTGTTTTTTCAAAGAACAAAGATAGGCTGAAAACGGAAAACAAAGAACATGAAAAAGATACAAAGAATTAAAAGAAAAGTACGAATTAAATTTTAAAGACGAAAATAATGATAACAACATTAAAATAAAAACAAACTTTAGGGACCAAAGTTCTTTCTTTTTTTGTGATTTGGTACTTATGAAAACAAAACACAATCAAAGGCCAAAAACTTTAAAATTAAAATTCAAAAAATTGATATATCAAGCTAGATAATCAATTATTAGCAACCATGGTTTTGATACCATATGATGCGAAATTGTTTGGCGCACAACCTTGTAACCAAAGAACCAAAAGGAATAAGAAAGATTGATTTGCTAAGAAGGTGGTTAGGAAGATCAATTTCGTTTCCTGAAATGCAAGAACCAAAAACGAAGCAATATTGTGCGACGAAAATGTAAGATGTCAGAAAATAGTATAAAATATGAAATTTTGTTTCGAGAACACGGAGAACTAATATATTGCTTCTGTTTGTTTTTATTAATCGAGAATAGCTTCCATTTAATGTCTTATAATAGTTTTTTCGATTCACATTTTTAATGTAATAAGGGTTTAAAGTGGCAACCATAATTAATAATTTTTTTTAATTGAAAAAATTAGTAACTCCCTTGTTTTTCCAAAGAACAAAGATAGGTTGAAAACGGAAAATAAAGAACATGAAAAAGATACAAAGAATTAAAAAAAAAGTACGAATTAAATTTTAAGTACGAAAATAATGATAACAACATTAAAATAAAGAACAAACTTTAGGGACCAAGGTTCCTTCTTTTTTATGATTTGTTACTTATGAAAACAAAAGACAAACAAAGTCCAAAAACTTTAAAATTAAAATTCAAAAAGTTCATATATCAAGCTAGATAACCAATTATTAGCAACCATGGTTTTGATACCAAATGATGCGAAATGTTTTGGCGCACAACCTTAAAACCAAAGAACCAAAAGGAATAAGAAAGATTGAATTGCTAAGAAGGTGGTTGGGAAGATCAAATTCGTTTCCTGAAGGGCAAGAACCTAAAACAAAGCAATATTGTGCGACGAAATTGTAAGATGTCAGAAAATAGTATAAAAGATTAAATTTGGGTTCGAGAACACGGAGAACTAATATATTGCTTCTGTTTGTTTTTATTAATCGAGAATAGCTTCCATTTAATCTCTTATAATAGTTTTTTCGATTCACAGTTTAAATGTAATAAGGGTTTAAAGTGGCAACCATAATTAATAATTTTTTTTAATTGAAAAAATTAGTAACTCCCTTGTTTTTTCAAAGAACAAAGATAGGTTGAAAATTGAAAAACAAAGAACACGAAAAAGATACAAAGAATTAAAAGAAAAGTATGAATTAAATTTTAAGGACGAAAATAATGATAACAACATTAAAATAAAGAACAAACTTTAGGGACCAAAGTTCTTTCTTTTTTTGTGATTTGTTACTTATGAAAACAAAACACAATCAAAGGCCAAAAACTTTAAAATTAAAATTCAAAAAATTGATATATCAAGTTAGATAACCAATTATTAGCAACCATGGTTTTGATACCAAATGATGCGAAATTGTTTGGCGCACAACCTTGTAACCAAAGAACCAAAAGGAATAAGAAAGATTGATTTGCTAAGAAGGTGGTTAGGAAGATCAATTTCGTTTCCTGAAATGCAAGAACCAAAAACAAAGCAATATTGTGCGACGAAATTGTAAGACGTCAGAAAATAGTATAAAAGATGAAATTTGGGTTTGAGAACACGGAGATCTAATATATTGCTTCTGTTTGTTTTTATTGATCGAGAATAGCTTCCATTTAATCTCTTATAACAGTTTTTGCGATTCACAGTTTAAATGTAATAAGGGTTTAAAGTGGCAACCATAATTAATAATTTTTTTTAATTGAAAAAATTAGTAACTCCCTTGTTTTTTCAAAGAACAAAGATAGGTTGAAAATGGAAAACAAAGAACATGAAAAAGATACAAAGAATTAAAAGAAAAGTACGAAATAAATTTTAAGGACGAAAATGATGATAACAACATTAAAATAAAAACAAACTTTAGGGACCAAAGTTCTTTCTTTTTTTGGGATTTGTTACTTATGAAAACAAAACACAATCAAAGGCCAAAAACTTTAAAATTAAAATTCAAAAAATTGATATATCAAGCTAGATAACCAATTATTAGCAACCATGGTTTTCATACCAAATGATGCGAAATTGTTTGGCGCACAACCTTGTAACCAAAGAACCAAAAGGAATAAGAAAGATTGATTTGCTAAGAAGGTGGTTAGGAAGATCAGTTTCGTTTCCTGAAATGCAAGAACCAAAAACAAAGCAATATTGTGCGACGAAATTGTAAGACGTCAGAAAATAGTATAAAAGATGAAATTTGGGTTTGAGAACACGGAGAACTAATATATTGCTTCTGTTAGTTTTTATTGATCGAGAATAGCTTCCATTTAATCTCTTATAACAGTTTTTGCGATTCACAGTTTAAATGTAATAAGGGTTTAAAGTGGCAACCATAATTAATAATTTTTTTTAATTGAAAAAATTAGTAACTCCCTTGTTTTTTCAAAGAACAAAGATAGGTTGAAAACGGAAAACAAAGAAAATGAAAAAGATACAAAGAATTAAAAGAAAAGTACGAAATAAATTTTAAGGACGAAAATGATGATAACAACATTAAAATAAAAACAAACTTTAGGGACCAAAGTTCTATCTTTTTTTGTGATTTGTTACTTATGAAAACAAAACACAATAAAAGGCCAAAAACTTTAAAATTAAAATTCAAAAAATTGATATATCAAGCTAGATAACCAATTATTAGCAACCATGGTTTTGATACCAAATGATGCGAAATTGTTTGGCGCACAACCTTGTAACCAAAGAACCAAAAGGAATAAGAAAGATTGATTTGCTAAGAAGGTGGTTAGGAAGATCAATTTCGTTTCCTGAAATGCAAGAACCAAAAACGAAGCAATATTGTGCGACGAAATTGTAAGACGTCAGAAAATAGTATAAAAGATGAAATTTGGGTTTGAGAACATGGAGAACTAATATATTGCTTCTGTTTGTTTTTATTGATCGAGAATAGCTTCCATTTAATCTCTTATAATAGTTTTTTCGATTCACAGTTTAAATATAATAAGGGTTTATAGTGGCAACCATAATTAATAATTTTTTTTAATTGAAAAAATTAGTAACTCCCTTGTTTTTTCAAAGAACAAAGATAGGTTGAAAACGGAAAACAAAGAACATGAAAAAGATACAAAGAATTAAAAGAAAAGTACGAATTAAATTTTAAGGATGAAAATGATGATAACAACATTAAAATAAAAACAAACTTTAGGGACCAAAGTTCTTTCTTTTTTTTGTGATTTGTTACTTATGAAAACAAAACACAATCAAAGGCCAAAAACTTTAAAATTAAAATTCAAAAAATTGATATATCAAGCTAGATAATCAATTATTAGCAACCATGGTTTTGATACCAAATGATGCAAAATTGTTTGGCGCACAACCTTGTAACCAAAGAACCAAAAGGAATAAGAAAGATTGATTTGCTAAGAAGGTGGTTAGGAAGATCGATTTCGTTTCCTGAAATGCAAGAACCAAAAACGAAGCAATATTGTGCGACGAAATTGTAAGACGTTAGAAAATAGTATAAAAGATGAAATTTGGGTTTGAGAACATGGAGAACTAATATATTGCTTCTGTTTGTTTTTATTGATCGAGAATAGCTTCCATTTAATCTCTTATAACAATTTTTTCGATTCACATTTTTAATGTAATAAGGGTTTAAAGTGGCAACCATAATTAATAATTTTTTTTAATTGAAAAAATTAGTAACTCCCTTGTTTTTTCAAAGAACAAAGATAGGTTGAAAACGGAAAACAAAGAACATGAAAAAGATACAAAGAATTAAAAGAAAAGTACGAATTAAATTTTAAAGACGAAAATAATGATAACAACATTAAAATAAAAACAAACTTTAGGGACCAAAGTTCTTTCTTTTTTTGTGATTTGGTACTTATGAAAACAAAACACAATCAAAGGCCAAAAACTTTAAAATTAAAATTCAAAAAATTGATATATCAAGCTAGATAATCAATTATTAGCAACCATGGTTTTGATACCATATGATGCGAAATTGTTTGGCGCACAACCTTGTAACCAAAGAACCAAAAGGAATAAGAAAGATTGATTTGCTAAGAAGGTGGTTAGGAAGATCAATTTCGTTTCCTGAAATGCAAGAACCAAAAACGAAGCAATATTGTGCGACGAAAATGTAAGATGTGAGAAAATAGTATAAAAGATGAAATTTTGTTTCGAGAACACGGAGAACTAATATATTGCTTCTGTTTGTTTTTATTAATCGAGAATAGCTTCCATTTAATGTCTTATAATAGTTTTTTCGATTCACATTTTTAATGTAATAAGGGTTTAAAGTGGCAACCATAATTAATAATTTTTTTTAATTGAAAAAATTAGTAACTCCCTTGTTTTTCCAAAGAACAAAGATAGGTTGAAAACGGAAAATAAAGAACATGAAAAAGATACAAAGAATTAAAAGAAAAGTACGAATTAAATTTTAAAGACGAAAATAATGATAACAACATTAAAATAAAAACAAACTTTAGGGACCAAAGTTCTTTCTTTTTTTGTGATTTGTTACTTATGAAAACAAAACACAATCAAGGGCCAAAAACTTTAAAATTAAAATTCAAAAAATTGATATATCAAGCTAGATAATCAATTATTAGCAACCATGGTTTTGATACCAAATGATGCGAAATTGTTTGGCGCACAACCTTGTAACCAAAGAACCAAAAGGAATAAGAAAGATTGATTTGCTAAGAAGGTGGTTAGGAAGATCAATTTCGTTTCCTGAAATGCAAGAACCAAAAACGAAGCAATATTGTGCGACGAAAATGTAAGATGTCAGAAAATAGTATAAAAGATGAAATTTTGTTTCGAGAACACGGATAACTAATATATTGCTTCTGTTTGTTTTTATTAATCGAGAATAGCTTCCATTTAATGTCTTATAATAGTTTTTTCGATTCACATTTTTAATGTAATAAGGGTTTAAAGTGGCAACCATAATTAATAATTTTTTTTAATTGAAAAAATTAGTAACTCCCTTGTTTTTTCAAAGAGCAAAGATAGGTTGAAAACAAGAACATGAAAAAGATACAAAGAATTAAAAGAAAAGTACGAATTAAATTTTAAAGACGAAAATAATGATAACAACATTAAAATAAAAACAAACTTTAGGGACCAAAGTTCTTTCTTTTCTTGAGATTTGTTACTTATGAAAACAAAACACAATCAAAGGCCAAAAACTTTAAAATTAAAATTCAAAAATTGATATATCAAGCTAGATAATCAATTATTAGCAACCATGGTTTTGATACCAAATGATGCGAAATTGTTTGGCGCACAACCTTGTAACCAAAGAACCAAAAGGAATAAGAAAGATTGATTTGCTAAGAAGGTGGTTAGGAAGATCAATTTCGTTTCCTGAAATGCAAGAAGCAAAAACGAAGCAATATTGTGTGACGAAAATGTAAGATGTCAGAAAATAGTATAAAAGATGAAATTTTGGTTCGAGAACACGGAGAACTAATATATTGCTTCTGTTTGTTTTTATTAATCGAGAATAGCTTCCATTTAATGTCTTATAATAGTTTTTTCGATTCACATTTTTAATGTAATAAGGGTTTAAAGTGGCAACCATAATTAATAATTTTTTTTAATTGAAAAAATTAGTAACTCCCTTGTTTTTCAAAGAACAAAGATAGGTTGAAAACGGAAAACAAAGAAAATGAAAAAGATACAAAGAATTAAAAGAAAAGTAGGAATTAAATTTTAAGGACGAAAATAATGATAACAACATTAAAATAAAAACAAACTTTAGGGACCAAAGTTCTTTTGTTTTTTGTGATTTGTTACTTATGAAAACAAAACACAGTCAAAGGCCAAAAACTTTAAAATTAAAATTGATAAAATTGATATATCAAGCTAGATAACCAATTATTTGCAACCATGGTTTTGATACCAAATGATGCGAAATTGTTTGGCGCACAACCTTGGAACCAAGGAACCAAAAGGAATAAGAAAGATTGATTGCTAAGAAGGTGGTTAGGAAGATAAATTTCCTTTCCTGAAATGCAAGAAGCAAAAACGAAGCAATATTGTGCGACGAAAATGTAAGATGTGAGAAAATAGTATAAAAGATGAAATGTTGGTTCGAGAACACGGAGAACTAATATATTGCTTCTGTTTGTTTTATTAATCGAGAATAGCTTCCATTTAATGTCTTATAATAGTTTTTTCGATTCACATTTTTAATGTAATAAGGGTTTAAAGTGGCAACCATAATTAATAATTTTTTTTAATTGAAAAAATTAGTAACTCGCTTGTTTATTCAAAGAACAAAGATAGGTTGAAAATGGAAAACAAAGAACATGAAAAAGATACAAAGAATTAAAAGAAAAACACGAATTAAATTTTAAGGACGAAAATAATGATAACAACATTAAAATAAAAACAAACTTTAGGGACCAAAGTTCTTTCTTTTTTTGCGATTTTTTACTTATGAAAACAAAACACAATCAAAGGCCAAAAACTTTAAAATTAAAATTCAAAAAATTGATATATCAAGCTAGATAACCAATTATTAGCAACCATGGTTTTCATACCAAATGATGCGAAATTGTTTGGTGCACAACCTTGTAACCAAAGAACCAAAAGGAATAAGAAAGATTGATTTGCTAAGAAGGTGGTTAGGAAGATCAATTTCGTTTCGTGAAATGCAAGAACCAAAAACAAAGCAATATTGTGCTACGAAATTGTAAGGCGTCCGAAAATAGTATAAAAGATGAAATTTGGGTTTGAGAACACGGAGAACTAATATATTGCTTCTGTTCTTTTTATTGATCGAGAATAGCTTCCATTTAATCTCTTATAACAGTTTTTTCGATTCACAGTTTAAATGTAATAAGGGTTTAAAGTGGCAACCATAATTAATAATTTTTTTTAATTGAAAAAATTAGTAACTCCCTTATTTTTTCAAAGAACAAAGATAGGTTGAAAACGGAAAACAAAGAAAATGAAAAAGATACAAAGAATTAAAAGAAAAGTACGAATTAAATTTTAAGGACGAAAATAATGATAACAACATTAAAATAAAAACAAACTTTAGGGACCAAAGTTCTTTCGTTTTTTGTGATTTGTTACTTATGAAAACAAAACACAGTCAAAGGCCAAAAACTTTAAATTAAAATTGATAAAATTGATATATCAAGCTAGATAACCAATTATTTGCAACCATGGTTTTGATACAAATGATGCGAAATTGTTTGGCGCACAACCTTGGAACCAAGGAACCAAAAGGAATAAGAAAGATTGAATTGCTAAGAAGGTGGTTAGGAAGATAAATTTCCTTTCCTGAAATGCAAGAAGCAAAAACGAAGCAATATTGTGCGACGAAAATGTAAGATGTCAGAAAATAGTATAAAAGATGAAATGTTGGTTCGAGAACACGGAGAACTAATATATTGCTTCAGTTTGTTTTTATTAATCGAGAATAGCTTCCATTTAATGTCTTATAATAGTTTTTTCGATTCACATTTTTAATGTAATAAGGTTTAAAGTGGCAACCATAATTAATAATTTTTTTTAATTGAAAAAATTAGTAACTCGCTTGTTTATTCAAAGAACAAAGTTAGGTTGAAAATGGAAAACAAAGAACATGAAAAAGATACAAAGAATTAAAGGAAAAATACGAATTAAATTTTAAGGACGAAAATAATGATAACAACATTAAAATAAAAACAAACTTTAGGGACCAAAGTTCTTTCTTTTTTTGCGATTTTTTACTTATGAAAACAAAACACAATCAAAGGCCAAAAACTTTAAAATTAAAATTCAAAAAATTGATATATCAAGCTACATAACCAATTATTAGCAACCATGGTTTTCATACCAAATGATGCGAAATTGTTTGGTGCACAACCTTGTAACCAAAGAACCAAAAGGAATAAGAAAGATTGATTTGCTAAGAAGGTGGTTAGGAAGATCAATTTCGTTTCGTGAAATGCAAGAACCAAAAACAAAGCAATATTGTGCGACGAAATTGTAAGGCGTCCGAAAATAGTATAAAAGATGAAATTTGGGTTTGAGAACACGGAGAACTAATATATTGCTTCTGTTTCTTTTTATTGATCGAGAATAGCTTCCATTTAATCTCTTATAACAGTTTTTTCGATTCACAGTTTAAATGTAATAAGGGTTTAAAGTGGCAACCATAATTAATAATTTTTTTTAATTGAAAAAATTAGTAACTCCCTTGTTTTTTCAAAGAACAAAGATAGGTTGAAAATGGAAAACCTAGATCATGAAAAAGGTACAAAGAATTAAAAGAAAAGTATGATATAAATTATAAGGACGAAAATAATGATAACAACATTAAAATAAAGAACAAACTTTAGGGACCATAGTTCTTTCTTTTTTTGTGATTTGTTACTTATGAAAACAAAAAAAAATCAAAGTCCTAAATTTTAAAATTAAAATTCAAAAAATTGATATATCAAGCTAGATAACCAATTATTAGCAACCATGGTTTTGATACCAAATGATGCAAAATAGTTTGGCGCACAACCTTGGAACCCAAGAACCAAAAGGAATAAGAAAGATTGAATTGCTAAGAAGGTGGTTAGGAACATCAAATTCGTTACCTGAAAGGGCAAGAACCAAAAACAAAACAATATTGTGCGACGAAATTGTAAGACCTCAGAAAATAGTATATAAGATGAAATTTGGGTTCGAGAACACGGAGTACTAATATATTGCTTCTGTTTGTTTTTATTAATCGAGAATAGATTACATTTAATCTCTTATAATAGTTTTTTCGATTCACAGTTTAAATGTAGTAACGAATTAAAGTGGCAACCATAATTAATAATTTTTTTTAATTGAAAAAATTAGTAACTCCCTTGTTTTTTCAAAGAACAAAGATAGGTTGAAAACGGAAAACAAAGAACATGAAAAAGATACAAAGAATTAAAATAAAAGTACGAATTAAATTTTAAGGACGAAAATAATGATAACAACATTAAAATAAAGAACAAA
The DNA here is from genome assembly GCA_037013495.1 of Hippophae tibetana. Classification (NCBI taxonomy): domain Eukaryota; kingdom Viridiplantae; phylum Streptophyta; class Magnoliopsida; order Rosales; family Elaeagnaceae; genus Hippophae; species Hippophae tibetana. Next base: position 46,972,592 of record CM072807.1, read on the forward strand.
CTTTAGGGACCAAAGTTCTTTCTTTTTTTTATGATTTTTTACTTATGAAAACAAAAGACAAACAAAGTCCAAAAACATTCAAATTAAAATTCAAAAAGTTCATATATCAAGCTAGATAAGCACTTATTAGCAACCATGGTTTTGATACCAAATGATGCGAAATGTTTTGGCGCACAACCTTGGAACCAAAGAACCAAAAGGAATAAGAAAGATTGATTTGCTAAGAAGGTGGTTAGGAAGATCAATTTCGTTTCCTGAAGGGCAAGAAACAAAAACAAAGCAATATTGTGCGACGAAATTGTAAGACGTCAGAAAATAGTATAAAAGATGAAATTTGGGTTCGAGAACACGGAGAACTAATATATTGCTTCTGTTTGTTTTTATTAATCGAGAATAGCTTCCATTTAATCTCTTATAATAGTTTTTTCGATTCACAGTTTAAATGTAATAAGGGTTTAAAGTGGCAACCATAATTAATTATTTTTTTAATTGAAAAAATTAGTAACTCGCTTGTTTTTTTAAAGAACAAAGATAGGTTGAAAACTGAAAACAAAGAACATGAAAAAGATACAAAGAATAAAAAGAAAAGTATGAATTAAATTTTAAGGACGAAAATAATGATAACAACATTCGAATAAAGAACAAATTTTAGGGACCAAAGTTTTTTTTTTTTTGTAATTTGTTACTTATAAAAACAAAAAACAATCATAGGCCAAAAACTTTAAAATTAAAATTCAAAAAAGTGATATATCAAGCTAGATAACCAATTATTAACAACCATGGTTTTGATACCAAATGATGCGAAATTTTTTGGCGCACAACCTTGGAACCCAAGAACCAAAAGGAATAAGAAAGATGGAATTGCTAAGAAGGTGGTTAGGAAGATCAAATTCTTTACCTGAAGGGCAAGAACCAAAAACAAAACAATATTGTGCGACGAAATTGTAAGACGTCAGAAAATAGTATAAAAGATGAAATTTGGGTTCGAGAACACGGAGTACTAATATATTGGTTCTTTTTGTTTTTATTAATCGAGAATAGCATCCATTTAATCTCTTATAATAGTTTTTTCGATTCACATTTTTAATGTAATAAGGGATTAAAGTGGCAACCATAATTAATAATTTTTTTTAATTGAAAAAATTAGTAACTCCCTTGTTTTTTCAAAGAACAAAGATAGGTTGAAAAAGGAAAACAAAGAACATGAAAAAGATACAAAGAATTAAAAGAAAAGTACGAATTAAATTTTAAGGACGAAAATAATGATAACAACATTAAAATAAAGAACAAACTTTAGGGACCAAAGTTCTTTCTTTTTTTGCGATTTGTTACTTATGAAAACAAAACACAATCAAAGGCCAAAAACTTTAAAATTAAAATTCAAAAAATTGATATATCAGGCTAGATAACCAATTATTAGCAACCATGGTTTTGATACCAAATGATGCGAAATTGTTTGGCGCACAACCTTTTAACCAAAGAACCAAAAGGAATAAGAAAGATTGATTTGCTAAGAAGGTGGTTAGGAAGATCAATTTCGTTTCCTGAAATGCAAGAACCAAAAACGAAGCAATATTGTGCGACGAAAATGTAAGATATCAGAAAATAGTATAAAAGATGAAATTTTGGTTCGAGAACACGGAGAACTAATATATTGCTTCTGTTTATTTTTATTAATCGAGAATAGCTTCCATTTAATGTCATATAATAGTTTTTTCGATTCACATTTTTAATGTAATAAGGGTTTAAAGTGGCAACCATAATTAATAATTTTTTTTAATTGAAAAAATTAGTAACTCCCTTGTTTCTTCAAAGAACAAAGATAGGTTGAAAACGGAAAACAAAGAACATGAAAAAGATACAAAGAATTAAAAGAAAAGTACGAATTAAATTTTAAAGACGAAAATAATGATAACAACATTCAAATAAAAACAAACTTTAGGGACCAAAGTTCTTTCTTTTTTTGTGATTTGTTACTTATGAAAACAAAACACAATCAAAGGCCAAAAACTTTAAAATTAAAATTCAAAAAATTGATATATCAAGCTAGATAACCAATTATTAGCAACCATGGTTTTGATACCAAATGATGCGAAATTTTTTGGCGCACAACCTTGTAACCAAAGAACCAAAAGGAATAAGAAAGATTGATTTGCTAAGAAGGTGGTTAGGAAGATCAATTTCGTTTCCGGAAATGCAAGAACCAAAAACGAAGCAATATTGTGCGACGAAATTGTAAGACCTCAGAAAATAGTATATAAGATGAAATTTGGGTTCGAGAACACGGAGTACTAATATATTGCTTCTGTTTGTTTTTATTAATCGAGAATAGATTCCATTTAATCTCTTATAATAGTTTTTTCGATTCACAGTTTAAATGTAGTAAGGGATTAAAGTGGCAACCATAATTAATAATTTTTTTTAATTGAAAAAATTAGTAACTCCCTTGTTTTTTCAAAGAACAAAGATAGGTTGAAAACGGAAAACAAAGAACATGAAAAAGATACAAAGAATTAAAATAAAAGTACGAATTAAATTTTAAGGACGAAAATAATGATAACAACATTAAAATAAAGAACAAACTTTAGGGACCATAGTTCTTTCTTTTTTTGTGATTTGTTACTTATGAAAACAAAAAACAATCAAAGTCCTAAATTTTAAAATTAAAATTCAAAAAATTGATATATCAAGCTAGATAACCAATTATTAGCAACCATGGTTTTGATACCAAATGATGCAAAATAGTTTGGCGCACAACCTTGGAACCCAAGAACCAAAAGGAATAAGAAAGATTGAATTGCTAAGAAGGTGGTTAGGAACATCAAATTCGTTACCTGAAGGGCAAGAACCAAAAACAAAACAATATTGTGCGACGAAATTGTAAGACCTCAGAAAATAGTATATAAGATGAAATTTGGGTTCGAGAACACGGAGTACTAATATATTGCTTCTGTTTGTTTTTATTAATCGAGAATAGATTACATTTAATCTCTTATAATAGTTTTTTCGATTCACAGTTTAAATGTAGTAACGGATTAAAGTGGCAACCATAATTAATAATTTTTTTTAATTGAAAAAATTAGTAACTCCCTTGTTTTTTCAAAGAACAAAGATAGGTTGAAAACGGAAAACAAAGAACATGAAAAAGATACAAAGAATTAAAATAAAAGTACGAATTAAATTTTAAGGACGAAAATAATGATAACAACATTAAAATAAAGAACAAACTTTAGGGACCAAAGTTCTTTCTTTTTTTTTATGATTTTTTACTTATGAAAACAAAAGACAAACAAAGTCCAAAAACATTCAAATTCAAATTCAAAAAGTTCATATATCAAGCTAGATAAGCACTTATTAGCAACCATGGTTTTGATACCAAATGATGCGAAATGTTTTGGCGCACAACCTTGGAACCAAAGAACCAAAAGGAATAAGAAAGATTGATTTGCTAAGAAGGTGGTTAGGAAGATCAATTTCGTTTCCTGAAGGGCAAGAAACAAAAACAAAGCAATATTGTGCGACGAAATTGTAAGACGTCAGAAAATAGTATAAAAGATGAAATTTGGGTTCGAGAACACGGAGAACTAATATATTGCTTCTGTTTGTTTTTATTAATCGAGAATAGCTTCCATTTAATCTCTTATAATAGTTTTTTCGATTCACAGTTTAAATGTAATAAGGGTTTAAAGTGGCAACCATAATTAATTATTTTTTTAATTGAAAAAATTAGTAACTCGCTTGTTTTTTTAAAGAACAAAGATAGGTTGAAAACTGAAAACAAAGAACATGAAAAAGATACAAAGAATAAAAAGAAAAGTATGAATTAAATTTTAAGGACGAAAATAATGATAACAACATTCGAATAAAGAACAAATTTTAGGGACCAAAGTTTTTTTTTTTTTGTAATTTGTTACTTATAAAAACAAAAAACAATCATAGGCCAAAAACTTTAAAATTAAAATTCAAAAAAGTGATATATCAAGCTAGATAACCAATTATTAACAACCATGGTTTTGATACCAAATGATGCGAAATTTTTTGGCGCACAACCTTGGAACCCAAGAACCAAAAGGAATAAGAAAGATGGAATTGCTAAGAAGGTGGTTAGGAAGATCAAATTCTTTACCTGAAGGGCAAGAACCAAAAACAAAACAATATTGTGCGACGAAATTGTAAGACGTCAGAAAATAGTATAAAAGATGAAATTTGGGTTCGAGAACACGGAGTACTAATATATTGGTTCTTTTTGTTTTTATTAATCGAGAATAGCATCCATTTAATCTCTTATAATAGTTTTTTCGATTCACATTTTTAATGTAATAAGGGATTAAAGTGGCAACCATAATTAATAATTTTTTTTAATTGAAAAAATTAGTAACTCCCTTGTTTTTTCAAAGAACAAAGATAGGTTGAAAAAGGAAAACAAAGAACATGAAAAAGATACAAAGAATTAAAAGAAAAGTACGAATTAAATTTTAAGGACGAAAATAATGATAACAACATTAAAATAAAGAACAAACTTTAGGGACCAAAGTTCTTTCTTTTTTTGCGATTTGTTACTTATGAAAACAAAACACAATCAAAGGCCAAAAACTTTAAAATTAAAATTCAAAAAATTGATATATCAGGCTAGATAACCAATTATTAGCAACCATGGTTTTGATACCAAATGATGCGAAATTGTTTGGCGCACAACCTTTTAACCAAAGAACCAAAAGGAATAAGAAAGATTGATTTGCTAAGAAGGTGGTTAGGAAGATCAATTTCGTTTCCTGAAATGCAAGAACCAAAAACGAAGCAATATTGTGCGACGAAAATGTAAGATATCAGAAAATAGTATAAAAGATGAAATTTTGGTTCGAGAACACGGAGAACTAATATATTGCTTCTGTTTATTTTTATTAATCGAGAATAGCTTCCATTTAATGTCATATAATAGTTTTTTCGATTCACATTTTTAATGTAATAAGGGTTTAAAGTGGCAACCATAATTAATAATTTTTTTTAATTGAAAAAATTAGTAACTCCCTTGTTTCTTCAAAGAACAAAGATAGGTTGAAAACGGAAAACAAAGAACATGAAAAAGATACAAAGAATTAAAAGAAAAGTACGAATTAAATTTTAAAGACGAAAATAATGATAACAACATTCAAATAAAAACAAACTTTAGGGACCAAAGTTCTTTCTTTTTTTGTGATTTGTTACTTATGAAAACAAAACACAATCAAAGGCCAAAAACTTTAAAATTAAAATTCAAAAAATTGATATATCAAGCTAGATAACCAATTATTAGCAACCATGGTTTTGATACCAAATGATGCGAAATTTTTTGGCGCACAACCTTGTAACCAAAGAACCAAAAGGAATAAGAAAGATTGATTTGCTAAGAAGGTGGTTAGGAAGATCAATTTCGTTTCCGGAAATGCAAGAACCAAAAACGAAGCAATATTGTGCGACGAAATTGTAAGACCTCAGAAAATAGTATATAAGATGAAATTTGGGTTCGAGAACACGGAGTACTAATATATTGCTTCTGTTTGTTTTTATTAATCGAGAATAGATTCCATTTAATCTCTTATAATAGTTTTTTCGATTCACAGTTTAAATGTAGTAAGGGATTAAAGTGGCAACCATAATTAATAATTTTTTTTAATTGAAAAAATTAGTAACTCCCTTGTTTTTTCAAAGAACAAAGATAGGTTGAAAACGGAAAACAAAGAACATGAAAAAGATACAAAGAATTAAAATAAAAGTACGAATTAAATTTTAAGGACGAAAATAATGATAACAACATTAAAATAAAGAACAAACTTTAGGGACCATAGTTCTTTCTTTTTTTGTGATTTGTTACTTATGAAAACAAAAAACAATCAAAGTCCTAAATTTTAAAATTAAAATTCAAAAAATTGATATATCAAGCTAGATAACCAATTATTAGCAACCATGGTTTTGATACCAAATGATGCAAAATAGTTTGGCGCACAACCTTGGAACCCAAGAACCAAAAGGAATAAGAAAGATTGAATTGCTAAGAAGGTGGTTAGGAACATCAAATTCGTTACCTGAAGGGCAAGAACCAAAAACAAAACAATATTGTGCGACGAAATTGTAAGACCTCAGAAAATAGTATATAAGATGAAATTTGGGTTCGAGAACACGGAGTACTAATATATTGCTTCTGTTTGTTTTTATTAATCGAGAATAGATTACATTTAATCTCTTATAATAGTTTTTTCGATTCACAGTTTAAATGTAGTAACGGATTAAAGTGGCAACCATAATTAATAATTTTTTTTAATTGAAAAAATTAGTAACTCCCTTGTTTTTTCAAAGAACAAAGATAGGTTGAAAACGGAAAACAAAGAACATGAAAAAGATACAAAGAATTAAAATAAAAGTACGAATTAAATTTTAAGGACGAAAATAATGATAACAACATTAAAATAAAGAACAAACTTTAGGGACCAAAGTTCTTTCTTTTTTTTTATGATTTTTTACTTATGAAAACAAAAGACAAACAAAGTCCAAAAACATTCAAATTCAAATTCAAAAAGTTCATATATCAAGCTAGATAAGCACTTATTAGCAACCATGGTTTTGATACCAAATGATGCGAAATGTTTTGGCGCACAACCTTGGAACCAAAGAACCAAAAGGAATAAGAAAGATTGATTTGCTAAGAAGGTGGTTAGGAAGATCAATTTCGTTTCCTGAAGGGCAAGAAACAAAAACAAAGCAATATTGTGCGACGAAATTGTAAGACGTCAGAAAATAGTATAAAAGATGAAATTTGGGTTCGAGAACACGGAGAACTAATATATTGCTTCTGTTTGTTTTTATTAATCGAGAATAGCTTCCATTTAATCTCTTATAATAGTTTTTTCGATTCACAGTTTAAATGTAATAAGGGTTTAAAGTGGCAACCATAATTAATTATTTTTTTAATTGAAAAAATTAGTAACTCGCTTGTTTTTTTAAAGAACAAAGATAGGTTGAAAACTGAAAACAAAGAACATGAAAAAGATACAAAGAATAAAAAGAAAAGTATGAATTATATTTTAAGGACGAAAATAATGATAACAACATTCGAATAAAGAACAAACTTTAGGGACCAAAGTTTTTTTTTTTTGTAATTTGTTACTTATAAAAACAAAAAACAATCATAGGCCAAAAACTTTAAAATTAAAATTCAAAAAAGTGATATATCAAGCTAGATAACCAATTATTAGCAACCATGGTTTTGATACCAAATGATGCGAAATTTTTTGGCGCACAACCTTGGAACCCAAGAACCAAAAGGAATAAGAAAGATGGAATTGCTAAGAAGGTGGTTAGGAAGATCAAATTCTTTACCTGAAGGGCAAGAACCAAAAACAAAACAATATTGTGCGACGAAATTGTAAGACGTCAGAAAATAGTATAAAAGATGAAATTTGGGTTCGAGAACACGGAGTACTAATATATTGGTTCTTTTTGTTTTTATTAATCGAGGTTAGCATCCATTTAATCTCTTATAATAGTTTTTTCGATTCACATTTTTAATGTAATAAGGGTTTAAAGTGGCAACCATAATTAATAATTTTTTTTAATCGAAAAATTTAGTAACTCCCTTGTTTTTTCAAAGAACAAAGATAGGTTGAAAAAGGAAAACAAAGAACATGAAAAAGATACAAAGAATTAAAAGAAAAGTACGAATTAAATTTTAAGGACGAAAATAATGATAACAACATTAAAATAAAGAACAAACTTTAGGGACCAAAATTCTTTCTTTTTTTGCGATTTGTTACTTATGAAAACAAAACACAATCAAAGGCCAAAAACTTTAAAATTAAAATTCAAAAAATTGATATATCAGGCTAGATAACCAATTATTAGCAACCATGGTTTTGATACCAAATGATGCGAAATTGTTTGGCGCACAACCTTTTAACCAAAGAACCAAAAGGAATAAGAAAGATTGATTTGCTAAGAAGGTGGTTAGGAAGATCAATTTCGTTTCCTGAAATGCAAGAACCAAAAACGAAGCAATATTGTGCGACGAAAATGTAAGATATCAGAAAATAGTATAAAAGATGAAATTTTGGTTCGAGAACACGGAGAACTAATATATTGCTTCTGTTTGTTTTTATTAATCGAGAATAGCTTCCATTTGATGTCTTATAATAGTTTTTTCGATTCACATTTTTAATGTAATAAGGGTTTAAAGTGGCAACCATAATTAATAATTTTTTTTAATTGAAAAAATTAGTAACTCCCTTGTTTCTTCAAAGAACAAAGATAGGTTGAAAACGGAAAACAAAGAACATGAAAAAGATACAAAGAATAAAAAGAAAAGTACGAATTAAATTTTAAAGACGAAAATAATGATAACAACATTAAAATAAAAACAAACTTTAGGGACCAAAGTTCTTTCTTTTTTTGTGATTTGTTACTTATGAAAACAAAACACAGTCAAAGGCCAAAAACTTTAAAATTAAAATTCAAAAAATTGATATATCAAGCTAGATAACCAATTATTAGCAACCATGGTTTTGATACCAAATGATGCGAAATTTTTTGGCGCACAACCTTGTAACCAAAGAACCAAAAGGAAGAAGAAAGATTGATTTGCTAAGAAGGTGGTTAGGAAGATCAATTTCGTTTCCGGAAATGCAAGAACCAAAAACGAAGCAATATTGTGCGACGAAATTGTAAGACCTCAGAAAATAGTATATAAGATGAAATTTGGGTTCGAGAACACGGAGTACTAATATATTGCTTCTGTTTGTTTTTATTAATCGAGAATAGATTCCATTTAATCTCTTATAACAGTTTTTTTGATTCACAGTTTAAATGTAATAAGGGTTTAAAGTGGCAACCATAATTAATAATTTTTTTTAATTGAAAAAATTAGTAACTTCCTTGTTTTTTCAAAGAACAAAGATAGGTTGAAAACGGAAAACAAAGAACATGAAAAAGATACAAAGAATTAAAATAAAAGTACGAATTAAATTTTAAGGATGAAAATAATGATAACAACATTAAAATAAAGAACAAACTTTAGGGACCAAAGTTCTTTCTTTTTTTTTTATGATTTTTTACTTATGAAAACAAAAGACAAACAAAGTCCAAAAACATTCAAATTAAAATTCAAAAAGTTCATATATCAAGCTAGATAAGCACTTATTAGCAACCATGGTTTTGATACCAAATGATGCGAAATGTTTTGGCGCACAACCTTGGAACCAAAGAACCAAAAGGAATAAGAAAGATTGATTTGCTAAGAAGGTGGTTAGGAAGATCAATTTCGTTTCCTGAAGGGCAAGAAACAAAAACAAAGCAATATTGTGCGACGAAATTGTAAGACGTCAGAAAATAGTATAAAAGATGAAATTTGGGTTCGAGAACACGGAGAACTAATATATTGCTTCTGTTTGTTTTTATTAATCGAGAATAGCTTCCATTTAATCTCCTATAATAGTTTTTTCGATTCACAGTTTAAATGTAATAAGGGTTTAAAGTGGCAACCATAATTAATTATTTTTTTAATTGAAAAAATTAGTAACTCGCTTGTTTTTTTAAAGAACAAAGATAGGTTGAAAACTGAAAACAAAGAACATGAAAAAGATACAAAGAATAAAAAGAAAAGTATGAATTAAATTTTAAGGACGAAAATAATGATAACAACATTCGAATAAAGAACAAACTTTAGGGACCAAAGTTTTTTTTTTTTTTTGTAATTTGTTACTTACAAAAACAAAAAACAATCAAAGGCCAAAAACTTTAAAATTAAAATTCAAAAAAGTGATATATCAAGCTAGATAACCAATTATTAGCAACCATGGTTTTGATACCAAATGATGCGAAACTTTTTGGCGCACAACCTTGGAACCCAAGAACCAAAAGGAATAAGAAAGATGGAATTGCTAAGAAGGTGGTTAGGAAGATCAAATTCTTTACCTGAAGGGCAAGAACCAAAAAGAAAACAATATTGTGCGACGAAATTGTAAGACGTCAGAAAATAGTATAAAAGATGAAATTTGGGTTCGAGAACACGGAGTACAAATATATTGGTTCTTTTTGTTTTTATTAATCGAGAATAGCATCCATTTAATCTCTTATAATAGTTTTTTCGATTCACATTTTTAATGTAATAAGGGTTTAAAGTGGCAACCATAATTAATAATTTTTTTAATTGAAAAAATTAGTAACTCCCTTGTTTTTTCAAAGAACAAAGATAGGTTGAAAAAGGAAAACAAAGAACATGAAAAAGATACAAAGAATTAAAAGAAAAGTACGAATTAAATTTTAAGGACGAAAATAATGATAACAACATTAAAATAAAGAACAAACTTTAGGGACCAAAGTTCTTTCTTTTTTTGCGATTTGTTACTTATGAAAACAAAACACAATCAAAGGCCAAAAACTTTGAAATTAAAATTCAAAAAATTGATATATCAGGCTAGATAACCAATTATTAGCAACCATGGTTTTGATACCAAATGATGCGAAATTGTTTGGCGCACAACCTTTTAACCAAAGAACCAAAAGGAATAAGAAAGATTGATTTGCTAAGAAGGTGGTTAGGAAGATAAAATTTCGTTTCCTGAAATGCAAGAACCAAAACAAAGCAATATTGTGCGACGAAATTGTAAGAAGTCAGAAAATAGTATAAAAGATGAAATTTGGGTTTGAGAACACGGAGAACTAATATATTGCTTCTGTTTGTTTTTATTGATCGAGAATAGCTTCCATTTAATCTCTTATAACAGTTTTTTTGATTCACAGTTTAAATGTAATAAGGGTTTAAAGTGGCAACCATAATTAATAATTTTTTTTAATTGAAAAAATTAGTAACTCCCTTGTTTTTTCAAAGAACAAAGATAGGTTGAAAACGGAAAACAAAGAACATGAAAAATATACAAAGAATTAAAAGAAAAGTACGAATTAAATTTTAAGGACGAAAATGATGATAACAACATTAAAATAAAAACAAACTTTAGGGACCAAAGTTCTTTCTTTTTTTGTGATTTGTTACTTAAGAAAACAAAACACAATCAAAGGCCAAAAACTTTAAAATTAAAATTCAAAAAATTGATATATCAAGCTAGATAATCAATTATTAGCAACCATGGTTTTGATACCAAATGATGCGAAATTGTTTGGCGCACAACCTTGTAACCAAAGAACCAAAAGGAATAAGAAAGATTGATTTGCTAAGAAGGTGGTTAGGAAGATCAATTTCGTTTCCTGAAATGCAAGAACCAAAAACGAAGCAATATTGTGCGACAAAATTGTAAGACGTCAGAAAATAGTATAAAAGATGAAATTTGGGTTTGAGAACACGGAGAACTTATATATTGCTTCTGTTTTGTTTTTATTGATCGAGAATAGCTTCCATTTAATCTCTTATAACAGTTTTTTCGATTCACAGTTTAAATGTAATAAGGGTTTAAAGTGGCAACCATAATTAATTATTTTTTTAAATGAAAAAATTAGTAACTCGCTTGTTTTTTCAAAGAACAAAGATAGGTTGAAAACGGAAAACAAAGAAATGAAAAAGATACAAAGAATTAAAAGAAAAATACGAATTAAATTTTAAGGATGAAAATAATGATAACAACATTAAAATAAAAACAAACTTTAGGGACCAAAGTTCTTTCTTTTTTTGCGATTTTTTACTTATGAAAACAAAACACAATCAAAGGCCAAAAACTTTAAAATTAAAATTCAAAAAATTGATATATCAAGCTAGATAATCAATTATTAGCAACCATGGTTTTGATACCAAATGATACGAAATTGTTTGGCGCACAACCTTGTAACCAAAGAACCAAAAGGAATAAGAAATATTGATTTGCTAAGAAGGTGGTTAGGAAGATCAATTTCGTTTCCTGAAATGCAAGAACTAAAAACGAAGCAATATTGTGCGACGAAAATGTAAGATGTGAGAAAATAGTATAAAAGATGAAATTTGGGTTCGAGAACACGGAGAACTAATATATTGCTTCTGTTTGTTTTTAATAATCGAGAATAGCTTCCTTTTAATCTCTTATAATAGTTTTTTCGATTCGTAGTTTTAATGTAATAAGGGTTTAAAGTGGCAACCATAATTAATAATTTTTTTTAATTGAAAAAATTAGTAACTCCCTTGTTTCTTCAAAGAACAAAGATAGGTTGAAAACGGAAAACAAAGAAAATGAAAAAGATACAAAGAATAAAAAGAAAAGTACGAATTAAATTTTAAGGACGAAAATAATGATAACAACATTAAAATAAAGAACAAACTTTAGGGACCAAAGTTCTTTCTTTTTTTGCGATTTGTTACTTATGAAAACAAAACACAATCAAAGGCCAAAAACTTTGAAATTAAAATTCAAAAAATTGATATATCAGGCTAGATAACCAATTATTAGCAACCATGGTTTTGATACCAAATGATGCGAAATTGTTTGGCGCACAACCTTGTAACCAAAGAACCAAAAGGAATAAGAATGATTGATTTGCTAAGAAGGTGGTTAGGAAGATCAATTTCGTTTCCTGAAGGGCAAGAAACAAAAACAAAGCAATATTGTGCGACGAAATTGTAAGACGTCAGAGAATAGTATAAAAGATGAAATTTGGGTTCGAGAACACGGAGAACTAATATATTGCTTCTGTTTGTTTTTATTGATCGAGAATAGCTTCCATTTAATCTCTTATAACAGTTTTTTTGATTCACAGTTTAAATGTAATAAGGGTTTAAAGTGGCAACCATAATTAATAATTTTTTTTAATTGAAAAAAATAGTAACTCGCTTGTTTTTTCAAGGAACAAAGATAGGTTGAAAACTGAAAACAAAGAACATGAAAAAGATACAAAGAATAAAAAGAAAAGTATGAATTGAATTTTAAGGACGAAAATAATGATAACAACATTCGAATAAAGAACAAACCTTAGGGACCAAAGTTTTTTTTTTTTTTTGTGATTTGTTACTTATAAAAACAAAAAACAATCAAAGGCGAAAAACTTTAAAATTAAAATTCAAAAAAGTGATATATCAAGCTAGATAACCAATTATTAGCAACCATGGTTTTGATACCAAATGATGCGAAACTTTTTGGCGCACAACCTTGGAACCCAAGAACCAAAAGGAATAAGAAAGATGGAATTGCTAAGAAGGTGGTTAGGAAGATCAAATTCTTTACCTGAAGGGCAAGAACCAAAAACAAAACAATATTGTGCGACGAAATTGTAAGACGTCAGAAAATAGTATAAAAGATGAAATTTGGGTTCGAGAACACGGAGTACTAATATATTGGTTCTTTTTGTTTTTATTAATCGAGAATAGCATCCATTTAATCTCTTATAATAGTTTTTTCGATTCACATTTTTAATGTAATAAGGGTTTAAAGTGGCAACCATAATTAATAATTTTTTTTAATTGAAAAAATTAGTAACTCCCTTGTTTTTTCAAAGAACAAAGATAGGTTGAAAAAGGAAAACAAAGAACATGAAAAAGATACAAAGAATTAAAAGAAAAGTACGAATTAAATTTTAAGGACGAAAATAATGATAACAACATTAAAATAAAGAACAAACTTTAGGGACCAAAGTTCTTTCTTTTTTTGCGATTTGTTACTTATGAAAACAAAACACAATCAGAGGCCAAAAACTTTAAAATTAAAATTCAAAAAATTGATATATCAGGCTAGATAACAAATTATTAGCAACCATGGTTTTGATACCAAATGATGCGAAATTTTTTGGCGCACAACCTTGTAACCAAAGAACCAAAAGGAATAAGAAAGATTGATTTGCTAAGAAGGTGGTTAGGAAGATCAATTTCGTTTCCTGAAATGCAAGAACCAAAAACAAAGCAATATTGTGCGACGAAATTGTAAGACGTCAGAAAATAGTATAAAAGATGAAATTTGGGTTTGAGAACACGGAGAACTAATATATTGCTTCTGTTTGTTTTAATTGATCGAGAATAGCTTCCATTTAATCTCTTATAACAGTTTTTTCGATTCACAGTTTAAATGTAATAAGGGTTTAAAGTGGCAACCATAATTAATAATTTTTTTTAATTGAAAAAATTAGTAACTCCCTTGTTTTTTCAAAGAACAAAGATAGGTTGAAAACGGAAACAAAGAACATGAAAAAGATACAAAGAATTCAAAGAAAAGTACGAATTAAATTTTAAGGACGAAAATGATGATAACAACATTAAAATAAAAACAAACTTTCGGGACCAAAGTTCTTTCTTTTTTTGTGATTTGTTACTTATGAAAACAAAACACAATAAAAGGCCAAAAACTTTAAAATTAAAATTCAAAAAATTGATATATCAAGCTAGATAATCAATTATTAGCAACCATGGTTTTGATACCAAATGATGCGAAATTGTTTGGCGCACAACCTTGTAACCAAAGAACCAAAAGGAATAAGAAAGATTGATTTGCTAAGAAGGTGGTTAGGAAGATCAATTTCGTTTCCTGAAATGCAAGAACCAAAAACGAAGCAATATTGTGCGACGAAAATGTAAGATGTCAGAAAATAGTATAAAAGATGAAATTTTGGTTCGAGAACACGGAGAACTAATATATTGCTTATGTTTGTTTTTATTAATCGAGAATAGCCTCCATTTAATGTCTTATAATAGTTTTTTCGATTCACATTTTTAATGTAATAAGGGTTTAAAGTAGCAACCATAATTAATAATTTTTTTTAATTGAAAAAATTAGTAACTCCCTTGTTTTTTCAAAGAACAAAGATAAGTTGAAAATGGAAAACAAAGAACATGAAAAAGATACAAAGAATTAAAAGAAAAGTACGAATTAAATTTTAAGGACGAAAATAATGATAACAACATTAAAATAAAAACAAACTTTAGGGACCAAAGTTCTTTCTTTTTTTGTGATTTGTTACTTATGAAAACAAAAAACAATCAAAGTCCAAAATTTTTACATTAAAATTCAACAAAGTGATATATCAAGCTAGAAAACCAATTATTAGCAACTATGGTTTTGATACCAAATGATGCGAAATTTTTTGGCGCACAACCTTGGAATCGAAGAACCAAAAGGAATAAGAAAGATTGAATTGCTAAGAACCTGGTTAGGAATATCAAATTCGTTTCCTGAAGGGCAAGAACCAAAAAAAAAAAGAAATATTGTGCGACGAAATTGTAAGACGTCAGAAAATATTATAAAAGAAGAAATTTGGGTGCGAGAACACGGAGAACTAATATATTGCTTCTGTTTGTTTTTATTAATCGAGAATAGCTTCCATTTAATCTCTTATAATAGTTTTTTCGATTCACAGTTTAAATGTAATAAGGGTTTAAAGTGGCAACCATAATTAATAATTTTTTTTTTAATTGAAAGAATTAGTAACTCCCTTGTTTTTTCAAAGAACAAAGATAGGTTGAAAACTGAAAACAAAGAACATGAAAAAGATACAAAGAATGAAAAGAAAAGTATGAATTAAGTTTTAAGGACGAAAATAATGAAAACAACATTAAAATAAAGAACAAACTTTAGGGACCAAAGTTCTTTCTTTTTTTGTGATTTGTTACTTATGAAAACAAAAAACAATCAAAGTCCAAAATTTTAACATTAAAATTCAACAAAGTGATATATCAAGCCAGATAACCAATTATTAGCAACTATGGTTTTGATACCAAATGATGCGAAATTTTTTGGCGCACAACCTTGGAATCGAAGAACCAAAAGGAATAAGAAAGATTGAATTGCTAAGAAGCTGGTTATGAATATCAAATTCGTTTCCTGAAGGGCAAGAACCAAAAAAAAAATATTGTGCGAGGAAATTGTAAGACGTCAGAAAATAGTATAAAAGATGAAATTTGGGTTCGAGAACACGGAGTACTAATATATTGGTTCTTTTTGTTTTTATTAATCGAGAATAGCATCTATTTAATGTCTTATAATAGTTTTTTCGATTCACATTTTTAATGTAATAAGGGTTTAAAGTGGCAACCATAATTAATAATTTTTTTTAATTGAAAAAATTAATAACTCCCTTGTTTTTTCAAAGAACAAAGATAGGTTGAAAACGAAAAACAAAGAACATGAAAAAGATACAAAGAATTAAAAGAAAAGTACGAATTAAATTTTAAGGACGAAAATAATGATAACAACATTAAAATAAAAACAAACTTTAGGGACCAAAGTTCTTTCTTTTTTTGTGATTTGTTACTTATGAAAAAAAAACACAATCAAAGTCCAAAACTTTAAAATTAAAATTCAAAAAATTGATATATCAAGCTAGATAATCAATTATTAGCAACCATGGTTTTGATACCAAATGATGCGAAATTTTTTGGCGCACAACCTTGTAACCAAAGAACCAAAAGGAATAAGAAATATTGATTTGCTAAGAAGGTGGTTAGGAAGATCAATTTCGTTTCCTGAAATGCAAGAACCAAAAACAAAGCAATATTGTGCGACGAAATTGTAAGACGTCAGAAAATAGTATAAAAGATGAAATTTGGGTTTGAGAACACGGAGAACTAATATATTGCTTCTGTTTGTTTTAATTGATCGAGAATAGCTTCCATTTAATCTCTTATAACAGTTTTTTCGATTCACAGTTTAAATGTAATAAGGGTTTAAAGTGGCAACCATAATTAATAATTTTTTTTAATTGAAAAAATTAGTAACTCCCTTGTTTTTTCAAAGAACAAAGATAGGTTGAAAACGGAAACAAAGAACATGAAAAAGATACAAAGAATTCAAAGAAAAGTACGAATTAAATTTTAAGGACGAAAATAATGATAACAACATTAAAATAAAAACAAACTTTAGGGACCAAAGTTCTTTCTTTTTTTGTGATTTGTTACTTATGAAAACAAAAAACAATCAAAGTCCAAAATTTTTACATTAAAATTCAACAAAGTGATATATCAAGCTAGAAAACCAATTATTAGCAACTATGGTTTTGATACCAAATGATGCGAAATTTTTTGGCGCACAACCTTGGAATCGAAGAACCAAAAGGAATAAGAAAGATTGAATTGCTAAGAACCTGGTTAGGAATATCAAATTCGTTTCCTGAAGGGCAAGAACCAAAAAAAAAAAGAAATATTGTGCGACGAAATTGTAAGACGTCAGAAAATATTATAAAAGAAGAAATTTGGGTGCGAGAACACGGAGAACTAATATATTGCTTCTGTTTGTTTTTATTAATCGAGAATAGCTTCCATTTAATCTCTTATAATAGTTTTTTCGATTCACAGTTTAAATGTAATAAGGGTTTAAAGTGGCAACCATAATTAATAATTTTTTTTTTAATTGAAAGAATTAGTAACTCCCTTGTTTTTTCAAAGAACAAAGATAGGTTGAAAACTGAAAACAAAGAACATGAAAAAGATACAAAGAATGAAAAGAAAAGTATGAATTAAGTTTTAAGGACGAAAATAATGAAAACAACATTAAAATAAAGAACAAACTTTAGGGACCAAAGTTCTTTCTTTTTTTGTGATTTGTTACTTATGAAAACAAAAAACAATCAAAGTCCAAAATTTTAACATTAAAATTCAACAAAGTGATATATCAAGCCAGATAACCAATTATTAGCAACTATGGTTTTGATACCAAATGATGCGAAATTTTTTGGCGCACAACCTTGGAATCGAAGAACCAAAAGGAATAAGAAAGATTGAATTGCTAAGAAGCTGGTTAGGAATATCAAATTCGTTTCCTGAAGGGCAAGAACCAAAAAAAAAAAAATATTGTGCGAGGAAATTGTAAGACGTCAGAAAATAGTATAAAAGATGAAATTTGGGTTCGAGAACACGGAGTACTAATATATTGGTTCTTTTTGTTTTTATTAATCGAGAATAGCATCTATTTAATGTCTTATAATAGTTTTTTCGATTCACATTTTTAATGTAATAAGGGTTTAAAGTGGCAACCATAATTAATAATTTTTTTTAATTGAAAAAATTAATAACTCCCTTGTTTTTTCAAAGAACAAAGATAGGTTGAAAACGAAAAACAAAGAACATGAAAAAGATACAAAGAATTAAAAGAAAAGTACGAATTAAATTTTAAGGACGAAAATAATGATAACAACATTAAAATAAAAACAAACTTTAGGGACCAAAGTTCTTTCTTTTTTTGTGATTTGTTACTTATGAAAAAAAAACACAATCAAAGTCCAAAACTTTAAAATTAAAATTCAAAAAATTGATATATCAAGCTAGATAATCAATTATTAGCAACCATGGTTTTGATACCAAATGATGCGAAATTTTTTGGCGCACAACCTTGTAACCAAAGAACCAAAAGGAATAAGAAATATTGATTTGCTAAGAAGGTGGTTAGGAAGATCAATTTCGTTTCCTGAAATGCAAGAACCAAAAACAAAGCAATATTGTGCGACGAAATTGTAAGACGTCAGAAAATAGTATAAAAGATGAAATTTGGGTTTGAGAACACGGAGAACTAATATATTGCTTCTGTTTGTTTTAATTGATCGAGAATAGCTTCCATTTAATCTCTTATAACAGTTTTTTCGATTCACAGTTTAAATGTAATAAGGGTTTAAAGTGGCAACCATAATTAATAATTTTTTTTAATTGAAAAAATTAGTAACTCCCTTGTTTTTTCAAAGAACAAAGATAGGTTGAAAACGGAAACAAAGAACATGAAAAAGATACAAAGAATTCAAAGAAAAGTACGAATTAAATTTTAAGGACGAAAATGATGATAACAACATTAAAATAAAAACAAACTTTCGGGACCAAAGTTCTTTCTTTTTTTGTGATTTGTTACTTATGAAAACAAAACACAATAAAAGGCCAAAAACTTTAAAATTAAAATTCAAAAAATTGATATATCAAGCTAGATAATCAATTATTAGCAACCATGGTTTTGATACCAAATGATGCGAAATTGTTTGGCGCACAACCTTGTAACCAAAGAACCAAAAGGAATAAGAAAGATTGATTTGCTAAGAAGGTGGTTAGGAAGATCAATTTCGTTTCCTGAAATGCAAGAACCAAAAACGAAGCAATATTGTGCGACGAAAATGTAAGATGTCAGAAAATAGTATAAAAGATGAAATTTTGGTTCGAGAACACGGAGAACTAATATATTGCTTATGTTTGTTTTTATTAATCGAGAATAGCCTCCATTTAATGTCTTATAATAGTTTTTTCGATTCACATTTTTAATGTAATAAGGGTTTAAAGTAGCAACCATAATTAATAATATTTTTTAATTGAAAAAATTAGTAACTCCCTTGTTTTTTCAAAGAACAAAGATAAGTTGAAAATGGAAAACAAAGAACATGAAAAAGATACAAAGAATTAAAAGAAAAGTACGAATTAAATTTTAAGGACGAAAATAATGATAACAACATTAAAATAAAAACAAACTTTAGGGACCAAAGTTCTTTCTTTTTTTGTGATTTGTTACTTATGAAAACAAAAAACAATCAAAGTCCAAAATTTTTACATTAAAATTCAACAAAGTGATATATCAAGCTAGAAAACCAATTATTAGCAACTATGGTTTTGATACCAAATGATGCGAAATTTTTTGGCGCACAACCTTGGAATCGAAGAACCAAAAGGAATAAGAAAGATTGAATTGCTAAGAACCTGGTTAGGAATATCAAATTCGTTTCCTGAAGGGCAAGAACCAAAAAAAAAAAGAAATATTGTGCGACGAAATTGTAAGACGTCAGAAAATATTATAAAAGAAGAAATTTGGGTGCGAGAACACGGAGAACTAATATATTGCTTCTGTTTGTTTTTATTAATCGAGAATAGCTTCCATTTAATCTCTTATAATAGTTTTTTCGATTCACAGTTTAAATGTAATAAGGGTTTAAAGTGGCAACCATAATTAATAATTTTTTTTTAATTGAAAGAATTAGTAACTCCCTTGTTTTTTCAAAGAACAAAGATAGGTTGAAAACTGAAAACAAAGAACATGAAAAAGATACAAAGAATGAAAAGAAAAGTATGAATTAAGTTTTAAGGACGAAAATAATGAAAACAACATTAAAATAAAGAACAAACTTTAGGGACCAAAGTTCTTTCTTTTTTTGTGATTTGTTACTTATGAAAACAAAAAACAATCAAAGTCCAAAATTTTAACATTAAAATTCAACAAAGTGATATATCAAGCCAGATAACCAATTATTAGCAACTATGGTTTTGATACCAAATGATGCGAAATTTTTTGGCGCACAACCTTGGAATCGAAGAACCAAAAGGAATAAGAAAGATTGAATTGCTAAGAAGCTGGTTAGGAATATCAAATTCGTTTCCTGAAGGGCAAGAACCAAAAAAAAAAAAATATTGTGCGAGGAAATTGTAAGACGTCAGAAAATAGTATAAAAGATGAAATTTGGGTTCGAGAACACGGAGTACTAATATATTGGTTCTTTTTGTTTTTATTAATCGAGAATAGCATCTATTTAATGTCTTATAATAGTTTTTTCGATTCACATTTTTAATGTAATAAGGGTTTAAAGTGGCAACCATAATTAATAATTTTTTTTAATTGAAAAAATTAATAACTCCCTTGTTTTTTCAAAGAACAAAGATAGGTTGAAAACGAAAAACAAAGAACATGAAAAAGATACAAAGAATTAAAAGAAAAGTACGAATTAAATTTTAAGGACGAAAATAATGATAACAACATTAAAATAAAAACAAACTTTAGGGACCAAAGTTCTTTCTTCTTTTTTTATGATTTTTTACTTATGAAAACAAAAGACAAACAAAGTCTAAAAACATTCAAATTAAAATTCAAAAAGTTCATATATCAAGCTAGATAAGCACTTATTAGCAACCATGGTTTTGATACCAAATGATGCGAAATGTTTTGGCGCACAACCTTGGAACCAAAGAACCAAAAGGAATAAGAAAGATTGATTTGCTAAGAAGGTGGTTAGGAAGATCAATTTCGTTTCCTGAAGGGCAAGAAACAAAAACAAAGCAATATTGTGTGACGAAATTGTAAGACGTCAGAAAATAGTATAAAAGATGAAATTTGGGTTCGAGAACACGGAGAACTAATATATTGCTTCTGTTTGTTTTTATTAATCGAGAATAGCTTCCATTTAATCTCTTATAATAGTTTTTTCGATTCACAGTTTAAATGTAATAAGGGTTTAAAGTGGCAACCATAATTAATTATTTTTTTAATTGAAAAAATTAGTAACTCGCTTGTTTTTTCAAAGAACAAATATAGGTTAAAAACTGAAAACAAAGAACATGAAAAAGATACAAAGAATAAAAAGAAAAGTATGAATTAAATTTTAAGGACGAAAATAATGATAACAACATTAAAATAAAGAACAAACTTTAGGGACCAAAGTTCTTTCTTTTTTTCTATGATTTTTTACTTATGAAAACAAAAGACAAACAAAGTCTAAAAACATTCAAATTAAAATTCAAAAAGTTCATATATCAAGCTAGATAAGCACTTATTAGCAACCATGGTTTTGATACCAAATGATGCGAAATGTTTTGGCGCACAACCTTGGAACCAAAGAAACAAAAGGAATAAGAAAGATTGATTTGCTAAGAAGGTGGTTAGGAAGATCAATTTCGTTTCCTGAAGGGCAAGAAACAAAAACAAAGCAATATTGTACGACGAAATTGTAAGACGTCAGAAAATAGTATAAAAGATGAAATTTGGGTTCGAGAACACGGAGAACTAATATATTGCTTCTGTTTGTTTTTATTAATCGAGAATAGCTTCCATTTAATCTCTTATAATAGTTTTTTCGATTCACAGTTTAAATGTAATAAGGGTTTAAAGCTGCAACCATAATTAATTATTTTTTTAATTGAAAAAATTAGTAACTCGCTTGTTTTTTCAAAGAACAAAGATAGGTCGAAAACTGAAAACAAAGAACATGAAAAAGATACAAAGAATAAAAAGAAAAGTATGAATTAAATTTTAAGGACGAAAATAATGATAACAACATTCGAATAAAGAACAAACTTTAGGGACCAAAGTTTTTTTTTTTTTGTGATTTGTTACTTATAAAAACAAAAAACAATCAAAGGCGAAAAACTTTAAAATTAAAATTCAAAAAAGTGATATATCAAGCTAGATAACCAATTATTAGCAACCATGGTTTTGATACCAAATGATGCGAAAAATTTTGGCGCACAACCTTGGAACCCAAGAACCAAAAGGAATAAGAAAGATGGAATTGCTAAGAAGGTGGTTAGGAAGATCAAATTCTTTACCTGAAGGGCAAGAACCAAAAACAAAACAATATTGTGCGACGAAATTGTAAGACGTCAGAAAATAGTATAAAAGATGAAATTTGGGGTCGAGAACACGAAGTACTAATATATTGGTTCTTTTTGTTTTTATTAATCGAGAATAGCATCCATTTAATCTCTTATAATAGTTTTTTCGATTCACATTTTTAATGTAATAAGGGTTTAAAGTGGCAACCATAATTAATAATTTTTTTTAATTGAAAAAATTAGTAACTCCCTTGTTTTTTCAAAGAACAAAGATAGGTTGAAAAAGGAAAACAAAGAACATGAAAAAGATACAAAGAATTAAAAGAAAAGTACGAATTAAATTTTAAGGACAAAAATAATGATAACAACATTAAAATAAAGAACATACTTTAGGGACCAAAGTTCTTTTTTTTTATGATTTGTTACTTATGAAAACAAAAGACAAACAAAGTCCAAAAAATTTAAAAGTAAAATTCAAAAAGTTCATATGTCAAGCTAGATAACCAATTATTAGCAACCATGGTTTTGATACCAAATGATGCGAAATTCTTTGGCGCACAACCATGGAACCAAAGAACCAAAAGGAATAAGAAAGATTGATTTGCTAAGAAGGTGGTTAGGAAGATCAATTTCGTTTCCAGAAGGCAAGAAACAAAAACAAAGCAATATTGTGCGACGAAATTGTAAGACGTCAGAAAATAGTATAAAAGAAGAAATTTGGGTGCGAGAACATGGAGAACTAATATATTGTTTCTGTTTGTTTTTATTAATCGAGAATAGCTTCCATTTAATCTCTTATAATAGTTTTTTCGATTCACAGTTTAAATGTAATAAGGGTTTAAAGTGGCAACCATAATTAATAATTTTTTTTTAATTGAGAGATTTAGTAACTCCCTTGTTTTTTCAAAGAACAAAGATAGGTTGAAAACTGAAAACAAAGAACATGAAAAAGATACAAAGAATGAAAAGAAAAGTATGAATTAAGTTTTAAGGACGAAAATAATGATAACAACATTAAAATAAAGAACAAACTTTAGGGACCAAAGTTCTTTCTTTTTTTGTGATTTGTTACTTATGAAAACAAAAAACAATCAAAGTCCAAAATTTTTACATTAAAATTCAACAAAGTGATATATCAAGCTAGAAAACCAATTATTAGCAACTATGGTTTTGATACCAAATGATGCGAAATTTTTTGGCGCACAACCTTGGAATCGAAGAACCAAAAGGAATAAGAAAGATTGAATTGCTAAGAAGCTGGTTAGGAATATCAAATTCGTTTCCTGAAGGGCAAGAACCAAAAAAAAAGAAATATTGTGCGAGGAAATTGTAAGACGTCATAAAATAGTATAAAAGATGAAATTTGGGTTCGAGAACACGGAGTACTAATATATTGGTTCTTTTTGTTTTTATTAATCGAGAATATCATCTATTTAATCTCTTATAATAGTTTTTTCGATTCACATTTTTAATGTAATAAGGGTTTAAAGTGGCAGCCATAATTAATAATTTTTTTTAATTGAAAAAATTAGTAACTCCCTTGTTTTTTCAAAGAACAAAGATAGGTTGAAAATGGAATACAAAGAACATAAAAAAAGATACAAAGAATTAAAAGAAAAGTACGAATTAAATTTTAAGGACGAAAATAATGATAACAACATTAAAATAAAGAACATACTTTAGGGACCAAAGTTCTTTTTTGTTTTTATGATTTGTTACTTATGAAAACAAAAGACAAACAAAGTCCAAAAAATTTAAAAGTAAAATTCAAAAAGTTCATATATCAAGCTAGATAACCAATTATTAGCAACCATGGTTTTGATACCAAATGATGCGAAATGTTTTGGCGCACAACCTTGGAACCAAAGAACCAAAAGGAATAAGAAAGATTGATTTGCTAAGAAGGTGGTTAGGAAGATCAATTTCATTTCCGGAAGGGCAAGAAACAAAAACAAAGCAATATTGTGCGACGAAATTGTAAGACGTCAGAAAATAGTATAAAAGAAGAAATTTGGGTGCGAGAACACGGAGAACTAATATATTGCTTCTGTTTGTTTTTATTAATCGAGAATAGCTTCCATTTAATCTCTTATAATAGTTTTTTCGATTCACAGTTTAAATGTAATAAGGGTTTAAAGTGGCAACCATAATTAATAATTTTTTTTTTAATTGAAAGAATTAGTAACTCCCTTGTTTTTTCAAAGAACAAAGATAGGTTGAAAACTGAAAACAAAGAACATGAAAAAGATACAAAGAATGAAAAGAAAAGTATGAATTAAGTTTTAAGGACGAAAATAATGATAACAACATTCGAATAAAGAACAAACTTTAGGGACCAAAGTTTTTTTTTTTTTGTGATTTGTTACTTATAAAAACAAAAAACAATCAAAGGCGAAAAACTTTAAAATTAAAATTCAAAAAAGTGATATATCAAGCTAGATCACCAATTATTAGCAACCATGGTTTTGATACCAAATGATGCGAAAAATTTTGGCGCACAACCTTGGAACCCAAGAACCAAAAGGAATAAGAAAGATGGAATTGCTAAGAAGGTGGTTAGGAAGATCAAATTCTTTACCTGAAGGGCAAGAACCAAAAACAAAACAATATTGTGCGACGAAATTGTAAGACGTCAGAAAATAGTATAAAAGATGAAATTTGGGGTCCAGAACACGGAGTACTAATATATTGGTTCTTTTTGTTTTTATTAATCGAGAATAGCATCCATTTAATCTCTTATAATAGTTTTTTCGATTCACATTTTTAATGTAATAAGGGTTTAAAGTGGCAACCATAATTAATAATTTTTTTTAATTGAAAAAATTAGTAACTCCCTTGTTTTTTCAAAGAACAAAGATAGGTTGAAAAAGGAAAACAAAGAACATGAAAAAGATACAAAGAATTAAAAGAAAAGTACGAATTAAATTTTAAGGACAAAAATAATGATAACAACATTAAAATAAAGAACATACTTTAGGGACCAAAGTTCTTTTTTTTTATGATTTGTTACTTATGAAAACAAAAGACAAACAAAGTCCAAAAAATTTAAAAGTAAAATTCAAAAAGTTCATATGTCAAGCTAGATAACCAATTATTAGCAACCATGGTTTTGATACCAAATGATGCGAAATTCTTTGGCGCACAACCATGGAACCAAAGAACCAAAAGGAATAAGAAAGATTGATTTGCTAAGAAGGTGGTTAGGAAGATCAATTTCGTTTCCGGAAGGCAAGAAACAAAAACAAAGCAATATTGTGCGACGAAATTGTAAGACGTCAGAAAATAGTATAAAAGAAGAAATTTGGGTGCGAGAACATGGAGAACTAATATATTGTTTCTGTTTGTTTTTATTAATCGAGAATAGCTTCCATTTAATCTCTTATAATAGTTTTTTCGATTCACAGTTTAAATGTAATAAGGGTTTAAAGTGGCAACCATAATTAATAATTTTTTTTTAATTGAAAGATTTAGTAACTCCCTTGTTTTTTCAAAGAACAAAGATAGGTTGAAAACTGAAAACAAAGAACATGAAAAAGATACAAAGAATGAAAAGAAAAGTATGAATTAAGTTTTAAGGACGAAAATAATGATAACAACATTAAAATAAAGAACAAACTTTAGGGACCAAAGTTCTTTCTTTTTTTGTGATTTGTTACTTATGAAAACAAAAAACAATCAAAGTCCAAAATTTTTACAATAAAATTCAACAAAGTGATATATCAAGCTAGAAAACCAATTATTAGCAACTATGGTTTTGATACCAAATGATGCGAAATTTTTTGGCGCACAACCTTGGAATCGAAGAACCAAAAGGAATAAGAAAGATTGAATTGCTAAGAAGCTGGTTAGGAATATCAAATTCGTTTCCTGAAGGGCAAGAACCAAAAAAAAAGAAATATTGTGCGAGGAAATTGTAAGACGTCATAAAATAGTATAAAAGATGAAATTTGGGTTCGAGAACACGGAGTACTAATATATTGGTTCTTTTTGTTTTTATTAATCGAGAATATCATCTATTTAATCTCTTATAATAGTTTTTTCGATTCACATTTTTAATGTAATAAGGGTTTAAAGTGGCAGCCATAATTAATAATTTTTTTTAATTGAAAAAATTAGTAACTCCCTTGTTTTTTCAAAGAACAAAGATAGGTTGAAAATGGAATACAAAGAACATGAAAAAGATACAAAGAATTAAAAGAAAAGTACGAATTAAATTTTAAGGACGAAAATAATGATAACAACATTAAAATAAAGAACATACTTTAGGGACCAAAGTTCTTTTTTGTTTTTATGATTTGTTACTTATGAAAACAAAAGACAAACAAAGTCCAAAAAATTTAAAAGTAAAATTCAAAAAGTTCATATATCAAGCTAGATAACCAATTATTAGCAACCATGGTTTTGATACCAAATGATGCGAAATGTTTTGGCGCACAACCTTGGAACCAAAGAACCAAAAGGAATAAGAAAGATTGATTTGCTAAGAAGGTGGTTAGGAAGATCAATTTCATTTCCGGAAGGGCAAGAAACAAAAACAAAGCAATATTGTGCGACGAAATTGTAAGACGTCAGAAAATAGTATAAAAGAAGAAATTTGGGTGCGAGAACACGGAGAACTAATATATTGCTTCTGTTTGTTTTTATTAATCGAGAATAGCTTCCATTTAATCTCTTATAATAGTTTTTTCGATTCACAGTTTAAATGTAATAAGGGTTTAAAGTGGCAACCATAATTAATAATTTTTTTTTTAATTGAAAGAATTAGTAACTCCCTTGTTTTTTCAAAGAACAAAGATAGGTTGAAAACTGAAAACAAAGAACATGAAAAAGATACAAAGAATGAAAAGAAAAGTATGAATTAAGTTTTAAGGACGAAAATAATGATAACAACATTAAAATAAAGAACAAACTTTAGGGACCAAAGTTCTTTCTTTTTTTGTGATTTGTTACTTATGAAAACAAAAAACAATCAAAGTCCAAAATTTTAACATTAAAATTCAACAAAGTGATATATCAAGCTAGATAACCAATTATTAGCAACTATGGTTTTGATACCAAATGATGCGAAATTTTTTGGCGCACAACCTTGGAATCGAAGAACCAAAAGGAATAAGAAAGATTGAATTGCTAAGAAGCTGGTTAGGAATATCAAATTCGTTTCCTGAAGGGCAAGAACCAAAAAAAGAAGAAATATTGTGCGAGGAAATTGTAAGACGTCAGAAAATAGTTTAAAAGATGAAATTTGGGTTCGAGAACACGGAGTACTAATATATTGGTTCTTTTTGTTTTTATTAATCGAGCATAGCATCTATTTAATGTCTTATAATAGTTTTTTCGATTCACATTTTTAATGTAATAAGGGTTTAAAGTGGCAACCATAATTAATAATTTTTTTTAATTGAAAAAATTAGTAACTCCCTTGTTTTTTCAAAGAACAAAGATAGGTTGAAAACGAAAAACAAAGAACATGAAAAAGATACAAAGAATTAAAAGAAAAGTACGAATTAAATTTTAAGGACGAAAATAATGATAACAACATTAAAATAAAAACAAACTTTAGGGACCAAAGTTCTTTCTTTTTTTGTGATTTGTTACTTATGAAAACAAAACACAATCAAAGTCCAAAACTTTAAAATTAAAATTCAAAAAATTGATATATCAAGCTAGATAATCAATTATTAGCAACCATGGTTTTGATACCAAATGATGAAAAAAGTTTGGCACACAACCTTGGAACCCAAGAACCAAAAGGAATAAGAAAGATTGAATTGCTAAGAAGGTGGTTAGGAACAACAAATTCGTTACCTGAAGGGCATGAACCAAAAACAAAACAATATTGTGCGACGAAATTGTAAGACCTCAGAAAATAGTATATAAGATGAAATTTGGGTTCGAGAACACGGAGTACTAATATATTGCTTCTGTTTGTTTTTATTAATCGAGAATAGATTCCATTTAATCTCTTAAAATAGTATTTTCGATTCACAGTTTAAATGTAGTAAGGGATTAAAGTGGCAACCATAATTAATTATTTTTTTAATTTTAAAAATTAGTATCTCGCTTGTTTTTTCAAAGAACAAAGATAGGTTGAAAACTGAAAAAAAAGAACATGAAAAAGATACAAAGAATAAAAAGAAAAGTATGAATTAAATTTTAAGGACGAAAATAATGATAACAACATTCGAATAAAGAACAAACTTTAGGGACCAAAGTTTTTTTTTTTGTGATTTGTTACTTATAAAAACAAAAAACAATCAAAGGCGAAAAACTTTAAAATTAAAATTCAAAAAAGTGATATATCAAGCTAGATAAGCACTTATTAGCAACCATGGTTTTGATACCAAATGATGCGAAATGTTTTGGCGCACAACCTTGGAACCAAAGAACCAAAAGGAATAAGAAAGATTGATTTGCTAAGAAGGTGGTTAGGAAGATCAATTTCGTTTCCTGAAGGGCAAGAAACAAAAACAAAGCAATATTGTGCGACGAAATTGTAAGACGTCAGAAAATAGTATAAAAGATGAAATTTGGGTTCGAGAACACGGAGAACTAATATATTGCTTCTGTTTGTTTTTATTAATCGAGAATAGCTTCCATTTAATCTCTTATAATAGTTTTTTCGATTCACAGTTTAAATGTAATAAGGGTTTAAAGTGGCAACCATAATTAATAATTTTTTTTAATTGAAAGAATTAGTAACTCCCTTGTTTTTTCAAAGAACAAAGATAGGTTGAAAACTGAAAACAAAGAACATGAAAAAGATACAAAGAATGAAAAGAAAAGTATGAATTAAGTTTTAAGGACGAAAATAATGATAACAACATTAAAATAAAGAACAAACTTTAGGGACCAAAGTTCTTTCTTTTTTTGTGATTTGTTACTTATGAAAACAAAAAACAATCAAAGTCCAAAATTTTAACATTAAAATTCAACAAAGTGATATATCAAGCTAGATAACCAATTATTAGCAACTATGGTTTTGATACCAAATGATGCGAAATTTTTTGGCGCACAACCTTGGAATCGAAGAACCAAAAGGAATAAGAAAGATTGAATTGCTAAGAAGCTGGTTAGGAATATCAAATTCTTTACCTGAAGGGCAAGAAGCAAAAACAAAACAATATTGTGCGACGAAATTGTAAGACGTCAGAAAATAGTATAAAAGATGAAATTTGGGTTCGAGAACACGGAGTACTAATATATTGGTTCTTTTTGTTTTTATTAATCGAGAATAGCATCCATTTAATCTCTTATAATAGTTTTTTCGATTCACATTTTTAATGTAATAAGGGTTTAAAGTGGCAACCATAATTAATAATTTTTTTTAATTGAAAAAATTAGTAACTCCCTTGTTTTTTCAAAGAACAAAGATAGGTTGAAAAAGGAAAACAAAGAACATGAAAAAGATACAAAGAATTAAAAGAAAAGTACGAATTAAATTTTAAGGACGAAAATAATGATAACAACATTAAAATAAAGAACATACTTTAGGGACCAAAGTTCTTTTTTGTTTTTATGATTTTTTACTTATGAAAACAAAAGACAAACAAAGTCCAAAAAATTTAAAAGTAAAATTCAAAAAGTTCATATATCAAGCTAGATAACCAATTATTAGCAACCATGGTTTTGATACCAAATGATGCGAAATGTTTTGGCGAACAACCTTGGAACCAAAGAACCAAAAGGAATAAGAAAGATTGATTTGCTAAGAAGGTGGTTAGGAATATCAATTTCATTTCCGGAAGGGCAAGAAACGAAAACAAAGCAATATTGTGCGACGAAATTGTAAGACGTCAGAAAATAGTATAAAGGAAGAAATTTGGGTGCGAGAACACGGAGAACTAATATATTGCTTCTGTTTGTTTTTATTAATCGAGAATAGCTTCCATTTAATCTCTTATAATAGTTTTTTCGATTCACAGTTTAAATGTAATAAGGGTTTAAAGTGGCAACCATAATTAATAATTTTTTTTAATTGAAAGAATTAGTAACTCCCTTGTTTTTTCAAAGAACAAAGATAGGTTGAAAACTGAAAACAAAGAACATGAAAAAGATACAAAGAATGAAAAGAAAAGTATGAATTAAGTTTTAAGGACGAAAATAATGATAACAACATTAAAATAAAGAACAAACTTTAGGGACCAAAGTTCTTTCTTTTTTTGTGATTTGTTACTTATGAAAACAAAAAACAATCAAAGTCCAAAATTTTAACATTAAAATTCAACAAAGTGATATATCAAGCTAGATAACCAATTATTAGCAACTATTGTTTTGATACCAAATGATGCGAAATTTTTTGGCGCACAACCTTGGAATCGAAGAACCAAAAGGAATAAGAAAGATTGAATTGCTAAGAAGCTGGTTAGGAATATCAAATTCGTTTCCTGAAGGGCAAGAACCAAAAACAAAGCAATATTGTGCGACAAAATTGTAAGATGTCAGAAAATAGTATAAAAGATGAAATTTGGGTTCGAGAACACGGAGTACTAATATATTGGTTCTTTTTGTTTTTATTAATCGAGAATAGCATCTATTTAATCTCTTATAATAGTTTTTTCGATTCACAGTTTAAATGTAATAAGGGTTTAAAGTGGCAACCATAATTAATTATTTTTTTAATTGAAAAAATTAGTGACTCGCTTGTTTTTTCAAAGAACAAAGATAAGTTGATAACTGAAAACAAAGAACATGAAAAAGATACAAAGAATAAAAAGAAAAGTATGAATTAAATTTTAAGGACGAAAATAATGATAACAACATTAAAATAAAGAACAAACTTTAGGGACCAAAGTTCTTTCTTTTTTTTTATGATTTTTTACTTATGAAAACAAAAGACAAACAAAGTCTAAAAACATTCAAATTAAAATTCAAAAAGTTCATATATCAAGCTAGATAAGCACTTATTAGCAACCATGGTTTTGATACCAAATGATGCGAAATGTTTTGGCGCACAACCTTGGAACCAAAGAACCAAAAGGAATAAGAAAGATTGATTTGCTAAGAAGGTGGTTAGGAAGATCAATTTCGTTTCCTGAAAGGCAAGAAACAAAAACAAAGCAATATTGTGCGACGAAATTGTAAGACGTCAGAAAATAATATAAAAGATGAAATTTGGGTTCGAGAACACGGAGAACTAATATATTGCTTCTGTTTATTTTTATTAATCGAGAATAGCTTCCATTTAATCTCTTATAATAGTTTTTTCGATTCACAGTATAAATGTAATAAGGGTTTAAAGTGGCAACCATAATTAATTATTTTTTTAATTGAAAAAATTAGTAACTCGGTTGTTTTTTCAAAGAACAAAGATAGGTTGAAAACTGAACACAAAGAACATGAAAAAGATACAAAGAATAAAAAGAAAAGTACGAATTAAATTTTAAGGACGAAAATAATGACAACAACATTAAAATAAAGAACAAACTTTAGGGACCAAAGTTCTTTCTTTTTTGTGATTTGTTACTTATGAAAACAAAAAACAATCAAAGTCCAAAATTTTAAAATTAAAATTCAAAAAAGTGATATATCAAGCTAGATAACCAATTATTAGCAACCATGGTTTTGATACCAAATGATGCGAAATTGTTTGGCGCACAACCTTGGAACCAAAGAACCAAAAGGAATAAGAAAGATTGAATTGCTAAGAAGGTGGTTAGGAAGATCAATTTCCTTTCCTGAAGGGAAAGAACCAAAAACAAAGGAATATTGTGCGACGAAATTGAAAGATGTCAGAAAATAGTATAAAAGATGAAATTTGGGTTAGTGAACACGGAGAACTAATATATTGCTTCTGTTTGATTTTATTAATCGAGAATAGATTCCATTTAATCTCTTAAAATAGTATTTTTGATTCACAGTTTAAATGTAATATGGGTTTAAAGTGGCAACCATAATTAATTATTTTTTTAATTTTAAAAATTAGTATCTCGCTTGTTTTTTCAAAGAACAAAGATAGGTTGAAAACTGAAAAAAAAGAACATGAAAAAGATACAAAGAATAAAAAGAAAAGTATGAATTAAATTTTAAGGACGAAAATAATGATAACAACATTCGAATAAAGAACAAACTTTAGGGACCAAAGTTTTTTTTTTTTTGATTTGTTACTTATAAAAACAAAAAACAATCAAAGGCGAAAAACTTTAAAATTAAAATTCAAAAAAGTGATATATCAAGCTAGATAAGCACTTATTAGCAACCATGGTTTTGATACCAAATGATGCGAAATGTTTTGGCGCACAACCTTGGAACCAAAGAACCAAAAGGAATAAGAAAGATTGATTTGCTAAGAAGGTGGTTAGGAAGATCAATTTCGTTTCCTGAAGGGCAAGAAACAAAAACAAAGCAATATTGTGCGACGAAATTGTAAGACGTCAGAAAA
The DNA here is from genome assembly GCA_037013495.1 of Hippophae tibetana. Lineage (NCBI taxonomy): Eukaryota > Viridiplantae > Streptophyta > Magnoliopsida > Rosales > Elaeagnaceae > Hippophae > Hippophae tibetana. The sequence continues at coordinate 47,005,177 of CM072807.1, forward strand.
TAGTATAAAAGATGAAATTTGGGTTCGAGAACACGGAGAACTAATATATTGCTTCTGTTTGTTTTTATTAATCGAGAATAGCTTCCATTTAATCTCTTATAATAGTTTTTTCGATTCACAGTTTAAATGTAATAAGGGTTTAAAGTGGCAACCATAATTAATAATTTTTTTTAATTGAAAGAATTAGTAACTCCCTTGTTTTTTCAAAGAACAAAGATAGGTTGAAAACTGAAAACAAAGAACATGAAAAAGATACAAAGAATGAAAAGAAAAGTATGAATTAAGTTTTAAGGACGAAAATAATGATAACAACATTAAAATAAAGAACAAACTTTAGGGACCAAAGTTCTTTCTTTTTTTGTGATTTGTTACTTATGAAAACAAAAAACAATCAAAGTCCAAAATTTTAACATTAAAATTCAACAAAGTGATATATCAAGCTAGATAACCAATTATTAGCAACTATGGTTTTGATACCAAATGATGCGAAATTTTTTGGCGCACAACCTTGGAATCGAAGAACCAAAAGGAATAAGAAAGATTGAATTGCTAAGAAGCTGGTTAGGAATATCAAATTCGTTTCCTGAAGGGCAAGAACCAAAAAAAAAAAAGAAATATTGTGCGAGGAAATTGTAAGACGTCAGAAAATAGTATAAAAGATGAAATTTGGGTTCGAGAACACGGAGTACTAATATATTGGTTCTTTTTGTTTTTATTAATCGGGAATAGCATCTATTTAATCTCTTATAATAGTTTTTTCGATTCACAGTTTAAATGTAATAAGGGTTTAAAGTGGCAACCATAATTAATTATTTTTTTAATTGAAAAAATTAGTAACTCGCTTGTTTTTTCAAAGAACAAAGATAAGTTGAAAACTGAAAACAAAGAACATGAAAAAGATACAAAGAATAAAAAGAAAAGTATGAATTAAATTTTAGGGACGAAAATAATGATAACAACATTAAAATAAAGAACAAACTTTAGGGACCAAAGTTCTTTCTTTTTTTTTATGATTTTTTACTTATGAAAACAAAAGACAAACAAAGTCTAAAAACATTCAAATTAAAATTCAAAAAGTTCATATATCAAGCTAGATAAGCACTTATTAGCAACCATGGTTTTGATACCAAATGATGCGAAATGTTTTGGCGCACAACCTTGGAACCAAAGAACCAAAAGGAATAAGAAAGATTGATTTGCTAAGAAGGTGGTTAGGAAGATCAATTTCGTTTCCTGAAGGGCAAGAAACAAAAACAAAGCAATATTGTGCGACGAAATTGTAAGACGTCAGAAAATAATATAAAAGATGAAATTTGGGTTCGAGAACACGGAGAACTAATATATTGCTTCTGTTTATTTTTATTAATCGAGAATAGCTTCTCTTTAATCTCTTATAATAGTTTTTTCGATTCACAGTATAAATGTAATAAGGGTTTAAAGTGGCAACCATAATTAATTATTTTTTTAATTGAAAAAATTAGTAACTCGGTTGTTTTTTCAAAGAACAAAGATAGGTTGAAAACTGAAAACAAAGAACATGAAAAAGATACAAAGAATAAAAAGAAAAGTACGAATTAAATTTTAAGGACGAAAATAATGACAACAACATTAAAATAAAGAACAAACTTTAGGGACCAAAGTTCTTTCTTTTTTGTGATTTGTTACTTATGAAAACAAAAAACAATCAAAGTCCAAAATTTTAACATTAAAATTCAACAAAGTGATATATCAAGCTAGATAACCAATTATTAGCAACTATGGTTTTGATACCAAATGATGCGAAATTTTTTGGCGCACAACCTTGGAATCGAAGAACCAAAAGGAATAAGAAAGATTGAATTGCTAAGAAGCTGGTTAGGAAGATCAATTTCCTTTCCTGAAAAGCAAGAACCAAAAAAAAAAGAAATATTGTGCGAGGAAATTGTAAGACGTCAGAAAATAGTATAACAGATGAAATTTGGGTTCGAGAACACGGAGTACTAATATATTGGTTCTTTTTGTTTTTATTAATCGAGAATAGCATCTATTTAATCTCTTATAATAGTTTTTTCGATTCACAGTTTAAATGTAATAAGGGTTTAAAGTGGCAACCATAATTAATTATTTTTTTAATTGAAAAAATTAGTACCTCGCTTGTTTTTTCAAAGAACAAAGATAAGTTGAAAACTGAAAACAAAGAACATGAAAAAGATACAAAGAATAAAAAGAAAAGTATGAATTAAATTTTAGGGACGAAAATAATGATAACAACATTAAAATAAAGAACAAACTTTAGGGACCAAAGTTCTTTCTTTTTTTTTATGATTTTTTACTTATGAAAACAAAAGACAAACAAAGTCTAAAAACATTCAAATTAAAATTCAAAAAGTTCATATATCAAGCTAGATAAGCACTTATTAGCAACCATGGTTTTGATACCAAATGATGCGAAATGTTTTGGTGCACAACCTTGGAACCAAAGAACCAAAAGGAATAAGAAAGATTGATTTGCTAAGAAGGTGGTTAGGAAGATCAATTTCGTTTCCTGAAGGGCAAGAAACAAAAACAAAGCAATATTGTGGGACGAAATTGTAAGACGTCAGAAAATAATATAAAAGATGAAATTTGGGTTCGAGAACACGGAGAACTAATATATTGCTTCTGTTTATTTTTATTAATCGAGAATAGCTTCCATTTAATCTCTTATAATAGTTTTTTCGATTCACAGTATAAATGTAATAAGGGTTTAAAGTGGCAACCATAATTAATTATTTTTTTAATTGAAAAAATTAGTAACTCGGTTGTTTTTTCAAAGAACAAAGATAGGTTGAAAACTGAAAACAAAGAACATGAAAAAGATACAAAGAATAAAAAGAAAAGTACGAATTAAATTTTAAGGACGAAAATAATGACAACAACATTAAAATAAAGAACAAACTTTAGGGACCAAAGTTCTTTCTTTTTTGTGATTTGTTACTTATGAAAACAAAAAACAATCAAAGTCCAAAATTTTAAAATTAAAATTCAAAAAAGTGATATATCAAGCTAGATAACCAATTATTAGCAACCATGGTTTTGATACCAAATGATGCGAAATTGTTTGGCGCACAACCTTGGAACCAAAGAACCAAAAGGAATAAGAAAGATTGAATTGCTAAGAAGGTGGTTAGGAAGATCAATTTCCTTTCCTGAAGGGAAAGAACCAAAAACAAAGGAATATTGTGCGACGAAATTGAAAGATGTCAGAAAATAGTATAAAAGATGAAATTTGGGTTAGTGAACACGGAGAACTAATATATTGCTTCTGTTTGATTTTATTAATCGAGAATAGATTCCATTTAATCTCTTAAAATAGTATTTTCGATTCACAGTTTAAATGTAATATGGGTTTAAAGTGGCAACCATAATTAATTATTTTTTTAATTTTAAAAATTAGTATCTCGCTTGTTTTTTCAAAGAACAAAGATAGGTTGAAAACTGAAAAAAAAGAACATGAAAAAGATACAAAGAATAAAAAGAAAAGTATGAATTAAATTTTAAGGACGAAAATAATGATAACAACATTCGAATAAAGAACAAACTTTAGGGACCAAAGTTCTTTCCTTTTTTATGATTTGTTACTTATAAAAACAAAAAACAATCAAAGGCGAAAAACTTTAACATTAAAATTCAAAAAAGTGATATATCAAGCTAGATAAGCACTTATTAGCAACCATGGTTTTGATACCAAATGATGCGAAATGTTTTGGCGCTCAACCTTGGAACCAAAGAACCAAAAGGAATAAGAAAGAATGATTTGCTAAGAAGGTGGTTAGGAAGATCAATTTCGTTTCCTAAAGGGCAAGAAACAAAAACAAAGCAATATTGTGCGACGAAATTGTAAGACGTCAGAAAATAGTATAAAAGATGAAATTTGGGTTCGAGAACACGGAGAACTAATATATTGCTTCTGTTTGTTTTTATTAATCGAGAATAGCTTCCATTTAATCTCCTATAATAGTTTTTTCGATTCACAGTTTAAATGTAATAAGGGTTTAAAGTGGCAACCATAATTAATAATTTTTTTTAATTGAAAGAATTAGTAACTCCCTTGTTTTTTCAAAGAACAAAGATAGGTTGAAAACTGAAAACAAAGAACATGAAAAAGATACAAAGAATGAAAAGAAAAGTATGAATTAAGTTTTAAGGACGAAAATAATGATAACAACATTAAAATAAAGAACAAACTTTAGGGACCAAAGTTCTTTCTTTTTTTGTGATTTGTTACTTATGAAAACAAAAAACAATCAAAGTCCAAAATTTTAACATTAAAATTCAACAAAGTGATATATCAAGCTAGATAACCAATTATTAGCAACTATGGTTTTGATACCAAATGATGCGAAATTTTTTGGCGCACAACCTTGGAATCGAAGAACCAAAAGGAATAAGAAAGATTGAATTGCTAAGAAGCTGGTTAGGAATATCAAATTCGTTTCCTGAAGGGCAAGAACCAAAAAAAAATGAAATATTGTGCGAGGAAATTGTAAGATGTCAGAAAATAGTATAAAAGATGAAATTTGGGTTCGAGAACACGGAGTACTAATATATTGGTTCTTTTTGTTTTTATTAATCGGGAATAGCTTCCATTTAATCTCTTATAATAGTTTTTTCGATTCACAGTTTAAATGTAATAAGGGTTTAAAGTGGCAACCATAATTAATTATTTTTTTAATTGAAAAAATTAGTAACTCGCTTGTTTTTTCAAAGAACAAAGATAAGTTGAAAACTGAAAACAAAGAACATGAAAAAGATACAAAGAATAAAAAGAAAAGTATGAATTAAATTTTAAGGACGAAAATAATGATAACAACATTAAAATAAAGAACAAACTTTAGGGACCAAAGTTCTTTTTTTTTTTTATGATTTGTTACTTATGAAAACAAAAGACAAACAAAGTCTAAAAACTTTCAAATTAAAATTCAAAAAGTTCATATATCAAGCTAGATAACCAATTATTAGCAACCATGGTTTTGATACCTAATGATGCGAAATTCATTGGCGCACAACCTTGGAACCAAAGAACCAAAAGGAATAAGAAAGATTGAATTGCTAAGAAGGTGGTTAGGAAGATCAAATCCGTTTCCTGAAGGGCAAGAACCAAAAACAAAGCAATATTGTGCGACGAAATTGTAAGATGTCAGAAAATAGTATAAAAGATGAAATTTGGGTTTGAGAACACAGAGAACTAATATATTGCTTCTGTTTGTTTTTATTGATCGAGAATAGCTTCCATTTAATCTCTTAAAATAGTTTTTTCGATTCAAAGTTTAAATGTAATAAGGGTTTAAAGTGGCAACCATAATTAATAATTTTTTTTAATTGAAAAAATTTGTAACTCCCTTGTTTTTTCAAAGAACAAAGATAGGTTGAAAACAGAAAACAAAGATCATGAAAAAGATACAAAGAAATGAAAGAAAAGTACGAATTAAATTTTAAGGACGAAAATAATGATAACAACATTAAAATAAAGAACAAACTTTAGGGACTAAAGTTCTTTCCTTTTTTATGATTTGTTACTTATGAAAACAAAAGACAAACAATATCCAAAAACATTAACATTAAAATTCAAAAAGTTCATATATCAAGCTAGATAAGCAATTATTAGCAACCATGGTTTTGATACCAAATGATGCGAAATTCTTTGGCGCACAACCTTGGAACCAAAGAACCAAAAGGAATAAGAAAGATTGAATTGCTAAGAAGGTGGTTAGGAAGATCAATTTCGTTTCCTGAAATGCAAGAACCAAAAACAAAGCAATATTGTGCGACGAAATTGTACGACGTCAGAAAATAGCATAAAAGATGAAATTTGGGTTTGAGAACACAGAGAACTAATATATTGCTTCTGTTTGTTTTTATTGATCGAGAATAGCTTCCATTTAATCTCTTATAACAGTTTTTTCGATTCAAAGTTTAAATGTAATAAGGGTTTAAAGTGGCAACAATAACTAATAATTTTTTAAATTGAAAAAATTTGTAACTCAATTGTTTTTTCAAAGAACAAAGATAGGTTGAAAACTGGAAAAGAAAGAACATGAAAAAGATACAAAGAATTAAAAGAAAAGTACGAATTAAATTTTAAGGACGAAAATAATGATAACAACATTAAAATAAAGAACAAACTTTAGGGACCAAAGTTCTTTCCTTTTTTATGATTTGTTACTTATGAAAACAAAAGACAAACAATATCCAAAAACTTTAACATTAAAATTCAAAAAGTTCATATATCAAGCTAGATAACCAATTATTAGCAACCATGGTTTTGATACCAAATGATGCGAAATGTTTTGGCGCACAACCTTGGAACCAAAGAACCAAAAGGAATAAGAAAGATTGATTTGCTAAGAAGGTGGTTAGGAAGATCAATTTCGTTTCCGGAAGGGCAAGAAACAAAAACAAAGCAATATTGTGCGACGAAATTGTAAGACGTCAGAAAATAGTATAAAACAAGAAATTTGGGTGCGAGAACACGGAGAACTAATATATTGCTTCTGTTTGTTTTTATTAATCGAGAATAGCTTCCATTTAATCTCTTATAATAGTTTTTTTCGATTCACAGTTTAAATGTAATAATGGTTTAAAGTGGCAACCATAATTAATAATTTTTTTAATTGAAAAAATTAGTAACTCGCTTGTTTTTTCAAAGAACAAAGATAGGTTGAAAACTAAAAACAAAGAACATGAAAAAGATACAAAGAATTAAAAGAAAAGTATGAATTAAATTTTAAGGACGAAAATAATGATAACAACATTAAAATAAAGAACAAACTTTAGGGACCAAAGTTCTTTCTTTTTTTGTGATTTGATACTTATGAAAACAAAAAACAATCAAAGGCCAAAAACATTAAAATCAAAATTCAAAAAAGTGATATATCAAGCTAGATAACCAATTATTAGCAACCATGGTTTTGATACCAAATGATGCGAAATTCTTTGGCGCACAACCTTGGAACCAAAGAACCAAAAGGAATAAGAAAGATTGAATTGCTAAGTAGGTGGTTAGGAAGATCAAATCCGTTTCCTGAAGGGCAAGAACCAAAAACAAAGCAATATTGTGCGACAAAATTGTAAGATGTCAGGAAATAGTATAAAAGATGAAATTTGGGTTCGAGAACACGGAGAACTAATATATTGCTTCTGTTTGTTTTTATTAATCGAGAATAGATTCCATTTAATCTCTTAAAATAGTTTTTTCGATTCATAGTTTAAATGTAATAAGGGTTTAAAGTGGCAACCAAAATTAATAATTTTTTTTAATTGAAAAAATTTGTAACTCCCTTGTTTTTTCAAAGAACAAAGATAGGTTGAAAACGGAAAACAAAGAACATGAAAAAGATACAAAGAATTAAAAGAAAAGTACGAATTAAATTTTAAGGACGAAAATAATGATAACAACAATAAAATAAAGAACAAACTTTAGGGACCAAAGTTCTTTCTTTTTTGTGATTTGTTACTTATGAAAACAAAAAACAATCAAAGTCCAAAATTTTAAAATTAAAATTCAAAAAAGTGATATATCAAGCTAGATAACCAATTATTAGCAACCATGGTTTTGATACCAAATGATGCGAAATTGTTTGGCGCACAACCTTGGAACCAAAGAACCAAAAGGAATAAGAAAGATTGAATTGCTAAGAAGGTGGTTAGGAAGATCAATTTCCTTTCCTGAAGGGAAAGAACCAAAAACAAAGGAATATTGTGCGACGAAATTGAAAGATTTCATAAAATAGTATAAAAGATGAAATTTGGGTTAGAGAACACGGAGAACTAATATATTGCTTCTGTTTGATTTTATTAATCGAGAATAGATTCCATTTAATCTCTTAAAATAGTATTTTCGATTCATAGTTTAAATGTAATAAGGGTTTAAAGTGGCAACCAAAATTAATAATTTTTTTTAGTTGAAAAAATTAGTAACTCCCTTGTTTTTTCAAAGAACAAAGATAGGTTGAAAACAAAAAACAAAGATCATGAAAAAGATACAAAGAAATGAAAGAAAAGTACGAATTAAATTTTAAGGACGAAAATAATGATAACAACATTAAAATAAAGAACAAACTTTAGGGGCCAAAGTTCTTTCCTTTTTTATGATTTGTTACTTATGAAAACAAAAGACAAACAATATCCAAAAACTTTAACATTAAAATTCAAAAAGTTCATATATCAAGCTAGATAACCAATTATTAGCAACCATGGTTTTGATACCAAATGATGCGAAATTTTTTGGCGCACAACCTTGGAATCCAAGAACCAAAAGGAATAAGAAAGATTGAATTGCTAAGAAGGTGGTTAGGAAGATCAATTTCGTTTCCGGAAGGGCAAGAAACAAAAACAAAGCAATATTGTGCGACGAAATTGTAAGACGTTAGAAAATAGTAAAAAAGAAGAAATTTGGGTGCGAGAACACGGAGAACTAATATATTGCTTCTGTTTGTTTTTATTAATCGAGAATTGCTTCCATTTAATCTCTTATAATAGTTTTTTTCGATTCATATTTTAAATGTAATAAGGGTTTAAAGTGGCAACCATAATTAATAATTTTTTTAATTGAAAAAATTAGTAACTCGCTTGTTTTTTCAAAGAACAAAGGTAGGTTGATAACTAAAAACAAAGAACATGAAAAAGATACAAAGAATTAAAAGAAAAGTATGAATTAAATTTTAAGGACGAAATTAATGATAACAATATTAAAATAAAGAACAAACTTTAGGGACCAAAGTTCTATTTTTTTTGTGATTTGTTACTTATGAAAACAAAAAACAATCAAAGGCCAAAAACATTAAAATCAAAATTCAAAAAAGTGATATATCAAGCTAGATAACCAATTATTAGCAACCATGGTTTTGATACCAAATGATGCGAAATTCTTTGGCGCACAACCTTGGAACCAAAGAACCAAAAGGAATAAGAAAGATTGAATTGCTAAGTAGGTGGTTAGGAAGATCAAATCCGTTTCCTGAAGGGCAAGAACCAAAAACAAAGCAATATTGTGCGACAAAATTGTAAGATGTCAGAAAATAGTATAAAAGATGAAATTTGGGTTCGAGAACACGGAGAACTAATATATTGCTTCTGTTTGTTTTTATTAATCGAGAATAGATTCCATTTAATCTCTTAAAATAGTTTTTTCGATTCACAGTATAAATGTAATAAGGGTTTAAAGTGGCAACCATAATTAATAATTTTTTATAATTGAAAAAATTTGTAACTCCCTTGTTTTTTCAAATAACAAAGATAGGTTGAAAACAGAAAACAAAGATCATGAAAAAGATACAAAGAATTAAAAGAAAAGTACGAATTAAATTTTAAGGACGAAAATAATGATAACAACATTAAAATAAAGAACAAACTTTAGGGACCAAAGTTCTTTCCTTTTTTATGATTTGTTACTTATGAAAACAAAAGACAAACAATATCCAAAAACATTAACATTAAAATTCAAAAAGTTCATATATCAAGCTAGATAAGCAATTATTAGCAACCATGGTTTTGATACCAAATGATGCGAAATTCTTTGGCGCACAACCTTGGAACCAAAGAACCAAAAGGAATAAGAAAGATTGAATTGCTAAGAAGGTGGTTAGGAAGATCAATTTCGTTTCCTGAAATGCAAGAACCAAAAACAAAGCAATATTGTGCGACGAAATTGTAAGACGTCAGAAAATAGCATAAAAGATGAAATTTGGGTTTGAGAACACGGAGAACTAATATATTGCTTCTGTTTGTTTTTATTGATCGAGAATAGCTTCCATTTAATCTCTTATAACAGTTTTTTCGATTCACAGTTTAAATGTAATAAGGGTTTAAAGTGGCAACCATAATTAATAATTGTTTTTAATTGAAAAAATTTGTAACTCCCTTGTTTTTTCAAAGAACAAAGATAGGTTGAAAACGGAAAAGAAAGAACATGAAAAAGATACAAAGAATTAAAAGAAAAGTACGAATTAAATTTTAAGGACGAAAATAATGATAACAACATTAAAATAAAGAACAAACTTTAGGGGCCAAAGTTCTTTCCTTTTTTATGATTTGTTACTTATGAAAACAAAAGACAAACAATATCCAAAAACTTTAACATTAAAATTCAAAAAGTTCATATATCAAGCTAGATAACCAATTATTAGCAACCATGGTTTTGATACCAAATGATGCGAAATTCTTTGGCGCACAACCTTGGAACCAAAGAACCAAAAGGAATAAGAAAGATTGAATTGCTAAGTAGGTGGTTAGGAAGATCAAATCCATTTCCTGAAGGGCAAGAACCAAAAACAAAGCAATATTGTGCGACAAAATTGTAAGATGTCAGAAAATAGTATAAAAGATGAAATTTGGGTTCGAGAACACGGAGAACTAATATATTGCTTCTGTTTGTTTTTATTAATCGAGAATAGATTCCATTTAATCTCTTAAAATAGTTTTTTCGATTCATAGTTTAAATGTAATAAGGGTTTAAAGTGGCAACCAAAATTAATAATTTTTTTTAATTGAAAAAATTTGTAACTCCCTTGTTTTTTCAAAGACCAAAGATAGGTTGAAAACGGAAAACAAAGAACATGAAAAAGATACAAAGAATTAAAAGAAAAGTACGAATTAAATTTTAAGGACGAAAATAATGATAACAACAATAAAATAAAGAACAAACTTTAGGGACCAAAGTTCTTTCTTTTTTGTGATTTGTTACTTATGAAAACAAAAAACAATCAAAGTCCAAAATTTTAAAATTAAAATTCAAAAAAGTGATATATCAAGCTAGATAACCAATTATTAGCAACCATGGTTTTGATACCAAATGATGCGAAATTGTTTGGCGCACAACCTTGGAACCAAAGAACCAAAAGGAATAAGAAAGATTGAATTGCTAAGAAGGTGGTTAGGAAGATCAATTTCCTTTCCTGAAGGGAAAGAACCAAAAACAAAGGAATATTGTGCGACGAAATTGAAAGATTTCATAAAATAGTATAAAAGATGAAATTTGGGTTAGAGAACACGGAGAACTAATATATTGCTTCTGTTTGATTTTATTAATCGAGAATAGATTCCATTTAATCTCTTAAAATAGTATTTTCGATTCATAGTTTAAATGTAATAAGGGTTTAAAGTGGCAACCAAAATTAATAATTTTTTTTAGTTGAAAAAATTAGTAACTCCCTTGTTTTTTCAAAGAACAAAGATAGGTTGAAAACAAAAAACAAAGATCATGAAAAAGATACAAAGAAATGAAAGAAAAGTACGAATTAAATTTTAAGGACGAAAATAATGATAACAACATTAAAATAAAGAACAAACTTTAGGGGCCAAAGTTCTTTCCTTTTTTATGATTTGTTACTTATGAAAACAAAAGACAAACAATATCCAAAAACTTTAACATTAAAATTCAAAAAGTTCATATATCAAGCTAGATAACCAATTATTAGCAACCATGGTTTTGATACCAAATGATGCAAAATTTTTTGGCGCACAACCTTGGAATCCAAGAACCAAAAGGAATAAGAAAGATTGAATTGCTAAGAAGGTGGTTAGGAAGATCAATTTCGTTTCCGGAAGGGCAAGAAACAAAAACAAAGCAATATTGTGCGACGAAATTGTAAGACGTTAGAAAATAGTAAAAAAGAAGAAATTTGGGTGCGAGAACACGGAGAACTAATATATTGCTTCTGTTTGTTTTTATTAATCGAGAATTGCTTCCATTTAATCTCTTATAATAGTTTTTTTCGATTCATATTTTAAATGTAATAAGGGTTTAAAGTGGCAACCATAATTAATAATTTTTTTAATTGAAAAAATTAGTAACTCGCTTGTTTTTTCAAAGAACAAAGGTAGGTTGATAACTAAAAACAAAGAACATGAAAAAGATACAAAGAATTAAAAGAAAAGTATGAATTAAATTTTAAGGACGAAATTAATGATAACAATATTAAAATAAAGAACAAACTTTAGGGACCAAAGTTCTATTTTTTTTGTGATTTGTTACTTATGAAAACAAAAAACAATCAAAGGCCAAAAACATTAAAATCAAAATTCAAAAAAGTGATATATCAAGCTAGATAACCAATTATTAGCAACCATGGTTTTGATACCAAATGATGCGAAATTCTTTGGCGCACAACCTTGGAACCAAAGAACCAAAAGGAATAAGAAAGATTGAATTGCTAAGTAGGTGGTTAGGAAGATCAAATCCGTTTCCTGAAGGGCAAGAACCAAAAACAAAGCAATATTGTGCGACAAAATTGTAAGATGTCAGAAAATAGTATAAAAGATGAAATTTGGGTTCGAGAACACGGAGAACTAATATATTGCTTCTGTTTGTTTTTATTAATCGAGAATAGATTCCATTTAATCTCTTAAAATAGTTTTTTCGATTCACAGTATAAATGTAATAAGGGTTTAAAGTGGCAACCATAATTAATAATTTTTTATAATTGAAAAAATTTGTAACTCCCTTGTTTTTTCAAATAACAAAGATAGGTTGAAAACAGAAAACAAAGATCATGAAAAAGATACAAAGAATTAAAAGAAAAGTACGAATTAAATTTTAAGGACGAAAATAATGATAACAACATTAAAATAAAGAACAAACTTTAGGGACCAAAGTTCTTTCCTTTTTTATGATTTGTTACTTATGAAAACAAAAGACAAACAATATCCAAAAACATTAACATTAAAATTCAAAAAGTTCATATATCAAGCTAGATAAGCAATTATTAGCAACCATGGTTTTGATACCAAATGATGCGAAATTCTTTGGCGCACAACCTTGGAACCAAAGAACCAAAAGGAATAAGAAAGATTGAATTGCTAAGAAGGTGGTTAGGAAGATCAATTTCGTTTCCTGAAATGCAAGAACCAAAAACAAAGCAATATTGTGCGACGAAATTGTAAGACGTCAGAAAATAGCATAAAAGATGAAATTTGGGTTTGAGAACACGGAGAACTAATATATTGCTTATGTTTGTTTTTATTGATCGAGAATAGCTTCCATTTAATCTCTTATAACAGTTTTTTCGATTCACAGTTTAAATGTAATAAGGGTTTAAAGTGGCAACCATAATTAATAATTGTTTTTAATTGAAAAAATTTGTAACTCCCTTGTTTTTTCAAAGAACAAAGATAGGTTGAAAACGGAAAAGAAAGAACATGAAAAAGATACAAAGAATTAAAAGAAAAGTACGAATTAAATTTTAAGGACGAAAATAATGATAACAACATTAAAATAAAGAACAAACTTTAGGGGCCAAAGTTCTTTCCTTTTTTATGATTTTTTACTTATGAAAACAAAAGACAAACAATATCCAAAAACTTTAACATTAAAATTCAAAAAGTTCATATATCAAGCTAGATAACCAATTATTAGCAACCATGGTTTTGATACCAAATGATGCGAAATTTTTTGGCGCACAACCTTGGAATCCAAGAACCAAAAGGAATAAGAAAGATTGAATTGCTAAGAAGGTGGTTAGGAAGATCAATTTCGTTTCCGGAAGGGCAAGAAACAAAAACAAAGCAATATTGTGCGACGAAATTGTAAGACGTTAGAAAATAGTAAAAAAAGAAATTTGGGTGCGAGAACACGGAGAACTAATATATTGCTTCTGTTTGTTTTTATTAATCGAGAATTGCTTCCATTTAATCTCTTATAATAGTTTTTTTCGATTCATATTTTAAATGTAATAAGGGTTTAAAGTGGCAACCATAATTAATAATTTTTTTAATTGAAAAAATTAGTAACTCGCTTGTTTTTTCAAAGAACAAAGATAGGTTGATAACTAAAAACAAAGAACATGAAAAAGATACAAAGAATTAAAAGAAAAGTATGAATTAAATTTTAAGGACGAAATTAATGATAACAATATTAAAATAAAGAACAAACTTTAGGGACCAAAGTTCTATTTTTTTTGTGATTTGTTACTTATGAAAACAAAAAACAATCAAAGGCCAAAAACATTAAAATCAAAATTCAAAAAAGTGATATATCAAGCTAGATAACCAATTATTAGCAACCATGGTTTTGATACCAAATGATGCGAAATTCTTTGGCGCACAACCTTGGAACCAAAGAACCAAAAGGAATAAGAAAGATTGAATTGCTAAGAAGGTGGTTAGGAAGATCAAATCCGTTTCCTGAAGGGCAAGAACCAAAAACAAAGCAATATTGTGCGACGAAATTGTAAGAAGTCAGAAAATAGTATAAAAGATGAAATTTGGGTTTCAGAACACAGAGAACTAATATATTGCTTCTGTTTGTTTTTATTAATCGAGAATAGATTCCATTTAATCTCTTAAAATAGTTTTTTCGATTCACAGTATAAATGTAATAAGGGTTTAAAGTGGCAACCATAATTAATAATTTTTTTTAATTGAAAAAATTTGTAACTCCCTTGTTTTTTCAAAGAACAAAGATAGGTTGAAAACAGAAAACAAAGATCATGAAAAAGATACAAAGAAATAAAAGAAAAGTACGAATTAAATTTTAAGGACGAAAATAATGATAACAACATTAAAATAAAGAACAAACTTTAGGGACCAAAGTTCTTTCCTTTTTTATGATTTGTTACTTATGAAAACAAAAGACAAACAATATCCAAAAACATTAACATTAAAATTCAAAAAATTCATATATCAAGCTAGATAAGCAATTATTAGCAACCATGGTTTTGATACCAAATGATGCGAAATTCTTTGGCGCACAACCTTGGAACCAAAGAACCAAAAGGAATAAGAAAGATTGAATTGCTAAGAAGGTGGTTAGGAAGATCAATTTCGTTTCCTGAAATGCAAGAACCAAAAACAAAGCAATATTGTGCGACGAAATTGTAAGACGTCAGAAAATAGCATAAAAGATGAAATTTGGGTTTGAGAACACGGAGAACTAATATATTGCTTCTGTTTGTTTTCATTAATCGAGAATTGCTTCCATTTAATCTCTTATAATAGTTTTTTTCGATTCACAATTTAAATGTAATAAGGGTTTAAAGTGGCAACCATAATTAATAATATTTTTAATTGAAAAAATTAGTAACTCGCTTGTTTTTTCAAAGAACACAGATAGGTTGAAAACTAAAAACAAAGAACATGAAAAACATACAAAGAATTAAAAGAAAAGTATGAATTAAATTTTAAGGACGAAAATAATGATAACAATATTAAAATAAAGAACAAACTTTAGGGACCAAAGTTCTTTTTTTTTTGTGATTTGTTACTTATGAAAACAAAAGACAAACAATATCCAAAAACTTTAACATTAAAATTCAAAAAGTTCAAGCTAGAAAACCAATTATTAGCAACCATGGTTTTGATACCAAATGATGCGAAATTTTTTGGCGCACAACCTTGGAATCCAAGAACCAAAAGGAATAAGAAAGATTGAATTGCTAAGAAGGTGGTTAGGAAGATCAAATCCGTTTCCTGAAGGGCAAGAACCAAAAACAAAGCAATATTGTGCGACAAAATTGTAAGATGTCAGAAAATAGTATAAAAGATGAAATTTGGGTTCGAGAACACGGAGAACTAATATATTGCTTCTGTTTGTTTTTATTAATCGAGAATAGATTCCATTTAATCTCTTAAAATAGTTTTTTCGATTCATA
This sequence comes from Hippophae tibetana, assembly GCA_037013495.1. NCBI lineage: Eukaryota > Viridiplantae > Streptophyta > Magnoliopsida > Rosales > Elaeagnaceae > Hippophae > Hippophae tibetana. The sequence continues at coordinate 47,020,782 of CM072807.1, forward strand.
GTATAAATGTAATAAGGGTTTAAAGTGGCAACCATAATTAATAATTTTTTTTAATTGAAAAAATTTGTAACTCCCTTGTTTTTTCAAAGAACAAAGATAGGTTGAAAACGGAAAACAAAGAACATGAAAAAGATACAAAGAATTAAAAGAAAAGTACGAATTAAATTTTAAGGACGAAAATAATGATAACAACATTAAAATAAAGAACAAACTTTAGGGACCAAAGTTCTTTCTTTTTTGTGATTTGTTACTTATGAAAACAAAAAACAATCAAAGTCCAAAATTTTAAAATTAAAATTCAAAAAAGTGATATATCAAGCTAGATAACCAATTATTAGCAACCATGGTTTGGATACCAAATGATGCGAAATTGTTTGGCGCACAACCTTGGAACCAAAGAACCAAAAGGAATAAGAAAGATTGAATTGCTAAGAAGGTGGTTAGGAAGATCAATTTCCTTTCCTGAAGGGAAAGAACCAAAAACAAAGGAATATTGTGCGACGAAATTGAAAGATGTCAGAAAATAGTATAAAAGATGAAATTTGGGTTAGTGAACACGGAGAACTAATATATTGCTTCTGTTTGATTTTATTAATCGAGAATAGATTCCATTTAATCTCTTAAAATAGTATTTTCGATTCACAGTTTAAACGTAATAAGGGTTTAAAGTGGCAACCATAATTAATAATTTTTTTTAGTTGAAAAAATTAGTAACTCCCTTGTTTTTTCAAAGAACAAAGATAGGTTGAAAACAGAAAACAGAGATCATGAAAAAGATACAAAGAAATGAAAGAAAAGTACGAATTAAATTTTAAGGACGAAAATAATGATAACAACATTAAAATAAAGAACAAACTTTAGGGACCAAAGTTCTTTCCTTTTTTATGATTTGTTACTTATGAAAACAAAAGACAAACAATATCCAAAAACTTTAACATTAAAATTCAAAAAGTTCATATATCAAGCTAGATAACCAATTATTAGCAACCATGGTTTTGATACCAAATGACGCGAAATTTTTTGGCGCACAACCTTGGAATCCAAGAACCAAAAGGAATAACAAAGATTGAATGGCTAAGAAGGTGGTTAGGAAGATCAATTTCGTTTCCGGAAGGGCAAGAAACAAAAACAAAGCAATATTGTGCGACGAAATTGTAAGACGTTAGAAAATAGTAAAAAAGAAGAAATTTGGGTGCGAGAACACGGAGAACTAATATATTGCTTCTGTTTGTTTTTATTAATCGAGAATTGCGTCCATTTAATCTCTTATAATAGTTTTTTTCGATTCACAATTTAAATGTAATAAGGGTTTAAAGTGGCAACCATAATTAATAATTTTTTTAATTGAAAAGAATTAGTACCTCGCTTGTTTCTTCAAAGAACAAAGATAGGGTGAAAACTAAAAACAAAGAACATGAAAAAGATACAAAGAATTAAAAGAAAAGTACGAATTAAATTTTAAGGACGAAAATAATGATAACAACATTAAAATAAAGAACAAACTTTAGGGACCAAAGTTCTTTCTTTTTTTGTGATTTGTTACTTATGAAAACAAAAAACAATCAAAGGCCAAAAACATTAAAATCAAAATTCAAAAAAGTGATATATCAAGCTAGATAACCAATTATTAGCAACCATGGTTTTGATACCAAATGATGCGAAATTCTTTGGCGCACAACCTTGGAACCAAAGAACCAAAAGGAATAAGAAAGATTGAATTGCTAAGAAGGTGGTTAGGAAGATCAAATCCGTTTCCTGAAGGGCAAGAACCAAAAACAAAGCAATATTGTGCGACAAAATTGTAAGATGTCAGAAAAAAGTATAAAAGATGAAATTTGGGTTCGAGAACACGGAGTACTAATATATTGCTTGTGTTTGTTTTTATTAATCGAGAATAGATTCCATTTGATCTATTATAATAGTTTTTTTGATTCATAGTTTAAATGTAGTAAGGGTTTAAAGTGGCAACCATAATTAATAATTTTTTTTAATTGAAAAAATTAGTAACTCCCTTGTTTTTTCAAAGAACAAAGATAGGTTGAAAATGGAAAACAAAGAACATGAAAAAGATACAAAGAATTAAAAGAAAAGTACGAATTAAATTTTAAGGACGAAAATAATGATAACAACATTAAAATAAAGAACAAACTTTAGGGACCAAAGTTCTTTTTTTTATGATTTGTTACTTATGAAAACAAAAGACAATCAAAGTCCAAAAACTTTAAAATTAAAATTCAAAAAGTTCATATATCAAGCTAGATAACCAATTATTAGCAACCATGGTTTTGATACCAAATGATGCGAAATGTTTTGGCGCACAACCTTGGAACCAAAGAACCAAAAGGAATAAGAAAGATTAAATTGCTAAGAAGGTTGTTAGGAAGATCAAATCCGTTTCCTGAAGGGCAAGAACCAAAAACAAAGCAATATTGTGCGACAAAATTGTAAGATGTCAGAAAATAGTATAAAAGATGAAATTTGGGTTCGAGAACACGGAGTACTAATATATTGCTTCTGTTTGTTTTTATTAATCGAGAATAGATTCCATTTGATCTATTATAATAGTTTTTTTGATTCATAGTTTAAATGTAGTAAGGGTTTAAAGTGGCAACCAAAATTAATAATTTTTTTTAATTGAAAAAATTAGTAACTCCCTTGTTTTTTCAAAGAACAAAGATAGGTTGAAAATGGAAAACAAAGAACATGAAAAAGATACAAAGAATTAAAAGAAAAGTACGAACTAAATTTTAAGGACGAAAATAATGATAACAACATTAAAATAAAGAACAAACTTTAGGGACCAAAGTTCTTTTTTTTTATGATTTGTTACTTATGAAAACAAAAGAAAAACAAAGTCCAAAAACTTTAAAATTAAAATTCAAAAAGTTCATATATCAAGCTAGATAACCAATTATTAGCAACCATGGTTTTGATACCAAATGATGCGAAATGTTTTGGCGCACAACCTTGGAACGAAAGAACCAAAAGGAATAAGAAAGATTGATTTGCTAAGAAGGTGGTTAGGAAGATCAATTTCGTTTCCTGAAGGGCAAGAAACAAAAACAAAGCAATAGTGTGCGACGAAATTGTAAGACGTCAGAAAATAGCATAAAAGATGAAATTTGGGTTCGAGAACACGGAGAACTAATATATTGCTTCTGTTTGTTTTTATTAATCTAGAATAGCTTCCATTTGATATATTATAATAGTTTTTTCGATTCACATTTTAAATGTAATAAGGGTTTAAAGTGGCAACCATAATTAATAATTGTTTTTAATTGAAAAAATTTGTAACTCCCTTGTTTTTTCAAAGAACAAAGATAGGTTGAAAATGGAAAACAAAGAACATGAAAAAGATACAAAGAATTAAAAGAAAAGTACGAATTAAATTTTAAGGACGAAAATAATGATAACAACATTAAAATAAAGAACAAACTTTAGGGACCAAAGTTCTTTTTTTTATGATTTGTTACTTATGAAAACAAAAGACAATCAAAGTCCAAAAACTTTAAAATTAAAATTCAAAAAGTTCATATATCAAGCTAGATAACCAATTATTAGCAACCATGGTTTTGATACCAAATGATGCGAAATGTTTTGGCGCACAACCTTGGAACCAAAGAACCAAAAGGAATAAGAAAGATTAAATTGCTAAGAAGGTTGTTAGGAAGATCAAATCCGTTTCCTGAAGGGCAAGAACCAAAAACAAAGCAATATTGTGCGACAAAATTGTAAGATGTCAGAAAATAGTATAAAAGATGAAATTTGGGTTCGAGAACACGGAGTACTAATATATTGCTTCTGTTTGTTTTTATTAATCGAGAATAGATTCCATTTGATCTATTATAATAGTTTTTTTGATTCATAGTTTAAATGTAGTAAGGGTTTAAAGTGGCAACCAAAATTAATAATTTTTTTTAATTGAAAAAATTAGTAACTCCCTTGTTTTTTCAAAGAACAAAGATAGGTTGAAAATGGAAAACAAAGAACATGAAAAAGATACAAAGAATTAAAAGAAAAGTACGAACTAAATTTTAAGGACGAAAATAATGATAACAACATTAAAATAAAGAACAAACTTTAGGGACCAAAGTTCTTTTTTTTTATGATTTGTTACTTATGAAAACAAAAGAAAAACAAAGTCCAAAAACTTTAAAATTAAAATTCAAAAAGTTCATATATCAAGCTAGATAACCAATTATTAGCAACCATGGTTTTGATACCAAATGATGCGAAATGTTTTGGCGCACAACCTTGGAACGAAAGAACCAAAAGGAATAAGAAAGATTGATTTGCTAAGAAGGTGGTTAGGAAGATCAATTTAGTTTCCTGAAGGGCAAGAAACAAAAACAAAGCAATAGTGTGCGACGAAATTGTAAGACGTCAGAAAATAGTATAAAAGATGAAATTTGGGTTCGAGAACACGGAGAACTAATATATTGCTTCTGTTTGTTTTTATTAATCTAGAATAGCTTCCATTTGATATATTATAATAGTTTTTTCGATTCACATTTTAAATGTAATAAGGATATAAAGTGGCAACCGTAATTAATAATTTTTTCTAATTGCAAAAAATAGTAACTCGCTTGTTTTTTCAAAGAAGAAAGATAGGTTGAAAACTGAAAACAAAGAACATGAATAAGATACAAAGAATTAAAAGAAAAGTATGAATTAAATTTTAAGGACGAAAATATTGATAACGACATTAAAATAAAGAACAAACTTTAGGGACCAAAGTTCTTTCTTTTTTTGTGATTTGTTACTTATGAAAACAAAAAACAATCAAAGGCCAAAAACATTAAAATAAAAATTCAAAAAAGTGATATATCAAGCTAGATAACCAATTATTAGCAACCATGGTTTTGATACCAAATGATGCGAAATGTTTTGGCGCACAACCTTGGAACGAAAGAACCAAAAGGAATAAGAAAGATTGATTTGCTAAGAAGGTGGTTAGGAAGATCAATTTCGTTTCCTGAAGGGCAAGAAACAAAAACAAAGCAATAGTGTGCGACGAAATTGTAAGACGTCAGAAAATAGTATAAAAGATGAAATTTGGGTTCGAGAACACGGAGAACTAATATATTGCTTCTGTTTGTTTTTATTAATCGAGAATAGCTTCCATTTGATATATTATAATAGTTTTTTCGATTCACATTTTAAATGTAATAAGGATATAAAGTGGCAACCGTAATTAATAATTTTTTCTAATTGCAAAAAATAGTAACTCGCTTGTTTTTTCAAAGAAGAAAGATAGGTTGAAAACTGAAAACAAAGAACATGAATAAGATACAAAGAATTAAAAGAAAAGTATGAATTAAATTTTAAGGACGAAAATATTGATAACGACATTAAAATAAAGAACAAACTTTAGGGACCAAAGTTCTTTCTTTTTTTGTGATTTGTTACTTATGAAAACAAAAAACAATCAAAGGCCAAAAACATTAAAATCAAAATTCAAAAAAGTGATATATCAAGCTAGATAACCAATTATTAGCAACCATGGTTTTGATACCAAATGATGCGAAATTCTTTGGCGCACAACCTTGGAACCAAAGAACCAAAAGGAATAAGAAAGATTGAATTGCTAAGAAGGTGGTTAGGAAGATCAAATCCGTTTCCTGAAGGGCAAGAACCAAAAACAAAGCAATATTGTGCGACAAAATTGTAAGATGTCAGAAAAAAGTATAAAAGATGAAATTTGGGTTCGAGAACACGGAGTACTAATATATTGCTTGTGTTTGTTTTTATTAATCGAGAATAGATTCCATTTGATCTATTATAATAGTTTTTTTGATTCATAGTTTAAATGTAGTAAGGGTTTAAAGTGGCAACCATAATTAATAATTTTTTTTAATTGAAAAAATTAGTAACTCCCTTGTTTTTTCAAAGAACAAAGATAGGTTGAAAATGGAAAACAAAGAACATGAAAAAGATACAAAGAATTAAAAGAAAAGTACGAATTAAATTTTAAGGACGAAAATAATGATAACAACATTAAAATAAAGAACAAACTTTAGGGACCAAAGTTCTTTTTTTTATGATTTGTTACTTATGAAAACAAAAGACAATCAAAGTCCAAAAACTTTAAAATTAAAATTCAAAAAGTTCATATATCAAGCTAGATAACCAATTATTAGCAACCATGGTTTTGATACCAAATGATGCGAAATGTTTTGGCGCACAACCTTGGAACCGAAGAACCAAAAGGAATAAGAAAGATTGAATTGCTAAGAAGGTGGTTAGGAAGATCAAATCCGTTTCCTGAAGGGCAAGAACCAAAAACAAAGCAATATTGTGCGACAAAATTGTAAGATGTCAGAAAATAGTATAAAAGATGAAATTTGGGTTCGAGAACACGGAGTACTAATATATTGCTTCTGTTTGTTTTTATTAATCGAGAATAGATTCCATTTGATCTATTATAATAGTTTTTTTGATTCATAGTTTAAATGTAGTAAGGGTTTAAAGTGGCAACCAAAATTAATAATTTTTTTTAATTGAAAAAATTAGTAACTCCCTTGTTTTTTCAAAGAACAAAGATAGGTTGAAAATGGAAAACAAAGAACATGAAAAAGATACAAAGAATTAAAAGAAAAGTACGAACTAAATTTTAAGGACGAAAATAATGATAACAACATTAAAATAAAGAACAAACTTTAGGGACCAAAGTTCTTTTTTTTTATGATTTGTTACTTATGAAAACAAAAGAAAAACAAAGTCCAAAAACTTTAAAATTAAAATTCAAAAAGTTCATATATCAAGCTAGATAACCAATTATTAGCAACCATGGTTTTGATACCAAATGATGCGAAATGTTTTGGCGCACAACCTTGGAACGAAAGAACCAAAAGGAATAAGAAAGATTGATTTGCTAAGAAGGTGGTTAGGAAGATCAATTTCGTTTCCTGAAGGGCAAGAAACAAAAACAAAGCAATAGTGTGCGACGAAATTGTAAGACGTCAGAAAATAGTATAAAAGATGAAATTTGGGTTCGAGAACACGGAGAACTAATATATTGCTTCTGTTTGTTTTTATTAATCGAGAATAGCTTCCATTTGATATATTATAATAGTTTTTTCGATTCACATTTTAAATGTAATAAGGATATAAAGTGGCAACCGTAATTAATAATTTTTTCTAATTGCAAAAAATAGTAACTCGCTTGTTTTTTCAAAGAAGAAAGATAGGTTGAAAACTGAAAACAAAGAACATGAATAAGATACAAAGAATTAAAAGAAAAGTATGAATTAAATTTTAAGGACGAAAATATTGATAACGACATTAAAATAAAGAACAAACTTTAGGGACCAAAGTTCTTTCTTTTTTTGTGATTTGTTACTTATGAAAACAAAAAACAATCTTAGGCCAAAAACATTAAAATAAAAATTCAAAAAAGTGATATATCAAGCTAGATAACCAATTATTAGCAACCATGGTTTTGATACTAAATGATGCGAAATTGTTTGGCGCACAACCTTGGAACCCAAGAACCAAAATGAATAAGAAAGAATGAATTGCTAAGAAGCTGGTTAGGAATATCAAATTCGTTTCCTGAAGGGCAAGAAACAAAAACAAAGCAATAGTGTGCGACGAAATTGTAAGATGTCAGAAAATAGTATAAAAGATGAAATTTGGGTTCGAGAACACGGAGAACTAATATATTGCTTCTGTTTGTTTTTATTAATCGAGAATAGCTTCCATTTGATATATTATAATAGTTTTTTCGATTCACATTTTAAATGTAATAAGGATATAAAGTGGCAACCGTAATTAATAATTTTTTCTAATTGCAAAAAATAGTAACTCGCTTGTTTTTTCAAAGAAGAAAGATAGGTTGAAAACTGAAAACAAAGAACATGAATAAGATACAAAGAATTAAAAGAAAAGTATGAATTAAATTTTAAGGACGAAAATATTGATAACGACATTAAAATAAAGAACAAACTTTAGGGACCAAAGTTCTTTCTTTTTTTGTGATTTGTTACTTATGAAAACAAAAAACAATCTTAGGCCAAAAACATTAAAATAAAAATTCAAAAAAGTGATATATCAAGCTAGATAACCAATTATTAGCAACCATGGTTTTGATACTAAATGATGCGAAATTGTTTGGCGCACAACCTTGGAACCCAAGAACCAAAAGGAATAAGAAAGAATGAATTGCTAAGAAGCTGGGTAGGAATATCAAATTCGTTTCCTGAAGGGCAAGAAACAAAAACAAAGCAATAGTGTGCGACGAAATTGTAAGATGTCAGAAAATAGTATAAAAGATGAAATTTGGGTTCGAGAACACGGAGAACTAATATATTGCTTCTGTTTGTTTTTATTAATCGAGAATAGCTTCCATTTGATATATTATAATAGTTTTTTCGATTCACATTTTAAATGTAATAAGGATATAAAGTGGCAACCGTAATTAATAATTTTTTTTAATTGCAAAAAATAGTAACTCGCTTGTTTTTTCAAAGAAGAAAGATAGGTTGAAAACTGAAAACAAAGAACATGAATAAGATACAAAAAATTAAAAGAAAAGTATGAATTAAATTTTAAGGACGAAAATAATGATAACGACATTAAAATAAAGAACAAACTTTATGGACCAAAGTTCTTTCTTTTTTTGTGATTTGTTACTTATGAAAACAAAAAACAATCAAAGGCCAAAAACATTAACATTAAAATTCAAAAAGTTCATATATCAAGCTAGATAACCAATTATTAGCAACCATGGTTTTGATACCAAATGATGCGAAATTTTTTGGCGCACAACCTTGGAATCCAAGAACCAAAAGGAATAAGAAAGATTGAATTGCTAAGAAGGTGGTTAGGAAGATCAATTTCGTTTCCGGAAGGGCAAGAAACAAAAACAAAGCAATATTGTGCGACGAAATTGTAAGACGTTAGAAAATAGTAAAAAAGAAGAAATTTGGGTGCGAGAACACGGAGAACTAATATATTGCTTCTGTTTGTTTTTATTAATCGAGAATTGCTTCCATTTAATCTCTTATAATAGTTTTTTTCGATACACAATTTAAATGTAATAAGGCTATAAAGTGGCAACCGTAATTAATAATTTTTTTTAATTGCAAAAAATAGTAACTCACTTGTTTTTTCAAAGAAGAAAGATAGGTTGAAAACTGAAAACAAAGAACATGAATAAGATACAAAGAATTAAAAGAAAAGTATGAATTAAATTTTAAGGACGAAAATAATGATAACAACATTAAAATAAAGAACAAACTTTAGGGAGCAAAGTTCTTTCTTTTTTTGTGATTTGTTACTTATGAAAACAAAAAACAATCAAAGGCCAAAAACATTAAAATAAAAATTCAAAAAAGTGATATATCAAGCTAGATAACCAATTATTAGCAACCATGGTTTTGATACCAATTGATGCGAAATTCTTTGGCGCACAACCTTGGAACCAAAGAACCAAAATTAATAAGAAAGATTGAATTGCTAAGTAGGTGGTTAGGAAGATCAAATCCGTTTCCTGAAGGGCAAGAACCAAAAACAAAGCAATATTGTAAGACGAAATTGTAAGACGTCAGAAAATAGTATAAAAGATGAAATTTGGGTTCGAGAACACGGAGAACTAATATATTGCTTCTGTTTGTTTTTATTAATCGAGAATAGCTTCCATTTGATATATTATAATAGTTTTTTCGATTCACATTTTAAATGTAATAAGGATATAAAGTGGCAACCGTAATTAATAATTTATTTTAATTGCAAAAAATAGTAACTCGCTTGTTTTTTCAAAGAAGAAAGATAGGTTGAAAACTGAAAACAAAGAACATGAATAAGATACAAAGAATTAAAAGAAAAGTATGAATTAAATTTTAAGGACGAAAATAATGATAACGACATTAAAATAAAGAACAAACTTTAGGGACCAAAGTTCTTTCTTTTTTTGTGATTTGATACTTATGAAAACAAAAAACAAACAAAGGCCAAAAACATTAAAATCAAAATTCAAAAAAGTGATATATCAAGCTAGATAACCAATTATTAGCAACCATGGTTTTGATACCAATTGATGCGAAATTCTTTGGCGCACAACCTTGGAACCAAAGAACCAAAATTAATAAGAAAGATTGAATTGCTAAGTAGGTGGTTAGGAAGATCAAATCCGTTTCCTGAAGGGCAAGAACCAAAAACAAAGCAATATTGTGCGACAAAATTGTAAGATGTCAGAAAATAGTATAAAATATGAAATTTGGGTTCGAGAACACGGAGAACTAATATATTGCTTCTGTTTGTTTTTATTAATCGAGAATTGCTTCCATTTAATCTATTAAAATAGTTTTTTCGATTCACAGTATAAATGTAATAAGGGTTTAAAGTGGCAACCATAATTAATAATTTTTTTTAATTGAAAAAATTTGTAACTCCCTTGTTTTTTCAAAGAACAAAGATAGGTTGAAAACGGAAAACAAAGAACATGAAAAAGATACAAAGAATTAAAAGAAAAGTACGAATTAAATTTTAAGGACGAAAATAATGATAACAACATTAAAATAAAGAACAAACTTTAGGGACCAAAGTTCTTTCTTTTTTGTGATTTGTTATTTATGAAAACAAAAAACAATCAAAGTCCAAAATTTTAAAATTAAAATTCAAAAAAGTGATATATCAAGGTAGATAACCAATTATTAGCAACCATGGTTTTGATACCAAATGATGCGAAATTGTTTGGCGCACAACCTAGGAACCAAAGAACCAAAAGGAATAAGAAAGATTGAATTGCTAAGAAGGTGGTTAGGAAGATCAATTTCCTTTCCTGAAGGGAAAGAACCAAAAACAAAAGAATATTGTGCGACGAAATTGAAAGATGTCAGAAAATAGTATAAAAGATGAAATTTGGGTTAGAGAACACGGAGAACTAATATATTGCTTCTGTTTGATTTTATTAATCGAGAATAGATTCCATTTAATATCTTAAAATAGTTTTTTCGATTCACAGTTTAAATGTAATAAGGGTTTAAAGTGGCAACCATAATTAATAATTTTTTTTAGTTGAAAAAATTAGTAACTCCCTTGTTTTTTCAAAGAACAAAGATAGGTTGAAAACAGAAAACAAAGATCATGAAGAAGATACAAAGAAATGAAAGAAAAGTACGAATTAAATTTTAAGGACGAAAATGATGATAACAACATTAAAATAAAGAACAAACTTTAGGGACCAAAGTTCTTTCCTTTTTTATGATTTGTTACTTATGAAAACAAAAGACAAACAATATCCAAAAACTTTAACATTAAAATTCAAAAAGTTCATATATCAAGCTAGATAACCAATTATTAGCAACCATGGTTTTGATACCAAATGATGCGAAATTCTTTGGCGCACAACCTTGGAACCAAAGAACCATAAGGAATAAGAAAGATTGAATTGCTAAGAAGGTGGTTAGGAAGATCAAATCCATTTCCTGAAGGGCAAGAACCAAAAACAAAGCAATATTGCGTGACAAAATTGTAAGATGCAGAAAATAGTATAAAAGATGAAATTTGGGTTCGAGAAGACGGAGAACTAATATATTGCTTCTGTTTGTTTTTATTAATCGAGAATAAATTCCATTTAATCTTCTAAAATAGTTTTTTCGATTCACAGTATAAATGTAATAAGGGTTTAAAGTGGCAACCATAATTAATAATTTTTTTTAATTGAAAAAATTTGTAACTCCCTTGTTTTTTCAAAGAACAAAGATAGGTTGAAAACGGAAAACAAAGAACATGAAAAAGATACAAAGAATTAAAAGAAAAGTACGAATTAAATTTTAAGGACGAAAATAATGATAACAACATTAAAATAAAGAACAAACTTTAGGGACCAAAGTTCTTTCTTTTTTGTGATTTGTTACTTATGAAAACAAAAACCAATCAAAGTCCAAAATTTTAAAATTAAAATTCAAAAAAGTGATATATCAAGGTAGATAACCAATTATTAGCAACCATGGTTTTGATACCAAATGATGCGAAATTGTTTGGCGCACAACCTAGGAACCAAAGAACCAAAAGGAATAAGAAAGATTAAATTGCTAAGAAGGTGGTTAGGAAGATCAATTTCCTTTCCTGAAGGGAAAGAACCAAAAACAAAGGAATATTGTGCGACGAAATTGAAAGATGTCAGAAAATAGTATAAAAGATGAAATTTGGGTTAGACAACACGGAGAACTAATATATTGCTTCTGTTTGATTTTATTAATCGGGAATAGATTCCATTTAATCTCTTAAAATAGTATTTTCGATTCACAGTTTAAATGTAATAAGGGTATAAAGTGGCAACCGTAATTAATAATTTTTTTTAATTGCAAAAAATAGTAACTCGCTTGTTTTTTCAAAGAACAAATATAGGTTGAAAACTGAAAACAAAGAACATGAAAAAGATACAAAGAAATAAAAGAAAAGTATGAATTAAATTTTAAGGACGAAAATAATGATAACAACATTAAAATAAAGAACAAACTTTAGGGGCCAAAGTTCTTTCCTTTTTTATGATTTGTTACTTATGAAAACAAAAGACAAACAATATCCAAAAACATTAACATTAAAATTCAAAAAGTTCATATATCAAGCTAGATAACCAATTATTAGCAACCATGGTTTTGATACCAAATGATGCGAAATTTTTTGGCGCACAACCTTGGAATCCAAGAACCAAAAGGAATAAGAAAGATTGAATTGCTAAGAAGGTGGTTAGGAAGATCAATTTCGTTTCCGGAAGGGCAAGAAACAAAAACAAAGCAATATTGTGCGACGAAATTGTAAGACATTAGAAAATAGTAAAAAAGAAGAAATTTGGGTGCGAGAACATGGAGTACTAATATATTGCTTCTGTTTGTTTTTATTAATCGAGAATAGATTCCATTTGATCTATTATAATAGTTTTTTTGATTCATAGTTTAAATGTAGTAAGGGTTTAAAGTGGCAACCATAATTAATAATTTTTTTTAATTGAAAAAATTAGTAACTCCCTTGTTTTTTCAAAGAACAAAGATAGGTTGAAAATGGAAAACAAAGAACATGAAAAAGATACAAAGAATTAAAAGAAAAGTACGAACTAAATTTTAAGGACGAAAATAATGATAACAACATTAAAATAAAGAACAAACTTTAGGGACCAAATTTCTTTTTTTTTATGATTTGTTACTTGTGAAAACAAAAGAAAAACAAAGTCCAAAAACTTTAAAATTAAAATTCAAAAAGTTCATATATCAAGCTAGATAACCAATTATTAGCAACCATGGTTTTGATACCAAATGATGCGAAATGTTTTGGCGCACAACCTTGGAACCAAAGAACCAAAAGGAATAAGAAAGATTGATTTGCTAAGAAGGTGGTTAGGAAGATCAATTTCGTTTCCTGAAGGGCAAGAAACAAAAACAAAGCAATAGTGTGCGACGAAATTGTAAGACATCAGAAAATAGTACAAAAGATGAAATTTGGGTTCGAGAACACGGAGAACTAATATATTGCTTCTGTTTGTTTTTATTAATCGAGAATAGCTTACATTTGATATATTATAATACTTTTTTCGATTCACATTTTAAATGTAATAAGGATATAAAGTGGAAACCGTAATTAATAATTTTTTTTAATTGCAAAAAATAGTAACTCGCTTGTTTTTTCAAAGAAGAAAGATAGGTTGAAAACTGAAAACAAAGAACATGAATAAGATACAAAGAATTAAAAGAAAAGTATGAATTAAATTTTAAGGACGAAAATAATGATAACGACATTAAAATAAAGAACAAACTTTATGGACCAAAGTTCTTTCTTTTTTTGTGATTTGTTACTTATGAAAACAAAAAACAATCTTAGGCCAAAAACATTAAAATAAAAATTCAAAAAAGTGATATAACAAGCTAGATAACCAATTATTAGCAACCATGGTTTTGATACTAAATGATGCGAAATTTTTTGGCGCACAACCTTGGAACCCAAGAACCAAAAGGAATAAGAAAGATTGAATTGCTAAGAAGCTGGTTAGGAATATCAAATTCGTTTCCTGAAGGGCAAGAAACAAAAACAAAGCAATTGTGTGCGACGAAATTGTAAGGTGTCAGAAAATAGTATAAAAGATGAAATTTGGGTTCGAGAACACGGAGAACTAATATATTGCTTCTGTTTGTTTTTATTAATCGAGAATAGCTTCCATTTGATATATTATAATAGTTTTTTCGATTCACATTTTAAATGTAATAAGGATATAAAGTGGCAACCGTAATTAATAATTTTTTTTAATTGCAAAAAATAGTAACTCGCTTGTTTTTTCAAAGAAGAAAGATAGGTTGAAAACTGAAAACAAAGAACATGAATAAGATACAAAGAATTAAAAGAAAAGTATGAATTAAATTTTAAGGACGAAAATAATGATAACGACATTAAAATAAAGAACAAACTTTAGGGACCAAAGTTCTTTCTTTTTTTGTGATTTGTTACTTATGAAAACAAAAAACAATCTTAGGCCAAAAACATTAAAATAAAAATTCAAAAAAGTGATATATCAAGCTAGATAACCAATTATTAGCAACCATGGTTTTGATACTAAATGATGCGAAATTTTTTGGCGCACAACCTTGGAACCCAAGAACCAAAAGGAATAAGAAAGAATGAATTGCTAAGAAGCTGGTTAGGAATATCAAATTCGTTTCCTGAAGGGCAAGAAACAAAAACAAAGCAATAGTGTGCGACGAAATTGTAAGATGTCAGAAAATAGTATAAAAGATGAAATTTGGGTTCGAGAACACGGAGAACTAATATATTGCTTCTGTTTGTTTTTATTAATCGAGAATAGCTTCCATTTGATATATTATAATAGTTTTTTCGATTCACATTTTAAATGTAATAAGGATATAAAGTGGCAACCGTAATTAATAATTTTTTTTAATTGCAAAAAATAGTAACTCGCTTGTTTTTTCAAAGAAGAAAGATAGGTTGAAAACTGAAAACAAAGAACATGAATAAGATACAAAGAATTAAAAGAAAAGTATGAATTAAATTTTAAGGACGAAAATAATGATAACGACATTAAAATAAAGAACAAACTTTAGGGACCAAAGTTCTTTCTTTTTTTGTGATTTGTTACTTATGAAAACAAAAAACAATCAAAGGCCAAAAACATTAAAATAAAAATTCAAAAAAGTGATATATCAAGCTAGATAACCAATTATTAGCAACCATGGTTTTGATACTAAATGATGCGAAATTTTTTGGCGCACAACCTTGGAACCCAAGAACCAAAAGGAATAAGAAAGATTGAATTGCTAAGAAGCTGGTTAGGAATATCAAATTCGTTTCCTGAAGGGCAAGAAACAAAAACAAAGCAATAGTGTGCGACGAAATTGTAAGGTGTCAGAAAATAGTATAAAAGATGAAATTTGGGTTCGAGAACACGGAGAACTAATATATTGCTTCTGTTTGTTTTTATTAATCGAGAATAGCTTCCATTTGATATATTATAATAGTTTTTTCGATTCACATTTTAAATGTAATAAGGATATAAAGTGGCAACCGTAATTAATAATTTTTTTTAATTGCAAAAAATAGTAACTCGCTTGTTTTTTCAAAGAAGAAAGATAGGTTGAAAACTGAAAACAAAGAACATGAATAAGATACAAAGAATTAAAAGAAAAGTATGAATTAAATTTTAAGGACGAAAATAATGATAACGACATTAAAATAAAGAACATACTTTAGGGACCAAAGTTCTTTCTTTTTTTGTGATTTGTTACTTATGAAAACAAAAAACAATCTTTGGCCAAAAACATTAAAATAAAAATTCAAAAAAGTGATATATCAAGCTAGATAACCAATTATTAGCAACCATGGTTTTGATACTAAATGATGCGAAATTTTTTGGCGCACAACCTTGGAACCCAAGAACCAAAAGGAATAAGAAAGAATGAATTGCTAAGAAGCTGGTTAGGAATATCAAATTCGTTTCCTGAAGGGCAAGAAACAAAAACAAAGTAATAGTGTGCGACGAAATTGTAAGATGTCAGAAAATAGTATAAAAGATGAAATTTGGGTTCGAGAACACGGAGAACTAATATATTGCTTCTGTTTGTTTTTATTAATCGAGAATAGCTTCCATTTGATATATTATAATAGTTTTTTCGATTCACATTTTAAATGTAATAAGGATATAAAGTGGCAACCGTAATTAATAATTTTTTTTAATTGCAAAAAATAGTAACTCGCTTGTTTTTTCAAAGAAGAAAGATAGGTTGAAAACTGAAAACAAAGAACATGAATAAGATACAAAGAATTAAAAGAAAAGTATGAATTAAATTTTAAGGACGAAAATAATGATAACGACATTAAAATAAAGAACATACTTTAGGGACCAAAGTTCTTTCTTTTTTTGTGATTTGTTACTTATGAAAACAAAAAACAATCTTTGGCCAAAAACATTAAAATAAAAATTCAAAAAAGTGATATATCAAGCTAGATAACCAATTATTAGCAACCATGGTTTTGATACTAAATGATGCGAAATTTTTTGGCGCACAACCTTGGAACCCAAGAACCAAAAGGAATAAGAAAGAATGAATTGCTAAGAAGCTGGTTAGGAATATCAAATTCGTTTCCTGAAGGGCAAGAAACAAAAACAAAGTAATAGTGTGCGACGAAATTGTAAGATGTCAGAAAATAGTATAAAAGATGAAATTTGGGTTCGAGAACACGGAGAACTAATATATTGCTTCTGTTTGTTTTTATTAATCGAGAATAGCTTCCATTTGATATATTATAATAGTTTTTTCGATTCACATTTTAAATGTAATAAGGATATAAAGTGGCAACCGTAATTAATAATTTTTTTTAATTGCAAAAAATAGTAACTCGCTTGTTTTTTCAAAGAAGAAAGATAGGTTGAAAACTGAAAACAAAGAACATGAATAAGATACAAAGAATTAAAAGAAAAGTATGAATTAAATTTTAAGGACGAAAATAATGATAACGACATTAAAATAAAGAACAAACTTTAGGGACCAAAGTTCTTTCTTTTTTTGTGATTTGTTACTTATGAAAACAAAAAACAATCTTAGGCCAAAAACATTAAAATAAAAATTCAAAAAAGTGATATATCAAGCTAGATAACCAATTATTAGCAACCATGGTTTTGATACTAAATGATGCGAAATTTTTTGGCGCATAACCTTGGAACCCAAGAACCAAAAGGAATAAGAAAGAATGAATTGCTAAGAAGCTGGTTAGGAATATCAAATTCGTTT
The DNA here is from genome assembly GCA_037013495.1 of Hippophae tibetana. Lineage (NCBI taxonomy): Eukaryota > Viridiplantae > Streptophyta > Magnoliopsida > Rosales > Elaeagnaceae > Hippophae > Hippophae tibetana. Next base: position 47,038,019 of record CM072807.1, read on the forward strand.
CCTGAAGGGCAAGAAACAAAAACAAAGCAATAGTGTGCGACGAAATTGTAAGATGTCAGAAAATAGTATAAAAGATGAAATTTGGGTTCGAGAACACGGAGAACTAATATATTGCTTCTGTTTGTTTTTATTAATCGAGAATAGCTTCCATTTGATATATTATAATAGTTTTTTCGATTCACATTTTAAATGTAATAAGGATATAAAGTGGCAACCATAATTAATAATTTTTTTTAATTGCAAAAAATAGTAACTCGCTTGTTTTTTCAAAGAAGAAAGATAGGTTGAAAACTGAAAACAAAGAACATGAATAAGATACAAAGAATTAAAAGAAAAGTATGAATTAAATTTTAAGGACGAAAATAATGATAACGACATTAAAATAAAGAACAAACTTTAGGGACCAAAGTTCTTTCTTTTTTTGTGATTTGTTACTTATGAAAACAAAAAACAATCTTAGGCCAAAAACATTAAAATAAAAATTCAAAAAAGTGATATATCAAGCTAGATAACCAATTATTAGCAACCATGGTTTTGATACTAAATGATGCGAAATTTTTTGGCGCACAACCTTGGAACCCAAGAACCAAAAGGAATAAGAAAGAATGAATTGCTAAGAAGCTGGTTAGGAATATCAAATTCGTTTCCTGAAGGGCAAGAAACAAAAACAAAGCAATAGTGTGCGACGAAATTGTAAGATGTCAGAAAATAGTATAAAAGATGAAATTTGGGTTCGAGAACACGGAGAACTAATATATTGCTTCTGTTTGTTTTTATTAATCGAGAATAGCTTCCATTTGATATATTATAATAGTTTTTTCGATTCACATTTTAAATGTAATAAGGATATAAAGTGGCAACCGTAATTAATAATTTTTTTTAATTGCAAAAAATAGTAACTCGCTTGTTTTTTCAAAGAAGAAAGATAGGTTGAAAACTGAAAACAAAGAACATGAATAAGATACAAAGAATTAAAAGAAAAGTATGAATTAAATTTTAAGGACGAAAATAATGATAACGACATTCAAATAAAGAACAAACTTTAGGGACCAAAGTTCTTTCTTTTTTTGTGATTTGTTACTTATGAAAACAAAAAACAATCAAAGGCCAAAAACATTAAAATAAAAATTCAAAAAAGTGATATATCAAGCTAGATAACCAATTATTAGCAACCATGGTTTTGATACTAAATGATGTGAAATTTTTTGGCGCACAACCTTGGAACCCAAGAACCAAAAGGAATAAGAAAGATTGAATTGCTAAGAAGCTGGTTAGGAATATCAAATTCGTTTCCTGAAGGGCAAGAAACAAAAACAAAGCAATAGTGTGCGACGAAATTGTAAGGTGTCAGAAAATAGTATAAAAGATGAAATTTGGGTTCGAGAACACGGAGAACTAATATATTGCTTCTGTTTGTTTTTATTAATCGAGAATAGCTTCCATTTGATATATTATAATAGTTTTTTCGATTCACATTTTAAATGTAATAAGGATATAAAGTGGCAACCGTAATTAATAATTTTTTTTAATTGCAAAAAATAGTAACTCGCTTGTTTTTTCAAAGAAGAAAGATAGGTTGAAAACTGAAAACAAAGAACATGAATAAGATACAAAGAATTAAAAGAAAAGTATGAATTAAATTTTAAGGACGAAAATAATGATAACGACATTAAAATAAAGAACAAACTTTAGGGACCAAAGTTCTTTCTTTTTTTGTGATTTGTTACTTATGAAAACAAAAAACAATCTTAGGCCAAAAACATTAAAATAAAAATTCAAAAAAGTGATATATCAAGCTAGATAACCAATTATTAGCAACCATGGTTTTGATACTAAATGATGCGAAATTTTTTGGCGCACAACCTTGGAACCCAAGAACCAAAAGGAATAAGAAAGAATGAATTGCTAAGAAGCTGGTTAGGAATATCAAATTCGTTTCCTGAAGGGCAAGAAACAAAAACAAAGCAATAGTGTGCGACGAAATTGTAAGATGTCAGAAAATAGTATAAAAGATGAAATTTGGGTTCGAGAACACGGAGAACTAATATATTGCTTCTGTTTGTTTTTATTAATCGAGAATAGCTTCCATTTGATATATTATAATAGTTTTTTCGATTCACATTTTAAATGTAATAAGGATATAAAGTGGCAACCGTAATTAATAATTTTTTTTAATTGCAAAAAATAGTAACTCGCTTGTTTTTTCAAAGAAGAAAGATAGGTTGAAAACTGAAAACAAAGAACATGAATAAGATACAAAGAATTAAAAGAAAAGTATGAATTAAATTTTAAGGACGAAAATAATGATAACGACATTAAAATAAAGAACAAACTTTAGGGACCAAAGTTCTTTCTTTTTTTGTGATTTGTTACTTATGAAAACAAAAAACAATCAAAGGCCAAAAACATTAAAATAAAAATTCAAAAAAGTGATATATCAAGCTAGATAACCAATTATTAGCAACCATGGTTTTGATACTAAATGATGCGAAATTTTTTGGCGCACAACCTTGGAACCCAAGAACCAAAAGGAATAAGAAAGATTGAATTGCTAAGAAGCTGGTTAGGAATATCAAATTCGTTTCCTGAAGGGCAAGAAACAAAAACAAAGCAATAGTGTGCGACGAAATTGTAAGGTGTCAGAAAATAGTATAAAAGATGAAATTTGGGTTCGAGAACACGGAGAACTAATATATTGCTTCTGTTTGTTTTTATTAATCGAGAATAGCTTCCATTTGATATATTATAATAGTTTTTTCGATTCACATTTTAAATGTAATAAGGATATAAAGTGGCAACCGTAATTAATAATTTTTTTTAATTGCAAAAAATAGTAACTCGCTTGTTTTTTCAAAGAAGAAAGATAGGTTGAAAACTGAAAACAAAGAACATGAATAAGATACAAAGAATTAAAAGAAAAGTACGAACTAAATTTTAAGCACGAAAATAATGATAACGACATTAAAATAAAGAACAAACTTTAGGGACCAAAGTTCTTTCTTTTTTTGTGATTTGTTACTTATGAAAACAAAAAACAATCAAAGGCCAAAAACATTAAAATAAAAATTCAAAAAAGTGATATATCAAGCTAGATAACCAATTATTAGCAACCATGGTTTTGATACTAAATGATGCGAAATTTTTTGGCGCACAACCTTGGAACCCAAGAACCAAAAGGAATAAGAAAGATTGAATTGCTAAAAAGCTGGTTAGGAATATCAAATTCGTTTCCTGAAGGGCAAGAAACAAAAACAAAGCAATAGTGTGCGACGAAATTGTAAGATGTCAGAAAATAGTATAAAAGATGAAATTTGGGTTGGAGAACACGGAGAACTAATATATTGCTTCTGTTTGTTTTTATTAATCGAGAATAGCTTCCATTTGATATATTATAATAGTTTTTTCGATTCACATTTTAAATGTAATAAGGATATAAAGTGGCAACCGTAATTAATAATTTTTTTTAATTGCAAAAAATAGTAACTCGCTTGTTTTTTCAAAGAAGAAAGATAGGTTGAAAACTGAAAACAAAGAACATGAATAAGATACAAAGAATTAAAAGAAAAGTATGAATTAAATTTTAAGGACGAAAATAATGATAACGACATTAAAATAAAGAACAAACTTTAGGGACCAAAGTTCTTTCTTTTTTTGTGATTTGTTACTTATGAAAACAAAAAACAATCAAAGGCCAAAAACATTAAAATAAAAATTCAAAAAAGTGATATATCAAGCTAGATAACCAATTATTAGCAACCATGGTTTTGATACTAAATGATGCGAAATTTTTTGGCGCACAACCTTGGAACCCAAGAACCAAAAGGAATAAGAAAGATTGAATTGCTAAGAAGCTGGTTAGGAATATCAAATTCGTTTCCTGAAGGGCAAGAAACAAAAACAAAGCAATAGTGTGCGACGAAATTGTAAGATGTCAGAAAATAGTATAAAAGATGAAATTTGGGTTCGAGAACACGGAGAACTAATATATTGCTTCTGTTTGTTTTTATTAACGAGAATAGCTTCCATTTGATATATTATAATAGTTTTTTCGATTCACATTTTAAATGTAATAAGGATATAAAGTGGCAACCGTAATTAATAATTTTTTTTAATTGCAAAAAATAGTAACTCGCTTGTTTTTTCAAAGAAGAAAGATAGGTTGAAAACTGAAAACAAAAAACATGAATAAGATACAAAGAATTAAAAGAAAAGTATGAATTAAATTTTAAGGACGAAAATAATGATAACGACATTAAAATAAAGAACAAACTTTAGGGACCAAAGTTCTTTCTTTTTTTGTGATTTGTTACTTATGAAAACAAAAAACAATCAAAGGCCAAAAACATTAAAATAAAAATTCAAAAAAGTGATATATCAAGCTAGATAACCAATTATTAGCAACCATGGTTTTGATACTAAATGATGCGAAATTTTTTGGCGCACAACCTTGGAACCCAAGAACCAAAAGGAATAAGAAAGATTGAATTGCTAAGAAGCAGGTTAGGAATATCAAATTCGTTTCCTGAAGGGCAAGAAACAAAAACAAAGCAATAGTGTGCGACGAAATTGTAAGATGTCAGAAAATAGTATAAAAGATGAAATTTGGGTGCGAGAACACGGAGAACTAATATATTGCTTCTGTTTGTTTTTATTAATCGAGAATTGCTTCCATTTAATCTCTTATAATAGTTTTTTTCGATTAACAATTTAAATGTAATAAGGATATAAAGTGGCAACCGTAATTAATAATTTTTTTTAATTGCAAAAAATAGTAACTCGCTTGTTTTTTCAAAGAAGAAAGATAGGTTGAAAACTGAAAACAAAGAACATGAATAAGATACAAAGAATTAAAAGAAAAGTATGAAATAAATTTTAAGGACGAAAATAATGATAACAACATTAAAATAAAGAACAAACTTTAGGGACCAAAGTTCTTTCTATTTTTGTGATTTGTTACTTATGAAAACAAAAAACAATCAAAGGCCAAAAACATTAAAATCAAAATTCAAAAAAGTGATATATCAGGCTAGATAACCAATTATTAGCAACCATGGTTTTGATACCAAATGATGCGAAATTCTTTGGCGCACAACCTTGGAACCAAAGAACCAAAAGGAATAAGAAAGATTGAATTGCTAAGAAGGTGGTTAGGAAGATCAAATCCGTTTCCTGAAGGGCAAGAACCAAAAACAAAGCAATATTGTGCGACAAAATTGTAAGATGTCAGAAAATAGTATAAAAGATGAAATTTGGGTTCGAGAACACGGAGTACTAATATATTGCTTCTGTTTGTTTTTATTAATCGAGAATAGATTCCATTTGATCTATTATAATAGTTTTTTTGATTCATAGTTTAAATGTAGTAAGGGTTTAAAGTGGCAACCAAAATTAATAATTTTTTTTAATTGAAAAAATTAGTAACTCCCTTGTTTTTTCAAAGAACAAAGATAGGTTGAAAATGGAAAACAAAGAACATGAAAAAGATACAAAGAATTAAAAGAAAAGTACGAACTAAATTTTAAGGACGAAAATAATGATAACAACATTAAAATAAAGAACAAACTTTAGGGACCAAAGTTCTTTTTTTTATGATTTGTTACTTATGAAAACAAAAGAAAAACAAAGTCCAAAAACTTTAAAATTAAAATTCAAAAAGTTCATATATCAAGCTAGATAACCAATTATTAGCAACCATGGTTTTGATACCAAATGATGCGAAATGTTTTGGCGCACAACCTTGGAACCAAAGAACCAAAAGGAATAAGAAAGATTGATTTGCTAAGAAGGTGGTTAGGAAGATCAATTTCGTTTCCAGAAGGGCAAGAAACAAAAACAAAGCAATAGTGTGCGACGAAATTGTAAGACGTCAGAAAATAGTATAAAAGATGAAATTTGGGTTCGAGAACACGGAGAACTAATATATTGCTTCTGTTTGTTTTTATTAATCGAGAATAGCTTCCATTTGATATATTATAATAGTTTTTTCGATTCACATTTTAAATGTAATAAGGATATAAAGTGGCAACCGTAATTAATAATTTTTTCTAATTGCAAAAAATAGTAACTCGCTTGTTTTTTCAAAGAAGAAAGATAGGTTGAAAACTGAAAACAAAGAACATGAATAAGATACAAAGAATTAAAAGAAAAGTATGAATTAAATTTTAAGGACGAAAATAATGATAACGACATTAAAATAAAGAACAAACTTTAGGGACCAAAGTTCTTTCTTTTTTTGTGATTTGTTACTTATGAAAACAAAAAACAATCAAAGGCCAAAAACATTAAAATAAAAATTCAAAAAAGTGATTTATCAAGCTAGATAACCAATTATTAGCTACCATGGTTTTGATACTAAATGATGCGAAATTTTTTGGCGCACAACCTTGGAACCCAAGAACCAAAAGGAATAAGAAAGATTGAATTGCTAAGAAGGTGGTTAGGAAGATCAAATCCGTTTCTTGAAGGGCAAGAACCAAAAACAAAGCAATATTGTGCGACAAAATTGTAAGATGTCAGAAAATAGTATAAAAGATGAAATTTGGGTTCGAGAACACGGAGTACTAATATATTGGTTCTTTTTGTTTTTATTAATCGAGAATAGCATCCATTTAATCTCTTATAATAGTTTTTTCGATTCACATTTTTAATGTAATAAGGGTTTAAAGTGGCAACCATAATTAATATTTTTTTTAATTGAAAAAATTAGTAATTCCCTTGTTCTTTCAAAGAAAAAGATAGGTTGAAAACAGAAAACAAAGAACATGAAAAAGATAAAAAAATTAAAAGAAAAGTACGAATTAAATTTTAAGGACTAAAATAATGATAACAATATTAAAAAAAAAGAACAAACTTTAGGGGCCAAAGTTCTTTCTTTTTTTTTATTTGCTACTTATGAAAACAAAAGACAAACAAACTCCAAAAACATTAAAATTAAAATTAAAAAAGTTCATATATCAAGCTAGATAACCAATTCTTAGCAACCATGGTTTTGAAACCAAATGATGCGAAATGTTTTGGCGCACAACCTTGGAATCAATGAACCAAAAGGAATAAGAAAGATTGAATTGCTAAGAAGGTGGTTAGGAAGATCAAATTCGTTTCCTGAAGGGCAAGAAACAAAAACAAAGCAATATTGTGCGACGAAATTGTAAGACATTAGAAAATAGTAAAAAAGAAGAAATTTGGGTGCGAGAACACGGAGAACTAATATATTGCTTCTGTTTGTTTTTATTAATCGAGAATAGATTCCATTTAATCTCTTAAAATAGTTTTTTCGATTCACAGTATAAATGTAATAAGGGTTTAAAGTGGCAACCATAATTAATAATTTTTTTAAATTGAAAAAATTTGTAACTCCCTTGTTTTTTCAAAGAACAAAGATAGGTTGAAAACGGAAAACAAAGAACATGAAAAAGATACAAAGAATTAAAAGAAAAGTATGAATTAAATTTTAAGGTCGAAAATAATGATAACAACATTAAAATAAAGAACAAACTTTAGGGACCAAAGTTCTTTCTTTTTTTGTGATTTGATACTTATGAAAACAAAAAACAATCAAAGGCCAAAAACATTAAAATAAAAATTCAAAAAAGTGATATATCAAGCTAGATAACCAATTATTAGCAACCATGGTTTTGATACCAATTGATGCGAAATTCTTTGGCGCACAACCTTGGAACCAAAGAACCAAAATTAATAAGAAAGATTGAATTGCTAAGTAGGTGGTTAGGAAGATCAAATCCGTTTCCTGAAGGGCAAGAACCAAAAACAAAGCAATATTGTGCGACAAAATTGTAAGACGTCAGAAAATAGTATAAAATATGAAATTTGGGTTCGAGAACACGGAGAACTAATATATTGCTTCTGTTTGTTTTTATTAATCGAGAATAGATTCCATTTAATCTCTTAAAATAGTTTTTTCGATTCACAGTATAAATGTAATAAGGGTTTAAAGTGGCAACCATAATTAATAATTTTTTTAAATTGAAAAAATTTGTAACTCCCTTGTTTTTTCAAAGAACAAAGATAGGTTGAAAACGGAAAACAAAGAACATGAAAAAGATACAAAGAATTAAAAGAAAAGTACGAATTAAATTTTAAGGACGAAAATAATGATAACAACAATAAAATAAAGAACAAACTTTAGGGACCAAAGTTCTTTCTTTTTTGTGATTTGTTACTTATGAAAACAAAAAACAATCAAAGTCCAAAATTTTAAAATTAAAATTCAAAAAAGTGATATATCAAGCTAGATAACCAATTATTAGCAACCATGGTTTTGATACCAAATGATGCAAAATTGTTTGGCGCACAACCTTGGAACCAAAGAACCAAAAGGAATAAGAAAGATTGAATTGCTAAGAAGGTGGTTAGGAAGATCAATTTCCTTTCCTGAAGGGAAAGAACCAAAAACAAAGCAATAGTGTGCGACGAAATTGTAAGACGTCAGAAAATAGTATAAAAGATGAAATTTGGGTTAGAGAACACGGAGAACTAATATATTGCTTCTGTTTGATTTTATTAATCGAGAATAGATTCCATTTAATCTCTTAAAATAGTATTTTCGATTCACAGTTTAAATGTAATAAGGGTTTAAAGTGGCAACCATAATTAATAATTTTTTTTAGTTGAAAAAATGAGTAACTCCCTTGTTTTTTCAAAGAACAAAGATAGGTTGAAAATAGAAAACAAAGATCATGAAAAAGATACAAAGAAATGAAAGAAAAGTACGAATTAAATTTTAAGGACGAAAATAATGATAACAACATTAAAATAAAGAACAAACTTTAGGGGCCAAAGTTCTTTCCTTTTTTATGATTTGTTACTTATGAAAACAAAAGACAAACAATATCCAAAAACTTTAACATTAAAATTCAAAAAGTTCATATATCAAGCTAGATAACCAATTATTAGCAACCATGGTTTTGATACCAAATGATGCGAAATTTTTTGGCGCACAACCTTGGAATCCAAGAACCAAAAGGAATAAGAAAGATTGAATTGCTAAGAAGGTGGTTAGGAAGATCAATTTCGTTTCCGGAAGGGCAAGAAACAAAAACAAAGCAATATTGTGCGACGAAATTGTAAGACATTAGAAAATAGTAAAAAAGAAGAAATTTGGGTGCGAGAACACGGAGAACTAATATATTGCTTCTGTTTGTTTTTATTAATCGAGAATTGTTTCCATTTAATCTCTTATAATAGTTTTTTTCGATTAACAATTTAAATGTAATAAGGATATAAAGTGGCAACCGTAATTAATAATTTTTTTTAATTGCAAAAAATAGTAACTCACTTGTTTTTTCAAAGAAGAAAGATAGGTTGAAAACTGAAAACAAAGAACATGAATAAGATACAAAGAATTAAAAGAAAAGTATGAATTAAATTTTAAGGACGAAAATAATGATAACAACATTAAAATAAAGAACAAACTTTAGGGACCAAAGTTCTTTCTTTTTTTGTGATTTGTTACTTATGAAAACAAAAAACAATCAAAGGCCAAAAACATTAAAATAAAAATTCAAAAAAGTGATATATCAAGCTAGATAACCAATTATTAGCAACCATGGTTTTGATACTAAATGATGCGAAATTTTTTGGCGCACAACCTTGGAACCCAAGAACCAAAAGGAATAAGAAAGATTGAATTGCTAAGAAGCTGGTTAGGAATATCAAATTCGTTTCCTGAAGGGCAAGAAACAAAAACAAAGCAATAGTGTGCGACGAAATTGTAAGACGTCAGAAAATAGTATAAAAGATGAAATTTGGGTTCGAGAACACGGAGAACTAATATATTGCTTCTGTTTGTTTTTATTAATCGAGAATAGCTTCCATTTGATATATTATAATAGTTTTTTCGATTCACATTTTAAATGTAATAAGGATATAAAGTGGCAACCGTAATTAATAATTTTTTTTAATTGCAAAAAATAGTAACTCGCTTATTTTTTCAAAGAAGAAAGATAGGTTGAAATCTGAAAACAAAGAACATGAATAAGATACAAAGAATTAAAAGAAAAGTATGAATTAAATTTTAAGGACGAAAATAATGATAACAACATTAAAATAAAGAACAAACTTTAGGGACCAAAGTTCTTTCTTTTTTTGTGATTTGATACTTATGAAAACAAAAAACAAACAAAGGCCAAAAACATTAAAATCAAAATTCAAAAAAGTGATATATCAAGCTAGATAACCAATTATTAGCAACCATGGTTTTGATACCAATTGATGCGAAATTCTTTGGCGCACAACCTTGGAACCAAAGAACCAAAATTAATAATAAAGATTGAAATGCTAAGTAGGTGGTTAGGAAGATCAAATCCGTTTCCTGAAGGGCAAGAACCAAAAACAAAGCAATATTGTGCGACAAAATTGTAAGATGTCAGAAAATAGTATAAAATATGAAATTTGGGTTCGAGAACACGGAGAACTAATATATTGCTTCTGTTTGTTTTTATTAATCGAGAATAGATTCCATTTAATCTCTTAGAATAGTTTTTTCGATTCACAGTATAAATGTAATAAGGGTTTAAAGTGGCAACCATAATTAATAATTTTTTTTAATTGAAAAAATTTGTAACTCCCTTGTTTTTTCAAAGAACAAAGATAGGTTGAAAACGGAAAACAAAGAACATGAAAAAGATACAAAGAATTAAAAGAAAAGTACGAATTAAATTTTAAGGACGAAAATAATGATAACAACAATAAAATAAAGAACAAACTTTAGGGACCAAAGTTCTTTCTTTTTTGTGATTTGTTACTTATGAAAACAAAAAACAATCAAAGTCCAAAATTTTAAAATTAAAATTCAAAAAAGTGATATATCAAGCTAGATAACCAATTATTAGCAACCATGGTTTTGATACCAAATGATGCGAAATTGTTTGGCGCACAACCTTGGAACCAAAGAACCAAAAGGAATAAGAAAGATTGAATTGCTAAGAAGGTGGTTATGAAGATCAATTTCCTTTCCTGAAGGGAAAGAACCAAAAACAAAGGAATATTTGGGCGACGAAATTGAAAGATTTCAGGAAATAGTATAAAAGATGAAATTTGGGTTAGAGAACACGGAGAACTAATATATTGCTTCTGTTTGATTTTATTAATCGAGAATAGATTCCATTTAATCTCTTAAAATAGTATTTTCGATTCACAGTTTAAATGTAATAAGGGTTTAAAGTGGCAACCATAATTAATAATTTTTTTTAGTTGAAAAAATTAGTCTCTCCCTTGTTTTTTCAAAGAACAAAGATAGGTTGAAAACAGAAAACAAAGATCATGAAAAAGATACAAAGAAATGAAAGAAAAGTACGAATTAAATTTTAAGGACGAAAATAATGATAACAACATTAAAATAAAGAACAAACTTTAGGGGCCAAAGTTCTTTCCTTTTTTATGATTTGTTACTTATGAAAAGAAAGGACAAACAATATCCAAAAACTTTAACATTAAAATTCAAAAAGTTCATATATCAAGCTAGATAACCAATTATTAGCAACCATGGTTTTGATACCAAATGATGCGAAATTCTTTGGCGCACAACCTTGGAACCAAAGAACCAAAAGGAATAAGAAAGATTGAATTGCTAAGAAGGTGGTTAGGAAGATCAAATCCGTTTCCTGAAGGGCAAGAACCAAAAACAAAGCAATATTGTGCGACAAAATTGTAAGATGTCAGAAAATAGTATAAAATATGAAATTTGGGTTCGAGAACACGGAGAACTAATATATTGCTTCTGTTTGTTTTTATTAATCGAGAATAGATTCCATTTAATCTCTTAAAATAGTTTTTTCGATTCACAGTATAAATGTAATAAGGGTTTAAAGTGGCAACCATAATTAATAATTTTTTTAAATTGAAAAAATTTGTAACTCCCTTGTTTTTTCAAAGAACAAAGATAGGTTGAAAACGGAAAACAAAGAACATGAAAAAGATACAAAGAATTAAAAGAAAAGTACGAATTAAATTTTAAGGACGAAAATAATGATAACAACCATAAAATAAAGAACAAACTTTAGGGACCAAAGTTCTTTCTTTTTTGTGATTTGTTACTTATGAAAACAAAAAACAATCAAAGTCCAAAATTTTAAAATTAAAATTCAAAAAATTGATATATCAAGCTAGATAACCAATTATTAGCAACCATGGTTTTGATACCAAATGATGCGAAATTGTTTGGCGCACAACCTTGGAACCAAAGAACCAAAAGGAATAAGAAAGATTGAATTGCTAAGAAGGTGGTTAGGAAGATCAATTTCCTTTCCTAAAGGGAAAGAACCAAAAACAAAGCAATAGTGTGCGACGAAATTGTAAGACGTCAGAAAATAGTATAAAAGATGAAATTTGGGTTAGAGAACACGGAGAACTAATATATTGCTTCTGTTTGATTTTATTAATCGAGAATAGATTCCATTTAATCTCTTAAAATAGTATTTTCGATTCACAGTTTAAATGTAATAAGGGTTTAAAGTGGCAACCATAATTAATAATTTTTTTTAGTTGAAAAAATGAGTAACTCCCTTGTTTTTTCAAAGAACAAAGATAGGTTGAAAATAGAAAACAAAGATCATGAAAAAGATACAAAGAAATGAAAGAAAAGTACGAATTAAATTTTAAGGACGAAAATAATGATAACAACATTAAAATAAAGAACAAACTTTAGGGGCCAAAGTTCTTTCCTTTTTTATGATTTGTTACTTATGAAAACAAAAGACAAACAATATCCAAAAACTTTAACATTAAAATTCAAAAAGTTCATATATCAAGCTAGATAACCAATTATTAGCAACCATGGTTTTGATACCAAATGATGCGAAATTTTTTGGCGCACAACCTTGGAATCCAAGAACCAAAAGGAATAAGAAAGATTGAATTGCTAAGAAGGTGGTTAGGAAGATCAAATCCGTTTCCTGAAGGGCAAGAACCAAAAACAAAGCAATATTGCGCGACAAAATTGTAAGACATTAGAAAATAGTAAAAAAGAAGAAATTTGGGTGCGAGAACACGGAGAACTAATATATTGCTTCTGTTTGTTTTTATTAATCGAGAATTGCTTCCATTTAATCTCTTATAATAGTTTTTTTCGATTCACAATTTAAATGTAATAAGGATATAAAGTGGCAACCGTAATTAATAATTTTTTTTAATTGCAAAAAATAGTAACTCACTTGTTTTTTCAAAGAAGAAAGATAGGTTGAAAACTGAAAACAAAGAACATGAATAAGATACAAAGAATTAAAAGAAAAGTATGAATTAAATTTTAAGGACGAAAATAATGATAACAACATTAAAATAAAGAACAAACTTTAGGGACCAAAGTTCTTTCTTTTTTTGTGATTTGATACTTATGAAAACAAAAAACAAACAAAGGCCAAAAACATTAAAATCAAAATTCAAAAAAGTGATATATCAAGCTAGATAACCAATTATTAGCAACCATGGTTTTGATACAGATTGATGCGAAATTCTTTGGCGCACAACCTTGGAACCAAAGAACCAAAATTAATAATAAAGATTGAAATGCTAAGTAGGTGGTTAGGAAGATCAAATCTGTTTCCTGAAGGGCAAGAACCAAAAACAAAGCAATATTGTGCGACAAAATTGTAAGATGTCAGAAAATAGTATAAAATATGAAATTTGGGTTCGAGAACACGGAGAACTAATATATTGCTTCTGTTTGTTTTTATTAATCGAGAATAGATTCCATTTAATCTCTTAGAATAGTTTTTTCGATTCACAGTATAAATGTAATAAGGGTTTAAAGTGGCAACCATAATTAATAATTTTTTTTAATTGAAAAAATTTGTAACTCCCTTGTTTTTTCAAAGAACAAAGATAGGTTGAAAACGGAAAACAAAGAACATGAAAAAGATACAAAGAATTAAAAGAAAAGTACGAATTAAATTTTAAGGACGAAAATAATGATAACAACAATAAAATAAAGAACAAACTTTAGGGACCAAAGTTCTTTCTTTTTTGTGATTTGTTACTTATGAAAACAAAAAACAATCAAAGTCCAAAATTTTAAAATTAAAATTCAAAAAAGTGATATATCAAGCTAGATAACCAATTATTAGCAACCATGGTTTTGATACCAAATGATGCGAAATTGTTTGGCGCACAACCTTGGAACCAAAGAACCAAAAGGAATAAGAAAGATTGAATTGCTAAGAAGGTGGTTAGGAAGATCAATTTCCTTTCCTGAAGGGAAAGAACCAAAAACAAAGGAATATTTGGGCGACGAAATTGAAAGATTTCAGAAAATAGTATAAAAGATGAAATTTGGGTTAGAGAACACGGAGAACTAATATATTGCTTCTGTTTGATTTTATTAATCGAGAATAGATTCCATTTAATCTCTTAAAATAGTATTTTCGATTCACAGTTTAAATGTAATAAGGGTTTAAAGTGGCAACCATAATTAATAATTTTTTTTAGTTGAAAAAATTAGTAACTCCCTTGTTTTTTCAAAGAACAAAGATAGGTTGAAAACAGAAAACAAAGATCATGAAAAAGATACAAAGAAATGAAAGAAAAGTACGAATTAAATTTTAAGGACGAAAATAATGATAACAACATTAAAATAAAGAACAAACTTTAGGGGCCAAAGTTCTTTCCTTTTTTATGATTTGTTACTTATGAAAACAAAAGACAAACAATATCCAAAAACTTTAACATTAAAATTCAAAAAGTTCATATATCAAGCTAGATAACCAATTATTAGCAACCATGGTTTTGATACCAAATGATGCGAAATTCTTTGGCGCACAACCTTGGAACCAAAGAACCAAAAGGAATAAGAAAGATTGAATTGCTAAGAAGGTGGTTAGGAAGATCAAATCCGTTTCCTGAAGGGCAAGAACCAAAAACAAAGCAATATTGTGCGACAAAATTGTAAGATGTCAGAAAATAGTATAAAAGATGAAATTTGGGTTCGAGAACACGGAGAACTAATATATTGCTTCTGTTTGTTTTTATTAATCGAGAATAGATTCCATTTAATCTCTTAAAATAGTTTTTTCGATTCATAGTATAAATGTAATAAGGGTTTAAAGTGGCAACCTTAATTAATAATTTTTTTTAATTGAAAAAATTTGTAACTCCCTTGTTTTTTCAAAGAACAAAGATAGGTTGAAAACGGAAAACAAAGAACATGAAAAAGATACAAAGAATTAAAAGAAAAGTACGAATTAAATTTGAAGGACG
This sequence comes from Hippophae tibetana, assembly GCA_037013495.1. Lineage (NCBI taxonomy): Eukaryota > Viridiplantae > Streptophyta > Magnoliopsida > Rosales > Elaeagnaceae > Hippophae > Hippophae tibetana. The sequence goes on from CM072807.1 coordinate 47,053,226, forward strand.
AAAATAATGATAACAACATTAAAATAAAGAACAAACTGTAGGGACCAAAGTCTTTCTTTTTTGTGATTTGTTACTTATGAAAACAAAAAACAATCAAAGTCCAAAATTTTAAAATTAAAATTCAAAAAAGTGATATATCAAGCTAGATAACCAATTATTAGCAACCATGGTTTTGATACCAAATGATGCGAAATTGTTTGGCGCACAACCTTGGAACCAAAGAACCAAAAGGAATAAGAAAGATTGAATTGCTAAGAAGGTGGTTAGGAAGATCAATTTCCTTTCCTGAAGGGAAAGAACCAAAAACAAAGGAATATTGTGCGACGAAATTGAAAGATGTCAGAAAATAGTATAAAAGATGAAATTTGGGTTAGTGAACACGGAGAACTAATATATTGCTTCTGTTTGATTTTATTAATCGAGAATAGATTCCATTTAATCTCTTAAAATAGTATTTTCGATTCACAGTTTAAATGTAATAAGGGTTTAAAGTGGCAACCATAATTAATAATTTTTTTTAGTTGAAAAAATTAGTAACTCCCTTGTTTTTTCAAAGAACAAAGATAGGTTGAAAACAGAAAACAAAGATCATGAAAAAGATACAAAGAAATGAAAGAAAAGTACGAATTAAATTTTAAGGACGAAAATAATGATAACAACATTAAAATAAAGAACAAACTTTAGGGACCAAAGTTCTTTCCTTTTTTATGATTTGTTACTTATGAAAACAAAAGACAAACAATATCCAAAAACTTTAACATTAAAATTCAAAAAGTTCATATATCAAACTAGATAACCAATTATTAGCAACCATGGTTTTGATACCAAATGACGCGAAATTTTTTGGCGCACAACCTTGGAATCCAAGAACCAAAAGGAATAACAAAGATTGAATTGCTAACTAGGTGGTTAGGAAGATCAATTTCGTTTCCGGAAGGGCAAGAAACAAAAACAAAGCAATATTGTGCGACGAAATTGTAAGACGTTAGAAAATAGTAAAAAAGAAGAAATTTGGGTGCGAGAACACGGAGAACTAATATATTGCTTCTGTTTGTTTTTATTAATCGAGAAATGCTTCCATTTAATCTCTTATAATAGTTTTTTTCTATTCACAATTTAAATGTAATAAGGGTTTAAAGTGGCAACCATAATTAATAATTTTTTTAATTGAAAAAATTAGTACCTCGCTTGTTTTTTCAAAGAACAAAGATAGGTTGAAAACTAAAAACAAAGAACATGAAAAAGATACAAAGAATTAAAAGAAAAGTATGAATTAAATTTTAAGGACGAAAATAAAGATAACAACATTAAAATAAAGAACAAACTTTAGGGACCAAAGTTCTTTCTTTTTTTGTGATTTGTTACTTATGAAAACAAAAAACAATCAAAGGCCAAAAACATTAAAATCAAAATTCAAAAAAGTGATATATCAAGCTAGATAACCAATTATTAGCAACCATGGTTTTGATACCAAATGATGCGAAATTCTTTGGCGCACAACCTTGGAACCAAAGAACCAAAAGGAATAAGAAAGATTGAATTGCTAAGAAGGTGGTTAGGAAGATCAATTTCGTTTCCTGAAGGGGAAGAAACAAAAACAAAGCAATAGTGTGCGACGAAATTGTAAGACGTTAGAAAATAGTATAAAAGATGAAATTTGGGTTCGAGAACACAGAGAACTAATATATTGCTTCTGTTTGTTTTTATTAATCGAGAATAGCTTCCATTTGATATATTATAATAGTTTTTTCGATTCACATTTTAAATGTAATAAGGATATAAAGTGGCAACCGTAATTAATAATTTTTTTTAATTGCAAAAAATAGTAACTCGCTTGTTTTTTCAAAGAAGAAAGATAGGTTGAAAACTGAAAACAAAAAACATGAATAAGATACAAAGAATTAAAAGAAAAGTATGAATTAAATTTTAAGGACGAAAATAATGATAACGACATTAAAATAAAGAACAAACTTTAGGGACCAAAGTTCTTTCTTTTTTTGTGATTTGTTACTTATGAAAACAAAAAACAATCAAAGGCCAAAAACATTAAAATAAAAATTCAAAAAAGTGATATATCAAGCTAGATAACCAATTATTAGCAACCATGGTTTTGATACTAAATGAAGCGAAATTTTTTGGCGCACAACCTTGGAACCCAAGAACCAAAAGGAATAAGAAAGATTGAATTGCTAAGAAGCTGGTTAGGAATATCAAATTCGTTTCCTCAAGGGCAAGAACCAAAAACAAAGGAATATTGTGCGACGAAATTGTAAGACGTCAGAAAATAGTATAAAAGATGAAATTTGGGTTCGAGAACACGGAGTACTAATATATTGCTTCTGTTTGTTTTTATTAATCGAGAATAGATTCCATTTAATCTCTTAAAATAGTTTTTTCGATTCATAGTATAAATGTAATAAGGGTTTAAAGTGGCAACCATAATTAATAATTTTTTTTAATTGAAAAAATTTGTAACTCCCTTGTTTTTTCAAAGAACAAAGATAGGTTGAAAACGGAAAACAAAGAACATGAAAAAGATACAAAGAATTAAAAGAAAAGTACGAATTAAATTTTAAGGAAGAAAATAATGATAACAACATTAAAATAAAGAACAAACTTTAGGGAACAAAGTTCTTTTTTTTATGATTTGTTACTTATGAAAACAAAAGACAAACAAAGTCCAAAAACTTTAAAATTAAAATTCAAAAAGTTCATATATCAAGCTAGATAACCAATTATTAGCAACCATGGTTTTGATACCAAATGTGCGAAATGTTTTGGCGCACAACCTTGGAACCAAAGAACCAAAAGGAATAAGAAAGATTGAATTGCTAAGAAGGTGGTTAGGAAGATCAATTTCCTTTCCTGAAGGGAAAGAACCAAAAACAAAGGAATATTGCGCGACGAAATTGAAAGATGCCAGAAAATAGTATAAAAGATGAAATTTGGGTTCGAGAACATGGAGTACTAATATATTGCTTCTGTTTGTTTTATTTAATAGAGAATCGATTCCATTTAATCTCTTATAATAGTTTTTTCGATTCATAGTTTAAATGTAGTAAGGGTTTAACGTGGCAACCCTAATTAATAGTTTTTTTTAATTCAAAAAATTAGTAACTCCCTTTTTTTTTTAAAGAACAAAGATAGGTTGAAAACGGAAAACAAAGAACATGAAAAAGATACAAAGAATTAAAAGAAAAGTACGAATTAAATTTTAAGGATGAAAATAATGATAACAAAATTAAAACAAAGAACAAACTTTAGGGACCAAATTTTTTTCTTTTTTTATGATTTGTTATTTATGAAAACAAAAGACAATCAAAGTCCAAAATTTAAAAATTAAAATTCAAAAAAGTGATATATCAAGCTAGATAACCAATTATTAGCAACCATGGTTTTGATACCAAATGATGCGAAATTTTTTGGAGCACAACCTTGGAACCCAAGAACCAAAAGGAATAAGAAAGATTGAATTGCTAAAAAGGTGGTTAGGAAGATCAATTTCCTTTCCTGAAGGGGAAGAACCAAAAACAAAGGAATATTGCGCGACGAAATTGAAAGATGCCAGAAAATAGTATAAAAGATGAAATTTGGCTTAGAGAACACGGAGAACTAATATATTGCTTCTGTTTGATTTTATTAATCGAGAAAGATTCCATTTAATATCTTAAAATAGTTTTTTCGATTCACAGTTTAAATGTAATAAGGGTTTAAAGTGGCAACCATAATTAATAATTTTTTTTAGTTGAAAAAATTAGTAACTCCCTTGTTTTTTCAAAGAACAAAGATAGGTTGAAAACAGAAAAACAAAGATCATGAAAAAGATAAAAAGAAATGAAAGAAAAGTACGAATTAAATTTTAAGGACGAAAATAATGATAACAACATTAAAATAAAGAACAAACTTTAGGGAAAAAAGTTCTTTCCTTTTTTATCATTTGTTACTTATGAAAACAAAAGACAAACAATATCCAAAAACTTTAACATTAAAATTCAAAAAGTTCATATATCAAGCTAGATAACCAATTATTAGCAACCATGGTTTTGATACCAAATGATGCGAAATTCTTTGGCGCACAACCTTGGAACCAAAGAACCAAAAGGAATAAGAAAGATTGAATTGCTAAGAAGGTGGTTAGGAAGATCAAATCCATTTCCTGAAGGGCAAGAACCAAAAACAAAGCAATATTGCGCGACAAAATTGTAAGATGTCAGAAAATAGTATAAAAGATGAAATTTGGGTTCGAGAAGACGGAGAACTAATATATTGCTTCTGTTTGTTTTTATTAATCGAGAATAGATTCCATTTAATCTCTTAAAATAGTTTTTTCTATTCACAGTATAAATGTAATAAGGGTTTAAAGTGGCAACCATAATTAATAATTTTTTTTAATTGAAAAAATTAGTAACTCCCTTGTTTTTTTCAAAGAACAAAGATAGGTTGAGAACGGAAAACAAAGAACATGAAAAAGATACAAAGAATTAAAAGAAAAGTACGAATTAAATTTTAAGGACGAAAATAATGATAACAACATTAAAATAAAGAACAAACTTTAGGGACCAAAGTTCTTTCTTTTTTGTGATTTGTTACTTATGAAAACAAAAAACAATCAAAGTCCAAAATTTTAAAATTAAAATTCAAAAAAGTGATATATCAAGGTAGATAACCAATTATTAGCAACCATGGTTTTGATACCAAATGATGCGAAATTGTTTGGCGCACAACCTAGGAACCAAAGAGCCAAAAGGAATAAGAAAGATTGAATTGCTAAGAAGGTGGTTAGGAAGATCAATTTCCTTTCCTGAAGGGCAAGAACCAAAAACAAAGGAATATTGCGCGACGAAATTGAAAGATGCCAGAAAATAGTATCTAAGATGAAATTTGGGTTAGAGAACACGGAGAACTAATATATTGCTTCTGTTTGATTTTATTAATCGAGAAAGATTCATATTCATATCTTAAAATAGTTTTTTCGATTCACAGTTTAAATGTAATAAGGGTTTAAAGTGGCAACCATAATTAATAATTTTTTTTAGTTGAAAAAATTAGTAACTCCCTTGTTTTTTCAAAGAACAAAGATAGGTTGAAAACAGAAAACAAAGATCATGAAAAAGATACAAAGAAATGAAAGAAAAGTACGAATTAAATTTTAAGGACGAAAATAATGATAACAACATTAAAATAAAGAACAAACTTTAGGGACCAAAGTTCTTTCCTTTTTTATGATTTGTTACTTATGAAAACAAAAGACAAACAATATCCAAAAACTTTAACATTAAAATTCAAAAAGTTCATATATCAAGCTAGATAACCAATTATTAGCAACCATGGTTTTGATACCAAATGATGCGAAATTCTTTGGCGCACAACCTTGGAACCAAAGAACCAAAAGGAATAAGAAAGATTGAATTGCTAAGAAGGTGGTTAGGGAGATCAAATCCATTTCCTGAAGGGCAAGAACCAAAAACAAAGCAATATTGCGCGACAAAATTGTAAGATGTCAGAAAATAGTATAAAAGATGAAATTTGGGTTCGAGAAGACGGAGAACTAATATATTGCTTCTGTTTGTTTTTATTAATCGAGAATAGATTCCATTTAATCTCTTAAAATAGTTTTTTCGATTCACAGTATAAATGTAATAAGGGTTTAAAGTGGCAACCATAATTAATAATTTTTTCTAATTGAAAAAATTAGTAACTCCCTTGTTTTTTTCAAAGAACAAAGATAGGTTGAAAATGGAAAACAAAGAACATGAAAAAGATACAAAGAATTAAAAGAAAAGTATGAATTAAATTTTAAGGACGAAAATAATGATAACAACATTAAAATAAAGAACAAACTTTAGGGACCAAAGTTCTTTCTTTTTTGTGATTTGTTACTTATGAAAACAAAAAACAAACAAAGTCCAAAATGTTAAAATTAAAATTCAAAAAAGTGATATATCAAGCTAGATAACCAATTATTAGCAACCATGGTTTTGATACCAAATGATGCGAAATTTTTTGGAGCACAACCTTGGAACCCAAGAACCAAAAGGAATAAGAAAGATTGAATTGCTAAGAAGGTGGTTAGGAAGATCAATTTCCTTTCCTGAAGGGAAAGAACCAAAAACAAAGGAATATTGCGCGACGAAATTGAAAGATGCCAGAAAATAGTATAAAAGATGAAATTTGGGTTAGAGAACACGGAGAACTAATATATTGCTTCTGTTTGATTTTATTAATCGAGAAAGATTCCATTTCATATCTTAAAATAGTTTTTTCGATTCACAGTTTAAATGTAATAAGGGTTTAAAGTGGCAACCATAATTAATAATTTTTTTTAGTTGAAAAAATTAGTAACTCCCTTGTTTTTTCAAAGAACAAAGATAGGTTGAAAACAGAAAACAAAGATCATGAAAAAGATACAAAGAAATGAAAGAAAAGTACGAATTAAATTTTAAGGACGAAAATAATGATAACAACATTAAAATAAAGAACAAACTTTAGGGACCAAAGTTCTTTCCTTTTTTATGATTTGTTACTTATGAAAACAAAAGACAAACAATATCCAAAAACTTTAACATTAAAATTCAAAAAGTTCATATATCAAGCTAGATAACCAATTATTAGCAACCATGGTTTTGATACCAAATGATGCGAAATTCTTTGGCGCACAACCTTGGAACCAAAGAACCAAAAGGAATAAGAAAGATTGAATTGCTAAGAAGGTGGTTAGGGAGATCAAATCCATTTCCTGAAGGGCAAGAACCAAAAACAAAGCAATATTGCGCGACAAAATTGTAAGATGTCAGAAAATAGTATAAAAGATGAAATTTGGGTTCGAGAAGACGGAGAACTAATATATTGCTTCTGTTTGTTTTTATTAATCGAGAATAGATTCCATTTAATCTCTTAAAATAGTTTTTTCGATTCACAGTATAAATGTAATAAGGGTTTAAAGTGGCAACCATAATTAATAATTTTTTCTAATTGAAAAAATTAGTAACTCCCTTGTTTTTTTCAAAGAACAAAGATAGGTTGAAAATGGAAAACAAAGAACATGAAAAAGATACAAAGAATTAAAAGAAAAGTACGAATTAAATTTTAAGGACGAAAATAATGATAACAACATTAAAATAAAGAACAAACTTTAGGGACCAAAGTTCTTTCTTTTTTGTGATTTGTTACTTATGAAAACAAAAAACAATCAAAGTCCAAAATTTTAAAATTAAAATTCAAAAAAGTGATATATCAAGCTAGATAACCAATTATTAGCAACCATGGTTTTCATACCAAATGATGCGAAATTCTTTGGCGCACAACCTTGGAACCAAAGAACCAAAAGGAATAAGAAAGATTGAATTGCTAAGAAGGTTGTTAGGAAGATCAAATCCATTTCCTGAAGGGCAAGAACCAAAAACAAAGCAATATTGCGCGACAAAATTGTAAGATGTCAGAAAATAGTATAAAAGATGAAATTTGGGTTCGAGAAGACGGAGAACTAATATATTGCTTCTGTTTGTTTTTATTAATCGAGAATAGATTCCATTTAATCTCTTAAAATAGTTTTTTCGATTCACAGTATAAATGTAATAAGGGTTTAAAGTGGCAACCATAATTAATAATTTTTTTTAATTGAAAAAATTAGTAACTCCCTTGTTTTTTTCAAAGAACAAAGATAGGTTGAAAACGGAAAACAAAGAACATGAAAAATATACAAAGAATTAAAAGAGAAGTACGAATTAAATTTTAAGGACGAAAATAATGATAACAACATTAAAATAAGGAACAAACTTTAGGGACCAAAGTTCTTTCTTTTTTTGTGATTTGTTACTTATGAAATCAAAAAACAATCAAAGGCCAAAAACTTTAAAATTAAAATTCAAAAAAGTGATATATTAATCTAGATAACCAATTATTAGCAACCATGGTTTTGATACCAAATGATGCGAAATTGTTTGGCGCACAACCTTGGAACCAATGAACCAAATGGAATAAGAAAGATTGAATTGCTAAGAAGGTGGTTAGGAAGATCAAATTTGTTTCCTGAAGGGCAAGACCCAAAAACAAAGCAATATTGTGCGATGAAATTGTAAGATGTCAGAAAATAGTATAAAAGATGAAATTTGGGTTCGAGAACATGGAGTACTAATATATTGCTTCTGTTTTGTTTTATTTAATAGAGAATCGATTCCATTTAATCTCTTATAATAGTTTTTTCGATTCATAGTTTAAATGTAGTAAGGGTTTAAAGTGGCAACCCTAATTAATAGTTTTTTTTAATTCAAAAAATTAGTAACTCCCTTGTTTTTTTAAAGAACAAAGATAGGTTGAAAACGGAAAACAAAGAACATGAAAAAGATACAAAGAATTAAAAGAAAAGTACGAATTAAATTTTAAGGAGGAAAATAATGATAACAAAATTAAAACAAAGAACAAACTTTAGGGACCAAATTTTTTTCTTTTTTTATGATTTGTTATTTATGAAAACAAAAGACAAACAAAGTCCAAAAACATTAAAATCAAAATTCAAAAAAGTGATATATCAAGCTAGATAACCAATTATTAGCAACCATGGTTTTGATACCAAATGATGCGAAATTCTTTGGCGCACAACCTTGGAACCAAAGAACCAAAAGGAATAAGAAAGATTGAATTGCTAAGAAGGTGGTTAGGAAGATCAAATCCGTTTCCTGAAGGGCAAGAACCAAAAACAAAGCAATATTGCGCGACAAAATTGTAAGATGTCAGAAAATAGTATAAAAGATGAAATTTGGGTTCGAGAAGACGGAGTACTAATATATTGCTTCTGTTTGTTTTTATTAATCGAGAATACCATCCATTTAATATCTTATAATAGTTTTTTTGATTCATAGTTTAAATGTAGTAAGGGTTTAAAGTGGCAACCATAATTAATAATTTTTTCTAATTGAAAAAATTAGTAACTCCCTTGTTTTTTTCAAAGAACAAAGATAGGTTGAAAATGGAAAACAAAGAACATGAAAAATATACAAAGAATTAAAAGAGAAGTACGAATTAAATTTTAAGGACGAAAATAATGATAACAACATTAAAATAAAGAACAAACTTTAGGGACCAAAGTTCTTTCTTTTTTGTGATTTGTTACTTATGAAAACAAAAAACAATCAAAGTCCAAAATTTTAAAATTAAAATTCAAAAAAGTGATATATCAAGCTAGATAACCAATTATTAGCAACCATGGTTTTCATACCAAATGATTCGAAATTCTTTGGCGCACAACCTTGGAACCAAAGAACCAAAAGGAATAAGAAAGATTGAATTGCTAAGAAGGTTGTTAGGAAGATCAAATCCATTTCCTGAAGGGCAAGAACCAAAAACAAAGCAATATTGCGCGACAAAATTGTAAGATGTCAGAAAATAGTATAAAAGATGAAATTTGGGTTCGAGAAGACGGAGAACTAATATATTGCTTCTGTTTGTTTTTATTAATCGAGAATAGATTCCATTTAATCTCTTAAAATAGTTTTTTCGATTCACAGTATAAATGTAATAAGGGTTTAAAGTGGCAACCATAATTAATAATTTTTTTTAATTGAAAAAATTAGTAACTCCCTTGTTTTTTTCAAAGAACAAAGATAGGTTGAAAACGGAAAACAAAGAACATGAAAAATATACAAAGAATTAAAAGATAATTACGAATTAAATTTTAAGGACGAAAATAATGATAACAACATTAAAATAAGGAACAAACTTTAGGGACCAAAGTTCTTTCTTTTTTTGTGATTTGTTACTTATGAAATCAAAAAACAATCAAAGGCCAAAAACTTTAAAATTAAAATTCAAAAAAGTGATATATTAATCTAGATAACCAATTATTAGCAACCATGGTTTTGATACCAAATGATGCGAAATTGTTTGGCGCACAACCTTGGAACCAATGAACCAAATGGAATAAGAAAGATTGAATTGCTAAGAAGGTGGTTAGGAAGATCAAATTTGTTTCCTGAAGGGCAAGACCCAAAAACAAAGCAATATTGTGCGATGAAATTGTAAGATGTCAGAAAATAGTATAAAAGATGAAATTTGGGTTCGAGAACATGGAGTACTAATATATTGCTTCTGTTTTGTTTTATTTAATAGAGAATCGATTCCATTTTATCTCTTATAATAGTTTTTTCGATTCATAGTTTAAATGTAGTAAGGGTTTAAAGTGGCAACCCTAATTAATAGTTTTTTTTAATTCAAAAAATTAGTAACTCCCTTGTTTTTTTAAAGAACAAAGATAGATTGAAAACGGAAAACAAAGAACATGAAAAAGATACAAAGAATTAAAAGAAAAGTACGAATTAAATTTTAAGGAGGAAAATAATGATAACAAAATTAAAACAAAGAACAAACTTTAGGGACCAAATTTTTTTCTTTTTTTATGATTTGTTATTTATGAAAACAAAAGACAAACAAAGTCCAAAAACATTAAAATCAAAATTCAAAAAAGTGATATATCAAGCTAGATAACCAATTATTAGCAACCATGGTTTTGATACCAAATGATGCGAAATTCTTTGGCGCACAACCTTGGAACCAAAGAACCAAAAGGAATAAGAAAGATTGAATTGCTAAGAAGGTGGTTAGGAAGATCAAATCCGTTTCCTGAAGGGCAAGAACCAAAAACAAAGGAATATTGTGCGACAAAATTGTAAGATGTCAGAAAATAGTATAAAAGATGAAATTTGGGTTCGAAAACACGGAGTACTAATATATTGGTTCTTTTTGTTTTTATTAATCGAGAATACCATCCATTTAATATCTTATAATAGTTTTTTTGATTCATAGTTTAAATGTAGTAAGGGTTTAAAGTGGCAACCATAATTAATAATTTTTTTTAATTGAAAAAATTAGTAACTCCCTTGTTTTTTTCAAAGAAAAAAGATAGGTTGAAAACGGAAAACAAAGAACATGAAAAATATACAAAGAATTAAAAGAGAAGTACGAATTAAATTTTAAGGACGAAAATAATGATAACAACATTAAAATAAGGAACAAACTTTAGGGACCAAAGTTCTTTCTTTTTTTGTGATTTGTTACTTATGAAATCAAAAAACAATCAAAGGCCAAAAACTTTAAAATTAAAATTCAAAAAAGTGATATATTAATCTAGATAACCAATTATTAGCAACCATGGTTTTGATACCAAATGATGCGAAATTGTTTGGCGCACAACCTTGGAACCAATGAACCAAATGGAATAAGAAAGATTGAATTGCTAAGAAGGTGGTTAGGAAGATCAAATTCGTTTCCTGAAGGGCAAGACCCAAAAACAAAGCAATATTGTGCGATGAAATTGTAAGATGTCAGAAAATAGTATAAAAGATGAAATTTGGGTTCGAGAACATGGAGTACTAATATATTGCTTCTGTTTTGTTTTATTTAATAGAGAATCGATTCCATTTAATCTCTTATAATAGTTTTTTCGATTCATAGTTTAAATGTAGTAAGGGTTTAAAGTGGCAACCCTAATTAATAGTTTTTTTTAATTCAAAAAATTAGTAACTCCCTTGTTTTTTTAAAGAACAAAGATAGGTTGAAAACGGAAAACAAAGAACATGAAAAAGATACGAAGAATTAAAAGAAAAGTACGAATTAAATTTTAAGGACGAAAATAATGATAACAACATTAAAATAAAGAACAAACTTTAGGGACCAAAGTGCTTTCTTTTTTGTGATTTGTTACTTATGAAAACAAAAAACAATCAAAGTCCAAAATTTTAAAATTAAAATTCAAAAAAGTGATATATCAAGCTAGATAACCAATTATTAGCAACCATGGTTTTCATACCAAATGATGCGAAATTCTTTGGCGCACAACCTTGGAACCAAAGAACCAAAAGGAATAAGAAAGATTGAATTGCTAAGAAGGTTGTTAGGAAGATCAAATCCATTTCCTGAAGGGCAAGAACCAAAAACAAAGCAATATTGCGCGACAAAATTGTAAGATGTCAGAAAATAGTATAAAAGATGAAATTTGGGTTCGAGAAGACGGAGAACTAATATATTGCTTCTGTTTGTTTTTATTAATCGAGAATAGATTCCATTTAATCTCTTAAAATAGTTTTTTCGATTCACAGTATAAATGTAATAAGGGTTTAAAGTGGCAACCATAATTAATAATTTTTTTTAATTGAAAAAATTTGTAACTCCCTTGTTTTTTCAAAGAACAAAGATAGGTTGAAAACGGAAAACAAAGAACATGAAAAAGATACAAAGAATTAAAAGAAAAGTACGAATTAAATTTTAAGGACGAAAATAATGATAACAACATTAAAATAAAGAACAAACTTTAGGGACCAAAGTTCTTTCCTTTTTTATGATTTGTTACTTATGAAAACAAAAGACAAACAATATCCAAAAACTTTAACATTAAAATTCAAAAAGTTCATATATCAAGCTAGATAACCAATTATTAGCAACCATGGTTTTGATACCAAATGATGCGAAATGTTTTGGCACACAACCTTGGAACCAAAGAACCAAACGGAATAAGAAAGATTGATTTGCTACGAAGGTGGTTATGAAGATCAAATTGGTATCCTAATGGGCAAGAACCAAAAACAAAGCAATATTTTGCCACGAAATTGTAAGACGTCAGAAAATAGTGTAAAAGATGAAATTTGGGTGCGAGAACCCGGAGAACTAATATATTTCTTCTGTATGTTTTTAGGAATCGAAAAGAGCATCCATTTCATTTATTATAATAGTTATTATAATTCACAGTTTAAATGTAATAATGGTTTAAAGTGGCAACCATATTTAATAATTTGTTTTAATTGCAAAAATTAGTAACTCGCATGTTTTTTTAAATACCAAAGATAGGTTGAAAACTGAAAACAAAGAACATGAATAAGATACAAAGAATTAAAAGAAAATCATTAATTAAATTTTAAGGACGAAAATAATGATAACATCATTAAAATAAAGAACAAACTTCAGGGAGCAAAGTTCTTTCTTTTTTAGTAATTTGTTACTTATGAAAACAAAAAACAATCAAAGTCCAAAATTTTAAAATTAATATTCAAAAAAGTGATATATCAAGCTAGATAACCAATTATTAGCAACCATGGTTTTGATACCAAATGATGCGAAATTTTTTTGCGCACAACCTTGGAACCCAAGAACCAAAAGGAATAAGAAAGATTGAATTGCTAAGAAGGTGGTTAGGAAGATCAATTTCGTTTCCTGAAGGGCAAGAAACAAAAACAATGCAATAGTGTGCGACGAAATTGTAAGACGTCAGAAATTAGTAAAAAAGATGAAATTTGGGTTCGAGAACACGGAGAACTAATATATTGCTTCTGTTTGTTTTTATTAATCGAGAATAGCTTCCATTTAATCTCTTATAATAGTTTTTTCGATTCACAGTTTAAATGTAATAAGGGTTTAAAGTGGCAACCATAATTAATAATTTTTTTTAATTGAAAAAATTAGTAACTCCCTTGTTTTTTCAAAGAACAAAGATAGGTTCAAAATTGAAAAACAAAGAACACGAAAAAGATACAAAGAATTAAAAGAAAAGTATGAATTAAATTTTAAGGACGAAAATAATGATAACAACATTAAAATAAAGAACAAACTTTAGGGACCAAAGTTCTTTCTTTTTTTGTGATTTGTTACTTATGAAATCAAAAAACAATCAAAGGCCAAAAACTTTAAAATTAAAATTCAAAAAAGTGATATATTAATCTAGATAACCAATTATTAGCAACCATGGTTTTGATACCAAATGATGCGAAATTGTTTGGCGCACAACCTTGGAACCAATGAACCAAAAGGAATAAGAAAGATTGAATTGCTAAGAAGGTGGTTAGGAAGATCAAATTCGTTTCCTGAAGGGCAAGACCCAAAAACAAAGCAATATTGTGCGATGAAATTGTAAGATGTCAGAAAATAGTATAAAAGATGAAATTTGGGTTCGAGAACATGGAGTACTAATATATTGCTTCTGTTTGTTTTATTTAATAGAGAATCGATTCCATTTAATCTCTTATAATAGTTTTTTCGATTCATAGTTTAAATGTAGTAAGGGTTTAACGTGGCAACCCTAATTAATAGTTTTTTTTAATTCAAAAAATTAGTAACTCCCTTGTTTTTTTAAAGAACAAAGATAGGTTGAAAACGGAAAACAAAGAACATGAAAAAGATACAAAGAATTAAAAGAAAAGTACGAATTAAATTTTAAGGATGAAAATAATGATAACAAAATTAAAACAAAGAACAAACTTTAGGGACCAAATTTTTTTCTTTTTTTATGATTTGTTATTTATGAAAACAAAAGACAATCAAAGTCCAAAATTTAAAAATTAAAATTCAAAAAAGTGATATATCAAGCTAGATAACCAATTATTAGCAACCATGGTTTTGATACCAAATGATGCGAAATTTTTTGGAGCACAACCTTGGAACCCAAGAACCAAAAGGAATAAGAAAGATTGAATTGCTAAGAAGGTGGTTAGGAAGATCAATTTCCTTTCCTGAAGGGAAAGAACCAAAAACAAAGGAATATTGCGCGACGAAATTGAAAGATGCCAGAAAATAGTATAAAAGATGAAATTTGGGTTAGAGAACACGGAGAACTAATATATTGCTTCTGTTTGATTTTATTAATCGAGAAAGATTCCATTTAATATCTTAAAATAGTTTTTTCGATTCACAGTTTAAATGTAATAAGGGATTAAAGTGGCAACCATAATTAATAATTTTTTTTAGTTGAAAAAATTAGTAACTCCCTTGTTTTTTCAAAGAACAAATATAGGTTGAAAACAGAAAACAAAGATCATGAAAAAGATACAAAGAAATGAAAGAAAAGTACGAATTAAATTTTAAGGACGAAAATAATGATAACAACATTAAAATAAAGAACAAACTTTAGGGACCAAAGTTCTTTCTTTTTTTGTGATTTGTTACTTATGAAATCAAAAAACAATCAAAGGCCAAAAACTTTAAAATTACAATTCTAAAAGTTCATATATCAATCTAGATAACCAATTATTAGCAACCATGGTTTTGATACCAAATGATGCGAAATGTTTTGGCACACAACCTTGGAACCAAAGAACCAAACGGAATAAGAAAGATTGATTTGCTACGAAGGTGGTTGTGAAGATCAAATTGGTATCCTAATGGGCAAGAACCAAAAACAAAGCAATATTTTGCCACGAAATTGTAAGACGTCAGAAAATAGTGTAAAAGATGAAATTTGGGTGCGAGAACCCGGAGAACTAATATATTTCTTCTGTATGTTTTTAGGAATCGAAAAGAGCATCCATTTCATGTATTATAATAGTTATTATAATTCACAGTTTAAATGTAATAATGGTTTAAAGTGGCAACCATATTTAATAATTTGTTTTAATTGCAAAAATTAGTAACTCGCATGTTTTTTTAAATACCAAAGATAGGTTGAAAACTGAAAACAAAGAACATGAATAAGATACAAAGAATTAAAAGAAAATCATTAATTAAATATTAAGGACGAAAATAATGATAACATCATTAAAATAAAGAACAAACTTCAGGGAGCAAAGTTCTTTCTTTTTTAGTAATTTGTTACTTATGAAAACAAAAAACAATCAAAGTCCAAAATTTTAAAATTAATATTCAAAAAAGTGATATATCAAGCTAGATAACCAATTATTAGCAACCATGGTTTTGATACCAAATGATGCGAAATTTTTTTGCGCACAACCTTGGAACCCAAGAACCAAAAGGAATAAGAAAGATTGAATTGCTAAGAAGGTGGTTAGGAAGATCAATTTCGTTTCCTGAAGGGCAAGAAACAAAAACAATGCAATAGTGTGCGACGAAATTGTAAGACGTCAGAAATTAGTAAAAAAGATGAAATTTGGGTTCGAGAACACGGAGAACTAATATATTGCTTCTGTTTGTTTTTATTAATCGAGAATAGCTTCCATTTGATATATTATAATAGTTTTTTCGATTCACAGTTTAAATGTAATAAGGGTATAAAGTGGCAACCGTAATTAATAATTTTTTTTAATTGTAAAAAATAGTAACTCGCTTGTTTTTTCAAAGAACAAATATAGGTTGAAAACTGAAAACAAAGAACATGAAAAAGATACAAAGAAATAAAAGAAAAGTATGAATTAAATTTTAAGGACGAAAATAATGATAAGAACATTAAAATAAAGAACAAACTTCAGGGACGAAAGTTCTTTCTTTTTTTGTAATTTGTTACTTATGAAAACGAAAAACAATCAAAGTCCAAAATTTAAAAATTAAAATTCAAAAAAGTGATATATCAAGCTAGATAACCAATTATTAGCAACCATGGTTTTGATACCAAATGATGCGAAATTTTTTGGAGCACAACCTTGGAACCCAAGAACCAAAAGGAATAAGAAAGATTGAATTGCTAAGAAGGTGGTTAGGAAGATCAATTTCCTTTCCTGAAGGGAAAGAACCAAAAACAAAGGAATATTGCGCGACGAAATTGAAAGATGCCAGAAAATAGTATAAAAGATGAAATTTGGGTTAGAGAACACGGAGAACTAATATATTGCTTCTGTTTGATTTTATTAATCGAGAAAGATTCCATTTAATATCTTAAACTAGTTTTTTCGATTCACAGTTTAAATGTAATAAGGGTTTAAAGTGGCAACCATAATTAATAATTTTTTTTAGTTGAAAAAATTAGTAACTCCCTTGTTTTTTCAAAGAACAAAGATAGGTTGAAAACAGAAAACAAAGATCATGAAAAAGATACAAAGAAATGAAAGAAAAGTTCGAATTAAATTTTAAGGACGAAAATAATGATAACAACATTAAAATAAAGAACAAACTGTAGGGACCAAAGTTCTTTCCTTTTTTATGATTTGTTACTTATGAAAACAAAAGACAAACAATATCCAAAAACTTTAACATTAAAATTCAAAAAGTTCATATATCAAGCTAGATAACCAATTATTAGCAACCATGGTTTTGATACCAAATGATGCGAAATTCTTTGGCGCACAACCTTGGAACCAAAGAACCAAAAGGAATAAGAAAGATTGAATTGCTAAGAAGGTGGTTAGGAAGATCAAATCCATTTCCTGAAGGGCAAGAACCAAAAACAAAGCAATATTGCGCGACAAAATTGTAAGATGTCAGAAAATAGTATAAAAGATGAAATTTGGTTTCGAGAAGACGGAGAACTAATATATTGCTTCTGTTTGTTTTTATTAATCGAGAATAGATTCCATTTAATCTCTTAAAATAGTTTTTTCGATTCACAGTATAAATGTAATAAGGGTTTAAAGTGGCAACCATAATTAATAATTTTTTTTAATTGAAAAAATTAGTAACTCCCTTGTTTTTTCAAAGAACAAAGATAGGTTGAAAATTGAAAAACAAAGAACACGAAAAAGATACAAAGAATTAAAAGAAAAGTATGAATTAAATTTTAAGGACGAAAATAATGATAACAACATTAAAATAAAGAACAAACTTTAGGGACCAAAGTTCTTTCTTTTTTTGTGATTTGTTACTTATGAAATCAAAAAACAATCAAAGGCCAAAAACTTTAAAATTAAAATTCAAAAAAGTGATATATTAATCTAGATAACCAATTATTAGCAACCATGGTTTTGATACCAAATGATGTGAAATTGTTTGGCGCACAACCTTGGAACCAATGAACCAAAAGGAATAAGAAAGATTGAATTGCTAAGAAGGTGGTTAGGAAGATCAAATTCGTTTCCTGAAGGGCAAGACCCAAAAACAAAGCAATATTGTGCGATGAAATTGTAAGATGTCAGAAAATAGTATAAAAGATGAAATTTGGGTTCGAGAACATGGAGTACTAATATATTGCTTCTGTTTGTTTTATTTAATAGAGAATCGATTCTATTTAATCTCTTATAATAGTTTTTTCGATTCATAGTTTAAATGTAGTAAGGGTTTAAAGTGGCAACCCTAATTAATAGTTTTTTTTAATTCAAAAAATTAGTAACTCCCTTGTTTTTTTAAAGAACAAAGATAGGTTGAAAACGGAAAACAAAGAACATGAAAAAGATACAAAGAATTAAAAGAAAAGTACGAATTAAATTTTAAGGATGAAAATAATGATAACATAATTAAAACAAAGAACAAACTTTAGGGACCAAATTTTTTTCTTTTTTTATGATTTGTTATTTATGAAAACAAAAGACAAACAAAGTCCAAAAACTTTAAAATTACAATTCTAAAAGTTCATATATCAATCTAGATAACCAATTATTAGCAACCATGGTTTTGATACCAAATGATGCGAAATTTTTTGGAGCACAACCTTGGAACCCAAGAACCAAAAGGAATAAGAAAGATTGAATTGCTAAGAAGGTGGTTAGGAAGATCAATTTCCTTTCCTGAAGGGAAAGAACCAAAAACAAAGGAATATTGCGCGACGAAATTGAAAGATGCCAGAAAATAGTATAAAAGATGAAATTTGGGTTAGAGAACACGGAGAACTAATATATTGCTTCTGTTTGATTTTATTAATCGAGAAAGATTCCATTTAATATCTTAAACTAGTTTTTTCGATTCACAGTTTAAATGTAATAAGGGTTTAAAGTGGCAACCATAATTAATAATTTTTTTTAGTTGAAAAAATTAGTAACTCCCTTGTTTTTTCAAAGAACAAAGATAGGTTGAAAACAGAAAACAAAGATCATGAAAAAGATACAAAGAAATGAAAGAAAAGTTCGAATTAAATTTTAAGGACGAAAATAATGATAACAACATTAAAATAAAGAACAAACTGTAGGGACCAAAGTTCTTTCCTTTTTTATGATTTGTTACTTATGAAAACAAAAGACAAACAATATCCAAAAACTTTAACATTAAAATTCAAAAAGTTCATATATCAAGCTAGATAACCAATTATTAGCAACCATGGTTTTGATACCAAATGATGCGAAATTCTTTGGCGCACAACCTTGGAACCAAAGAACCAAAAGGAATAAGAAAGATTGAATTGCTAAGAAGGTGGTTAGGAAGATCAAATCCATTTCCTGAAGGGCAAGAACCAAAAACAAAGCAATATTGCGCGACAAAATTGTAAGATGTCAGAAAATAGTATAAAAGATGAAATTTGGTTTCGAGAAGACGGAGAACTAATATATTGCTTCTGTTTGTTTTTATTAATCGAGAATAGATTCCATTTAATCTCTTAAAATAGTTTTTTCGATTCACAGTATAAATGTAATAAGGGTTTAAAGTGGCAACCATAATTAATAATTTTTTTTAATTGAAAAAATTAGTAACTCCCTTGTTTTTTCAAAGAACAAAGATAGGTTGAAAATTGAAAAACAAAGAACACGAAAAAGATACAAAGAATTAAAAGAAAAGTATGAATTAAATTTTAAGGACGAAAATAATGATAACAACATTAAAATAAAGAACAAACTTTAGGGACCAAAGTTCTTTCTTTTTTTGTGATTTGTTACTTATGAAATCAAAAAACAATCAAAGGCCAAAAACTTTAAAATTAAAATTCAAAAAAGTGATATATTAATCTAGATAACCAATTATTAGCAACCATGGTTTTGATACCAAATGATGTGAAATTGTTTGGCGCACAACCTTGGAACCAATGAACCAAAAGGAATAAGAAAGATTGAATTGCTAAGAAGGTGGTTAGGAAGATCAAATTCGTTTCCTGAAGGGCAAGACCCAAAAACAAAGCAATATTGTGCGATGAAATTGTAAGATGTCAGAAAATAGTATAAAAGATGAAATTTGGGTTCGAGAACATGGAGTACTAATATATTGCTTCTGTTTGTTTTATTTAATAGAGAATCGATTCTATTTAATCTCTTATAATAGTTTTTTCGATTCATAGTTTAAATGTAGTAAGGGTTTAAAGTGGCAACCCTAATTAATAGTTTTTTTTAATTCAAAAAATTAGTAACTCCCTTGTTTTTTTAAAGAACAAAGATAGGTTGAAAACGGAAAACAAAGAACATGAAAAAGATACAAAGAATTAAAAGAAAAGTACGAATTAAATTTTAAGGATGAAAATAATGATAACATAATTAAAACAAAGAACAAACTTTAGGGACCAAATTTTTTTCTTTTTTTATGATTTGTTATTTATGAAAACAAAAGACAAACAAAGTCCAAAAACTTTAAAATTACAATTCTAAAAGTTCATATATCAATCTAGATAACCAATTATTAGCAACCATGGTTTTGATACCAAATGATGCGAAATGTTTTGGCACACAACCTTGGAACCAAAGAACCAAACGGAATAAGAAAGATTGATTTGCTACGAAGGTGGTTATGAAGATCAAATTGGTATCCTAATGGGCAAGAACCAAAAACAAAGCAATATTTTGCCACGAAATTGTAAGACGTCAGAAAATAGTGTAAAAGATGAAATTTGGGTGCGAGAACCCGGAGAACTAATATATTTCTTCTGTATGTTTTTAGGAATCGAAAAGAGCATCCATTTCATGTATTATAATAGTTATTATAATTCACAGTTTAAATGTAATAATGGTTTAAAGTGGCAACCATATTTAATAATTTGTTTTAATTGCAAAAATTAGTAACTCGCATGTTTTTTTAAATACCAAAGATAGGTTGAAAACTGAAAACAAAGAACATGAATAAGATACAAAGAATTAAAAGAAAATCATTAATTAAATTTTAAGGACGAAAATAATGATGACATCATTAAAATAAAGAACAAACTTCAGGGAGCAAAGTTCTTTCTTTTTTAGTAATTTGTTACTTATGAAAACAAAAAACAATCAAAGTCCAAAATTTTAAAATTAATATTCAAAAAAGTGATATATCAAGCTAGATAACCAATTATTAGCAACCATGGTTTTGATACCAAATGATGCGAAATTTTTTTGCGCACAACCTTGGAACCCAAGAACCAAAAGGAATAAGAAAGATTGAATTGCTAAGAAGGTGGTTAGGAAGATCAATTTCGTTTCCTGAAGGGCAAGAAACAAAAACAATGCAATAGTGTGCGACGAAATTGTAAGACGTCAGAAATTAGTAAAAAAGATGAAATTTGGGTTCGAGAACACGGAAAACTAATATATTGCTTCTGTTTGTTTTTATTAATCGAGAATAGCTTCCATTTGATATATTATAATAGTTTTTTCGATTCACAGTTTAAATGTAATAAGGGTATAAAGTGGCAACCGTAATTAATAATTTTTTTTAATTGTAAAAAATAGTAACTCGCTTGTTTTTTCAAAGAACAAATATAGGTTGAAAACTGAAAACAAAGAACATGAAAAAGATACAAAGAAATAAAAGAAAAGTATGAATTAAATTTTAAGGACGAAAATAATGATAAGAACATTAAAATAAAGAACAAACTTCAGGGACGAAAGTTCTTTCTTTTTTTGTAATTTGTTACTTATGAAAACGAAAAACAATCAAAGTCCAAAATTTAAAAATTAAAATTCAAAAAAGTGATATATCAAGCTAGATAACCAATTATTAGCAACCATGGTTTTGATACCAAATGATGCGAAATTTTTTGGAGCACAACCTTGGAACCCAAGAACCAAAAGGAATAAGAAAGATTGAATTGCTAAGAAGGTGGTTAGGAAGATCAATTTCCTTTCCTGAAGGGAAAGAACCAAAAACAAAGGAATATTGCGCGACGAAATTGAAAGATGCCAGAAAATAGTATAAAAGATGAAATTTGGGTTAGAGAACACGGAGAACTAATATATTGCTTCTGTTTGATTTTATTAATCGAGAAAGATTCCATTTAATATCTTAAAATAGTTTTTTCGATTCACAGTTTAAATGTAATAAGGGTTTAAAGTGGCAACCATAATTAATAATTTTTTTTAGTTGAAAAAATTAGTAACTCCCTTGTTTTTTCAAAGAACAAAGATAGGTTGAAAACAGAAAACAAAGATCATGAAAAAGATACAAAGAAATGAAAGAAAAGTTCGAATTAAATTTTAAGGACGAAAATAATGATAACAACATTAAAATAAAGAACAAACTGTAGGGACCAAAGTTCTTTCCTTTTTTATGATTTGTTACTTATGAAAACAAAAGACAAACAATATCCAAAAACTTTAACATTAAAATTCAAAAAGTTCATATATCAAGCTAGATAACCAATTATTAGCAACCATGGTTTTGATACCAAATGATGCGAAATTCTTTGGCGCACAACCTTGGAACCAAAGAACCAAAAGGAATAAGAAAGATTGAATTGCTAAGAAGGTGGTTAGGAAGATCAAATCCATTTCCTGAAGGGCAAGAACCAAAAACAAAGCAATATTGCGCGACAAAATTGTAAGATGTCAGAAAATAGTATAAAAGATGAAATTTGGGTTCGAGAAGACGGAGAACTAATATATTGCTTCTGTTTGTTTTTATTAATCGAGAATAGATTCCATTTAATCTCTTAAAATAGTTTTTTCGATTCACAGTATAAATGTAATAAGGGTTTAAAGTGGCAACCATAATTAATAATTTTTTTTAGTTGAAAAAATTAGTAACTCCCTTGTTTTTTCAAAGAACAAAGATAGGTTGAAAACAGAAAACAAAGATCATGAAAAAGATACAAAGAAATGAAAGAAAAGTACGAATTAAATTTTAAGGACGAAAATAATGATAACAACATTAAAATAAAGAACAAACTTTAGGGACCAAAGTTCTTTCCTTTTTTATGATTTGTTACTTATGAAAACAAAAGACAAACAATATCCAAAAACTTTAACATTAAAATTCAAAAAGTTCATATATCAAGCTAGATAACCAATTATTAGCAACCATGGTTTTGATACCAAATGATGCGAAATTCTTTGGCGCACAACCTTGGAACCAAAGAACCAAAAGGAATAAGAAAGATTGAATTGCTAAGAAGGTGGTTAGGAAGATCAAATACATTTCCTGAAGGGCAAGAACCAAAAACAAAGCAATATTGCGCGACAAAATTGTAAGATGTCAGAAAATAGTATAAAAGATGAAATTTGGATTCGAGAAGACGGAGAACTAATATATTGCTTCTGTTTGTTTTTATTAATCGAGAATAGATTCCATTTAATCTCTTAAAATAGTTTTTTCGATTCACAGTATAAATGTAATAAGGGTTTAAAGTGGGAACCATAATTAATAATTTTTTTAATTGAAAAAATTAGTAACTCCCTTGTTTTTTTCAAAGAACAAAGATAGGTTGAAAACGGAAAACAAAGAACATGAAAAAGATACAAAGAATTAAAAGAAAAGTACGAATTAAATTTTAAGGACGAAAATAATGATAACAACATTAAAATAAAGAACAAACTTTAGGGACCAAAGTTCTTTCTTTTTTTGTGATTTGTTACTTATGAAATCAAAAAACAATCAAAGGCCAAAAACTTTAAAATTAAAATTCAAAAAAGTGATATATTAATCTAGATAACCAATTATTAGCAACCATGGTTTTGATACCAAATGATGCGAAATTGTTTGGCGCACAACCTTGGAACCAATGAACCAAATGGAATAAGAAAGATTGAATTGCTAAGTAGGTGGTTAGGAAGATCAAATTCGTTTCCTGAAGGGCAAGACCCAAAAACAAAGCAATATTGTGCGATGAAATTGTAAGATGTCAGAAAATAGTATAAAAGATGAAATTTGGGTTCGAGAACATGGAGTACTAATATATTGCTTCTGTTTTGTTTTATTTAATAGAGAATCGATTCCATTTAATCTCTTATAATAGTTTTTTCGATTCATAGTTTAAATGTAGTAAGGGTTTAAAGTGGCAACCCTAATTAATAGTTTTTTTTAATTCAAAAAATTAGTAACTCCCTTGTTTTTTTAAAGAACAAAGATAGGTTGAAAACGGAAAACAAAGAACATGAAAAAGATACAAAGAATTAAAAGAAAAGTACGAATTAAATTTTAAGGAGGAAAATAATGATAACAAAATTAAAACAAAGAACAAACTTTAGGGACCAAATTTTTTTCTTTTTTTATGATTTGTTATTTATGAAAACAAAAGACAAACAAAGTCCAAAAACTTTAAAATTACAATTCTAAAAGTTCATATACAATCTAGATAACCAATTATTAGCAACCATGGTTTTGATACCAAATGATGCGAAATGTTTTGGCACACAACCTTGGAACCAAAGAACCAAACGGAATAAGAAAGATTGATTTGCTACGAAGGTGGTTATGAAGATCAAATTGGTATCCTAATGGGCAAGAACCAAAAACAAAGCAATATTTTGCCACGAAATTGTAAGACGTCAGAAAATAGTGTAAAAGATGAAATTTGGGTGCGAGAACCCGGAGAACTAATATATTTCTTCTGTATGTTTTTAGGAATCGAAAAGAGCATCCATTTCATGTATTATAATAGTTATTATAATTCACAGTTTAAATGTAATAATGGTTTAAAGTGGCAACCATATTTAATAATTTGTTTTAATTGCAAAAATTAGTAACTCGCATGTTTTTTTAAATACCAAAGATAGGTTGAAAACTGAAAACAAAGAACATGAATAAGATACAAAGAATTAAAAGAAAAGCATTAATTAAATTTTAAGGACGAAAATAATGATAACATCATTAAAATAAAGAACAAACTTCAGGGAGCAAAGTTCTTTCTTTTTTAGTAATTTGTTACTTATGAAAACAAAAAACAATCAAAGTCCAAAATTTTAAAATTAATATTCAAAAAAGTGATATATCAAGCTAGATAACCAATTATTAGCAACCATGGTTTTGATACCAAATGATGCGAAAGTTTTTTGCGCACAACCTTGGAACCCAAGAACCAAAAGGAATAAGAAAGATTGAATTGCTAAGAAGGTGGTTAGGAAGATCAATTTCGTTTCCTGAAGGGCAAGAAACAAAAACAATGCAATAGTGTGCGACGAAATTGTAAGACGTCAGAAATTAGTAAAAAAAATGCAATTTGGGTTCGAGAACACGGAGAACTAATATATTGCTTCTGTTTGTTTTTATTAATCGAGAATAGCTTCCATTTGATATATTATAATAGTTTTTTCGATTCACAGTTTAAATGTAATAAGGGTATAAAGTGGCAACCGTAATTAATAATTTTTTTTAATTGTAAAAAATAGTAACTCGCTTGTTTTTTCAAAGAACAAATATAGGTTGAAAACTGAAAACAAAGAACATGAAAAAGATACAAAGAAATAAAAGAAAAGTATGAATTAAATTTTAAGGACGAAAATAATGATAACAACATTAAAATAAAGAACAAACTTCAGGGACGAAAGTTCTTTCTTTTTTTGTAATTTGTTACTTATGAAAACGAAAAACAATCAAAGTCCAAAATTTAAAAATTAAAATTCAAAAAAGTGATATATCAAGCTAGATAACCAATTATTAGCAACCATGGTTTTGATACCAAATGATGCGAAATTTTTTGGAGCACAACCTTGGAACCCAAGAACCAAAAGGAATAAGAAAGATTGAATTGCTAAGAAGCTGGTTAGGAATATCAAATTCATTTCCTGAAGGGCAAGAACCAAAAACAAAGGAATATTGTGCGACGAAATTGTAAGACGTCAGAAAATAGTATAAAAGATGAAATTTGGGTTCGAGAACACGGAGTACTAATATATTGGTTCTTTTTGTTTTTATTAATCGAGAATACCATCCATTTAATATCTTATAATAGGTTTTTCGATTCACATTTTTAATGTAATAAGGGTTTAAAGTGGCAACCATAATTAATAATTTTTTTAATTGAAAAAATTAGTAACTCCCTTGTTTTTTCAAAGAACAAAGATAGGTTGAAAACAGAAAACAAAGAACATGAAAAAGATACAATGAATTAAAAGAAAAGTACAAATTAAATTTTAAGGACGAAAAAAATGATAACAACATTAAAATAAAGAACAAACTTTAGGGACCAAGGTTCTTTCTTTTTTTATGATTTGTTACTTATGAAAACAAAAGACAAACAAAGTCCAAAAACTTTAAAATTAAAATTCAAAAAGTTCATATATCAAGCTAGATAACCAATTATTAGCAACCATGGTTTTGGTACCAAATGATGCGAAATGTTTTGCGCACAACCTTGGAACCAAAGAACCAAAAGGAATAAGAAAGATTGATTTGCTACGAAGGTGGTTATGAAGATCAAATTGGTATCCTAATGGGCAAGAACCAAAAACAAAGCAATATTTTGCCACGAAATTGTAAGACGTCAGAAAATAGTGTAAAAGATCAAATTTGGGTTCGAGAACACGGAGAACTAATATATTGCTTCTGTTTGTTTTTATTAATCGAGAATAGCTTCCATTTAATCTCTTATAATAGTTTTTTCGATTCACAGTTTAAATGTAATAAGGGTTTAAAGTG
The DNA here is from genome assembly GCA_037013495.1 of Hippophae tibetana. Taxonomy (NCBI): domain Eukaryota; kingdom Viridiplantae; phylum Streptophyta; class Magnoliopsida; order Rosales; family Elaeagnaceae; genus Hippophae; species Hippophae tibetana. The sequence continues at coordinate 47,079,542 of CM072807.1, forward strand.
GCAACCATAATTAATAATTTTTTTTAATTGAAAGAATTAGTAACTCCCTTGTTTTTTCAAAGAACATAGATAGGTTGAAAAATGAAAACAAAGAACATGAAAAAGATACAAAGAATGAAAAGAAAAGTATGAATTAAGTTTTAAGGACGAAAATAATGTTAACAACATTAAAATAAAGAACATACTTTAGGGACCAAAGTTCTTTTTTGTTTTTATGATTTGTTACTTATGAAAACAAAAGACAAACAAAGTGCAAAAAATTTAAAAGTAAAATTCAAAAAGTTCATATATCAAGCTAGATAACCAATTATTAGCAACCATGGTTTTGATACCAAATGATGCGAAATGTTTTGGCGCACAACCTTGGAACCAAAGAACCAAAAGGAATAAGAAAGATTGATTTGCTAAGAAGGTGGTTAGGAAGATCAATTTCATTTCCGGAAGGGCAAGAAACAAAAAAAAAGCAATATTGTGCGACGAAATTGTAAGACGTCAGAAAATAGTATAAAAGAAGAAATTTGGGTGCGAGAACACGGAGAACTAATATATTGCTTCTGTTGGTTTTTATTAATCGAGAATAGCTTCCATTTGATATATTATAATAGTTTTTTCGATTCACAGTTTAAATGTAATAAGGGTATAAAGTGGCAACCGTAATTAATAATTTTTTTTAATTGCAAAAAATAGTAACTCGCTTGTTTTTTCAAAGAACAAAGATAGGTTGAAAACTGAAAACAAAGAACATGAAAAAGATACAAAGAATGAAAAGAAAATTATGAATTAAGTTTTAAGGACGAAAATAATGATAACAACATTAAAATATAGAACAAACTTTAGGGACCAAAGTTCTTTCTTTTTTTGTGATTTGTTACTTATGAAAACAAAAAACAATCAAAGTCCAAAATTTTAACATTAAAATTCAACAAAGTGATATATCAAGCTAGATAACCAATTATTAGCAACTATGGTTTTGATACCAAATGATGCGAAATTTTTTTGCGCACAACCTTGGAATCGAAGAACCAAAAGGAATAAGAAAGATTGAATTGCTACGAAGGTGGTTATGAAGATCAAATTGGTATCCTAATGGGCAAGAACCAAAAACAAAGCAATATTTTGCCACGAAATTGTAAGACGTCAGAAAATAGTGTAAAAGATCAAATTTGGGTTCGAGAACACGAAGAACTAATATATTGCTTCTGTTTGTTTTTATTAATCGAGAATAGCTTCCATTTAATCTCTTATAATAGTTTTTTCGATTCACAGTTTAAATGTAATAAGGGTTTAAAGTGGCAACCATAATTAATAATTTTTTTTAATTGAAAGAATTAGTAACTCCCTTGTTTTTTCAAAGAACATAGATAGGTTGAAAAATGAAAACAAAGAACATGAAAAAGATACAAAGAATGAAAAGAAAAGTATGAATTAAGTTTTAAGGACGAAAATAATGATAACAACATTAAAATAAAGAACATACTTTAGGGACCAAAGTTCTTTTTTGTTTTTATGATTTGTTACTTATGAAAACAAAAGACAAACAAAGTGCAAAAAATTTAAAAGTAAAATTCAAAAAGTTCATATATCAAGCTAGATAACCAATTATTAGCAACCATGGTTTTGATACCAAATGATGCGAAATGTTTTGGCGCACAACCTTGGAACCAAAGAACCAAAAGGAATAAGAAAGATTGATTTGCTAAGAAGGTGGTTAGGAAGATCAATTTCATTTCGGGAAGGGCAAGAAACAAAAAAAAAGCAATATTGTGCGACGAAATTGTAAGACGTCAGAAAATAGTATAAAAGAAGAAATTTGGGTGCGAGAACACGGAGAACTAATATATTGCTTCTGTTGGTTTTTATTAATCGAGAATAGCTTCCATTTGATATATTATAATAGTTTTTTCGATTCACAGTTTAAATGTAATAAGGGTATAAAGTGGCAACCGTAATTAATAATTTTTTTTAATTGCAAAAAATAGTAACTCGCTTGTTTTTTCAAAGAACAAAGATAGGTTGAAAACTGAAAACAAAGAACATGAAAAAGATACAAAGAATGAAAAGAAAATTATGAATTAAGTTTTAAGGACGAAAATAATGATAACAACATTAAAATATAGAACAAACTTTAGGGACCAAAGTTCTTTCTTTTTTTGTGATTTGTTACTTATGAAAACAAAAAACAATCAAAGTCCAAAATTTTAACATTAAAATTCAACAAAGTGATATATCAAGCTAGATAACCAATTATTAGCAACTATGGTTTTGATACCAAAAGATGCGAAATTTTTTTGCGCACAACCTTGGAATCGAAGAACCAAAAGGAATAAGAAAGATTGAATTGCTACGAAGGTGGTTATGAAGATCAAATTGGTATCCTAATGGGCAAGAACCAAAAACAAAGCAATATTTTGCCACGAAATTGTAAGACGTCAGAAAATAGTGTAAAAGATCAAATTTGGGTTCGAGAACACGAAGAACTAATATATTGCTTCTGTTTGTTTTTATTAATCGAGAATAGCTTCCATTTAATCTCTTATAATAGTTTTTTCGATTCACAGTTTAAATGTAATAAGGGTTTAAAGTGGCAACCATAATTAATAATTTTTTTTAATTGAAAGAATTAGTAACTCCCTTGTTTTTTCAAAGAACATAGATAGGTTGAAAAATGAAAACAAAGAACATGAAAAAGATACAAAGAATGAAAAGAAAAGTATGAATTAAATTTTAAGGACGAAAATAATGATAACAACATTAAAATAAAGAACATACTTTAGGGACCAAAGTTCTTTTTTGTTTTTATGATTTGTTACTTATGAAAACAAAAGACAAACAAAGTGCAAAAAATTTAAAAGTAAAATTCAAAAAGTTCATATATCAAGCTAGATAACCAATTATTAGCAACCATGGTTTTGATACCAAATGATGCGAAATGTTTTGGCGCACAACCTTGGAACCAAAGAACCAAAAGGAATAAGAAAGATTGATTTGCTAAGAAGGTGGTTAGGAAGATCAATTTCATTTCCGGAAGGGCAAGAAACAAAAAAAAAAGCAATATTGTGCGACGAAATTGTAAGACGTCAGAAAATAGTATAAAAGAAGAAATTTGGGTGCGAGAACACGGAGAACTAATATATTGCTTCTGTTGGTTTTTATTAATCGAGAATAGCTTCCATTTGATATATTATAATAGTTTTTTCGATTCACAGTTTAAATGTAATAAGGGTATAAAGTGGCAACCGTAATTAATAATTTTTTTTAATTGCAAAAAATAGTAACTCGCTTGTTTTTTCAAAGAACAAAGATTGGTTGAAAACTGAAAACAAAGAACATGAAAAAGATACAAAGAATGAAAAGAAAATTATGAATTAAGTTTTAAGGACGAAAATAATGATAACAACATTAAAATATAGAACAAACTTTAGGGACCAAAGTTCTTTCTTTTTTTGTGATTTGTTACTTATGAAAACAAAAAACAATCAAAGTCCAAAATTTTAACATTAAAATTCAACAAAGTGATATATCAAGCTAGATAACCAATTATTAGCAACTATGGTTTTGATACCAAATGATGCGAAATTTTTTTGCGCACAACCTTGGAATCGAAGAACCAAAAGGAATAAGAAAGATTGAATTGCTAAGAAGCTGGTTAGGAATATCAAATTCGTTTCCTGAAGGGCAAGAACCAAAAACAAAAGAAATATTGTGCGAGGAAATTGTAAGACGTCAGAAAATAGTATAAAAGATGAAATTTGGGTTCGAGAACACGGAGTACTAATATATTGGTTCTTTTTGTTTTTTATTAATCGAGAATAGCATCTATTTAATCTCTTATAATAGTTTTTTCGATTTACATTTTAAATGTAATAAGGGTTTAAAGTGGCAACCATAATTAATAATTTTTTTTAATTGAAAAAATTAGTAACTCCCTTGTTTTTTCAAAGAACAAAGATAGGTTGAAAACAGAAAACAAAGAACATGAAAAAGATACAAAGAATTAAAAGAAAAGTACAAATTAAATTTGAAGGACGAAAAAAATGATAACAACATTAAAATAAAGAACAAACTTTAGGGACCAAGCTTCTTTCTTTTTTTATTATTTGTTACTTATGAAAACAAAAGACAAACAAAGTCCAAAAACTTTAAAATTAAAATTCAAAAAGTTCATATATCAAGCTAGATAACCAATTATTTGCAACCATGGTTTTGATACCAAATGATGCGAAATGTTTTGGCGCACAACCTTGGAACCAAAGAACCAAAAGGAATAAGAAAGATTGATTTGCTACGAAGGTGGTTATGAAGATCAAATTGGTATCCTAATGGGCAAGAACCAAAAACAAAGCAATATTTTGCCACGAAATTGTAAGACGTCAGAAAATAGTGTAAAAGATGAAATTTGGGTTCGAGAACACGGAGAACTAATATATTGCTTCTGTTTGTTTTTATTAATCGAGAATACCTTTCATTTGATATATTATAATAGTTTTTTCGATTCACAGTTTAAATGTAATAAGGGTTTAAAGTGGCAACCATAATTTATAATTTTTTTTAATTGAAAAAAATTAGTAACTCCCTTGTTTTTTCAAAGAACAAAGATAGGTTGAAAACTGAAAAACAAAGAACATGAAAAAGATACAAAGAATTAAAAGAAAAGTATGAATTAAATTTTAAGGTCGAAAATAATGATAACAACATTAAAATAAAGAACAAACTTTAGGGACCAAAGTTCTTTCTTTTTTTGTGATTTGTTACTTATGAAATCAAAACACAATCAAAGGCCAAAAACTTTAAAATTAAAATTCAAAAAAGTGATATATTAATCTAGATAACCAATTATTAGCAACCATGGTTTTTATACCAAATGATGCGAAATTTTTTGGCGCATAACCTTGGAACCAAAGAACCAAAAGGAATAAGAAAGATTGAATTGCTAAAAAGGTGGTTAGGAAGATCAAATTCGTTTCCTGAAGGGCAAGAACCAAAAACAAAGGAATATTGTGCGACGAAATTGTAAGACGTCAGAAAATAGTATAAAAGATGAAATTTGGGTTCGAGAACACGGAGTACTAATATATTGGTTCTTTTTGTTTTTATTAATCGAGAATACCATCCATTTAATATCTTATAATAGTTTTTTCGATTCACATTTTTAATGTAATAAGGGTTTAAAGTGGCAACCATAATTAATATTTTTTTTAATTGAAAAAATTAGTAACTCCCTTGTTTTTTCAAAGAACAAAGATAGGTGTAAAACAGAAAACAAAGAACATGAAAAAGATACAAAGAATTAAAAAAAAAGTACAAATTAAATTTGAAGGACGAAAATAATGATAACAACATTAAAATAAAGAACAAACTTTAGGGACCAAGGTTCCTTCTTTTTTATGATTTGTTACTTATGAAAACAAAAGACAAACAAAGTCCAAAAACTTTAAAATTAAAATTCAAAAAGTTCATATATCAAGCTAGATAACCAATTATTAGCAACCATGGTTTTGATACCAAATGATGCGAAATGTTTTGGCGCACAACCTTAAAACCAAAGAACCAAAAGGAATAAGAAAGATTGAATTGCTAAGAAGGTGGTTGGGAAGATCAAATTCGTTTCCTGAAGGGCAAGAACCTAAAACAAAGCAATATTGTGCGACGAAATTGTAAGATGTCAGAAAATAGTATAAAAGATGAAATTTGGGTTCGAGAACATGGAGAACTAATATATTGCTTCTGTTTGTTTTTATTAATCGAGAATAGCTTCCATTTAATCTCTTATAATAGTTTTTTCGATTCACAGTTTAAATGTAATAAGGGTTTAAAGTGGCAACCATAATTAATAATTTTTTTTAATTGAAAAAATTAGTAACTCCCTTGTTTTTTCAAAGAACAAAGATAGGTTGAAAATTGAAAAACAAAGAACACGAAAAAGATACAAAGATTTAAAAGAAAAGTATGAATTAAATTTTAAGGACGAAAATAATGATAACAACATTAAAATAAAGAACAAACTTTAGGGACCAAAGTTCTTTCTTTTTTTGTGATTTGTTACTTATGAAATCAAAAAACAATCAAAGGCCAAAAACTTTAAAATTAAAATTCAAAAAAGTGATATATTAATCTAGATAACCAATTAATTAGCAACCATGGTTTTGATACCAAATGATGCGAAATTGTTTGGCGCACAACCTTGGAACCAATGAACCAAAAGGAATAAGAAAGATTGAATTGCTAAGAAGATGGTTAGGAAGATCAAATTCGTTTCCTGAAGGGCAAGACCCAAAAACAAAGCAATATTGTGCGATGAAATTGTAAGATGTCAGAAAAATAGTATAAAAGATGAAATTTGGGTTCGAGAACATGGAGTACTAATATATTGCTTCTATTTTTTTATTTAATAGAGAATCGATTCCATTTAATCTCTTATAATAGTTTTTTCGATTCATAGTTTAAATGTAGTAAGGGTTTAAAGTGGCAACCCTAATTAATAGTTTTTTTTAATTCAAAAAATTAGTAACTCCCTTGTTTTTTTAAAGAACAAAGATAGGTTGAAAAACGGAAAACAAAGAACATGAAAAAGATACAAAGAATTAAAAGAAAGGTACGAATTAAATTTTAAGGATGAAAATAATGATAACAAAATTAAAACAAAGAACAAACTTTAGGGACCAAATTTTTTTCTTTTTTTATGATTTGTTATTTATGAAAACAAAAGACAAACAAAGTCCAAAAACTTTAAAATTACAATTCTAAAAGTTCATATATCAAACTAGATAACCAATTATTAGCAACCATGGTTTTGATACCAAATGATGCGAAATGTTTTGGTGCACAACCTTGGAACCAAAGAACCAAACGGAATAAGAAAGATTGATTTGCTACGAAGGTGGTTATGAAGATCAAATTGATATCCTAATGGGCAAGAACCAAAAACAAAGCAATATTTTGTCACGAAATTGTAAGACGTCAGGAAATAGTGTAAAAGATGAAATTTGGGTGCGAGAACCCGGAGAACTAATATATTTCTTCTGTATGTTTTTAGGAATCGAAAAGAGCATCCATTTCATGTATTATAATAGTTATTATAATTCACAGTTTAAATGTAATAATGGTTTAAAGTGGCAACCATATTTAATAATTTGTTTTAATTGCAAAAATTAGTAACTCGCATGTTTTTTTAAAGACCAAAGATAGGTTGAAAACTGAAAACAAAGAACATGAATAAGATACAAAGAATTAAAAGAAAAGCATTAATTAAATTTTAAGGACGAAAATAATGATAACATCATTAAAATAAAGAACAAACTTCAGGGAGCAAAGTTCTTTCTTTTTTAGTAATTTGTTGCTTATGAAAACAAAAAACAATCAAAGTCCAAAATTTTAAAATTAATATTCAAAAAAGTGATATATCAAGCTAGATAACCAATTATTAGCAACCATGGTTTTGATACCAAATGATGCGAAATTTTTTTGCGCACAACCTTGGAACCCAAGAACCAAAAGGAATAAGAAAGATTGAATTGCTAAGAAGGTGGTTAGGAAGATCAATTTCGTTTCCTGAAGGGCAAGAAACAAAAACAATGCAATAGTGTGCGACGAAATTGTAAGACGTCAGAAATTAGTAAAAAAGATGAAATTTGGGTTCGAGAACACGGAGAACTAATATATTGCTTCTGTTTGTTTTTATTAATCGAGAATAGCTTCCATTTGATATATTATAATAGTTTTTTCGATTCACAGTTTAAATGTAATAAGGGTATAAAGTGGCAACCGTAATTAATAATTTTTTTTAATTGTAAAAAATAGTAACTCGCTTGTTTTTTCAAAGAACAAAGATAGGTTGAAAACTGAAAACAAAGAACATGAAAAAGATACAAAGAATGAAAAGAAAAGTATGATTTAAGTTTTAAGGACGAAAATAGTGATAACAACATTAAAATAAAGAACATACTTTAGGGACCAAAGTTCTTTTTTGTTTTTATGATTTGTTACTTATGAAAACAAAAGACAAACAAAGTGCAAAAAATTTAAAAGTAAAATTCAAAAAGTTCATATATCAAGCTAGATAACCAATTATTAGCAACCATGGTTTTGATACCAAATGATGCGAAATGTTTTGGCGCACAACCTTGGAACCAAAGAACCAAAAGGAATAAGAAAGATTGATTTGCTAAGAAGGTGGTTAGGAAGATCAATTTCATTTCCGGAAGGGCAAGAAACAAAAAAAAAAGCAATATTGTGCGACGAAATTGTAAGACGTCAGAAAATAGTATAAAAGAAGAAATTTGGGTGCGAGAACACGGAGAACTAATATATTGCTTCTGTTTGTTTTTATTAATCGAGAATAGCTTCCATTTAATCTCTTATAATAGTTTTTTCGATTCACAGTTTAAATGTAATAAGGGTATAAAGTGGCAACCGTAATTAATAATTTTTTTTAATTGCAAAAAATAGTAACTCCCTTGTTTTTTCAAAGAACAAAGATAGGTTGAAAACTGAAAACAAAGAACATGAAAAAGATACAAAGAATGAAAAGAAAATTATGAATTAAGTTTTAAGGACGAAAATAATGATAACAACATTAAAATAAAGAACAAACTTTAGGGACCAAAGTTCTTTCTTTTTTTGTGATTTGTTACTTATGAAAACAAAAAACAATCAAAGTCCAAAATTTTAACATTAAAATTCAACAAAGTGATATATCAAGCTAGATAACCAATTATTAGCAACTATGGTTTTGATACCAAATGATGCGAAATTTTTTTGCGCACAACCTTGGAATCGAAGAACCAAAAGGAATAAGAAAGATTGAATTGCTAAGAAGCTGGGTAGGAATATCAAATTCGTTTCCTGAAGGGCAAGAACCAAAAACAAAAGAAATATTGTGCGAGGAAATTGTAAGACGTCACAAAATAGTATAAAAGATGAAATTTGGGTTCGAGAACACGGAGTAATAATATATTGGTTCTTTTTGTTTTTATTAATCGAGAATAGCATCTATTTAATCCCTTATAATAGTTTTTTCGATTCACATTTTTAATGTAATAAGGGTTTAAAGTGGCAACCATAATTAATATTTTTTTTAATTGAAAAAATTAGTAACTCCCTTGTTTTTTCAAAGAACAAAGATAGGTGTAAAACAGAAAACAAAGAACATGAAAAAGATACAAAGAATTAAAAAAAAAGTACAAATTAAATTTTAAGGACGAAAATAATGATAACAACATTAAAATAAAGAACAAACTTTAGGGACCAAGGTTCCTTCTTTTTTATGATTTGTTACTTATGAAAACAAAAGACAAACAAAGTCCAAAAACTTTAAAATTAAAATTCAAAAAGTTCATATATCAAGCTAGATAACCAATTATTAGCAACCATGGTTTTGATACCAAATGATGCGAAATGTTTTGGCGCACAACCTTAAAACCAAAGAACCAAAAGGAATAAGAAAGATTGAATTGCTAAGAAGGTGGTTGGGAAGATCAAATTCGTTTCCTGAAGGGCAAGAACCTAAAACAAAGCAATATTGTGCGACGAAATTGTAAGATGTCAGAAAATAGTATAAAAGATGAAATTTGGGTTCGAGAACATGGAGAACTAATATATTGCTTCTGTTTGTTTTTATTAATCGAGAATAGCTTCCATTTAATCTCTTATAATAGTTTTTTCGATTCACAGTTTAAATGTAATAAGGGTTTAAAGTGGCAACCATAATTAATAATTTTTTTTAATTGAAAAAATTAGTAACTCCCTTGTTTTTTCAAAGAACAAAGATAGGTTGAAAATTGAAAAACAAAGAACACGAAAAAGATACAAAGATTTAAAAGAAAAGTATGAATTAAATTTTAAGGACGAAAATAATGATAACAACATTAAAATAAAGAACAAACTTTAGGGACCAAAGTTCTTTCTTTTTTTGTGATTTGTTACTTATGAAATCAAAAAACAATCAAAGGCCAAAAAGTTTAAAATTAAAATTCAAAAAAGTGATATATTAATCTAGATAACCAATTATTAGCAACCATGGTTTTGATACCAAATGATGCGAAATTGTTTGGCGCACAACCTTGGAACCAATGAACCAAAAGGAATAAGAAAGATTGAATTGCTAAGAAGATGGTTAGGAAGATCAAATTCGTTTCCTGAAGGGCAAGACCCAAAAACAAAGCAATATTGTGCGATGAAATTGTAAGATGTCAGAAAATAGTATAAAAGATGAAATTTGGGTTCGAGAACATGGAGTACTAATATATTGCTTCTATTTTTTTATTTAATAGAGAATCGATTCCATTTAATCTCTTATAATAGTTTTTTCGATTCATAGTTTAAATGTAGTAAGGGTTTAAAGTGGCAACCCTAATTAATAGTTTTTTTTAATTCAAAAAATTAGTAACTCCCTTGTTTTTTTAAAGAACAAAGATAGGTTGAAACCGGAAAACAAAGAACATGAAAAAGATACAAAGAATTAAAAGAAAAGTACGAATTAAATTTTAAGGATGAAAATAATGATAACAAAATTAAAACAAAGAACAAACTTTAGGGACCAAATTTTTTTCTTTTTTTATGATTTGTTATTTATGAAAACAAAAGACAAACAAAGTCCAAAAACTTTAAAATTACAATTCTAAAAGTTCATATATCAAACTAGATAACCAATTATTAGCAACCATGGTTTTGATACCAAATGATGCGAAATGTTTTGGTGCACAACCTTGGAACCAAAGAACCAAACGGAATAAGAAAGATTGATTTGCTACGAAGGTGGTTATGAAGATCAAATTGATATCCTAATGGGCAAGAACCAAAAACAAAGCAATATTTTGTCACGAAATTGTAAGACGTCAGGAAATAGTGTAAAAGATGAAATTTGGGTGCGAGAACCCGGAGAACTAATATATTTCTTCTGTATGTTTTTAGGAATCGAAAAGAGCATCCATTTCATGTATTATAATAGTTATTATAATTCACAGTTTAAATGTAATAATGGTTTAAAGTGGCAACCATATTTAATAATTTGTTTTAATTGCAAAAATTAGTAACTCGCATGTTTTTTTAAAGACCAAAGATAGGTTGAAAACTGAAAACAAAGAACATGAATAAGATACAAAGAATTAAAAGAAAAGCATTAATTAAATTTTAAGGACGAAAATAATGATAACATCATTAAAATAAAGAACAAACTTCAGGGAGCAAAGTTCTTTCTTTTTTAGTAATTTGTTGCTTATGAAAACAAAAAACAATCAAAGTCCAAAATTTTAAAATTAATATTCAAAAAAGTGATATATCAAGCTAGATAACCAATTATTAGCAACCATGGTTTTGATACCAAATGATGCGAAATTTTTTTGCGCACAACCTTGGAACCCAAGAACCAAAAGGAATAAGAAAGATTGAATTGCTAAGAAGGTGGTTAGGAAGATCAATTTCGTTTCCTGAAGGGCAAGAAACAAAAACAATGCAATAGTGTGCGACGAAATTGTAAGACGTCAGAAATTAGTAAAAAAGATGAAATTTGGGTTCGAGAACACGGAGAACTAATATATTGCTTCTGTTTGTTTTTATTAATCGAGAATAGCTTCCATTTGATATATTATAATAGTTTTTTCGATTCACAGTTTAAATGTAATAAGGGTATAAAGTGGCAACCGTAATTAATAATTTTTTTTAATTGTAAAAAATAGTAACTCGCTTGTTTTTTCAAAGAACAAATATAGGTTGAAAACTGAAAACAAAGAACATGAAAAAGATACAAAGAAATAAAAGAAAAGTATTAATTAAATTTGAAGGACGAAAATAATGATAACAACATTAAAATAAAGAACAAACTTCTGGGACGAAAGTTCTTTCTTTTTTTGTAATTTGTTACTTATGAAAACGAAAAACAATCAAAGTCCAAAATTTAAAAATTAAAATTCAAAAAAGTGATATATCAAGCTAGATAACCAATTATTAGCAACCATGGTTTTGATACCAAATGATGCGAAATTTTTTGGAGCACAACCTTGGAACCCAAGAACCAAAAGGAATAAGAAAGATTGAATTGCTAAGAAGCTGGTTAGGAATATCAAATTCATTTCCTGAAGGGCAAGAACCAAAAACAAAGGAATATTGTGCGACGAAATTGTAAGACGTCAGAAAATAGTATAAAAGATGAAATTTGGGTTCGAGAACACGGAGTACTAATATATTGGTTCTTTTTGTTTTTATTAATCGAGAATACCATCCATTTAATATCTTATAATAGGTTTTTCGATTCACATTTTTAATGTAATAAGGGTTTAAAGTGGCAACCATAATTAATAATTTTTTTAATTGAAAAAATTAGTAACTCCCTTGTTTTTTCAAAGAACAAAGATAGGTTGAAAACAGAAAACAAAGAACATGAAAAAGATACAATGAATTAAAAGAAAAGTACAAATTAAATTTTAAGGACGAAAAAAATGATAACAACATTAAAATAAAGAACAAACTTTAGGGACCAAGGTTCTTTCTTTTTTTATGATTTGTTACTTATGAAAACAAAAGACAAACAAAGTCCAAAAACTTTAAAATTAAAATTCAAAAAGTTCATATATCAAGCTAGATAACCAATTATTAGCAACCATGGTTTTGGTACCAAATGATGCGAAATGTTTTGGCGCACAACCTTGGAACCAAAGAACCAAAAGGAATAAGAAAGATTGATTTGCAACGAAGGTGGTTATGAAGATCAAATTGGTATCCTAATGGGCAAGAACCAAAAGAAAGCAATATTTTTCCACGAAATTGTAAGACGTCAGAAAATAGTGTAAAAGATGTAATTTGGGTTCGAGAACACGGAGAACTAATATATTGCTTCTGTTAGTTTTTATTAATCGAGAATAGCTTCCATTTAATCTCTTATAATAGTTTTTTCGATTCACAGTTTAAATGTAATAAGGGTTTAAAGTGGCAACCATAATTAATAATGTTTTTTAATTGAAAGAATTAGTAACTCCCTTGTTTTTTCAAAGAACAAAGATAGGTTGAAAACTGAAAACAAAGAACATGAAAAAGATACAAAGAATGAAAAGAAAAGTATGATTTAAGTTTTAAGGACGAAAATAGTGATAACAACATTAAAATAAAGAACATACTTTAGGGACCAAAGTTCTTTTTTGTTTTTATGATTTGTTACTTATGAAAACAAAAGACAAACAAAGTGCAAAAAATTTAAAAGTAAAATTCAAAAAGTTCATATATCAAGCTAGATAACCAATTATTAGCAACCATGGTTTTGATACCAAATGATGCGAAATGTTTTGGCGCACAACCTTGGAACCAAAGAACCAAAAGGAATAAGAAAGATTGATTTGCTAAGAAGGTGGTTAGGAAGATCAATTTCATTTCCGGAAGGGCAAGAAACAAAAAAAAAGCAATATTGTGCCACGAAATTGTAAGACGTCAGAAAATAGTATAAAAGAAGAAATTTGGGTACGAGAACACGGAGAACTAATATATTGCTTCTGTTTGTTTTTATTAATCGAGAATAGCTTCCATTTAATCTCTTATAATAGTTTTTTCGATTCACAGTTTAAATGTAATAAGGGTATAAAGTGGCAACCGTAATTAATAATTTTTTTTAATTGCAAAAAATAGTAACTCCCTTGTTTTTTCAAAGAACAAAGATAGGTTGAAAACTGAAAACAAAGAACATGAAAAAGATACAAAGAATGAAAAGAAAATTATGAATTAAGTTTTAAGGACGAAAATAATGATAACAACATTAAAATAAAGAACAAACTTTAGGGACCAAAGTTCTTTCTTTTTTTGTGATTTGTTACTTATGAAAACAAAAAACAATCAAAGTCCAAAATTTTAACATTAAAATTCAACAAAGTGATATATCAAGCTAGATAACCAATTATTAGCAACTATGGTTTTGATACCAAATGATGCGAAATTTTTTTGCGCACAACCTTGGAATCGAAGAACCAAAAGGAATAAGAAAGATTGAATTGCTAAGAAGCTGGGTAGGAATATCAAATTCGTTTCCTGAAGGGCAAGAACCAAAAACAAAAGAAATATTGTGCGAGGAAATTGTAAGACGTCACAAAATAGTATAAAAGATGAAATTTGGGTTCGAGAACACGGAGTAATAATATATTGGTTCTTTTTGTTTTTATTAATCGAGAATAGCATCTATTTAATCCCTTATAATAGTTTTTTCGATTCACATTTTTAATGTAATAAGGGTTTAAAGTGGCAGCCATAATTAATAATTTTTTTTAATTGAAAAAATTAGTAACTCCCTTGTTTTTTCAAAGAACAAAGATAGGTTGAAAACGGAATACAAAGAACATGAAAAAGATACAAAGAATTAAAAGAAAAGTACGAATTAAATTTTAAGGACGAAAATAATGATAACAACATTAAAATAAAGAACATACTTTAGGGACCAAAGTTCTTTTTTGTTTTTATGATTTGTTACTTATGAAAACAAAAGACAAACAAAGTCCAAAAACTTTAAAATTAAAATTCAAAAAGTTCATATATCAAGCTAGATAACCAATTATTAGGAACCATGGTTTTGATACCAAATGATGCGAAATGTTTTGGCGCACAACCTTGGAACCAAAGAACCAAAAGGAATAAGAAAGATTGATTTGCTACGAAGGAGGTTATGAAGATCAAATTGGTATCCTAATGGGGAAGAACCAAAAACAAAGCAATATTTTGCCACGAAATTGTAAGACGTCAGAAAATAGTGTAAAAGATGAAATTTGGGTTCGAGAACACGGAGAACTAATATATTGCTTCTGTTTATTTTTATTAATCGAGAATAGCTTCCATTTAATCTCTTATAATAGTTTTTTCGATTCACAGTTTAAATGTAATAAGGGTTTAAAGTGGCAACCATAATTAATAATTTTTTTTAATTGAAAGAATTAGTAACTCCCTTGTTTTTTCAAAGAACAAAGATAGGTTGAAAACTGAAAACAAAGAACATGAAAAAGATACAAATAATGAAAAGAAAAGTACGAATTAAGTTTTAAGGACGAAAATAATGATAACAACATTAAAATAAAGAACATACTTTAGGGACCAAAGTTCTTTTTTGTTTTTATGATTTGTTACTTATGAAAACAAAAGACAAACAAAGTCCAAAAAATTTAAAAGTAAAATTCAAAAAGTTCATATATCAAGCAAGATAACCAATTATTAGCAACCATGGTTTTGATACCAAATGATGCGAAATGTTTTGGCGCACAACCTTGGAACCAAAGAACCAAAAGTAATAAGAAAGATTGATTTGCTAAGAAGGTGGTTAGGAAGATCAATTTCATTTCCGGAAGGGCAAGAAACAAAAACAAAGCAATATTGTGCGACGAAATTGTAAGACGTCAGAAAATAGTATAAAAGAAGAAATTTGGGTGCGAGAACACGGAGAACTAATATATTGCTTCTGTTTGTTTTTATTAATCGAGAATAGCTTCCATTTAATCTCTTATAATAGTTTTTTTCCATTCACAGTTTAAATGTAATAATGGTTTAAAGTGGCAACCATAATTAATAATTTTTTTTAATTGAAAGAATTAGTAACTCTCTTGTTTTTTCAAAGCACAAAGATAGGTTGAAAACAGAAAACAAAGAACATGAAAAAGATACAAAGAATGAAAAGAAAAGTATGAATTAAGTTTTAAGGACGAAAATAATGATAACAACATTAAAATAAAGAACAAACTTTAGGGACCAAAGTTCTTTCTTTTTTTGTGATTCGATACTTATGAAAACAAAAAACAATCAAAGTCCAAAAACATTAAAATCAAAATTCAACAAAGTGATATATCAAGCTAGATAACCAATTATTACCAACTATGTTTTTGATACCAAATGATGCGAAATTTTTTGGTGCCCAACCTTGGAACCCAAGAACCAAAAGGAATAAGAAAGATTCAATTGCTAAGAAGCTGGTTAGGAATATCAAATTCATTTCCTGAAGGGGAAGAACCAAAAACAAAAGAAATATTGTGCGACGAAATTGTAAGACGTCAGAAAATAGTATAAAAGATGAAATTTGGGTTCGAGAACACGGAGAACTAATATATTGGTTCTTATTGTTTTTATTAATCGAGAATACCATCCATTTAATATCTTATAATAGTTTTTTCGATTCACATTTTTAATGTAATAAGGGTTTAAAGTGGCAGCCATAATTAATAATTTTTTTTAATTGAAAAAATTAGTAACTCCCTTATTTTTTCAAAGAACAAAGATAGGTTGAAAACGGAATACAAAGAACATGAAAAAGATACAAAGAATTAAAAGAAAAGTACGAATTAAATTTTAAGGACGAAAATAATGATAACAACATTAAAATAAAGAACATACTTTAGGGACCAAAGTTCTTTTTTGTCTTTAAGATTTGTTACTTATGAAAACAAAAGACAAACAAAGTCCAAAAAATTTAAAAGTAAAATTCAAAAAGTTCATATATCAAGCTAGATAACCAATTATTAGCAACCATGGTTTTGATACCAAATGATGCGAAATGTTTTGGCGCACAACCTTGGAACCAAAGAACCAAAAGGAATAAGAAAGATTGATTTGCTAAGAAGGTGGTTAGGAAGATCAATTTCGTTTCCGGAAGGGCAAGAAACAAAAACAAAGCAATATTGTGCGACGAAATTGTAAGACGTCAGAAAATAGTATAAAAGAAGAAATTTGGGTGCGAGAACACGGAGAACTAATATATTGCTTCTGTTTGTTTTTATTAATCGAGAATAGCTTCCATTTAATCTCTTATAATAGTTTTTTTCGATTCACAGTTTAAATGTAATAATGGTTTAAAGTGGCAACCATAATTAATAATTTTTTTTAATTGAAAGAATTAGTAACTCTCTTGTTTTTTCAAAGCACAAAGATAGGTTGAAAACAGAAAACAAAGAACATGAAAAAGATACAAAGAATGAAAAGAAAAGTATGAATTAAGTTTTAAGGACGAAAATAATGATAACAACATTAAAATAAAGAACAAACTTTAGGGACCAAGGTTCTTTCTTTTTTTATGATTTGTTACTTATGAAAACAAAAGACAAACAAAGTCCAAAAACTTTAAAATTAAAATTCAAAAAGTTCATATATCAAGCTAGATAACCAATTATTAGCAACCATGGTTTTGGTACCAAATGATGCGAAATGTTTTGGCGCACAACCTTGGAACCAAAGAACCAAAAGGAATAAGAAAGATTGATTTGCAACGAAGGTGGTTATGAAGATCAAATTGGTATCCTAATGGGCAAGAACCAAAAGAAAGCAATATTTTTCCACGAAATTGTAAGACGTCAGAAAATAGTATAAAAGAAGAAATTTGGGTGCGAGAACACGGAGAACTAATATATTGCTTCTGTTTGTTTTTATTAATCGAGAATAGCTTCCATTTAATCTCTTATAATAGTTTTTTCGATTCACAGTTTAAATGTAATAAGGGTATAAAGTGGCAACCGTAATTAATAATTTTTTTTAATTGCAAAAAATAGTAACTCCCTTGTTTTTTCAAAGAACAAAGATAGGTTGAAAACTGAAAACAAAGAACATGAAAAAGATACAAAGAATGAAAAGAAAATTATGAATTAAGTTTTAAGGACGAAAATAATGATAACAACATTAAAATAAAGAACAAACTTTAGGGACCAAAGTTCTTTCTTTTTTTGTGATTTGTTACTTATGAAAACAAAAAACAATCAAAGTCCAAAATTTTAACATTAAAATTCAACAAAGTGATATATCAAGCTAGATAACCAATTATTAGCAACTATGGTTTTGATACCAAATGATGCGAAATTTTTTTGCGCACAACCTTGGAATCGAAGAACCAAAAGGAATAAGAAAGATTGAATTGCTAAGAAGCTGGGTAGGAATATCAAATTCGTTTCCTGAAGGGCAAGAACCAAAAACAAAAGAAATATTGTGCGAGGAAATTGTAAGACGTCACAAAATAGTATAAAAGATGAAATTTGGGTTCGAGAACACGGAGTAATAATATATTGGTTCTTTTTGTTTTTATTAATCGAGAATAGCATCTATTTAATCCCTTATAATAGTTTTTTCGATTCACATTTTTAATGTAATAAGGGTTTAAAGTGGCAGCCATAATTAATAATTTTTTTTATTTGAAAAAATTAGTAACTCCCTTGTTTTTTCAAAGAACAAAGATAGGTTGAAAACGGAATACAAAGAACATGAAAAAGATACAAAGAATTAAAAGAAAAGTACGAATTAAATTTTAAGGACGAAAATAATGATAACAACATTAAAATAAAGAACATACTTTAGGGACCAAAGTTCTTTTTTGTTTTTATGATTTGTTACTTATGAAAACAAAAGACAAACAAAGTCCAAAAACTTTAAAATTAAAATTCAAAAAGTTCATATATCAAGCTAGATAACCAATTATTAGGAACCATGGTTTTGATACCAAATGATGCGAAATGTTTTGGCGCACAACCTTGGAACCAAAGAACCAAAAGGAATAAGAAAGATTGATTTGCTACGAAGGAGGTTATGAAGATCAAATTGGTATCCTAATGGGGAAGAACCAAAAACAAAGCAATATTTTGCCACGAAATTGTAAGACGTCAGAAAATAGTGTAAAAGATGTAATTTGGGTTCGAGAACACGGAGAACTAATATATTGCTTCTGTTAGTTTTTATTAATCGAGAATAGCTTCCATTTAATCTCTTATAATAGTTTTTTCGATTCACAGTTTAAATGTAATAAGGGTTTAAAGTGGCAACCATAATTAATAATGTTTTTTAATTGAAAGAATTAGTAACTCCCTTGTTTTTTCAAAGAACAAAGATAGGTTGAAAACTGAAAACAAAGAACATGAAAAAGATACAAAGAATGAAAAGAAAAGTATGATTTAAGTTTTAAGGACGAAAATAGTGATAACAACATTAAAATAAAGAACGTACTTTAGGGACCAAAGTTCTTTTTTGTTTTTATGATTTGTTACTTATGAAAACAAAAGACAAACAAAGTGCAAAAAATTTAAAAGTAAAATTCAAAAAGTTCATATATCAAGCTAGATAACCAATTATTAGCAACCATGGTTTTGATACCAAATGATGCGAAATGTTTTGGCGCACAACCTTGGAACCAAAGAACCAAAAGGAATAAGAAAGATTGATTTGCTAAGAAGGTGGTTAGGAAGATCAATTTCATTTCCGGAAGGGCAAGAAACAAAAAAAAAGCAATATTGTGCCACGAAATTGTAAGACGTCAGAAAATAGTATAAAAGAAGAAATTTGGGTGCGAGAACACGGAGAACTAATATATTGCTTCTGTTTGTTTTTATTAATCGAGAATAGCTTCCATTTAATCTCTTATAATAGTTTTTTCGATTCACAGTTTAAATGTAATAAGGGTATAAAGTGGCAACCGTAATTAATAATTTTTTTTAATTGCAAAAAATAGTAACTCCCTTGTTTTTTCAAAGAACAAAGATAGGTTGAAAACTGAAAACAAAGAACATGAAAAAGATACAAAGAATGAAAAGAAAATTATGAATTAAGTTTTAAGGACGAAAATAATGATAACAACATTAAAATAAAGAACAAACTTTAGGGACCAAAGTTCTTTCTTTTTTTGTGATTTGTTACTTATGAAAACAAAAAACAATCAAAGTCCAAAATTTTAACATTAAAATTCAACAAAGTGATATATCAAGCTAGATAACCAATTATTAGCAACTATGGTTTTGATACCAAATGATGCGAAATTTTTTTGCGCACAACCTTGGAATCGAAGAACCAAAAGGAATAAGAAAGATTGAATTGCTAAGAAGCTGGGTAGGAATATCAAATTCGTTTCCTGAAGGGCAAGAACCAAAAACAAAAGAAATATTGTGCGAGGAAATTGTAAGACGTCACAAAATAGTATAAAAGATGAAATTTGGGTTCGAGAACACGGAGTAATAATATATTGGTTCTTTTTGTTTTTATTAATCGAGAATAGCATCTATTTAATCCCTTATAATAGTTTTTTCGATTCACATTTTTAATGTAATAAGGGTTTAAAGTGGCAGCCATAATTAATAATTTTTTTTAATTGAAAAAATTAGTAACTCCCTTGTTTTTTCAAAGAACAAAGATAGGTTGAAAACGGAATACAAAGAACATGAAAAAGATACAAAGAATTAAAAGAAAAGTACGAATTAAATTTTAAGGACGAAAATAATGATAACAACATTAAAATAAAGAACATACTTTAGGGACCAAAGTTCTTTTTTGTTTTTATGATTTGTTACTTATGAAAACAAAAGACAAACAAAGTCCAAAAACTTTAAAATTAAAATTCAAAAAGTTCATATATCAAGCTAGATAACCAATTATTAGGAACCATGGTTTTGATACCAAATGATGCGAAATGTTTTGGCGCACAACCTTGGAACCAAAGAACCAAAAGGAATAAGAAAGATTGATTTGCTACGAAGGAGGTTATGAAGATCAAATTGGTATCCTAATGGGGAAGAACCAAAAACAAAGCAATATTTTGCCACGAAATTGTAAGACGTCAGAAAATAGTGTAAAAGATGAAATTTGGGTTCGAGAACACGGAGAACTAATATATTGCTTCTGTTTATTTTTATTAATCGAGAATAGCTTCCATTTAATCTCTTATAATAGTTTTTTCGATTCACAGTTTAAATGTAATAAGGGTTTAAAGTGGCAACCATAATTAATAATTTTTTTTAATTGAAAGAATTAGTAACTCCCTTGTTTTTTCAAAGAACAAAGATAGGTTGAAAACTGAAAACAAAGAACATGAAAAAGATACAAATAATGAAAAGAAAAGTACGAATTAAGTTTTAAGGACGAAAATAATGATAACAACATTAAAATAAAGAACATACTTTAGGGACCAAAGTTCTTTTTTGTTTTTATGATTTGTTACTTATG
Organism: Hippophae tibetana; assembly: GCA_037013495.1. Classification (NCBI taxonomy): domain Eukaryota; kingdom Viridiplantae; phylum Streptophyta; class Magnoliopsida; order Rosales; family Elaeagnaceae; genus Hippophae; species Hippophae tibetana. The sequence goes on from CM072807.1 coordinate 47,100,455, forward strand.
AAAACAAAAGACAAACAAAGTCCAAAAAATTTAAAAGTAAAATTCAAAAAGTTCATATATCAAGCAAGATAACCAATTATTAGCAACCATGGTTTTGATACCAAATGATGCGAAATGTTTTGGCGCACAACCTTGGAACCAAAGAACCAAAAGTAATAAGAAAGATTGATTTGCTAAGAAGGTGGTTAGGAAGATCAATTTCATTTCCGGAAGGGCAAGAAACAAAAACAAAGCAATATTGTGCGACGAAATTGTAAGACGTCAGAAAATAGTATAAAAGAAGAAATTTGGGTGCGAGAACACGGAGAACTAATATATTGCTTCTGTTTGTTTTTATTAATCGAGAATAGCTTCCATTTAATCTCTTATAATAGTTTTTTTCCATTCACAGTTTAAATGTAATAATGGTTTAAAGTGGCAACCATAATTAATAATTTTTTTAATTCGAAAAATTAGTAACTCCCTTGTTTTTTCAAAGAACAAAGATAGGTTGAAAACTAAAAACAAAGAACATGAAAAAGATACAAAGAATTAAAAGAAAAGTATGAATTAAATTTTAAGGACGAAAATAATGATAACAACATTAAAATAAAGAACAAACTTTAGGGACCAAAGTTCTTTCTTTTTTTGTGATTCGATACTTATGAAAACAAAAAACAATCAAAGGCCAAAAACATTAAAATCAAAATTCAAAAAAGTGATATATCAAGCTAGATAACCAATTATTAGCAACCATGGTTTTGATACCAAATGATGCGAAATTCTTTGGCGCACAACCTTGGAACCAAAGAACCAAAAGGAATAAGAAAGATTCAATTGCTAAGAAGCTAGTTAGGAATATCAAATTCGTTTCCTGAAGGGCAAGAACCAAAAACAAAAGAAATATTGTGCGAGGAAATTGTAAGACGTCAGAAAATAGTATAAAAGATGAAATTTGGGTTCGAGAACACGGAGAACTAATATATTGGTTCTTTTTGTTTTTATTAATCGAGAATAGCATCTATTTAATCTCTTATAATAGTTTTTTCGATTCACATTTTTAATGTAATAAGGGTTTAAAGTGGCAGCCATAATTAATAATTTTTTTTAATTGAAAAAATTAGTAACTCCCTTGTTTTTTCAAAGAACAAAGATAGGTTGAAAACGGAATACAAAGAACATGAAAAAGATACAAAGAATTAAAAGAAAAGTACGAATTAAATTTTAAGGACGAAAATAATGATAACAACATAAAAATAAAGAACATACTTTAGGGACCAAAGTTCTTTTTTGTTTTTATGATTTGTTACTTATGAAAACAAAAGACAAACAAAGTCCAAAAAATTTAAAAGTAAAATTCAAAAAGTTCATATATCAAGCTAGATAACCAATTATTAGCAACCATGGTTTTGATACCAAATGATGCGAAATGTTTTGGCGCACAACCTTGGAACCAAAGAACCAAAAGGAATAAGAAAGATTGATTTGCTAAGAAGGTGGTTAGGAAGATCAATTTCGTTTCCAGAAGGGCAAGAAACAAAAACAAAGCAATATTGTGCGACGAAATTGTAAGACGTCCGAAAATAGTATAAAAGAAGAAATTTGGGTGCGAGAACACGGAGAACTAATATATTGCTTCTGTATGTTTTTATTAATCGAGAATACATTCCATTTAATCTCTTATAATAGTTTTTTTCGATTCACAGTTTAAATGTAATAATGGTTTAAAGTGGCAACCATAATTAATAATTTTTTTTAATTGCAAAAAATAGTAACTCCCTTGTTTTTTCAAAGAACAAAGATAGGTTGAAAACTGAAAACAAAGAACATGAAAAAGATACAAAGAATGAAAAGAAAATTATGAATTAAGTTTTAAGGACGAAAATAATGATAACAACATTAAAATAAAGAACAAACTTTAGGGACCAAAGTTCTTTCTTTTTTTGTGATTTGTTACTTATGAAAACAAAAAACAATCAAAGTCCAAAATTTTAACAATAAAATTCAACAAAGTGATATATCAAGCTAGATAACCAATTATTAGCAACTATGGTTTTGATACCAAATGATGCGAAATTTTTTTGCGCACAACCTTTGAATCGAAGAACCAAAAGGAATAAGAAAGATTGAATTGCTAAGAAGCTGGGTAGGAATATCAAATTCGTTTCCTGAAGGGCAAGAACCAAAAACAAAAGAAATATTGTGCGAGGAAATTGTAAGACGTCACAAAATAGTATAAAAGATGAAATTTGGGTTCGAGAACACGGAGTAATAATATATTGGTTCTTTTTGTTTTTATTAATCGAGAATAGCATCTATTTAATCCCTTATAATAGTTTTTTCGATTCACATTTTTAATGTAATAAGGGTTTAAAGTGGCAGCCATAATTAAAAAATTTTTTTAATTGAAAAAATTAGTAACTCCCTTGTTTTTTCAAAGAACAAAGATAGGTTGAAAACGGAATACAAAGAACATGAAAAAGATACAAAGAATTAAAAGAAAAGTACGAATTAAATTTTAAGGACGAAAATAATGATAACAACATTAAAATAAAGAACATACTTTAGGGACCAAAGTTCTTTTTTGTTTTTATGATTTGTTACTTATGAAAACAAAAGACAAACAAAGTCCAAAAAATTTAAAAGTAAAATTCAAAAAGTTCATATATCAAGCTAGATAACCAATTATTAGCAACCATGGTTTTGATACCAAATGATGCGAAATGTTTTGGCGCACAACCTTGGAACCAAAGAACCAAAAGGAATAAGAAAGATTGATTTGCTAAGAAGGTGGTTAGGAAGATCAATTTCGTTTCCAGAAGGGCAAGAAACAAAAACAAAGCAATATTGTGCGACGAAATTGTAAGACGTCCGAAAATAGTATAAAAGAAGAAATTTGGGTGCGAGAACACCGAGAACTAATATATTGCTTTTGTATGTTTTTATTAATCGAGAATACATTCCATTTAATCTCTTATAATAGTTTTTTTCGATTCACAGTTTAAATGTAATAATGGTTTAAAGTGGCAACCATAATTAATAATTTTTTTTAATTGCAAAAAATAGTAACTCCCTTGTTTTTTCAAAGAACAAAGATAGGTTGAAAACTGAAAACAAAGAACATGAAAAAGATACAAAGAATGAAAAGAAAATTATGAATTAAGTTTTAAGGACGAAAATAATGATAACAACATTAAAATAAAGAACAAACTTTAGGGACCAAAGTTCTTTCTTTTTTTGTGATTTGTTACTTATGAAAACAAAAAACAATCAAAGTCCAAAATTTTAACATTAAAATTCAACAAAGTGATATATCAAGCTAGATAACCAATTATTAGCAACTATGGTTTTGATACCAAATGATGCGAAATTTTTTTGCGCACAACCTTGGAATCGAAGAACCAAAAGGAATAAGAAAGATTGAATTGCTAAGAAGCTGGGTAGGAATATCAAATTCGTTTCCTGAAGGGCAAGAACCAAAAACAAAAGAAATATTGTGCGAGGAAATTGTAAGACGTCACAAAATAGTATAAAAGATGAAATTTGGGTTCGAGAACACGGAGTAATAATATATTGGTTCTTTTTGTTTTTATTAATCGAGAATAGCATATATTTAATCCCTTATAATAGTTTTTTCGATTCACATTTTTAATGTAATAAGGGTTTAAATTGGCAGCCATAATTAAAAATTTTTTTTAATTGAAAAAATTAGTAGCTCCCTTGTTTTTTCAAAGAACAAAGATAGGTTGAAAACGGAATACAAAGAACATGAAAAAGGTACAAAGAATTAAAAGAAAAGTACGAATTAAATTTTAAGGACGAAAATAATGATAACAACATTAAAATAAAGAACATACTTTAGGGACCAAAGTTCTTTTTTGTTTTTATGATTTGTTACTTATGAAAACAAAAGACAAACAAAGTCCAAAAACTTTAAAATTAAAATTCAAAAAGTTCATATATCAAGCTAGATAACCAATTATTAGGAACCATGGTTTTGATACCAAATGATGCGAAATGTTTTGGCGCACAACCTTGGAACCAAAGAACCAAAAGGAATAAGAAAGATTGATTTGCTACGAAGGAGGTTATGAAGATCAAATTGGTATCCTAATGGGCAAGAACCAAAAACAAAGCAATATTTTGCCACGAAATTGTAAGACGTTAGAAAATAGTGTAAAAGATGAAATTTGGGTTCGAGAACACGGAGAACTAATATATTGCTTCTGTTTATTTTTATTAATCGAGAATAGCTTCCATTTAATCTCTTATAATAGTTTTTTCGATTCACAGTTTAAATGTAATAAGGGTTTAAAGTGGCAACCATAATTAATAATTTTTTTTAATTGAAAGAATTAGTAACTCCCTTGTTTTTTCAAAGAACAAAGATAGGTTGAAAACTGAAAACAAAGAACATGAAAAAGATACAAATAATGAAAAGAAAAGTACGAATTAAGTTTTAAGGACGAAAATAATGATAACAACATTAAAATAAAGAACATACTTTAGGGACCAAAGTTCTTTTTTGTTTTTATGATTTGTTACTTATGAAAACAAAAGACAAACAAAGTCCAAAAAATTTAAAAGTAAAATTCAAAAAGTTCATATATCAAGCAAGATAACCAATTATTAGCAACCATGGTTTTGATACCAAATGATGCGAAATGTTTTGGCACACAACCTTGGAACCAAAGAACCAAAAGTAATAAGAAGGTGGTTAGGAAGATCAATTTCATTTCCGGAAGGGCAAGAAACAAAAACAAAGCAATATTGTGCGACGAAATTGTAAGACGTCAGAAAATAGTATAAAAGAAGAAATTTGGGTGCAAGAACACGGAGAACTAATATATTGCTTCTGTTTGTTTTTATTAATCGGGAATAGCTTCCATTTAATCTCTTATAATAGTTTTTTTCCATTCACAGTTTAAATGTAATAATGGTTTAAAGTGGCAACCATAATTAATAATTTTTTTAATTCGAAAAATTAGTAACTCCCTTGTTTTTTCAAAGAACAAAGATAGGTTGAAAACTAAAAACAAAGAACATGAAAAAGATACAAAGAATTAAAAGAAAAGTATGAATTAAATTTTAAGGACGAAAATAATGATAACAACATTAAAATAAAGAACAAACTTTAGGGACCAAAGTTCTTTCTTTTTTTGTGATTCGATACTTATGAAAACGAAAAACAATCAAAGGCCAAAAACATTAAAATCAAAATTCAAAAAAGTGATATATCAAGCTAGATAACCAATTATTAGCAACCATGGTTTTGATACCAAATGATGCGAAATTCTTTGGCGCACAACCTTGGAACCAAAGAACCAAAAGGAATAAGAAAGATTCAATTGCTAAGAAGCTAGTTAGGAATATCAAATTCGTTTCCTGAAGGGCAAGAACCAAAAACAAAAGAAATATTGTGCGAGGAAATTGTAAGACGTCAGAAAATAGTATAAAAGATGAAATTTGGGTTCGAGAACACGGAGAACTAATATATTGGTTCTTTTTGTTTTTATTAATCGAGAATAGCATCTATTTAATCTCTTATAATAGTTTTTTCGATTCACATTTTTAATGTAATAAGGGTTTAAAGTGGCAGCCATAATTAATAATTTTTTTTAATTGAAAAAATTAGTAACTCCCTTGTTTTTTCAAAGAACAAAGATAGGTTGAAAACTAAAAACAAAGAACATGAAAAAGATACAAAGAATTAAAAGAAAAGTATGAATTAAATTTTAAGGACGAAAATAATGATAACAACATTAAAATAAAGAACAAACTTTAGGGACCAAAGTTCTTTCTTTTTTTGTGATTCGATACTTATGAAAACAAAAAACAATCAAAGGCCAAAAACATTAAAATCAAAATTCAAAAAAGTGATATATCAAGCTAGATAACCAATTATTAGCAACCATGGTTTTGATACCAAATGATGCGAAATTCTTTGGCGCACAACCTTGGAACCAAAGAACCAAAAGGAATAAGAAAGATTGAATTGCTAAGAAGCTAGTTAGGAATATTAAATTCGTTTCCTGAAGGGCAAGAACCAAAAACAAAAGAAATATTGTGCGAGGAAATTGTAAGACGTCAGAAAATAGTATAAAAGATGAAATTTGGGTTCGAGAACACAGAGAACTAATATATTGGTTCTTTTTGTTTTTATTAATCGAGAATAGCATCTATTTAATCTCTTATAATAGTTTTTTCGATTCACATTTTTAATGTAATAAGGGTTTAAAGTGGCAGCCATAATTAATAATTGTTTTTAATTGAAAAAATTAGTAACTCCCTTGTTTTTCAAAGAACAAAGATAGGTTGAAAACGGAATACAAAGAACATGAAAAAGATACAAAGAATTAAAAGAAAAGTACGAATTAAATTTTAAGGACGAAAATAATGATAACAACATTAAAATAAAGAACATACTTTAGGGACCAAAGTTCTTTTTTGTTTTTATGATTTGTTACTTATGAAAACAAAAGACAAACAAAGTCCAAAAAATTTAAAAGTAAAATTCAAAAAGTTCATATATCAAGCTAGATAACCAATTATTAGCAACCATGGTTTTGATACCAAATGATGCGAAATGTTTTGGCGCACAACCTTGGAACCAAAGAACCAAAAGGAATAAGAAAGATTGATTTGCTAAGAAGGTGGTTAGGAAGATCAATTTCGTTTCCGGAAGGGCAAGAAACAAAAACAAAGCAATATTGTGCGACGAAATTGTAAGACGTCAGAAAATAGTATAAAAGAAGAAATTTGGGTGCGAGAACACGGAGAACTAATATATTGCTTCTGTTTGTTTTTATTAATCGAGAATAGCTTCCATTTAATCTCTTATAATAGTTTTTTTCCATTCACAGTTTAAATGTAATAATGGTTTAAAGTGGCAACCATAATTAATAATTTTTTTAATTCGAAAAATTAGTAACTCCCTTGTTTTTTCAAAGAACAAAGATAGGTTGAAAACTAAAAACAAAGAACATGTAAAAGATACAAAGAATTAAAAGAAAAGTATGAATTAAATTTTAAGGACGAAAATAATGATAACAACATTAAAATAAAGAACAAACTTTAGGGACCAAAGTTCTTTCTTTTTTTGTGATTCGATACTTATGAAAACAAAAAACAATCAAAGGCCAAAAACATTAAAATCAAAATTCAAAAAAGTGATATATCAAGCTAGATAACCAATTATTAGCAACCATGGTTTTGATACCAAATCATGCGAAATTCCTTGGCGCACAACCTTGGAACCAAAGAACCAAAAGGAATAAGAAAGATTCAATTGCTAAGAAGCTAGTTAGGAATATCAAATTCGTTTCCTGAAGGGCAAGAACCAAAAACAAAAGAAATATTGTGCGAGGAAATTGTAAGACGTCAGAAAATAGTATAAAAGATGAAATTTGGGTTCGAGAACACGGAGAACTAATATATTGGTTCTTTTTGTTTTTATTAATCGAGAATAGCATCTATTTAATCTCTTATAATAGTTTTTTCGATTCACATTTTTAATGTAATAAGGGTTTAAAGTGGCAGCCATAATTAATAATTTTTTTTAATTGAAAAAATTAGTAACTCCCTTGTTTTTTCAAAGAACAAAGATAGGTTGAAAACGGAATACAAAGAACATGAAAAAGATACAAAGAATTAAAAGAAAAGTACGAATTAAATTTTAAGGACGAAAATAATGATAACAACATTAAAATAAAGAACATACTTTAGGGACCAAAGTTCTTTTTTGTTTTTATGATTTGTTACTTATGAAAACAAAAGACAAACAAAGTCCAAAAAATTTAAAAGTAAAATTCAAAAAGTTCATATATCAAGCTAGATAACCAATTATTAGCAACCATGGTTTTGATACCAAATGATGCGAAATGTTTTGGCGCACAACCTTGGAACCAAAGAACCAAAAGGAATAAGAAAGATTGATTTGCTAAGAAGGTGGTTAGGAAGATCAATTTCGTTTCCGGAAGGGCAAGAAACAAAAACAAAGCAATATTGTGCGACGAAATTGTAAGACGTCGGAAAATAGTATAAAAGAAGAAATTTGGGTGCGAGAACACGGAGAACTAATATATTGCTTCTGTTTGTTTTTATTAATCGAGAATAGCTTCCATTTAATCTCTTATAATAGTTTTTTTCCATTCACAGTTTAAATGTAATAATGGTTTAAAGTGGCAACCATAATTAATAATTTTTTTAATTCGAAAAATTAGTAACTCCCTTGTTTTTTCAAAGAACAAAGATAGGTTGAAAACTAAAAACAAAGAACATGTAAAAGATACAAAGAATTAAAAGAAAAGTATGAATTAAATTTTAAGGACGAAAATAATGATAACAACATTAAAATAAAGAACAAACTTTAGGGACCAAAGTTCTTTCTTTTTTTGTGATTCGATACTTATGAAAACAAAAAACAATCAAAGGCCAAAAACATTAAAATCAAAATTCAAAAAAGTGATATATCAAGCTAGATAACCAATTATTAGCAACCATGGTTTTGATACCAAATCATGCGAAATTCCTTGGCGCACAACCTTGGAACCAAAGAACCAAAAGGAATAAGAAAGATTCAATTGCTAAGAAGCTAGTTAGGAATATCAAATTCGTTTCCTGAAGGGCAAGAACCAAAAACAAAAGAAATATTGTGCGAGGAAATTGTAAGACGTCAGAAAATAGTATAAAAGATGAAATTTGGGTTCGAGAACACGGAGAACTAATATATTGGTTCTTTTTGTTTTTATTAATCGAGAATAGCATCTATTTAATCTCTTATAATAGTTTTTTCGATTCACATTTTTAATGTAATAAGGGTTTAAAGTGGCAGCCATAATTAATAATTTTTTTTAATTGAAAAAATTAGTAACTCCCTTGTTTTTTCAAAGAACAAAGATAGGTTGAAAACGGAATACAAAGAACATGAAAAAGATACAAAGAATTAAAAGAAAAGTACGAATTAAATTTTAAGGACGAAAATAATGATAACAACATTAAAATAAAGAGCATACTTTAGGGACCAAAGTTCTTTTTTGTTTTTATGATTTGTTACTTATGAAAACAAAAGACAAACAAAGTCCAAAAAATTTAAAAGTAAAATTCAAAAAGTTCATATATCAAGCTAGATAACCAATTATTAGCAACCATGGTTTTGATACCAAATGATGCGAAATGTTTTGGCGCACAACCTTGGAACCAAAGAACCAAAAGGAATAAGAAAGATTGATTTGCTAAGAAGGTGGTTAGGAAGATCAATTTCGTTTCCGGAAGGGCAAGAAACAAAAACAAAGCAATATTGTGCGACGAAATTGTAAGACGTCAGAAAATAGTATAAAAGAAGAAATTTGGGTGCGAGAACACGGAGAACTAATATATTGCTTCTGTTTGTTTTTATTAATCGAGAATAGCTTCCATTTAATCTCTTATAATAGTTTTTTTCGATTCACAGTTTAAATGTAATAATGGTTTAAAGTGGCAACCATAATTAATAATTTTTTTAATTCAAAAAATTAGTAACTCCCTTGTTTTTTCAAAGAACAAAGATAGGTTGAAAACTAAAAACAAAGAACATGAAAAAGATACAAAGAATTAAAAGAAAAGTATGAATTAAATTTTAAGGACGAAAATAATGATAACAACATTAAAATAAAGAACAAACTTTAGGGACCAAAGTTCTTTCTTTTTTTGTGATTCGATACTTATGAAAACAAAAAACAATCAAAGGCCAAAAACATTAAAATCAAAATTCAAAAAAGTGATATATCAAGCTAGATAACCAATTATTAGCAACCATGGTTTTGATACCAAATGATGCGAAATTCTTTGGCGCACAACCTTGGAACCAAAGAACCAAAAGGAATAAGAAAGATTGAATTGCTAAGAAGCTAGTTAGGAATATCAAATTCGTTTCCTGAAGGGCAAGAACCAAAAACAAAAGAAATATTGTGCGAGGAAATTGTAAGACGTCAGAAAATAGTATAAAAGATGAAATTTGGGTTCGAGAACACAGAGAACTAATATATTGGTTCTTTTTGTTTTTATTAATCGAGAATAGCATCTATTTAATCTCTTATAATAGTTTTTTCGATTCACATTTTTAATGTAATAAGGGTTTAAAGTGGCAGCCATAATTAATAATTTTTTTTAATTGAAAAAATTAGTAACTCCCTTGTTTTTTCAAAGAACAAAGATAGGTTGAAAACGGAATACAAAGAACATGAAAAAGATACAAAGAATTAAAAGAAAAGTACGAAATAAATTTTAAGGACGAAAATAATGATAACAACATTAAAATAAAGAACATACTTTAGGGACCAAAGTTCTTTTTTGTTTTTATGATTTGTTACTTATGAAAACAAAAGACAAACAAAGTCCAAAAAATTTAAAAGTAAAATTCAAAAAGTTCATATATCAAGCTAGATAACCAATTATTAGCAACCATGGTTTTGATACCAAATGATGCGAAATGTTTTGGCGCACAACCTTGGAACCAAAGAACCAAAAGGAATAAGAAAGATTGATTTGCTTAGAAGGTGGTTAGGAAGATCAATTTCGTTTCCGGAAGGGCAAGAAACAAAAACAAAGCAATATTGTGCGACGAAATTGTAAGACGTCAGAAAATAGTATAAAAGAAGAAATTTGGGTGCGAGAACACGGAGAACTAATATATTGCTTCTGTTTGTTTTTATTAATCGAGAATAGCTTCCATTTAATCTCTTATAATAGTTTTTTTCCATTCACAGTTTAAATGTAATAATGGTTTAAAGTGGCAACCATAATTAATAATTTTTTTAATTCAAAAAATTAGTAACTCCCTTGTTTTTTCAAAGAACAAAGATAGGTTGAAAACTAAAAACAAAGAACATGAAAAAGATACAAAGAATTAAAAGAAAAGTATGAATTAAATTTTAAGGACGAAAATAATGATAACAACATTAAAATAAAGAACAAACTTTAGGGACCAAAGTTCTTTCTTTTTTTGTGATTCGATACTTATGAAAACAAAAAACAATCAAAGGACAAAAACATTAAAATCAAAATTCAAAAAAGTGATATATCAAGCTAGATAACCAATTATTAGCAACCATGGTTTTGATACCAAATGATGCGAAATTCTTTGGCGCACAACCTTGGAACCAAAGAACCAAAAGGAATAAGAAAGATTGATTTGCTAAGAAGGTGGTTAGGAAGATCAATTTCGTTTCCGGAAGGGCAAGAAACAAAAACAAAGCAATATTGTGCGACGAAATTGTAAGACGTCAGAAAATAGTATAAAAGAAGAAATTTGGGTGCGAGAACACGGAGAACTAATATATTGGTTCTGTTTGTTTTTATTAATCGAGAATAGCTTCCATTTAATCTCTTATAATAGTTTTTTTCGATTCACATTTTTAATGTAATAAGGGTTTAAAGTGGCAACCATAATTAATAATTTTTTTTTATTGAAAAAATTAGTAACTCCCTTATTTTTTCAAAGAACAAAGATAGGTTGAAAACGGAATACAAAGAACATGAAAAAGATACAAAGAATTAAAAGAAAAGTACGAATTAAATTTTAAGGACGAAAATAATGATAACAACATTAAAATAAAGAACATACTTTAGGGACCAAAGTTCTTTTTTGTTTTTATGATTTGTTACTTATGAAAACAAAAGACAAACAAAGTCCAAAAAATTTAAAAGTAAAATTCAAAAAGTTCATATATCAAGCTAGATAACCAATTATTAGCAACCATGGTTTTGATACCAAATGATGCGAAATGTTTTGGCGCACAACCTTGGAACCAAAGAACCAAAAGGAATAAGAAATATTGATTTGCTAAGAAGGTGGTTAGGAAGATCAATTTCGTTTCCGGAAGGGCAAGAAACAAAAACAAAGCAATATTGTGCGACGAAATTGTAAGACGTCAGAAAATAGTATAAAAGAAGAAATTTGGGTGCGAGAACACGGAGAACTAATATATTGCTTCTGTTTGTTTTTATTAATCGAGAATAGCTTCCATTTAATCTCTTATAATAGTTTTTTTCGATTCACAGTTTAAATGTAATAATGGTTTAAAGTGGCAACCATAATTAATAATTTTTTTTTAATTGAAAGAATTAGTAACTCTCTTGTTTTTTCAAAGAACAAAGATAGGTTGAAAACTAAAAACAAAGAACATGAAAAAGATACAAAGAATGAAAAGAAAAGTATGAATTAAGTTTTAAGGACGAAAATAATGATAACAACATTAAAATAAAGAACAAACTTTAGGGACCAAAGTTCTTTCTTTTTTTGTGATTCGATACTTATGAAAACAAAAAACAATCAAAGTCCAAAAACATTAAAATCAAAATTCAACAAAGTGATATATCAAGCTAGATAACCAATTATTAGCAACTATGTTTTTGATACCAAATGATGCGAAATTTTTTGGTGCCCAACCTTGGAACCCAAGAACCAAAAGGAATAAGAAAGATTCAATTGCTAAGAAGCTGGTTAGGAATATCAAATTCATTTCCTGAAGGGGAAGAACCAAAAACAAAAGAAATATTGTGCGACGAAATTGTAAGACGTCAGAAAATAGTATAAAAGATTAAATTTGGGTTCGAGAACACGGAGAACTAATATATTGGTTCTTTTTGTTTTTATTAATCGAGAATACCATCCATTTAATATCTTATAATAGTTTTTTCGATTCACATTTTTAATGTAATAAGGGTTTAAAGTGGCAGCCATAATTAATAATTTTTTTTAATTGAAAAAATTAGTAACTCCCTTATTTTTTCAAAGAACAAAGATAGGTTGAAAACGGAATACAAAGAAAATGAAAAAGATACAAAGAATTAAAAGAAAAGTACGAATTAAATTTTAAGGACGAAAATAATGATAACAACATTAAAATAAAGAACATACTTTAGGGACCAAAGTTCTTTTTTGTTTTTATGATTTGTTACTTATGAAAACAAAAGACAAACAAAGTCCAAAAAATTTAAAAGTAAAATTCAAAAAGTTCATATATCAAGCTAGATAACCAATTATTAGCAACCATGGTTTTGATACCAAATGATGCGAAATGTTTTGGCGCACAACCTTGGAACCAAAGAACCAAAAGGAATAAGAAAGATTGATTTGCTAAGAAGGTGGTTAGGAAGATCAATTTCATTTCCTTAAGGGCAAGAAACAAAAACAAAGCAATATTGTGCGACGAAATTGTAAGACGTCAGAAAATAGTATAAAAGAAGAAATTTGGGTGCGAGAACACGGAGAACTAATATATTGCTTCTGTTTGTTTTTATTAATCTAGAATAGCTTCCATTTAATCTCTTATAATAGTTTTTTTCGATTCACAGTTTAAATGTAATAATGGTTTAAAGTGGCAACCATAATTAATAATTTTTTTTTAATTGAAAGAATTAGTAACTCTCTTGTTTTTTCAAAGAACAAAGATAGGTTGAAAACTGAAAACAAAGAACATGAAAAAGATACAAAGAATGAAAAGAAAAGTATGAATTAAGTTTTAAGGACGAAAATAATGATAACAACATTAAAATAAAGAACAAACTTTAGGGACCAAAGTTCTTTCTTTTTTTGTGATTTGTTACTTATGAAAACAAAAAACAATCAAAGTCCAAAATTTTAACATTAAAATTCAACAAAGTGATATATCAAGCTAGATAACCAATTATTAGCAACTATGGTTTTGATACCAAATGATGCGAAATTTTTTGGCGCACAACCTTGGAATCGAAGAACCAAAAGGAATAAGAAAGATTGAATTGCTAAGAAGCTGGTTAGGAATATCAAATTCGTTTCCTAATGGGCAAGAACCAAAAACAAAAGAAATATTGTGCGAGGAAATTGTAAGACGTCAGAAAATAGTATAAAAGATGAAATTTGGGTTCGAGAACACGGAGTACTAATATATTGGTTCTTTTTGTTTTTATTAATCGAGAATAGCATCTATTTAATCTCTTATAATAGTTTTTTCGATTCACATTTTTAATGTAATAAGGGTTTAAAGTGGCAACCATAATTAATAATTTTTTTTAATTGAAAAAATTAGTAACTCCCTTGTTTTTTCAAAGAACAAAGATAGGTTGAAAATGGAATACAAAGAACATGAAAAAGATACAAAGAATTAAAAGAAAAGTACGAATTAAATTTTAAGGACGAAAATAATGATAACAACATTAAAATAAAGAACATACTTTAGGGACCAAAGTTCTTTTTTGTTTTTATGATTTGTTACTTATGAAAACAAAAGACAAACAAAGTCCAAAAAATTTAAAAGTAAAATTCAAAAAGTTCATATATCAAGCTAGATAACCAATTATTAGCAACCATGGTTTTGATACCAAATGATGCGAAATGTTTTGGCGCACAACCTTGGAACCAAAGAACCAAAAGGAATAAGAAATATTGATTTGCTAAGAAGGTGGTTAGGAAGATCAATTTCGTTTCCGGAAGGGCAAGAAACAAAAACAAAGCAATATTGTGCGACGAAATTGTAAGACGTCAGAAAATAGTATAAAAGAAGAAATTTGGGTGCGAGAACACGGAGAACTAATATATTGCTTCTGTTTGTTTTTATTAATCGAGAATAGCTTCCATTTAATCTCTTATAATAGTTTTTTTCGATTCACAGTTTAAATGTAATAATGGTTTAAAGTGGCAACCATAATTAATAATTTTTTTTAATTGAAAGAATTAGTAACTCTCTTGTTTTTTCAAAGCACAAAGATAGGTTGAAAACAGAAAACAAAGAACATGAAAAAGATACAAAGAATGAAAAGAAAAGTATGAATTAAGTTTTAAGGACGAAAATAATGATAACAACATTAAAATAAAGAACAAACTTTAGGGACCAAAGTTCTTTCTTTTTTTGTGATTCGATACTTATGAAAACAAAAAACAATCAAAGTCCAAAAACATTAAAATCAAAATTCAACAAAGTGATATATCAAGCTAGATAACCAATTATTACCAACTATGTTTTTGATACCAAATGATGCGAAATTTTTTGGTGCCCAACCTTGGAACCCAAGAACCAAAAGGAATAAGAAAGATTCAATTGCTAAGAAGCTGGTTAGGAATATCAAATTCATTTCCTGAAGGGGAAGAACCAAAAACAAAAGAAATATTGTGCGACGAAATTGTAAGACGTCAGAAAATAGTATAAAAGATGAAATTTGGGTTCGAGAACACGGAGAACTAATATATTGGTTCTTATTGTTTTTATTAATCGAGAATACCATCCATTTAATATCTTATAATAGTTTTTTCGATTCACATTTTTAATGTAATAAGGGTTTAAAGTGGCAGCCATAATTAATAATTTTTTTTAATTGAAAAAATTAGTAACTCCCTTATTTTTTCAAAGAACAAAGATAGGTTGAAAACGGAATACAAAGAACATGAAAAAGATACAAAGAATTAAAAGAAAAGTACGAATTAAATTTTAAGGACGAAAATAATGATAACAACATTAAAATAAAGAACATACTTTAGGGACCAAAGTTCTTTTTTGTCTTTAAGATTTGTTACTTATGAAAACAAAAGACAAACAAAGTCCAAAAAATTTAAAAGTAAAATTCAAAAAGTTCATATATCAAGCTAGATAACCAATTATTAGCAACCATGGTTTTGATACCAAATGATGCGAAATGTTTTGGCGCACAACCTTGGAACCAAAGAACCAAAAGGAATAAGAAAGATTGATTTGCTAAGAAGGTGGTTAGGAAGATCAATTTCGTTTCCGGAAGGGCAAGAAACAAAAACAAAGCAATATTGTGCGACGAAATTGTAAGACGTCAGAAAATAGTATAAAAGAAGAAATTTGGGTGCGAGAACACGGAGAACTAATATATTGCTTCTGTTTGTTTTTATTAATCGAGAATAGCTTCCATTTAATCTCTTATAATAGTTTTTTTCGATTCACAGTTTAAATGTAATAATGGTTTAAAGTGGCAACCATAATTAATAATTTTTTTTAATTGAAAGAATTAGTAACTCTCTTGTTTTTTCAAAGCACAAAGATAGGTTGAAAACAGAAAACAAAGAACATGAAAAAGATACAAAGAATGAAAAGAAAAGTATGAATTAAGTTTTAAGGACGAAAATAATGATAACAACATTAAAATAAAGAACAAACTTTAGGGACCAAAGTTCTTTCTTTTTTTGTGATTCGATACTTATGAAAACAAAAAACAATCAAAGTCCAAAAACATTAAAATCAAAATTCAACAAAGTGATATATCAAGCTAGATAACCAATTATTACCAACTATGTTTTTGATACCAAATGATGCGAAATTTTTTGGTGCCCAACCTTGGAACCCAAGAACCAAAAGGAATAAGAAAGATTCAATTGCTAAGAAGCTGGTTAGGAATATCAAATTCATTTCCTGAAGGGGAAGAACCAAAAACAAAAGAAATATTGTGCGACGAAATTGTAAGACGTCAGAAAATAGTATAAAAGATGAAATTTGGGTTCGAGAACACGGAGAACTAATATATTGGTTCTTATTGTTTTTATTAATCGAGAATACCATCCATTTAATATCTTATAATAGTTTTTTCGATTCACATTTTTAATGTAATAAGGGTTTAAAGTGGCAGCCATAATTAATAATTTTTTTTAATTGAAAAAATTAGTAACTCCCTTATTTTTTCAAAGAACAAAGATAGGTTGAAAACGGAATACAAAGAACATGAAAAAGATACAAAGAATTAAAAGAAAAGTACGAATTAAATTTTAAATACGAAAATAATGATAACAACATTAAAATAAAGAACATACTTTAGGGACCAAAGTTCTTTTTTGTCTTTAAGATTTGTTACTTATGAAAACAAAAGACAAACAAAGTCCAAAAAATTTAAAAGTAAAATT
Source organism: Hippophae tibetana (assembly GCA_037013495.1). Lineage (NCBI taxonomy): Eukaryota > Viridiplantae > Streptophyta > Magnoliopsida > Rosales > Elaeagnaceae > Hippophae > Hippophae tibetana. The sequence continues at coordinate 47,117,307 of CM072807.1, forward strand.
CAAAAAGTTCATATATCAAGCTAGATAACCAATTATTAGCAACCATGGTTTTGATACCAAATGATGCGAAATGTTTTGGCGCACAACCTTGGAACCAAAGAACCAAAAGGAATAAGAAAGATTGATTTGCTAAGAAGGTGGTTAGGAAGATCAATTTCGTTTCCGGAAGGGCAAGAAACAAAAACAAAGCAATATTGTGCGACGAAATTGTAAGACGTCAGAAAATAGTATAAAAGAAGAAATTTGGGTGCGAGAACACGGAGAACTAATATATTGCTTCTGTTTGTTTTTATTAATCGAGAATAGCTTCCATTTAATCTCTTATAATAGTTTTTTTCGATTCACAGTTTAAATGTAATAATGGTTTAAAGTGGCAACCATAATTAATAATTTTTTTTAATTGAAAGAATTAGTAACTCTCTTGTTTTTTCAAAGCACAAAGATAGGTTGAAAACAGAAAACAAAGAACATGAAAAAGATACAAAGAATGAAAAGAAAAGTATGAATTAAGTTTTAAGGACGAAAATAATGATAACAACATTAAAATAAAGAACAAACTTTAGGGACCAAAGTTCTTTCTTTTTTTGTGATTCGATACTTATGAAAACAAAAAACAATCAAAGTCCAAAAACATTAAAATCAAAATTCAACAAAGTGATATATCAAGCTAGATAACCAATTATTACCAACTATGTTTTTGATACCAAATGATGCGAAATTTTTTGGTGCCCAACCTTGGAACCCAAGAACCAAAAGGAATAAGAAAGATTCAATTGCTAAGAAGCTGGTTAGGAATATCAAATTCATTTCCTGAAGGGGAAGAACCAAAAACAAAAGAAATATTGTGCGACGAAATTGTAAGACGTCAGAAAATAGTATAAAAGATGAAATTTGGGTTCGAGAACACGGAGAACTAATATATTGGTTCTTATTGTTTTTATTAATCGAGAATACCATCCATTTAATATCTTATAATAGTTTTTTCGATTCACATTTTTAATGTAATAAGGGTTTAAAGTGGCAGCCATAATTAATAATTTTTTTTAATTGAAAAAATTAGTAACTCCCTTATTTTTTCAAAGAACAAAGATAGGTTGAAAACGGAATACAAAGAACATGAAAAAGATACAAAGAATTAAAAGAAAAGTACGAATTAAATTTTAAGGACGAAAATAATGATAACAACATTAAAATAAAGAACAAACTTTAGGGACCAAAGTTCTTTCTTTTTTTGTGATTTGTTACTTATGAAAACAAAAAACAATCAAAGTCCAAAAAATTTAAAAGTAAAATTCAAAAAGTTCATATATCAAGCTAGATAACCAATTATTAGCAACCATGGTTTTGATACCAAATGATGCGAAATGTTTTGGCGCACAACCTTGGAACCAAAGAACCAAAAGGAATAAGAAAGATTGATTTGCTAAGAAGGTGGTTAGGAAGATCAATTTCGTTTCCGGAAGGGCAAGAAACAAAAACAAAGCAATATTGTGCGACGAAATTGTAAGACGTCAGAAAATAGTATAAAAGAAGAAATTTGGGTGCGAGAACACGGAGAACTAATATATTGCTTCTGTTTGTTTTTATTAATCGAGAATAGCTTCCATTTAATCTCTTATAATAGTTTTTTTCGATTCACAGTTTAAATGTAATAATGGTTTAAAGTGGCAACCATAATTAATAATTTTTTTTAATTGAAAGAATTAGTAACTCTCTTGTTTTTTCAAAGCACAAAGATAGGTTGAAAACAGAAAACAAAGAACATGAAAAAGATACAAAGAATGAAAAGAAAAGTATGAATTAAGTTTTAAGGACGAAAATAATGATAACAACATTAAAATAAAGAACAAACTTTAGGGACCAAAGTTTTTTCTTTTTTTGTGATTCGATACTTATGAAAACAAAAAACAATCAAAGTCCAAAAATATTAAAATCAAAATTCAACAAAGTGATATATCAAGCTAGATAACCAATTATTAGCAACTATGTTTTTGATACCAAATGATGCGAAATTTTTTGGTGCCCAACCTTGGAACCCAAGAACCAAAAGGAATAAGAAAGATTCAATTGCTAAGAAGCTGGTTAGGAATATCAAATTCATTTCCTGAAGGGGAAGAACCAAAAACAAAAGAAATATTGTGCGACGAAATTGTAAGACGTCAGAAAATAGTATAAAAGATTAAATTTGGGTTCGAGAACACGGAGAACTAATATATTGGTTCTTTTTGTTTTTATTAATCGAGAATACCATCCATTTAATATCTTATAATAGTTTTTTCGATTCACATTTTTAATGTAATAAGGGTTTAAAGTGGCAGCCATAATTAATAATTTTTTTTAATTGAAAAAATTAGTAACTCCCTTATTTTTTCAAAGAACAAAGATAGGTTGAAAACGGAATACAAAGAAAATGAAAAAGATACAAAGAATTAAAAGAAAAGTACGAATTAAATTTTAAGGACGAAAATAATGATAACAACATTAAAATAAAGAACATACTTTAGGGACCAAAGTTCTTTTTTGTTTTTATGATTTGTTACTTATGAAAACAAAAGACAAACAAAGTCCAAAAAATTTAAAAGTAAAATTCAAAAAGTTCATATATCAAGCTAGATAACCAATTATTAGCAACCATGGTTTTGATACCAAATGATGCGAAATGTTTTGGCGCACAACCTTGGAACCAAAGAACCAAAAGGAATAAGAAAGATTGATTTGCTAAGAAGGTGGTTAGGAAGATCAATTTCATTTCCTTAAGGGCAAGAAACAAAAACAAAGCAATATTGTGCGACGAAATTGTAAGACGTCAGAAAATAGTATAAAAGAAGAAATTTGGGTGCGAGAACACGGAGAACTAATATATTGCTTCTGTTTGTTTTTATTAATCTAGAATAGCTTCCATTTAATCTCTTATAATAGTTTTTTTCGATTCACAGTTTAAATGTAATAATGGTTTAAAGTGGCAACCATAATTAATAATTTTTTTTTAATTGAAAGAATTAGTAACTCTCTTGTTTTTTCAAAGAACAAAGATAGGTTGAAAACTGAAAACAAAGAACATGAAAAAGATACAAAGAATGAAAAGAAAAGTATGAATTAAGTTTTAAGGACGAAAATAATGATAACGACATTAAAATAAAGAACAAACTTTAGGGACCAAAGTTCTTTCTTTTTTTGTGATTTGTTACTTATGAAAACAAAAAACAATCAAAGTCCAAAATTTTAACATTAAAATTCAACAAAGTGATATATCAAGCTAGATAACCAATTATTAGCAACTATGGTTTTGATACCAAATGATGCGAAATTGTTTGGCGCACAACCTTGGAATCGAAGAACCAAAAGGAATAAGAAAGATTGAATTGCTAAGAAGCTGGTTAGGAATATCAAATTCGTTTCCTAATGGGCAAGAACCAAAAACAAAAGAAATATTGTGCGAGGAAATTGTAAGACGTCAGAAAATAGTATAAAAGATGAAATTTGGGTTCGAGAACACGGAGTACTAATATATTGGTTCTTTTTGTTTTTATTAATCGAGAATAGCATCTATTTAATCTCTTATAATAGTTTTTTCGATTCACATTTTTAATGTAATAAGGGTTTAAAGTGGCAACCATAATTAATAATTTTTTTTAATTGAAAAAATTAGTAACTCCCTTGTTTTTTCAAAGAACAAAGATAGGTTGAAAATGGAATACAAAGAACATGAAAAAGATACAAAGAATTAAAAGAAAAGTACGAATTAAATTTTAAGGACGAAAATAATGATAACAACATTAAAATAAAGAACATACTTTAGGGACCAAAGTTCTTTTTTGTTTTTATGATTTGTTACTTATGAAAACAAAAGACAAACAAAGTCCAAAAAATTTAAAAGTAAAATTCAAAAAGTTCATATATCAAGCTAGATAACCAATTATTAGCAACCATGGTTTTGATACCAAATGATGCGAAATGTTTTGGCGCACAACCTTGGAACCAAAGAACCAAAAGGAATAAGAAAGATTAATTTGCTAAGAAGGTGGTTAGGAAGATCAATTTCGTTTCCGGAAGGGCAAGAAACAAAAACAAAGCAATATTGTGCGACGAAATTGTATGACGTCAGAAAATAGTATAAAAGAAGAAATTTGGGTGCGAGAACACGGAGAACTAATATATTGCTTCTGTTTGTTTTTATTAATCGAGAATAGCTTCCATTTAATCTCTTATAATATTTTTTTTCGATTCACAGTTTAAATGTAATAATGGTTTAAAGTGGCAACCATAATTAATAATTTTTTTTTAATTGAAAGAATTAGTAACTCTCTTGTTTTTTCAAAGCACAAAGATAGGTTGAAAACAGAAAACAAAGAACATGAAAAAGATACAAAGAATGAAAAGAAAAGTATGAATTAAGTTTTAAGGACGAAAATAATGATAACAACATTAAAATAAAGAACAAACTTTAGGGACCAAAGTTCTTTCTTTTTTTGTGATTCGATACTTATGAAAACAAAAAACAATCAAAGTCCAAAAACATTAAAATCAAAATTCAACAAAGTGATATATCAAGCTAGATAACCAATTATTAGCAACTATGTTTTTGATACCAAATGATGCGAAATTTTTTGGTGCCCAACCTTGGAACCCAAGAACCAAAAGGAATAAGAAAGATTCAATTGCTAAGAAGCTGGTTAGGAATATCAAATTCATTTCCTGAAGGGGAAGAACCAAAAACAAAAGAAATATTGTGCGACGAAATGGTAAGACGTCAGAAAATAGTATAAAAGATGAAATTTGGGTTCGAGAACACGGAGAACTAATATATTGGTTCTTATTGTTTTTATTAATCGAGAATACCATCCATTTAATATCTTATAATAGTTTTTTCGATTCACATTTTTAATGTAATAAGGGTTTAAAGTGGCAGCCATAATTAATAATTTTTTTTAATTGAAAAAATTAGTAACTCCCTTATTTTTTCAAAGAACAAAGATAGGTTGAAAACGGAATACAAAGAACATGAAAAAGATACAAAGAATTAAAAGAAAAGTACGAATTAAATTTTAAGGACGAAAATAATGATAACAACATTAAAATAAAGAACATACTTTAGGGACCAAAGTTCTTTTTTGTTTTTATGATTTGTTACTTATGAAAACAAAAGACAAACAAAGTCCAAAAAATTTAAAAGTAAAATTCAAAAAGTTCATATATCAAGCTAGATAACCAATTATTAGCAACCATGGTTTTGATACCAAATGATGCGAAATGTTTTGGCGCACAACCTTGGAACCAAAGAACCAAAAGGAATAAGAAAGATTGATTTGCTAAGAAGGTGGTTAGGAAGATCAATTTCATTTCCTTAAGGGCAAGAAACAAAAACAAAGCAATATTGTGCGACGAAATTGTAAGACGTCAGAAAATAGTATAAAAGAAGAAATTTGGGTGCGAGAACACGGAGAACTAATATATTGCTTCTGTTTGTTTTTATTAATCTAGAATAGCTTCCATTTAATCTCTTATAATAGTTTTTTTCGATTCACAGTTTAAATGTAATAATGGTTTAAAGTGGCAACCATAATTAATAATTTTTTTTTAATTGAAAGAATTAGTAACTCTCTTGTTTTTTCAAAGAACAAAGATAGGTTGAAAACTGAAAACAAAGAACATGAAAAAGATACAAAGAATGAAAAGAAAAGTATGAATTAAGTTTTAAGGACGAAAATAATGATAACAACATTAAAATAAAGAACAAACTTTAGGGACCAAAGTTCTTTCTTTTTTTGTGATTTGTTACTTATGAAAACAAAAAACAATCAAAGTCCAAAATTTTAACATTAAAATTCAACAAAGTGATATATCAAGCTAGATAACCAATTATTAGCAACTATGGTTTTGATACCAAATGATGCGAAATTTTTTGGCGCACAACCTTGGAATCGAAGAACCAAAAGGAATAAGAAAGATTGAATTGCTAAGAAGCTGGTTAGGAATATCAAATTCGTTTCCTAATGGGCAAGAACCAAAAACAAAAGAAATATTGTGCGAGGAAATTGTAAGACGTCAGAAAATAGTATAAAAGATGAAATTTGGGTTCGAGAACACGGAGTACTAATATATTGGTTCTTTTTGTTTTTATTAATCGAGAATAGCATCTATTTAATCTCTTATAATAGTTTTTTCGATTCACATTTTTAATGTAATAAGGGTTTAAAGTGGCAACCATAATTAATAATTTTTTTTAATTGAAAAAATTAGTAACTCCCTTGTTTTTTCAAAGAACAAAGATAGGTTGAAAATGGAATACAAAGAACATGAAAAAGATACAAAGAATTAAAAGAAAAGTACGAATTAAATTTTAAGGACGAAAATAATGATAACAACATTAAAATAAAGAACATACTTTAGGGACCAAAGTTCTTTTTTGTTTTTATGATTTGTTACTTATGAAAACAAAAGACAAACAAAGTCCAAAAAATTTAAAAGTAAAATTCAAAAAGTTCATATATCAAGCTAGATAACCAATTATTAGCAACCATGGTTTTGATACCAAATGATGCGAAATGTTTTGGCGCACAACCTTGGAACCAAAGAACCAAAAGGAATAAGAAAGATTGATTTGCTAAGAAGGTGGTTAGGAAGATCAATTTCGTTTCCGGAAGGGCAAGAAACAAAAACAAAGCAATATTGTGCGACGAAATTGTATGACGTCAGAAAATAGTATAAAAGAAGAAATTTGGGTGCGAGAACACGGAGAACTAATATATTGCTTCTGTTTGTTTTTATTAATCGAGAATAGCTTCCATTTAATCTCTTATAATATTTTTTTTCGATTCACAGTTTAAATGTAATAATGGTTTAAAGTGGCAACCATAATTAATATTTTTTTTTTAATTGAAAGAATTAGTAACTCTCTTGTTTTTTCAAAGCACAAAGATAGGTTGAAAACAGAAAACAAAGAACATGAAAAAGATACAAAGAATGAAAAGAAAAGTATGAATTAAGTTTTAAGGACGAAAATAATGATAACAACATTAAAATAAAGAACAAACTTTAGGGACCAAAGTTCTTTCTTTTTTTGTGATTTGTTACTTATGAAAACAAAAAACAATCAAAGTCCAAAATTTTAACATTAAAATTCAACAAAGTGATATATCAAGCTAGATAACCAATTATTAGCAACTATGTTTTTGATACCAAATGATGCGAAATTTTTTGGTGCCCAACCTTGGAACCCAAGAACCAAAAGGAATAAGAAAGATTGAATTGCTAAGAAGCTGGTTAGGAATATCAAATTCATTTCCTGAAGGGCAAGAACCAAAAACAAAGGAATATTGTGCGACGAAATTGTAAGACGTCAGAAAATAGTATAAAAGATGAAATTTGGGTTCGACAACACGGAGAACTAATATATTGGTTCTTTTTGTTTTTATTAATCGAGAATACCATCCATTTAATATCTTATAATAGTTTTTTCGATTCACATTTTTAATGTAATAAGGGTTTAAAGTGGCGACCATAATTAATAATTTTTTTTAATTGAAAAAATTAGTAACTCCCTTGTTTTTTCAAAGAACAAAGATAGGTTGAAAACAGAAAACAAAGAACATGAAAAAGATACAAAGAATGAAAAGAAAAGTACAAATTAAATTTTAAGGACGAAAAAAATAATAACAACATTAAAATAAAGAACAAACTTTAGGGACCAAGGTTCTTTCTTTTTTTATGATTTGTTACTTATGAAAACAAAAGACAAACAAAGTCCAAAAACTTTAAAATTAAAATTCAAAAAGTTCATATATCAAGCTAGATAACCAATTATTAGCAACCATGGTTTTGATACCAAATGATACGAAATGTTTTGGCGCACAACCTTGGAACCAAAGAACCAAAAGGAATAAGAAAGATTGATTTGCTACGAAGGTGGTTATGAAGATCAAATTGGTATCCTAATGGGCAAGAACCAAAAACAAAGCAATATTTTGCCACGAAATTGTAAGACGTCAGAAAATAGTGTAAAAGATGAAATTTCGGTTCGAGAACACGGAGAACTAATATATTGCTTCTGTTTGTTTTTATTAATCGAGAATAGCTTCCATTTAATCTCTTATAATAGTTTTTTCGATTCACAGTTTAAATGTAATAAGGGTTTAAAGTGGCAACCATAATTAATAATTTTTTTTAATTGAAAGAATTAGTAACTCCCTTGTTTTTTCAAAGAACAAAGATAGGTTGAAAACTGAAAACAAAGAACATGAAAAAGATACAAAGAATGAAAAGAAAAGTATGAATTAAGTTTTAAGGACGAAAATAATGATAACAACATTAAAATAAAGAACATACTTTAGGGGCCAAAGTTCTTTTTTGTTTATATGATTTGTTACTTGTGAAAACAAAAGACAAACAAAGTCCAAAAAATTTAAAAGTAAAATTCAAAAAGTTCATATATCAAGATAGATAACCAATTATTAGCAACCATGGTTTTGATACCAAATGATGCGAAATGTTTTGGCGCACAACCTTCGAACCAAAGAACCAAAAGGAATAAGAAAGATTGATTTGCTAAGAAGGTGCTTAGGAAGATCAATTTCATTTCCGGAAGGGCAAGAAACAAAAACAAAGCAATATTGTGCGACGAAATTGTAAGACGTCAGAAAATAGTATAAAAGAAGAAATTTGGGTGCGAGAACACGGAGAACTAATATATTGCTTCTTTTTGTTTTTATTAATCGAGAATAGCATCTATTTAATCTCTTATAATAGTTTTTTCGATTCACATTTTTAATGTAATAAGGGTTTAAAGTGGCAACCATAATTAATAATTTTTTTTAATTGAAAAAATTAGTAACTCCCTTGTTTTTTCAAAGAACAAAGATAGGTTGAAAATGGAATACAAAGAACATGAAAAAGATACAAAGAATTAAAAGAAAAGTACGAATTAAATTTTATGGACGAAAATAATGATAACAACATTAAAATAAAGAACATACTTTAGGGACCAAAGTTCTTTTTTGTTTTTATGATTTGTTACTTATGAAAACAAAAGACAAACAAAGTCCAAAAAATTTAAAAGTAAAATTCAAAAAGTTCATATATCAAGCTAGATAACCAATTATTAGCAACCATGGTTTTGATACCAAATGATGCGAAATGTTTTGGCGCACAACCTTGGAACCAAAGAACCAAAAGGAATAAGAAAGATTGATTTGCTAAGAAGGTGGTTAGGAAGATCAATTTCGTTTCCGGAAGGGCAAGAAACAAAAACAAAGCAATATTGTGCGACGAAATTGTATGACGTCAGAAAATAGTATAAAAGAAGAAATTTGGGTGCGAGAACACGGAGAACTAATATATTGCTTCTGTTTGTTTTTATTAATCGAGAATAGCTTCCATTTAATCTCTTATAATATTTTTTTTCGATTCACAGTTTAAATGTAATAATGGTTTAAAGTGGCAACCATAATTAATATTTTTTTTTTAATTGAAAGAATTAGTAACTCTCTTGTTTTTTCAAAGCACAAAGATAGGTTGAAAACAGAAAACAAAGAACATGAAAAAGATACAAAGAATGAAAAGAAAAGTATGAATTAAGTTTTAAGGACGAAAATAATGATAACAACATTAAAATAAAGAACAAACTTTAGGGACCAAAGTTCTTTCTTTTTTTGTGATTTGTTACTTATGAAAACAAAAAACAATCAAAGTCCAAAATTTTAACATTAAAATTCAACAAAGTGATATATCAAGCTAGATAACCAATTATTAGCAACTATGTTTTTGATACCAAATGATGCGAAATTTTTTGGTGCCCAACCTTGGAACCCAAGAACCAAAAGGAATAAGAAAGATTGAATTGCTAAGAAGCTGGTTAGGAATATCAAATTCATTTCCTGAAGGGCAAGAACCAAAAACAAAGGAATATTGTGCGACGAAATTGTAAGACGTCAGAAAATAGTATAAAAGATGAAATTTGGGTTCGACAACACGGAGAACTAATATATTGGTTCTTTTTGTTTTTATTAATCGAGAATACCATCCATTTAATATCTTATAATAGTTTTTTCGATTCACATTTTTAATGTAATAAGGGTTTAAAGTGGCGACCATAATTAATAATTTTTTTTAATTGAAAAAATTAGTAACTCCCTTGTTTTTTCAAAGAACAAAGATAGGTTGAAAACAGAAAACAAAGAACATGAAAAAGATACAAAGAATGAAAAGAAAAGTACAAATTAAATTTTAAGGACGAAAAAAATAATAACAACATTAAAATAAAGAACAAACTTTAGGGACCAAGGTTCTTTCTTTTTTTATGATTTGTTACTTATGAAAACAAAAGACAAACAAAGTCCAAAAACTTTAAAATTAAAATTCAAAAAGTTCATATATCAAGCTAGATAACCAATTATTAGCAACCATGGTTTTGATACCAAATGATACGAAATGTTTTGGCGCACAACCTTGGAACCAAAGAACCAAAAGGAATAAGAAAGATTGATTTGCTACGAAGGTGGTTATGAAGATCAAATTGGTATCCTAATGGGCAAGAACCAAAAACAAAGCAATATTTTGCCACGAAATTGTAAGACGTCAGAAAATAGTGTAAAAGATGAAATTTCGGTTCGAGAACACGGAGAACTAATATATTGCTTCTGTTTGTTTTTATTAATCGAGAATAGCTTCCATTTAATCTCTTATAATAGTTTTTTCGATTCACAGTTTAAATGTAATAAGGGTTTAAAGTGGCAACCATAATTAATAATTTTTTTTAATTGAAAGAATTAGTAACTCCCTTGTTTTTTCAAAGAACAAAGATAGGTTGAAAACTGAAAACAAAGAACATGAAAAAGATACAAAGAATGAAAAGAAAAGTATGAATTAAGTTTTAAGGACGAAAATAATGATAACAACATTAAAATAAAGAACATACTTTAGGGGCCAAAGTTCTTTTTTGTTTATATGATTTGTTACTTGTGAAAACAAAAGACAAACAAAGTCCAAAAAATTTAAAAGTAAAATTCAAAAAGTTCATATATCAAGATAGATAACCAATTATTAGCAACCATGGTTTTGATACCAAATGATGCGAAATGTTTTGGCGCACAACCTTCGAACCAAAGAACCAAAAGGAATAAGAAAGATTGATTTGCTAAGAAGGTGCTTAGGAAGATCAATTTCATTTCCGGAAGGGCAAGAAACAAAAACAAAGCAATATTGTGCGACGAAATTGTAAGACGTCAGAAAATAGTATAAAAGAAGAAATTTGGGTGCGAGAACACGGAGAACTAATATATTGCTTCTTTTTGTTTTTATTAATCGAGAATAGCATCTATTTAATCTCTTATAATAGTTTTTTCGATTCACATTTTTAATGTAATAAGGGTTTAAAGTGGCAACCATAATTAATAATTTTTTTTAATTGAAAAAATTAGTAACTCCCTTGTTTTTTCAAAGAACAAAGATAGGTTGAAAATGGAATACAAAGAACATGAAAAAGATACAAAGAATTAAAAGAAAAGTACGAATTAAATTTTATGGACGAAAATAATGATAACAACATTAAAATAAAGAACATACTTTAGGGACCAAAGTTCTTTTTTGTTTTTATGATTTGTTACTTATGAAAACAAAAGACAAACAAAGTCCAAAAAATTTAAAAGTAAAATTCAAAAAGTTCATATATCAAGCTAGATAACCAATTATTAGCAACCATGGTTTTGATACCAAATGATGCGAAATGTTTTGGCGCACAACCTTGGAACCAAAGAACCAAAAGGAATAAGAAAGATTGATTTGCTAAGAAGGTGGTTAGGAAGATCAATTTCGTTTCCGGAAGGGCAAGAAACAAAAACAAAGCAATATTGTGCGACGAAATTGTAAGACGTCAGAAAATAGTAAAAAAGAAGAAATTTGGGTGCGAGAACACGGAGAACTAAGATATTGCTTCTGTTTGTTTTTATTAATCGAGAATAGCTTCCATTTAATCTCTTATAATAGTTTTTTTCGATTCACAGTTTAAATGTAATAATGGTTTAAAGTGGCAACCATAATTAATAATTTTTTTTTAATTGAAAGAATTAGTAACTCTCTTGTTTTTTCAAAGAACAAAGATAGGTTGAAAACTGAAAACAAAGAACATGAAAAAGATACAAAGAATGAAAAGAAAAGTATGAATTAAGTTTTAAGGACGAAAATAATGATAACAACATTAAAATAAAGAACAAACTTTAGGGACCAAAGTTATTTCTTTTTTTGTGATTTGTTACTTATGAAATCAAAAAACAATCAAAGTCCAAAATTTTAACATTAAAATTCAACAAAGTGATATATCAAGCTAGATAACCAATTATTAGCAACTATGTTTTTGATACCAAATGATGCGAAATTTTTTGGTGCCCAACCTTGGAACCCAAGAACCAAAAGGAATAAGAAAGATTGAATTGCTAAGAAGCTGGTTAGGAATATCAAATTCATTTCCTGAAGGGCAAGAACCAAAAACAAAGGAATATTGTGCGACGAAATTGTAAGACGTCAGAAAATAGTATAAAAGATGAAATTTGGGTTCGAGAACACGGAGTACTAATATATTGGTTCTTTTTGTTTTTATTAATCGAGAATACCATCCATTTAATATCTTATAATAGTTTTTTCGATTCACATTTTTAATGTAATAAGGGTTTAAAGTGGCAACCATAATTAATAATTTTTTTTAATTGAAAAAATTAGTAACTCCCTTGTTTTTTCAAAGAACAAAGATAGGTTGAAAACTGAAAACAAAGAACATGAAAAAGATACAAAGAATGAAAAGAAAAGTATGAATTAAGTTTTAAGGACGAAAATAATGATAACAACATTAAAATAAAGAACAAACTTTAGGGACCAAAGTTCTTTCTTTTTTTGTGATTTGTTACTTATGAAAAGAAAAAACAATCAAAGTCCAAAATTTTAACATTAAAATTCAACAAAGTGATATATCAAGCTAGATAACCAATTATTAGCAACTATGGTTTTGATACCAAATGATGCGAAATTTTTTGGCGCACAACCTTGGAACCAAAGAACCAAAAGGAATAAGAAAGATTCAATTGCTAAGAAGCTAGTTAGGAATATCAAATTCGTTTCCTGAAGGGCAAGAACCAAAAACAAAAGAAATATTGTGCGAGGAAATTGTAAGACGTCAGAAAATAGTATAAAAGATGAAATTTGGGTTCGAGAACACGGAGAACTAATATATTGGTTCTTTTTGTTTTTATTAATCGAGAATAGCATCTATTTAATCTCTTATAATAGTTTTTTCGATTCACATTTTTAATGTAATAAGGGTTTAAAGTGGCAGCCATAATTAATAATTTTTTTTAATTGAAAAAATTAGTAACTCCCTTATTTTTTCAAAGAACAAAGATAGGTTGAAAACGGAATACAAAGAACATGAAAAAGATACAAAGAATTAAAAGAAAAGTACGAATTAAATTTTAAGGACGAAAATAATGATAACAACATTAAAATAAAGAACATACTTTAGGGACCAAAGTTCTTTTTTGTTTTTATGATTTGTTACTTATGAAAACAAAAGACAAACAAAGTCCAAAAAATTTAACATTAAAATTCAACAAAGTGATATATCAAGCTAGATAACCAATTATTAGCAACTATGGTTTTGATACCAAATGATGCGAAATTTTTTGGTGCCCAACCTTGGAACCCAAGAACCAAAAGGAATAAGAAAGATTCAATTGCTAAGAAGCTGGTTAGGAATATCAAATTCATTTCCTGAAGGGGAAGAACCAAAAACAAAAGAAATATTGTGCGACGAAATTGTAAGACGTCAGAAAATAGTATAAAAGATGAAATTTAGGTTCGAGAACACGGAGAACTAATATATTGGTTCTTATTGTTTTTATTAATCGAGAATACCATCCATTTAATATCTTATAATAGTTTTTTCGATTCACATTTTTAATGTAATAAGGGTTTAAAGTGGCAGCCATAATTAATAATTTTTTTTAATTGAAAAAATTAGTAACTCCCTTATTTTTTCAAAGAACAAAGATAGGTTGAAAACGGAATACAAAGAACATGAAAAAGATACAAAGAATTAAAAGAAAAGTACGAATTAAATTTTAAGGACGAAAATAATGATAACAACATTAAAATAAAGAACATACTTTAGGGACCAAAGTTCTTTTTTGTTTTTATGATTTGTTACTTATGAAAACAAAAGACAAACAAAGTCCAAAAAATTTAAAAGTAAAATTCAAAAAGTTCATATATCAAGCTAGATAACCAATTATTAGCAACCATGGTTTTGATACCAAATGATGCGAAATGTTTTGGCGCACAACCTTGGAACCAAAGAACCAAAAGGAATAAGAAATATTGATTTGCTAAGAAGGTGGTTAGGAAGATCAATTTCATTTCCTTAAGGGCAAGAAACAAAAACAAAGCAATATTGTGCGACGAAATTGTAAGACGTCAGAAAATAGTATAAAAGAAGAAATTTGGGTGCGAGAACACGGAGAACTAATATATTGCTTCTGTTTGTTTTTATTAATCTAGAATAGCTTCCATTTAATCTCTTATAATAGTTTTTTTTCGATTCACAGTTTAAATGTAATAATGGTTTAAAGTGGCAACCATAATTAATAATTTTTTTTTAATTGAAAGAATTAGTAAGTCTCTTGTTTTTTCAAAGAACAAAGATAGGTTGAAAACTGAAAACAAAGAACATGAAAAAGATACAAAGAATGAAAAGAAAAGTATGAATTAAGTTTTAAGGACGAAAATAATGATAACAACATTAAAATAAAGAACAAACTTTAGGGACCAAAGTTCTTTCTTTTTTTGTGATTTGTTACTTATGAAAACAAAAAACAATCAAAGTCCAAAATTTTAACATTAAAATTCAACAAAGTGATATATCAAGCTAGATAACCAATTATTAGCAACTATGGTTTTGATACCAAATGATGCGAAATTTTTTGGCGCACAACCTTGGAATCGAAGAACCAAAAGGAATAAGAAAGATTGAATTGCTAAGAAGCTGGTTAGGAATATCAAATTCGTTTCCTAATGGGCAAGAACCAAAAACAAAAGAAATATTGTGCGAGGAAATTGTAAGACGTCAGAAAATAGTATAATAGATGAAATTTGGGTTCGAGAACACGGAGTACTAATATATTGGTTCTTTTTGTTTTTATTAATCGAGAATAGCATCTATTTAATCTCTTATAATAGTTTTTTCGATTCACATTTTTAATGTAATAAGGGTTTAAAGTGGCAACCATAATTAATAATTTTTTTTAATTGAAAAAATTAGTAACTCCCTTGTTTTTTCAAAGAACAAAGATAGGTTGAAAATGGAATACAAAGAACATGAAAAAGATACAAAGAATTAAAAGAAAAGTACGAATTAAATTTTAAGGACGAAAATAATGATAACAACATTAAAATAAAGAACATACTTTAGGGACCAAAGTTCTTTTTTGTTTTTATGATTTGTTACTTATGAAAACAAAAGACAAACAAAGTCCAAAAAATTTAAAAGTAAAATTCAAAAAGTTCATATATCAAGCTAGATAACCAATTATTAGCAACCATGGTTTTGATACCAAATGATGCGAAATGTTTTGGCGCACAACCTTGGAACCAAAGAACCAAAAGGAATAAGAAAGATTGATTTGCTAAGAAGGTGGTTAGGAAGATCAATTTCGTTTCCGGAAGGGCAAGAAACAAAAACAAAGCAATATTGTGCGACGAAATTGTATGACGTCAGAAAATAGTATAAAAGAAGAAATTTGGGTGCGAGAACACGGAGAACTAATATATTGCTTCTGTTTGTTTTTATTAATCGAGAATAGCTTCCATTTAATCTCTTATAATATTTTTTTTCGATTCACAGTTTAAATGTAATAATGGTTTAAAGTGGCAACCATAATTAATAATTTTTTTTTAATTGAAAGAATTAGTAACTCTCTTGTTTTTTCAAAGCACAAAGATAGGTTGAAAACAGAAAACAAAGAACATGAAAAAGATACAAAGAATGAAAAGAAAAGTATGAATTAAGTTTTAAGGACGAAAATAATGATAACAACATTAAAATAAAGAACAAACTTTAGGGACCAAAGTTCTTTCTTTTTTTGTGATTTGTTACTTATGAAAACAAAAAACAATCAAAGTCCAAAATTTTAACATTAAAATTCAACAAAGTGATATATCAAGCTAGATAACCAATTATTAGCAACTATGTTTTTGATACCAAATGATGCGAAATTTTTTGGTGCCCAACCTTGGAACCCAAGAACCAAAAGGAATAAGAAAGATTGAATTGCTAAGAAGCTGGTTAGGAATATCAAATTCATTTCCTGAAGGGCAAGAACCAAAAACAAAGGAATATTGTGCGACGAAATTGTAAGACGTCAGAAAATAGTATAAAAGATGAAATTTGGGTTCGACAACACGGAGAACTAATATATTGGTTCTTTTTGTTTTTATTAATCGAGAATACCATCCATTTAATATCTTATAATAGTTTTTTCGATTCACATTTTTAATGTAATAAGGGTTTAAAGTGGCGACCATAATTAATAATTTTTTTTAATTGAAAAAATTAGTAACTCCCTTGTTTTTTCAAAGAACAAAGATAGGTTGAAAACAGAAAACAAAGAACATGAAAAAGATACAAAGAATGAAAAGAAAAGTACAAATTAAATTTTAAGGACGAAAAAAATAATAACAACATTAAAATAAAGAACAAACTTTAGGGACCAAGGTTCTTTCTTTTTTTATGATTTGTTACTTATGAAAACAAAAGACAAACAAAGTCCAAAAACTTTAAAATTAAAATTCAAAAAGTTCATATATCAAGCTAGATAACCAATTATTAGCAACCATGGTTTTGATACCAAATGATACGAAATGTTTTGGCGCACAACCTTGGAACCAAAGAACCAAAAGGAATAAGAAAGATTGATTTGCTACGAAGGTGGTTATGAAGATCAAATTGGTATCCTAATGGGCAAGAACCAAAAACAA
The DNA here is from genome assembly GCA_037013495.1 of Hippophae tibetana. Lineage (NCBI taxonomy): Eukaryota > Viridiplantae > Streptophyta > Magnoliopsida > Rosales > Elaeagnaceae > Hippophae > Hippophae tibetana. The sequence continues at coordinate 47,134,320 of CM072807.1, forward strand.
AGCAATATTTTGCCACGAAATTGTAAGACGTCAGAAACTAGTGTAAAAGATGAAATTTCGGTTCGAGAACACGGAGAACTAATATATTGCTTCTGTTTGTTTTTATTAATCGAGAATAGCTTCCATTTAATCTCTTATAATAGTTTTTTCGATTCACAGTTTAAATGTAATAAGGGTTTAAAGTGGCAACCATAATTAATAATTTTTTTTAATTGAAAGAATTAGTAACTCCCTTGTTTTTTCAAAGAACAAAGATAGGTTGAAAACTGAAAACAAAGAACATGAAAAAGATACAAAGAATGAAAAGAAAAGTATGAATTAAGTTTTAAGGACGAAAATAATGATAACAACATTAAAATAAAGAACATACTTTAGGGGCCAAAGTTCTTTTTTGTTTATATGATTTGTTACTTGTGAAAACAAAAGACAAACAAAGTCCAAAAAATTTAAAAGTAAAATTCAAAAAGTTCATATATCAAGATAGATAACCAATTATTAGCAACCATGGTTTTGATACCAAATGATGCGAAATGTTTTGGCGCACAACCTTCGAACCAAAGAACCAAAAGGAATAAGAAAGATTGATTTGCTAAGAAGGTGCTTAGGAAGATCAATTTCATTTCCGGAAGGGCAAGAAACAAAAACAAAGCAATATTGTGCGACGAAATTGTAAGACGTCAGAAAATAGTATAAAAGAAGAAATTTGGGTGCGAGAACACGGAGAACTAATATATTGCTTCTTTTTGTTTTTATTAATCGAGAATAGCATCTATTTAATCTCTTATAATAGTTTTTTCGATTCACATTTTTAATGTAATAAGGGTTTAAAGTGGCAACCATAATTAATAATTTTTTTTAATTGAAAAAATTAGTAACTCCCTTGTTTTTTCAAAGAACAAAGATAGGTTGAAAATGGAATACAAAGAACATGAAAAAGATACAAAGAATTAAAAGAAAAGTACGAATTAAATTTTATGGACGAAAATAATGATAACAACATTAAAATAAAGAACATACTTTAGGGACCAAAGTTCTTTTTTGTTTTTATGATTTGTTACTTATTAAAACAAAAGACAAACAAAGTCCAAAAAATTTAAAAGTAAAATTCAAAAAGTTCATATATCAAGCTAGATAACCAATTATTAGCAACCATGGTTTTGATACCAAATGATGCGAAATGTTTTGGCGCACAACCTTGGAACCAAAGAACCAAAAGGAATAAGAAAGATTGATTTGCTAAGAAGGTGGTTAGGAAGATCAATTTCGTTTCCGGAAGGGCAAGAAACAAAAACAAAGCAATATTGTGCGACGAAATTGTAAGACGTCAGAAAATAGTATAAAAGAAGAAATTTGGGTGCGAGAACACGGAGAACTAATATATTGCTTCTGTTTGTTTTTATTAATCGAGAATAGCTTCCATTTAATCTCTTATAATAGTTTTTTTCGATTCACAGTTTAAATGTAATAATGGTTTAAAGTGGCAACCATAATTAATAATTTTTTTTTAATTGAAAGAATTAGTAACTCTCTTGTTTTTTCAAAGAACAAAGATAGGTTGAAAACTGAAAACAAAGAACATGAAAAAGATACAAAGAATGAAAAGAAAAGTATGAATTAAGTTTTAAGGACGAAAATAATGATAACAACATTAAAATAAAGAACAAACTTTAGGGACCAAAGTTCTTTCTTTTTTTGTGATTTGTTACTTATGAAAACAAAAAACAATCAAAGTCCAAAATTTTAACATTAAAATTCAACAAAGTGATATATCAAGCTAGATAACCAATTATTAGCAACTATGTTTTTGATACCAAATGATCCGAAATTTTTTGGTGCCCAACCTTGGAACCCAAGAACCAAAAGGAATAAGAAAGATTGAATTGCTAAGAAGCTGGTTAGGAATATCAAATTCATTTCCTGAAGGGCAAGAACCAAAAACAAAGGAATATTGTGCGACGAAATTGTAAGACGTCAGAAAATAGTATAAAAGATGAAATTTGGGTTCGAGAACACGGAGTACTAATATATTGGTTCTTTTTGTTTTTATTAATCGAGAATACCATCCATTTAATATCTTATAATAGTTTTTTCGATTCACATTTTTAATGTAATAAGGGTTTAAAGTGGCAACCATAATTAATAATTTTTTTTAATTGAAAAAATTAGTAACTCCCTTGTTTTTTCAAAGAACAAAGATAGGTTGAAAACTGAAAACAAAGAACATGAAAAAGATACAAAGAATGAAAAGAAAAGTATGAATTAAGTTTTAAGGACGAAAATAATGATAACAACATTAAAATAAAGAACAAACTTTAGGGACCAAAGTTCTTTCTTTTTTTGTGATTTGTTACTTATGAAAACAAAAAACAATCAAAGTCCAAAATTTTAACATTAAAATTCAACAAAGTGATATATCAAGCTAGATAACCAATTATTAGCAACTATGGTTTTGATACCAAATGATGCGAAATTTTTTGGCGCACAACCTTGGAACCAAAGAACCAAAAGGAATAAGAAAGATTCAATTGCTAAGAAGCTAGTTAGGAATATCAAATTCGTTTCCTGAAGGGCAAGAACCAAAAACAAAAGAAATATTGTGCGAGGAAATTGTAAGACGTCAGAAAATAGTATAAAAGATGAAATTTGGGTTCGAGAACACGGAGAACTAATATATTGGTTCTTTTTGTTTTTATTAATCGAGAATAGCATCTATTTAATCTCTTATAATAGTTTTTTCGATTCACATTTTTAATGTAATAAGGGTTTAAAGTGGCAGCCATAATTAATAATTTTTTTTAATTGAAAAAATTAGTAACTCCCTTATTTTTTCAAAGAACAAAGATAGGTTGAAAACGGAATACAAAGAACATGAAAAAGATACAAAGAATTAAAAGAAAAGTACGAATTAAATTTTAAGGACGAAAATAATGATAACAACATTAAAATAAAGAACATACTTTAGGGACCAAAGTTCTTTTTTGTTTTTATGATTTGTTACTTATGAAAACAAAAGACAAACAAAGTCCAAAAAATTTAACATTAAAATTCAACAAAGTGATATATCAAGCTAGATAACCAATTATTAGCAACTATGGTTTTGATACCAAATGATGCGAAATTTTTTGGCGCACAACCTTGGAATCGAAGAACCAAAAGGAATAAGAAAGATTGAATTGCTAAGAAGCTGGTTAGGAATATCAAATTCGTTTCCTAATGGGCAAGAACCAAAAACAAAAGAAATATTGTGCGAGGAAATTGTAAGACGTCAGAAAATAGTATAAAAGATGAAATTTGGGTTCGAGAACACGGAGTACTAATATATTGGTTCTTTTTGTTTTTATTAATCGAGAATAGCATCTATTTAATCTCTTATAATAGTTTTTTCGATTCACATTTTTAATGTAATAAGGGTTTAAAGTGGCAACCATAATTAATAATTTTTTTTAATTGAAAAAATTAGTAACTCCCTTGTTTTTTCAAAGAACAAAGATAGGTTGAAAATGGAATACAAAGAACATGAAAAAGATACAAAGAATTAAAAGAAAAGTACGAATTAAATTTTAAGGACAAAAATAATGATAACAACATTAAAATAAAGAACATACTTTAGGGACCAAAGTTCTTTTTTGTTTTTATGATTTGTTACTTATGAAAACAAAAGACAAACAAAGTCCAAAAAATTTAAAAGTAAAATTCAAAAAGTTCATATATCAAGCTAGATAACCAATTATTAGCAACCATGGTTTTGATACCAAATGATGCGAAATGTTTTGGCGCACAACCTTGGAACCAAAGAACCAAAAGGAATAAGAAAGATTGATTTGCTAAGAAGGTGGTTAGGAAGATCAATTTCGTTTCCGGAAGGGCAAGAAACAAAAACAAAGCAATATTGTGCGACGAAATTGTAAGACGTCAGAAAATAGTATAAAAGAAGAAATTTGGGTGCGAGAACACGGAGAACTAATATATTGCTTCTGTTTGTTTTTATTAATCGAGAATAGCTTCCATTTAATCTCTTATAATAGTTTTTTTCGATTCACAGTTTAAATGTAATAATGGTTTAAAGTGGCAACCATAATTAATAATTTTTTTTTAATTGAAAGAATTAGTAACTCTCTTGTTTTTTCAAAGAACAAAGATAGGTTGAAAACTGAAAACAAAGAACATGAAAAAGATACAAAGAATGAAAAGAAAAGTATGAATTAAGTTTTAAGGACGAAAATAATGATAACAACATTAAAATAAAGAACAAACTTTAGGGACCAAAGTTCTTTCTTTTTTTGTGATTTGTTACTTATGAAAACAAAAAACAATCAAAGTCCAAAATTTTAACATTAAAATTCAACAAAGTGATATATCAAGCTAGATAACCAATTATTAGCAACTATGGTTTTGATACCAAATGATGCGAAATTTTTTGGCGCACAACCTTGGAACCAAAGAACCAAAAGGAATAAGAAAGATTCAATTGCTAAGAAGCTAGTTAGGAATATCAAATTCGTTTCCTGAAGGGCAAGAACCAAAAACAAAAGAAATATTGTGCGAGGAAATTGTAAGACGTCAGAAAATAGTATAAAAGATGAAATTTGGGTTCGAGAACACGGAGAACTAATATATTGGTTCTTTTTGTTTTTATTAATCGAGAATAGCATCTATTTAATCTCTTATAATAGTTTTTTCGATTCACATTTTTAATGTAATAAGGGTTTAAAGTGGCAGCCATAATTAATAATTTTTTTTAATTGAAAAAATTAGTAACTCCCTTATTTTTTCAAAGAACAAAGATAGGTTGAAAACGGAATACAAAGAACGTGAAAAAGATACAAAGAATTAAAAGAAAAGTACGAATTAAATTTTAAGGACGAAAATAATGATAACAACATTAAAATAAAGAACATACTTTAGGGACCAAAGTTCTTTTTTGTTTTTATGATTTGTTACTTATGAAAACAAAAGACAAACAAAGTCCAAAAAATTTAAAAGTAAAATTCAAAAAGTTCATATATCAAGCTAGATAACCAATTATTAGCAACCATGGTTTTGATACCAAATGATGCGAAATGTTTTGGCGCACAACCTTGGAACCAAAGAACCAAAAGGAATAAGAAAGATTGATTTGCTAAGAAGGTGGTTAGGAAGATCAATTTCGTTTCCGGAAGGGCAAGAAACAAAAACAAAGCAATATTGTGCGACGAAATTGTTAGACGTCAGAAAATAGTATAAAAGAAGAAATTTGGGTGCGAGAACACGGAGAACTAATATATTGCTTCTGTTTGTTTTTATTAATCGAGAATAGCTTCCATTTAATCTCTTATAATAGTTTTTTTCGATTCACAGTTTAAATGTAATAATGGTTTAAAGTGGCAACCATAATTAATAATTTTTTTTAATTGAAAGAATTAGTAACTCTCTTGTTTTTTCAAAGAACAAAGATAGGTTGAAAACAGAAAACAAAGAACATGAAAAAGATACAAAGAATTAAAAGAAAAGTACAAATTAAATTTTAAGGACGAAAAAAATAATAACAACATTAAAATAAAGAACAAACTTTAGGGACCAAGGTTCTTTCTTTTTTTATGATTTGTTACTTATGAAAACAAAAGACAAACAAAGTCCAAAAACTTTAAAATTAAAATTCAAAAAGTTCATATATCAAGCTAGATAACCAATTATTAGCAACCATGGTTATGATACCAAATGATACGAAATGTTTTGGCGCACAACCTTGCAACCAAAGAACCAAAAGGAATAAGAAAGATTGATTTGCTACGAAGGTGGTTATGAAGATCAAATTGGTATCCTAATGGGCAAGAACCAAAAACAAAGCAATATTTTGCCACGAAATTGTAAGACGTCAGAAAATAGTGTAAAAGATGAAATTTCGGTTCGAGAACACGGAGAACTAATATATTGCTTCTGTTTGTTTTTATTAATCGAGAATAGCTTCCATTTAATCTCTTATAATAGTTTTTTCGATTCACAGTTTAAATGTAATAAGGGTTTAAAGTGGCAACCATAATTAATAATTTTTTTTTAATTGAAAGAATTAGTAACTCCCTTGTTTTTTCAAAGAACAAAGATAGGTTGAAAACTGAAAACAATGAACATGAAAAAGATACAAAGAATGAAAAGAAAAGTATGAATTAAGTTTTAAGGACGAAAATAATGATAACAACATTAAAATAAAGAACATACTTTAGGGACCAAAGTTCTTTTTTGTTTATATGATTTGTTACTTATGAAAACAAAAGACAAACAAAGTCCAAAAAATTTAAAAGTAAAATTCAAAAAGTTCATATATCAAGCTAGATAACCAATTATTAGCAACCATGGTTTTGATACCAAATGATGCGAAATGTTTTGGCGCACAACCTTGGAACCAAAGAACCAAAAGGAATAAGAAAGATTGATTTGCTTAGAAGGTGGTTAGGAAGATCAATTTCGTTTCCGGAAGGGCAAGAAACAAAAACAAAGCAATATTGTGCGACGAAATTGTAAGAGGTCAGAAAATAGTATAAAAGAAGAAATTTGGGTGCGAGAACACGGAGAACTAATATATTGCTTCTGTTTGTTTTTATTAATCGAGAATACATTCCATTTAATCTCTTATAATAGTTTTTTTCGATTCACAGTTTAAATGTAATAATGGTTTAAAGTGGCAACCATAATTAATAATTTTTTTAATTCAAAAAATTAGTAACTCCCTTGTTTTTTCAAAGAACAAAGATAGGTTGAAAACTAAAAACAAAGAACATGAAAAAGATACAAAGAATTAAAATAAAAGTATGAATTAAATTTTAAGGACGAAAATAATGATAACAACATTAAAATAAAGAACAAACTTTAGGGACCAAAGTTCTTTCTTTTTTTGTGATTTGATACTTATGAAAACAAAAAACAATCAAAGGCCAAAAACATTAAAATCAAAATTCAAAAAAGTGATATATCAAGCTAGATAACCAATTATTAGCAACCATGGTTTTGATACCAAATGATGTGAAATTCTTAGGCGCACAACCTTGGAACCAAAGAACCAAAAGGAATAAGAAAGATTGAATTGCTAAGAAGGTGGTTAGGAAGATCAAATCCGTTTCCTGAAGGGCAAGAACCAAAAACAAAGCAATATTGTGCGACAAAATTGTAAGATGTCAGAAAATAGTATAAAAGATGAAATTTGGGTTCGAGAACACGGAGAACTAATATATTGCTTCTGTTTGTTTTTATTAATCGAGAATAGATTCCATTTAATCTCTTAAAATAGTTATTTCGATTCACAGTATAAATGTAATAAGGGTTTAAAGTGGCAACCATAATTAATAATTTTTTTTAATTGAAAAAATTTGTAACTCCCTTGTTTTTTCAAAGAACAAAGATAGGTTGAAAACGGAATACAAAGAACATGAAAAAGATACAAAGAATTAAAAGAAAAGTATGAATTAAATTTTAAGGACAAAAATAATGATAACAACATTAAAATAAAGAACATACTTTAGGGACCAAGGTTCTTTCTTTTTTTATGATTTGTTACTTATGAAAACAAAAGACAAACAAAGTCCAAAAACTTTAAAATTAAAATTCAAAAAGTTCATATATCAAGCTAGATAACCAATTATTAGCAACCATGGTTTTGATACCAAATGATGCGAAATGTTTTGGCGCACAACCTTGGAACCAAATAACCAAAAGGAATAAGAGAGATTAATTTGCTACGAAGGTGGTTATGAAGATCAAATTGGTATCCTAATGGGCAAGAACCAAAAACAAAGCAATATTTTGCCACGAAATTGTAAGACGTCAAAAAATAGTGTAAAAGATGAAATTTGGGTTCGAGAACACGGAGAACTAATATATTGCTTCTATTTGTTTTTATTAATCGAGAATAGCTTCCATTTAATCTCTTATAATAGTTTTTTCGATTCACAGTTTAAATGTAATAAGGGTTTAAAGTGGCAACCATAATTAATAAATTTTTTTTTAATTGAAAGAATTAGTAACTCCCTTGTTTTTTCAAAGAACAAAGATAGGTTGAAAACTGAAAACAAAGAACATGAAAAAGATACAAAGAATGAAAAGAAAAGTATGAATTAAGTTTTAAGGACGAAAATAATGATAACAACATTAAAATAAAGAACATACTTTAGGGACCAAAGTTCTTTTTTGTTTTTATGATTTGTTACTTATGAAAACAAAAGACAAACAAAGTCCAAAAAATTTAAAAGTAAAATTCAAAAAGTTCATATATCAAGATAGATAACCAATTATTAGCAACCATGATTTTGATATCAAATGATGCGAAATATTTTGGCGCACAACCTTGGAACCAAAGAACCAAAAGGAATAAGAAAGATTGATTTGCTAAGAAGGTGGTTAGGAAGATCAATTTCATTTCCGAAAGGGCAAGAAACAAAAACAAAGCAATATTGTGCGACGAAATTGTAAGACGTCAGAAAATAGTATAAAAGAAGAAATTTGGGTGCGAGAACACGGAGAACTAATATATTGCTTCTGTTTGTTTTTATTAATCGAGAATAACTTCCATTTAATCTCTTATAATAGTTTTTTCGATTCACAGTTTAAATGTAATAAGGGTTTAAAGTGGCAACCATAATTAATAATTTTTTTTTAATTGAAAGAATTAGTAACTCCCTTGTTTTTTCAAAGAACAAAGATAGGTTGAAAACTGAAAACAAAGAACATGAAAAAGATACAAAGAATGAAAAGAAAAGTATGAATTATGTTTTAAGGACGAAAATAATGATAACAACATTAAAATAAAGAACAAACTTTAGGGACCAAAGTTCTTTCTTTTTTTGTGATTTGATACTTATGAAAACAAAAAAGAATCAAAGGCCAAAAACATTAAAATCAAAATTCAAAAAAGTGATATATCAAGCTAGATAACCAATTATTAGCAACCATGGTTTTGATACCAAATGATGCGAAATTCTTTGGCGCACAACCTTGGAACCAAAGAACCAAAAGGAATAAGAAAGATTGAATTGCTAAGAAGGTGGTTAGGAAGATCAAATCCGTTTCTGAAGGGCAAGAACCAAAAACAAAGCAATATTGTGCGACAAAATTGTAAGATGTCAGAAAATAGTATAAAAGATGAAATTTGGGTTCGAGAACACGGAGAACTAATATATTGCTTCTTTTTGTTTTTATTAATCGAGAATAGATTCCATTTAATCTCTTAAAATAGTTTTTTCGATTCACAGTATAAATGTAATAAGGGTTTAAAGTGGCAACCATAATTAATAATTTTTTTTAATTGAAAAAATTTGTAACTCCCTTGTTTTTTCAAAGAACAAAGATAGGTTGAAAACTGAAAACAAAGAACATGAAAAAGATACAAAGAATGAAAAGAAAAGTATGAATTAAGTTTTAAGGACGAAAATAATGATAACAACATTAAAATAAAGAACATACTTTAGGGACCAAAGTTCTTTTTTGTTTTTATGATTTGTTACTTATGAAAACAAAAGACAAACAAAGTCCAAAAAATTTAAAAGTAAAATTCAAAAAGTTCATATATCAAGATAGATAACCAATTATTAGCAACCATGGTTTTGATATCAAATGATGCGAAATATTTTGGCGCACAACCTTGGAACCAAAGAACCAAAAGGAATAAGAAAGATTGATTTGCTAAGAAGGTGGTTAGGAAGATCAATTTAATTTCCGGAAGGGCAAGAAACAAAAACAAAGCAATATTGTGCGACGAAATTGTAAGACGTCAGAAAATAGTATAAAAGAAGAAATTTGGGTGCGAGAACCCGGAGAACTAATATATTGCTTCTGTTTGTTTTTATTAATCGAGAATAGCTTCCATTTAATCTCTTATAATAGTTTTTTCGATTCACAGTTTAAATGTAATAAGGGTTTAAAGTGGCAACCATAATTAATAATTTTTTTTTAATTGAAAGAATTAGTAACTCCCTTGTTTTTTCAAAGAACAAAGGTAGGTTGAAAACTGAAAACAAAGAACATGAAAAAGATACAAAGAATGAAAAGAAAAGTATGAATTAAGTTTTAAGGACGAAAATAATGATAACAACATTAAAATAAAGAACATACTTTAGGGACCAAAGTTCTTTCTTTTTTTGTGATTTGTTACTTATGAAAACAAAAAACAATCAGAGTCCAAAAAATTTAAAAGTAAAATTCAAAAAGTTCATATATCAAGATAGATAACCAATTATTAGCAACCATGGTTTTGATATCAAATGATGCGAAATATTTTGGCGCACAACCTTGGAACCAAAGAACCAAAAGGAATATGAAAGATTGATTTGCTAAGAAGGTGGTTAGGAAGATCAATTTCATTTCCGGAAGGGCAAGAAACAAAAACAAAGCAATATTGTGCGACGAAATTGTAAGACGTCAGAAAATAGTATAAAAGAAGAAATTTGGGTGCGAGAACACGGAGAACTAATATATTGCTTCTGTTTGTTTTTATTAATCGAGAATAGCTTCCATTTAATCTCTTATAATAGTTTTTTTCGATTCACAGTTTAAATGTAATAATGGTTTAAAGTGGCAACCATAATTAATAATTTTTTTTTAATTGAAAGAATTAGTAACTCTCTTGTTTTTTCAAAGAACAAAGATAGGTTGAAAACAGAAAACAAAGAACATGAAAAAGATACAAAGAATTAAAAGAAAAGTACAAATTAAATTTTAAGGACGAAAAAAATAATAACAACATTAAAATAAAGAACAAACTTTAGGGACCAAGGTTCTTTCTTTTTTTATGATTTGTTACTTATGAAAACAAAAGACAAACAAAGTCCAAAAACTTTAAAATTAAAATTCAAAAAGTTCATATATCAAGCTAGATAACCAATTATTAGCAACCATGGTTATGATACCAAATGATACGAAATGTTTTGGCGCACAACCTTGGAACCAAAGAACCAAAAGGAATAAGAAAGATTGATTTGCTACGAAGGTGGTTATGAAGATCAAATTGGTATCCTAATGGGCAAGAACCAAAAACAAAGCAATATTTTGCCACGAAATTGTAAGACGTCAGAAAATAGTGTAAAAGATGAAATTTCGGTTCGAGAACACGGAGAACTAATATATTGCTTCTGTTTGTTTTTATTAATCGAGAATAGCTTCCATTTAATCTCTTATAATAGTTTTTTCGATTCACAGTTTAAATGTAATAAGGGTTTAAAGTGGCAACCATAATTAATAATTTTTTTTTAATTGAAAGAATTAGTAACTCCCTTGTTTTTTCAAAGAACAAAGATAGGTTGAAAACTGAAAACAAAGAACATGAAAAAGATACAAAGAATGAAAAGAAAAGTATGAATTAAGTTTTAAGGACGAAAATAATGATAACAACATTAAAATAAAGAACATACTTTAGGGACCAAAGTTCTTTTTTGTTTTTATGATTTGTTACTTATGAAAACAAAAGACAAACAAAGTCCAAAAACTTTAAAATTAAAATTCAAAAAGTTCATATATCAAGCTAGATAACCAATTATTAGCAACCATGGTTATGATACCAAATGATACGAAATGTTTTGGCGCACAACCTTGGAACCAAAGAACCAAAAGGAATAAGAAAGATTGATTTGCTACGAAGGTGGTTATGAAGATCAAATTGGTATCCTAATGGGCAAGAACCAAAAACAAAGCAATATTTTGCCACGAAATTGTAAGACGTCAGAAAATAGTGTAAAAGATGAAATTTCGGTTCGAGAACACGGAGAACTAATATATTGCTTCTGTTTGTTTTTATTAATCGAGAATAGCTTCCATTTAATCTCTTATAATAGTTTTTTCGATTCACAGTTTAAATGTAATAAGGGTTTAAAGTGGCAACCATAATTAATAATTTTTTTTTAATTGAAAGAATTAGTAACTCCCTTGTTTTTTCAAAGAACAAAGATAGGTTGAAAACTGAAAACAAAGAACATGAAAAAGATACAAAGAATGAAAAGAAAAGTATGAATTAAGTTTTAAGGACGAAAATAATGATAACAACATTAAAATAAAGAACATACTTTAGGGACCAAAGTTCTTTTTTGTTTTTATGATTTGTTACTTATGAAAACAAAAGACAAACAAAGTCCAAAAAATTTAAAATTAAAATTCAAAAAGTTCATATATCAAGCTAGATAACCAATTATTAGCAACCATGGTTATGATACCAAATGATACGAAATGTTTTGGCGCACAACCTTGGAACCAAAAGGAATAAGAAAGATTGATTTGCTACGAAGGTGGTTATGAAGATCAAATTGGTATCCTAATGGGCAAGAACCAAAAACAAAGCAATATTTTGCCACGAAATTGTAAGACGTCAGAAAATAGTGTAAAAGATGAAATTTCGGTTCGAGAACACGGAGAACTAATATATTGCTTCTGTTTGTTTTTATTAATCGAGAATAGCTTCCATTTAATCTCTTATAATAGTTTTTTCGATTCACAGTTTAAATGTAATAAGGGTTTAAAGTGGCAACCATAATTAATAATTTTTTTTTAATTGAAAGAATTAGTAACTCCCTTGTTTTTTCAAAGAACAAAGATAGGTTGAAAACTGAAAACAATGAACATGAAAAAGATACAAAGAATGAAAAGAAAAGTATGAATTAAGTTTTAAGGACGAAAATAATGATAACAACATTAAAATAAAGAACATACTTTAGGGACCAAAGTTCTTTTTTGTTTATATGATTTGTTACTTATGAAAACAAAAGACAAACAAAGTCCAAAAAATTTAAAAGTAAAATTCAAAAAGTTCATATATCAAGCTAGATAACCAATTATTAGCAACCATGGTTTTGATACCAAATGATGCGAAATGTTTTGGCGCACAACCTTGGAACCAAAGAACCAAAAGGAATAAGAAAGATTGATTTGCTTAGAAGGTGGTTAGGAAGATCAATTTCGTTTCCGGAAGGGCAAGAAACAAAAACAAAGCAATATTGTGCGACGAAATTGTAAGACGTCAGAAAATAGTATAAAAGAAGAAATTTGGGTGCGAGAACACGGAGAACTAATATATTGCTTCTGTTTGTTTTTATTAATCGAGAATACATTCCATTTAATCTCTTATAATAGTTTTTTTCGATTCACAGTTTAAATGTAATAATGGTTTAAAGTGGCAACCATAATTAATAATTTTTTTAATTCAAAAAATTAGTAACTCCCTTGTTTTTTCAAAGAACAAAGATAGGTTGAAAACTAAAAACAAAGAACATGAAAAAGATACAAAGAATTAAAATAAAAGTATGAATTAAATTTTAAGGACGAAAATAATGATAACAACATTAAAATAAAGAACAAACTTTAGGGACCAAAGTTCTTTCTTTTTTTGTGATTTGATACTTATGAAAACAAAAAACAATCAAAGGCCAAAAACATTAAAATCAAAATTCAAAAAAGTGATATATCAAGCTAGATAACCAATTATTAGCAACCATGGTTTTGACACCAAATGATGTGAAATTCTTAGGCGCACAACCTTGGAACCAAAGAACCAAAAGGAATAAGAAAGATTGAATTGCTAAGAAGGTGGTTAGGAAGATCAAATCCTTTTCCTGAAGGGCAAGAACCAAAAACAAAGCAATATTGTGCGACAAAATTGTAAGATGTCAGAAAATAGTATAAAAGATGAAATTTGGGTTCGAGAACACGGAGAACTAATATATTGCTTCTGTTTGTTTTTATTAATCGAGAATAGATTACATTTAATCTCTTAAAATAGTTATTTCGATTCACAGTATAAATGTAATAAGGGTTTAAAGTGGCAACCATAATTAATAATTTTTTTTAATTGAAAAAATTTGTAACTCCCTTGTTTTTTCATAGAACAAAGATAGGTTGAAAACGGAATACAAAGAACATGAAAAAGATACAAAGAATTAAAAGAAAAGTATGAATTAAATTTTAAGGACAAAAATAATGATAACAACATTAAAATAAAGAACATACTTTAGGGACCAAGGTTCTTTCTGTTTTTATGATTTGTTACTTATGAAAACAAAAGACAAACAAAGTCCAAAAACTTTAAAATTAAATTTCAAAAAGTTCATATATCAAGCTAGATAACCAATTATTAGCAACCATGGTTTTGATACCAAATGATGCGAAATGTTTTGGCGCACAACCTTGGAACCAAATAACCAAAAGGAATAAGAGAGATTAATTTGCTACGAAGGTGGTTATGAAGATCAAATTGGTATCCTAATGGGCAAGAACCAAAAACAAAGCAATATTTTGCCACGAAATTGTAAGACGTCAGAAAATAGTGTAAAAGATGAAATTTGGGTTCGAGAACACGGAGAACTAATATATTGCTTCTATTTGTTTTTATTAATCGAGAATAGCTTCCATTTAATCTCTTATAATAGTTTTTTCGATTCACAGTTTAAATGTAATAAGGGTTTAAAGTGGCAACCATAATTAATAAATTTTTTTTTAATTGAAAGAATTAGTAACTCCCTTGTTTTTTCAAAGAACAAAGATAGGTTGAAAACTGAAAACAAAGAACATGAAAAAGATACAAAGAATGAAAAGAAAAGTATGAATTAAGTTTTAAGGACGAAAATAATGATAACAACATTAAAATAAAGAACATACTTTAGGGACCAAAGTTCTTTTTTGTTTTTATGATTTGTTACTTATGAAAACAAAAGACAAACAAAGTCCAAAAAATTTAAAAGTAAAATTCAAAAAGTTCATATATCAAGATAGATAACCAATTATTAGCAACCATGGTTTTGATATCAAATGATGCGAAATATTTTGGCGCACAACCTTGGAACCAAAGAACCAAAAGGAATAAGAAAGATTGATTTGCTAAGAAGGTGGTTAGGAAGATCAATTTCATTTCCGGAAGGGCAAGAAACAAAAACAAAGCAATATTGTGCGACGAAATTGTAAGACGTCAGAAAATAGTATAAAAGAAGAAATTTGGGTGCGAGAACACGGAGAACTAATATATTGCTTCTGTTTGTTTTTATTAATCGAGAATAACTTCCATTTAATCTCTTATAATAGTTTTTTCGATTCACAGTTTAAATGTAATAAGGGTTTAAAGTGGCAACCATAATTAATAATTTTTTTTTAATTGAAAGAATTAGTAACTCCCTTGTTTTTTCAAAGAACAAAGATAGGTTGAAAACTGAAAACAAAGAACATGAAAAAGATACAAAGAATGAAAAGAAAAGTATGAATTATGTTTTAAGGACGAAAATAATGATAACAACATTAAAATAAAGAACAAACTTTAGGGACCAAAGTTCTTTCTTTTTTTGTGATTTGATACTTATGAAAACAAAAAAGAATCAAAGGCCAAAAACATTAAAATCAAAATTCAAAAAAGTGATATATCAAGCTAGATAACCAATTATTAGCAACCATGGTTTTGATACCAAATGATGCGAAATTCTTTGGCGCACAACCTTGGAACCAAAGAACCAAAAGGAATAAGAAAGATTGAATTGCTAAGAAGGTGGTTAGGAAGATCAAATCCGTTTCTGAAGGGCAAGAACCAAAAACAAAGCAATATTGTGCGACAAAATTGTAAGATGTCAGAAAATAGTATAAAAGATGAAATTTGGGTTCGAGAACACGGAGAACTAATATATTGCTTCTGTTTGTTTTTATTAATCGAGAATAGATTCCATTTAATCTCTTAAAATAGTTTTTTCGATTCACAGTATAAATGTAATAAGGGTTTAAAGTGGCAACCATAATTAATAATTTTTTTTAATTGAAAAAATTTGTAACTCCCTTGTTTTTTCAAAGAACAAAGATAGGTTGAAAACTGAAAACAAAGAACATGAAAAAGATACAAAGAATGAAAAGAAAAGTATGAATTAAGTTTTAAGGACGAAAATAATGATAACAACATTAAAATAAAGAACATACTTTAGGGACCAAAGTTCTTTTTTGTTTTTATGATTTGTTACTTATGAAAACAAAAGACAAACAAAGTCCAAAAAATTTAAAAGTAAAATTCAAAAAGTTCATATATCAAGATAGATAACCAATTATTAGCAACCATGGTTTTGATATCAAATGATGCGAAATATTTTGGCGCACAACCTTGGAACCAAAGAACCAAAAGGAATAAGAAAGATTGATTTGCTAAGAAGGTGGTTAGGAAGATCAATTTAATTTCCGGAAGGGCAAGAAACAAAAACAAAGCAATATTGTGCGACGAAATTGTAAGACGTCAGAAAATAGTATAAAAGAAGAAATTTGGGTGCGAGAACCCGGAGAACTAATATATTGCTTCTGTTTGTTTTTATTAATCGAGAATAGCTTCCATTTAATCTCTTATAATAGTTTTTTCGATTCACAGTTTAAATGTAATAAGGGTTTAAAGTGGCAACCATAATTAATAATTTTTTTTTAATTGAAAGAATTAGTAACTCCCTTGTTTTTTCAAAGAACAAAGGTAGGTTGAAAACTGAAAACAAAGAACATGAAAAAGATACAAAGAATGAAAAGAAAAGTATGAATTAAGTTTTAAGGACGAAAATAATGATAACAACATTAAAATAAAGAACATACTTTAGGGACCAAAGTTCTTTCTTTTTTTGTGATTTGTTACTTATGAAAACAAAAAACAATCAGAGTCCAAAAAATTTAAAAGTAAAATTCAAAAAGTTCATATATCAAGATAGATAACCAATTATTAGCAACCATGGTTTTGATATCAAATGATGCGAAATATTTTGGCGCACAACCTTGGAACCAAAGAACCAAAAGGAATATGAAAGATTGATTTGCTAAGAAGGTGGTTAGGAAGATCAATTTCATTTCCGGAAGGGCAAGAAACAAAAACAAAGCAATATTGTGCGACGAAATTGTAAGACGTCAGAAAATAGTATAAAAGAAGAAATTTGGGTGCGAGAACACGGAGAACTAATATATTGCTTCTGTTTGTTTTTATTAATCGAGAATAGCTTCCATTTAATCTCTTATAATAGTTTTTTTCGATTCACAGTTTAAATGTAATAATGGTTTAAAGTGGCAACCATAATTAATAATTTTTTTTTAATTGAAAGAATTAGTAACTCTCTTGTTTTTTCAAAGAACAAAGATAGGTTGAAAACAGAAAACAAAGAACATGAAAAAGATACAAAGAATTAAAAGAAAAGTACAAATTAAATTTTAAGGACGAAAAAAATAATAACAACATTAAAATAAAGAACAAACTTTAGGGACCAAGGTTCTTTCTTTTTTTATGATTTGTTACTTATGAAAACAAAAGACAAACAAAGTCCAAAAACTTTAAAATTAAAATTCAAAAAGTTCATATATCAAGCTAGATAACCAATTATTAGCAACCATGGTTATGATACCAAATGATACGAAATGTTTTGGCGCACAACCTTGGAACCAAAGAACCAAAAGGAATAAGAAAGATTGATTTGCTACGAAGGTGGTTATGAAGATCAAATTGGTATCCTAATGGGCAAGAACCAAAAACAAAGCAATATTTTGCCACGAAATTGTAAGACGTCAGAAAATAGTGTAAAAGATGAAATTTCGGTTCGAGAACACGGAGAACTAATATATTGCTTCTGTTTGTTTTTATTAATCGAGAATAGCTTCCATTTAATCTCTTATAATAGTTTTTTCGATTCACAGTTTAAATGTAATAAGGGTTTAAAGTGGCAACCATAATTAATAATTTTTTTTTAATTGAAAGAATTAGTAACTCCCTTGTTTTTTCAAAGAACAAAGATAGGTTGAAAACTGAAAACAATGAACATGAAAAAGATCCAAAGAATGAAAAGAAAAGTATGAATTAAGTTTTAAGGACGAAAATAATGATAACAACATTAAAATAAAGAACATACTTTAGGGACCAAAGTTCTTTTTTGTTTATATGATTTGTTACTTATGAAAACAAAAGACAAACAAAGTCCAAAAAATTTAAAAGTACAATTCAAAAAGTTCATATATCAAGCTAGATAACCAATTATTAGCAACCATGGTTTTGATACCAAATGATGCGAAATGTTTTGGCGCACAACCTTGGAACCAAAGAACCAAAAGGAATAAGAAAGATTGATTTGCTTAGAAGGTGGTTAGGAAGATCAATTTCGTTTCCGGAAGGGCAAGAAACAAAAACAAAGTAATATTGTGCGACGAAATTGTAAGACGTCAGAAAATAGTATAAAAGAAGAAATTTGGGTGCGAGAACACGGAGAACTAATATATTGCTTCTGTTTGTTTTTATTAATCGAGAATACATTCCATTTAATCTCTTATAATAGTTTTTTTCGATTCACAGTTTAAATGTAATAATGGTTTAAAGTGGCAACCATAATTAATAATTTTTTTAATTCAAAAAATTAGTAACTCCCTTGTTTTTTCAAAGAACAAAGATAGGTTGAAAACTAAAAACAAAGAACATGAAAAAGATACAAAGAATTAAAATAAAAGTATGAATTAAATTTTAAGGACGAAAATAATGATAACAACATTAAAATAAAGAACAAACTTTAGGGACCAAAGTTCTTTCTTTTTTTGTGATTTGATACTTATGAAAACAAAAAACAATCAAAGGCCAAAAACATTAAAATCAAAATTCAAAAAAGTGATATATCAAGCTAGATAACCAATTATTAGCAACCATGGTTTTGATACCAAATGATGTGAAATTCTTAGGCGCACAACCTTGGAACCAAAGAACCAAAAGGAATAAGAAAGATTGAATTGCTAAGAAGGTGGTTAGGAAGATCAAATCCGTTTCCTGAAGGGCAAGAACCAAAAACAAAGCAATATTGTGCGACAAAATTGTAAGATGTCAGAAAATAGTATAAAAGATGAAATTTGGGTTCGAGAACACGGAGAACTAATATATTGCTTCTGTTTGTTTTTATTAATCGAGAATAGATTCCATTTAATCTCTTAAAATAGTTATTTCGATTCACAGTATAAATGTAATAAGGGTTTAAAGTGGCAACCATAATTAATAATTTTTTTTAATTGAAAAAATTTGTAACTCCCTTGTTTTTTCAAAGAACAAAGATAGGTTGAAAACGGATTACAAAGAACATGAAAAAGATACAAAGAATTAAAAGAAAAGTGTGAATTAAATTTTAAGGACAAAAATAATGATAACAACATTAAAATAAAGAACATACTTTAGGGACCAAGGTTCTTTCTTTTTTTATGATTTGTTACTTATGAAAACAAAAGACAAACAAAGTCCAAAAACTTTAAAATTAAAATTCAAAAAGTTCATATATCAAGCTAGATAACCAATTATTAGCAACCATGGTTTTGATACCAAATGATGCGAAATGTTTTGGCGCACAACCTTGGAACCAAATAACCAAAAGGAATAAGAGAGATTAATTTGCTACGAAGGTGGTTATGAAGATCAAATTGGTATCCTAATGGGCAAGAACCAAAAACAAAGCAATATTTTGCCACGAAATTGTAAGACTTCAGAAAATAGTGTAAAAGATGAAATTTGGGTTCGAGAACACGGAGAACTAATATATTGCTTCTATTTGTTTTTATTAATCGAGAATAGCTTCCATTTAATCTCTTATAATAGTTTTTTCGATTCACAGTTTAAATGTAATAAGGGTTTAAAGTGGCAACCATAATTAATAAATTTTTTTTTAATTGAAAGAATTAGTAACTCCCTTGTTTTTTCAAAGAACAAAGATAGGTTGAAAACTGAAAACAAAGAACATGAAAAAGATACAAAGAATGAAAAGAAAAGTATGAATTAAGTTTTAAGGACGAAAATAATGATAACAACATTAAAATAAAGAACATACTTTAGGGACCAAAGTTCTTTTTTGTTTTTATGATTTGTTACTTATGAAAACAAAAGACAAACAAAGTCCAAAAAATTTAAAAGTAAAATTCAAAAAGTTCATATATCAAGATAGATAACCAATTATTAGCAACCATGGTTTTGATATCAAATGATGCGAAATATTTTGGCGCACAACCTTGGAACCAAAGAACCAAAAGGAATAAGAAAGATTGATTTGCTAAGAAGGTGGTTAGGAAGATCAATTTCATTTCCGGAAGGGCAAGAAACAAAAACAAAGCAATATTGTGCGACGAAATTGTAAGACGTCAGAAAATAGTATAAAAGAAGAAATTTGGGTGCGAGAACACGGAGAACTAATATATTGCTTCTGTTTGTTTTTATTAATCGAGAATAACTTCCATTTAATCTCTTATAATAGTTTTTTCGATTCACAGTTTAAATGTAATAAGGGTTTAAAGTGGCAACCATAATTAATAATTTTTTTTAATTGAAAGAATTAGTAACTCCCTTGTTTTTTCAAAGAATAAAGATAGGTTGAAAACTGAAAACAAAGAACATGAAAAAGATACAAAGAATGAAAAGAAAAGTATGAATTAAGTTTTAAGGACGAAAATAATGATAACAACATTAAAATAAAGAACAAACTTTAGGGACCAAAGTTCTTTCTTTTTTTGTGATTTGATACTTATGAAAACAAAAAAGAATCAAAGGCCAAAAACATTAAAATCAAAATTCAAAAAAGTGATATATCAAGCTAGATAACCAATTATTAGCAACCATGGTTTTGATACCAAATGATGCGAAATTCTTTGGCGCACAACCTTGGAACCAAAGAACCAAAAGGAATAAGAAAGATTGAATTGCTAAGAAGGTGGTTAGGAAGATCAAATCCGTTTCTGAAGGGCAAGAACCAAAAACAAAGCAATATTGTGCGACAAAATTGTAAGATGTCAGAAAATAGTATAAAAGATGAAATTTGGGTTCGAGAACACGGAGAACTAATATATTGCTTCTGTTTGTTTTTATTAATCGAGAATAGATTCCATTTAATCTCTTAAAATAGTTTTTTCGATTCACAGTATAAATGTAATAAGGGTTTAAAGTGGCAACCATAATTAATAATTTTTTTTAATTGAAAAAATTTGTAACTCCCTTGTTTTTTCAAAGAACAAAGATAGGTTGAAAACTGAAAACAAAGAACATGAAAAAGATACAAAGAATGAAAAGAAAAGTATGAATTAAGTTTTAAGGACGAAAATAATGATAACAACATTAAAATAAAGAACATACTTTAGGGACCAAAGTTCTTTTTTGTTTTTATGATTTGTTACTTATGAAAACAAAAGACAAACAAAGTCCAAAAAATTTAAAAGTAAAATTCAAAAAGTTCATATATCAAGATAGATAACCAATTATTAGCAACCATGGTTTTGATATCAAATGATGCGAAATATTTTGGCGCACAACCTTGGAACCAAAGAACCAAAAGGAATAAGAAAGATTGATTTGCTAAGAAGGTGGTTAGGAAGATCAATTTAATTTCCGGAAGGGCAAGAAACAAAAACAAAGCAATATTGTGCGACGAAATTGTAAGACGTCAGAAAATAGTATAAAAGAAGAAATTTGGGTGCGAGAACCCGGAGAACTAATATATTGCTTCTGTTTGTTTTTATTAATCGAGAATAGCTTCCATTTAATCTCTTATAATAGTTTTTTCGATTCACAGTTTAAATGTAATAAGGGTTTAAAGTGGCAACCATAATTAATAATTTTTTTTTAATTGAAAGAATTAGTAACTCCCTTGTTTTTTCAAAGAACAAAGATAGGTTGAAAACTGAAAACAAAGAACATGAAAAAGATACAAAGAATGAAAAGAAAAGTATGAATTAAGTTTTAAGGACGAAAATAATGATAACAACATTAAAATAAAGAACATACTTTAGGGACCAAAGTTCTTTCTTTTTTTGTGATTTGTTACTTATGAAAACAAAAAACAATCAGAGTCCAAAAAATTTAAAAGTAAAATTCAAAAAGTTCATATATCAAGATAGATAACCAATTATTAGCAACCATGGTTTTGATATCAAATGATGCGAAATATTTTGGCGCACAACCTTGGAACCAAAGAACCAAAAGGAATAAGAAAGATTGATTTGCTAAGAAGGTGGTTAGGAAGATCAATTTCATTTCCGGAAGGGCAAGAAACAAAAACAAAGCAATATTGTGCGACGAAATTGTAAGACGTCAGAAAATAGTATAAAAGAAGAAATTTGGGTGCGAGAACACGGAGAACTAATATATTGCTTCTGTTTGTTTTTATTAATCGAGAATAGCTTCCATTTAATCTCTTATAATAGTTTTTTTCGATTCACAGTTTAAATGTAATAATGGTTTAAAGTGGCAACCATAATTAATAATTTTTTTTTAATTGAAAGAATTAGTAACTCCCTTGTTTTTTCAAAGAACAAAGATAGGTTGAAAACTGAAAACAAAGAACATGAAAAAGATACAAAGAATGAAAAGAAAAGTATGAATTAAGTTTTAAGGACGAAAATAATGATAACAACATTAAAATAAAGAACATACTTTAGGGACCAAAGTTCTTTCTTTTTTTGTGATTTGTTACTTATGAAAACAAAAAACAATCAGAGTCCAAAAAATTTAAAAGTAAAATTCAAAAAGTTCATATATCAAGATAGATAACCAATTATTAGCAACCATGGTTTTGATACCAAATGATGCGAAATGTTTTGGCGCACAACCTTGGAACCAAATAACCAAAAGGAATAAGAGAGATTAATTTGCTACGAAGGTGGTTATGAAGATCAAATTGGTATCCTAATGGGCAAGAACCAAAAACAAAGCAATATTTTGCCACGAAATTGTAAGACGTCAGAAAATAGTGTAAAAGATGAAATTTGGGTTCGAGAACACGGAGAACTAATATATTGCTTCTATTTGTTTTTATTAATCGAGAATAGCTTCCATTTAATCTCTTATAATAGTTTTTTCGATTCACAGTTTAAATGTAATAAGGGTTTAAAGTGGCAACCATAATTAATAAATTTTTTTTTAATTGAAAGAATTAGTAACTCCCTTGTTTTTTCAAAGAACAAAGATAGGTTGAAAACTGAAAACAAAGAACATGAAAAAGATACAAAGAATGAAAAGAAAAGTATGAATTAAGTTTTAAGGACGAAAATAATGATAACAACATTAAAATAAAGAACATACTTTAGGGACCAAAGTTCTTTTTTGTTTTTATGATTTGTTACTTATGAAAACAAAAGACAAACAAAGTCCAAAAAATTTAAAAGTAAAATTCAAAAAGTTCATATATCAAGATAGATAACCAATTATTAGCAACCATGGTTTTGATATCAAATGATGCGAAATATTTTGGCGCACAACCTTGGAACCAAAGAACCAAAAGGAATAAGAAAGATTGATTTGCTAAGAAGGTGGTTAGGAAGATCAATTTAATTTCCGGAAGGGCAAGAAACAAAAACAAAGCAATATTGTGCGACGAAATTGTAAGACGTCAGAAAATAGTATAAAAGAAGAAATTTGGGTGCGAGAACACGGAGAACTAATATATTGCTTCTGTTTGTTTTTATTAATCGAGAATAGCTTCCATTTAATCTCTTATAATAGTTTTTTCGATTCACAGTTTAAATGTAATAAGGGTTTAAAGTGGCAACCATAATTAATAATTTTTTTTTAATTGAAGGAATTAGTAACTCCCTTGTTTTTTCAAAGAACAAAGATAGGTTGAAAACTGAAAACAAAGAACATGAAAAAGATACAAAGAATTAAAAGAAAAGTATGAATTATGTTTTAAGGACGAAAATAATGATAACAACATTAAAATAAAGAACAAACTTTAGGGACCAAAGTTCTTTCTTTTTTTGTGATTTGATACTTATGAAAACAAAAAAGAATCAAAGGCCAAAAACATTAAAATCAAAATTCAAAAAAGTGATATATCAAGCTAGATAACCAATTATTAGCAACCATGGTTTTGATACCAAATGATGCGAAATTCTTTGGCGCACAACCTTGGAACCAAAGAACCAAAAGAAATAAGAAAGATTGAATTGCTAAGAAGGTGGTTAGGAAGATCAAATCCGTTTCTGAAGGGCAAGAACCAAAAACAAAGCAATATTGTGCGACAAAATTGTAAGATGTCAGAAAATAGTATAAAAGATGAAATTTGGGTTCGAGAACACGGAGAACTAATATATTGCTTCTGTTTGTTTTTATTAATCGAGAATAGATTCCATTTAATCTCTTAAAATAGTTTTTTCGATTCACAGTATAAATGTAATAAGGGTTTAAAGTGGCAACCATAATTAATAATTTTTTTTAATTGAAAAAATTTGTAACTCCCTTGTTTTTTCAAAGAACAAAGATAGGTTGAAAACTGAA
Organism: Hippophae tibetana; assembly: GCA_037013495.1. Taxonomy (NCBI): domain Eukaryota; kingdom Viridiplantae; phylum Streptophyta; class Magnoliopsida; order Rosales; family Elaeagnaceae; genus Hippophae; species Hippophae tibetana. Next base: position 47,158,528 of record CM072807.1, read on the forward strand.
AACAAAGAACATGAAAAAGATACAAAGAATGAAAAGAAAAGTATGAATTAAGTTTTAAGGACGAAAATAATGATAACAACATTAAAATAAAGAACATACTTTAGGGACCAAAGTTCTTTTTTGTTTTTATGATTTGTTACTTATGAAAACAAAAGACAAACAAAGTCCAAAAAATTTAAAAGTAAAATTCAAAAAGTTCATATATCAAGATAGATAACCAATTATTAGCAACCATGGTTTTGATATCAAATGATGCGAAATATTTTGGCGCACAACCTTGGAACCAAAGAACCAAAAGGAATAAGAAAGATTGATTTGCTAAGAAGGTGGTTAGGAAGATCAATTTAATTTCCGGAAGGGCAAGAAACAAAAACAAAGCAATATTGTGCGACGAAATTGTAAGACGTCAGAAAATAGTATAAAAGAAGAAATTTGGGTGCGAGAACCCGGAGAACTAATATATTGCTTCTGTTTGTTTTTATTAATCGAGAATAGCTTCCATTTAATCTCTTATAATAGTTTTTTCGATTCACAGTATAAATGTAATAAGGGTTTAAAGTGGCAACCATAATTAATAATTTTTTTTTAATTGAAAGAATTAGTAACTCCCTTGTTTTTTCAAAGAACAAAGATAGGTTGAAAACTGAAAACAAAGAACATGAAAAAGATACAAAGAATGAAAAGAAAAGTATGAATTAAGTTTTAAGGACGAAAATAATGATAACAACATTAAAATAAAGAACATACTTTAGGGACCAAAGTTCTTTCTTTTTTTGTGATTTGTTACTTATGAAAACAAAAAACAATCAGAGTCCAAAAAATTTAAAAGTAAAATTCAAAAAGTTCATATATCAAGATAGATAACCAATTATTAGCAACCATGGTTTTGATATCAAATGATGCGAAATATTTTGGCGCACAACCTTGGAACCAAAGAACCAAAAGGAATAAGAAAGATTGATTTGCTAAGAAGGTGGTTAGGAAGATCAATTTCATTTCCGGAAGGGCAAGAAACAAAAACAAAGCAATATTGTGCGACGAAATTGTAAGACGTCAGAAAATAGTATAAAAGAAGAAATTTGGGTGCGAGAACACGGAGAACTAATATATTGCTTCTGTTTGTTTTTATTAATCGAGAATAGCTTCCATTTAATCTCTTATAATAGTTTTTTCGATTCACAGTTTAAATGTAATAAGGGTTTAAAGTGGCAACCATAATTAATAATTTTTTTTAATTGAAAGAATTAGTAACTCCCTTGTTTTTTCAAAGAACAAAGATAGGTTGAAAACTGAAAACAAAGAACATGAAAAAGATACAAAGAATGAAAAGAAAAGTATGAATTAAGTTTTAAGGACGAAAATAATGATAACAACATTAAAATAAAGAACAAACTTTAGGGACCAAAGTTCTTTCTTTTTTTGTGATTTGATACTTATGAAAACAAAAAAGAATCAAAGGCCAAAAACATTAAAATCAAAATTCAAAAAAGTGATATATCAAGCTAGATAACCAATTATTAGCAACCATGGTTTTGATACCAAATGATGCGAAATTCTTTGGCGCACAACCTTGGAACCAAAGAACCAAAAGGAATAAGAAAGATTGAATTGCTAAGAAGGTGGTTAGGAAGATCAAATCCGTTTCTGAAGGGCAAGAACCAAAAACAAAGCAATATTGTGCGACAAAATTGTAAGATGTCAGAAAATAGTATAAAAGATGAAATTTGGGTTCGAGAACACGGAGAACTAATATATTGCTTCTGTTTGTTTTTATTAATCGAGAATAGATTCCATTTAATCTCTTAAAATAGTTTTTTCGATTCACAGTATAAATGTAATAAGGGTTTAAAGTGGCAACCATAATTAATAATTTTTTTTAATTGAAAAAATTTGTAACTCCCTTGTTTTTTCAAAGAACAAAGATAGGTTGAAAACTGAAAACAAAGAACATGAAAAAGATACAAAGAATGAAAAGAAAAGTATGAATTAAGTTTTAAGGACGAAAATAATGATAACAACATTAAAATAAAGAACATACTTTAGGGACCAAAGTTCTTTTTTGTTTTTATGATTTGTTACTTATGAAAACAAAAGACAAACAAAGTCCAAAAAATTTAAAAGTAAAATTCAAAAAGTTCATATATCAAGATAGATAACCAATTATTAGCAACCATGGTTTTGATATCAAATGATGCGAAATATTTTGGCGCACAACCTTGGAACCAAAGAACCAAAAGGAATAAGAAAGATTGATTTGCTAAGAAGGTGGTTAGGAAGATCAATTTAATTTCCGGAAGGGCAAGAAACAAAAACAAAGCAATATTGTGCGACGAAATTGTAAGACGTCAGAAAATAGTATAAAAGAAGAAATTTGGGTGCGAGAACCCGGAGAACTAATATATTGCTTCTGTTTGTTTTTATTAATCGAGAATAGCTTCCATTTAATCTCTTATAATAGTTTTTTCGATTCACAGTTTAAATGTAATAAGGGTTTAAAGTGGCACCCATAATTAATAATTTTTTTTTAATTGAAAGAATTAGTAACTCCCTTGTTTTTTCAAAGAACAAAGATAGGTTGAAAACTGAAAACAAAGAACATGAAAAAGATACAAAGAATGAAAAGAAAAGTATGAATTAAGTTTTAAGGACGAAAATAATGATAACAACATTAAAATAAAGAACATACTTTAGGGACCAAAGTTCTTTCTTTTTTTGTGATTTGTTACTTATGAAAACAAAAAACAATCAGAGTCCAAAAAATTTAAAAGTAAAATTCAAAAAGTTCATATATCAAGATAGATAACCAATTATTAGCAACCATGGTTTTGATATCAAATGATGCGAAATATTTTGGCGCACAACCTTGGAACCAAAGAACCAAAAGGAATAAGAAAGATTGATTTGCTAAGAAGGTGGTTAGGAAGATCAATTTCATTTCCGGAAGGGCAAGAAACAAAAACAAAGCAATATTGTGCGACGAAATTGTAAGACGTCAGAAAATAGTATAAAAGAAGAAATTTGGGTGCGAGAACACGGAGAACTAATATATTGCTTCTGTTTGTTTTTATTAATCGAGAATAGCTTCCATTTAATCTCTTATAATAGTTTTTTCGATTCACAGTTTAAATGTAATAAGGGTTTAAAGTGGCAACCATAATTAATAATTTTTTTTTAATTGAAGGAATTAGTAACTCCCTTGTTTTTTCAAAGAACAAAGATAGGTTGAAAACTGAAAACAAAGAACATGAAAAAGATACAAAGAATTAAAAGAAAAGTATGAATTAAATTTTAAGGACGAAAATAATGATAACAACATTAAAATAAAGAATAAACTTTAGGGACCAAAGTTCTTTCTTTTTTTGTGATTTGATACTTATGAAAACAAAAAAGAATCAAAGGCCAAAAACATTAAAATCAAAATTCAAAAAAGTGATATATCAAGCTAGATAACCAATTATTAGCAACCATGGTTTTGTTACCAAATGATGCGAAATTCTTTGGCGCACAACCTTGGAACCAAAGAACCAAAAGGAATAAGAAAGATTGAATTGCTAAGAAGGTGGTTAGGAAGATCAAATCCGTTTCTGAAGGGCAAGAACCAAAAACAAAGCAATATTGTGCGACAAAATTGTAAGATGTCAGAAAATAGTATAAAAGATGAAATTTGGGTTTGAGAACAGGGAGAACTAATATATTGCTTCTGTTTGTTTTTATTAATCGAGAATAGATTCCATTTAATCTCTTAAAATAGTTTTTTCGATTCACAGTATAAATGTAATAAGGGTTTAAAGTGGCAACCATAATTAATAATTTTTTTTAATTGAAAAAATTTGTAACTCCCTTGTTTTTTCAAAGAACAAAGATAGGTTGAAAATGGAATACAAAGAACATGAAAAAGATACAAAGAATAAAAAGAAAAGTATGAATTAAATTTTAAGGACGAAAATAATGATAACAACATTAAAATAAAGAACATACTTTAGGGACCAAAGTTCTTTTTTGTTTTTATGATTTGTTACTTATGAAAACAAAAGACAAACAAAGTCCAAAAAATTTAAAAGTAAAATTCAAAAAGTTCATATATCAAGCTAGATAACCAATTATTAGCAACCATGGTTTTGATACCAAATGATGCGAAATGTTTTGGCGCACAACCTTGGAACCAAAGAACCAAAAGGAATAAGAAAGATTGATTTGCTAAGAAGGTGGTTAGGAAGATCAATTTCGTTTCTGGAAGGGCAAGAAACAAAAACAAAGCAATATTGTGCGACGAAATTGTAAGACGTCAGAAAATAGTATAAAAGAAGAAATTTGGGTGCGAGAACACGGAGAACTAATATATTGCTTCTGTTTGTTTTTATTAATCGAGAATAGCTTCTATTTAATCTCTTATAATAGTTTTTTTCGATTCACAGTTTAAATGTAATAATGGTTTAAAGTGGCAACCATAATTAATAATTTTTTTAATTGAAAGAATTAGTAACTCACTTGTTTTTTCAAAGAACAAAGATAGGTTGAAAACTGAAAACAAAGAACATGAAAAAGATACAAAGAATGAAAAGAAAAGTATGAATTAAGTTTTAAGGACGAAAATAATGATAACAACATTAAAATAAAGAACAAACTTTAGGGACCAAAGTTCTTTCTTTTTTTGTGATTTGTTACTTATGAAAACAAAAAACAATCAAAGTCCAAAATTTTAACATTAAAATTCAACAAAGTGATATATCAAGCTAGATAACCAATTATTAGCAACTATGGTTTTGATACCAAATGATGCGAAATTTTTTGGCGCACAACCTTGGAATCGAAGAACCAAAAGGAATAAGAAAGATTGAATTGCTAAGAAGTTGGTTAGGAATATCAAATTCGTTTCCTGAAGGGCAAGAACCAAAAACAAAAGAAATATTGTGCGAGGAAATTGTAAGACGTCAGAAAATAGTATAAAAGATGAAATTTGGGTTCGAGAACACGGAGTACTAATATATTGGTTCTTTTTGTTTTTATTAATCGAGAATAGCATCTATTTAATCTCTTATAATAGTTTTTTCGATTCACATTTTTATTGTAATAAGGGTTTAAAGTGGCAACCATAATTAATAATTTTTTTTAATTGAAAAAATTAGTAACTCACTTGTTTTTTCAAAAGAACAAAGATAGGTTGAAAATGGAATACAAAGAACATGAAAAAGATACAAAGAATAAAAAGAAAAGTATGAATTAAGTTTTAAGGACGAAAATAATGATAACAACATTAAAATAAAGAACATACTTTAGGGACCAAAGTTCTTTTTTGTTTTGATGATTTGTTACTTATGAAAACAAAAGACAAAAAAGTCCAAAAAATTTAAAAGTAAAATTCAAAAAGTTCATATATCAAGCTAGATAACCAATTATTAGCAACCATGGTTTTGATACCAAATGATGCGAAATGTTTTGGCGCACAACCTTGGAACCAAAGAACCAAAAGGAATAAGAAAGATTGATTGGCTAAGAAGGTGGTTAGGAAGATCAATTTCGTTTCTGGAAGGGCAAGAACCAAAAACAAAAGAAATATTGTGCGAGGAAATTGTAAGACGTCAGAAAATAGTATAAAAGATGAAATTTGGGTTCGAGAACACGGAGTACTAATATATTGGTTCTTTTTGTTTTTATTAATCGAGAATAGCATCTATTTAATCTCTTATAATAGTTTTTTCGATTCACATTTTTAATGTAATAAGGGTTTAAAGTGACAACCATAATTAATAATTTTTTTTAATTGAAAAAATTAGTAACTCCCTTGTTTTTTCAAAGAACAAAGATAGGTTGAAAATGGAATACAAAGAACATGAAAAAGATACAAAGAATAAAAAGAAAAGTACGAATTAAATTTTAAGGACGAAAATAATGATAACAACATTAAAATAAAGAACATACTTTAGGGACCAAAGTTCTTTTTTGTTTTTATAATTTGTTACTTATGAAAACAAAAGACAAAAAAGTCCAAAAAATTTAAAAGTAAAATTCAAAAAGTTCATATATCAAGCTAGATAACCAATTATTAGCAACCATGGTTTTGATACCAAATGATGCGAAATGTTTTGGCGCACAACCTTGGAACCAAAGAACCAAAAGGAATAAGAAAGATTGATTGGCTAAGAAGGTGGTTAGGAAGATCAATTTCGTTTCTGGAAGGGCAAGAAACAAAAACAAAGCAATATTGTGCGACGAAATTGTAAGACGTCAGAAAATAGTATAAAAGAAGAAATTTGGGTGGGAGAACACGGAGAACTAATATATTGCTTCTGTTTGTTTTTATTAATCGAGAATAGCTTCCATTTAATCTCTTATAATAGTTTTTTTCGATTCACAGTTTAAATGTAATAATGGTTTAAAGTGGCAACCATAATTAATAATTTTTTTAATTGAAAGAATTAGTAACTCCCTTGTTTTTTCAAAGAACAAAGATAGGTTGAAAACTGAAAACAAAGAACATGAAAAAGATACAAAGAATTAAAAGAAAAGTATGAATTAAATTTTAAGGACGAAAATAATGATAACAACATTAAAATAAAGAATAAACTTTAGGGACCAAAGTTCTTTCTTTTTTTGTGATTTGATACTTATGAAAACAAAAAACAATCAAAGGCCAAAAACATTAAAATCAAAATTCAAAAAAGTGATATATCAAGCTAGATAACCAATTATTAGCAACCATGGTTTTGAGACCAAATGATGCGAAATTCTTTGGCGCACAACCTTGGAACCAAAGAACCAAAAGGAATAAGAAAGATTGAATTGCTAATAAGGTGGTTAGGAAGATCAAATCCGTTTCCTGAAGGGCAAGAACCAAAAACAAAGCAATATTGTGCGACAAAATTGTAAGATTTCAGAAAATAGTATAAAAGATGAAATTTGGGTTCGAGAAGACGGAGAACTAATATATTGCTTCTGTTTGTTTTTATTAATCGAGAATAGATTCCATTTAATCTCTTCAAATAGTTTTTTCGATTCACAGTATAAATGTAATAAGGGTTTAAAGTGGCAACCATAATTAATAATTTTTTTTAATTGAAAAAATTTGTAACTCCCTTGTTTTTTCAAAGAACAAAGATAGGTTGAAAACGAAAAACAAAGAACATGAAAAAGATACAAAGAATTAAAAGAAAAGTATGAATTAAATTTTAAGGACGAAAATAATGATAACAACATTAAAATAAAGAACAAACTTTAGGGACCAAAGTTCTTTCTTTTTTGTGATTTGTTACTTATGAAAACAAAAAACAATCAAAGTCCAAAATTTTAAAATTAAAATTCAAAAAAGTGATATATCAAGCTAGATAACCAATTATTAGCAACCATGGTTTTGATACCAAATAATGCGAAATTGTTGGCGCACAACCTTGGAATCACAGAACCAAAAGGAATAAGAAAGATTGAATTGCTAAGAAGGTGGTTAGGAAGATCAATTTCCTTTCCTGAAGGGAAAGAACCAAAACCAAAGGAATATTGTGCGACGAAATTGAAAGATGTCAGAAAATAGTATAAAAGATGAAATTTGGGTTAGAGAACACGGAGAACTAATATATTGCTTCTGTTTGATTTTATTAATCGAGAATAGATTCCATTTAATCTCTTAAAATAGTTTTTTCGATTCACAGTTTAAATGTAATAAGGGTTTAAAGTGGCAACCATAATTAATAATTTTTTTAATTGAAAAAATTAGTAACTCGCTTGTTTTTTCAAAGAACAAAGATAGGTTGAAAACTAAAAACAAAGAACATGAAAAAGATACAAAGAATTAAAAGAAAAGTATGAATTAAATTTTAAGGACGAAAATAATGATAACAACATTAAAATAAAGAACAAACTTTAGGGACCAAAGTTCTTTCTTTTTTTGTGATTTGTTACTTATGAAAACAAAAGACAAACAAAGTCCAAAAAATTTAAAAGTAAAATTCAAAAAGTTCATATATCAAGCTAGATAACCAATTATTAGCAACCATGGTTTTGATACCAACTGATGCGAAATGTTTTGGCGCACAACCTTGGAACCAAAGAACCAAAAGGAATAAGAAAGATTGATTTGCTAAGAAGGTGGTTAGGAAGATCAATTTCGTTTCTGGAAGGGCAAGAAACAAAAACAAAGCAATATTGTGCGACGAAATTGTAAGACGTCAGAAAATAGTATAAAAGAAGAAATTTGGGTGGGAGAACACGGAGAACTAATATATTGCTTCTGTTTGTTTTTATTAATCGAGAATAGCTTCCATTTAATCTCTTATAATAGTTTTTTTCGATTCACAGTTTAAATGTAATAATGGTTTAAAGTGGCAACCATAATTAATAATTTTTTTAATTGAAAGAATTAGTAACTCCCTTGTTTTTTCAAAGAACAAAGATAGGTTGAAAACTGAAAACAAAGAACATGAAAAAGATACAAAGAATTAAAAGAAAAGTATGAATTAAATTTTAAGGACGAAAATAATGATAACAACATTAAAATAAAGAATAAACTTTAGGGACCAAAGTTCTTTCTTTTTTTGTGATTTGATACTTATGAAAACAAAAAACAATCAAAGGCCAAAAACATTAAAATCAAAATTCAAAAAAGTGATATATCAAGCTAGATAACCAATTATTAGCAACCATGGTTTTGAGACCAAATGATGCGAAATTCTTTGGCGCACAACCTTGGAACCAAAGAACCAAAAGGAATAAGAAAGATTGAATTGCTAATAAGGTGGTTAGGAAGATCAAATCCGTTTCCTGAAGGGCAAGAACCAAAAACAAAGCAATATTGTGCGACAAAATTGTAAGATTTCAGAAAATAGTATAAAAGATGAAATTTGGGTTCGAGAAGACGGAGAACAAATATATTGCTTCTGTTTGTTTTTATTAATCGAGAATAGATTCCATTTAATCTCTTCAAATAGTTTTTTCGATTCACAGTATAAATGTAATAAGGGTTTAAAGTGGCAACCATAATTAATAATTTTTTTTAATTGAAAAAATTTGTAACTCCCTTGTTTTTTCAAAGAACAAAGATAGGTTGAAAACGAAAAACAAAGAACATGAAAAAGATACAAAGAATTAAAAGAAAAGTATGAATTAAATTTTAAGGACGAAAATAATGATAACAACATTAAAATAAAGAACAAACTTTAGGGACCAAAGTTCTTTCTTTTTTGTGATTTGTTACTTATGAAAACAAAAAACAATCAAAGTCCAAAATTTTAAAATTAAAATTCAAAAAAGTGATATATCAAGCTAGATAACCAATTATTAGCAACCAGGGTTTTGATACCAAATAATGCGAAATTGTTGGCGCACAACCTTGGAATCACAGAACCAAAAGGAATAAGAAAGATTGAATTGCTAAGAAGGTGGTTAGGAAGATCAATTTCCTTTCCTGAAGGGAAAGAACCAAAACCAAAGGAATATTGTGCGACGAAATTGAAAGATGTCAGAAAATAGTATAAAAGATGAAATTTGGGTTAGAGAACACGGAGAACTAATATATTGCTTCTGTTTGATTTTATTAATCGAGAATAGATTCCATTTAATCTCTTAAAATAGTTTTTTCGATTCACAGTTTAAATGTAATAAGGGTTTAAAGTGGCAACCATAATTAATAATTTTTTTAATTGAAAAAATTAGTAACTCGCTTGTTTTTTCAAAGAACAAAGATAGGTTGAAAACTAAAAACAAAGAACATGAAAAAGATACAAAGAATTAAAAGAAAAGTATGAATTAAATTTTAAGGACGAAAATAATGATAACAACATTAAAATAAAGAACAAACTTTAGGGACCAAAGTTCTTTCTTTTTTTGTGATTTGTTACTTATGAAAACAAAAGACAAACAAAGTCCAAAAAATTTAAAAGTAAAATTCAAAAAGTTCATATATCAAGCTAGATAACCAATTATTAGCAACCATGGTTTTGATACCAACTGATGCGAAATGTTTTGGCGCACAACCTTGGAACCAAAGAACCAAAAGGAATAAGAAAGATTGATTTGCTAAGAAGGTGGTTAGGAAGATCAATTTCGTTTCTGGAAGGGCAAGAAACAAAAACAAAGCAATATTGTGCGACGAAATTGTAAGACGTATGAAAATAGTATAAAAGAAGAAATTTGGGTGCGAGAACACGGAGAACTAATATATTGCTTCTGTTTGTTTTTATTAATCGAGAATAGCTTCCATTTAATCTCTTATAATAGTTTTTTTCGATTCACAGTTTAAATGTAATAATGGTTTAAAGTGGCAACCATAATTAATAATTTTTTTAATTGAAAGAATTAGTAACTCCCTTGTTTTTTCAAAGAACAAAGATAGGTTGAAAACTGAAAACAAAGAACATGAAAAAGATACAAAGAATGAAAAGAAAAGTATGAATTAAGTTTTAAGGACGAAAATAATGATAACAACATTAAAATAAAGAACAAACTTTAGGGACCGAAGTTCTTTCTTTTTTTGTGATTTGTTACTTATGAAAACAAAAAACAATCAAAGTCCAAAATTTTAACATTAAAATTCAACAAAGTGATATATCAAGCTAGATAACCAATTATTAGCAACTATGGTTTTGATACCAAATGATGCGAAATTTTTTGGCGCACAACCTTGGAATCGAAGAACCAAAAGGAATAAGAAAGATTGAATTGCTAAGAAGTTGGTTAGGAATATCAAATTCGTTTCCTGAAGGGCAAGAACCAAAAACAAAAGAAATATTGTGCGAGGAAATTGTAAGACGTCAGAAAATAGTATAAAAGATGAAATTTGGGTTCGAGAACACGGAGAACTAATATATTGCTTCTGTTTGTTTTTATTAATCGAGAATAGCATCTATTTAATCTCTTAAAATAGTTTTTTCGTTCACAGTATAAATGTAATAAGGGTTTAAAGTGGCAACCATAATTAAAAATTTTTTTTAATTGAAAAAATTTGTAACTCCCTTGTTTTTTCAAAGAACAAAGATAGGTTGAAAACGGAAAACAAAGAACATGAAAAAGATACAAAGAATTAAAAGAAAAGTATGAATTAAATTTTAAGGACGAAAATAACGATAACAACATTAAAATAAAGAACAAACTTTAGGGACCAAAGTTCTTTCTTTTTTGTGATTTGTTACTTATGAAAACAAAAAACAATCAAAGTCCAAAATTTTAAAATTAAAATTCAAAAAAGTGATATATCAAGCTAGATAACCAATTATTAGCAACCATGGTTTTGATACCAAATAATGCGAAATTGTTTAGCGCACAACCTTGGAACCACAGACCCAAAAGGAATAAGAAAGATTGAATTGCTAAGAAGGTGGTTAGGAAGATCAATTTCCTTTCCTGAAGGGAAAGAACCAAAAACAAAGGAATATTGTGCGACGAAATTGAAAGATGTCAGAAAATAGTATAAAAGATGAAATTTGGGTTAGAGAACACGGAGAACTAATATATTGCTTCTGTTTGATTTTATTAATCGAGAATAGATTCCATTTAATCTCTTAAAATAGTTTTTTCGATTCACAGTTTAAATGTAATAAGGGTTTAAAGTGGCAACCATAATTAATAATTTTTTTAATTGAAAAAATTAGTAACTCGCTTGTTTTTTCAAAGAACAAAGATAGGTTGAAAACTAAAAACAAAGAACATGAAAAAGATACAAAGAATTAAAAGAAAAGTATGAATTAAATTTTAAGGACGAAAATAATGATAACAACATTAAAATAAAGAACAAACTTTAGGGACCAAAGTTCTTTCTTTTTTTGTGATTTGTTACTTATGAAAACAAAAGACAAACAAAGTCCAAAAAATTTAAAAGTAAAATTCAAAAAGTTCATATATCAAGCTAGATAACCAATTATTCGCAACCATGGTTTTGATACCAAATGATGCGAAATGTTTTGGCGCACAACCTTGGAACCAAAGAACCAAAAGGAATAAGAAAGATTGATTTGCTAAGAAGGTGGTTAGGAAGATCAATTTCGTTTCTGAAAGGGCAAGAAACAAAAACAAAGCAATATTGTGCGACGAAATTGTAAGACGTCAGAAAATAGTATAAAAGAAGAAATTTGGGTGCGAGAACACGGAGAACTAATATATTGCTTCTGTTTGTTTTTATTAATCGAGAATAGCTTCCATTTAATCTCTTATAATAGTTTTTTTTGATTCACAGTTTAAATGTAATAATGGTTTAAAGTGGCAACCATAATTAATAATTTTTTTAATTGAAAAAATTAGTAACTCACTTGTTTTTTCAAAGAACAAAGATAGGTTGAAAACTAAAAACAAAGAACATGAAAAAGATACAAAGAATTAAAAGAAAAGTATGAATTAAATTTTAAGGACGAAAATAATGATAACAACATTAAAATAAAGAACGAACTTTAGGGACCAAAGTTCTTTCTTTTTTTGTGATTTGTTACTTATGAAAACAAAAATCAATCAAAGGCCAAAAACATTAAAATCAAAATTCAAAAAAGTGATATATCAAGCTAGATAACCAATTATTAGCAACCATGGTTTTGATACCAAATGATGCGAAATTCTTTGGCGCACAACCTTGGAACCAAAGAACCAAAAGGAATAAGAAAGATTTAATTGCTAAGAAGGTGGTTAGGAAGATCAAATCCGTTTCCTGAAGGGCAAGAACCAAAAACAAAGAAATATTGTGCGACAAAATTGTAAGATGTCAGAAAATAGTATAAAAGATGAAATTTGGGTTCGAGAACACGGAGAACTAATATATTGCTTCTGTTTGTTTTATTAATCGAGAATAGATTCCATTTAATCTCTTAAAATAGTTTTTTCGATTCACAGTTTAAATGTAATAAGGGTTTAAACTGGCAACCATAATTAATAATTTTTTTAATTGAAAAAATTAGTAACTCGCTTGTTTTTTCAAAGAACAAAGATAGGTTGAAAACTAAAAACAAAGAACATGAAAAAGATACAAAGAATTAAAAGAAAAGTACGAATTAAATTTTAAGGGCGAAAATAATGATAACAACATTAAAATAAAAAAAAAATTTAGGGACCAAAGTTCTTTCTTTTATTGCGATTTGTTACTTATGAAAACAAAACACAGTCAAAGGCCAAAAACTTTAAAATTAAAATTGATAAAATTGATATATCAAGCTAGATAACCAATTATTAGCAACCATTGTTTTGATACCAAATGATGCGAAATTGTTTGGCGCACAACCTTGTAACCAAAGAACCAAAAGGAATAAGAAAGATTGATTTGCTAAGAAGGTGGTTAGGAAGATCAATTTCGTTTCCTGAAATGCAAGAACCAAAAACAAAGCAATATTGTGCGACGAAATTGTAAGATGTCAGAAAATAGTATAAAAGATGAAATTTGGGTTAGAGAACACGGAGAACTAATATATTGCTTCTATTTGATTTTACTAATCGAGAATAGATTCCATTTAATCTCTTAAAATAGTTTTTTCGATTCACAGTTTAAATGTAATAAGGGTTTAAAGTGGCAACCATAATTAATAATTTTTTTAATTGAAAAAATTAGTAACTCGCTTGTTTTTTCAAAGAACAAAGATAGGTTGAAAACGGAAAACCAAGAACATGAAAAAGATACAAAGAATTAAAAGAAAAGTATGAATTAAATTTTAAGGACGAAAATATTGATAACAACATTAAAATAAAGAACAAACTTTAGGGACCAAAGTTCTTTCTTTCTTGTGATTTGTTACTTATGAAAACAAAAAACAATCAAAGTCCAAAATTGTAAAATTAAAATTCAAAAAAGTGATATATCAAGCTAGATAACCAATTATTAGCAACCATGGTTTTGATACCAAATAATGCGAAATTGTTTGGCGCACAACCTTGGAACCACAGAACCAAAAGGAATAAGAAAGATTGAATTGCTAAGAAGGTGGTTAGGAAGATCAAATCCGTTTCCTGAAGGGCAAGAACCAAAAACAAAGCAATATTGTGCGACAAAATTGTAAGATTTCAGAAAATAATATAAAAGATGAAATTTGGGTTCGAGAACACGGAGAACTAATATATTGCTTCTGTTTGTTTTTATTAATCGAGAATAGATTCCATTTAATCTCTTAAAATAGTTTTTTCGATTCACAGTATAAATGTAATAAGGGTTTAAAGTGGCAACCATAATTAATAATTTTTTTTAATTGAAAAAATTTGTAACTCCCTTGTTTTTTCAAAGAACAAAGATAGGTTGAAAACGGAAAACAAAGAACATGAAAAAGATACAAAGAATTAAAAGAAAAGTATGAATTAAATTTTAAGGACGAAAATAATGATAACAACATTAAAATAAAGAACAAACTTTAGGGACCAAAGTTCTTTCTTTTTTGTGATTTGTTACTTATGAAAACAAAAAACAATCAAAGTCCAAAATTTTAAAATTAAAATTCAAAAAAGTGATATATCAAGCTAGATAACCAATTATTAGCAACCATGGTTTTGATACCAAATAATGCGAAATTGTTTGGCGCACAACCTTGGAACCACAGAACCAAAAGGAATAAGAAAGATTGAATTGCTAAGAAGGTGGTTAGGAAGATCAATTTCCTTTCCTGAAGGGAAAGAACCAAAAACAAAGGAATATTGTGCGACGAAATTGAAAGATGTCAGAAAATAGTATAAAAGATGAAATTTGGGTTAGAGAACACGGAGAACTAATATATTGCTTCTGTTTGATTTTATTAATCGAGAATAGATTCCATTTAATCTCTTAAAATAGTTTTTTCGATTCACAGTTTAAATGTAATAAGGGTTTAAAGTGGCAACCATAATTAATAATTTTTTTAATTGAAAAAATTAGTAACTCGCTTGTTTTTTCAAAGAACAAAGATAGGTTGAAAACTAAAAACAAAGAACATGAAAAAGATACAAAGAATTAAAAGAAAAGTATGAATTAAATTTTAAGGACGAAAATAATGATAACAACATTAAAATAAAGAATAAACTTTAGGGACCAAAGTTCTTTCTTTTTTTGTGATTTGATACTTATGAAAACAAAAAACAATCAAAGGCCAAAAACATTAAAATCAAATTTCAAAAAAGTGATATATCAAGCTAGATAACCAATTATTAGCAACCATGGTTTTGATACCAAATGATGCGAAATTCTTTTGCGCACAACCTTGGAACCAAAGAACCAAAAGGAATAAGAAAGACTGAATTGCTAAGAAGGTGGTTAGGAAGATCAAATCCGTTTCCTGAAGGGCAAGAACCAAAAACAAAGCAATATTGTGCGACGAAATTGTAAGATGTCAGAAAATAGTATAAAAGATGAAATTTGGGTTAGAGAACACGGAGAACTAATATATTGCTTCTATTTGATTTTACTAATCGAGAATAGATTCCATTTAATCTCTTAAAATAGTTTTTTCGATTCACAGTTTAAATGTAATAAGGGTTTAAAGTGGCAACCATAATTAATAATTTTTTTAATTGAAAAAATTAGTAACTCGCTTGTTTTTTCAAAGAACAAAGATAGGTTGAAAACGGAAAACAAAGAACATGAAAAAGATACAAAGAATTAAAAGAAAAGTATGAATTAAATTTTAAGGACGAAAATATTGATAACAACATTAAAATAAAGAACAAACTTTAGGGACCAAAGTTCTTTTTTTCTTGTGATTTGTTACTTATGAAAACAAAAAACAATAATAGTCCAAAATTGTAAAATTAAAATTCAAAAAAGTGATATATCAAGCTAGATAACCAATTATTAGCAACCATGGTTTTGATACCAAATAATGCGAAATTGTTTGGCGCACAACCTTGGAACCACAGAACCAAAAGGAATAAGAAAGATTGAATTGCTAAGAAGGTGGTTAGGAAGATCAAATCCGTTTCCTGAAGGGCAAGAACCAAAAACAAAGCAATATTGTGCGACAAAATTGTAAGATTTCAGAAAATAATATAAAAGATGAAATTTGGGATCGAGAACACGGAGAACTAATATATTGCTTCTGTTTGTTTTTATTAATCGAGAATAGATTCCATTTAATCTCTTAAAATAGTTTTTTCGATTCACAGTATAAATGTAATAAGGGTTTAAAGTGGCAACCATAATTAATAATTTTTTTTAATTGAAAAAATTTGTAACTCCCTTGTTTTTTCAAAGAACAAAGATAGGTTGAAAACGGAAAACAAAGAACATGAAAAAGATACAAAGAATTAAAAGAAAAGTATGAATTAAATTTTAAGGACGAAAATAATGATAACAACATTAAAATAAAGAACAAACTTTAGGGACCAAAGTTCTTTCTTTTTTGTGATTTGTTACTTATGAAAACAAAAAACAATCAAAGTCCAAAATTTTAAAATTAAAATTCAAAAAAGTGATATATCAAGCTAGATAACCAATTATTAGCAACCATGGTTTTGATACCAAATAATGCGAAATTGTTTGGCGCACAACCTTGGAACCACAGAACCAAAAGGAATAAGAAAGATTGAATTGCTAAGAAGGTGGTTAGGAAGATCAATTTCCTTTCCTGAAGGGAAAGAACCAAAAACAAAGGAATATTGTGCGACGAAATTGAAAGATGTCAGAAAATAGTATAAAAGATGAAATTTGGGTTAGAGAACACGGAGAACTAATATATTGCTTCTGTTTGATTTTATTAATCGAGAATAGATTCCATTTAATCTCTTAAAATAGTTTTTTCGATTCACAGTTTAAATGTAATAAGGGTTTAAAGTGGCAACCATAATTAATAATTTTTTTAATTGAAAAAATTAGTAACTCGCTTGTTTTTTCAAAGAACAAAGATAGGTTGAAAACTAAAAACAAAGAACATGAAAAAGATACAAAGAATTAAAAGAAAAGTATGAATTAAATTTTAAGGACGAAAATAATGATAACAACATTAAAATAAAGAATAAACTTTAGGGACCAAAGTTCTTTCTTTTTTTGTGATTTGATACTTATGAAAACAAAAAACAATCAAAGGCCAAAAACATTAAAATCAAATTTCAAAAAAGTGATATATCAAGCTAGATAACCAATTATTAGCAACCATGGTTTTGATACCAAATGATGCGAAATTCTTTTGCGCACAACCTTGGAACCAAAGAACCAAAAGGAATAAGAAAGACTGAATTGCTAAGAAGGTGGTTAGGAAGATCAAATCCGTTTCCTGAAGGGCAAGAACCAAAAACAAAGCAATATTGTGCGACGAAATTGTAAGATGTCAGAAAATAGTATAAAAGATGAAATTTGGGTTAGAGAACACGGAGAACTAATATATTGCTTCTATTTGATTTTACTAATCGAGAATAGATTCCATTTAATCTCTTAAAATAGTTTTTTCGATTCACAGTATAAATGTAATAAGGGTTTAAAGTGGCAACCATAATTAATAATTTTTTTTAATTGAAAAAATTTGTAACTCCCTTGTTTTTTCAAAGAACAAAGATAGGTTGAAAACGGAAAACAAAGAACATGAAAAAGATACAAAGAATTAAAAGAAAAGTATGAATTAAATTTTAAGGACGAAAATAATGATAACAACATTAAAATAAAGAACAAACTTTAGGGACCAAAGTTCTTTCTTTTTTGTGATTTGTTACTTATGAAAACAAAAAACAATCAAAGTCCAAAATTTTAAAATTAAAATTCAAAAAAGTGATATATCAAGCTAGATAACCAATTATTAGCAACCATGGTTTTGATACCAAATAATGCGAAATTGTTTGGCGCACAACCTTGGAACCACAGAACCAAAAGGAATAAGAAAGATTGAATTGCTAAGAAGGTGGTTAGGAAGATCAATTTCCTTTCCTGAAGGGAAAGAACCAAAAACAAAGGAATATTGTGCGACGAAATTGAAAGATGTCAGAAAATAGTATAAAAGATGAAATTTGGGTTAGAGAACACGGAGAACTAATATATTGCTTCTGTTTGATTTTATTAATCGAGAATAGATTCCATTTAATCTCTTAAAATAGTTTTTTCGATTCACAGTTTAAATGTAATAAGGGTTTAAAGTGGCAACCATAATTAATAATTTTTTTAATTGAAAAAATTAGTAACTCGCTTGTTTTTTCAAAGAACAAAGATAGGTTGAAAACTAAAAACAAAGAACATGAAAAAGATACAAAGAATTAAAAGAAAAGTATGAATTAAATTTTAAGGACGAAAATAATGATAACAACATTAAAATAAAGAATAAACTTTAGGGACCAAAGTTCTTTCTTTTTTTGTGATTTGATACTTATGAAAACAAAAAACAATCAAAGGCCAAAAACATTAAAATCAAATTTCAAAAAAGTGATATATCAAGCTAGATAACCAATTATTAGCAACCATGGTTTTGATACCAAATGATGCGAAATTCTTTTGCGCACAACCTTGGAACCAAAGAACCAAAAGGAATAAGAAAGACTGAATTGCTAAGAAGGTGGTTAGGAAGATCAAATCCGTTTCCTGAAGGGCAAGAACCAAAAACAAAGCAATATTGTGCGACAAAATTGTAAGATTTCAGAAAATAGTTTAAAAGATGAAATTTGGGTTCGAGAACACGGAGAACTAATATATTGCTTCTGTTTGTTTTTATTAATCGAGAATAGATTCCATTTAATCTCTTAAAATAGTTTTTTCGATTCACAATATAAATGTAATAAGGGTTTAAAGTGGCAACCATAATTAATAATTTTTTTAATTGAAAAAATTAGTAACTCGCTTGTTTTTTCAAAGAACAAAGATAGGTTGAAAACTAAAAACAAAGAACATGAAAAAGATACAAAGAATTAAAAGAAAAGTATGAATTAAATTTTAAGGACGAAAATAATGATAACAACATTAAAATAAAGAATAAACTTTAGGGACCAAAGTTCTTTCTTTTTTTGTGATTTGATACTTATGAAAACAAAAAACAATCAAAGGCCAAAAACATTAAAATCAAATTTCAAAAAAGTGATATATCAAGCTAGATAACCAATTATTAGCAACCATGGTTTTGATACCAAATGATGCGAAATTCTTTTGCGCACAACCTTGGAACCAAAGAACCAAAAGGAATAAGAAAGACTGAATTGCTAAGAAGGTGGTTAGGAAGATCAAATCCGTTTCCTGAAGGGCAAGAACCAAAAACAAAGCAATATTGTGCGACAAAATTATAAGATTTCAGAAAATAGTTTAAAAGATGAAATTTGGGTTCGAGAACACGGAGAACTAATATATTGCTTCTGTTTGTTTTTATTAATCGAGAATAGATTCCATTTAATCTCTTAAAATAGTTTTTTCGATTCACAGTATAAATGTAATAAGGGTTTAAAGTGGCAACCATAATTAATAATTTTTTTTAATTGAAAAAATTTGTAACTCCCTTGTTTTTTCAAAGAACAAAGATAGGTTGAAAACGGAAAACAAAGAACATGAAAAAGATACAAAGAATTAAAAGAAAAGTATGAATTAAATTTTAAGGACGAAAATAATGATAACAACATTAAAATAAAGAACAAACTTTAGGGACCAAAGTTCTTTCTTTTTTGTGATTTGTTACTTATGAAAACAAAAAACAATCAAAGTCCAAAATTTTAAAATTAAAATTCAAAAAAGTGTTATATCAAGCTAGATAACCAATTATTAGCAACCATGGTTTTGATACCAAATGATGCGAAATTGTTTGGCGCACAACCTTGGAACCAAAGAACCAAAAGGAATAAGAAAGACTGAATTGCTAAGAAGGTGGTTAGGAAGATCAAATCCGTTTCCTGAAGGGCAAGAACCAAAAACAAAGCAATATTGTGCGACAAAATTATAAGATTTCAGAAAATAGTTTAAAAGATGAAATTTGGGTTCGAGAACACGGAGAACTAATATATTGCTTCTGTTTGTTTTTATTAATCGAGAATAGATTCCATTTAATCTCTTAAAATAGTTTTTTCGATTCACAGTATAAATGTAATAAGGGTTTAAAGTGGCAACCATAATTAATAATTTTTTTTTAATTGAAAAAATTTGTAACTCCCTTGTTTTTTCAAAGAACAAAGATAGGTTGAAAACGGAAAACAAAGAACATGAAAAAGATACAAAGAATTAAAAGAAAAGTATGAATTAAATTTTAAGGACGAAAATAATGATAACAACATTAAAATAAAGAACAAACTTTAGGGACCAAAGTTCTTTCTTTTTTGTGATTTGTTACTTATGAAAACAAAAAACAATCAAAGTCCAAAATTTTAAAATTAAAATTCAAAAAAGTGTTATATCAAGCTAGATAACCAATTATTAGCAACCATGGTTTTGATACCAAATAATGCGAAATTGTTTGGCGCACAACCTTGGAACCACAGAACCAAAAGGAATAAGAAAGATCGAATTGCTAAGAAGGTGGTTAGGAAGATCAATTTCCTTTCCTGAAGGGAAAGAACCAAAAACAAAGGAATATTGTGCGACGAAATTGAAAGATGTCAGAAAATAGTATAAAAGATGAAATTTGGGTTAGAGAACACGGAGAACTAATATATTGCTTCTGTTTGATTTTATTAATCGAGAATAGATTCCATTTAATCTCTTAAAATAGTTTTTTCGATTCACAATATAAATGTAATAAGGGTTTAAAGTGGCAACCATAATTAATAATTTTTTTAATTGAAAAAATTAGTAACTCGCTTGTTTTTTCAAAGAACAAAGATAGGTTGAAAACTAAAAACAAAGAACATGAAAAAGATACAAAGAATTAAAAGAAAAGTATGAATTAAATTTTAAGGACGAAAATAATGATAACAAAATTAAAATAAAGAATAAACTTTAGGGACCAAAGTTCTTTCTTTTTTTGTGATTTGATACTTATGAAAACAAAAAACAATCAAAGGCCAAAAACATTAAAATCAAATTTCAAAAAAGTGATATATCAAGCTAGATAACCAATTATTAGCAACCATGGTTTTGATACCAAATGATGCGAAATTCTTTTGCGCACAACCTTGGAACCAAAGAACCAAAAGGAATAAGAAAGACTGAATTGCTAAGAAGGTGGTT
Source organism: Hippophae tibetana (assembly GCA_037013495.1). Lineage (NCBI taxonomy): Eukaryota > Viridiplantae > Streptophyta > Magnoliopsida > Rosales > Elaeagnaceae > Hippophae > Hippophae tibetana. The sequence goes on from CM072807.1 coordinate 47,179,502, forward strand.
AGGAAGATCAAATCCGTTTCCTGAAGGGCAAGAACCAAAAACAAAGCAATATTGTGCGACAAAATTATAAGATTTCAGAAAATAGTTTAAAAGATGAAATTTGGGTTCGAGAACACGGAGAACTAATATATTGCTTCTGTTTGTTTTTATTAATCGAGAATAGATTCCATTTAATCTCTTAAAATAGTTTTTTCGATTCACAGTATAAATGTAATAAGGGTTTAAAGTGGCAACCATAATTAATAATTTTTTTTAATTGAAAAAATTTGTAACTCCCTTGTTTTTTCAAAGAACAAAGATAGGTTGAAAACGGAAAACAAAGAACATGAAAAAGATACAAAGAATTAAAAGAAAAGTATGAATTAAATTTTAAGGACGAAAATAATGATAACAACATTAAAATAAAGAACAAACTTTAGGGACCAAAGTTCTTTCTTTTTTGTGATTTGTTACTTATGAAAACAAAAAACAATCAAAGTCCAAAATTTTAAAATTAAAATTCAAAAAAGTGTTATATCAAGCTAGATAACCAATTATTAGCAACCATGGTTTTGATACCAAATAATGCGAAATTGTTTGGCGCACAACCTTGGAACCACAGAACCAAAAGGAATAAGAAAGATCGAATTGCTAAGAAGGTGGTTAGGAAGATCAATTTCCTTTCCTGAAGGGAAAGAACCAAAAACAAAGGAATATTGTGCGACGAAATTGAAAGATGTCAGAAAATAGTATAAAAGATGAAATTTGGGTTAGAGAACACGGAGAACTAATATATTGCTTCTGTTTGATTTTATTAATCGAGAATAGATTCCATTTAATCTCTTAAAATAGTTTTTTCGATTCACAATATAAATGTAATAAGGGTTTAAAGTGGCAACCATAATTAATAATTTTTTTAATTGAAAAAATTAGTAACTCGCTTGTTTTTTCAAAGAACAAAGATAGGTTGAAAACTAAAAACAAAGAACATGAAAAAGATACAAAGAATTAAAAGAAAAGTATGAATTAAATTTTAAGGACGAAAATAATGATAACAAAATTAAAATAAAGAATAAACTTTAGGGACCAAAGTTCTTTCTTTTTTTGTGATTTGATACTTATGAAAACAAAAAACAATCAAAGGCCAAAAACATTAAAATCAAATTTCAAAAAAGTGATATATCAAGCTAGATAACCAATTATTAGCAACCATGGTTTTGATACCAAATGATGCGAAATTCTTTTGCGCACAACCTTGGAACCAAAGAACCAAAAGGAATAAGAAAGACTGAATTGCTAAGAAGGTGGTTAGGAAGATCAAATCCGTTTCCTGAAGGGCAAGAACCAAAAACAAAGCAATATTGTGCGACAAAATTATAAGATTTCAGAAAATAGTTTAAAAGATGAAATTTGGGTTCGAGAACACGGAGAACTAATATATTGCTTCTGTTTGTTTTTATTAATCGAGAATAGATTCCATTTAATCTCTTAAAATAGTTTTTTCGATTCACAGTATAAATGTAATAAGGGTTTAAAGTGGCAACCATAATTAATAATTTTTTTTAATTGAAAAAATTTGTAACTCCCTTGTTTTTTCAAAGAACAAAGATAGGTTGAAAACGGAAAACAAAGAACATGAAAAAGATACAAAGAATTAAAAGAAAAGTATGAATTAAATTTTAAGGACGAAAATAATGATAACAACATTAAAATAAAGAACAAACTTTAGGGACCAAAGTTCTTTCTTTTTTGTGATTTGTTACTTATGAAAACAAAAAACAATCAAAGTCCAAAATTTTAAAATTAAAATTCAAAAAAGTGTTATATCAAGCTAGATAACCAATTATTAGCAACCATGGTTTTGATACCAAATAATGCGAAATTGTTTGGCGCACAACCTTGGAACCACAGAACCAAAAGGAATAAGAAAGATCGAATTGCTAAGAAGGTGGTTAGGAAGATCAATTTCCTTTCCTGAAGGGAAAGAACCAAAAACAAAGGAATATTGTGCGACGAAATTGAAAGATGTCAGAAAATAGTATAAAAGATGAAATTTGGGTTAGAGAACACGGAGAACTAATATATTGCTTCTGTTTGATTTTATTAATCGAGAATAGATTCCATTTAATCTCTTAAAATAGTTTTTTCGATTCACAATATAAATGTAATAAGGGTTTAAAGTGGCAACCATAATTAATAATTTTTTTAATTGAAAAAATTAGTAACTCGCTTGTTTTTTCAAAGAACAAAGATAGGTTGAAAACTAAAAACAAAGAACATGAAAAAGATACAAAGAATTAAAAGAAAAGTATGAATTAAATTTTAAGGACGAAAATAATGATAACAAAATTAAAATAAAGAATAAACTTTAGGGACCAAAGTTCTTTCTTTTTTTGTGATTTGATACTTATGAAAACAAAAAACAATCAAAGGCCAAAAACATTAAAATCAAATTTCAAAAAAGTGATATATCAAGCTAGATAACCAATTATTAGCAACCATGGTTTTGATACCAAATGATGCGAAATTCTTTTGCGCACAACCTTGGAACCAAAGAACCAAAAGGAATAAGAAAGACTGAATTGCTAAGAAGGTGGTTAGGAAGATCAAATCCGTTTCCTGAAGGGCAAGAACCAAAAACAAAGCAATATTGTGCGACAAAATTATAAGATTTCAGAAAATAGTTTAAAAGATGAAATTTGGGTTCGAGAACACGGAGAACTAATATATTGCTTCTGTTTGTTTTTATTAATCGAGAATAGATTCCATTTAATCTCTTAAAATAGTTTTTTCGATTCACAGTATAAATGTAATAAGGGTTTAAAGTGGCAACCATAATTAATAATTTTTTTTAATTGAAAAAATTTGTAACTCCCTTGTTTTTTCAAAGAACAAAGATAGGTTGAAAACGGAAAACAAAGAACATGAAAAAGATACAAAGAATTAAAAGAAAAGTATGAATTAAATTTTAAGGACGAAAATAATGATAACAACATTAAAATAAAGAACAAACTTTAGGGACCAAAGTTCTTTCTTTTTTGTGATTTGTTACTTATGAAAACAAAAAACAATCAAAGTCCAAAATTTTAAAATTAAAATTCAAAAAAGTGTTATATCAAGCTAGATAACCAATTATTAGCAACCATGGTTTTGATACCAAATAATGCGAAATTGTTTGGCGCACAACCTTGGAACCACAGAACCAAAAGGAATAAGAAAGATCGAATTGCTAAGAAGGTGGTTAGGAAGATCAATTTCCTTTCCTGAAGGGAAAGAACCAAAAACAAAGGAATATTGTGCGACGAAATTGAAAGATGTCAGAAAATAGTATAAAAGATGAAATTTGGGTTAGAGAACACGGAGAACTAATATATTGCTTCTGTTTGATTTTATTAATCGAGAATAGATTCCATTTAATCTCTTAAAATAGTTTTTTCGATTCACAGTTTAAATGTAATAAGGGTTTAAAGTGGCAACCATAATTAATAATTTTTTTAATTGAAAAAATTAGTAACTCGCTTGTTTTTTCAAAGAACAAAGATAGGTTGAAAACTAAAAACAAAGAACATGAAAAAGATACAAAGAATTAAAAGAAAAGTATGAATTAAATTTTAAGGACGAAAATAATGATAACAACATTAAAATAAAGAATAAACTTTAGGGACCAAAGTTCTTTCTTTTTTTCTGATTTGATACTTATGAAAACAAAAAACAATCATAGGCCAAAAACATTAAAATCAAATTTCAAAAAAGTGATATATCAAGCTAGATAACCAATTATTAGCAACCATGGTTTTGATACCAAATGATGCGAAATTCTTTGGCGCACAACCTTGGAACCAAAGAACCAAAAGGAATAAGAAAGATTGAATTGCTAAGATAGTGGTTAGGAAGATGAAACCCGTTTCATGAAGGGCAAGAACCAAAAACAAAGCAATATTGTGCGACAAAATTGTAAGATTTCAGAAAATAGTATAAAAGATGAAATTTGGGTTCGAGAACACGGAGAACTAATATATTGCTTCTGTTTGTTTTTATTAATCGAGAATAGATTCCATTTAATCTCTTAAAATAATTTTTTCGATTCACAATATAAATGTAATAAGGGTTTAAAGTGGCAACCATAATTAATAATTTTTTTTAATTGAAAAAATTTGTAACTCCCTTGTTTTTTCAAAGAACAAAGATAGGTTGAAAACGGAAAACAAAGAACATGAAAAAGATACAAAGAATTAAAAGAAAAGTATGAATTAAATTTTAAGGACGAAAATAATGATAACAGCATTAAAATAAAGATCAAACTTTAGGGACCAAAGTTCTTTCTTTTTTGTGATTTGTTACTTATGAAAACAAAAAACAATCAAAGTCCAAAATTTTAAAATTAAAATTCAAAAAAGTGATATATCAAGCTAGATAACCAATTATTAGCAACCATGGTTTTGATACCAAATAATGCGAAATTGTTTGGCGCACAACCTTGGAACCACAGAACCAAAAGGAATAAGAAAGATTGAATTGCTACGAAGGTGGTTAGGAAGATCAATTTCCTTTCCTGAAGGGAAAGAACCAAAAACAAAGAAATATTGTGCGACGAAATTGAAAGATGTCAGAAAATAGTATAAAAGATGAAATTTGGGTTAGAGAACACGGAGAACTAATATATTGCTTCTGTTTGATTTTATTAATCGAGAATAGATTCCATTTAATCTCTTAAAATAGTTTTTTCGATTCACAGTTTAAATGTAATAAGGGTTTAAAGTGGCAACCATAATTATTAATTTTTTTAATTGAAAAAATTAGTAACTCGCTTGTTTTTTCAAAGAACAAAGATAGGTTGAAAACTAAAAACAAAGAACATGAAAAAGATACAAAGAATTAAAAGAAAAGTATGAATTAAATTTTAAGGACGAAAATAATGATAACAACATTAAAATAAAGAATAAACTTTAGGGACCAAAGTTCTTTCTTTTTTTGTGATTTGATACTTATGAAAACAAAAAACAATCAAAGGCCGAAAACATTAAAATCAAAATTCAAAAAAGTGATATATCAAGCTAGATAACCAATTATTAGCAACCATGGTTTTGATACCAAATGATGCGAAATTCTTTGGCGCACAACCTTGGAACCACAGAACCAAAAGGAATAAGAAAGATTGAATTGCTACGAAGGTGGTTAGGAAGATCAATTTCCTTTCCTGAAGGGAAAGAACCAAAAACAAAGAAATATTGTGCGACGAAATTGAAAGATGTCAGAAAATAGTATAAAAGATGAAATTTGGGTTAGAGAACACGGAGAACTAATATATTGCTTCTGTTTGATTTTATTAATCGAGAATAGATTCCATTTAATCTCTTAAAATAGTTTTTTCGATTCACAGTTTAAATGTAATAAGGGTTTAAAGTGGCAACCATAATTATTAATTTTTTTAATTGAAAAAATTAGTAACTCGCTTGTTTTTTCAAAGAACAAAGATAGGTTGAAAACTAAAAACAAAGAACATGAAAAAGATACAAAGAATTAAAAGAAAAGTATGAATTAAATTTTAAGGACGAAAATAATGATAACAACATTAAAATAAAGAATAAACTTTAGGGACCAAAGTTCTTTTTTTTTTTTGTGATTTGTTACTTATGAAAACAAAAAACAATCAAAGGCCGAAAACATTAAAATCAAAATTCAAAAAAGTGATATATCAAGCTAGATAACCAATTATTAGCAACCATGGTTTTGATACCAAATGATGCGAAATTCTTTGTCGCACAACCTTGGAACCACAGAACCAAAAGGAATAAGAAAGATTGAATTGCTAAGAAGGTGGTTAGGAAGATCAAATCCGTTTCCTGAAGGGCAAGAACCAAAAACAAAGCAATATTGTGCGACAAAATTGAAAGATGTCAGAAAATAGTATAAAAGATGAAATTTGGGTTCGAGAACACGGAGAACTAATATATTGCTTCTGTTTGTTTTTATTAATCGAGAATAGATTCCATTTAATCTCTTAAAATAGTTTTTTCGATTCACAGTATAAATGTAATAAGGGTTTAAGGTGGCAACCATAATTAATAATTTTTTTTAATTGAAAAAATTTGTAACTCCCTTGTTTTTTCAAAGAACAAAGATAGGTTGAAAACGGAAAACAAAGAACATGAAAAAGATACAAAGAATTAAAAGAAAAGTATGAATTAAATTTTAAGGACCAAAATAATGATAACAACATTAAAATAAAGAACAAACTTTAGGGACCAAAGTTCTTTCTTTTTTGTGATTTGTTACTTATGAAAACAAAAAACAATCAAAGTCCAAAATTATAAAATTCAATTTCAAAAAAGTGATATATCAAGCTAGATAACCAATTATTAGCAACCATGGTTTTGATACCAAATAATGTGAAATTGTTTGGCGCACAACCTTGGAACCACAGAACCAAAAGGAATAAGAAAGATTGAATTGCTAAGAAGGTGGTTAGGAAGATCAATTTCCTTTCCTGAAGGGCAAGAACCAAAAACAAAGCAATATTGTGCGACAAAATTGTAAGACGTCAGAAAATAGTATAAAAGAAGAAATTTGGGTGCGAGAACACGGAGAACTAATATATTGCTTCTGTCTGTTTTTATTAATCGAGAATAGATTCCATTTAATCTCTTAAAGTAGTTTTTTCGATTCACAGTATAAATGTAATAAGGGTTTAAGGTGGCAACCATAATTAATAATTGTTTTTAATTGAAAAAATTTGTAACTCCCTTGTTTTTTCAAAGAACAAAGATAGGTTGAAAACGGAAAACAAAGAACATGAAAAAGATACAAAGAATTAAAAGAAAAGTATGAATTAAATTTTAAGGACGAAAATAATGATAACAACATTAAAATAAAGAACAAACTTTAGGGACCAAAGTTCTTTCTTTTTTGTGATTTGTTACTTATGAAAACAAAAAACAATCAAAGTCCAAAATTTTAAAATTCAAATTCAAAAAAGTGATATATCAAGCTAGATAACCAATTATTAGCAACCATGGTTTTGATACCAAATAATGCGAAATTGTTTGGCACACAACCTTGGAACCACAGAACCAAAAGGAATAAGAAAGATTGAATTGCTAAGAAGGTGGTTAGGAAGATCAATTTCCTTTCCAGAAGGGCAAGAACCAAAAACAAAGCAATATTGTGCGACAAAATTGTAAGACGTCAGAAAATAGTATAAAAGAAGAAATTTGGGTGCGAGAACACGGAGAACTAATATATTGCTTCTGTTTGATTTTATTAATCGAGAATAGATTCCATTTAATATCTTAAAATAGTTTTTTCGATTCACAGTATAAATGTAATAAGGGTTTAAAGTGGCAACCATAATTAATAATTTTTTTTTAATTGAAAGAATTAGTAACTCCCTTGTTTTTTCAAAGAACAAAGATAGGTTGAAAACTGAAAACAAAGAACATGAAAAAGATACAAAGAATGAAAAGAAAAGTAGGAATTAAGTTTTAAGGACGAAAATAATGATAACAACATTAAAATAAAGAACAAACTTTAGGGACCAAAGTTCTTTCTTTTTTTGTGATTTGTTACTTATGAAAACAAAAAACAATCAAAGTCCAAAATTTTAACATTAAAATTCAACAAAGTGATATATCAAGCTAGATAACCAATTTTTAGCAACTATGGTTTTGATACCAAATGATGCGAAATTTTTTGGCGCACAACCTTGGAATCGAAGAACCAAAAGGAATAAGAAAGATTGAATTGCTAAGAAGCTGGTTAGGAATATCAAATTCGTTTCCTGAAGGGTAAGAACCAAAAACAAAAGAAATATTGTGCGAGGAAATTGTAAGACGTCAGAAAATAGTATAAAAGATGAAATTTGGGTTCGAGAACACTGAGTACTAATATATTGGTTCTTTTTGTTTTTATTAATCGAGAATAGCATCAATTTAATCTCTTATAATAGTTTTTTCGATTCACATTTTTATTGTAATAAGGGTTTAAAGTGGAAACCATAATTAATAATTTTTTTTAATTGAAAAAATTAGTAACTCCCTTGTTTTTTCAAAAGAACAAAGATAAGTTGAAAATGGAATACAAAGAACATGAAAAAGATACAAAGAAATGAAAGAAAAGTACGACTTAAATTTTAAGGACGAAAATAATGATAACAACATTAAAATAAAGAACAAACTTTAGGGACCAAAGTTCTTTCCTTTTTTATGATTTGTTACTTATGAAAACAAAAGACAAACAATATCCAAAAACTTTAACATTAAAATTCAAAAAGTTCATATATCAAGCTAGATAACCAATTATTAGCAACCATGGTTTTGATACCAAATAATGCGAAATTTTTTGGCGCACAACCTTGGAATCCAAGAACCAAAAGGAATAAGAACGATTGAATTGCTAAGAAGGTGGTTAGGAAGATCAATTTCGTTTCCGGAAGGGCAAGAAACAAAAACAAAGCAATATTGTGCGACGAAATTGTAAGACGTTAGAAAATAGTAAAAAAGAAGAAATTTGGGTGCGAGAACACGGAGAACTAATATATTGCTTCTGTTTGTTTTTATTAATCGAGAATTGCTTCCATTTAATCTCTTATAATAGTTTTTTTCGATTCACAATTTAAATGTAATAAGGGTTTAAAGTGGCAACCATAATTAATAATTTTTTTAATTCAAAAAATTAGTAACTCGCTTGTTTTTTCAAAGAACAAAGATAGGTTGAAAACTAAAAACAAAGAACATGAAAAAGATACAAAGAATTAAAAGAAAAGTATGAATTAAATTTTAAGGACGAAAATAATGATAACAACATTAAAATAAAGAACGAACTTTAGGGACCAAAGTTCTTTCTTTTTTTGTGATTTGTTACTTATGAAAACAAAAATCAATCAAAGGCCAAAAACATTAAAATCAAAATTCAAAAAAGTGATATATCAAGCTAGATAACCAATTATTAGCAACCATGGTTTTGATACCAAATGATGCGAAATTCTTTGGCGCACAACCTGGGAACCAAAGAACCAAAAGGAATAAGAAAGATTTAATTGCTAAGAAGGTGGTTAGGAAGATCAAATCCGTTTCCTGAAGGGCAAGAACCAAAAACAAAGAAATATTGTGCGACAAAATTGTAAGATGTCAGAAAATAGTATAAAAGATGAAATTTGGGTTCGAGAACACGGAGAACTAATATATTGCTTCTGTTTGTTTTTATTAATCGAGAATAGATTCCATTTAATCTCTTAAAATAGTTTTTTCGATTCACAGTTTAAATGTAATAAGGGTTTAAAGTGGCAACCATAATTAATAATTTTTTTTAGTTGAAAAAATTAGTAACTCCCTTGTTTTTTCAAAGAACAAAGATAGGTTGAAAACAGAAAACAAAGATCATGAAAAAGATACAAAGAAATGAAAGAAAAGTACGAATTAAATTTTAAGGACAAAAATAATGATAACAACATTAAAATAAAGAACAAACTTTAGGGACCAAAGTTCTTTCCTTTTTTATGATTTGTTACTTATGAAAACAAAAGACAAACAATGTCCAAAAACATTAACATTAAAATTCAAAAAGTTCATATATCAAGCTAGATAACCAATTATTAGCAACCATGGTTTTGATACCAAATGATGCGAAATTTTTTGGCGCACAACCTTGGAATCCAAGAACCAAAAGGAATAAGAAAGATTGAATTGCTAAGAAGGTGGTTAGGAAGATCAATTTCGTTTCCGGAAGGGCAAGAAACAAAAACAAAGCAATATTGTGCGACGAAATTGTAAGACGTTAGAAAATAGTAAAAAAGAAGAAATTTGGGTGCGAGAACACGGAGAACTAATATATTGCTTCTGTTTGTTTTTATTAATCGAGAATTGCTTCCATTTAATCTCTTATAATAGTTTTTTTCGATTCACAATTTAAATGTAATAAGGGTTTAAAGTGGCAACCATAATTAATAATTTTTTTAATTCAAAAAATTAGTAACTCGCTTGTTTTTTCAAAGAACAAAGATAGGTTGAAAACTAAAAACAAAGAACATGAAAAAGATACAAAGAATTAAAAGAAAAGTATGAATTAAATTTTAAGGACGAAAATAATGATAACAACATTAAAATAAAGAACGAACTTTAGGGACCAAAGTTCTTTCTTTTTTTGTGATTTGTTACTTATGAAAACAAAAATCAATCAAAGGCCAAAAACATTAAAATCAAAATTCAAAAAAGTGATATATCAAGCTAGATAACCAATTATTAGCAACCATGGTTTTGATACCAAATGATGCGAAATTCTTTGGCGCACAACCTTGGAACCAAAGAACCAAAAGGAATAAGAAAGATTTAATTGCTAAGAAGGTGGTTAGGAAGATCAAATCCGTTTCCTGAAGGGCAAGAACCAAAAACAAAGAAATATTGTGCGACAAAATTGTAAGATGTCAGAAAATAGTATAAAAGATGAAATTTGGGTTCGAGAACACGGAGAACTAATATATTGCTTCTGTTTGTTTTTATTAATCGAGAATAGATTCCATTTAATCTCTTAAAATAGTTTTTTCGATTCACAGTTTAAATGTAATAAGGGTTTAAAGTGGCAACCATAATTAATAATTTTTTTTAGTTGAAAAAATTAGTAACTCCCTTGTTTTTTCAAAGAACAAAGATAGGTTGAAAACAGAAAACAAAGATCATGAAAAAGATACAAAGAAATGAAAGAAAAGTACGAATTAAATTTTAAGGACGAAAATAATGATAACAACATTAAAATAAAGAACAAACTTTAGGGACCAAAGTTCTTTCCTTTTTTATGATTTGTTACTTATGAAAACAAAAGACAAACAATGTCCAAAAACTTTAACATTAAAATTCAAAAAGTTCATATATCAAGCTAGATAACCAATTATTAGCAACCATGGTTTTGATACCAAATGATGCGAAATTTTTTGGCGCACAACCTTGGAATCCAAGAACCAAAAGGAATAAGAAAGATTGAATTGCTAAGAAGGTGGTTAGGAAGATCAATTTCGTTTCCGGAAGGGCAAGAAACAAAAACAAAGCAATATTGTGCGACGAAATTGTAAGACGTTAGAAAATAGTAAAAAAGAAAAAATTTGGGTGCGAGAACACGGAGAACTAATATATTGCTTCTGTTTGTTTTTATTGATCGAGAATTGCTTCCATTTAATCTCTGATAATAATTTTTTTCGATTCACAATTTAAATGTAATAAGGGTTTAAAGTGGCAACCATAATTAATAATTTTTTTAATTCAAAAAATTAGTAACTCGCTTGTTTTTTCAAAGAACAAAGATAGGTTGAAAACTAAAAACAAAGAACATGAAAAAGATACAAAGAATTAAAAGAAAAGTATGAATTAAATTTTAAGGACGAAAATAATGATAACAACATTAAAATAAAGAACGAACTTTAGGGACCAAAGTTCTTTCTTTTTTTGTGATTTGTTACTTATGAAAACAAAAATCAATCAAAGGCCAAAAACATTAAAATCAAAATTCAAAAAAGTGATATATCAAGCTAGATAACCAATTATTAGCAACCATGGTTTTGATACCAAATGATGCGAAATTCTTTGGCGCACAACCTTGGAACCAAAGAACCAAAAGGAATAAGAAAGATTTAATTGCTAAGAAGGTGGTTAGGAAGATCAAATCCGTTTCCTGAAGGGCAAGAACCAAAAACAAAGAAATATTGTGCGACAAAATTGTAAGATGTCAGAAAATAGTATAAAAGATGAAATTTGGGTTCGAGAACACGGAGAACTAATATATTGCTTCTGTTTGTTTTTATTAATCGAGAATAGATTCCATTTAATCTCTTAAAATAATTTTTTCGATTCACAGTTTAAATGTAATAAGGGTTTAAAGTGGCAACCATAATTAATAATTTTTTTTAGTTGAAAAAATTAGTAACTCCCTTGTTTTTTCAAAGAACAAAGATAGGTTGAAAACAGAAAACAAAGATCATGAAAAAGATACAAAGAAATGAAAGAAAAGTACGAATTAAATTTTAAGGACGAAAATAATGATAACAACATTAAAATAAAGAACAAACTTTAGGGACCAAAGTTCTTTCCTTTTTTAAGATTTGTTACTTATGAAAACAAAAGACAAACAATGTCCAAAAACTTTAACATTAAAATTCAAAAAGTTCATATATCAAGCTAGATAACCAATTATTAGCAACCATGGTTTTGATACCAAATGATGCGAAATTTTTTGGCGCACAACCTTGGAATCCAAGAACCAAAAGGAATAAGAAAGATTGAATTGCTAAGAAGGTGGTTAGGAAGATCAAATCCGTTTCTGAAGGGCAAGAACCAAAAACAAAGCAATATTGTGCGACAAAATTGTAAGATGTCAGAAAATAGTATAAAAGATGAAATTTGGGTTTGAGAACAGGGAGAACTAATATATTGCTTCTGTTTGTTTTTATTAATCGAGAATAGATTCCATTTAATCTCTTAAAATAGTTTTTTCGATTCACAGTATAAATGTAATAAGGGTTTAAAGTGGCAACCATAATTAATAATTTTTTTAATTCAAAAAATTAGTAACTCGCTTGTTTTTTCAAAGAACAAAGATAGGTTGAAAACTAAAAACAAAGAACATGAAAAAGATACAAAGAATTAAAAGAAAAGTATGAATTAAATTTTAAGGACGAAAATAATGATAACAACATTAAAATAAAGAACGAACTTTAGGGACCAAAGTTCTTTCTTTTTTTGTGATTTGTTACTTATGAAAACAAAAATCAATCAAAGGCCAAAAACATTAAAATCAAAATTCAAAAAAGTGATATATCAAGCTAGATAACCAATTATTAGCAACCATGGTTTTGATACCAAATGATGCGAAATTCTTTGGCGCACAACCTTGGAACCAAAGAACCAAAAGGAATAAGAAAGATTTAATTGCTAAGAAGGTGGTTAGGAAGATCAAATCCGTTTCCTGAAGGGCAAGAACCAAAAACAAAGAAATATTGTGCGACAAAATTGTAAGATGTCAGAAAATAGTATAAAAGATGAAATTTGGGTTCGAGAACACGGAGAACTAATATATTGCTTCTGTTTGTTTTTATTAATCGAGAATAGATTCCATTTAATCTCTTAAAATAATTTTTTCGATTCACAGTTTAAATGTAATAAGGGTTTAAAGTGGCAACCATAATTAATAATTTTTTTTAGTTGAAAAAATTAGTAACTCCCTTGTTTTTTCAAAGAACAAAGATAGGTTGAAAACAGAAAACAAAGATCATGAAAAAGATACAAAGAAATGAAAGAAAAGTACGAATTAAATTTTAAGGACGAAAATAATGATAACAACATTAAAATAAAGAACAAACTTTAGGGACCAAAGTTCTTTCCTTTTTTATGATTTGTTACTTATGAAAACAAAAGACAAACAATGTCCAAAAACTTTAACATTAAAATTCAAAAAGTTCATATATCAAGCTAGATAACCAATTATTAGCAACCATGGTTTTGATACCAAATGATGCGAAATTTTTTGGCGCACAACCTTGGAATCCAAGAACCAAAAGGAATAAGAAAGATTGAATTGCTAAGAAGGTGGTTAGGAAGATCAATTTCGTTTCCGGAAGGGCAAGAAACAAAAACAAAGCAATATTGTGCGACGAAATTGTAAGACGTTAGAAAATAGTAAAAAAGAAGAAATTTGGGTGCGAGAACACGGAGAACTAATATATTGCTTCTGTTTGTTTTTATTAATCGAGAATTGCTTCCATTTAATCTCTTATAATAGTTTTTTTCGATTCACAATTTAAATGTAATAAGGGTTTAAAGTGGCAACCATAATTAATAATTTTTTTAATTCAAAAAATTAGTAACTCGCTTGTTTTTTCAAAGAACAAAGATAGGTTGAAAACTAAAAACAAAGAACATGAAAAAGATACAAAGAATTAAAAGAAAAGTATGAATTAAATTTTAAGGACGAAAATAATGATAACAACATTAAAATAAAGAACGAAGTTTAGGGACCAAAGTTCTTTCTTTTTTTGTGATTTGTTACTTATGAAAACAAAAATCAATCAAAGGCCAAAAACATTAAAATCAAAATTCAAAAAAGTGATATATCAAGCTAGATAACCAATTATTAGCAACCATGGTTTTGATACCAAATGATGCGAAATTCTTTGGCGCACAACCTTGGAACCAAAGAACCAAAAGGAATAAGAAAGATTTAATTGCTAAGAAGGTGGTTAGGAAGATCAAATCCGTTTCCTGAAGGGCAAGAACCAAAAACAAAGCAATATTTTGCGACAAAATTGTAAGATGTCAGAAAATAGTATAAAAGATGAAATTTGGGTTCGAGAACATGGAGTACTAATATATTACTTCTGTTTGTTTTTATTAATCGAGAATAGATTCCATTTAATCTATTATAATAGTTATTTTGATTCATAGTTTAAATGTAGTAAGGGTTTAAAGTGGCAACCATAATTAATAATTGTTTTTAATTGAAAAAATTTGTAACTCCCTTGTTTTTTCAAAGAACAAAGATAGGTTGAAAACGGAAAACAAAGAACATGAAAAAGATACAAAGAATTAAAAGAAAAGTACGAATTAAATTTTAAGGACGAAAATAATGATAACAACATTAAAATAAAGAACAAACTTTAGGGACCAAAGTTCTTTCTTTTTTTGTGATTTGTTACTTATGAAAACAAAAAACAATCAAAGTCCAAAAACATTAAAATCAAAATTCAAAAAAGTGATATATCAAGCTAGATAACCAATTATTAGCAACCATGGTTTTGATACCAAATGATGCGAAATTGTTTGGCGCACAACCTTGTAACCAAAGAACCAAAAGGAATAAGAAAGATTGAATTGCTAAGAAGGTGGTTAGGAAGATCAATTTCCTTTCCTGAAGGGAAAGAACCAAAAACAAAGGAATATTGTGCGACGAAATTGAAAGATGTCAGAAAATAGTAGAAAAGATGAAATTTGGGTTAGAGAACACGGAGAACTAATATATTGCTTCTGTTTGATTTTATTAATCGAGAATAGATTCCATTTAATCTCTTAAAATAGTTTTTTCGATTCACAGTTTAAATGTAATAAGGGTTTAAAGTGGCAACCATAATTAATAATTTTTTTTAGTTGAAAAAATTAGTAACTCGCTTGTTTTTTCAAAGACCAAAGATAGGTTGAAAACAGAAAACAAAGATCATGAAAAAGATACAAAGAAATGAAAGAAAAGTACGAATTAAATTTTAAGGACGAAAATAATGATAACAACATTAAAATAAAGAAAAAACTTTAGGGACCAAAGTTCTTTCCTTTTTTATGATTTGTTACTTATGAAAACAAAAGACAAACAATATCCAAAAACTTTAACATTAAAATTCAAAAAGTTCATATATCAAGCTAGATAACCAATTATTAGCAACCATGGTTTTGATACCAAATGATGCGAAATTTTTTGGTGCACAACCTTGGAATCCAAGAACCAAAAGGAATAAGAAAGATTGAATTGCTAAGAAGGTGGTTAGGAAGATCAATTTCGTTTCCGGAAGGGCAAGAAACAAAAACAAAGCAATAATGTGCGACGAAATTGTAAGACGTTAGAAAATAGTAAAAAAGAAAAAATTTGGGTGCGAGAACACGGAGAACTAATATATTGCTTCTGTTTGTTTTTATTGATCGAGAATTGCTTCCATTTAATCTCTGATAATAATTTTTTTCGATTCACAATTTAAATGTAATAAGGGTTTAAAGTGGCAACCATAATTAATAATTTTTTTAATTGAAAAAATTAGTAACTCGCTTGTTTTTTCAAAGACCAAAGATAGGTTGAAAACTAAAAACAAAGAACATGAAAAAGATACAAAGAATTAAAAGAAAAGTATGAATTAAATTTTAAGGACAAAAATAATGATAACAACATTAAAATAAAGAACAAACTTTAGGGACCAAAGTTCTTTCTTTTTTTGTGATTTGTTACTTATGAAAACAAAAAACAATCAAAGGCCAAAAACATTAAAATCAAAATTCAAAAAAGTGATATATCAAGCTAGATAACCAATTATTAGCAACCATGGTTATGATACCAAATGATGCGAAATTCTTTGGCGCACAACCTTGGAACCAAAGAACCAAAAGGAATAAGAAAGATTTAATTGCTAAGAAGGTGGTTAGGAAGATCAAATCCGTTTCCTGAAGGGCAAGAACCAAAAACAAAGCAATATTTTGCGACAAAATTGTAAGATGTCAGAAAATAGTATAAAAGATGAAATTTGGGTTCGAGAACACGGAGTACTAATATATTACTTCTGTTTGTTTTTATTAATCGAGAATAGATTCCATTTAATCTATTATAATAGTTATTTTGATTCATAGTTTAAATGTAGTAAGGGTTTAAAGTGGCAACCATAATTAATAATTGTTTTTAATTGAAAAAATTTGTAACTCCCTTGTTTTTTCAAAGAACAAAGATACGTTGAAAACGGAAAACAAAGAACATGAAAAAGATACAAAGAATTAAAAGAAAAGTACGAATTAAATTTTAAGGACGAAAATAATGATAACAACATTAAAATAAAGAACAAACTTTAGGGACCAAAGTTCTTTCTTTTTTTGTGATTTGTTACTTATGAAAACAAAAAACAATCAAAGTCCAAAAACATTAAAATCAAAATTCAAAAAAGTGATATATCAAGCTAGATAACCAATTATTAGCAACCATGGTTTTGATACCAAATGATGCGAAATTGTTTGGCGCACAACCTTGTAACCAAAGAACCAAAAGGAATAAGAAAGATTGAATTGCTAAGAAGGTGGTTAGGAAGATCAATTTCCTTTCCTGAAGGGAAAGAACCAAAAACAAAGGAATATTGTGCGACGAAATTGAAAGATGTCAGAAAATAGTAGAAAAGATGAAATTTGGGTTAGAGAACACGGAGAACTAATATATTGCTTCTGTTTGATTTTATTAATCGAGAATAGATTCCATTTAATCTCTTAAAATAGTTTTTTCGATTCACAGTTTAAATGTAATAAGGGTTTAAAGTGGCAACCATAATTAATAATTTTTTTTAGTTGAAAAAATTAGTAACTCGCTTGTTTTTTCAAAGACCAAAGATAGGTTGAAAACAGAAAACAAAGATCATGAAAAAGATACAAAGAAATGAAAGAAAAGTACGAATTAAATTTTAAGGACGAAAATAATGATAACAACATTAAAATAAAGAACAAACTTTAGGGACCAAAGTTCTTTCCTTTTTTATGATTTGTTACTTATGAAAACAAAAGACAAACAATATCCAAAAACTTTAACATTAAAATTCAAAAAGTTCATATATCAAGCTAGATAACCAATTATTAGCAACCATGGTTTTGATACCAAATGATGCGAAATTTTTTGGTGCACAACCTTGGAATCCAAGAACCAAAAGGAATAAGAAAGATTGAATTGCTAAGAAGGTGGTTAGGAAGATCAATTTCGTTTCCGGAAGGGCAAGAAACAAAAACAAAGCAATATTGTGCGACGAAATTGTAAGACGTTAGAAAATAGTAAAAAAGAAAAAATTTGGGTGCGAGAACACGGAGAACTAATATATTGCTTCTGTTTGTTTTTATTGATCGAGAATTGCTTCCATTTAATCTCTGATAATAATTTTTTTCGATTCACAATTTAAATGTAATAAGGGTTTAAAGTGGCAACCATAATTAATAATTTTTTTAATTGAAAAAATTAGTAACTCGCTTGTTTTTTCAAAGACCAAAGATAGGTTGAAAACTAAAAACAAAGAACATGAAAAAGATACAAAGAATTAAAAGAAAAGTATGAATTAAATTTTAAGGACGAAAATAATGATAACAACATTAAAATAAAGAACAAACTTTAGGGACCAAAGTTCTTTCTTTTTTTGTGATTTGTTACTTATGAAAACAAAAAACAATCAAAGGCCAAAAACATTAAAATCAAAATTCAAAAAAGTGATATATCAAGCTAGATAACCAATTATTAGCAACCATGGTTTTGATACCAAATGATGCGAAATTCTTTGGCGCACAACCTTGGAACCAAAGAACCAAAAGGAATAAGAAAGATTGAATTGCTAAGAAGGTGGTTAGTAAGATCAAATCCGTTTCCTGAAGGGCAAGAACCAAAAACAAAGCAATATTGTGCGACAAAATTGTAAGATGTCAGAAAATAGTATAAAAGATGAAATTTGGGTTAGAGAACACGGAGAACTAATATATTGCTTCTGTTTTTTTTTATTAATCGAGAATAGATTCCATTTAATCTCTTAAAATAGTTTTTTCGATTCACAGTTTAAATGTAATAAGGGTTTAAAGTGGCAACCATAATTAATAATTTTTTTTAGTTGAAAAAATTAGTAACTCCCTTGTTTTTTCAAAGAACAAAGATAGGTTGAAAATAGAAAACAAAGATCATGAAAAAGTTACAAAGAAATGCAAGAAAAGTACGAATTAAATTTTAAGGACGAAAATAATGATAACAACATTAAAATAAAGAACAAACTTTAGGGACCAAAGTTCTTTCCTTTTTTATGATTTGTTACTTATGAAAACAAAAGACAAACAATATCCAAAAACTTTAACATTAAAATTCAAAAAGTTCATATATCAAGCTAGATAACCAATTATTAGCAACCATGGTTTTGATACCAAATAATGCGAAATTTTTTGGTGCACAACCTTGGAATCCAAGAACCAAAAGGAATAAGAAAGATTGAATTGCTAAGAAGGTGGTTAGGAAGATCAATTTCGTTTCCGGAAGGGCAAGAAACAAAAAAAAAGCAATATTGTGCGACGAAATTGTAAGACGTTAGAAAATAGTAAAAAAGAAGAAATTTGGGTGCGAGAACACGGAGAACTAATATATTGCTTCTGTTTGTTTTTATTAATCGAGAATTGCTTCCATTTAATCTCTTATAATAGTTTTTTTCGATTCACAATTTAAATGTAATAAGGGTTTAAAGTGGCAACCATAATTAATAATTTTTTTAATTCAAAAAATTAGTAACTCGCTTGTTTTTTCAAAGAACAAAGATAGGTTGAAAACTAAAAACAAAGAACATGAAAAAGATACAAAGAATTAAAAGAAAAGTATGAATTAAATTTTAAGGACGAAAATAATGATAACAACATTAAAATAAAGAACGAACTTTAGGGACCAAAGTTCTTTCTTTTTTTGTGATTTGTTACTTATGAAAACAAAAATCAATCAAAGGCCAAAAACATTAAAATCAAAATTCAAAAAAGTGATATATCAAGCTAGATAACCAATTATTAGCAACCATGGTTTTGATACCAAATGATGCGAAATTCTTTGGCGCACAACCTTGGAACCAAAGAACCAAAAGGAATAAGAAAGATTGAATTGCTAAGAAGGTGGTTAGGAAGATCAAATCCGTTTCCTGAAGGGCAAGAACCAAAAACAAAGAAATATTGTGCGACAAAATTGTAAGATGTCAGAAAATAGTATAAAAGATGAAATTTGGGTTCGAGAACACGGAGAACTAATATATTGCTTCTGTTTGTTTTTATTAATCGAGAATAGATTCCATTTAATCTCTTAAAATAGTTTTTTCGATTCACAGTTTAAATGTAATAAGGGTTTAAAGTGGCAACCATAATTAATAATTTTTTTTAGTTGAAAAAATTAGTAACTCCCTTGTTTTTTCAAAGAACAAAGATAGGTTGAAAACAGAAAACAAAGATCATGAAAAAGATACAAAGAAATGAAAGAAAAGTACGAATTAAATTTTAAGGACGAAAATAATGATAACAACATTAAAATAAAGAACAAACTTTAGGGACCAAAGTTCTTTCCTTTTTTATGATTTGTTACTTATGAAAACAAAAGACAAACAATGTCCAAAAACTTTAACATTAAAATTCAAAAAGTTCATATATCAAGCTAGATAACCAATTATTAGCAACCATGGTTTTGATACCAAATGATGCGAAATTTTTTGGCGCACAACCTTGGAATCTAAGAACCAAAAGGAATAAGAAAGATTGAATTGCAAAGAAGGTGGTTAGGAAGATCAATTTCGTTTCCGGAAGGGCAAGAAACAAAAACAAAGCAATATTGTGCGACGAAATTGTAAGACATTAGAAAATAGTAAAAAAGAAGAAATTTGGGTGCGAGAACACGGAGAACTAATATATTGCTTCTGTTTGTTTTTATTAATCGAGAATTGCTTCCATTTAATCTCTTATAATAGTTTTTTTCGATTCACAATTTAAATGTAATAAGGGTTTAAAGTGGCAACCATAATTAATAATTTTTTTAATTCAAAAAATTAGTAACTCGCTTGTTTTTTCAAAGAACAAAGATAGGTTGAAAACTAAAAACAAAGAACATGAAAAAGATACAAAGAATTAAAAGAAAAGTATGAATTAAATTTTAAGGACGAAAATAATGATAACAACATTAAAATAATGAACGAACTTTAGGGACCAAAGTTCTTTCTTTTTTTGTGATTTGTTACTTATGAAAACAAAAATCAATCAAAGGCCAAAAACATTAAAATCAAAATTCAAAAAAGTGATATATCAAGCTAGATAACCAATTATTAGCAACCATGGTTTTGATACCAAATGATGCGAAATTCTTTGGCGCACAACCTTGGAACCAAAGAACCAAAAGGAATAAGAAAGATTTAATTGCTAAGAAGGTGGTTAGGAAGATCAAATCCGTTTCCTGAAGGGCAAGAACCAAAAACAAAGCAATATTTTGCGACAAAATTGTAAGATGTCAGAAAATAGTATAAAAGATGAAATTTGGGTTCGAGAACACGGAGTACTAATATATTACTTCTGTGTGTTTTTATTAATCGAGAATAGATTCCATTTAATCTATTATAATAGTTATTTTGATTCATAGTTTAAATGTAGTAAGGGTTTAAAGTGGCAACCATAATTAATAATTGTTTTTAATTGAAAAAATTTGTAACTCCCTTGTTTTTTAAAAGAACAAAGATAGGTTGAAAACGGAAAACAAAGAACATGAAAAAGATACAAAGAATTAAAAGAAAAGTACGAATTAAATTTTAAGGACGAAAATAATGATAACAACATTAAAATAAAGAACAAACTTTAGGGACCAAAGTTCTTTCTTTTTTTGTGATTTGTTACTTATGAAAACAAAAAACAATCAAAGTCCAAAAACATTAAAATCAAAATTCAAAAAAGTGATATATCAAGCTAGATAACCAATTATTAGCAACCATGGTTTTGATACCAAATGATGCGAAATTGTTTGGCGCACAACCTTGTAACCAAAGAACCAAAAGGAATAAGAAAGATTGAATTGCTAAGAAGGTGGTTAGGAAGATCAATTTCCTTTCCTGAAGGGAAAGAACCAAAAACAAAGGAATATTGTGCGACGAAATTGAAAGATGTCAGAAAATAGTAGAAAAGATGAAATTTGGGTTAGAGAACACGGAGAACTAATATATTGCTTCTGTTTGATTTTATTAATCGAGAATAGATTCCATTTAATCTCTTAAAATAGTTTTTTCGATTCACAGTTTAAATGTAATAAGGGTTTAAAGTGGCAACCATAATTAATAATTTTTTTTAGTTGAAAAAATTAGTAACTCGCTTGTTTTTTCAAAGACCAAAGATAGGTTGAAAACAGAAAACAAAGATCATGAAAAAGATACAAAGAAATGAAAGAAAAGTACGAATTAAATTTTAAGGACGAAAATAATGATAACAACATTAAAATAAAGAACAAACTTTAGGGACCAAAGTTCTTTCCTTTTTTATGATTTGTTACTTATGAAAACAAAAGACAAACAATATCCAAAAACTTTAACATTAAAATTCAAAAAGTTCATATATCAAGCTAGATAACCAATTATTAGCAACCATGGTTTTGATACCAAATGATGCGAAATTTTATGGTGCACAACCTTGGAATCCAAGAACCAAAAGGAATAAGAAAGATTGAATTGCTAAGAAGGTGGTTAGGAAGATCAATTTCGTTTCCGGAAGGGCAAGAAACAAAAACAAAGCAATATTGTGCGACGAAATTGTAAGACGTTAGAAAATAGTAAAAAAGAAAAAATTTGGGTGCGAGAACACGGAGAACTAATATATTGCTTCTGTTTGTTTTTATTGATCGAGAATTGCTTCCATTTAATCTCTGATAATAATTTTTTTCGATTCACAATTTAAATGTAATAAGGGTTTAAAGTGGCAACCATAATTAATAATTTTTTTAATTGAAAAAATTAGTAACTCGCTTGTTTTTTCAAAGACCAAAGATAGGTTGAAAACTAAAAACAAAGAACATGAAAAAGATACAAAGAATTAAAAGAAAAGTATGAATTAAATTTTAAGGACAAAAATAATGATAACAACATTAAAATAAAGAACAAACTTTAGGGACCAAAGTTCTTTCTTTTTTTGTGATTTGTTACTTATGAAAACAAAAAACAATCAAAGGCCAAAAACATTAAAATCAAAATTCAAAAAAGTGATATATCAAGCTAGATAACCAATTATTAGCAACCATGGTTTTGATACCAAATGATGCGAAATTCTTTGGCGCACAACCTTGGAATCGAAGAACCAAAAGGAATAAGAAAGATTGAATTGCTAAGAAGCTGGTTAGGAATATCAAATTCGTTTCCTGAAGGGCAAGAACCAAAAACAAAAGAAATATTGTGCGAGGAAATTGTAAGACGTCAGAAAATAGTATAAAAGATGAAATTTGGGTTAGAGAACACGGAGAACTAATATATTGCTTCTGTTTGATTTTATTAATCGAGAATAGATTCCATTTAATCTCTTAAAATAGTTTTTTCGATTCACAGTTTCAATGTAATAAGGGTTTAAAGTGGCAACCGTAATTAATAATTTTTTTTAGTTGAAAAAATTAGTAACTCCCTTGTTTTTTCAAAGAACAAAGATAGGTTGAAAACAGAAAACAAAGATCATGAAAAAGATACAAAGAAATGAAAGAAAAGTACGACTTAAATTTTAAGGACGAAAATAATGATAACAACATTAAAATAAAGAACAAACTTTAGGGACGAAAGTTCTTTTTTGTTTTTATGATTTGTTACTTATGAAAACAAAAGACAAACAAAGTCCAAAAAATTTAAAAGTAAAATTCAAAAAGTTCATATATCAAGCTAGATAACCAATTATTAGCAACCATGGTTTTGATACCAAATGATGCGAAATGTTTTGGCGCACAACCTTGGAACCAAAGAACCAAAAGGAATAAGAAAGATTGATTTGCTAAGAAGGTGGTTAGGAAGATCAATTTCCTTTCCTGAAGGGAAAGAACCAAAAACAAAGGAATATTGTGCGACGAAATTGAAAGATGTCAGAAAATAGTATAAAAGATGAAATTTGGGTTAGAGAACACGGAGAACTAATATATTGCTTCTGTTTGATTTTATTAATCGAGAATAGATTCCATTTAATCTCTTAAAATAGTTTTTTCGATTCACAGTTTCAATGTAATAAGGGTTTAAAGTGGCAACCATAATTAATAATTTTTTTTAGTTGAAAAAATTAGTAACTCCCTTGTTTTTTCAAAGAACAAAGATAGGTTGAAAACAGAAAACAAAGATCATGAAAAAGATACAAAGAAATGAAAGAAAAGTACGACTTAAATTTTAAGGACGAAAATAATGATAACAACATTAAAATAAAGAACAAACTTTAGGGACCAAAGTTCTTTCCTTTTTTATGATTTGTTACTTATGAAAACAAAAGACAAACAATATCCAAAAACTTTAACATTAAAATTCAAAAAGTTCATATATCAAGCTAGATAACCAATTATTAGCAACCATGGTTTTGATACCAAATAATGCGAAATTTTTTGGCGGACAACCTTGGAATCCAAGAACCAAAAGGAATAAGAAAGATTGAATTGCTAAGAAGGTGGTTAGGAAGATCAATTTCGTTTCCGGAAGGGCAAGAAACAAAAACAAAGCAATATTGTGCGACGAAATTGTAAGACGTTAGAAAATAGTAAAAAAGAAGAAATTTGGGTGCGAGAACATGGAGAACTAATATAATGCTTCTGTTTGTTTTTATTAATCGAGAATTGCTTCCATTTAATCTCTTATAATAGTTTTTTTCGATTCACAATTTAAATGTAATAAGGGTTTAAAGTGGCAACCATAATTAATAATTTTTTTAATTAAAAAAATTAGTAACTCGCTTGTTTTTTCAAAGAACAAAGATAGGTTGAAAACTAAAAACAAAGAACATGAAAAAGATACAAAGAATTAAAAGAAAAGTATGAATTAAATTTTAAGGACGAAAATAATGATAACAACATTAAAATAAAGAACAAACTTTAGGGACCAAAGTTCTTTCTTTTTTTGTGATTTGTTACTTATGAAAACAAAAAACAATCAAAGGCCAAAAACATTAAAATCAAAATTCAAAAAAGTGATATATCAAGCTAGATAACCAATTATTAGCAACCATGGTTTTGATACCAAATGATGCGAAATTCTTTGGCGCACAACCTTGGAACCAAAGAACCAAAAGGAATAAGAAAGATTGAATTGCTAAGAAGGTGGTTAGTAAGATCAAATCCGTTTCCTGAAGGGCAAGAACCAAAAACAAAGCAATATTGTGCGACAAAATTGTAAGATGTCAGAAAATAGTATAAAAGATGAAATTTGGGTTAGAGAACACGGAGAACTAATATATTGCTTCTGTTTGTTTTTATTAATCGAGAATAGATTCCATTTAATCTCTTAAAATAGTTTTTTCGATTCACAGTTTAAATGTAATAAGGGTTTAAAGTGGCAACCATAATTAATAATTTTTTTTAGTTGAAAAAATTAGTAACTCCCTTGTTTTTTTCAAAGAACAAAGATAGGTTGAAAACAGAAAACAAAGATCATGAAAAAGATACAAAGAAATGCAAGAAAAGTACGAATTAAATTTTAAGGACGAAAATAATGATAACAACATTAAAATAAAGAACAAACTTTAGGGACCAAAGTTCTTTCCTTTTTTATGATTTGTTACTTATGAAAACAAAAGACAAACAATGTCCAAAAACTTTAACATTAAAATTCAAAAAGTTCATATATCAAGCTAGATAACCAATTATTAGCAACCATGGTTTTGATACCAAATGATGCGAAATTTTTTGGCGCACAACCTTGGAATCCAAGAACCAAAAGGAATAAGAAAGATTGAATTGCTAAGAAGGTGGTTAGGAAGATCAATTTCGTTTCCGGAAGGGCAAGAAACAAAAACAAAGCAATATTGTGCGACGAAATTGTAAGACATTAGAAAATAGTAAAAAAGAAGAAATTTGGGTGCGAGAACACGGAGAACTAATATATTGCTTCTGTTTGTTTTTATTAATCGAGAATTGCTTCCATTTAATCTCTTATAATAGTTTTTTTCGATTCACAATTTAAATGTAATAAGGGTTTAAAGTGGCAACCATAATTAATAATTTTTTTAATTCAAAAAATTAGTAACTCGCTTGTTTTTTCAAAGAACAAAGATAGGTTGAAAACTAAAAACAAAGAACATGAAAAAGATACAAAGAATTAAAAGAAAAGTATGAATTAAATTTTAAGGACGAAAATAATGACAACAACATTAAAATAAAGAACAAACTTTAGGGACCAAAGTTCTTTCTTTTTTTGTGATTTGTTACTTATGAAAACAAAAATCAATCAAAGGCCAAAAACATTAAAATCAAAATTCAAAAAAGTGATATATCAAGCTAAATAACCAATTATTAGCAACCATGGTTTTGATACCAAATGATGCGAAATTCTTTGGCGCACAACCTTGGAACCAAAGAACCAAAAGGAATAAGAAAGATTGAATTGCTAAGAAGGTGGTTAGGAAGATCAAATCCGTTTCCCGAAGGGCAAGAACCAAAAACAAAGAAATATTGTGCGACAAAATTGTAAGATGTCAGAAAATAGTATAAAAGATGAAATTTGGGTTCGAGAACACGGAGAACTAATATATTGCTTCTGTTTGTTTTTATTAATCGAGAATAGATTCCATTTAATCTCTTAAAATAGTTTTTTCGATTCACAGTTTAAATGTAATAAGGATTTAAAGTGGCAACCATAATTAATAATTTTTTTTAGTTGAAAAAATTAGTAACTCCCTTGTTTTTTCAAAGAACAAAGATAGGTTGAAAACAGAAAACAAAGATCATGAAAAAGATACAAAGAAATGAAAGAAAAGTACGAATTAAATTTTAAGGACGAAAATAATGATAACAACATTAAAATAAAGAACAAACTTTAGGGACCAAAGTTCTTTCTTTTTTTGTGATTTGTTACTTATGAAAACAAAAAACAATCAAAGTCCAAAAACATTAAAATCAAAATTCAAAAAAGTGATATATCAAGCTAGATAACCAATTATTAGCAACCATGGTTTTGATACCAAATGATGCGAAATTGTTTGGCGCACAACCTTGTAACCAAAGAACCAAAAGGAATAAGAAAGATTGAATTGCTAAGAAGGTGGTTAGGAAGATCAATTTCCTTTCCTGAAGGGAAAGAACCAAAAACAAAGGAATATTGTGCGACGAAATTGAAAGATGTCAGAAAATAGTAGAAAAGATGAAATTTGGGTTAGAGAACACGGAGAACTAATATATTGCTTCTGTTTGATTTTATTAATCGAGAATAGATTCCATTTAATCTCTTAAAATAGTTTTTTCGATTCACAGTTTAAATGTAATAAGGGTTTAAAGTGGCAACCATAATTAATAATTTTTTTTAGTTGAAAAAATTAGTAACTCGCTTGTTTTTTCAAAGACCAAAGATAGGTTGAAAACAGAAAACAAAGATCATGAAAAAGATACAAAGAAATGAAAGAAAAGTACGAATTAAATTTTAAGGACGAAAATAATGATAACAACATTAAAATAAAGAACAAACTTTAGGGACCAAAGTTCTTTCCTTTTTTATGATTTGTTACTTATGAAAACAAAAGACAAACAATATCCAAAAACTTTAACATTAAAATTCAAAAAGTTCATATATCAAGCTAGATAACCAATTATTAGCAACGATGGTTTTGATACCAAATGATGCGAAATTTTTTGGTGCACAACCTTGGAATCCAAGAACCAAAAGGAATAAGAAAGATTGAATTGCTAAGAATGTGGTTAGGAAGATCAATTTCGTTTCCGGAAGGGCAAGAAACAAAAACAAAGCAATATTGTGCGACGAAATTGTAAGACGTTAGAAAATAGTAAAAAAGAAAACATTTGGGTGCGAGAACACGGAGAACTAATATATTGCTTCTGTTTGTTTTTATTGATCGAGAATTGCTTCCATTTAATCTCTGATAATAATTTTTTTCGATTCACAATTTAAATGTAATAAGGGTTTAAAGTGGCAACCATAATTAATAATTTTTTTAATTGAAAAAATTAGTAACTCGCTTGTTTTTTCAAAGACCAAAGATAGGTTGAAAACTAAAAACAAAGAACATGAAAAAGATACAAAGAATTAAAAGAAAAGTATGAATTAAATTTTAAGGACAAAAATAATGATAACAACATTAAAATAAAGAACAAACTTTAGGGACCAAAGTTCTTTCTTTTTTTGTGATTTGTTACTTATGAAAACAAAAAACAATCAAAGGCCAAAAACATTAAAATCAAAATTCAAAAAAGTGATATATCAAGCTAGATAACCAATTATTAGCAACCATGGTTTTGATACCAAATGATGCGAAATTCTTTGGCGCACAACCTTGGAATCGAAGAACCAAAAGGAATAAGAAAGATTGAATTGCTAAGAAGCTGGTTAGGAATATCAAATTCGTTTCCTGAAGGGCAAGAACCAAAAACAAAAGAAATATTGTGCGAGGAAATTGTAAGACGTCAGAAAATAGTATAAAAGATGAAATTTGGGTTCGAGAACACTGAGTACTAATATATTGGTTCTTTTTGTTTTTATTAATCGAGAATAGCATCTATTTAATCTCTTATAATAGTTTTTTCGATTCACATTTTTATTGTAATAAGGGTTTAAAGTGGCAACCATAATTAATAATTTTTTTTAATTGAAAAAATTAGTAACTCCCTTGTTTTTTCAAAGAACAAAGATAGGTTGAAAACGGAAAACAAAGAACATGAAAAAGATACAAAGAATTAAAAGAAAAGTACGAATTAAATTTTAAGGACGAAAATAATGATAACAACATTAAAATAAAGAACAAACTTTAGGGACCAAAGTTCTTTCTTTTTTTGTGATTTGTTACTTATGAAAACAAAAAACAATCAAAGTCCAAAAACATTAAAATCAAAATTCAAAAAAGTGATATATCAAGCTAGATAACCAATTATTAGCAACCATGGTTTTGATACCAAATGATGCGAAATTGTTTGGCGCACAACCTTGTAACCAAAGAACCAAAAGGAATAAGAAAGATTGAATTGCTAAGAAGGTGGTTAGGAAGATCAATTTCCTTTCCTGAAGGGAAAGAACCAAAAACAAAGGAATATTGTGCGACGAAATTGAAAGATGTCAGAAAATAGTAGAAAAGATGAAATTTAGGTTAGAGAACACGGAGAACTAATATATTGCTTCTGTTTGATTTTATTAATCGAGAATAGATTCCATTTAATCTCTTAAAATAGTTTTTTCGATTCACAGTTTAAATGTAATAAGGGTTTAAAGTGGCAACCATAATTAATAATTTTTTTTAGTTGAAAAATTAGTAACTCGCTTGTTTTTTCAAAGACCAAAGATAGGTTGAAAACAGAAAACAAAGATCATGAAAAAGATACAAAGAAATGAAAGAAAAGTACGAATTAAATTTTAAGGACGAAAATAATGATAACAACATTAAAATAAAGAACAAACTTTAGGGACCAAAGTTCTTTCCTTTTTTATGATTTGTTACTTATGAAAACAAAAGACAAACAATATCCAAAAACTTTAACATTAAAATTCAAAAAGTTCATATATCAAGCTAGATAACCAATTATTAGCAACCATGGTTTTGATACCAAATGATGCGAAATTTTTTGGTGCACAACCTTGGAATCCAAGAACCAAAAGGAATAAGAAAGATTGAATTGCTAAGAAGGTGGTTAGGAAGATCAATTTCGTTTCCGGAAGGGCAAGAAACAAAAACAAAGCAATATTGTGCGACGAAATTGTAAGACGTTAGAAAATAGTAAAAAAGAAAAAATTTGGGTGCGAGAACACGGAGAACTAATATATTGCTTCTGTTTGTTTTTATTGATCGAGAATTGCTTCCATTTAATCTCTTAAAATAGTTTTTTCGATTCACAGTTTCAATGTAATAAGGGTTTAAAGTGGCAACCATAATTAATAATTTTTTTTAGTTGAAAAAATTAGTAACTCCCTTGTTTTTTCAAAGAACAAAGATAGGTTGAAAACAGAAAACAAAGATCATGAAAAAGATACAAAGAAATGAAAGAAAAGTACGACTTAAATTTTAAGGACGAAAATAATGATAACAACATTAAAATAAAGAACAAACTTTAGGGACCAAAGTTCTTTCCTTTTTTATGATTTGTTACTTATGAAAACAAAAGACAAACAATATCCAAAAACTTTAACATTAAAAATCAAAAAGTTCATATATCAAGCTAGATAACCAATTATTAGCAACCATGGTTTTGATACCAAATAATGCGAAATTTTTTGGCGCACAACCTTGGAATCCAAGAACCAAAAGGAATAAGAAAGATTGAATTGCTAAGAAGGTGGTTAGGAAGATCAATTTCGTTTCCGGAAGGGCAAGAAACAAAAACAAAGGAATATTGTGCGACGAAATTGAAAGATGTCAGAAAATAGTATAAAAGATGAAATTTGGGTTAGAGAACACGGAGAACTTATATATTGCTTCTGTTTGTTTTTATTAATCGAGAATTGCTTCCATTTAATCTCTTATAATAGTTTTTTTCGATTCACAATTTAAATGTAATATGGGTTTAAAGTGGCAACCATAATTAATAATTTTTTTAATTGAAAAAATTAGTAACTCGCTTGTTTTTTCAAAGAACAAAGATAGGTTGAAAACTAAAAACAAAGAACATGAAAAAGATACAAAGAATTAAAAGAAAAGTATGCATTAAATTTTAAAGACAAAAATAATGATAACAACATTAAAATAAAGAACAAACTTTAGGGACCAAATTTCTTTCTTTTTTTGTGATTTGTTACTTATGAAAACAAAAAACAATCAAAGGCCAAAAACATTAAAATCAAAATTCAAAAAAGTGATATATCAAGCTAGATAACCAATTATTAGCAACCATGGTTTTGATACCAAATGATGCGAAATTTTTTGGCGCACAACCTTGGAATCCAAGAACCAAAAGGAATAAGAAAGATTGAATTGCTAAGAAGGTGGTTAGGAAGATCAATTTCGTTTCCGGATGGGCAAGAAACAAAAACAAAGCAATATTGTGCGACGAAATTGTAAGACGTTAGAAAATAGTAAAAAAGAAAAAATTTGGGTGCGAGAACACGGAGAACTAATATATTGCTTCTGTTTGTTTTTATTAATCGAGAATTGCTTCCATTTAATCTCTTATAATAATTTTTTTCGATTCACAATTTAAATGTAATAAGGGTTTAAAGTGGCAACCATAATTAATAATTTTTTTAATTGAAAAAATTAGTAACTCGCTTGTTTTTTCAAAGACCAAAGATAGGTTGAAAACTAAAAACAAAGAACATGAAAAAGATACAAAGAATTAAAAGAAAAGTATGAATTAAATTTTAAGGACAAAAATAATGATAACAACATTAAAATAAAGAACAAACTTTAGGGACCAAAGTTCTTTCTTTTTTTGTGATTTGTTACTTATGAAAACAAAAAACAATCAAAGGCCAAAAACATTAAAATCAAAATTCAAAAAAGTGATATATCAAGCTAAATAACCCATTATTAGCAACCATGGTTTTGATACCAAATGATGGAAAATTCTTTGGCGCACAACCTTGGAACCAAAGAACCAAAAGGAATAAGAAAGATTGAATTGCTATGAAGGTGGTTAGGAAGATCAATTTCCTTTCCTGAAGGGAAAGAACCAAAAACAAAGGAATATTGTGCGACG
The DNA here is from genome assembly GCA_037013495.1 of Hippophae tibetana. Taxonomy (NCBI): domain Eukaryota; kingdom Viridiplantae; phylum Streptophyta; class Magnoliopsida; order Rosales; family Elaeagnaceae; genus Hippophae; species Hippophae tibetana. Next base: position 47,210,558 of record CM072807.1, read on the forward strand.
AAATTGAAAGATGTCAGAAAATAGTATAAAAGATGAAATTTGGGTTAGAGAACACGGAGAACTAATATATTGCTTCTGTTTGATTTTATTAATCGAGAATAGATTCCATTTAATCTCTTAAAATAGTTTTTTCGATTCACAGTTTAAATGTAATAAGGTTTTAAAGTGGCAACCATAATTAATAATTTTTTTTAGTTGAAAAAATTAGTAACTCCCTTGTTTTTTCAAAGAACAAAGATAGGTTGAAAACAGAAAACAAAGATCATGAAAAAGATACAAAGAAATGAAAGAAAAGTACGAATTAAATTTTAAGGACGAAAATAATGATAACAACATTAAAATAAAGAACAAACTTTAGGGACCAAAGTTCTTTCCTTTTTTATGATTTGTTACTTATGAAAACAAAAGACAAACAATATCCAAAAACTTTAACAATAAAATTCAAAAAGTTCATATATCAAGCTAGATAACCAATTATTAGCAACCATGGTTTTGATACCAAATGATGCGAAATTTTTTGGCGCACAACCTTGGAATCCAAGAACCAAAAGGAATAAGAAAGATTGAATTGCTAAGAAGGTGGTTAGGAAGATCAATTTCGTTTCCGGAAGGGCAAGAAACAAAAACAAAGCAATATTGTGCCACGAAATTGTAAGACGTTAGAAAATAGTAAAAAAGAAAAAATTTGGGTGCGAGAACACGGAGAACTAATATATTGCTTCTGTTTGTTTTTATTAATCGAGAATTGCTCCCATTTAATCTCTTATAATAATTTTTTTCGATTCACAATTTAAATGTAATAAGGGTTTAAAGTGGCAACCATAATTAATAATTTTTTTAATTGAAAAAATTAGTAACTCGCTTGTTTTTTCAAAGACCAAAGATAGGTTGAAAACTAAAAACAAAGAACATGAAAAAGATACAAAGAATTAAAAGAAAAGTATGAATTAAATTTTAAGGACAAAAATAATGATAACAACATTAAAATAAAGAACAAACTTTAGGGACCAAAGTTCTTTCTTTTTTTGTGATTTGTTACTTATGAAAACAAAAAACAATCAAAGGCCAAAAACATTAAAATCAAAATTCAAAAAAGTGATATATCAAGCTAAATAACCCATTATTAGCAACCATGGTTTTGATACCAAATGATGCGAAATTCTTTGGCGCACAACCTTGGAACCAAAGAACCAAAAGGAATAAGAAAGATTGAATTGCTAAGAAGGTGGTTAGGAAGATCAATTTCCTTTCCTGAAGGGAAAGAACCAAAAACAAAGGAATATTGTGCGACGAAATTGAAAGATGTCAGAAAATAGTATAAAAGATGAAATTTGGGTTAGAGAACACGGAGAACTAATATATTGCTTCTGTTTGATTTTATTAATCGAGAATAGATTCCATTTAATCTCTTAAAATAGTTTTTTCGATTCACAGTTTAAATGTAATAAGGTTTTAAAGTGGCAACCATAATTAATAATTTTTTTTAGTTGAAAAAATTAGTAACTCCCTTGTTTTTTCAAAGAACAAAGATAGGTTGAAAACAGAAAACAAAGATCATGAAAAAGATACAAAGAAATGAAAGAAAAGTACGAATTAAATTTTAAGGACGAAAATAATGATAACAACATTAAAATAAAGAACAAACTTTAGGGACCAAAGTTCTTTCCTTTTTTATGATTTGTTACTTATGAAAACAAAAGACAAACAATATCCGAAAACTTTAACATTAAAATTCAAAAATTTCATATATCAAGCTAGATAACCAATTATTAGCAACCATGGTTTTGATACCAAATGATGCAAAAATTTTTGGCGCACAACCTTGGAATCCAAGAACCAAAAGGAATAAGAAAGATTGAATTGCTAAGAAGGTGGTTAGGAAGATCAATTTCGTTTCCGGAAGGGCAAGAAACAAAAACAAAGCAATATTGTGCGACGAAATTTAAAGATGTCAGAAAATAGTATAAAAGATGAAATTTGGGTTAGAGAACACGGAGAACTAATATATTGCTTCTGTTTGTTTTTATTAATCGAGAATTGCTTCCATTTAATCTCTTATAATAGTTTTGTTCGATTCACAATTTAAATGTAATATGGGTTTAAAGTGGCAACCATAATTAATAATTTTTTTAATTGAAAAAATTAGTAACTCGCTTGTTTTTTCAAAGAACAAAGATAGGTTGAAAACTAAAAACAAAGAACATGAAAAAGATACAAAGAATTAAAAGAAAAGTATGAATTAAATTTTAAGGACGAAAATAATGATAAAAACATTAAAATAAAGAACAAACTTTAGGGACCAAAGTTCTTTCTTTTTTTGTGATTTGTTACTTATGAAAACAAAAAACAATCAAAAGCCAAAAACATTAAAATCAAAATTCAAAAAAGTGATATATCAAGCTAGATAACCAATTATTAGCAACCATGGTTTTGATACCAAATGATGCGAAATTCTTTGGCGCACAACCTTGGAACCAAAGAACCAAAAGGAATAAGAAAGATTGAATTGCTAAGAAGGTGGTTAGGAAGATCAAATCCGTTTCCTGAAGGGCAAGAAACAAAAACAGAGCAATATTGTGCGACGAAATTGTAAGACGTTAGAAAATAGTAAAAAAGAAGAAATTTGGGTGCGAGAACACGGAGAACTAATATATTGCTTCTGTTTGTTTTTATTAATCGAGAATTGCTTCCATTTAATCTCTTATAATAGTTTTTTTCGATTCACAATTTAAATGTAATAAGGGTTTAAAGTGGCAACCATAATTAATAATTTTTTTAATTGAAAAAATTAGTAACTCGCTTGTTTTTTCAAAGAACAAAGATAGGTTGAAAACTAAAAACAAAGAACATGAAAAAGATACAAAGAATTAAAAGAAAAGTATGAATTAAATTTTAAGGACGAAAATAATGATGACAACATTAAAATAAAGAACAAACTTTAGGGACCAAAGTTCTTTCTTTTTTTGTGATTTGTTACTTATGAAAACAAAAAACAATCAAAGGCCAAAAACATTAAAATCAAAATTCAAAAAAGTGATATATCAAGCTAGATAACCAATTATTAGCAACCATGGTTTTGATACCAAATGATGCGAAATTCTTTGGCGCACAACCTTCGAACCAAAGAACCAAAAGGAATAAGAAAGATTGAATTGCTAAGAAGGTGGTTAGGATGATCAAATCCGTTTCCTGAAGGTCAAGAACCAAAAACAAAGCAATATTGTGCGACAAAATTGTAAGATGTCAGAAAATAGTATAAAAGATGAAATTTGGGTTCGAGAACACGGAGAACTAATATATTGCTTCTGTTTGATTTTATTAATCGAGAATAGATTCCATTTAATCTCTTAAAATAATTTTTTCGATTCACAGTTTAAATGTAATAAGGTTTTAAAGTGGCAACCATAATTAATAATTTTTTTTAGTTGAAAAATTTAGTAACTCCCTTGTTTTTTCAAAGAACAAAGATAGGTTGAAAACAGAAAACAAAGATCATGAAAAAGATACAAAGAAATGAAAGAAAAGTACGAATTAAATTTTAAGGACGAAAATAATGATAACAACATTAAAATAAAGAACAAACTTTAGGGACCAAAGTTCTTTCCTTTTTTATGATTTGTTACTTATGAAAACAAAAGACAAACAATATCCAAAAACTTTAACATTAAAATTGAAAAAGTTCATATATCAAGCTAGATAACCAATTATTAGCAACCATGGTTTTGATACCAAATGATGCGAAAGTTTTTGGCGCACAACCTTGGAATCCAAGAACCAAAAGGAATAAGAAAGATTGAATTGCTAAGAAGGTGGTTAGGAAGATCAATTTCGTTTCCGGAAGGGCAAGAAACAAAAACAAAGCAATATTGTTCGACGAAATTGTAAGACGTTAGAAAATAGTAAAAAAGAAGAAATTTGGGTGCGAGAACACGGAGAACTAATATATTGCTTCTGTTTGTTTTTTTAATCGAGAATAGCTTCCATTTAATCTCTTATAATAATTTTTTTCGATTCACAATTTAAATGTAATAATGGTTTAAAGTGGCAACCATAATTAATAATTTTTTTAATTTAAAAAATTAGTAACTCGCTTGTTTTTTCAAAGAACAAAGATAGGTTGAAAACTAAAAACAAAGAACATGAAAAAGATACAAAGAATTAAAAGAAAAGTATGAATTAAATTTTAAGGACGAAAATAATGATAACAACATTAAAATAAAGAATAAACTTTAGGGACCAAAGTTCTTTCTTTTTTTGTGATTTGATACTTATGAAAACAAAAAACAATCAAAGGCCAAAAACATTAAAATCAAAATTCAAAAAAGTGATATATCAAGCTAGATAACCAATTATTAGCAACCATGGTTTTGATACCAAATGATGCGAAATTCTTTGGCGCACAACCTTGGAACCAAAGAACCAAAAGGAATAAGAAAGATTGAATTGCTAAGAAGGTGGTTAGGAAGATCAAATCCGTTTCCTGAAGGGCAAGAACCAAAAACAAAGCAATATTGTGCGACAAAATTGTAAGATGTCAGAAAATAGTATAAAAGATGAAATTTGGGTTCGAGAACACGGAGTACTAATATATTGCTTCTGTTTGTTTTTATTAATCGGGAATAGATTCCATTTAATCTATTATAATAGTTTTTTTGATTCATAGTTTAAATGTAGTAAGGGTTTAAAGTGGCAACCATAATTAATAATTTTTTTTTAATTGAAAAAATTTGTAACTCCCTTGTTTTTTCAAAGAACAAAGATAGGTTGAAAACTAAAAACAAGGAACATGAAAAAGATACAAAGAATTAAAAGAAAAGAACGAATTAAATTTTAAGGACGAAAATAATGATAAAAACATTAAAATAAAGAACAAACTTTAGGTACCAAAGTTCTTTCTTTTTTGTGATTTGTTACTTATGAAAACAAAAAACAATCAAAGTCCAAAATTTTAAAATTAAAATTCAAAAAAGTGATATATCAAGCTGGATAACCAATTATTTGCAACCATGGTTTTGATACCAAATGATGCGAAATTGTTTGGCGCACAACCTTGGAACCAAAGAACCAAAAGGAATAAGAAAGATTGAATTGCTAAGAAGGTGGTTAGGAAGATCAATTTCCTTTCCTGAAAGGAAAGAACCAAAAACAAAGGAATATTGTGCGACGAAATTGAAAGATGTCAGAAAATAGTATAAAAGATGAAATTTGGGTTAGAGAACACGGAGAACTAATATATTGCTTATGTTTGTTTTTATTAATCGAGAATAGATTCCATTTAATCTCTTAAAATAGTTTTTTCGATTCACAGTTTAAATGTAATAAGGGTTTAAAGTGGCAACCATAATTAATAATTTTTTTTAGTTGAAAAAATTAGTAACTCCCTTGTTTTTTCAAAGAACAAAGATAGGTTGAAAACAGAAAACAAAGATCATGAAAAAGATACAAAGAAATGAAAGAAAAGTACGAATTAAATTTTAAGGACAAAAATAATGATAACAACATTAAAATAAAGAACAAACTTTAGGGACCAAAGTTATTTCCTTTTTTATGATTTGTTACTTATGAAAACAAAAGACAAACAATATCCAAAAACTTTAACATTAAAATTCAAAAAGTTCATATATCAAGCTAGATAACCAATTATTAGCAACCATGGTTTTGATACCAAATGATGCGAAATTTTTTGGCGCACAACCTTGGAATCCAAGAACCAAAAGGAATAAGAAAGATTGAATTGCTAAGAAGGTGGTTAGGAAGATCAATTTCGTTTCCGGAAGGGCAAGAAACAAAAGCAAAGCAATATTGTGCGACGAAATTGTAAGACGTTAGAAAATAGTAAAAAAGAAGAAATTTGGGTGCGAGAACACGGAGAACTAATATATTGCTTCTGTTTGTTTTTATTAATCGAGAATTGCTTCCATTTAATCTCTTATAATAGTTTTTTTCGATTCACAATTTAAATGTAATAAGGGTTTAAAGTGGCAACCATAATTAATAATTTTTTTAATTGAAAAAATTAGTAACTCGCTTGTTTTTTCAAAGAACAAAGATAGGTTGAAAACAGAAAACAAAGATCATGAAAAAGATACAAAGAATTAAAAGAAAAGTACGAATTAAATTTTAAGGACTAAAATAATGATAACAACATTAAAAAAAAAGAACAAACTTTAGGGACCAAAGTTCTTTCTTTTTTTGTGATTTGTTACTTATGAAAACAAAAGACAAACAAAGTCCAAAAACATTAAAATTAAAATTAAAAAAGTTCATATATCAAGCTTGATAACCAATTATTAGCAACCATGGTTTTGAAACCAAATGATGCGAAATGTTTTGGCGCACAACCTTGGAACCAAAGAACCAAAAGGAATAAGAAAGATTGATTTGCTAAGAAGGTGGTTAGGAAGATCAATTTCGTTTCCTGAAGGGGAAGAAACAAAAACAAAGCAATAGTGTGCGACGAAATTGTAAGACGTCAGAAAATAGTATAAAAGATGAAATTTGGTTCGAGAACACGGAGAACTAATATATTGCTTCTGTTTGTTTTTATTAATCGAGAATAGCTTCCATTTGATATATTATAATAGTTTTTTCGATTCACATTTTAAATGTAATAAGGATATAAAGTGGCAACCGTAATTAATAATTTTTTTTAATTGCAAAAAATAGTAACTCGCTTGTTTTTTCAAAGAACAAAGATAGGTTGAAAACTAAAAACAAAGAACATGAAAAAGATACAAAGAATTAAAAGAAAAGTATGAATTAAATTTTAAGGACGAAAATAATGATGACAACATTAAAATAAAGAACAAACTTTAGGGACCAAAGTTCTTTCTTTTTTTGTGATTTGTTACTTATGAAAACAAAAAACAATCAAAGGCCAAAAACATTAAAATCAAAATTCAAAAAAGTGATATATCAAGCTAAATAACCCATTATTAGCAACCATGGTTTTGATACCAAATGATGCGAAATTCTTTGGCGCACAACCTTGGAACCAAAGAACCAAAAGGAATAAGAAAGATTGAATTGCTAAGAAGGTGGTTAGGAAGATCAATTTCCTTTCCTGAAGGGAAAGAACCAAAAACAAAGGAATATTGTGCGACGAAATTGAAAGATGTCAGAAAATAGTATAAAAGATGAAATTTGGGTTAGAGAACACGGAGAACTAATATATTGCTTCTGTTTGATTTTATTAATCGAGAATAGATTCCATTTAATCTCTTAAAATAGTTTTTTCGATTCACAGTTTAAATGTAATAAGGTTTTAAAGTGGCAACCATAATTAATAATTTTTTTTAGTTGAAAAAATTAGTAACTCCCTTGTTTTTTCAAAGAACAAAGATAGGTTGAAAACAGAAAACAAAGATCATGAAAAAGATACAAAGAAATGAAAGAAAAGTACGAATTAAATTTTAAGGACGAAAATAATGATAACAACATTAAAATAAAGAACAAACTTTAGGGACCAAAGTTCTTTCCTTTTTTATGATTTGTTACTTATGAAAACAAAAGACAAACAATATCCGAAAACTTTAACATTAAAATTCAAAAATTTCATATATCAAGCTAGATAACCAATTATTAGCAACCATGGTTTTGATACCAAATGATGCAAAAATTTTTGGCGCACAACCTTGGAATCCAAGAACCAAAAGGAATAAGAAAGATTGAATTGCTAAGAAGGTGGTTAGGAAGATCAATTTCGTTTCCGGAAGGGCAAGAAACAAAAACAAAGCAATATTGTGCGACGAAATTTAAAGATGTCAGAAAATAGTATAAAAGATGAAATTTGGGTTAGAGAACACGGAGAACTAATATATTGCTTCTGTTTGTTTTTATTAATCGAGAATTGCTTCCATTTAATCTCTTATAATAGTTTTGTTCGATTCACAATTTAAATGTAATATGGGTTTAAAGTGGCAACCATAATTAATAATTTTTTTAATTGAAAAAATTAGTAACTCGCTTGTTTTTTCAAAGAACAAAGATAGGTTGAAAACTAAAAACAAAGAACATGAAAAAGATACAAAGAATTAAAAGAAAAGTATGAATTAAATTTTAAGGACGAAAATAATGATAAAAACATTAAAATAAAGAACAAACTTTAGGGACCAAAGTTCTTTCTTTTTTTGTGATTTGTTACTTATGAAAACAAAAAACAATCAAAAGCCAAAAACATTAAAATCAAAATTCAAAAAAGTGATATATCAAGCTAGATAACCAATTATTAGCAACCATGGTTTTGATACCAAATGATGCGAAATTCTTTGGCGCACAACCTTGGAACCAAAGAACCAAAAGGAATAAGAAAGATTGAATTGCTAAGAAGGTGGTTAGGAAGATCAAATCCGTTTCCTGAAGGGCAAGAAACAAAAACAGAGCAATATTGTGCGACGAAATTGTAAGACGTTAGAAAATAGTAAAAAAGAAGAAATTTGGGTGCGAGAACACGGAGAACTAATATATTGCTTCTGTTTGTTTTTATTAATCGAGAATTGCTTCCATTTAATCTCTTATAATAGTTTTTTTCGATTCACAATTTAAATGTAATAAGGGTTTAAAGTGGCAACCATAATTAATAATTTTTTTAATTGAAAAAATTAGTAACTCGCTTGTTTTTTCAAAGAACAAAGATAGGTTGAAAACTAAAAACAAAGAACATGAAAAAGATACAAAGAATTAAAAGAAAAGTATGAATTAAATTTTAAGGACGAAAATAATGATGACAACATTAAAATAAAGAACAAACTTTAGGGACCAAAGTTCTTTCTTTTTTTGTGATTTGTTACTTATGAAAACAAAAAACAATCAAAGGCCAAAAACATTAAAATCAAAATTCAAAAAAGTGATATATCAAGCTAGATAACCAATTATTAGCAACCATGGTTTTGATACCAAATGATGCTAAATTCTTTGGCGCACAACCTTCGAACCAAAGAACCAAAAGGAATAAGAAAGATTGAATTGCTAAGAAGGTGGTTAGGATGATCAAATCCGTTTCCTGAAGGGCAAGAACCAAAAACAAAGCAATATTGTGCGACAAAATTGTAAGATGTCAGAAAATAGTATAAAAGATGAAATTTGGGTTCGAGAACACGGAGAACTAATATATTGCTTCTATGTTTTTATTAATCGAGAATAGATTCCATTTAATCTCTTAAAATAGTTTTTTCGATTCACAGTATAAATGTAATAAGGGTTTAAAGTGGCAACCATAATTAATAATTTTTTTTAATTGAAAAAATTTGTAACTCCCTTGTTTTTTCAAAGAACAAAGATAGGTTGAAAACGGAAAACAAAGAACATGAAAAAGATACAAAGAATTAAAAGAAAAGTACGAATTAAATTTTAAGGACGAAAATAATGATAACAAAATTAAAATAAAGAACAAACTTTAGGGACCAAAGTTCTTTCTTTTTTTGTGATTTGTTACTTATGAAAACAAAAAAAAATCAAAGTCCAAAAACATTAAAATCAAAATTCAAAAAAGTGATATATCAAGCTAGATAACCAATTATTAGCAACCATGGTTTTGATACCAAATGATGCGAAATTCTTTGGCGCACCACCTTGGAACCAAAGAACCAAAAGGAATAAGAAAGATTGAATTGCTAAGAAGGTGGTTAGGAAGATCAATTTCCTTTCCTGAAGGGAAAGAACCAAAAACAAAGGAATATTGTGCGACGAAATTGAAAGAAGTCAGAAAATAGTATAAAAGATGAAATTTGGGTTAGAGAACACGGAGAACTAATATATTGCTTCTGTTTGATTTTATTAATCGAGAATAGATTCCATTTAATCTCTTAAAATAATTTTTTCGATTCACAGTTTAAATGTAATAAGGTTTTAAAGTGGCAACCATAATTAATAATTTTTTTTAGTTGAAAAATTTAGTAACTCCCTTGTTTTTTCAAAGAACAAAGATAGGTTGAAAACAGAAAACAAAGATCATGAAAAAGATACAAAGAAATGAAAGAAAAGTACGAATTAAATTTTAAGGACGAAAATAATGATAACAACATTAAAATAAAGAACAAACTTTAGGGACCAAAGTTCTTTCCTTTTTTATGATTTGTTACTTATGAAAACAAAAGACAAACAATATCCAAAAACTTTAACATTAAAATTGAAAAAGTTCATATATCAAGCTAGATAACCAATTATTAGCAACCATGGTTTTGATACCAAATGATGCGAAAGTTTTTGGCGCACAACCTTGGAATCCAAGAACCAAAAGGAATAAGAAAGATTGAATTGCTAAGAAGGTGGTTAGGAAGATCAATTTCGTTTCCGGAAGGGCAAGAAACAAAAACAAAGCAATATTGTTCGACGAAATTGTAAGACGTTAGAAAATAGTAAAAAAGAAGAAATTTGGGTGCGAGAACACGGAGAACTAATATATTGCTTCTGTTTGTTTTTTTAATCGAGAATAGCTTCCATTTAATCTCTTATAATAATTTTTTTCGATTCACAATTTAAATGTAATAATGGTTTAAAGTGGCAACCATAATTAATAATTTTTTTAATTTAAAAAATTAGTAACTCGCTTGTTTTTTCAAAGAACAAAGATAGGTTGAAAACTAAAAACAAAGAACATGAAAAAGATACAAAGAATTAAAAGAAAAGTATGAATTAAATTTTAAGGACGAAAATAATGATAACAACATTAAAATAAAGAATAAACTTTAGGGACCAAAGTTCTTTCTTTTTTTGTGATTTGATACTTATGAAAACAAAAAACAATCAAAGGCCAAAAACATTAAAATCAAAATTCAAAAAAGTGATATATCAAGCTAGATAACCAATTATTAGCAACCATGGTTTTGATACCAAATGATGCGAAATTCTTTGGCGCACAACCTTGGAACCAAAGAACCAAAAGGAATAAGAAAGATTGAATTGCTAAGAAGGTGGTTAGGAAGATCAAATCCGTTTCCTGAAGGGCAAGAACCAAAAACAAAGCAATATTGTGCGACAAAATTGTAAGATGTCAGAAAATAGTATAAAAGATGAAATTTGGGTTCGAGAACACGGAGTACTAATATATTGCTTCTGTTTGTTTTTATTAATCGGGAATAGATTCCATTTAATCTATTATAATAGTTTTTTTGATTCATAGTTTAAATGTAGTAAGGGTTTAAAGTGGCAACCATAATTAATAATTTTTTTTTAATTGAAAAAATTTGTAACTCCCTTGTTTTTTCAAAGAACAAAGATAGGTTGAAAACTAAAAACAAGGAACATGAAAAAGATACAAAGAATTAAAAGAAAAGAACGAATTAAATTTTAAGGACGAAAATAATGATAAAAACATTAAAATAAAGAACAAACTTTAGGTACCAAAGTTCTTTCTTTTTTGTGATTTGTTACTTATGAAAACAAAAAACAATCAAAGTCCAAAATTTTAAAATTAAAATTCAAAAAAGTGATATATCAAGCTGGATAACCAATTATTAGCAACCATGGTTTTGATACCAAATGATGCGAAATTGTTTGGCGCACAACCTTGGAACCAAAGAACCAAAAGGAATAAGAAAGATTGAATTGCTAAGAAGGTGGTTAGGAAGATCAATTTCCTTTCCTGAAAGGAAAGAACCAAAAACAAAGGAATATTGTGCGACGAAATTGAAAGATGTCAGAAAATAGTATAAAAGATGAAATTTGGGTTAGAGAACACGGAGAACTAATATATTGCTTATGTTTGTTTTTATTAATCGAGAATAGATTCCATTTAATCTCTTAAAATAGTTTTTTCGATTCACAGTTTAAATGTAATAAGGGTTTAAAGTGGCAACCATAATTAATAATTTTTTTTAGTTGAAAAAATTAGTAACTCCCTTGTTTTTTCAAAGAACAAAGATAGGTTGAAAACAGAAAACAAAGATCATGAAAAAGATACAAAGAAATGAAAGAAAAGTACGAATTAAATTTTAAGGACAAAAATAATGATAACAACATTAAAATAAAGAACAAACTTTAGGGACCAAAGTTATTTCCTTTTTTATGATTTGTTACTTATGAAAACAAAAGACAAACAATATCCAAAAACTTTAACATTAAAATTCAAAAAGTTCATATATCAAGCTAGATAACCAATTATTAGCAACCATGGTTTTGATACCAAATGATGCGAAATTTTTTGGCGCACAACCTTGGAATCCAAGAACCAAAAGGAATAAGAAAGATTGAATTGCTAAGAAGGTGGTTAGGAAGATCAATTTCGTTTCCGGAAGGGCAAGAAACAAAAGCAAAGCAATATTGTGCGACGAAATTGTAAGACGTTAGAAAATAGTAAAAAAGAAGAAATTTGGGTGCGAGAACACGGAGAACTAATATATTGCTTCTGTTTGTTTTTATTAATCGAGAATTGCTTCCATTTAATCTCTTATAATAGTTTTTTTCGATTCACAATTTAAATGTAATAAGGGTTTAAAGTGGCAACCATAATTAATAATTTTTTTAATTGAAAAAATTAGTAACTCGCTTGTTTTTTCAAAGAACAAAGATAGGTTGAAAACAGAAAACAAAGATCATGAAAAAGATACAAAGAATTAAAAGAAAAGTACGAATTAAATTTTAAGGACTAAAATAATGATAACAACATTAAAAAAAAAGAACAAACTTTAGGGACCAAAGTTCTTTCTTTTTTTGTGATTTGTTACTTATGAAAACAAAAGACAAACAAAGTCCAAAAACATTAAAATTAAAATTAAAAAAGTTCATATATCAAGCTTGATAACCAATTATTAGCAACCATGGTTTTGAAACCAAATGATGCGAAATGTTTTGGCGCACAACCTTGGAACCAAAGAACCAAAAGGAATAAGAAAGATTGATTTGCTAAGAAGGTGGTTAGGAAGATCAATTTCGTTTCCTGAAGGGGAAGAAACAAAAACAAAGCAATAGTGTGCGACGAAATTGTAAGACGTCAGAAAATAGTATAAAAGATGAAATTTGGTTCGAGAACACGGAGAACTAATATATTGCTTCTGTTTGTTTTTATTAATCGAGAATAGCTTCCATTTGATATATTATAATAGTTTTTTCGATTCACATTTTAAATGTAATAAGGATATAAAGTGGCAACCGTAATTAATAATTTTTTTTAATTGCAAAAAATAGTAACTCGCTTGTTTTTTCAAAGAACAAAGATAGGTTGAAAACAGAAAACAAAGAACATGAAAAAGATACAAAGAATTAAAAGAAAAGTACGAATTAAATTTTAAGGACTAAAATAATGATAACAACATTAAAAAAAAAGAACAAACTTTAGGGACCAAAGTTCTTTCTTTTTTTATTATTTGCTACTTATGAAAACAAAAGACAAACAAAGTCCAAAAACATTAAAATTAAAATTAAAAAAGTTCATATATCAAGCTAGATAACCAATTATTAGCAACCATGGTTTTGAAACCAAATGATGCGAAATGTTTTGGCGCACAACCTTGGAACCAAAGAACCCAAAGGAATAAGAAAGATTGATTTGCTAAGAAGGTGGTTAGGAAGATCAAATTCGTTTCCGGAAGGGCAAGAACCTAAAACAAAGCAATATTGTGCGACGAAATTGTAAGATGTCAGAAAATAGTATAAAAGATGAAATTTGGGTTCGAGAACACGGAGAACTAATATATTGCTTCTGTTTGTTTTTATTAATCGAGAATAGCTTCCATTTAATCTCTTATAATAGTTTTTTCGATTCACAGTTTAAATGTAATAAGGGTTTAAAGTGGCAACCATAATTAATAATTTTTTTTAATTGGAAGAATTAGTAACTCCCTTGTTTTTTCAAAGAACAAAGATAGGTTGAAAACTGAAAAACAAAGAACATGAAAAAGATACAAAGAATTAAAAGAAAAGTATGAATTAAATTTTAAGGACGAAAATAATGATAACAACATTAAAATAAAGAACAAACTTTAGGGACCAAAGTTCTTTCTTTTTTTATGATTTGTTACTTATGAAATCAAAAAACAATCAAAGGCCAAAAACTTTAAAATAAAAATTCAAAAAAGTGATATATCAAGCTAGATAACCAATTATTAGCAACCATGGTTTTGATACTAAATGATGCGAAATTTTTTGGCGCACAACCTTGGAACCCAAGAACCAAAAGGAAAAAGAAAGATTGAATTGCTAAGAAGCTGGTTAGGAATATCAAATTCGTTTCCTGAAGGGCAAGAACCAAAAACAAAGGAATATTGTGCGACGAAATTGTAAGACGTCAGAAAATAGTATAAAAGATGAAATTTGGGTTCGAGAACACGGAGTACTAATATATTGGTTCTTTTTGTTTTTATTAATCGAAAAGAGCATCCATTTCATGTATTATAATAGTTATTATAATTCACAGTTTAAATGTAATAATGGTTTAAACTGGCAACCATATTTAATAATTTGTTTTAATTGCAAAAATTAGTAACTCGCATGTTTTTTTAAAGACCAAAGATAGGTTGAAAACTGAAAACAAAGAACATGAATAAGATACAAAGAATTAAAAGAAAAGTATGAATTAAATTTTAAGGACGAAAATAATGATAACAACATTAAAATAAAGAACAAACTTTACGGACCAAAGTTCTTTCTTTTTTAGTAATTTGTTACTTATGAAAACAAAAAACAATCAAGGCCAAAATTTTAAAATTAAAATTCAAAAAAGTGATATATCAAGCTAGATAACCAATTATTAGCAACCATGGTTTTGATACCAAATGATGCGAAAATTTTTGGCGCACAACCTTGGAACCCAAGAACCAAAAGGAATAAGAAAGATTGAATTGCTAAGAAGGTGGTTAGGAAGATCAATTTCGTTTCCTGAAGGGCAAGAAACAAAAACAATGCAATAGTGCGCGACGAAATTGTAAGACGTCAGAAAAAAGTAAAAAAGATGAAATTTGGGTTCGAGAACACGGAGAACTAATATATTGCTTCTGTTTGTTTTTATTAATCGAGAATAGCTTCCATTTGATATATTATAATAGTTTTTTCGATTCACAGTTTAAATGTAATAAGGGTATAAAGTGGCAACCGTAATTAATAATCACTACTACAATAAGGGGTATAAAAGTCGGTTTTTAACCGACTTTAAACAAATTTAAAGTCGGTTGTATGAACCGACTTTAAATTCAGAGACTTAAATTGTAAAGTCGGTTCATGCTGTGAACCGACTCTACCTGTAAAGTCGGTTCATGGCGTGAACCGACTCTACGTGTAGCGTCGGTTCATGGCGTGAATCGACTCTACGTGTAGCGTCGGTTCATGCCATGAACCGACTTTACAGGTAGAGTCGGTTCACGGCATGAACCGACGTTACACGTAGAGTCGGTTCATGCCATGAACCGACTCTACATTTTATTTGTATTAATTTTTAATTTTCTTTTTCGTATAATAGTATATATAAATAACATAAAAACACTAAAATATAAATAATAATACTGAATAATTAAGAATATAAATATATTTAATGACTTAATAATTAAATTTATTACAAAATCAAATAATGCATATAATTAAATAACTTCAATTACAAATAAAATAATGTCGTCAAATTATGCCATCGAGTAAGCTTGGTTGGCGTAGAATCTTGATTGGCCTTCACAAGCATTATGGGAAAAAAAGGCTGATCCATAACAAATATTCTCCTACATACATGAGCACGTAAAACATACATCAAAAAAGTAGTATAAACTTCATACGTACGAATGAAGAAATTAAATCATTATTGAGATTAGCACGTACAACGACATTCGATGAACTCATATTAGCATTATTAATCATTTGTCTATATATGAAGTTATCTAGAATCTCTACTACTATTTTTTAATGCTATATATAATGAACTCTAAATATGAAATCAATTGCATGTAACTTCGATTTCTTGGGTAAGCTTGTGTGATTTTTGGTGCCCTTAAACATATGGAACACGTTCATATGCACCAAAACTCATACAAACCAAGAAACAAATCGGACCGACATACGTACACCTGATTTGTACATTTAGAACTCATTATATATCATTAAAAATACTAGCAGAGATTCCAGATAAATTCATATTTATAAACAATGCATTCCCCTAAATACATGAGCATATATATGATTAATCATCATCAACCAAGTGATTTCAGACACAAGAATAGATATAGAAGGCCAAATCATTAAAAAATTTACTGTTATGTTGTCATATGCTATTCAAGATCATCAGAATCTTCTTCTGATTCTTCTTGCGATGATATAATTTGAACCATGTGTTCTGCCCATTCCTCTCGTAAATCATCAAAAATTTGCTGGTCGTAACCCGTCTTGTTCCAACCGAAGAACTACATGTATTCAAAATCAAAATAAGAATATGATTTCATTAATTTACAAAAACAAACTCAAATATGTTAAAACTTGTATGTATATGGGTAAAATATATTACCACATCATCAATTGGAATTTTGATATTTGTGATGATTTCACTCATAAACTTCATGACATAATAACCACACATGACTCCATTATTTTGTTGTGGAACCTACAAAAAAAAGTGCATGTATACATGAATTTTCATATTCGAACATCCTTATTATTTAATTGTAAAATTAATAAAATTATTAATATTGAATTGTACATACCATAACTTTTGTCCATATAAGCTTATGAGATTTTTTAAGGACAATGCCCCTAGACTTGTTCCATAACTTCCATGCCCTGTCAAGATATAAAACGATTAGTTTTTATTAAATATTACAAAAAATAATAGAAAAAACTAATATGTAACTAAATATAACTCTTACATTTCAACAACTGCTTTTGTATCTTTACTCAGTTCTATGGAAGCTGAGTCACAGTACCAAGCATGATTATTGAACATATCAATGATTACCAACATCCAATGATCTTGACCTTGTTCAAACCTTAATGGCCAAGGGATTATCAACTTTTGATTTCTGCTAAGCGTTAATGCTCTATCACATAATTGTTTAGCTCTGATGCTAACATCCTTCTCTTGATATTGATTAACATATGAAGAATCATAGAACATTGCTAAATGTGATGAGTGATTATGTTGAAGTCGATAATAGCAAGCCCTATATATGTATATATATAATTAGATAATATAAATATAATGTTCTGCATAAATAAAAGAAAACTAACTAGATTGAGGACTCACCTTGTCCACACTTGAATTATACTTAAATCGATCATTTGATATTCAAATATTTGCAACAAGCACTCGATCGATATATAAGTTTGGCCGATGTCTACACCAGAAATTTCAATAGGAAGTGGCACAGTCCATCCATCATTTATGCTAGATGCCCTCCCAACAATAGTCATCAAACTGCCAAGATTTCTACTGAATTGTAACGCATAAGTATGACTATACTTTTTCCAAGGCTTCTTCTTGAATGACTTGGTGCACGAGGATTGACCACTAGTCATAGATTTAGCACGAGATACTTGCTTGGTATCTCTTAAATGTGATGCATTTAAGAGTTCTGGTATAATAGACTACCAAAAAAGTATCATATATGTATTTTTAGTAACAATATAAGATCACATTAAATAATAGTAGTAAACAAGTGTTATTTTTTAAGTTAAAAAATAGTACCATGTCAAAATTTAGAACAACTTGAATCGACGGCCAAGCCACATACTGTCCAACCGCCTCTTGGACTGTGGTAGCATCAGAAGGCACAGGTAGTGGACAATCATGAAACAATGATTGATCAATTACTATTCGCCAATGATTAGGCAAATATTGATTATGAATCATCCGATCATCACTCAATTGTTGTACCGTTCCAATAGCAACATAGTCCGTTGACGAAGGATGTTTCAACAAACATTTCATATTCTGTAAAAAATTTAAGTGTTATATATAAAAAATAAAACATATAATAAGAATTTAAAAATTAAAATCTTACCACATATGATTCATCAAATAGAGGAGGACTCTCATATGGGGTAGCTATTGGATGTACATTCTCACCAATATGTTCATCTTGGCTTGATTTATGGTAAGAATGTACAGATTGCATTGGAGAAAATGAACCACTACTTGATTGCATGTGCATTCCTGACATATAATGAGGACCAATAGGATGGCTATATCCCATACTGGATGTAGTTTGAGCACAATGAGATTGGGTGGATGGCATGCCTGGCATGGATGGTGGCATGCCTGGCATGGATGGTGGCATGCTTGGCATGGATTGTGGCATGCCTGGAATGGAAGGTGGTATGCCTGGCATGGATGGTTGCATGCTTGGCCAATATGGCATGCCCTGGTTGTAGCATGATGCCATGGCTGACAATTGTTGTGATTGATGTTCTTTTAGAGTGGCAATCTCACTCATCACGGAGGCCTTAAAGGAGTTGAATTCTTCTTCAATTTTAGTGTATTTCTCCTTACTTACCGTCTGAGGCTTATGTTTTGGAATTTTAAAATACTCCAAAGCACCATCATATTGGCTACCTCCCCTAACACGACCAGGATGATCGCGTCCGATTGCATGATATAAAGCATCTCTCCCAGGCTCTTCGATTATTTCACCCCTGTATAGTTTTTCTTGAACAACTCTCTACAAATAATAAAGCACACAAACATATCATTCATTATTACATCAATTATTAAGTATCAGTCAGACTTTTTATCAAACGAAATTACTAACCAACTTATTTAATTGTTCTTCTCCTCGTTGACTCATCGGTCTTGCATTCTTCGTTTTGGGAGTCTTTGTTTCTATGTACAATTCCATTCGGGTAACAGGTCTACCCAATTCAGCTTCCTACATAAATTAGGAAAATTTTATTAACAATGACATGAAATTAAATTGAGAAAAATTAATATAAAAATATTTATAAAATTAAGACAAATTAATAATACCATTCGAAATCTAACTTCAGGATTTGAAGACCTCCCAGTACGGTTAGGAAGAATGTTATGCATTTGGACATTCTGGTGATCTTCTCTAATAATTTGAAATTCTTCTGAACGTCTATAATCTACAAAGTCTTTCCAAACTTGAGGTGTAATCCAGGGGTGTCCTTCAGGGATTTTGTATATCACATTCTCATCAAGTGTTTCCAAATATGGAAACACATAATTTTTCGCCAATCTAGAAGTCTTGTATTCCTTCCACGCCTTATTTGCAATCTTATAACACTTGCCCTGCCAATTGTCATCGACTTTGTAACGATTCTGTAAAAACACAGTACAAAAGATTAGATACAATCAATATATAATATATATATATATATTGATTATAAAATATAAGAGACTTACATAAATGGTTATCCATATTTTAAACTTTTCTGCATCGGCAACCTCAGACCAATGATTTATATTGATTGGTATACTGGACTTTGCCAGTCGACCAATAGAAGATTTCAATTGTTGACCATTCTCCCCTAGTGGATTACCAGTAGCATCAAATTTAACGGGTATTCTATCATCTGGGTTAAGTGGAGCATCAGGTATATTCGCCCAACCCCTTCTTTTCAAATACCCCAATGGATCATTTGGATCTACAAGCTGAATATCCATGAAATATCTGCAAAAGTGGAGAAATATAAATTAATTGACAATTTTAGGAACACACATATATACAAGAGTTATTACAACAATATAGAACATACATTATGTTTAATTAGGTTGTTGATCGTATACATATATTCCTTCACAATCACTACGAGTCCATGTCGAAGAATCATCATCATCAATTAGATCATCACGTACATTAGGCAATTTATTTGAGAAATTACTAATATTGGTTAATGTATCAAGCATAGAGTCATCATCTTCTACAACATCACAATGGTAAAACTCCTTTTGTGGAGGCGTTAACACAACAGACCATATTGGATCAATTTGATCGCTCACGTAAAATACTTGCTTTGCATGAAGTGCTAACGTGAAAGGATCATCTGTGTGACTTATCCTGGATAAATTTACAAGAGTAAATCCAAAATCATCTATTTTATATCCAACATTGATAACATCTTCGACCCAATCACACAAGAATACTGTCTCATGGAAGACCTCATAATCCAATTCCCAAATCTCTTGTATTATACCATAATATGTTCTATCAGAAAGGACAGGATTAGCATCTTTTGAACTGGCAAATTGCATAGTTTGTGCAACCATCTGCACCCCACTATTTTGATTTACTCGGACTTTGTCCCTAGCTTGAGTCGTAAACCTCGATCCATTTATTGTGAAACTATGAAATGATTTGACATCGAATTTTGGGCCATGTGCAAGCCATTGTAAACTTTCTGATATTTTATGATTGGGTTTCTTGAGTTCACCTCGAATCTATGTATACAAAAACACAAAATGTGTTTAGAGCAAAGTTTTAAAACATTGAATATATATAGGAGGATACATGCATGATTTTTTGTTTGTGACACTTACGTGGTTGCGAAACCAATTAATAAGCTCTCGCTTATGTTCATCATACAACCATTTTTCTCCTCCTTTTTTTTTATAACGAGGATCGATCTTCAATAAGTTTAAATGCATCCTGTAACGTTATTAAATATATATTAAGTTATATATCATCATTAATAGTTAAATAAAAGATGAAACAATGAACATCACTTACTCTATGTACGGTTGTGCCTCGTTATTATTTACCAAAATGATTCGGTGTGCTTTTTCCCATCGAGTGCGATCAATAAATAATTTCTTACTTCCACCAAGCATAGGGTTACCTACTTGGATCATGTGACGTTCTAAGAATAACTTGTGCGTAGGATTCCCAATTTCAGTGCAACCACTAAAGTATTCAGAACAAAACTCAATGGCCTCTTCAGCAATGTAGCATTCCACCATGCATCCTTCAGGTCTATATCTATTATTTACATATCCTTTAAGGACTTGCATATATCTCTCAAAAGGATACATCCACCTTAAGTAAGTAGGACCACATAATTGAACCTCTCGAACTAAATGAACACATAAGTGAATCATTATATCGAAGAAAGAAGGAGGAAAATATTTTTCAATTAGACACAAAGTTTCTACAATTTCTTTCTGTAAAGAATTTAACTCGCCAATTGATATAGATTTCTTGCATATGGTATTGAAGAATGAACATAGCCGAATTATTGATATTCGAACATGTTTTGGAAGAATTGATCTAATAGCAACTGGTAATAACTGTTGCATTAAGATATGACAGTCATGTGATTTCAATCCATACAGTCTCTTATCGGTGATAGACACAAAATTTCTTAAGTTGGATGAGTAACCATCAGGAACTTTCACACCTTCCAAACATTTACAAAACACATCCTTCTCTTTTGTTGACATTGTATATGATGCTGGTGGCAAGTATGTTCGATTCTTATCATTTTCCACCCTTGGTTCCAATTCAGGTCGTATGCCTAGTTTCTTTAAATCCAATCTTGCTTTAATGCCATCCTTTGTTTTTCCAGGTATATTAAGTAAAGTGCCAATCAAGCTTTCACATACATTCTTCTCAATGTGCATGACATCTAAGATGTGACGAATGTGTAGGTCTTTCCAATAAGGCAATTCCCAAAATATTGATTTTTTTTTCCAACAACCATTCGGTTCAAAATCTTTTTCATTTTCACCAATTTCATTAGTTGACCTCCTTCGTTTCCCAGACTTGGTGAGTTTTTTTTCATCTTTCCATATCGTTTGAATGTCATCCCATTCAATTGCCTTAATATCTCAATACCTCGCAAAGGTCGAGTTGCATGATCATGATCTTCTTCACCATCGAACGGTTTCTTTTGGTATCTAAACTTGTGTCCAGATGGCAAAAATCTCCTATGTTTTCTATAAGACATCTTTCGTCCGTGAACAAGATACTTTGCAGAAGTTCCATCACTACATATAGGACATCCCTTGTAACCTTTTGTTGCATGTCCTGATAAGTTTCCATAGGCAGGAAAATCATTAATTGTCCATAAAAGAACCCCCTTCAAGTTAAAGTATTCTTCTTTATATGCATCGTAAACATTTACACCATCATTCCACAACGTCTTTAAATCATCTATCAGAGGCTGCAAATATACATCAATATCAACACCAGGTTGTTTCGGTCCTGAGATCAATAATGTTAACATCATGAATTTTCTTTTCATACACAACCAGGGAGGAAGGTTGTATGTTACCATAATTACTGGCCAACAACTATATCTACTACTGAGGGAACTATGTGGATTAATTCCATCAACAACAATGGCAAGACGCAGATTGCGCGGATCAGATGAAAATTGATGAGATAAATTATCTACTACTTTCCAATTTGGAGAATCACAAGGATGACGTAGCATCCCATCATCAGATCGATTATCTGAATGCCAAGTCAACATCTTTGATGTATATTTACTATTGAACAACCTTTGAAAGCGAGGGATCGGAGGAAAGTACCAAAGAACCTTTGCAGGCACGCCTTTCTTATGTGTTGTATCATTTGTACCATGCTTCCATCTCGATTCTTTACACATAGGACAATCATGTAATGTCTCATATTCTTTTCTATAAAGAATGCAATCATTAGGACAAGCGTGAATCTTATGATATTCCATGCCAAATCGACTAAGAGATTTCTTCACTTCATACATTGAAGATGGCAATTCAATACCCTCAGGAAACATATCGACTAGTAGAGTTAGTAATTCTGTGAATCCCTTGTCAGAAAAACCATGTTTTGCCTTGACATTGTACAAATGAACCAATCCTGACATCTTAGTGTATTTTTTGCATTTTGGATACAACGGTTTTTCGGCATCTTCTATAAGTTTATTAAAGGTTTCGGGATCATCCCCGCGTAATTCATCTTCAACACCACGAAACATATTTTCTGTCTGTACATTATGATATGATGTATGTAATCCACCCACATTCTTATTATACTTTTCTCCATGAGTATTATCAATATTTTCTCCATGATAATACCAACATTTATAGCTCAATAGAATACCATTACGGATAAGGTGATACTTAACCTCATCAAATTCATGAAATCGCTCATTTTTACATTTAACGCATGGGCATCGAATCATACTACTTCCAGTATTACTAGTTCTACAAGCAAATTCCATGAAACTTTCAACTCCAGAAATATAGTCTTGCTCAATTCTACACTTTGACATCCAAGATTTGTCCATTTTCTATTAATGACATTAATTAAACATATTACTTAATTATGTATTATTATATATAAATTTCCTAATTATTAGAATATATATCAAAACATACATAATGCAAAATAGTTATCATTTTAATCATTTTACAAAACCATTTATATACAAATTAAAAAATAAGCAGTTCATGTTTCATGAATATATATATAAAAACCAATCACGCGGTTGATTCTAATTTCTAAGCATGTTACTATATCATAATTACAAAGTAATATTAATTATACGTATAAATTTATCCACGCAAACCCACAAAACATTTCACATATTATTGAATACATACAAGTAATAATTCAAACATTATTATTACAAGCAAACAAAAAAACATAACTAAATCAAAAATTTATACAAAAATACGTTGTTCGATTAACGAAATACATTTACACGCTGATAAATTAGCACAAATTAAACGCTGTTCACTTTATTTCGACTATAAAAAAGTCACTTGGTAATATTAATAATAATAGATCACAAACCCTTTTTGATTTATCCTACTTGTCACAAGCATATGTATTTTACAAATTATCACAACCTCTAGTTTTTAACTCATACTTATATAAGTTAAGATCAGCCTTGGATCATCCCATTTTATTAAAAATGAAATAAAGAATTAAGACATATTGCACGAAATATTGTGAGATTTTAAAATCTGCACGAAATATTGTAAGTTAAAATCTGCACGAAATATTGCACTCCAAATTAAGACAAAGAACATTCATATTTCGGGAATTAATCAATGGAATACCCATACGCAGATTTTAACATTTTGCTATTAAAAAAAGAAGAACTGACAGATAATATTGTGAGAAGAGAAAACTTACAAACGTCCGTTCAAATGGTGGTTGGAGGTGGCCGGAAATGTAGAACGAAGGTGGCGCACGGTTAAGATTGTGGGAGAAAAGTGACTCGAGTGAGGAAAGGAGAGGAAGAAGCAGATCGAAAACTGGAACTCTGCGTACTAAATGAGATGTTAGGGCATATATTAGGTGGATAGCGTCGGTTGTCCACGTCAACCGACGCTACGTTACGTGGATAGCGTCGGTTGTCCACGTCAACCGACGCTATCCACGTAACGTAGCGTCGGTTGACGTGGACAACCGATGCTATCCACGTAACGTAGCGTCGGTTGACGTGGACAACCGACTTTAAATTCATTCAAAGTCGGTTTTTTCTAAAAACCGACTTTAGACATCGACTTATATACCCCTTTTTGTAGTAGTGAATTTTTTTTAATTGCAAAAAATAGTAACTCGCTTGTTTTTTCAAAGAACAAAGATAGGTTGAAAACTGAAAACAAAGAACATGAAAAAGATACAAAGAAATAAAAGAAAAGTATGAATTAAATTTTAAGGACGAAAATAATGATAACAACATTAAAATAACGAACAAACTTCAGGGACCAAAGTTCTTTCTTTTTTTGTAATTTGTTACTTATGAAAACAAAAAACAATCAAAGTCCAAAATTTAAAAATTAAAATTCAAAAAAGTGATATATCAAGCTAGATAACCAATTATTAGCAACCATGGTTTTGATACCAAATGATGCGAAATTTTTTGGTGCACAACCTTGGAACCCAAGAACCAAAAGGAATAAGAAAGATTGAATTGCTAAGAAGCTGGTTAGGAATATCAAATTCATTTCCTGAAGGGCAAGAACCAAAAACAAAGGAATATTGTGCGACGAAATTGTAAGACGTCAGAAAATAGTATAAAAGATGAAATTTGGGTTCGAGAACACGGAGAACTAATATATTGCTTCTGTTTGTTTTTATTAATCGAGAATAGCTTCCATTTAATCTCTTATAATAGTTTTTTCGATTCACAGTTTAAATGTAATAAGGGTTTAAAGTGGCAACCATAATTAATAATTTTTTTTAATTGAAAGAATTAGTAACTCCCTTGTTTTTTCAAAGAACAAAGATAGGTTGAAAACTGAAAAACAAAGAACATGAAAAAGATACAAAGAATTAAAAGAAAAGTATGAATTAAATTTTAAGGACGAAAATAATGATAACAACATTAAAATAAAGAACAAACTTTAGGGACCAAAGTTCTTTCTTTTTTTGTGATTTGTTACTTATGAAATCAAAAAACAATCAAAGGCCAAAAACTTTAAAATAAAAATTCAAAAAAGTGATATATCAAGCTAGATAACCAATTATTAGCAACCATGGTTTTGATACTAAATGATGCGAAATTTTTTGGCGCACAACCTTGGAACCCAAGAACCAAAAGGAATAAGAAAGATTGAATTGCTAAGAAGCTAGTTAGGAATATCAAATTCGTTTCCTGAAGGGCAAGAACCAAAAACAAAGGAATATTGTGCGACGAAATTGTAAGACGTCAGAAAATAGTGTAAAAGATGAAATTTGGGTTCGAGAACACGGAGTACTAATATATTGGTTTTTTTTGTTTTTATTAATCGAAAAGAGCATCCATTTCATGTATTATAATAGTTATTATAATTCACAGTTTAAATGTAATAATGGTTTAAAGTGGCAACCATATTTAATAATTTGTTTTAATTGCAAAAATTAGTAACTCGCATGTTTTTTTAAAGACCAAAGATAGGTTGAAAACTGAAAACAAAGAACATGAATAAGATACAAAGAATTAAAAGAAAAGTATGAATTAAATTTTAAGGACGAAAATAATGATAACAACATTAAAATAAAGAACAAACTTCACGGACCAAAGTTCTTTCTTTTTTAGTAATTTGTTACTTATGAAAACAAAAAACAATCAAGTCCAAAATTTAAAAATTAAAATTCAAAAAAGTGATATATCAAGCTAGATAACCAATTATTAGCAACCATGGTTTTGATACCAAATGATGCGAAATTTTTTGGTGCACAACCTTGGAACCCAAGAACCAAAAGGAATAAGAAAGATTGAATTGCTAAGAAGCGGGTTAGGAATATCAAATTCATTTCCTGAAGGGCAAGAACCAAAAACAAAGGAATATTGTGCGACGAAATTGTAAGACGTCAAAAAATAGTATAAAAGATGAAATTTGGGTTCGAGAACACGGAGAACTAATATATTGCTTCTGTTTGTTTTTATTAATCGAGAATAGCTTCCATTTAATCTCTTATAATAGTTTTTTCGATTCACAGTTTAAATGTAATAAGGGTTTAAAGTGGCAACCATAATTAAT
Source organism: Hippophae tibetana (assembly GCA_037013495.1). Classification (NCBI taxonomy): domain Eukaryota; kingdom Viridiplantae; phylum Streptophyta; class Magnoliopsida; order Rosales; family Elaeagnaceae; genus Hippophae; species Hippophae tibetana. The sequence continues at coordinate 47,236,881 of CM072807.1, forward strand.
AATTTTTTTTAATTGAAAGAATTAGTAACTCCCTTGTTTTTTCAAAGAACAAAGATAGGTTGAAAACTGAAAAACAAAGAACATGAAAAAGATACAAAGAATTAAAGGAAAAGTATGAATTAAATTTTAAGGACGAAAATAATGATAACAACATTAAAATAAAGAACAAACTTTAGGGACCAAAGTTCTTTCTTTTTTTGTGATTTGTTACTTATGAAATCAAAAAACAATCAAAGGCCAAAAACTTTAAAATAAAAATTCAAAAAAGTGATATATCAAGCTAGATAACCAATTATTAGCAACCATGGTTTTGATACTAAATGATGCGAAATTTTTTGGCGCACAACCTTGGAACCCAAGAACCAAAAGGAATAAGAAAGATTGAATTGCTAAGAAGCTAGTTAGGAATATCAAATTCGTTTCCTGAAGGGCAAGAACCAAAAACAAAGGAATATTGTGCGACGAAATTGTAAGACGTCAGAAAATAGTGTAAAAGATGAAATTTGGGTTCGAGAACACGGAGTACTAATATATTGGTTCTTTTTGTTTTTATTAATCGAAAAGAGCATCCATTTCATGTATTATAATAGTTATTATAATTCACAGTTTAAATGTAATAATGGTTTAAAGTGGCAACCATATTTAATAATTTGTTTTAATTGCAAAAATTAGTAACTCGCATGTTTTTTTAAAGACCAAAGATAGGTTGAAAACTGAAAACAAAGAACATGAATAAGATACAAAGAATTAAAAGAAAAGTATGAATTAAATTTTAAGGACGAAAATAATGATAACAACATTAAAATAAAGAACAAACTTCACGGACCAAAGTTCTTTCTTTTTTAGTAATTTGTTACTTATGAAAACAAAAAACAATCAAGGCCAAAATTTTAAAATTAAAATTCAAAAAAGTGATATATCAAGCTAGATAACCAATTATTAGCAACCATGGTTTTGATACCAAATGATGCGAAATTTTTTGGCGCACAACCTTGGAACCCAAGAACCAAAAGGAATAAGAAAGATTGAATTGCTAAGAAGGTGGTTAGGAAGATCAATTTCGTTTCCTGAAGGGCAAGAAACAAAAACAATGCAATAGTGTGCGACGAAATTGTAAGACGTCAGAAAAAAGTAAAAAAGATGAAATTTGGGTTCGAGAACACGGAGAACTAATATATTGCTTCTATTTGTTTTTATTAATCAAGAATAGCTTCCATTTGATATATTATAATAGTTTTTTCGATTCACAGTTTAAATGTAATAAGGGTATAAAGTGGCAACCGTAATTAATAATTTTTTATGAATTGCAAAAAATAGTAACTCGCTTGTTTTTTCAAAGAACAAAGATAGGTTGAAAACTGAAAACAAAGAACATGAATAAGATACAAAGAATTAAAAGAAAAGTATGAATTAAATTTTAAGGACGAAAATAATGATAACGACATTAAAATAAAGAACAAACTTTAGGGACCAAAGTTCTTTCTTTTTTTGTGATTTGTTACTTATGAAAACAAAAAACAATCAAAGGCCAAAAACATTAAAATAAAAATTCAAAAAAGTGATATATCAAGCTAGATAACCAATTATTAGCAACCATGGTTTTGATACCAAATGATGCGAAATTTTATGGCGCACAACCTTGGAACCCAAGAACCCAAAGGAATAACAAAGATTGAATTGCTAAGAAACTGGTTAGGAATATCAAATTCGTTTCCTAAAGAGCAAGAACCAAAAACAAAGGAATATTGTGCGACGAAATTGTAAGACGTCAGAAAATAGTATAAAGGATGAAATTTGGGTTCGAGAACACGGAGTACTAATATATAGGTTCTTTTTGTTATTATTAATCGAGAATAGCATCCATTTAATATCTTATAATAGTTTTTTCGATTCACATTTTTAATGTAATAATGGTTTAAAGTGGCAACAATAATTAATAATTTTTTTTAATTGAAAAAATTAGTAACTCCCTTGTTTTTTCAAAGAACAACGATAGGTTGAAAACAGAAAACAAAGTACATGAAAAAGATACAAAAAATTAAAAGAAAAGTACGAATTAAATTTTAAGGACTAAAATAATGATACAAACATTAAAATAAAGAACAAACTTTAGGGACCAAAGTTCTTTCTTTTTTTATTATTTGTTACTTATGAAAACAAAAGACAAACAAAGTCGAAAAACATTAAAATTAAAATTCAAAAAGTTCATATATCAAGCTAGATAACCAATTATAAGCAACCATGGTTTTGATACCAAATGATGCGAAATGTTTTGGCGCACAACCTTGGAACCAAAGAACCAAAAGGAATAAGAAAGATTGATTTGCTAAGAAGGTGGTTAGGAAGATCAAATTCGTTTCCTGAAGGGCAAGAAACAAAAACAAAGCAATAGTGTGCGACGAAATTGTAAGACGTCAGAAAATAGTATAAAAGATGAAATTTGGTTTCGAGAACACGGAGTACTAATATATTTCTTCTGTTTGTTTTATTTAATAGAGAATTGATTCCATTTAATCTCTTATAATAGTTTTTTCGATTCATAGTTTAAATGTAGTAAGGGTTTAAAGTGGCAACCCTAATTAATAATTTTTTTTAATTCAAAAAATTAGTAACTCCCTTGTTTTTTTAAAGAACAAAGATAGGTTGAAAACGGAAAACAAAGAACATGTCAAAGATACAAAGAATTAAAAGAAAAGCACGAATTAAATTTTAAGGACGAAAATAATGATAACAAAATTAAAACAAAGAACAAACTTTAGGGACCAAATTTTTTTCTTTTTATATGATTTGTTATTTATGAAAACAAAAGACAAACAAAGTCCAAAAACTTTAAAATTAAAATTCTAAAAGTTCATATATCAAGCTAGATAACCAATTATTAGCAACCATGGTTTTGATACCAAATGATGCGAAATGTTTTGGCGCACAACATTGGAACCCAAGAACCAAAAGGAATGAGAAAGATTCAATTGCTAAGAAGGTGGTTAGGAAGATCAAATTGGTATCCTACAGGGCAAGTACAAGTGGCAACCATATTTAATAATTTGTTTTAATTGCAAAAATAAGTAACTCGCATGTTTTTTCAAAGACCAAAGATAGGTTGAAAACTGAAAACAAAAAACATGAAAAAGATACAAAGAATTAAAAGAAATGAACGAATTAATTTTTAAGGATGAAAATAATGACAACAACATTAAAATAAAGAACAAACTTCAGGGACCAAAGTTCTTTCTTGTTTTGTGATTTGTTACTTATGAAAACAAAAAACAGTCAAAGGCCAAACACTTTAAAATTAAAATTCAAAAAATTGATATATCAAGCTAGATAACCAATTATTAGCAACCATGGTTTTGATACCAAATGATGGGAAATTTTTTGGCGCACAACCTTGGAACCCAAGAACCAAAAGGAATAAGAAAGATTGAATTGCTAAGAAGCTGGTTAGGAATATCAAATTCGTTTCCTGAAGGGCAAGAACCAAAAACAAAGGAATATTGTGCGACGAAATTGTAAGACGTCAGAAAATAGTATAAAAGATGAAATTTGGGTTCGAGAACACGGAGTACTAATATATTGGTTCTTTTTGTTATTATTAATCGAAAATAGCATCCATTTAATATATTATAATAGTTTTTTCGATTCACATTTTTAATGTAATAAGGGTTTAAAGTGGCAACCATAATTAATAATTTTTTTTAATTGAAAAAATTAGTAACTCCCTTGTTTTTTCAAAGAACAAAGATAGGTTGAAAACTGAAAACAAAGTACATGAAAAAGATACAAAGAATTAAAAGAAAAGTACAAATTAAATTTTAAGGACGAAAATAATGATAACAACATTAAAATAAAGAAGAAACTTTAGGGACCAAGGTTCTTTCTTTTTTTATGATTTGATACTTATGAAAACAAAAGACAAACAAAGTCCAAAAACTTTAAAATTAAAATTCAAAAAGTTCATATATCAAGCTAGATAACCAATTATTAGCAACCATGGTTTTGATACCAAATGATGCGAAATGTTTTGGCGCACAACCTTGGAATCAAAGAACCAAAAGGAATAAGAAAGATTGAATTCCTAAGAAGGTGGTTAGGAAGATCAAATTCGTTTCCTGAAGGGCAAGAACCAAAAACAAAGGAATATTGTGCGACGAAATTGTAAGATGTCAGAAAATAGTATAAAAGATGAAATTTGGGTTCGAGAACACGGAGAACTAATATATTGCTTCTGTTTGTTATTATTAATCGAGAATAGCATCCATTTAATATCTTATAATAGTTTTTTCGATTCACATTTTTAATGTAATAAGGGTTTAAAATGGCAAGCATAATTAATAATTTTTTTTAATTGAAAAAATTAGTAACTCCCTTGTTTTTTCAAAGAACAAAGATAGGTTGAAAACAGAAAACAAAGTACATGAAAAAGATACAAAGAATTAAAAGAAAAGTACAAATTAAATTTTAAGGACGAAAATAATGATAACAACATTAAAATAAAGAAGAAACTTTAGGGACCAAGGTTCTTTCTTTTTTTATGATTTGATACTTATGAAAACAAAAGACAAACAAAGTCCAAAAACTTTAAAATTAAAATTCAAAAAGTTCATATATCAAGCAAGATAACCAATTATTAGCAACCATGGTTTTGATACCAAATGATCCGAAATGTTTTGGCGGACAACCTTGGAATCAAAGAACCAAAAGGAATAAGAAAGATTGAATTGCTAAGAAGGTGGTTAGGAAGATCAAATTTGTTTCCTGAAGGGCAAGAACCTAAAATAAAGCAATATTGTGCGACGAAATTGTAAGACGTCAGAAAATAGTATAAAAGATGAAATTTGGGTTCGAGAACACGGAGAACTAATATATTGCTTCTGTTTGTTTTTATTAATCGAGAATAGCTTCCATTTAATATCTTATAATAGTTTTTTCGATTCACAGTTTAAATGTAATAAGGGTTTAAAGTGGCAACCATAATTAATAATTTTTTTTAATTGAAAAAATTAGTAACTCCCTTGCTTTTTCAAAGAACAAAGATAGGTTGAAAACTGAAAAACAAAGAACATGAAAAAGATACAAAGAATTAAAAGAAAAGTATGAATTAAATTTTAAGGACGAAAATAATGATAACAACATTAAAATAAAGAACAAACTTTAGGGACCAAAGTTCTTTCTTTTTTTGTGATTTGTTACTTATGAAATCAAAAAACAATCAAAGGCCAAAAACTTTAAAATTAAAATTCAAAAAAGTGATATATTAATCTAGATAACCAATTATTAGCAACCATGGTTTTGATACCAAATGATGCGAAATTGTTTGGCGCACAACCTTGGAACCAAAGAACCAAAAGGAATAAGAAAGATTGAATTGCTAAGAAGGTGGTTAGGAACATCAAATTCGTTTCCTGAAGGGCAAGACCCAAAAACAAAGCAATATTGTGCGATGAAATTGTAAGATGTCAGAAAATAGTATAAAAGATGAAATTTGGGTTCGAGAACACGGAGTACTAATATATTGCTTCTGTTTGTTTTATTTAATAGAGAATTGATTCCATTTAATCTCTTATAATAGTTTTTTCGATTCATAGTTTAAATGTAGTAAGGGTTTAAAGTGGCAACCATAATTAATAATTTTTTTTAATTCAAAAAATTAGTAACTCTCTTGTTTTTTTAAAGAACAAAGATAGGTTGAAAACGGAAAACAAAGAACATGAAAAAGATACAAAGAATTAAAAGAAAAGCACGAATTAAATTTTAAGGACGAAAATAATGATAACAAAATTAAAACAAAGAACATACTTTAGGGACCAAATTTTTTTCTTTTTTTATGATTTGTTATTTATGAAAACAAAAGACACACAAAGTCCAAAAACTTTAAAATTAAAATTCTAAAAGTTCATATATCAAGCTAGATAACCAATTATTAGCAACCATGGTTTTGATACCAAATGATGCGAAATGTTTTGGCGCACAACATTGGAACCCAAGTACCAAAAGGAATAAGAAAGATTGAATTGCTAAGAAGGTGGTTAGGAAGATCAAATTGGTATCCTACAGGGCAAAAAGAAAAGCACGAATTAAATTTTAAGGACGAAAATAATGATAACAAAATTAAAACAAAGAACAAACTTTAGGGACCAAATTTTTTTCTTTTTTTATGATTGTTATTTATGAAAACAAAAGACACACAAAGTCCAAAAACTTTAAAATTAAAATTCTAAAAGTTCATATATCAAGCTAGATAACCAATTATTAGCAACCATGGTTTTGATACCAAATGATGCGAAATGTTTTGGCGCACTACATTGGAACCCAAGAACCAAAAGGAATAAGAAAGATTGAATTGCTAATAAGGTGGTTAGGAAGATCAAATTGGTATCCTACAGGGCAAGTACCAAAAACAAAGGAATATTGTGCGACCAAATTGTAAGACGTCAGAAAATAGTATAAAAGATGAAATTTGGTATCGAGAACACGGAGAACTAATATATTGCTTCTATATGTTTTTAGGAATCGAAAAGAGCATCCATTTCATGTATTATAATAGTTATTATGATTCACTGTTTAAATGTAATAATGGTTTAAAGTGGCAACCATATTTAATAATTTGGTTTCATTGCAAAAATTAGTAACTCGCATGTTTTTTCAAAGACCGAAGATAGGTTGAAAACTGAAAACAAAAAACATGAAAAAGATACAAAGAATTAAAAGAAATGAACGAATTAAATTTTAAGGATGAAAATAATGACAACAACATTAAAATAAAGAACAAACTTCAGGGACCAAAGTTCTTTCTTGTTTGGTGATTTGTTACTTATGAAAACAAAAAATAGTCAAAGGCGAAAAACTTTAAAATTAAAATTCAAAAAATTGATATATCAAGCTAGATAACCAATTATTAGCAACCATGGTTTTGATACCAAATGATGAGAAATTTTTTGGCGCACAACCTTGGAACCCAAGAACCAAAAGGAATAAGAAAGATTGAATTGCTAAGAAGCTGGTTAGGAATATCAAATTCGTTTCCTGAAGGGCAAGAACCAAAAACAAAGGAATATTGTGCGACGAAATTGTAAGACGTCAGAAAATAGTATAAAAGATGAAATTTGGGTTCGAGAACACGGAGTACTAATATATTGGTTATTTTTGTTATTATTAATCGAGAATAGCATCCATTTAATATCTTATAATAGTTTTTTCGATTCACATTTTTAATGTAATAAGGGTTTAAAGTGGCAACCATAATTAATAATTTTTTTTAATTGAAAAAATTAGTAACTCCCTTGTTTTTTCAACGAACAAAGATAGGTTGAAAACAGAAAACAAAGTACATGAAAAAGATACAAAGAATTAAAAGAAAAGTATAAATTAAATTTTAAGGACGAAAATAATGATAACAACATTAAAATAAAGAACAAACTTTAGGGACCAAGGTTCTTTCTTTTTTTATGATTTGATACTTATGAAAACAAAAGACAAACAAAGTCCAAAAACTTTAAAATTAAAATTCAAAAAGTTCATATATCAAGCTAGATTACCAATTATTAGCAACCATGGTTTTGATACCAAATGATGCGAAATGTTTTGGCGCACAACCTTGGAATCAAAGAACCAAAGGAATAAGAAAGATTGAATTGCTAAGAAGGTGGTTAGGAAGATCAAATTCGTTTCCTGCAGGGGAAGAACCTAAAACAAAGCAATATTGTGCGACGAAATTGTAAGATGTCAGAAAATAGTATAAAAGATGAAATTTGGGTTCGAGAACACGGAGAACTCATATATTGCTTCTGCTTGTTTTTATTAATCGAGAATAGCTTCCATTTAATCTCTTATAATAGTTTTTTCGATTCATAGTTTAAATGTAGTAAGGGTTTAAAGTGGCAACCATAATTAATAATTTTTTTTAATTCAAAAAATTAGTAACTCCCTTGTTTTTTTAAAGAACAAAGATAGGTTGAAAACGGAAAACAAAGAACATGAAAAAGATACAAAGAATTAAAAGAAAAGCACGAATTAAATTTTAAGGACGAAAATAATGATAACAAAATTAAAACAAAGAACATACTTTAGGGACCAAATTTTTTTCTTTTTTTATGATTTGTTATTTATGAAAACAAAAGAGACACAAAGTCCAAAAACTTTAAAATTAAAATTCTAAAAGTTCATATATCAAGCTAGATAACCAATTATTAGCAACCATGGTTTTGATACCAAATGATGCGAAATGTTTTGGCGCACAACATTGGAACCCAAGTACCAAAAGGAATAAGAAAGATTGAATTGCTAAGAAGGTGGTTAGGAAGATCAAATTGGTATCCTACAGGGCAAAAAGAAAAGCACGAATTAAATTTTAAGGACGAAAATAATGATAACAAAATTAAAACAAAGAACAAACTTTAGGGACCAAATTTTTTTCTTTTTTTATGATTGTTATTTATGAAAACAAAAGACACACAAAGTCCAAAAACTTTAAAATTAAAATTCTAAAAGTTCATATATCAAGCTAGATAACCAATTATTAGCAACCATGGTTTTGATACCAAATGATGCGAAATGTTTTGGCGCACTACATTGGAACCCAAGAACCAAAAGGAATAAGAAAGATTGAATTGCTAATAAGGTGGTTAGGAAGATCAAATTGGTATCCTACAGGGCAAGTACCAAAAACAAAGGAATATTGTGCGACCAAATTGTAAGACGTCAGAAAATAGTATAAAAGATGAAATTTGGTATCGAGAACACGGAGAACTAATATATTGCTTCTATATGTTTTTAGGAATCGAAAAGAGCATCCATTTCATGTATTATAATAGTTATTATGATTCACTGTTTAAATGTAATAATGGTTTAAAGTGGCAACCATATTTAATAATTTGGTTTCATTGCAAAAATTAGTAACTTGCATGTTTTTTCAAAGACCGAAGATAGGTTGAAAACTGAAAACAAAAAACATGAAAAAGATACAAAGAATTAAAAGAAATGAACGAATTAAATTTTAAGGATGAAAATAATGACAACAACATTAAAATAAAGAACAAACTTCAGGGACCAAAGTTCTTTCTTGTTTGGTGATTTGTTACTTATGAAAACAAAAAATAGTCAAAGGCGAAAAACTTTAAAATTAAAATTCAAAAAATTGATATATCAAGCTAGATAACCAATTATTAGCAACCATGGTTTTGATACCAAATGATGAGAAATTTTTTGGCGCACAACCTTGGAACCCAAGAACCAAAAGGAATAAGAAAGATTGAATTGCTAAGAAGCTGGTTAGGAATATCAAATTCGTTTCCTGAAGGGCAAGAACCAAAAACAAAGGAATATTGTGCGACGAAATTGTAAGACGTCAGAAAATAGTATAAAAGATGAAATTTGGGTTCGAGAACACGGAGTACTAATATATTGGTTATTTTTGTTATTATTAATCGAGAATAGCATCCATTTAACATCTTATAATAGTTTTTTCGATTCACATTTTTAATGTAATAAGGGTTTAAAGTGGCAACCATAATTAATAATTTTTTTTAATTGAAAAAATTAGTAACTCCCTTGTTTTTTCAATGAACAAAGATAGGTTGAAAACAGAAAACAAAGTACATGAAAAAGATACAAAGAATTAAAAGAAAAGTATAAATTAAATTTTAAGGACGAAAATAATGATAACAACATTAAAATAAAGAACAAACTTTAGGGACCAAGGTTCTTTCTTTTTTTATGATTTGATACTTATGAAAACAAAAGAAAAACAAAGTCCAAAAACTTTAAAATTAAAATTCAAAAAGTTCATATATCAAGCTAGATTACCAATTATTAGCAACCTTGGTTTTGATACCAAATGATGCGAAATGTTTGGGCGCACAACCTTGGAATCAAAGAACCAAAGGAATAAGAAAGATTGAATTGCTAAGAAGGTGGTTAGGAAGATCAAATTCGTTTCCTGCAGGGGAAGAACCTAAAACAAAGCAATATTGTGCGACGAAATTGTAAGATGTCAGAAAATAGTATAAAAGATGAAATTTGGGTTCGAGAACACGGAGAACTCATATATTGGTTATTTTTGTTATTATTAATCGAGAATAGCATCCATTTAATATCTTATAATAGTTTTTTCGATTCACATTTTTAATGTAATAAGGGTTTAAAGTGGCAACCATAATTAATAATTTTTTTTAATCGAAAAAATTAGTAACTCCCTTGTTTTTTCAATGAACAAAGATAGGTTGAAAACAGAAAACAAAGTACATGAAAAAGATACAAAGAATTAAAAGAAAAGTATAAATTAAATTTTAAGGACGAAAATAATGATAACAACATTAAAATAAAGAACAAACTTTAGGGACCAAGGTTCTTTCTTTTTTTATGATTTGATACTTATGAAAACAAAAGACAAACAAAGTCCAAAAACTTTAAAATTAAAATTCAAAAAGTTCATATATCAAGCTAGATTACCAATTATTAGCAACCATGGTTTTGATACCAAATGATGCGAAATGTTTTGGCGCACAACCTTGGAATCAAAGAACCAAAGGAATAAGAAAGATTGAATTGCTAAGAAGGTGGTTAGGAAGATCAAATTCGTTTCCTGCAGGGGAAGAACCTAAAACAAAGCAATATTGTGCGACGAAATTGTAAGATGTCAGAAAATAGTATAAAAGATGAAATTTGGGTTCGAGAACACGGAGAACTCATATATTGCTTCTGCTTGTTTTTATTAATCGAGAATAGCTTCCATTTAATCTCTTATAATAGTTTTTTCGATTCATAGTTTAAATATAGTAAGGGTTTAAAGTGGCAACCATAATTAATAATTTTTTTTAATTCAAAAAATTAGTAACTCCCTTGTTTTTTTAAAGAACAAAGATAGGTTGAAAACGGAAAACAAAGAACATGAAAAAGATACAAAGAATTAAAAGAAAAGCACGAATTAAATTTTAAGGACGAAAATAATGATAACAAAATTAAAACAAAGAACATACTTTAGGGACCAAATTTTTTTCTTTTTTTATGATTTGTTATTTATGAAAACAAAAGACACACAAAGTCCAAAAACTTTAAAATTAAAATTCTAAAAGTTCATATATCAAGCTAGATAACCAATTATTAGCAACCATGGTTTTGATACCAAATGATGCGAAATGTTTTGGCGCACAACATTGGAACCCAAGTACCAAAAGGAATAAGAAAGATTGAATTGCTAAGAAGGTGGTTAGGAAGATCAAATTGGTATCCTACAGGGCAAAAAGAAAAGCACGAATTAAATTTTAAGGACGAAAATAATGATAACAAAATTAAAACAAAGAACAAACTTTAGGGACCAAATTTTTTTCTTTTTTTATGATTGTTATTTATGAAAACAAAAGACACACAAAGTCCAAAAACTTTAAAATTAAAATTCTAAAAGTTCATATATCAAGCTAGATAACCAATTATTAGCAACCATGGTTTTGATACCAAATGATGCGAAATGTTTTGGCGCACTACATTGGAACCCAAGAACCAAAAGGAATATGAAAGATTGAATTGCTAATAAGGTGGTTAGGAAGATCAAATTGGTATCCTACAGGGCAAGTACCAAAAACAAAGGAATATTGTGCGACCAAATTGTAAGACGTCAGAAAATAGTATAAAAGATGAAATTTGGTATCGAGAACACGGAGAACTAATATATTGCTTCTATATGTTTTTAGGAATCGAAAAGAGCATCCATTTCATGTATTATAATAGTTATTATGATTCACTGTTTAAATGTAATAATGGTTTAAAGTGGCAACCATATTTAATAATTTGGTTTCATTGCAAAAATTAGTAACTCGCATGTTTTTTCAAAGACCGAAGATAGGTTGAAAACTGAAAACAAAAAACATGAAAAAGATACAAAGAATTAAAAGAAATGAACGAATTAAATTTTAAGGATGAAAATAATGACAACAACATTAAAATAAAGAACAAACTTCAGGGACCAAAGTTCTTTCTTGTTTGGTGATTTGTTACTTATGAAAACAAAAAATAGTCAAAGGCGAAAAACTTTAAAATTAAAATTCAAAAAATTGATATATCAAGCTAGATAACCAATTATTAGCAACCATGGTTTTGATACCAAATGATGAGAAATTTTTTGGCGCACAACCTTGGAACCCAAGAACCAAAAGGAATAAGAAAGATTGAATTGCTAAGAAGCTGGTTAGGAATATCAAATTCGTTTCCTGAAGGGCAAGAACCAAAAACAAAGGAATATTGTGCGACGAAATTGTAAGACGTCAGAAAATAGTATAAAAGATGAAATTTGGGTTCGAGAACACGGAGTACTAATATATTGGTTATTTTTGTTATTATTAATCGAGAATAGCATCCATTTAATATCTTATAATAGTTTTTTCGATTCACATTTTTAATGTAATAAGGGTTTAAAGTGGCAACCATAATTAATAATTTTTTTTAATTGAAAAAATTAGTAACTCCCTTGTTTTTTCAATGAACAAAGATAGGTTGAAAACAGAAAACAAAGTACATGAAAAAGATACAAAGAATTAAAAGAAAAGTATAAATTAAATTTTAAGGACGAAAATAATGATAACAACATTAAAATAAAGAACAAACTTTAGGGACCAAGGTTCTTTCTTTTTTTATGATTTGATACTTATGAAAACAAAAGACAAACAAAGTCCAAAAACTTTAAAATTAAAATTCAAAAAGTTCATATATCAAGCTAGATTACCAATTATTAGCAACCATGGTTTTGATACCAAATGATGCGAAATGTTTTGGCGCACAACCTTGGAATCAAAGAACCAAAGGAATAAGAAAGATTGAATTGCTAAGAAGGTGGTTAGGAAGATCAAATTCGTTTCCTGCAGGGGAAGAACCTAAAACAAAGCAATATTGTGCGACGAAATTGTAAGATGTCAGAAAATAGTATAAAAGATGAAATTTGGGTTCGAGAACACGGAGAACTCATATATTGGTTATTTTTGTTATTATTAATCGAGAATAGCATCCATTTAATATCTTATAATAGTTTTTTCGATTCACATTTTTAATGTAATAAGGGTTTAAAGTGGCAACCATAATTAATAATTTTTTTTAATCGAAAAAATTAGTAACTCCCTTGTTTTTTCAAAGAACAAAGATAGGTTGAAAACAGAAAACAAAGTACATGAAAAAGATACAAAGAATTAAAAGAAAAGTACAAATTAAATTTTAAGGACGAAAATAATGATAACAACATTAAAATAAAGAACAAACTTTAGGGACCAAGGTTCTTTCTTTTTTTATGATTTGATACTTATGAAAACAAAAGACAAACAAAGTCAAAAAACTTTAAAATTAAAATTCAAAAAGTTCATATATCAAGCTAGATAACCAATTATTAGCAACCATGGTTTTGATACCAAATGATGAGAAATTTTTTGGCTCACAACCTTGGAACCCAAGAACCAAAAGGAATAAGAAAGATTGAATTGCTAAGAAGCTGGTTAGGAATATCAAATTCGTTTCCTGAAGAGCAAGAACCAAAAACAAAGGAATATTGTGCGACGAAATTGTAAGACGTCAGAAAATAGTATAAAAGATGAAATTTGGGTTCGAGAAAACGGAGTACTAATACATTGGTTCTTTTTCTTTTTATTAATCGAGAATAGCTTCCATTTAATCTCTTATAATAGTTATTATGATTCACTGTTTAAATGTAATAATGGTTTAAAGTGGCAACCATATTTAATAATTTGGTTTAATTGCAAAAATTAGTAACTCGCATGTTTTTTCAAAGACCAAAGATAGGTTGAAAACAGAAAACAAAGTACATGAAAAAGATACAAAGAATTAAAAGAAAAGTACAAATTAAATTTTAAGGACGAAAATAATGATAACAACATTAAAATAAAGAACAAACTTTAGGGACCAAAGTTCTTTCTTTTTTTGTGATTTGTTACTTATGAAATCAAAAAACAATCAAAGGCCAAAAACTTTAAAATTAAAATTGAAAAAAGTGATATATTAATCTAGATAACAAATTATTAGCAACCATGGTTTTGATACCAAATGATGCCAAATTGTTTGGCGCACAACATTGAACCCAAGAACCAAAAGGAATAACAAAGATTCAATTGCTAAGAAGGTGGTTAGGAAGATCAAATTGGTATCCTACAGGGGAAGTACCAAAAACAAAGCAATATTGTGCGACGAAATTGTAACACATCAGAAAATAGTATAAAAGATGAAATTTGGGTTCGAGAACACGGAGAACTAATATATTGCTTCTATATGTTTTTAGGAATCGAAAAGAGCATCCATTTCATGTATTATAATAGTTATTATGATTCATTGTTTAAATGTAATAATGGTTTAAAGTGGCAACCATATTTAATAATATGTTTTAATTGCAAAAATTAGTAACTCGCATGTTTTTTCAAAGACCAAAGATAGGTTGAAAACTGAAAACAAAAAACATGAAAAAGATACAAAGAATTAAAAGAAATGAACGAATTAAATTTTATGGATGAAAATAATGACAACAACATTAAAATAAAGAACAAACTTCAGGGACCAAAGTTCTTTCTTGTTTGGTAATTTGTTACTTATGAAAACAAAAAAATAGTCAAAGGCCAAAAACTTTAAAATTAAAATTCAAAAAATTGATATATCAAGCTAGATAACCAATTATTAGCAACCATGGTTTTGATACCAAATGATGAGAAATTTTTTGGCGCACAACCTTGGAACCCAAGAACCAAAAGGAATAAGAAAGATTGAATTGCTAAGAAGCTGGTTAGGAATATCAAATTCGTTTCCTGAAGGGCAAGAACCAAAAACAAAGGAATATTGTGCGACGAAATTGTAAGACGTCAGAAAATAGTATAAAAGATGAAATTTGGGTTCGAGAACACGGAGTACTAATATATTGGTTCTTTTTGTTATTATTAATCGAGAATAGCATCCATTTAATATCTTATAATAGTTTTTTCGATTCACATTTTTAATGTAATAAGGGTTTAAAGTGGCAACCATAATTAATAATTTTTTTTAATTGAAAAAATTAGTAACTCCCTTGTTTTTTCAAAGAACAAAGATAGGTTGAAAACAGAAAACAAAGTACATGAAAAAGATACAAAGAATTAAAAGAAAAGTACAAATTAAATTTTAAGGACGAAAATAATGATAACAACATTAAAATAAAGAACAAACTTTAGGGACCAAGGTTCTTTCTTTTTTTATGATTTGATACTTATGAAAACAAAAGACAAACAAAGTCCAAAAACTTTAAAATTAAAATTCAAAAAGTTCATATATCAAGCTAGATTACCAATTATTAGCAACCATGGTTTTGATACCAAATGATGCGAAATGTTTTGGCGCACAACCTTGGAATCAAAGAACCAAAGGAATAAGAAAGATTGAATTGCTAAGAAGGTGGTTAGGAAGATCAAATTCGTTTCCTGCAGGGGAAGAACCTAAAACAAAGCAATATTGTGCGACGAAATTGTAAGATGTCAGAAAATAGTATAAAAGATGAAATTTGGGTTCGAGAACACGGAGAACTAATATATTGCTTCTGTTTGTTTTTATTAATCGAGAATAGCTTCCATTTAATCTCTTATAATAGTTTTTTCGATTCACAGTTTAAATGTAATAAGGGTTTAAAGTGGCCACCATAATTAATAATTTTTTTTAATTGAAAAAATTAGTAACTCCCTTGTTTTTTCAAAGAACAAAGATAGGTTGAAAACTGAAAAACAAAGAACATGAAAAAGATACAAAGAATTAAAAGAAAAGTATGAATTAAATTTTAAGGACGAAAATAATGATAACAACATTAAAATAAAGAACAAACTTTAGGGACCAAAGTTCTTTCTTTTTTTGTGATTTGTTACTTATGAAATCAAAAAACAATCAAAGGCCAAAAACTTTAAAATTAAAATTGAAAAAAGTGATATATTAATCTAGATAACCAATTATTAGCAACCATGGTTTTGATACCAAATGATGCGAAATTGTTTGGCGCACAACATTGGAACCCAAGAACCAAAAGGAATAACAAAGATTCAATTGCTAAGAAGGTGGTTAGGAAGATCAAATTGGTATCCTACAGGGGAAGTACCAAAATCAAAGAAATATTGTGCGACGAAATTGTAACACATCAGAAAATAGTATAAAAGATGAAATTTGGGTTCGAGAACACGGAGAACTAATATATTGCTTCTATATGTTTTTAGGAATCGAAAAGAGCATCCATTTCATGTATTATAATAGTTATTATGATTCACTGTTTAAATGTAATAATGGTTTAAAGTGGCAACCATATTTAATAATATGTTTTAATTGCAAAAATTAGTAACTCGCATGTTTTTTCAAAGACCAAAGATAGGTTGAAAACTGAAAACAAAAAACATGAAAAAGATACAAAGAATTAAAAGAAATGAACGAATTAAATTTTATGGATGAAAATAATGACAACAACATTAAAATAAAGAACAAACTTCAGGGACCAAAGTTCTTTCTTGTTTGGTAATTTGTTACTTATGAAAACAAAAAAATAGTCAAAGGCCAAAAACTTTAAAATTAAAATTCAAAAAATTGATATATCAAGCTAGATAACCAATTATTAGCAACCATGGTTTTGATAACAAATGATGAGAAATTTTTTGGCGCACAACCTTGGAACCCAAGAACCAAAAGGAATAAGAAAGATTGAATTGCTAAGAAGCTGGTTAGGAATATCAAATTCGTTTCCTGAAGGGCAAGAACCAAAAACAAAGGAATATTGTGCGACGAAATTGTAAGACGTCAGAAAATAGTATAAAAGATGAAATTTGGGTTCGAGAACACGGAGTACTAATATATTGGTTCTTTTTGTTATTATTAATCGAGAATAGCATCCATTTAATATCTTATAATAGTTTTTTCGATTCACATTTTTAATGTAATAAGGGTTTAAAGTGGCAACCATAATTAATAATTTTTTTTAATTGAAAAAATTAGTAACTCCCTTGTTTTTTCAAAGAACAAAGATAGGTTGAAAACAGAAAACAAAGTACATGAAAAAGATACAAAGAATTAAAAGAAAAGTACAAATTAAATTTTAAGGACGAAAATAATGATAACAACATTAAAATAAAGAACAAACTTTAGGGACCAAGGTTCTTTCTTTTTTTATGATTTGATACTTATGAAAACAAAAGACAAACAAAGTCCAAAAACTTTAAAATTAAAATTCAAAAAGTTCATATATCAAGCTAGATTACCAATTATTAGCAACCATGGTTTTGATACCAAATGATGCGAAATGTTTTGGCGCACAACCTTGGAATCAAAGAACCAAAGGAATAAGAAAGATTGAATTGCTAAGAAGGTGGTTAGGAAGATCAAATTCGTTTCCTGCAGGGGAAGAACCTAAAACAAAGCAATATTGTGCGACGAAATTGTAAGATGTCAGAAAATAGTATAAAAGATGAAATTTGGGTTCGAGAACACGGAGAACTAATATATTGCTTCTGTTTGTTTTTATTAATCGAGAATAGCTTCCATTTAATCTCTTATAATAGTTTTTTCGATTCACAGTTTAAATGTAATAAGGGTTTAAAGTGGCCACCATAATTAATAATTTTTTTTAATTGAAAAAATTAGTAACTCCCTTGTTTTTTCAAAGAACAAAGATAGGTTGAAAACTGAAAAACAAAGAACATGAAAAAGATACAAAGAATTAAAAGAAAAGTATGAATTAAATTTTAAGGACGAAAATAATGATAACAACATTAAAATAAAGAACAAACTTTAGGGACCAAAGTTCTTTCTTTTTTTGTGATTTGTTACTTATGAAATCAAAAAACAATCAAAGGCCAAAAACTTTAAAATTAAAATTGAAAAAAGTGATATATTAATCTAGATAACCAATTATTAGCAACCATGGTTTTGATACCAAATGATGCGAAATTGTTTGGCGCACAACATTGGAACCCAAGAACCAAAAGGAATAACAAAGATTCAATTGCTAAGAAGGTGGTTAGGAAGATCAAATTGGTATCCTACAGGGGAAGTACCAAAAGCAAAGCAATATTGTGCGACGAAATTGTAACACATCAGAAAATAGTATAAAAGATGAAATTTGGGTTCGAGAACACGGAGAACTAATATATTGCTTCTATATGTTTTTAGGAATCGAAAAGAGCATCCATTTCATGTATTATAATAGTTATTATGATTCACTGTTTAAATGTAATAATGGTTTAAAGTGGCAACCATATTTAATAATTTGTTTTAATTGCAAAAATTAGTAACTCGCATGTTTTTTCAAAGACCAAAGATAGGTTGAAAACTGAAAACAAAAAAACATGAAAAAGATACAAAGAATTAAAAGAAATGAACGAATTAAATTTTAAGGATGAAAATAATGACAACAACATTAAAATAAAGAACAAACTTCAGGGACCAAAGTTCTTTCTTGTTTTGTGATTTGTTACTTATGAAAACAAAAAAACAGTCAAAGGCCAAAAACTTTAAAATTAAAATTCAAAAAATTGATATATCAAGCTAGATAACCAATTATTAGCAACCATGGTTTTGATACCAAATGATGGGAAATTTTTTGGCGCACAACCTTGGAACCCAAGAACCAAAAGGAATAAGAAAGATTGAATTGCTAAGAAGCTGGTTAGGAATATCAAATTCGTTTCCTGAAGGGCAAGAACCAAAAACAAAGGAATATTGTGCGACGAAATTGTAAGACGTCAGAAAATAGTATAAAAGATGAAATTTGGGTTCGAGAACACGGAGTACTAATATATTGGTTCTTTTTGTTATTATTAATCGAGAATAGCATCCATTTAATATCTTATAATAGTTTTTTCGATTCACATTTTTAATGTAATAAGGGTTTAAAGTGGCAACCATAATTAATAATTTTTTTTAATCGAAAAAATTAGTAACTCCCTTGTTTTTTCAAAGAACAAAGATAGGTTGAAAACAGAAAACAAAGTACATGAAAAAGATACAAAGAATTAAAAGAAAAGTACAAATTAAATTTTAAGGACGAAAATAATGATAACAACATTAAAATAAAGAACAAACTTTAGGGACCAAGGTTCTTTCTTTTTTTATGATTTGATACTTATGAAAACAAAAGACAAACAAAGTCCAAAAACTTAAAAATTAAAATTCAAAAAGTTCATATATCAAGCTAGATTACCAATTATTAGCAACCATGGTTTTGATACCAAATGATGCGAAATGTTTTGGCGCACAACCTTGGAATCAAAGAACCAAAAGGAATAGGAAAGATTGAATTGCTAAGAAGGTGGTTAGGAAGATCAAATTCGTTTCCTGCAGGGCAAGAACCTAAAACAAAGCAATATTGTGCGACGAAATTGTAAGATGTCAGAAAATAGTATAAAAGATGAAATTTGGGTTCGAGAACACGGAGAACTAATATATTGCTTCTGTTTGTTTTTATTAATCGAGAATAGCTTCCATTTAATCTCTTATAATAGTTTTTTCGATTCACAGTTTAAATGTAATAAGGGTTTAAAGTGGCCACCATAATTAATAATTTTTTTTAATTGAAAAAATTAGTAACTCCCTTGTTTTTTCAAAGAACAAAGATAGGTTGAAAACTGAAAAACAAAGAACATGAAAAAGATACAAAGAATTAAAAGAAAAGTATGAATTAAATTTTAAGGACGAAAATAATGATAACAACATTAAAATAAAGAACAAACTTTAGGGACCAAAGTTCTTTCTTTTTTTGTGATTTGTTACTTATGAAATCAAAAAACAATCAAAGGCCAAAAACTTTAAAATTAAAATTGAAAAAAGTGATATATTAATCTAGATAACCAATTATTAGCAACCATGGTTTTGATACCCAATGATGCGAAATTGTTTGGCGCACAACATTGGAACCCAAGAACCAAAAGGAATAACAAAGATTCAATTGCTAAGAAGGTGGTTAGGAAGATCAAATTGGTATCCTACAGGGGAAGTACCAAAAACAAAGCAATATTGTGCGACGAAATTGTAACACATCAGAAAATAGTATAAAAGATGAAATTTGGGTTCGAGAACACGGAGAACTAATATATTGCTTCTATATGTTTTTAGGAATGGAAAAGAGCATCCATTTCATGTATTATAATAGTTATTATGATTCACTGTTTAAATGTAATAATGGTTTAAAGTGGCAACCATATTTAATAATTTGTTTTAATTGCAAAAATTAGTAACTCGCATGTTTTTTCAAAGACCAAAGATAGGTTGAAAACTGAAAACAAAAAACATGAAAAAGATACAAAGAATTAAAAGAAATGAACGAATTAAATTTTAAGGATGAAAATAATGACAACAACATTAAAATAAAGAACAAACTTCAGGGACCAAAGTTCTTTCTTGTTTTGTGATTTGTTACTTATGAAAACAAAAAAACAGTCAAAGGCCAAAAACTTTAAAATTAAAATTCAAAAAATTGATATATCAAGCTAGATAACCAATTATTAGCAACCATGGTTTTGATACCAAATGATGAGAAATTTTTTGGCTCACAACCTTGGAACCCAAGAACCAAAAGGAATAAGAAAGATTGAATTGCTAAGAAGCTGGTTAGGAATATCAAATTCGTTTCCTGAAGGGCATGAACCAAAAACAAAGGAATATTGTGCGACGAAATTGTAAGACGTCAGAAAATAGTATAAAAGATGAAATTTGGGTTCGAGAACACGGAGTACTAATACATTGGTTCTTTTTGTTTTTATTAATCGAGAATAGCTTCCATTTAATCTCTTATAATAGTTATTATGATTCACTGTTTAAATGTAATAATGGTTTAAAGTGGCAACCATATTTAATAATTTGGTTTAATTGCAAAAATTAGTAACTCGCATGTTTTTTCAAAGACCAAAGATAGGTTGAAAACAGAAAACAAAGTACATGAAAAAGATACAAAGAATTAAAAGAAAAGTACAAATTAAATTTTAAGGACGAAAATAATGAGAACAACATTAAAATAAAGAACAAACTTTAGGGACCAAGGTTCTTTCTTTTTTTATGATTTGATACTTATGAAAACAAAAGACAAACAAAGTCAAAAAACTTTAAAATTAAAATTCAAAAAGTTCATATATCAAGCTAGATTACCAATTATTAGCAACCATGGTTTTGATACCAAATGATGCGAAATGTTTTGGCGCACAACCTTGGAATCAAAGAACCAAAAGGAATAAGAAAGATTGAATTGCTAAGAAGGTGGTTAGGAAGATCAAATTCGTTTCCTGCAGGGGAAGAACCTAAAACAAAGCAATATTGTGCGACGAAATTGTAAGATGTCAGAAAATAGTATAAAAGATGAAATTTGGGTTCGAGAACACGGAGAACTAATATATTGCTTCTGTTTGTTTTTATTAATCGAGAATAGCTTCCATTTAATCTCTTATAATAGTTTTTTCGATTCATAGTTTAAATATAATAAGGCTTTAAAGTGGCCACCATAATTAATAATTTTTTTTAATTGAAAAAATTAGTAACTCCCTTGTTTTTTGAAAGAACAAAGATAGGTTGAAAACTGAAAAACAAAGAACATGAAAAAGATACAAAGAATTAAAAGAAAAGTATGAATTAAATTTTAAGGACAAAATAATGAAAACAACATTAAAATAAAGAACAAACTTTAGGGACCAAAGTTCTTTTTTTTTGTGATTTGTTACTTATGAAATCAAAAAACAATCAAAGGCCAAAAACTTTAAAATTAAAATTGAAACAAGTGATATATTAATCTAGATAACCAATTATTAGCAACCATGGTTTTGATACCAAATGATGCGAAATTGTTTGGCGCACAACATTGGAACCCAAGAACCAAAAGGAATAAGAAAGATTCAATTGCTAAGAAGGTGGTTAGGAAGATCAAATTGGTATCCTACAGGGGAAGTACCAAAAACAAAGGAATATTGTGCGACGAAATTGTAAGACGTCAGAAAATAGTATAAAAGATGAAATTTGGGTTCGAGAACACGGAGAACTAATATATTGCTTCTATATGTTTTTAGGAATCGAAAAGAGCATCCATTTCATGTATTATAATAGTTATTATGATTCACTGTTTAAATGTAATAATAGTTTAAAGTGGCAACCATATTTAATAATTTGTTTTAATTGCAAAAATTAGTAACTCGCATGTTTTTTCAGAGACCAAAGATAGGTTGAAAACTGAAAACAAAAAACATGAAAAAGATACAAAGAATTAAAAGAAATGAACGAATTAAATTTTAAGGATGAAAATAATGACAACAACATTAAAATAAAGAACAAACTTCAGGGACCAAAGTTCTTTCTTGTTTTGTGATTTGTTACTTATGAAAACAAAAAAACAGTCAAAGGCCAAAAACTTTAAAATTAAAATTCAAAAAATTGATATATCAAGCTAGATAACCAATTATTAGCAACCATGGTTTTGATACCAAATGATGGGAAATTTTTTGGCGCACAACCTTGGAACCCAAGAACCAAAAAGAATAAGAAAGATTGAATTGCTAAGAAGCTGGTTAGGAATATCAAATTCGTTTCCTGAAGGGCAAGAACCAAAAACAAAGGAATATTGTGCGACGAAATTGTAAGACGTCAGAAAATAGTATAAAAGATGAAATTTGGGTTCGATAACACGGAGTACTAATATATTGGTTCTTTTTGTTATTATTAATCGAGAATAGCATCCATTTAATATCTTATAATAGTTTTTTCGATTCACATTTTTAATGTAATAAGGGTTTAAAGTGGCAACCATAATTAATAATTTTTTTTAATTGAAAAAATTAGTAACTCCCTTGTTTTTTCAAAGAACAAAGATAGGTTGAAAACAGAAAACAAAGTACATGAAAAAGATACAAAGAATTAAAAGAAAAGTACAAATTAAATTTTAAGGACGAAAATAATGAGAACAACATTAAAATAAAGAACAAACTTTAGGGACCAAGGTTCTTTCTTTTTTTATGATTTGATACTTATGAAAACAAAAGACAAACAAAGTCAAAAAACTTTAAAATTAAAATTCAAAAAGTTCATATATCAAGCTAGATTACCAATTATTAGCAACCATGGTTTTGATACCAAATGATGCGAAATGTTTTGGCGCACAACCTTGGAATCAAAGAACCAAAAGGAATAAGAAAGATTGAATTGCTAAGAAGGTGGTTAGGAAGATCAAATTCGTTTCCTGCAGGGGAAGAACCTAAAACAAAGCAATATTGTGCGACGAAATTGTAAGATGTCAGAAAATAGTATAAAAGATGAAATTTGGGTTCGAGAACACGGAGAACTAATATATTGCTTCTGTTTGTTTTTATTAATCGAGAATAGCTTCCATTTAATCTCTTATAATAGTCTTTTCGATTCACAGTTTAAATATAATAAGGGTTTAAAGTGGCCACCATAATTAATAATTTTTTTTAATTGAAAGAATTAGTAACTCCCTTGTTTTTTCAAAGAACAAAGATAGGTTGAAAACTGAAAAACAAAGAACATGAAAAAGATACAAAGAATTAAAAGAAAAGTATGAATTAAATTTTAAGGACAAAAATAATGATAACAACATTAAATTAAAGAACAAACTTTAGGGACCAAAGTTCTTTCTTTTTTTGTGATTTGTTACTTATGAAATCAAAAAACAATCAAAGGCCAAAAACTTTAAAATTAAAATTGAAACAAGTGATATATTAATCTAGATAACCAATTATTAGCAACCATGGTTTTGATACCAAATGATGCGAAATTGTTTGGCGCACAACATTGGAACCCAAGAACCAAAAGGAATAACAAAGATTCAATTGCTAAGAAGGTGGTTAGGAAGATCAAATTGGTATCCTACAGGGGAAGTACCAAAAACAAAGCAATATTGTGCGACGAAATTGTAACACATCAGAAAATAGTATAAAAGATGAAATTTGGGTTCGAGAACACGGAGAACTAATATATTGCTTCTATATGTTTTTAGGAATCGAAAAGAGCATCCATTTCATGTATTATAATAGTTATTATGATTCACTGTTTAAATGTAATAATGGTTTAAAGTGGTAACCATATTTAATAATTTGTTTTAATTGCAAAAATTAGTAACTCGCATGTTTTTTCAGAGACCAAAGATAGGTTGAAAACTGAAAACAAAAAACATGAAAAAGATACAAAGAATTAAAAGAAATGAACGAATTAAATTTTAAGGATGAAAATAATGACAACAACATTAAAATAAAGAACAAACTTCAGGGACGAAAGTTCTTTCTTGTTTGGTGATTTGTTACTTATGAAAACAAAAAATAGTCAAAGGCGAAAAACTTTAAAATTAAAATTCAAAAAATTGATATATCAAGCTAGATAACCAATTATTAGCAACCATGGTTTTGATACCAAATGATGGGAAATTTTTTGCCGCACAACCTTGGAACCCAAGAACCAAAAGGAATAAGAAAGATTGAATTGCTAAGAAGGTGGTTAGGAAGATCAAATTCGTTTCCTAAAGGGCAAGAACCTAAAATAAAGCAATATTGTGCGACGAAATTGTAAGACGTCAGAAAATAGTATAAAAGATAAAATTTGGGTTCGAGAACACGGAGAACTAATATATTGCTTCTGTTTGTTTTTATTAATCGAGAATAGCTTCCATTTAATATCTTATAATAGTTTTTTTGATTCACATTTTAAATGTAATAAGGGTTTAAAGTGGCAACCATAATTAATAATTTTTTTTAATTGAAAAAATTAGTAACTCCCTTGTTTTTTCAAAGAACAAAGATAGGTTGAAAACAGAAAACAAAGTACATGAAAAAGATACCAAGAATTAAAAGAAAAGTACAAATTAAATTTTAAGGACGAAAATAATGATAACAACATTAAAATAAAGAACAAACTTTAGGGACCAAGGTTCTTTCTTTTTTTATGATTTGATACTTATGAAAACAAAAGACAAACAAAGTCCAAAAACTTTAAAATTAAAATTCAAAAAGTTCATATATCAAGCTAGATAACCAATTATTAGCAACCATGGTTTTCATACCAAATTATGCGAAATGTTTTGGCGCACAACCTTGGAATCAAAGAACCAAAAGGAATAAGAAAGATTGTATTGCTAAGAAGGTGGTTAGGAAGATCAAATTCGTTTCCTGAATGGCAAGAACCTAAAATAAAGCAATATTGTGCGACGAAATTGTAAGACGTCAGAAAATAGTATAAAAGATGAAATTTGGGTTCGAGAACACGGAGAACTAATATATTGCTTCTGTTTGTTTTTATTAATCGAGAATAGCTTCCATTTAATATTTTATAATAGTTTTTTCGATTCACAGTTTAAATGTAATAAGGATTTAAAGTGGCAACCATAATTAATAATTTTTTTTAAATGAAAA
The DNA here is from genome assembly GCA_037013495.1 of Hippophae tibetana. Lineage (NCBI taxonomy): Eukaryota > Viridiplantae > Streptophyta > Magnoliopsida > Rosales > Elaeagnaceae > Hippophae > Hippophae tibetana. The sequence continues at coordinate 47,262,248 of CM072807.1, forward strand.
AATTAGTAACTCCCTTGCTTTTTCAGAGAACAAAGATAGGATGAAAACTGAAAAACAAAGAACATGAAAAAGATACAAAGAATTAAAAGAAAAGTATGAATTAAATTTTAAGGACGAAAATAATGATAACAACATTAAAATAAAGAACAAACTTTAGGGACCAAAGTTCTTTCTTTTTTTGTGATTTGTTACTTATGAAATCAAAAAACAATCAAAGGCCAAAAACTTTAAAATTAAAATTCAAAAAAGTGATATATTAATCGAGATAACCAATTATTAGCAACCATGGTTTTGATACCAAATGATGCGAAATTGTTTGGCGCACAACCTTGGAATCAAAGAACCAAAAGGAATAAGAAAGATTAAATTGCCAAGAAGGTGGTTAGGAAGATCAAATTCGTTTCCTGCAGGGGAAGAACCTAAAATAAAGCAATATTGTGCGACGAAATTGTAAGATGTCAGAAAATAGTATAAAAGATGAAATTTGGGTTCGAGAACACGGAGAACTAATATATTGCTTCTGTTTGCTTTTATTAATCGAGAATAGCTTCCATTTAATCTCTTATAATAGTTTTTTCGATTCACAGTTTAAATGTAATAAGGGTTTAAAGTGGCCACCATAATTAATAATTTTTTTTAATTGAAAAAATTAGTAACTCCCTTGTTTTTTCAAAGAACAAAGATAGGTTGAAAACTGAAAAACAAAGAACATGAAAAAGATACAAAGAATTAAAAGAAAAGTATGAATTAAATTTTAAGGACGAAAATAATGATAACAACATTAAAATAAAGAACAAACTTTAGGGACCAAAGTTCTTTCTTTTTTTGTGATTTGTTACTTATGAAATCAAAAAACAATCAAAGGCCAAAAACTTTAAAATTAAAATTGAAAAAAGTGATATATTAGTCTAGATAACCAATTATTAGCAACCATGGTTTTGATACCAAATGATGCGAAATTGTTTGGCGCACAACATTGGAACCCAAGAACCAAAAGGAATAACAAAGATTCAATTGCTAAGAAGGTGGTTAGGAAGATCAAATTGGTATCCTACAGGGGAAGTACCAAAAGCAAAGCAATATTGTGCGACGAAATTGTAACACATCAGAAAATAGTATAAAAGATGAAATTTGGGTTCGAGAACACGGAGAACTAATATATTGCTTCTATATGTTTTTAGGAATCGAAAAGAGCATCCATTTCATGTATTATAATAGTTATTATGATTCACTGTTTAAATGTAATAATGGTTTAAAGTGGCAACCATATTTAATAATTTGTTTTAATTGCAAAAATTAGTAACTCGCATGTTTTTTCAAAGACCAAAGATAGGTTGAAAACTGAAAACAAAAAACATGAAAAAGATACAAAGAATTAAAAGAAATGAACAAATTAAATTTTAAGGATAAAAATAATGACAACAACATTAAAATAAAGAACAAACTTCAGGGACCAAAGTTCTTTCTTGTTTTCTGATTTGTTAATTATGAAAACAAAAAACAGTCAAAGGCCAAAGACTTTAAAATTAAAATTCAAAAAATTGATATATCAAGCTAGATAACCAATTATTAGCAACCATAGTTTTGATACCAAATGATGGGAAATTTTTTGGCGCACAACCTTGGAACCCAAGAACCAAAAGGAATAAGAAAGATTGAATTGCTAAGAAGCTGGTTAGGAATATCAAATTCGTTTCCTGAAGGGCAAGAACCAAAAACAAAGGAATATTGTGCGACGAAATTGTAAGACGTCAGAAAATAGTATAAAAGATGAAATTTGGGTTCGAGAACACGGAGTACTAATATATTGGTTCTTTTTGTTATTATTAATCGAGAATAGCATCCATTTAATATCTTATAATAGTTTTTACGATTCACATTTTAAATGTAATAAGGGTTTAAAGTGGCAACCATAATTAATAATTTTTTTTAATTGAAAAAATTAGTAACTCCCTTGTTTTTTCAAAGAACAAAGATAGGTTGAAAACAGAAAACAAAGTACATGAAAAAGATACAAAGAATTAAAAGAAAAGTACAAATTAAATTTTAAGGACGAAAATAATGATAACATTAAAATAAAGAACAAACTTTAGGGACCAAGGTTCTTTCTTTTTTTATGATTGGATACTTATGAAAACAAAAGACAAACAAAGTACAAAAACTTTAAAATTAAAATTCAAAAAGTTCATATATCAAGCTAGATAACCAATTATTAGCAACCATGGTTTTCATACCAAATTATGCGAAATGTTTTGGCGCACAACCTTGGAATCAAAGAACCAAAAGGAATAAGAAAGATTGAATTGCTAAGAAGGTGGTTAGGAAGATCAAATTCGTTTCCTGAAGGGCAAGAACCTAAAATAAAGCAATATTGTGCGACGAAATTGTAAGACGTCAGAAAATAGTATAAAAGATGAAATTTGGGTTCGAGAACACGGAGAACTAATATATTGCTTCTGTTTGTTTTTATTAATCGAGAATAGCTTCCATTTAATATCTTATAATAGTTTTTTCGATTCACAGTTTAAATGTAATAAGGATTTAAAGTGGCAACCATAATTAATAATTTTTTTTAATTGAAAAAATTAGTAACTCCCTTGCTTTTTCAGAGAACAAAGATAGGTTGAAAACTGAAAAACAAAGAACATGAAAAAGATACAAAGAATTAAAAGAAAAGTATGAATTAAATTTTAAGGACGAAAATAATGATAACAACATTAAAATAAAGAACAAACTTTAGGGACCAAAGTTCTTTCTTTTTTTGTGATTTGTTACTTATGAAATCAAAAAACAATCAAAGGCCAAAAACTTTAAAATTAAAATTCAAAAAAGTGATATATTAATCGAGATAACCAATTATTAGCAACCATGGTTTTGATACCAAATGATGCGAAATTGTTTGGCGCACAACCTTGGAACGAAAGAACCAAATGGAATAAGAAAGATTGAATTGCTAAGAAGGTGGTTAGGAAGATCAAATTCATTTCCTGAAGGGCAAGACCCAAAAACAAAGCAATATTGTGCGATGAAATTGTAAGATGTCAGAAAATAGTATAAAAGATGAAATTTGGGTTCGAGAACACGGAGTACTAATATATTGCTTCTGTTTGTTTTATTTAATAGAGAATTGATTCCATTTAATCTCTTATAATAGTTTTTTCGATTCATAGTTTAAATGTAGTAAGGGTTTAAAGTGGCAACCCTAATTAATAATTTTTTTTAATTCAAAAAATTAGTAACTCCCTTGTTTTTTTAAAGAACAAAGATAGGTTGAAAACGGAAAACAAAGAACATGAAAAAGATACAAAGAATTAAAAGAAAAGTATGAATTAAATTTTAAGGACGAAAATAATGATAACAAAATTAAAACAAAGAACAAACTTTAGGGACCAAATTTTTTTCTATTTTTATGATTTGTTATTTATGAAAACAAAAGACACACAAAGTTAAAAAACTTTAAAATTAAAATTCTAAAAGTTCATATATCAAGCTAGATAACCAATTATTAGCAACCATGGTTTTGATACCAAATGATGCGAAATGTTTTGGCGCACAACATTGGAACCCAAGAACCAAAAGGTATAAGAAAGATTGAATTGCTAAGAAGGTGGTTAGGAAGATCAAATTGGTATCCTACAGGGCAAGTACCAAAAACAAAGGAATATTGTGCGACAAAATTGTAAGACGTCAGAAAATAGTATAAAAGATGAAATTTGGTATCGAGAACACAGAGAACTAATATATTACTTCTATATGTTTTTAGGAATCAAAAAGAGCATCCATTTCATGTATTACAATAGTTATTATGATTCACTGTTTAAATGTAATAATGGTTTAAAGTGGCAACCATATTTAATAATTTGGTTTAATTGCAAAAATTAGTAACTCGCATGTTTTTTCAAAGACCAAAGATAGGTTGAAAACTGAAAACAAAAAACATGAAAAAGATACAAAGAATTAAAAGAAATGAACGAATTAAATTTTAAGGATGAAAATAATGACAACAACATTAAAATAAAGAACAAACTTCAGGGACCAAAGTTCTTTCTTGTTTTGTGATTTGTTACTTATGAAAACAAAAAATAGTCAAAGGCCAAAAACTTTAAAATTAAAATTCAAAAAATTGATATATCAAGCTAGATAACCAATTATTAGCAACCATGGTTTTGATACCAAATGATGGGAAATTTTTTGGCGCACAACCTTGGAACCCAAGAACCAAAAGGAATAAGAAAGATTGAATTGCTAAGAAGCTGGTTAGGAATATCAAATTCGTTTCCTGAAGGGCAAGAACCAAAAACAAAGGAATATTGTGCGACGAAATTGTAAGACGTCAGAAAATAGTATAAAAGATGAAATTTGGGTTCGAGAACACGGAGTACTAATATATTGGTTCTTTTTGTTATTATTAATCGAGAATAGCATCCATTTAATATCTTATAATAGTTTTTTCGATTCACATTTTTAATGTAATAAGGGTTTAAAGTGGCAACCATAATTAATAATTTTTTTTAATTGAAAAAATTAGTAACTCCCTTGTTTTTTCAAAGAACAAAGATAGGTTGAAAACAGAAAACAAAGTACATGAAAAAGATACAAAGAATTAAAAGAAAAGTACAAATTAAATTTTAAGGACGAAAATAATGATAACAACATTAAAATAAAGAACAAACTTTAGGGACCAAGGTTCTTTCTTTTTTTATGATTTGATACTTATGAAAACAAAAGACAAACAAAGTCCAAAAACTTTAAAATTAAAATTCAAAAAGTTCATATATCAAGCTAGATTACCAATTATTAGCAACCATGGTTTTGATACTGATGAACGAAAACCGGCATCGCCGATTCCCGCAAATACTTTGGTTTTAATATTTATAAAACTCTCGCAAGTGCACGAATCATTTCGTAGAAAATGATAAGTATACTCCCAAGGTCGATCTAAGGAAGGAATGTATGTGGTTTTTAACTTATTATTCAATCTTTTAAAAACGAAATTAAATCCTAAACATCCTGTCACGATAGTTTGGTTTTTGTGTTCCTAATCTAATAACATAAAATAAAACATATATACAGATTAATTAAATATAATCTAAAATCATAAAAATAAACATAGATACAAATTCAAATAATTATCTAGAAATAAACATATATACGGATTCAATAAATGTTCATGCAAATTTTTATCATTTATATTAGCGGAGTATTTATGGATATAATAACTAAATTAATTATGCTTGCTCATATTAACTAGGTTATTAAAGATATAAATTGACATTTTATTGATTCTCTCTTTTTTATATAAATACCACCTTTGGTGGGGTTAGATATTCTTTGTTAACTAAACAAATCAATTAACACCTATGGGTGGGGTTGATAACTAATATGCTTAATTAAATTAATTCCTTTTTCTAAGAGATTGAAAATGAACCATTTAAATGCCACCTTTGGTGGGGTTAGACAGTTTAAACTTTATTCAAGGTGTCCAAATTAAACCTAAGAATTTAATTATCCGAGTACTAACTTTCAAGTTTTAAAACCACTATTGAAAACATGTTGTCAATACATTTTCACAAAAATAATTCTTATAAAAACTTTTGAAATAGAGTTTCACTCTAACTACCGGGCGATTGTACCAACAAATAAAAGAGCACTACTCTAAATTAGACCGGATAACTAAACCTTAAAATCTAATTTTCATTTTTAAGTTTGTAATGAAAAATAATATATTTCTCTCTAACATTCTTAATATAAAATCTTGAATAAAAACAAAATCAATTCATTTTAGAAATTTTCACCTATTTAATATTTCGCAAGCATAACAACGTCGTTATTACATCATATTTACTAAACAGCTAGCATAGTTAAATTTAACCACAGACAAGTTGAATATAACATGTAAGAATAAAGCATAAAAATAACTGTAAAGAAAATAAAATCCTTACAGAACTTCGACGCTATTCCCGTAGCTAGAAAACCTCCGAGCGGAATTTGCACTTCCATATATTGAATCAAAAATCTAAATTATTACAAAAACATTACAAGTTCCTCTCAAAAAGAGAAGAACACTAAACCTAAGAGAATTGAACTAAAAACTAAGAGAAAAACTAAGAAAAGCTTAGAAACTTAGAAAGAAACTAAGAGAAACTAAAAACTAAGAAATGAGAGAAAGAAAGGAGAGAGAAGTGAGTTTTGAAGGTGTGATTTGAAGTGAATGGAAGGGGGGTATTTATAGGTGAGGATGGAGAGAAAAAATGAGTAAACAAATGTTAAAAAAATATTAAAAAATGTAAAAACGCGTATTGGACTTGCTGATGTCATCAATGACGTCAGCATGACGTCACAGGGGCGGCTGCACGTGAAAAATGGGGCGAAAACGCGTTGGGCGCGCGGATGGGCGGCTGCTGGGCGCTGCGCGCAGCTCGGCGCGCGTGAACAGTGCCAGCGCGCTGCGTTGCGCGCAGCTGGGCATGCCAGCGCGCGCGGGATGGGGCGCTGGGGCGCGCGCGGCTGGGCGCTGCGGCGCTGGGCTGCGCGCACGGCCGGGCTGCGACGCGCGATTTCCGTCTTTTTGACATTTTTGACCTTTTCGACCCATTTCGTCCGATTTTTCCATGTTTGTTGACCTTTTCTCACTTATTTATTAATATATTTGTGATGTATTGCTTCAAATATTCCTCTTTGAGTCTTTATATTGCGTTTTTAAGCCAAAATACCTGAAAAACAATAAAAATACCCGTGATTCCGAAAAAGACAAATTTATATAAATATATGATAAAACATATAAATATATGTATTTTTAATCAATTACAGTACATAAAATCATGGTTATTTTAGTGCTTTTTGAGCACTCATCACAACCCCCAACCAGCTTCTTGCTAGTCTCTTAGCAAGAGAAGCGATAAAAGCTAAAAATTAAACTATCCTAAATCACTTTCGTGGATTGAAACGGTTGCATTTAGCCTATGCAACAAGCCGTTAAACCCCTAGGTTGCCCTAGTGGACGAGTTTGAGTCTCGTGAGGGTTTTCAGTAATGATACCCACAAACATTGAACTAAATGTAAAGATAAAAACAATCAAATCAAAAATTAAAATTACAACACAATCAAAAATTAATTTAAGAGTAAAAGAACACAACATATCACAAAAATATCTCATACTTTTTAATCTCCTTTAAGATCATAATTAAAATCTCAAGCATAAGTTATTTTAATCTCTTTAAACAATCATGATTTTATTACAATAATTAGTCGAAAATCATTTTCATATTTCATTTCAAAAATGTATCAATTTAATTTTACCCAATTTCAGTGTCATGAATCAGTATTCGCTTCGACTCTATTCCTCACAAGTCAATACTCTCAAAGCACTGAATCCTATGGGTTCAAACACTCATACTAATTTATATGCGAAAGAGTTGATGTATAGAAATGAACTAATATGTTCGCATATGTATAAAGAATAAAGGCTCAAAGTGTTATTTTAACATTGATCTCATGAAAGGAATCGAATGTATAAATTATAAAGATATCATATACAAAAATTATTTTCATGCATAAATCAAACTCATTAAGAAAGAATTTCAAGATATATGCTTTAACAAATGAAGAAATTGCAATGACTTTTTAGGGAATTACTTCCTATATCTTTCTTTTGTAATTAGCCTTTACTCACAACTTTGTAGGCAATGTGGGTCATAGTATGTAGATGATACTATTTTTTTATCTCTCTATTTTTTTTTTTTATATATGTTTTTTTTAGAGAGTCAACCCATGTACAGATTGTACATTTTTTGGATTTTGGTGAGTGGTTAATTTTTTTTGGCTTTTCTGTTTGATCTTGGTTTAGGTAACCCCAGATATGTCTTTTTGTTTTTGTAACAGTCATGCATAAATGAGATATAAGCATATACTATCAATTTCTACTCAAATCATTTAATCTAAGCAAAAATAATAATCAAAAATATATGATACTCTATTAAGATGAGAAAAAAAAATTCATACATTCAATGCTAATACCTATAGAGATCATCTAAACTTTTTGAATAAATAAGAAATGTGTTTGGAGTAGAAAAAATATATATTTCACTCTGAATAAAAGAAATTAGGCTCAAATTATATCTCACAAGGGTAGTCTCCACTAAAAAAAAAATTCATAAACACCGATTTTGGGTTTAATATAATTTCCACATTTTATCAAGAAATACTAGTTATGACAAAAACTAACTAATTATCAAAAATAATTACAAAATATTTCATGATATGTTTTCAAAAATTAATCTAACAGTACCAAAGACTTTAACTATTTACTTAAATTTGATTTAAAGATATGATACATTTTTGTGATACTTTTTTTTTATATATAGCATGGTAACTTTTCACCACCCCCAACCTAGAACTTACATTGTCCTCAATGTAACAACTGCAAATTAAAGATAAAGAGAAAAGAGGAGAAAGATTACCTATTTCTTGAGAATGTGTAAGTAGTAATGAAGAAATGCAGGTGCATCCATCATATTCATCATTAAAGTGTATACAGACAGATCGCTGTGAACTTCTAACATCTCAACAAATATTTTAGTTTTAACAATTTTAAAAATTATTCACATACAAGGAAACTAAAATAAACAATAAAATTAAGTAAATAAAACAAATAACAAAAAAAAAAAAAAATTACCTAACATGATGGGTTGCCTCCCATCCAGCGCTTAGTTTAACGTCTTAGCAAGACGTATCTTTTTGGTGCTAAGGGTTACTCAGCCAAATGCAATCCATTTCAGCAATGTTGTTTGGTTCTTCCACATAAGGCTTGACACGATGGCCATTAACTTTGAACGTTTTTTGTGTCTTGGAGTCCAATAGTTCTACTACTCCATGTTCAGATACCTGAACTATTTTGAATGGTCCATCCCATCTTGATCTTAGCTTTCCTGGAAACAATCTCAAACGAGAGTTAAATAAAAGAACTTTCATTCTAGGGTGAAGAGTCTTAGGAACTAGCCTCTTGTCATGATAGCGCTTAGTACGCTCCTTGTATAATTTGGCATTCTCATAGGCTTCATTCCTAATTTCTTCCAACTCATGAAGCTGGAGTACTCGTTTTTCACCTGCTTTATCTAAATCCATGTTTAGCTCTTTAATTGCCCAATAAGCCTTGTGTTCAAGTTCAACTGGAAGGTGGCACGCTTTCCCAAAGATTAACCGGTAAGGGCTCATCCCAATAGGTGTTTTGTAAGCGGTGCGGTATGCCCATAAGGCATCATTTAACTTAAATGCCCAATCCTTCCTTGAAGGACGCACAGTGCGTTCCAGTATTCCCTTGATTTGCCTATTACTTACTTCCACTAATCCGGAAGTTTGAGGATGATATGGAGTAGCTACCTTATGTGTGATGTTGTACTTGTTTAGTACTCCATCAAAGAGTTTGTTACAAAAATGGCTACCTCCATCACTTATTATAGCTCTAGGCGTTCCGAACCTACTGAATATGAAATCTTTCAAGAATTTCACAACAACATTAGCATCATTGGTTTTGGTGGGGATAGCTTCTACCCACTTGGACACATAATCCACAGCAACCAAAATGTATTGGAAACCATTAGATGGGGGAAAAGGACCCATAAAGTCAATCCCCCATACGTCAAAGAGTTCAACAACTAAATTAGATGTCAAAGGCATTTCATCTCTTTTGCTTATGTTTCCTGTTCTTTGACATCTATCACATTGTGCACAAAACATATGAGCATCTTTAAAAAGAGTGGGCCAAAAGAATCCAGACTGTAATATCTTACGGGCTGTCTTTTCTCCTCCAAAATGACCCCCACAATGAAGTTCATGACAAAAAGTCAGAATGCTCTTATGTTCTTCTTCAGGTACACATCTCCGGATGACTTGATCTTGACCAATCTTGTATAAATAAGGGTCATCCCAGAAATAGTCCTTAATAGTTTTGAAAAACCTTTTCTTTTCCTGATATGAAGTGTTAGGTCGCAAAACACCAGTGGCAAGATAGTTTACAATATCAGCGTACCATGGGTTCGGACCTATGAAAAATAACTGTTCATCAGGAAAGGTTTCAACTATATCGTCATTACTCTCATCTTTAAGAGAATTAAAGTCAGAAATCAACCTAGACAAATGGTCAGCTACTAAGTTTTCACTGCCTTTCTTATCCTTGATTTCTAGGTCAAATTCTTGTAAGAGTAAGACCCACCTGATTAACCTTGGCTTGGCATTTGGTTTACTTAATAGGTATCTTAAAGCAGCATGATCAGAATGCACAATCACTTTAGATCCTACTAAATAAGACCGAAATTTGTCTAAAGAGAATACTATAGCCAAGAATTCCTTTTCAGTGGTGGTGTAATTCATCTGGGCATCATTGAGTGTTTTGCTAGCATAGTAGATGACATGTAAACGCTTTTCCACTCTTTGTCCCAGGACTGCTCCTATTGCATAATCAGAAGCGTCACACATTATTTCAAAGGGTAAAGACCAGTTTGGTGCCATTATAACAGGGGTAGATGTGAGTTTATCTTTCAAGGTATTAAAGGAGGTAAGGCAGTCATTGTTGAAATCAAAATCAGCATCTTTGGATAGCAAGTTACATAATGGACGACTTATTTTAGAGAAATCTTTAATAAATCGTCTGTAGAATCCTGCATGTCCCAAGAAGCTTCTTATCCCCTTCACAGATGTAGGGGGAGGTAGTTTGGATATCAATTCAACTTTTGCCTTATCAACTTCAATACCCTTGTTTGAAATTATATGTCCTAAAACTATCCCTTGTTGAACCATAAAATGACTTTTCTCCCAACTAAGGGTTAGATTGCATTCAATGCATCTTTCTAAAACCAAAGTCAATTTATGTAAGCAATCATCAAATGAGTTCCCAAAGACAGAGAAATCGTCCATGAAAATCTCAATGAATTTTTCCACCATGTCCGAGAAAATAGATATCATGCATCTTTGGAACGTGGCAGGGGCATTGCATAACCCAAATGGCATTCTGCGAAAAGCAAATGTCCCAAAAGGACATGTAAATGTGGTCTTTTCCTGATCTTCTGGTGCTATGGGTACTTGATAATATCCAGAAAGTCCATCCAAAAAACAGTAAAATTCGTGCCCAGCTAATCTTTCCAACATTTGATCAATGAATGGAAGAGGAAAGTGATCCTTTTTCGTATATAAATTTAGTTTCCTAAAATCTATACACATTCTCCATCCAGTGATTATTCTAGTGGGCACTAATTCACTTTTGTCATTTTTAACAACTGTTATCCCAGATTTCTTTGGTACCACATGCACTGGACTAACCCACTTACTATCTGCAATAGGGTAGATAATCCCTTCTTCTAATAATTTAAGAATTTCCTTCTTAACTACCTCTTGCATGTTTGGGTTTAGTCTTCTTTGGGCCTCTCGTACAGGTTTAGCACCGTCCTCCAAGTTGATCTTGTGCATACACATTGTTGGACTAATGCCTCTTATATCCCCTATACTCCAACCTATAGATTTCTTAAACTGTTTAAGCACTTTGATGAGTTCCTTTTCGTGTGGTTTGGTCAAGGTTGAAGAAATTATCACTGGATAAGTTTCCCCTTCTCCCAAAAACACATATTTTAAGTGCTCAGGTAAGTCTTTGAGTTCAAGTTCAGGTGGATTGGCCTCTTTAATAGATGAAGAACTGGGTAGATTTAAAAGTGTACTAGATTTTGTCATCACTTCATTATTGTCTAGTTGTTCAAGGTACCCCTTTATTTCCTCATCTAAATCTTCTTCAACCTTTTCAAGTGTAAGAACGGTTTCAAGCTTGTCCTCTATTCTGGTTCGGAAAAAGGTGTTTTGGACAAGATTATCCAAAGGATCAACATCGAATATTTCATCAATGGCAGAAATAGAAGGGAAAGGTGAAGAATCAAAAACTTTAAAATGAACAGTCTCTCCTAAGACTGTCATTGTCAAATTTCCATCTTGGACATCAATAATAGTTTTAGTAGTTGCCATAAATGGTCTACCAAGCAATATTGTGTGCTCTCTGTCCAATGCTGGATTTTCTTGCATATCCAGAATCACAAAGTCAACAGGTATTATCAGTTTGTCTACCTGTACCAAAACATCCTCAACTATTCCCTCTGGATATTTAAGAGATCTATCTGCAAGTTGAAGGGACATAGTTGTGGGTTTTAAATCCCCTAGATTGAGTTGTAAGAATATAGAGTAGGGCATCAAATTTATACTAGCACCTAAATCAAGCATTGCTTTAGCAACCTTCCTATCCCCCATAGTTATGTTTATAATAAAACTTCCAGGGTCTTTCAACTTAGGGGGTAGTTTGTGCTGAAGTACAGCGCTAGAAATTTCTGATACTACTACTCGTTCATTCAGTTCATACCTCCTTTTCTTAGTGTTCAACTCTTTGAAAAATTTGGCATATGAGGGCACATTCATGATCACTTCTAATAATGGTAAATTGATATTTACTTTAGAGAGCATATTAAAAAGATCAGTGAATTGCTTATCTTGTTTGGATTCTTTCAACCGGTGGGGAAAAGGTACTTGTATCTGGTGTGGTTCTGTTGTCGTTTGAATTTTGGGGGTGTCAGATGACCCCCCAATGAGTTTTTCAGAAGGCTTGTTAAGTTTAACACTTGTTTCTCCTTTTTGCGAGATTAGAGTATCGCCTTCTTTGTTTCCTGAACTACAAGGTAGATTGTTAGAGATTTCAGGTAAACTAGTATTGACTACCTTACCACTTCGAAGGGTTCTAACATCCTTTGCTTGTTCTGGTTGACTGGGTAACTTTCCTGGTTCTTTCTTTTGCATTTGTTCAGCCAGTTGCCCAACTTTAGATTCAATCCTTTTAACTGAAGCCTCCATGGTGTTCAACCTTTGATTAGTCATCAATTGGTTGTCACGACTAACTTGAATAAAAGCATTCAAGCTATCTTCTAAGGTTGGTTTAAAAGATTGGCTTGGTGGGTAAGGGTGGTTGTTATCTGACCTTAGTGTTGGATATTGGGTGTAGGCTGGGTGATTATAGGTGTTTGGATGATATCTTTGAAAAGATTGAACTTCCTCTATGGCATCGACACTAGAATCACAAGTATTTGAACAATTATGAGTACCATGCCCAATTGAACAACACACTTCACATACCTCTTGATTTGAAATTTGGTGGGAAGTGAGGAATTTCACTTGTTTAGTCAATTCAGCAAGTTGCAAGGTTATCTCATTATCATAGCCGACTTCATTGACCTTTGCTTTCCTTCTACCACCTCTTTGTTGGGAATTAGAACCCAACAGCTCATAAAGATTATAGGTTTCCTCTGCGGTCTTTTCTCCTACAGCACCTCCAGCAGCATTATCAACCATGTATTGACTCTGTAGTGTCAATCCATCATAAAAGAATTGGTTTTGTAGCTGTAAGGGAAAGCTATGATTTTGACATTGAATGAAAAGGAGTTTGAATCGTTCCCAAGCTTCATGAAAGGGCTCTTCATTCATTTGAGAAAATGTTGCTATCTTTGTTCTTAGATCAACAGTCTTTTGATGGGAATAGAACCTACCCATAAAAATTTCATAGACTGCCTCCCAAGTTTTAAGAGAACCTGACTGTAGAGTAATGAACCATGACCAAGCTTTATCTTTGAGAGTGTAAGGAAAACACCTCATCCTAAGTTGATCTTCATTAATTGCATGTAGTGGAAAGGTTTGGACAATAGCATAGAATTCTCGAATGAAATGCAAAGGGTCTTCATTAGGGATACCGTAAAAGGAAGGCAACAAAGAATAATGAATCTTTTTCAATTCATAATTCCTTGCAGCCTCTTGTAATTGGATACCGGAAGTTACATTGCCAATGATTGGCATTGTATATTCTTTCATCTTTTTCCGCCAATCTTCAGCATCTCCCATGGTTGTTTGTAGTTGAAAATGATCCTCCTCCTATTGTGTATCAACAATTTGCTCTTAGTAGATATCTCTAAGAAATATTTATAACTTGATAAAACATAAAAGCAAAAAGTGCAAGGAACCTAAATTTGTTTTTTTTTTTTTTTTTTTTTTTTTTTTAAATTTAAGCGAATGGACAGAATTTTTGAAACAAACGAATTTTATTTCATCTGAATTTTTATTACACGCAAACTAAAACAAAGGAAAATACAATAATGGGTGACCTCCCATACAGGACTAAAATTTATCGTCTTCTAGTAAGACGTTGCTTGGAGATTGCAGAATGAAAAACTCAATGTCTCCTCTTCATTGAATTAGTCTTTGCCTTTTTGCAAATGTTCAACTAACTGTTCAACTTGAACTTCCACCTTTTTGATAGAAGCTTCCACAGAGTCCAACCGTTGATTGGTTTTAGATTGATTATCCCTACAGACTTGGATAAAAGAATTCAAGTTGTCCTCCAGGGTTGGTTTATTGGGAATGCTTCTTGGAATAGGTGGGTGGAATTGCTGACCTGCCTGGTTTGAGCCTTGAGTAAAAGGAGGGTTGTTTTGCCTCCAAGAGAAATTTGGATGACTTCTCCACCCAGGATTATAGGTATTTGAGTTGGGATCAAACCTTGGTCTCTGTTGATATGCTCCCAACACATTGACCTGTTCAGGTCCAATTGTTTCTCCTTGATATGGACAGGCTTCAGTACCATGTCCCATGTTGCTATACAAACCATATTGATCATTATTGGTGTTGGTTTGTGTAGCGAGAAGGGCAACTTGCTTAGTCAGTTGAACAAGTTGTTGTTGAACTTCATTACTGGAGTCGATTTCATGAACTCCAGCTTTTCTCACTCGGGAGCTTTTCTGTTGGGAATTAGCACCCAACATCTCAAAGAGGTTATACGTCTCTGAGGCAGTCTTTTCTCCTATTGCTCCTCCTGCAGCGTTGTCGACAATGAACTGACATTGTTGTGTAAGTCCATCGTAAAAGAATTGGTTCTGCAACTGCAGGGGAAAGCTATGATGGGGACACTGAGTGAGAAACATCTTGAACCTATCCCAAGCTTCATGGAATGGTTCTCCATCCATCTGAGAGAAAGTAGCAATCTTTCCTCTCAACTCTGATGTTTTTTGATGGGAATAGAATTTTCCCATGAATTTATTGTAAATGTTACCCCATGTCATCAGAGAACCTGGGGGAAGTGACATCAACCAAGCTTTGGCCTTATCCTTTAGAGTGTAGGGAAAACATCTCATCCTAAGTTGATCCTCGTTTAGAATACCGAGGGGGAATGTTTGGACCGTAGCATAGAAATCTCTCATAAAGGAAAGAGAATCTTCATTAGGTAACCCATAAAAGGAAGGAAGCATAGAAAAATGAATATTTTTAAGGTCGTAATTCCGAGCAGCCTCCCCCAACTGGATAGCGGCAGTTGCCGTGCCTATTACCGGTCTTGCAAACTCTTTCATTGTGGTTTCCCTAATATGTTGGTTTTCCTCCATTTCTTTTGGTTCTAGTAAAGGATTAAGACTTGGTTCTATGTTTGGCTCAAAAACAGGTTGATGGGTAGAATCCAGTTTTGTTGACACTTGTTTAAATTTATGAAATTTATTTACATATGGTGTAAGAGGGTTTCCTAAGGATCTCCTACCACGCATAGACTATTATAAACGTAAATTTAAAACTCCTGTCAACAAAATAAAAAATTTAGATAAAATTTACATGTTATTTTATACAAAACACTCAACAAAACTAGTTAAACCCTAAAAAGTTTATTCTTTTTTATTTTTTTTATTTTTTTTATTTTTTTTTATATTTTTATTATATTTTTTTTTCTTTTTTATTATTTTTTTTTATTCTATTATTTTTTTAATTTTATTTTTTGTAACATAATTAGTATTAACCAAGAGTGCTCCCAGGAAAGAATGGTGGTGCAAACGGCACCTTAAATACCATTCTCCTAGCCAGAGCAACGTTCCCAGGAAAGACTAGTGGCACAAAGGCTTCCAAGAACTAGTCTCCTAGACAGAACTCCCTTAGATTTTTACTTTTCATGTTATTTAGTTAATTAGGTATAAATTCAAGTAATGTTTTTTTTTTATTTTTTTTATTTTTTTTTATTTATTTTTTATTTTTTTTTTATTAACAGTAATTTTATTTTACTATTCACGCTATATAATGTCTTATTAACTTAAAACTTTTTTTGAAATTTAAGTTTTTGAAATTTTTTTTTTTTTTTTTATGAACGGTAATTTTATTTTACTATTCACGCTATATTATTTCTTATTAACTTAAAAATTTTTTATATTTTGAATTTTGAAATTTTTTTTTTTTTTTACTATTTATGAACGGTAAATTTTTTTACTTCCAATTTCAAATTTCTAAATTATTTTACAAAAAAAAAAAAAAAATTATTATTATTTTTTATATTTTATATTTTATATTTTTTTATTTTTTTATTTTTTTTATATTTTTTTATTTTTTTATTTTTTTTGAATTTTGAAATTTGATTATTATTAAAATATCACAATTATTTACAGCACAAAAATGTTTTTAAAATTTTGATAAATAATTTAAAAACGCTATTCCTTCCCCGGCAACGGCGCCAAAAACTTGATGAACGAAAACCGGCATCGCCGATTCCCGCAAATACTTTGGTTTTAATATTTATAAAACTCTCGCAAGTGCACGAATCATTTCGTAGAAAATGATAAGTATACTCCCAAGGTCGATCTAAGGAAGGAATGTATGTGGTTTTTAACTTATTATTCAATCTTTTAAAAACGAAATTAAATCCTAAACATCCTGTCACGATAGTTTGGTTTTTGTGTTCCTAATCTAATAACATAAAATAAAACATATATACAGATTAATTAAATATAATCTAAAATCATAAAAATAAACATAGATACAAATTCAAATAATTATCTAGAAATAAACATATATACGGATTCAATAAATGTTCATGCAAATTTTTATCATTTATATTAGCGGAGTATTTATGGATATAATAACTAAATTAATTATGCTTGCTCATATTAACTAGGTTATTAAAGATATAAATTGACATTTTATTGATTCTCTCTTTTTTATATAAATACCACCTTTGGTGGGGTTAGATATTCTTTGTTAACTAAACAAATCAATTAACACCTATGGGTGGGGTTGATAACTAATATGCTTAATTAAATTAATTCCTTTTTCTAAGAGATTGAAAATGAACCATTTAAATGCCACCTTTGGTGGGGTTAGACAGTTTAAACTTTATTCAAGGTGTCCAAATTAAACCTAAGAATTTAATTATCCGAGTACTAACTTTCAAGTTTTAAAACCACTATTGAAAACATGTTGTCAATACATTTTCACATAATAATTCTTATAAAAACTTTTGAAATAGAGTTTCACTCTAACTACCGGGCGATTGTACCAACAAATAAAAGAGCACTACTCTAAATTAGACCGGATAACTAAACCTTAAAATCTAATTTTCATTTTTAAGTTTGTAATGAAAAATAATATATTTCTCTCTAACATTCTTAATATAAAATCTTGAATAAAAACAAAATCAATTCATTTTAGAAATTTTCACCTATTTAATATTTCGCAAGCATAACAACGTCGTTATTACATCATATTTACTAAACAGCTAGCATAGTTAAATTTAACCACAGACAAGTTGAATATAACATGTAAGAATAAAGCATAAAAATAACTGTAAAGAAAATAAAATCCTTACAGAACTTCGACGCTATTCCCGTAGCTAGAAAACCTCCGAGCGGAATTTGCACTTCCATATATTGAATCAAAAATCTAAATTATTACAAAAACATTACAAGTTCCTCTCAAAAAGAGAAGAACACTAAACCTAAGAGAATTGAACTAAAAACTAAGAGAAAAACTAAGAAAAGCTTAGAAACTTAGAAAGAAACTAAGAGAAACTAAAAACTAAGAAATGAGAGAAAGAAAGGAGAGAGAAGTGAGTTTTGAAGGTGTGATTTGAAGTGAATGGAAGGGGGGTATTTATAGGTGAGGATGGAGAGAAAAAATGAGTAAAAAAATGTTAAAAAAATATTAAAAAATGTAAAAACGCGTATTGGACTTGCTGATGTCATCAATGACGTCACCATGACGTCACAGGGGCGGCTGCTGGGCGCTGCGCGCGCGCGCTGGGGCTGCCGCTGCGCGCAGCTCGGCGCGCGTGAACAGTGCCAGCGCGCTGCGTTGCGCGCAGCTGGGCATGCCAGCGCGCGCGGGCGCGCGCGGGATGGGGCGCTGGGGCGTGCTGGGGCGCGCGCGGCTGGGCGCTGGGGCGCTGGGCTGCGCGCACGGCCGGGCTGCGACGCGCGATTTCCGTCTTTTTGACATTTTTGACCTTTTCGACCCATTTCGTCCGATTTTTCCATGTTTGTTGACCTTTTCTCACTTATTTATTGATATATTTGTGATGTATTGCTTCAAATATTCCTCTTTGAGTCTTTATATTGCGTTTTTAAGCCAAAATACCTGAAAAACAATAAAAATACCCGTGATTCCGAAAAAGACAAATTTATATAAATATATGATAAAACATATAAATATATGTATTTTTAATCAATTACAGTACATAAAATCATGGTTATTTTAGTGCTTTTTGAGCACTCATCAGATACCAAATGATGCGAAATGTTTTGGCGCACAACCTTGGAATCAAAGAACCAAAAGGAATAAGAAAGATTGAATTGCTAAGAAGGTGGTTAGGAAGATCAAATTCGTTTCCTGCAGGGGAAGAACCTAAAACAAAGCAATATTGTGCGACGAAATTGTAAGATGTCAGAAAATAGTATAAAAGATGAAATTTGGGTTCGAGAACACGGAGAACTAATATATTGCTTCTGTTTGTTTTTATTAATCGAGAATAGCTTCCATTTAATCTCTTATAATAGTTTTTTCGATTCACAGTTTAAATGTAATAAGGATTTAAAGTGGCCACCATAATTAATAATTTTTTTTAATTGAAAAAATTAGTAACTCCCTTGTTTTTTCAAAGAACAAAGATAGGTTGAAAACTGAAAAACAAAGAACATGAAAAAGATACAAAGAATTAAAAGAAAAGTATGAATTAAATTTTAAGGACGAAAATAATGATAACAACATTAAAATAAAGAACAAACTTTAGGGACCAAAGTTCTTTCTTTTTTTGTGATTTGTTACTTATGAAATCAAAAAACAATCAAAGGCCAAAAACTTTAAAATTAAAATTGAAAAAAGTGATATATTAATCTAGATTACCAATTATTAGCAACCATAGTTTTGATACCAAATGATGCGAAATTGTTTGGCGCACAACATTGGAACCCAAGAACCAAAAGGAATAACAAAGATTCAATTGCTAAGAAGGTGGTTAGGAAGATCAAATTGGCATCCTACAGGGGAAGTACCAAAAACAAAGCAATATTGTGCGACGAAATTGTAACACATCAGAAAATAGTATAAAAGATGAAATTTGGGTTCGAGAACACGGAGAACTAATATATTGCTTCTATATGTTTTTAGGAATCGAAAAGAGCATCCATTTCATGTATTATAATAGTTATTATGATTCACTATTTAAATGTAATAATGGTTTAAAGTGGCAACCATATTTAATAATTTGTTTTAATTGCAAAAATTAGTAACTCGCATGTTTTTCAAAGACCAAAGATAGGTTTAAAACTGAAAACAAAAAACATGAAAAAGATACAAAGAATTAAAAGAAATGAACGAATTAAATTTTAAGGATGAAAATAATGACAACAACATTAAAATAAAGAACAAACTTCAGGGACCAAAGTTCTTTCTTGTTTTGTGATTTGTTACTTATGAAAACAAAAAACAGTCAAAGGCCAAAGACTTTAAAATTAAAATTCAAAAAATTGATATATCAAGCTAGATAACCAATTATTAGCAACCATAGTTTTGATACCAAATGATGGGAAATTTTTTGGCGCACAACCTTGGAACCCAAGAACCAAAAGGAATAAGAAAGATTGAATTGCTAAGAAGCTGGTTAGGAATATCAAATTCGTTTCCTGAAGGGCAAGAACCAAAAACAAAGGAATATTGTGCGACGAAATTGTAAGACGTCAGAAAATAGTATAAAAGATGAAATTTGGGTTCGAGAACACGGAGTACTAATATATTGGTTCTTTTTGTTATTATTAATCGAGAATAGCATCCATTTAATATCTTATAATAGTTTTTTCGATTCACATTTTAAATGTAATAAGGGTTTAAAGTGGCAACCATAATTAATAATTTTTTTTAATTGAAAAAATTAGTAAATCCCTTGTTTTTTCAAAGAACAAAGATAGGTTGAAAACAGAAAACAAAGAACATGAAAAAGATACAAAGAATTAAAAGAAAAGTACAAATTAAATTTTAAGGACGAAAATAATGATAACAACATTAAAATAAAGAACAAACTTTAGGGACCAAGGTTCTTTCTTTTTTTATGATTTGATACTTATGAAAACAAAAGACAAACAAAGTCCAAAAACTTTAAAATTAAAATTCAAAAAGTTCATATATCAAGCTAGATAACCAATTATTAGAACCATGGTTTTGATACCAAATGATGGGAAATGTTTTGGCGCACAACCTTGGAATCAAAGAACCAAAAGGAATAAGAAAGATTGAATTGCTAAGAAGGTGGTTAGGAAGATCAAATTCGTTTCCTGCAGGGCAAGAACCTAAAACAAAGCAATATTGTGCGACGAAATTGTAAGATGTCAGAAAATAGTATAAAAGATGAAATTTGGGTTTGAGAACACGGAGAACTAATATATTGCTTCTGTTTGTTTTTATTAATCGAGAATAGCTTCCATTTAATCTCTTATAATAGTTTTTTCGATTCACAGTTTAAATGTAATAAGGGTTTAAAGTGGCCACCATAATTAATAATTTTTTTTAATTGAAAAAATTAGTCACTCCCTTGTTTTTTCAAAGAACAAAGATAGGTTGAAAACTGAAAAACAAAGAACATGAAAAAGATACAAAGAATTAAAAGAAAAGCACGAATTATATTTTAAGGACGAAAATAATGATAACAAAATTAAAACAAAGAACAAACTTTAGGGTCCAAATTTTTTTCTATTTTTATGATTTGTTATTTATGAAAACAAAAGACACACAAAGTCCAAAAACTTTAAAATTAAAATTCTAAAAGTTCATATATCAAGCTAGATAACCAATTATTAGCAACCATGGTTTTGATACCAAATGATGCGAAATGTTTTGGCGCACAACATTGGAACCCAAGAACCAAAAGGTATAAGAAAGATTGAATTGCTAAGAAGGTGGTTAGGAAGATCAAATTGGTATCCTACAGGGCAAGTACCAAAAACAAAGGAATATTGTGCGACGAAATTGTAAGACGTCAGAAAATAGTATAAAAAATAAATTTGGTATCGAGAACACGGAGAACTAATATATTGCTTCTATATGTTTTTAGGAATCGAAAAGAGCATCCATTTCATGAATTATAATAGTTATTATGATTCACTGTTTAAATGTAATAATGGTTTAAAGTGGCAACCATATTTAATAATTTGGTTTAATTGCAAAAATTAGTAACTCGCATGTTTTTTCAAAGACCAAAGATAGGTTGAAAACTGAAAACAAAAAACATGAAAAAGATACAAAGAATTAAAAGAAAAGAACGAATTAAATTTTAAGGATGAAAATAATGACAACAACATTAAAATAAAGAACAAACTTCAGGGACCAAAGTTCTTTCTTGTTTTGTGATTAGTTACTTATGAAAACAAAAAATAGTCAAAGGCCAAAAACTTTAAAATTAAAATTCAAAAAATTGATATATCAAGCTAGATAACCAATTATTAGCAACCATGGTTTTGATACCAAATGATGGGAAATTTTTTGGCGCACAACCTTGGAACCCAAGAAGCAAAAGGAAAAAAGAAAGATTGAATTGCTAAGAAGCTGGTTAGGAATATCAAATTCGTTTCCTGAAGGGCAAGAACCAAAAACAAAGGAATATTGTGCGACGAAATTGTAAGACGTCAGAAAATAGTATAAAAGATGAAATTTGGGTTCGAGAACACGGAGTACTAATACATTGGTTCTTTTTGTTTTTATTAATCGAGAATAGCTTCCATTTAATCTCTTATAATAGTTATTATGATTCACTGTTTAAATGTAATAATGGTTTAAAGTGGCAACCATATTTAATAATTTGGTTTAATTGCAAAAATTAGTAATTCGCATGTTTTTTCAAAGACCAAAGATAGGTTGAAAACTGAAAACAAAGAACATGAAAAAGATACCAAGAATTAAAAGAAAAGTACAAATTAAATTTTAAGGACGAAAATAATGATAACAACATTAAAATAAAGAACAAACTTTAGGGACCAAGGTTCTTTCTTTTTTTATGATTTGATACTTATGAAAAAAAAAGACAAACAAAGTCCAAAAACTTTAAAATTAAAATTCAAAAAGTTCATATATCAAGCTAGATAACCAATTATTAGCAACCATGGTTTTGATACCAAATGATGCGAAATGTTTTGGCGCACAACCTTGGAATCAAAGAACCAAAAGGAATAAGAAAGATTGAATTGCTAAGAAGGTGGTTAGGAAGATCAAATTCGTTTCCTGCAGGGCAAGAACCTAAAACAAAGCAATATTGTGCGACGAAATTGTAATATGTCAGAAAATAGTATAAAAGATGAAATTTGGGTTCGAGAACACGGAGAACTAATATATTGCTTCTGTTTGTTTTTATTAATCGAGAATAGCTTCCATTTAATCTCTTATAATAGTTTTTTCGATTCACAGTTTAAATGTAATAAGGGTTTAAAGTGGCCACCATAATTAATAATTTTTTTTAATTGAAAAAATTAGTAACTCCCTTGTTTTTTCAAAGAACAAAGATAGGTTGAAAACTGAAAAACAAAGAACATGAAAAAGATACAAAGAATTAAAAGAAAAGTATGAATTAAATTTTAAGGACGAAAATAATGATAACAACATTAAAATAAAGAACAAACTTTAGGGACCAAAGTTCTTTCTTTTTTTGTGATTTGTTACTTATGAAATCAAAAAACAATCAAAGGCCAAAACTTTAAAATTAAAATTGAAAAAAGTGATATATTAATCTAGATAACCAATTATTAGCAACCATGGTTTTGATACCAAATGATGCGAAATTGTTTGGCGCACAACATTGGAACCGAAGAACCAAAAGGAATAACAAAGATTGAATTGCTAAGAAGGTGGTTAGGAAGATCAAATTGGTATCCTACAGGGGAAGTACCAAAAACAAAGCAATATTGTGCGACGAAATTGTAACACATCAGAAAATAGTATAAAAGATGAAATTTGGGTTCGAGAACACGGAGAACTAATATATTGCTTCTATATGTTTTTAGGAATCGAAAAGAGCATCCATTTCATGTATTATAATAGTTATTATGATTCACTGTTTAAATGTAATAATGGTTTAAAGTGGCAACCATATTTAATAATTTGTTTTAATTGCAAAAATTAGTAACTCGCATGTTTTTTCAAAGACCAAAGATAGGTTGAAAACTGAAAACAAAAACCATGAAAAAGACAAAGAATTAAAAGAAAAGAACGAATTAAATTTTAAGGAGGAAAATAGTGACAACAATATTAAAATAAAGGACAAACTTTAGGGAACAAAGTTCTTTCTTGTTTTTGGATTTGTTTCTTATGAAAACAAAAAACAGTCAAAGGCCAAAAAATTTAAAATTAAAATTCAAAAAATTGATATATCAAGCTTGATACCCAATTTTCAGACACCAGGGTTTTGATACCAAATGATGCAAAAGTTTTAGGCGCACAACATTGGGACCAAAGAACAAAAAGGAATAAGAAATATTGAATCCCTAAGAAGGTGGTTATGAAGATCAAATTGGTGTCCTAAAGGGCAAGAACCAAAAACAAAGCAATATTTTGATACGAAATTCTAAGAGGTCAGAAAATAGTGTACAAGATCAAATTTGGGTGCGAGAACCCGGAGAACTAATATATTTCTTCTGTATGTTTTTAGGAATCGAAAAGAGCATCCATTTCATGTATTATAATAGTTATTATGATTCACAGTTTAAATGTAATAATGGTTTAAAGTGGCAACCATATTTAATAATTTGTTTTAATTGCAAAAATTAGTAACTCGCATGTTTTTTCAAAGACCAAGATAGGATGAAAACTGAAAACAAAAAACATGAAAAAGATACAAAGAATTAAAACAAAAGAACGAATTAAATTTTAAGGATGAAAATAATGACAACAACATTAAAATAAAGAACAAACTTCAGGGACCAAAGTTCTTTCTTGTTTTGTGATTTGTTACTTATGAAAACAAAATACAGTCAAAGGTTGAAAACTTTAAAATTAAAATTCAAAAAATTGATATATCAACTTGATACAAAATTTTCAGAAACCAGGGTTTTGATACCAAATGATGCAAAAGTTTTAGGCACACGACATTGGAACCAAAGAACTAAAAGGAATAAGAAATATTAAATCCCTAAGAAGGTGGTTATGAAGATCAAATTGGTATCCTAAAAGGCAAGAACCAAAACCAAGCAATATTTTGCCACGAAATTGTAAGACGTCAGAAAATAGTGTAAAAGATGAAATTTGGGTGCGAGAACCCGGAGAACTAATATATTTCTTCTGTATGTTTTTAGGAATCGAAAAGAGCATCCATTTCATGTATTATAATAGTTATTATGATTCACAGTTTAAATGTAATAATGGTTTAAAGTGGCAACCATATTTAATAATTTGTTTTAATTGCAAAAATTAGTAAGTCGCATGTTTTTTCAAAGACCAAAGATAGGTTGAAAACTGAAAACAAAAAACATGAAAAAGATACAAAGAATTAAAAGAAAAGAACGAATTAAATTTTAAGGATGAAAATAATGACAACAACTTTAAAATAAAGAACAAACTTCAGGGACCAAAGTTCTTTCTTGTTTTGTGATTTTTTACTTATGAAAACAAAAAACAGTCAAAGGCCAAAAACTTTAAAATTAAAATTCAAAAAATAGATATATCAAGCTAGATAACCAATTATTAGCAACCATGGTTTTGATACCAAATGATGCCAAAATTTTAGGCGCACAACATTGGAACCCAAGAACCAAAAGGAATAAGAAAGATTGAATTGCTAAGAAGGTGGTCAGCAAGATCAAATTGGTATCCTACAGGGCAAGTACCAAAAACAAAGCAATATTTTGCGACGAAATTGTAAGACGTCAGAAAATAGTATAAAAGATGAAATTTGGGTTCGAGAACACGGAGAACTAATATATTGCTTCTATATGTTTTTAGGAATCGAAAAGAGCATCCATTTAATGTATTATAATAGTTATTATGATTCATAGTTTAAATGTAATAATGGTTTAAAGTGGCAACCATATTTAATAATTTGTTTTAATTGCAAAAATTAGTAACTCGCATGTTTTTTCAAAGACCAAAGATAGGTTGAAAACTGAAAACAAAAAACATGAAAAAGATACAAAGAATTAAAAGAAAAGAACGAATTAAATTTTAAGGAGGAAAATAGTGACAACAATATTAAAATAAAGGACAAACTTTAGGGACCAAAGTTCTTTCTTGTTTTGTGATTTGTTTCTTATGAAAACAAAAAACAGTCAAAGGCCAAAAACTTTAAAATTAAAATTCAAAAAATTGATATATCAAGCTTGATACCCAATTTTCAGAAACCAGGGTTTTGATACCAAATGATGCAAAAGTTTTAGGCACACGACATTGGAACCAAAGAACTAAAAGGAATAAGAAATATTGAATCCCTAAGAAGGTGGTTATGAAGATCAAATTGGTATCCTAAAGGGCAAGAACCAAAAACAAAGCAATATTTTGCCACGAAATTGTAAGACAGTAGAAAATAGTGTACAAGATGAAATTTGGGTGCGAGAACCCGGAGAACTAATATATTTCTTCTGTATGTTTTTAGGGATCGAAAAGAGCATCCATTTCATGTATTATAATAGTTATTATGATTCACAGTTTAAATGTAATAATGGTTTAAAGTGGCAACCATATTTAATAATTTGTTTTAATTGCAAAAATTAGTAACTCGCATATTTTTTCAAAGACCAAAGATAGGTTGAAAACTAAAAACAAAAAACATGAAAAAGATACAAAGAATTAAAAGAAAAGAACGATTTAAATTTTAAGGAGGAAAATAGTGACAACAATATTAAAATAAAGGACAAACTTTAGGGACCAAAGTTCTTTCTTGTTTTGTGATTTGTTTCTTATGAAAACAAAAAGCAGTCAAAGCCCAAAAACTTTAAAATTAAAATTCAAAAAATTGATATATCAAGCTTGATACAAAATTTTCAGAAACCAGGGTTTTGATACCAAATGATGCAAAAGTTTTAGGCACATGACATTGGAACCAAAGAACTAAAAGGAATAAGAAATATTGAATCCCTAAGAAGGTGGTTATGATGATCAAATTGGTATCCTAAAGGGCATGAACCAAAACGAAGCAATATTTTGCCACGAAATTGTAAGACGTCAGAAAATAGTGTAAAAGATGAAATTTGGGTGCGAGAACCCGTAGAACTATTATATTTCTTCTGTATGTTTTTAGGAATCGAAAAGAGCATCCATTTCATGTATTATAATAGTTATTATGATTCATAGTTTAAATTTAATAATGGTTTAAAGTGGCAACCATATTTAATAATTTGTTTTAATTGCAAAAATTAGTAAGTCGCATGTTTTTTCAAAGACCAAAGATAGGTTGAAAACTGAAAACAAAAAACATGAAAAAAGATACAAAGAATTAAAAGAAAAGAACGAATTAAATTTTAAGGATGAAAATAATGACAACAACATTAAAATAAAAAACAAACTTCAGGGACCAAAGTTCTTTCTTGTTTTGTGATTTGTTACTTATGAAAACAAAATACAGTCAAAGGTTGAAAACTTTAAAATTAAAATTCAAAAAATTGATATATCAAGCTTGATACAAAATTTTCAGAAACCAGTGTTTTGATACCAAATGACGCAAAAGTTTTAGGCACACGAAATTGGAACCAAAGAACTAAAAGGTATAAGAAATATGGAATCCCTAAGAAGGTGGTTATGAAGATCAAATTGCTATCCTAAAGGGCAAGAACCAAAAACAAAGCAATATTTTGCCACGAAATTCTACGACGTCAGAAAATAGTGTAAAAGATGAAATTTGGGTGCGAGAACCCGGAGAACTAATATATTTCTTCTGTATGCTTTTAGGAATCGAAAAGAGCATCCATTTCATGTATTATAATAGTTATTATGATTCACAGTTTAAATGTAATAATGGTTTAAAGTGGCAACCATATTTAATAATTTGTTTTAATTGCAAAAATTAGTAAGTCGCATGTTTTTTCAAAGACCAAAGATAGGTTGAAAACTGAAAACAAAAAACATGAAAAAGATACAAAGAATTAAAAGAAAAGAACGAATTAAATTTTAAGGAAGAAAATAATGACAACAACATTAAAATAAAGAACAAACTTCAGGGACCAAAGTTCTTTCTTGTTTTGTGATTTATTACTTATGAAAACAAAAAACAGTCAAAGGCCAAAAACTTTAAAATTAAAATTCAAAAAATTGATATATCAAGCTAGATAACCAATTATTAGCAACCATGGTTTTGATACCAAATGA
This sequence comes from Hippophae tibetana, assembly GCA_037013495.1. Taxonomy (NCBI): domain Eukaryota; kingdom Viridiplantae; phylum Streptophyta; class Magnoliopsida; order Rosales; family Elaeagnaceae; genus Hippophae; species Hippophae tibetana. The sequence continues at coordinate 47,289,887 of CM072807.1, forward strand.
TGCCAAAATTTTAGGCGCACAACATTGGAACCCAAGAACCAAAAGGAATAAGAAAGATTGAATTGCTAAGAAGGTGGTTAGGAAGATCAAATTGGTATCCTACATGGGAAGTACCAAAAACAAAGCAGTATTGTGCAACGAAATTGTAACACATTAGAAAATAGTATAAAAGATGAAATTTGGGTTCGAGAACACGGAGAACTAATATATTGCTTCTATATGTTTTTAATAATCGAAAAGAGCATCCATTTCATGTATTATAATAGTTATTATGATTCACAGTTTAAATGTAATAATGGTTTAAAGTGGCAACCATATTTAATAATTTGTTTTAATTGCAAAAATTAGTAACTCGCATGTTTTTTCAAAGACCAAAAATAGGTTGCAAACTGAAAACAAAAAACATGAAAAAGATACAAAGAATGGAGAGAAAAAAACGAATTAAATTTTAAGGAGGAAAATAGTGACAACAATATTAAAATAAAGGACAAACTTTAGGGACCAAAGTTCTTTCTTGTTTTGTAATTTGTTTCTTATGAAAACAAAAAACAGTCAAAGGCCAAAAACTTTAAAATTAAAATTCAAAAAATTGAGATATCAAGCTTGATACCCAATTTTCAGAAACCAGGGTTTTGATACCAAATGATACAAAAGTTTTAGGCGCACAACATTGGAACAAAAGAACTAAAAGGAATAAGAAATATTGAATGCCTAAGAAGGTGGTTATGAAGATCAAATTGGTATCCTACAGGGCAAGTACCAAAAACAAAGCAATATTTTGCGACGAAATTGTAAGACGTCAGAAAATAGTATAAAAGATGAAATTTGGGTTCGAGAACACGGAGAACTAATATATTGCTTCTATATGTTTTTAGGAATCGAAAAGAGCATCCATTTAATGTATTATAATAGTTATTATGATTCACAGTTTAAATGTAATAATGGTTTAAAGTGGCAACCACATTTAATAATTTGTTTTAATTGCAAAAATTAGTAACTCGCATGTTTTTTCAAAGACCAAAGATAGGTTGAAAACTGAAAACCAAAAACCTGAAAAAGATACAAAGAATTAAAACAAAAGAACGAATTAAATTTTAAGGATGAAAATAATGACAACAACTTTAAAATAAAGAACAAACTTCAGGGACCAAAGTTCTTTCTTGTTTTGTGATTTTTTACTTATGAAAACAAAAAATAGTCAAAGGCCAAAAACTTTAAAATTAAAATTCAAAAAATAGATATATCAAGCTAGATAACCAATTATTAGCAACCATGGTTTTGATACCAAATGATGCCAAAATTTTAGGCGCACAACATTGGAACCCAAGAACCAAAAGGAATAAGAAAGATTGAATTGCTAAGAAGGTGGTTAGCAAGATCAAATTGGTATCCTACATTGGAAGTACCAAAAACAAAGCAGTATTGTGCGACGAAATTGTAACACATTAGAAAATAGTATAAAAGATGAAATTTGGGTTCGAGAACACGGAGAACTAATATATTGCTTCTATATGTTTTTAATAATCGAAAAGAGCATCCATTTCATGTATTATAATAGTTATTATGATTCACAGTTTAAATGTAATAATGGTTTAAAGTGGCAACCATATTTAATAATTTGTTTTAATTGCAAAAATTAGTAACTCGCATGTTTTTTCAAAGACCAAAAATAGGTTGCAAACTGAAAACAAAAAACATGAAAAAGATACAAAGAATGGAGAGAAAAAAACGAATTAAATTTTAAGGAGGAAAATAGTGACAACAATATTAAAATAAAGGACAAACTTTAGGGACCAAAGTTCTTTCTTGTTTTGTAATTTGTTTCTTATGAAAACAAAAAACAGTCAAAGGCCAAAAACTTTAAAATTAAAATTCAAAAAATTGAGATATCAAGCTTGATACCCAATTTTCAGAAACCAGGGTTTTGATACCAAATGATACAAAAGTTTTAGGCGCACAACATTGGAACCAAAGAACTAAAAGGAATAAGAAATATTGAATGCCTAAGAAGGTGGTTATGAAGATCAAATTGGTATCCTACAGGGCAAGTACCAAAAACAAAGCAATATTTTGCGACGAAATTGTAAGACGTCAGAAAATAGTATAAAAGATGAAATTTGGGTTCGAGAACACGGAGAACTAATATATTGCTTCTATATGTTTTTAGGAATCGAAAAGAGCATCCATTTAATGTATTATAATAGTTATTATGATTCACAGTTTAAATGTAATAATGGTTTAAAGTGGCAACCACATTTAATAATTTGTTTTAATTGCAAAAATTAGTAACTCGCATGTTTTTTCAAAGACCAAAGATAGGTTGAAAACTGAAAACCAAAAACCTGAAAAAGATACAAAGAATTAAAACAAAAGAACGAATTAAATTTTAAGGATGAAAATAATGACAACAACTTTAAAATAAAGAACAAACTTCAGGGACCAAAGTTCTTTCTTGTTTTGTGATTTTTTACTTATGAAAACAAAAAATAGTCAAAGGCCAAAAACTTTAAAATTAAAATTCAAAAAATAGATATATCAAGCTAGATAACCAATTATTAGCAACCATGGTTTTGATACCAAATGATGCCAAAATTTTAGGCGCACAACATTGGAACCCAAGAACCAAAAGGAATAAGAAAGATTGAATTGCTAAGAAGGTGGTTAGCAAGATCAAATTGGTATCCTACAGGGCAAGTACCAAAAACAAAGCAATATTTTGCGACAAAATTGTAAGACGACAGAAAATAGTATAAAAGATGAAATTTGGGTTCGAGAACACGGAGAAGTAATATATTGCTTCTATATGTTTTTAGGAATCCAAAAGAGCATCCATTTCATGTATTATAATAGTTATTATGATTCACAGTTTAAATGTAATAATGGTTTAAAGTGGCAACCATATTTAATAATTTGTTTTAATTGCAAAAATTAGTAACTCGCATGTTTTTTCAAAGACCAAAGATAGGTTGAAAACTGAAAACAAAAAACATGAAAAAGATACAAAGAATTAAAAGAAAAGAACGAATTAAATTTTAAGGAGGAAAATAGTGACAACAATATTAAAATAAAGGACAAACTTTAGGGACCAAAGTTCTTTCTTGTTTTGTGATTTGTTTCTTATGAAAACAAAAAACAGTCAAAGGCCAAAAACTTTAAAATTAAAATTCAAAAAATTGATATATCAAGCTTGATACCCAATTTTCAGAAACCAGGGTTTTGATACCAAATGATGCAAAAGTTTTAGGCACACGACATTGGAACCAAAGAACTAAAAGGAATAAGAAATATTGAATCCCTAAGAAGGTGGTTATGAAGATCAAATTGGTATCCTAAAGGGCAAGAACCAAAAACAAAGCAATATTTTGCCACGAAATTGTAAGACAGTAGAAAATAGTGTACAAGATGAAATTTGGGTGCGAGAACCCGGAGAACTAATATATTTCTTCTGTATGTTTTTAGGGATCGAAAAGAGCATCCATTTCATGTATTATAATAGTTATTATGATTCACAGTTTAAATGTAATAATGGTTTAAAGTGGCAACCATATTTAATAATTTGTTTTAATTGCAAAAATTAGTAACTCGCATATTTTTTCAAAGACCAAAGATAGGTTGAAAACTAAAAACAAAAAACATGAAAAAGATACAAAGAATTAAAAGAAAAGAACGAATTAAATTTTAAGGAAGAAAATAATGACAACAACATTAAAATAAAGAACAAACTTCAGGGACCAAAGTTCTTTCTTGTTTTGTGATTTGTTACTTATGAAAACAAAAAACAGTCAAAGGCCAAAAACTTTAAAATTAAAATTCAAAAAATTGATATATCAAGCTAGATAACCAATTATTAGCAACCATGGTTTTGATACCAAATGATGCCAAAATTTTAGGCGCACAACATTGGAACCCAAGAACCAAAAGGAATAAGAAAGATTGAATTGCTAAGAAGGTGGTTAGGAAGATCAAATTGGTATCCTACATGGGAAGTACCAAAAACAAAGCAGTATTGTGCGACGAAATTGTAACACATTAGAAAATAGTATAAAAGATGAAATTTGGGTTCGAGAACACGGAGAACTAATATATTGCTTCTATATGTTTTTAATAATCGAAAAGAGCATCCATTTCATGTATTATAATAGTTATTATGATTCACAGTTTAAATGTAATAATGGTTTAAAGTGGCAACCATATTTAATAATTTGTTTTAATTGCAAAAATTAGTAACTCGCATGTTTTTTCAAAGACCAAAAATAGGTTGCAAACTGAAAACAAAAAACATGAAAAAGATACAAAGAATGGAGAGAAAAAAACGAATTAAATTTTAAGGAGGAAAATAGTGACAACAATATTAAAATAAAGGACAAACTTTAGGGACCAAAGTTCTTTCTTGTTTTGTAATTTGTTTCTTATGAAAACAAAAAACAGTCAAAGGCCAAAAACTTTAAAATTAAAATTCAAAAAATTGAGATATCAAGCTTGATACCCAATTTTCAGAAACCAGGGTTTTGATACCAAATGATACAAAAGTTTTAGGCGCACAACATTGGAACCAAAGAACTAAAAGGAATAAGAAATATTGAATGCCTAAGAAGGTGGTTATGAAGATCAAATTGGTATCCTACAGGGCAAGTACCAAAAACAAAGCAATATTTTGCGACGAAATTGTAAGACGTCAGAAAATAGTATAAAAGATGAAATTTGGGTTCGAGAACACGGAGAACTAATATATTGCTTCTATATGTTTTTAGGAATCGAAAAGAGCATCCATTTAATGTATTATAATAGTTATTATGATTCACAGTTTAAATGTAATAATGGTTTAAAGTGGCAACCACATTTAATAATTTGTTTTAATTGCAAAAATTAGTAACTCGCATGTTTTTTCAAAGACCAAAGATAGGTTGAAAACTGAAAACCAAAAACCTGAAAAAGATACAAAGAATTAAAACAAAAGAACGAATTAAATTTTAAGGATGAAAATAATGACAACAACTTTAAAATAAAGAACAAACTTCAGGGACCAAAGTTCTTTCTTGTTTTGTGATTTTTTACTTATGAAAACAAAAAATAGTCAAAGGCCAAAAACTTTAAAATTAAAATTCAAAAAATAGATATATCAAGCTAGATAACCAATTATTAGCAACCATGGTTTTGATACCAAATGATGCCAAAATTTTAGGCGCACAACATTGGAACCCAAGAACCAAAAGGAATAAGAAAGATTGAATTGCTAAGAAGGTGGTTAGCAAGATCAAATTGGTATCCTACAGGGCAAGTACCAAAAACAAAGCAATATTTTGCGACAAAATTGTAAGACGACAGAAAATAGTATAAAAGATGAAATTTGGGTTCGAGAACACGGAGAAGTAATATATTGCTTCTATATGTTTTTAGGAATCCAAAAGAGCATCCATTTCATGTATTATAATAGTTATTATGATTCACAGTTTAAATGTAATAATGGTTTAAAGTGGCAACCATATTTAATAATTTGTTTTAATTGCAAAAATTAGTAACTCGCATGTTTTTTCAAAGACCAAAGATAGGTTGAAAACTGAAAACAAAAAACATGAAAAAGATACAAAGAATTAAAAGAAAAGAACGAATTAAATTTTAAGGAGGAAAATAGTGACAACAATATTAAAATAAAGGACAAACTTTAGGGACCAAAGTTCTTTCTTGTTTTGTGATTTGTTTCTTATGAAAACAAAAAACAGTCAAAGGCCAAAAACTTTAAAATTAAAATTCAAAAAATTGATATATCAAGCTTGATACCCAATTTTCAGAAACCAGGGTTTTGATACCAAATGATGCAAAAGTTTTAGGCACACGACATTGGAACCAAAGAACTAAAAGGAATAAGAAATATTGAATCCCTAAGAAGGTGGTTATGAAGATCAAATTGGTATCCTAAAGGGCAAGAACCAAAAACAAAGCAATATTTTGCCACGAAATTGTAAGACAGTAGAAAATAGTGTACAAGATGAAATTTGGGTGCGAGAACCCGGAGAACTAATATATTTCTTCTGTATGTTTTTAGGGATCGAAAAGAGCATCCATTTCATGTATTATAATAGTTATTATGATTCACAGTTTAAATGTAATAATGGTTTAAAGTGGCAACCATATTTAATAATTTGTTTTAATTGCAAAAATTAGTAACTCGCATATTTTTTCAAAGACCAAAGATAGGTTGAAAACTAAAAACAAAAAACATGAAAAAGATACAAAGAATTAAAAGAAAAGAACGAATTAAATTTTAAGGAGGAAAATAGTGACAACAATATTAAAATAAAGGACAAACTTTAGGGACCAAAGTTCTTTCTTGTTTTGTGATTTGTTTCTTATGAAAACAAAAAGCAGTCAAAGCCCAAAAACTTTAAAATTAAAATTCAAAAAATTGATATATCAAGCTTGATACAAAATTTTCAGAAACCAGGGTTTTGATACCAAATGATGCAAAAGTTTTAGGCACATGACATTGGAACCAAAGAACTAAAAGGAATAAGAAATATTGAATCCCTAAGAAGGTGGTTATGATGATCAAATTGGTATCCTAAAGGGCATGAACCAAAACGAAGCAATATTTTGCCACGAAATTGTAAGACGTCAGAAAATAGTGTAAAAGATGAAATTTGGGTGCGAGAACCCGGAGAACTAATATATTTCTTCTGTATGTTTTTAGGAATCGAAAAGAGCATCCATTTCATGTATTATAATAGTTATTATGATTCACAGTTTAAATTTAATAATGGTTTAAAGTGGCAACCATATTTAATAATTTGTTTTAATTGCAAAAATTAGTAAGTCGCATGTTTTTTCAAAGACCAAAGATAGGTTGAAAACTGAAAACAAAAAACATGAAAAAAGATACAAAGAATTAAAAGAAAAGAACGAATTAAATTTTAAGGATGAAAATAATGACAACAACATTAAAATAAAAAACAAACTTCAGGGACCAAAGTTCTTTCTTGTTTTTTGATTTGTTACTTATGAAAACAAAATACAGTCAAAGGTTGAAAACTTTAAAATTAAAATTCAAAAAATTGATATATCAAGCTTGATACAAAATTTTCAGAAACCAATGTTTTGATACCAAATGACGCAAAAGTTTTAGGCACACGAAATTGGAACCAAAGAACTAAAAGGTATAAGAAATATGGAATCCCTAAGAAGGTGGTTATGAAGATCAAATTGCTATCCTAAAGGGCAAGAACCAAAAACAAAGCAATATTTTGCCACGAAATTCTAAGACGTCAGAAAATAGTGTAAAAGATGAAATTTGGGTGCGAGAACCCGGAGAACTAAAATATTTCTTCTGTATGCTTTTAGGAATGGAAAAGAGCATCCATTTCATGTATTATAATAGTTATTTTGATTCACAGTTTAAATGTAATAATGGTTTAAAGTGGCAACCATATTTAATAATTTGTTTTAATTGCAAAAATTAGTAAGTCGCATGTTTTTTCAAAGACCAAAGATAGGTTGAAAACTGAAAACAAAAAACATGAAAAAGATACAAAGAATTAAAAGAAAAGAACGAATTAAATTTTAAGGATGAAAATAATGACAACAACATTAAAATAAAGAACAAACTTCAGGGACCAAAGTTCTTTCTTGTTTTGTGATTTGTTACTTATGAAAACAAAAAACAGTCAAAGGCCAAAAACTTTAAAATTAAAATTCAAAAAATTGATATATCAAGCTAGATAACCAATTATTAGCAACCATGGTTTTGATACCAAATGATGCCAAAATTTTAGGCGCACAACATTGGAACCCAAGAACCAAAAGGAATAAGAAAGATTGAATTGCTAAGAAGGTGGTTAGGAAGATCAAATTGGTATCCTACACGGGAAGTACCAAAAACAAAGCAGTATTGTGCGACGAAATTGTAACACATTAGAAAATAGTATAAAAGATGAAATTTGGGTTCGAGAACACGGAGAACTAATATATTGCTTCTATATGTTTTTAATAATCGAAAAGAGCATCCATTTCATGTATTATAATAGTTATTATGATTCACAGTTTAAATGTAATAATAGTTTAAAGTGGCAACCATATTTAATAATTTGTTTTAATTGCAAAAATTAGTAACTCGCATGTTTTTTCAAAGACCAAAAATAGGTTGCAAACTGAAAACAAAAAACATGAAAAAGATACAAAGAATGGAGAGAAAAAAACGAATTAAATTTTAAGGAGGAAAATAGTGACAACAATATTAAAATAAAGGACAAACTTTAGGGACCAAAGTTCTTTCTTGTTTTGTAATTTGTTTCTTATGAAAACAAAAAACAGTCAAAGGCCAAAAACTTTAAAATTAAAATTCAAAAAATTGAGATATCAAGCTTGATACCCAATTTTCAGAAACCAGGGTTTTGATACCAAACGATACAAAAGTTTTAGGCGCACAACATTGGAACCAAAGAACTAAAAGGAATAAGAAATATTGAATGCCTAAGAAGGTGGTTATGAAGATCAAATTGGTATCCTAAAGGGCAAGAACCAAAAACAAAGCAATATTTTGCCACGAAATTGTAAGACAGCAGAAAATAGTGTACAAGATGAAATTTGGGTGCGAGAACCCGGAGAACTAATATATTTCTTCTGTATGTTTTTAGGAATCGAAAAGAGCATCCATTTCATGTATTATAATAGTTATTATGATTCACAGTTTAAATGTAATAATGGTTTAAAGTGGCAACCATATTTAATAATTTGTTTTAATTGCAAAAATTAGTAAGTCGCATGTTTTTTCAAAGACCAAAGATAGGTTGAAAACTGAAAACAAAAAACATGAAAAAGATAAAAAGAATTAAAAGAAAAGAACGAATTAAATTTTAAGGATGAAAATAATAACAACAACATTAAAATAAAGAACAAACTTCAGGGACTAAAGTTCTTTCTTGTTTTGTGATTTGTTACTTATGAAAACAAAAAACAGTCAAAGGCCAAAAACTTTAAAATTAAAATTCAAAAAATTGATATATCAAGCTAGATAACCAATTATTAGAAACCATGGTTTTGATACCAAATGATGCCAAAATTTTAGGCGCACAACATTGGAACCCAAGAACCAAAAGGAGTAAGAAAGATTGAATTGCTAAGAAGGTGGTTAGGAAGATCAAATTGGTATCCTACATGGGAAGTACCAAAAACAAAGCAGTATTGTGCGACGAAATTGTAACACATCAGAAAATAGTATAAAAGATGAAATTTGGGTTCGAGACACGGAGAACTAATATATTGCTTCTGTATGCTTTTAGGAATCGAAAAGAGCATCCATTTCATGTATTATAATAGTTATTTTGATTCACAGTTTAAATGTAATAATGGTTTAAAGTGGCAACCATATTTAATAATTTGTTTTAATTGCAAAAATTAGTAAGTCGCATGTTTTTTCAAAGACCAAAGATAGGTTGAAAACTGAAAACAAAAAACATGAAAAAGATACAAAGAATTAAAAGAAAAGAACGAATTAAATTTTAAGGATGAAAATAATGACAACAACATTAAAATAAAGAACAAACTTCAGGGACCAAAGTTCTTTCTTGTTTTGTGATTTGTTACTTATGAAAACAAAAAACAGTCAAAGGCCAAAAACTTTAAAATTAAAATTCAAAAAATTGATATATCAAGCTAGATAACCAATTATTAGCAACCATGGTTTTGATACCAAATGATGCCAAAATTTTAGGCGCACAACATTGGAACCCAAGAACCAAAAGGAATAAGAAAGATTGAATTGCTAAGAAGGTGGTTAGGAAGATCAAATTGGTATCCTACATGGGAAGTACCAAAAACAAAGCAGTATTGTGCGACGAAATTGTAATACATTAGAAAATAGTATAAAAGATGAAATTTGGGTTCGAGAACACGGAGAACTAATATATTGCTTCTATATGTTTTTAATAATCGAAAAGTGCATCCATTTCATGTATTATAATAGTTATTATGATTCACAGTTTAAATGTAATAATGGTTTAAAGTGGCAACCATATTTAATAATTTGTTTTAATTGCAAAAATTAGTAACTCGCATGTTTTTTCAAAGACCAAAAATAGGTTGCAAACTGAAAACAAAAAACATGAAAAAGATACAAAGAATGGAGAGAAAAAAACGAATTAAATTTTAAGGAGGAAAATAGTGACAACAATATTAAAATAAAGGACAAACTTTAGGGACCAAAGTTCTTTATTGTTTTGTAATTTGTTTCTTATGAAAACAAAAAACAGTCAAAAGCCAAAAACTTTAAAATTAAAATTCAAAAAATTGAGATATCAAGCTTGATACCCAATTTTCAGAAACCAGGGTTTTGATACCAAACGATACAAAAGTTTTAGGCGCACAACATTGGAACCAAAGAACTAAAAGGAATAAGAAATATTGAATGCCTAAGAAGGTGGTTATGAAGATCAAATTGGTATCCTAAAGGGCAAGAACCAAAAACAAAGCAATATTTTGCCACGAAATTGTAAGACAGCAGAAAATAGTGTACAAGATGAAATTTGGGTGCGAGAACCCGGAGAACTAATATATTTCTTCTGTATGTTTTTAGGAATCGAAAAGAGCATCCATTTCATGTATTATAATAGTTATTATGATTCACAGTTTAAATGTAATAATGGTTTAAAGTGGCAACCATATTTAATAATTTGTTTTAATTGCAAAAATTAGTAAGTCGCATGTTTTTTCAAAGACCAAAGATAGGTTGAAAACTGAAAACAAAAAACATGAAAAAGATAAAAAGAATTAAAAGAAAAGAACGAATTAAATTTTAAGGATGAAAATAATAACAACAACATTAAAATAAAGAACAAACTTCAGGGACTAAAGTTCTTTCTTGTTTTGTGATTTGTTACTTATGAAAACAAAAAACAGTCAAAGGCCAAAAACTTTAAAATTAAAATTCAAAAAATTGATATATCAAGCTAGATAACCAATTATTAGCAACCATGGTTTTGATACCAAATGATGCCAAAATTTTAGGCGCACAACATTGGAACCCAAGAACCAAAAGGAGTAAGAAAGATTGAATTGCTAAGAAGGTGGTTAGGAAGATCAAATTGGTATCCTACATGGGAAGTACCAAAAACAAAGCAGTATTGTGCGACGAAATTGTAACACATCAGAAAATAGTATAAAAGATGAAATTTGGGTTCGAGAACACGGAGAACTAATATATTGCTTCTATATGTTTTTAGGAATCGAAAAGAGCATCCATTTCATGTATTATAATAGTTATTATGATTCACAGTTTAAATGTAATAATGGTTTACAGTGGCAACCATATTTAATAATTTGTTTTAATTGCAAAAATTAGTAACTCGCATGTTTTTTCAAAGACCAAAAATAGGTTGCAAACTGAAAACAAAAAACATGAAAAAGATACAAAGAATGGAGAGAAAAAAAAGAATTAAATTTTAAGGAGGAAAATAGTGACAACAATATTAAAATAAAGGACAAACTTTAGGGACCAAAGTTCTTTCTTGTTTTGTAATTTGTTTCTTATGAAAACAAAAAACAGTCAAAGGCCAAAAACTTTAAAATTAAAATTCAAAAAATTGAGATATCAAGCTTGATACCCAATTTTCAGAAACCAGGGTTTTGATACCAAATGATACAAAAGTTTTAGGCGCACAACATTGGAACCAAAGAACTAAAAGGAATAAGAAATATTGAATGCCTAAGAAGGTGGTTATGAAGATCAAATTGGTATCCTAAAGGGCAAGAACCAAAAACAAAGCAATATTTTGCCACGAAATTGTAAGACAGCAGAAAATAGTGTACAAGATGAAATTTGGGTGCGAGAACCCGGAGAACTAATATATTTCTTCTGTATGTTTTTAGGAATCGAAAAGAGCATCCATTTCATGTATTATAATAGTTATTATGATTCACAGTTTAAATGTAATAATGGTTTAAAGTGGCAACCATATTTAATAATTTGTTTTAATTGCAAAAATTAGTAAGTCGCATGTTTTTTCAAAGACCAAAGATAGGTTGAAAACTGAAAACAAAAAACATGAAAAAGATACAAAGAATTAAAAGAAAAGAACGAATTAAATTTTAAGGATGAAAATAATGACAACAACATGAAAATAAAGAACAAACTTCACGGACCAAAGTTCTTTCTTGTTTTGTGATTTGTTACTTATGAAAACAAAAAATAGTCAAAGGCCAAAAACTTTAAAATTAAAATTCAAAAAATTGATATATCAAGCTAGATAACCAATTATTAGCAACCATGGTTTTGATACCAAATGATGCCAAAATTTTAGGCGCACAACATTGGAACCCAAGAACCAAAAGGAGTAAGAAAGATTGAATTGCTAAGAAGGTGGTTAGGAAGATCAAATTGGTATCCTACATGGGAAGTACCAAAAACAAAGCAGTATTGTGCGACGAAATTGTAACACATCAGAAAATAGTATAAAAGATGAAATTTGGGTTCGAGAACACGGAGAACTAATATATTGCTTCTATATGTTTTTAGGAATCGAAAAGAGCATCCATTTCATGTATTATAATAGTTATTATGATTCACAGTTTAAATGTAATAATGGTTTACAGTGGCAACCATATTTAATAATTTGTTTTAATTGCAAAAATTAGTAACTCGCATGTTTTTTCAAAGACCAAAAATAGGTTGCAAACTGAAAACAAAAAACATGAAAAAGATACAAAGAATGGAGAGAAAAAAAAGAATTAAATTTTAAGGAGGAAAATAGTGACAACAATATTAAAATAAAGGACAAACTTTAGGGACCAAAGTTCTTTCTTGTTTTGTAATTTGTTTCTTATGAAAACAAAAAACAGTCAAAGGCCAAAAACTTTAAAATTAAAATTCAAAAAATTGAGATATCAAGCTTGATACCCAATTTTCAGAAACCAGGGTTTTGATACCAAATGATACAAAAGTTTTAGGCGCACAACATTGGAACCAAAGAACTAAAAGGAATAAGAAATATTGAATGCCTAAGAAGGTGGTTATGAAGATCAAATTGGTATCCTAAAGGGCAAGAACCAAAAACAAAGCAATATTTTGCCACGAAATTGTAAGACAGCAGAAAATAGTGTACAAGATGAAATTTGGGTGCGAGAACCCGGAGAACTAATATATTTCTTCTGTATGTTTTTAGGAATCGAAAAGAGCATCCATTTCATGTATTATAATAGTTATTATGATTCACAGTTTAAATGTAATAATGGTTTAAAGTGGCAACCATATTTAATAATTTGTTTTAATTGCAAAAATTAGTAAGTCGCATGTTTTTTCAAAGACCAAAGATAGGTTGAAAACTGAAAACAAAAAACATGAAAAAGATACAAAGAATTAAAAGAAAAGAACGAATTAAATTTTAAGGATGAAAATAATGACAACAACATGAAAATAAAGAACAAACTTCACGGACCAAAGTTCTTTCTTGTTTTGTGATTTGTTACTTATGAAAACAAAAAATAGTCAAAGGCCAAAAACTTTAAAATTAAAATTCAAAAAATTGATATATCAAGCTAGATAACCAATTATTAGCAACCATGGTTTTGATACCAAATGATGCCAAAATTTTAGGCGCACAACATTGGAACCCAAGAACCAAAACGAGTAAGAAAGATTGAATTGCTAAGAAGGTGGTTAGGAAGATCAAATTGGTATCCTACATGGGAAGTACCAAAAACAAAGCAGTATTGTGCGACGAAATTGTAACACATCAGAAAATAGTATAAAAGATGAAATTTGGGTTCGAGAACACGGAGAACTAATATATTGCTTCTATATGTTTTTAGGAATCGAAAAGAGCATCCATTTCATGTATTATAATAGTTATTATGATTCACAGTTTAAATGTAATAATGGTTTACAGTGGCAACCATATTTAATAATTTGTTTTAATTGCAAAAATTAGTAACTCGCATGTTTTTTCAAAGACCAAAAATAGGTTGCAAACTGAAAACAAAAAACATGAAAAAGATACAAAGAATGGAGAGAAAAAAACGAATTAAATTTTAAGGAGGAAAATAGTGACAACAATATTAAAATAAAGGACAAACTTTAGGGACCAAAGTTCTTTCTTGTTTTGTAATTTGTTTCTTATGAAAACAAAAAACAGTCAAAGGCCAAAAACTTTAAAATTAAAATTCAAAAAATTGAGATATCAAGCTTGATACCCAATTTTCAGAAACCAGGGTTTTGATACCAAATGATACAAAAGTTTTAGGCGCACAACATTGGAACCAAAGAACTAAAAGGAATAAAAAATATTGAATGCCTAAGAAGGTGGTTATGAAGATCAAATTGGTATCCTAAAGGGCAAGAACCAAAACCAAAGCAATATTTTGCCACGAAATTGTAAGACGTGAGAAAATAGTGTAAAAGATGAAATTTGGGTGCGAGAACCCGGAGAACTAATATATTTCTTCTATATGTTTTTAGGAATCGAAAAGAGCATCCATTTCATGTATTATAATAGTTATTATGATTCACAGTTTAAATGTAATAATGGTTTAAAGTGGCAACCATATTTAATAATTTGTTTTAATTGCAAAAATTAGTAACTCGCATGTTTTTTCAAAGACCAAAGATAGGTTGAAAACTGAAAACCAAAAACCTGAAAAAGATACAAAGAATTAAAACAAAAGAACGAATTAAATTTTAAGGATGAAAATAATGACAACAACTTTAAAATAAAGAACAAACTTCAGGGACCAAAGTTCTTTCTTGTTTTGTGATTTGTTACTTATGAAAACAAAAAATAGTCAAAGGCCAAAAACTTTAAAATTAAAATTCAAAAAATTGATATATCAGGCTAGATAACCAATTATTAGCAACCATGGTTTTGATACCAAATGATGCCAAAATTTTAGGCGCACATTGGAACCCAAGAACCAAAAGGAATAAGAAAGATTGAATTGCTAAGAAGGTGGTCAGCAAGATCAAAATGGTATCTGATGAACGAAAACCGGCATCGCCGATTCCCGCAAATACTTTGGTTTTAATATTTATAAAACTCTCGCAAGTGCACGAATCATTTCGTAGAAAATGATAAGTATACTCCCAAGGTCGATCTAAGGAAGGAATGTATGTGATTTTTAACTTATTATTCAACCTTTTAAAAACGAAATTAAATCCTAAACATCCTGTCACGATAGTTTGGTTTTTGTGTTCCTAATCTAATAACATAAAATAAAACATATATACAGATTAATTAAATATAATCTAAAATCATAAAAATAAACATAGATACAAATTCAAATAATTATCTAGAAATAAACATATATACGGATTCAATAAATGTTCATGCAAATTTTTATCATTTATATTAGCGGAGTATTTATGGATATAATAACTAAATTAATTATGCTTGCTCATATTAACTAGGTTATTAAAGATATAAATTGACATTTTATTGATTCTCTCTTTTTTATATAAATACCACCTTTGGTGGGGTTAGATATTCTTTGTTAACTAAACAAATCAATTAACACCTATGGGTGGGGTTGATAACTAATATGCTTAATTAAATTAATTCCTTTTTCTAAGAGATTGAAAATGAACCATTTAAATGCCACCTTTGGTGGGGTTAGACAGTTTAAACTTTATTCAAGGTGTCCAAATTAAACCTAAGAATTTAATTATCCGAGTACTAACTTTCAAGTTTTAAAACCACTATTGAAAACATGTTGTCAATACATTTTCTCATAATAATTCTTATAAAAACTTTTGAAATAGAGTTTCACTCTAACTACCGGGCGATTGTACCAACAAATAAAAGAGCACTACTCTAAATTAGACCGGATAACTAAACCTTAAAATCTAATTTTCGGGTTTAAGTTTGTAATGAAAAATAATATATTTCTCTCTAACATTCTTAATATAAAATCTTGAATAAAAACAAAATCAATTCATTTTAAAGATTTTTACCTATTTAATATTTCGCAAGCATAACAACGTCGTTATTACATCATTTTTACTAAACAGCTAGCATAGTTAAATTTAACCACAGACAAGTTGAATATAACATGTAAGAATAAAGCATAAAAATAACTGTAAAGAAAATAAAATCCTTACAGAACTTCGACGCTATTCCCGTTGCTAGAAAACCTCCGAGCGGAATTTGCACTTCCATATATTGAATCAAAAATCTAAATTATTACAAAAACATTACAAGTTCCTCTCAAAAAGAGAAGAACACTAAACCTAAGAGAATTGAACTAAAAACTAAGAGAAAAACTAAGAAAAGCTTAGAAACTTAGAAAGAAACTAAGAGAAACTAAAAACTAAGAAATGAGAGAAAGAAAGAAGAGAGAAGTGAGTTTTGAAGGTGTGATTTGAAGTGAATGGAAGGGGGGTATTTATAGGTGAGGATGGAGAGAAAAAATGAGTAAAAAAATGTTAAAAAAATATTAAAAAATGTAAAAACGCGTATTGGACTTGCTGATGTCATCAATGACGTCAGCATGACGTCACAGGGGCGGCTGCACGTGAAAAATGGGGCGAAAACGCGTTGGGCGCGCGGATGGGCGGCTGCTGGACGCTGCGCGCGCGCGCTGGGGCTGTCGCTGCGCGCAGCTCGGCGCGCGTGAACAGTGCCAGCGCGCTGCGTTGCGCGCAGCTGGGCATGCCAGCGCGCGCGGGCGCGCGCGGGATGGGGCGCTGGGGCGCGCTGGGGCGCGCGCGGCTGGGCGCTGGGGCGCTGGGCTGCGCGCACGGCCGGGCTGCGACGCGCGATTTCCGTCTTTTTGACATTTTTGACCTTTTCGACCCATTTCGTCCGATTTTTCCATGTTTGTTGACCTTTTCTCACTTATTTATTGATATATTTGTGATGTATTGCTTCAAATATTCCTCTTTAAGTCTTTACATTGCGTTTTTAAGCCAAAATACCTGAAAAACAATAAAAATACCCGTGATTCCGAAAAAGACAAATTTATATAAATATATGATAAAACATATAAATATATGTATTTTTAATCAATTAAGGTACATAAAATCATGGTTATTTTAGTGCTTTTTGAGCACTCATCACAACCCCCAACCAGCTTCTTGCTAGTCTCTTAGCAAGAGAAGCGATAAAAGCTAAAAATTAAACTATCCTAAATCACTTTCGTGGATTGAAACGGTTGCATTTAGCCTATGCAACAAGCCGTTAAACCCCTAGGTTGCCCTAGTGGACGAGTTTGAGTCTCGTGAGGGTTTTCAGTAATGATACCCACAAACATTGAACTAAATGTAAAGATAAAAACAATCAAATCAAAAATTAAAATTACAACACAATCAAAAATTAATTTAAGAGTAAAAGAACACAACATATCACAAAAATATCTCATACTTTTTAATGTCTTTTAAGATCATAATTGAAATCTCAAGCATAAGTTATTTTAATCTCTTTAAACAATCATGATTTTATTATAATAATTAGTCGAAAATCATTTTCATATTTCATTTCAAAAATGTATCAATTTAATTTTACCCAATTTCAGTGTCATGAATCAGTATTCGCTTCGACTCTATTCCTCACAAGTCAATACTCTCAAAGCACTGAATCCTATGGGTTCAAACACTCATACTAATTTATATGCGAAAGAGTTGATGTATAGAAATGAACTAATATGTTCGCATATGTATAAAGAATAAAGGCTCAAAGTGTTATTTTAGCATTGATCTCATGAAAGGAATCGAATGTATAAATTATAAAGATATCATATACAAAAATTATTTTCATGCATAAATCAAACTCATTAAGAAAGAATTTCAAGATATATGCTTTAACAAATGAAGAAATTGCAATGACTTTTTAGGGAATTACTTCCTATATCTTTCTTTTGTAATTAGCCTTTACTCACAACTTTGTAGGCAATGTGGGTCATAGTATGTAGATGATACTATTTTTTTATCTCTCTATTTTTTTTTTTTTTTTTTTACTAGAGAGTCAACCCATGTACAGATTGTACATTTATTTGGATTTTGGTGAGTGGTTAATTTTTTTGGCTTTTCTGTTTGATCTTGGTTTAGGTAACCCCAGATATGTCTTTTTGTTTTTGTAACAGTCATGCATAAATGAGATATAAGCATATACTATCAATTTCTACTCAAATCATTTAATCTAAGCAAAAATAATAATCAAAAATATATGATACTCTATTAAGATGAGAAAAAAATTCATACATTCAATGCTAATACCTATAGAGATCATCTAAACTTTTTGAATAAATAAGAAATGTGTTTGGAGTAGAAAAAATATATATTTCACTCTGAATAAAAGAAATTAGGCTCAAATTATATCTCACAAGGGTAGTCTCCACTAAAAAAAATTCATAAACACCGATTTTGGGTTTAATATAATTTCCACATTTTATCAAGAAATACTAGTTATGACAAAAACTAACTAATTATCAAAAATAATTACAAAATATTTCATGATATGTTTTCAAAAATTAATCTAACAGTACCAAAGACTTTAACTATTTACTTAAATTTGATTTAAAGATATGATACATTTTTGTGATAATTTTTTTTTTTTTTTTTATATATAGCATGGTAACTTTCCACCACCCCCAACCTAGAACTTACATTGTCCTCAATGTAACAACTGCAAATTAAAGATAAAGAGAAAAGAGGAGAAAGATTACCTATTTCTTGAGAATGTGTAAGTAGTAATGAAGAAATGCAGGTGCATCCATCATATTCATCATTAAAGTGTATACAGACAGATCGCTGTGAACTTCTAACATCTCAACAAATATTTTAGTTTTAACAATTTTAAAAATTATTCACATACAAGTAAACTAAAATAAACAATAAAATTAAGTAAATAAAACAAATAACAAAAAAATTACCTAACATGATGGGTTGCCTCCCATCCAGCGCTTAGTTTAACGTCTTAGCAAGACGTATCTTTTTGGTGCTAAGGGTTACTCAGCCAAATGCAATCCATTTCAGCAATGTTGTTTGGTTCTTCCACATAAGGCTTGACACGATGGCCATTAACTTTGAACGTTTTTTGTGTCTTGGAGTCCAATAGTTCTACTACTCCATGTTCAGATACCTGAACTATTTTGAATGGTCCATCCCATCTTGATCTTAGCTTTCCTGGAAACAATCTCAAACGAGAGTTAAATAAAAGAACTTTCATTCCAGGGTGAAGAGTCTTAGGAACTAGCCTCTTGTCATGATAGCGCTTAGTACGCTCCTTGTATAATTTGGCATTCTCATAGGCTTCATTCCTAATTTCTTCCAACTCATGAAGCTGGAGTACTCGTTTTTCACCTGCTTTATCTAAATCCATGTTTAGCTCTTTAATTGCCCAATAAGCCTTGTGTTCAAGTTCAACTGGAAGGTGGCACGCTTTCCCAAAGATTAACCGGTAAGGGCTCATCCCAATAGGTGTTTTGTAAGCGGTGCGGTATGCCCATAAGGCATCATTTAACTTAAATGCCCAATCCTTCCTTGAAGGACGCACAGTGCGTTCCAGTATTCCCTTGATTTGCCTATTACTTACTTCCACTAATCCGGAAGTTTGAGGATGATATGGAGTAGCTACCTTATGTGTGATGTTGTACTTGTTTAGTACTCCATCAAAGAGTTTGTTACAAAAATGGCTACCTCCATCACTTATTATAGCTCTAGGCGTTCCGAACCTACTGAATATGAAATCTTTCAAGAATTTCACAACAACATTAGCATCATTGGTTTTGGTGGGGATAGCTTCTACCCACTTGGACACATAATCCACAGCAACCAAAATGTATTGAAAACCATTAGATGGGGGAAAAGGACCCATAAAGTCAATCCCCCATACGTCAAAGAGTTCAACAACTAAATTAGATGTCAAAGGCATTTCATCTCTTTTGCTTATGTTTCCTGTTCTTTGACATCTATCACATTGTGCACAAAACATATGAGCATCTTTAAAAAGAGTGGGCCAAAAGAATCCAGACTGTAATATCTTACGGGCTGTCTTTTCTCCTCCAAAATGACCCCCACAATGAAGTTCATGACAAAAAGTCAGAATGCTCTTATGTTCTTCTTCAGGTACACATCTCCGGATGACTTGATCTTGACCAATCTTGTATAAATAAGGGTCATCCCAGAAATAGTCCTTAATAGTTTTAAAAAACCTTTTCTTCTCCTGATATGAAGTGTTAGGTCGCAAAACACCAGTGGCAAGATAGTTTACAATATCAGCGTACCATGGGTTCGGACCTATGAAAAATAACTGTTCATCAGGAAAGGTTTCAACTATATCGTCATTACTCTCATCTTTAAGAGAATTAAAGTCAGAAATCAACCTAGACAAATGGTCAGCTACTAAGTTTTCACTGCCTTTCTTATCCTTGATTTCTAGGTCAAATTCTTGTAAGAGTAAGACCCACCTGATTAACCTTGGCTTGGCATTTGGTTTACTTAATAGGTATCTTAAAGCAGCATGATCAGAATGCACAATCACTTTAGATCCTACTAAATAAGACCGAAATTTGTCTAAAGAGAATACTATAGCCAAGAATTCCTTTTCAGTGGTGGTGTAATTCATCTGGGCATCATTGAGTGTTTTGCTAGCATAGTAGATGACATGTAAACGCTTTTCCACTCTTTGTCCCAGGACTGCTCCTATTGCATAATCAGAAGCGTCACACATTATTTCAAAGGGTAAAGACCAGTTTGGTGCCATTATAACAGGGGTAGATGTGAGTTTATCTTTCAAGGTATTAAAGGAGGTAAGGCAGTCATTGTTGAAATCAAAATCAGCATCTTTGGATAGCAAGTTACATAATGGACGACTTATTTTAGAGAAATCTTTAATAAATCGTCTGTAGAATCCTGCATGTCCCAAGAAGCTTCTTATCCCCTTCACAGATGTAGGGGGAGGTAGTTTGGATATCAATTCAACTTTTGCCTTATCAACTTCAATACCCTTGTTTGAAATTATATGTCCTAAAACTATCC
Organism: Hippophae tibetana; assembly: GCA_037013495.1. Lineage (NCBI taxonomy): Eukaryota > Viridiplantae > Streptophyta > Magnoliopsida > Rosales > Elaeagnaceae > Hippophae > Hippophae tibetana. Next base: position 47,310,837 of record CM072807.1, read on the forward strand.
CTTGTTGAACCATAAAATGACTTTTCTCCCAACTAAGGGTTAGATTGCATTCAATGCATCTTTCTAAAACCAAAGTCAATTTATGTAAGCAATCATCAAATGAGTTCCCAAAGACAGAGAAATCGTCCATGAAAATCTCAATGAATTTTTCCACCATGTCCGAGAAAATGGATATCATGCATCTCTGGAACGTGGCAGGGGCATTGCATAACCCAAATGGCATTCTGCGAAAAGCAAATGTCCCAAAAGGACATGTAAATGTGGTCTTTTCCTGATCTTCTGGTGCTATGGGTACTTGATAATATCCAGACAGTCCATCCAAAAAACAGTAAAATTCGTGCCCAGCTAATCTTTCCAACATTTGATCAATGAATGGAAGAGGAAAGTGATCCTTTTTCGTATATAAATTTAGTTTCCTAAAATCTATACACATTCTCCATCCAGTGATTATTCTAGTGGGCACTAATTCACTTTTGTCATTCTTAACAACTGTTATCCCAGATTTCTTTGGTACCACATGCACTGGACTAACCCACTTACTATCTGCAATAGGGTAGATAATCCCTTCTTCTAATAATTTAAGAATTTCCTTCTTAACTACCTCTTGCATGTTTGGGTTTAGTCTTCTTTGGGCCTCTCGTACAGGTTTAGCACCGTCCTCCAAGTTGATCTTGTGCATACACATTGTTGGACTAATGCCTCTTATATCCCCTATACTCCAACCTATAGATTTCTTAAACTGTTTAAGCACTTTGATGAGTTCCTTTTCTTGTGGTTTGGTCAAGGTTGAAGAAATTATCACTGGATAAGTTTCCCCTTCTCCCAAAAACACATATTTTAAGTGCTCAGGTAAGTCTTTGAGTTCAAGTTCAGGTGGATTGGCCTCTTTAATAGATGAAGAACTGGGTAGATTTAAAAGTGTACTAGATTTTGTCATCACTTCATTATTGTCTAGTTGTTCAAGGTACCCCTTTATTTCCTCATCTACATCTTCTTCAACCTTTTCAAGTGTAAGAACGGTTTCAAGCTTGTCTTCTATTCTGGTTCGGAAAAAGGTGTTTTGGACAAGATTATCCAAAGGATCAACATCGAATATTTCATCGATGGCAGAAATAGAAGGGAAAGGTGAAGAATCAAAAACTTTAAAATGAACAGTCTCTCCTAAGACTGTCATTGTCAAATTTCCATCTTGGACATCAATAATAGTTTTTGTAGTTGCCATAAATGGTCTACCAAGCAATATTGTGTGCTCTCTGTCCAATGCTGGATTTTCTTGCATATCCAGAACCACAAAGTCAACAGGTATTATCAGTTTGTCTACCTGTACCAAAACATCCTCAACTATTCCCTCTGGATATTTAAGAGATCTATCTGCAAGTTGAAGGGACATAGTTGTGGGTTTTAAATCCCCTAGATTGAGTTGTAAGAATATAGAGTAGGGCATCAAATTTATACTAGCACCTAAATCAAGCATTGCTTTAGCAACCTTCTTATCCCCCATAGTTATGTTTATAATAAAACTTCCAGGGTCTTTCAACTTAGGGGGTAGTTTGTGCTGAAGTACAGCGCTAGAAATTTCTGATACTACTACTCGTTCATTCTGTTCATACCTCCTTTTCTTAGTGTTCAATTCTTTGAAAAACTTGGCATATGAGGGCACATTCATGATCACTTCTAATAGTGGTAAATTGATATTTACTTTAGAGAGCATATTAAAAAGATCATTGAATTGCTTATCTTGTTTGGATTCTTTCAACCGGTGGGGAAAAGGTACTTGTATCTGGTGTGGTTCTGTTGTCTTTTGAATTTTGGGGGTGTCAGATGACCCCCCAATGAGTTTTTCAGAAGGCTTGTTAAGTTTAACACTTGTCTCTCCTTTTTGCGAGATTAGAATATCGCCTTCTTTGTTACCGGAACTACAAGGTAGATTGTTAGAGATTTCAGGTAAACTGGTATTGACTACCTTACCACTTCGAAGGGTTCTAACATCCTTTGCTTGTTCTGGTTGACTGGGCAACTTTCCTGGTTCTTTCTTTTGCATTTGTTCAGCCAGTTGCCCAACTTTAGATTCAATCCTTTTAACCGAAGCCTCCATGGTGTTCAACCTTTGATTAGTCATCAATTGGTTGTCACGACTAACTTGAATAAAAGCATTCAAGCTATCTTCTAAGGTTGGCTTAAAAGATTGGCTTGGTGGGTAAGGGTGGTTGTTATCTGACCTTAGTGTTGGATATTGGGTGTAGGCTGGGTGATTATAGGTGTTTGGATGATATCTTTGAAAAGATTGAACTTCCTCTATGGCATCGACACTAGAATCACAAGTATTTGAACAATTATGAGTACCATGCCCAATTGAACAACACACTTCACATACCTCTTGATTTGAAATTTGGTGGGAAGTGAGGAATTTCACTTGTTTAGTCAATTCAGCAAGTTGCAAGGTTATCTCATTATCAGAGCCGACTTCATTGACCTTTGCTTTCCTTCTACCACCTCTTTGTTGGGAATTAGAACCCAACAGCTCATAAAGATTATAGGTTTCCTCTGCGGTCTTTTCTCCTACAGCACCTCCAGCAGCATTATCAACCATGTATTGACTCTGTAGTGTCAATCCATCATAAAAGAATTGGTTTTGTAGCTGTAAGGGAAAGCTATGATTTTGACATTGAATGAAAAGGAGTTTGAATCGTTCCCAAGCTTCATGAAAGGGCTCTTCATTCATTTGAGAAAATGTTGCTATCTTTGTTCTTAGATCAACAGTCTTTTGATGGGAATAGAACCTACCCATAAAAATTTCATAGACTGCCTCCCAAGTTTTAAGAGAACCTGACTGTAGAGTAATGAACCATGACCAAGCTTTATCTTTGAGAGTGTAAGGAAAACACCTCATCCTAAGTTGATCTTCATTAATTGCATGTAGTGGAAAGGTTTGGACAATAGCATAGAATTCTCGAATGAAATGCAAAGGGTCTTCATTAGGGATACCGTAAAAGGAAGGCAACAAAGAATAATGAATCTTTTTCAATTCATAATTCCTTGCAGCCTCTTGTAATTGGATACCGGAAGTTACATTGCCAATGATTGGCATTGTATATTCTTTCATCTTTTTCCGCCTATCTTCAGCATCTCCCATGGTTGTTTGTAGTTGAAAATGATCCTCCTCCTATTGTGTATCAACATTTTGCTTTTAGTAGATATCTCTAAGAAATATGTATAACTTGATAAAACGTAAAACCAAAAAGTGCAAGGAACCTAATATTTTTTTTTTTTTTTTTTTTTTTTTTTTTTTTTTAAATTTAAGCGAATGGACAGAATTTTTGAAACAAACGAATTTTATTTCATCTGAATTTTTATTACACGCAAACTAAAACAAAGGAAAATACAATAATGGGTGACCTCCCATACAGGACTAAAATTTAGCGTCTTCTAGTAAGACGTTGCTTGGAGATTGCAGAATGAAAAACTCAATGTCTCCTCTTCATTGAATTAGTCTTTGCCTTTTTGCAAATGTTCAACTAACTGTTCAACTTGAACTTCCACCTTTTTGATAGAAGCTTCCACAGAGTCCAACCGTTGATTGGTTTTAGATTGATTATCCCTACAGACTTGAATAAAAGAATTCAAGTTGTCCTCCAGGGTTGGTTTATTGGGAATGCTTCTTGGAATAGGTGGGTGGAATTGCTGACCTGCCTGGTTTGAGCCTTGAGTGAAAGGAGGGTTGTTTTGCCTCCAAGAGAAATTTGGATGACTTCTCCACCCAGGATTATAGGTATTTGAGTTGGGATCAAACCTTGGTCTCTGTTGATATGCTCCCAACACATTGACCTGTTCAGGTCCAGTTGTTTCTCCTTGATATGGACAGGCTTCAGTACCATGTCCCATGTTGCTATACAAACCATATTGATCATTATTGGTGTTGGTTTGTGTAGCGAGAAGGGCAACTTGCTTAGTCAGTTGAACAAGTTGTTGTTGAACTTCATTACTGGAGTCGATTTCATGAACTCCAGCTTTTCTCACTCGGGAGCTTTTCTGTTGGGAATTAGCACCCAACATCTCAAAGAGGTTATACGTCTCTGAGGCAGTCTTTTCTCCTATTGCTCCTCCTGCAGCGTTGTCGACAATGAACTGACATTGTTGTGTAAGTCCATCGTAAAAGAATTGGTTCTGCAACTGCAGGGGAAAGCTATGATGGGGACACTGAGTGAGAAACATCTTGAACCTATCCCAAGCTTCATGGAATGGTTCTCCATCCATCTGAGAGAAAGTAGCAATCTTTCCTCTCAACTCTGATGTTTTTTGATGGGAATAGAATTTTCCCATGAATTTGTTGTAAATGTTACCCCATGTCATCAGAGAACCTGGGGGAAGTGACATCAACCAAGCTTTGGCCTTATCCTTTAGAGTGTAGGGAAAACATCTCATCCTAAGTTGATCCTCGTTTAGAATACCGAGGGGGAATGTTTGGACCGTAGCATAGAAATCTCTCATAAAGGAAAGAGAATCTTCATTAGGTAACCCATAAAAGGAAGGAAGCATAGAAAAATGAATATTTTTAAGGTCGTAATTCCGAGCAGCCTCCCCCAACTGGATAGCGGCAGTTGCCGTGCCTATTACCGGTCTTGCAAACTCTTTCATTGTGGTTTCCCTAATATGTTGGTTTTCCTCCATTTCTTTTGGTTCTAGTAAAGGATTAAGACTTGGTTCTATGTTTGGCTCAAAAACAGGTTGATGGGTAGAATCCAGTTTTGTTGACACTTGTTTAAATTTATGAAATTTATTTACATATGGTGTAAGGGGGTTTCCTAAGGATCTCCTACCACGCATAGACTATTGTAAACGTAAATTTAAAACTCCTGTCAACAAAATAAAAAAATTTAGATAAAATTTACATGTTATTTTATACAAAACACTAAACAAAACTAGTTAAACCCTAAAAAGAAAATTTTTTTTTATTTTTTTTTATTTTTTTTTTTTTTTTTTTTGTAACATAATTAGTATTAACCAAGAGTGCTCCCAGGAAAGAATGGTGGTGCAAACGGCACCTTAAATACCATTCTCCTAGCCAGAGCAACGTTCCCAGGAAAGACTAGTGGCACAAAGGCTTCCAAGAACTAGTCTCCTAGACAGAACTCCCTTAGATTTTTACTTTTTATGTTATTTAGTTAATTAGGTATAAATTCAAGTAATGTTTTTTTTTTTTTTTTTTTTTTTTTTTTTTTTTATGAACGGTAATTTTATTTTACTATTCACGCTATATAATGTCTTATTAACTTAAAACTTTTTTTGAAATTTAAGTTTTTGAAATTTTTTTTTTTTTTTTTTTTTTTTTTTATGAACGGTAATTTTATTTTACTATTCACGCTATATTATTTCTTATTAACTTAAAATTTTTTATATTTTGAATTTTGAATTTTTTTTTTTTTTCTTTGTTTTGTTTTTTTTTTTTTTTACTATTTATGAACGGTAAATTTTTTTTTACTTCAAATTTCAACTTTCTAAATTATTTTTTAAAAAAAAAAAAAAAAAAATTTATTATTTTTTTTATTTTTTATTTTTTATTTTTTATTTTTTATTTTTTTTATTTTTTATTTTTTTTTATTTATTATGAATTTTGAAATTTGATTATTATTAAAATATCACAATTATTTACAGCACAAAAATGTTTTTAAAATTTTGATAAATAATTTAAAAACGCTATTCCTTCCCCGGCAACGGCGCCAAAAACTTGATGAACGAAAACCGGCATCGCCGATTCCCGCAAATACTTTGGTTTTAATATTTATAAAACTCTCGCAAGTGCACGAATCATTTCGTAGAAAATGATAAGTATACTCCCAAGGTCGATCTAAGGAAGGAATGTATGTGATTTTTAACTTATTATTCAACCTTTTAAAAACGAAATTAAATCCTAAACATCCTGTCACGATAGTTTGGTTTTTGTGTTCCTAATCTAATAACATAAAATAAAACATATATACAGATTAATTAAATATAATCTAAAATCATAAAAATAAACATAGATACAAATTCAAATAATTATCTAGAAATAAACATATATACGGATTCAATAAATGTTCATGCAAATTTTTATCATTTATATTAGCGGAGTATTTATGGATATAATAACTAAATTAATTATGCTTGCTCATATTAACTAGGTTATTAAAGATATAAATTGACATTTTATTGATTCTCTCTTTTTTATATAAATACCACCTTTGGTGGGGTTAGATATTCTTTGTTAACTAAACAAATCAATTAACACCTATGGGTGGGGTTGATAACTAATATGCTTAATTAAATTAATTCCTTTTTCTAAGAGATTGAAAATGAACCATTTAAATGCCACCTTTGGTGGGGTTAGACAGTTTAAACTTTATTCAAGGTGTCCAAATTAAACCTAAGAATTTAATTATCCGAGTACTAACTTTCAAGTTTTAAAACCACTATTGAAAACATGTTGTCAATACATTTTCTCATAATAATTCTTATAAAAACTTTTGAAATAGAGTTTCACTCTAACTACCGGGCGATTGTACCAACAAATAAAAGAGCACTACTCTAAATTAGACCGGATAACTAAACCTTAAAATCTAATTTTCGGGTTTAAGTTTGTAATGAAAAATAATATATTTCTCTCTAACATTCTTAATATAAAATCTTGAATAAAAACAAAATCAATTCATTTTAAAGATTTTTACCTATTTAATATTTCGCAAGCATAACAACGTCGTTATTACATCATTTTTACTAAACAGCTAGCATAGTTAAATTTAACCACAGACAAGTTGAATATAACATGTAAGAATAAAGCATAAAAATAACTGTAAAGAAAATAAAATCCTTACAGAACTTCGACGCTATTCCCGTTGCTAGAAAACCTCCGAGCGGAATTTGCACTTCCATATATTGAATCAAAAATCTAAATTATTACAAAAACATTACAAGTTCCTCTCAAAAAGAGAAGAACACTAAACCTAAGAGAATTGAACTAAAAACTAAGAGAAAAACTAAGAAAAGCTTAGAAACTTAGAAAGAAACTAAGAGAAACTAAAAACTAAGAAATGAGAGAAAGAAAGAAGAGAGAAGTGAGTTTTGAAGGTGTGATTTGAAGTGAATGGAAGGGGGGTATTTATAGGTGAGGATGGAGAGAAAAAATGAGTAAAAAAATGTTAAAAAAATATTAAAAAATGTAAAAACGCGTATTGGACTTGCTGATGTCATCAATGACGTCAGCATGACGTCACAGGGGCGGCTGCACGTGAAAAATGGGGCGAAAACGCGTTGGGCGCGCGGATGGGCGGCTGCTGGGCGCTGCGTTGCGCGCAGCTGGGCATGCCAGCGCGCGCGGGCGCGCGCGGGATGGGGCGCTGGGGCGCGCTGGGGCGCTGGGCTGCGCGCACGGCCGGGCTGCGACGCGCGATTTCCGTCTTTTTGACATTTTTGACCTTTTCGACCCATTTCGTCCGATTTTTCCATGTTTGTTGACCTTTTCTCACTTATTTATTGATATATTTGTGATGTATTGCTTCAAATATTCCTCTTTAAGTCTTTACATTGCGTTTTTAAGCCAAAATACCTGAAAAACAATAAAAATACCCGTGATTCCGAAAAAGACAAATTTATATAAATATATGATAAAACATATAAATATATGTATTTTTAATCAATTAAGGTACATAAAATCATGGTTATTTTAGTGCTTTTTGAGCACTCATCAGTATCCTACAGGGCAAGTACCAAAAACAAAGCAATATTTTGCGACGAAATTATAAGACGTCAGAAAATAGTATAAAAGATGAAATTTGGGTTCGAGAACACGGAGAACTAATATATTGCTTCTATATGTTTTTAGGAATCCAAAAGAGCATCCATTTCATGTATTATAATAGTTATTATGATTCACAGTTTAAATGTAATAATGGTTTAAAGTGGCAACCATATTTAATAATTTGTTTTAATTGCAAAAATTAGTAACTCGCATGTTTTTTCAAAGACCAAAGATAGGTTGAAAACTGAAAACAAAAAACATGAAAAAGATACAAAGAATTAAAAGAAAAGACCGAATTAAATTTTAAGGAGGAAAATAGTGACAACAATATTAAAATAAAGGACAAACTTTAGGGACCAAAGTTCTTTCTTGTTTTGTGATTTGTTTCTTATGAAAACAAAAAACAGTCAAAGGCCAAAAACTTTAAAATTAAAATTCAAAAAATTGATATATCAAGCTAGATAACCAATTATTAGCAACCATGGTTTTGATACCAAATGATGCGAAAATTTTAGGCGCACAACATTGGAACCCAAGAACCAAAAGGAATAAGAAAGATTGAATTGCTAAGAAGGTGGTTAGTAAGATCAAATTGGTATCCTACAGGGCAAGTACCAAAAACAAAGCAATATTGTGCGACAAAATTGTAAGACCTTATAAAATAGTATAAAAGATGGAATTTGGGTTCGAGAACACGGAGAACTAATATATTGCTTCTATATGTTTTTAGGAATTGAAAAGAGCATCCATTTCATGTATTATAATAGTTATTATGATTCACAGTTTTAATGTAATAATGGTTTAAAGTGGCAACCATAATTAATAATTTTTTTTAATTGCAAAAATTAGTAACTCACATGTTTTTTCAAAGACCAAAGATAGGTTAAAAACTGAAAACAAAAAACATGAAAAAGATACAAAGAATTAAAAGAAAAGAACGAATTAAATTTTAAGGAGGAAAATAGTGACAACAATATTAAAATAATGGACAAACTTTAGGGACCAAAGTTCTTTATTGTTTTGTGATTTGTTTCTTATGAAAACAAAAAACAGTCAAAGGCCAAAAACTTTAAATTTAAAATTCAAAAAATTGATATATCAAGCTTGATACCCAATTTTCAGACACCAGGGTTTTGATACCAAATGATACAAAAGTTTTAGGCGCACAACATTGGAAACAAAGAACTAAAAGGAATAAGAAATATTGAATCCCTAAGAAGGTGGTTATGAAGAGCAAATTGGTATCCTAAAGGGCAAGAACCAAAAACAAAGCAATATTTTGCCACGAAATTGTAAGACGTCAGAAAATAGTGTAAAAGATGAAATTTGGGGATGAGAACCCGGAGAACTAATATATTTCTTCTGTATGTTTTTAGGAATCGAAAAGAGCATTAATTTCATGTATTATAATAGTTATTATGATTCACAGTTTAAATGTAATAATGGTTTAAAGTGAAAACCATATTTAATAATTTGTTTTAATTGCAAAAATTAGTAACTCACATGTTTTTTCAAAGACCAAAGATAGGTTGAAAACTGAAAATAAAAAACATGAAAAAGATACAAAGAATTAAAAGTAAAGAACGAATTAAATTTTAAGGAGGAAAATAGTGACAACAATATTAAAATAAAGGACAAACTTCGGGGACCAAAGTTCTTTCTTTTTTTGTTATTTGTCACTTATGAAAACAAAAAATATTGAAAGGCCAAAAACTTTAAAATTAAAATTCAAAAAATTGATATATCAAGCTAGATAACCAATTATTAGCAACCATGGTTTTGATACCAAATGATGCCAAAATTTTAGGCGCACAACATTGGAACCCAAGAACCAAAAGGAATAAGAAAGATTGAATTGCTAAGAAGGTGGTTAGGAAGATCAAATTGGTATCCTACAGGGCAAGTACCAAAAACAAAGTAATATCGTGCGACGAAATTGTAAGACGTAAGAAAATAGTATAAAAGATGAAATTTGGGTTCGAGATCATGGGGATCTAATATATTGCTTCTATATGTTTTTAGGAATCGAAAAGAGCATCCATTTCATGTATTATAATAGTTATTATGATTCACAGTTTAAATGTAATAATGGTTTAAAGTGGCAACCATATTTAATAATTTGTTTTAATTGCAAAAATTAGTAACTCGCATGTTTTTTCAAAGACCAAAGATAGGTTGAAAACTGAAAACAAAAAACTTGAAAAAGATACAAAGAATTAAAAGAAAAGAACGAATTAAATTTTAAGGAGGAAAATAGTGACAACAATATTAAAATAAAGGACAAACTTTAGGGACCAAAGTTCTTTCTTGTTTTGTGATTTGTTTCTTATGAAAACAAAAAACAGTCAAAGGCCAAAAACTTTAAGATTAAAATTCAAAAAATTGATATATCAAGCTTGATACCCAATTTTCAGACACCAGGGTTTTGATACCAAATGATGCAAAAGTTTTAGGCGCACAACATTGGAACGAAAGAACTAAAAGGAATAAGAAATATTGAATCCCTAAGAAGGTGGTTATGAACATCACATTGGTATCATAAAGGGCAAGAACCAAAAACAAAGTAATATTTTGCCACGAAATTGTAAGACGTCAGAAAATAGTGTAAAAGATGAAATTTGGGTGCGAGAACCCGGAGAACTAATATATTGCTTCTATATGTTTTTAGGAATCGAAAAGAGCATCTATTTCATGTATTATAATAGTTATTATGATTCACAGTTTAAATGTAATAATGGTTTAAAGTGGCAACCATATTTAATAATTTGTTTTAATTGCAAAAATTAATAACTCGCATGTTTTTTCAAAGACCAAAGATAGGTTGAAAACTGAAAACAAAAAACATGAAAAAGATACAAAGAATTAAAAGAAAAGAAGGAATTAAATTTTAAGGAGGAAAATAGTGACAACAATATTAAAATAAAGGACAAACTTTAGGGACCAAAGTTCTTTCTTGTTTTGTGATTTGTTTCTTATGAAAACAAAAAACAGTCAAAGGCCAAAAACTTTAAAATTAAAATTCAAAAAATTGATATATCAAGCTTGATACCCAATTTTCAGACACCAGGGTTTTGATACCAAATGATACAAAATTTTTAGGCGCACAACATTGGAAACAAAGAACTAAAAGGAATAAGAAATATTGAATCCCTAAGAAGGTGGTTATGAAGATCAAATTGGTATCCTAAAGGGCAAGAACCAAAAACAAAGCAATATTTTGCCACGAAATTGTAAGACGTCAGAAAATAGTGTAAAAGATGAAATTTGGGGATGAGAACCCGGAGAACTAATATATTTCTTTTGTATGTTTTTAGGAATCGAAAAGAGCATCCATTTCATGTATTATAATAGTTATTATGATTCACAGTTTAAATGTAATAATGGTTTAAAGTAAAAACCATATTTAATAATTTGTTTTAATTGCAAAAATTAGTAACTCACATGTTTTTTCAAAGACCAAAGATAGGTTGAAAACTGAAAATAAAAAACATGAAAAAGATACAAAGAATTAAAAGTAAAGAACGAATTAAATTTTAAGGAGGAAAATAGTGACAACAATATTAAAATAAAGGACAAACTTCGGGGACTAAAGTTCTTTCTTTTTTTGTTATTTGTCACTTATGAAAACAAAAAATAGTGAAAGGCCAAAAACTTTAAAATTAAAATTCAAAAAATTGATATATCAAGCTAGATAAGCAATTATTAGCAACCATGGTTTTGATACCAAATGATGCCAAAATTTTAGGCGCACAACATTGGAACCCAAGAACCAAAAGGAATAAGAAAGATTGAATTGCTAAGAAGGTGGTTAGGAAGATCAAATTGGTATCCTACAGGGCAAGTACCAAAAACAAAGTAATATTGTGCGACGAAATTGTAAGACGTCAGAAAATAGTATAAAAGATGAAATTTGGGTTCGAGAACACGGAGATCTAATATATTGCTTCTATATGTTTCTAGGAATCGAAAAGAGCATCCATTTCATGTAGTATAATAGTTATTATGATTCACAGTTTAAATGTAATAATGGTTTAAAGTGGAAACCATATTTAATAATTTGTTTTAATTGCAAAAATTAGTAACTCGCATGTTTTTTCAAAGAGCAAAGATAGGTTGCAAACTGAAAACAAAAAACATGAAAAAGATACAAAGAATTGAAAGAAAAGAACCAATTAAATTTTAAGGGGGAAAATAGTGACAACAATATTAAAATAAAGGACAAACTTTAGGGACCAAAGTTCTTTCTTGTTTTGTGATTTGTTTCTTATGAAAACAAAAAACAGTCAAAGGCCAAAAACTTTAAGATTAAAATTCAAAAAATTGATATATCAAGCTTGATACACAATTTTCAGACACCAGGGTTTTGATACCAAATGATGCAAAAGTTTTAGGCGCACAACATTGGAACCAAAGAACTAAAAGGAATAATAAATATTGAATCCCTAAGAAGGTGGTTATGAACATCAAATTGGTATCCTAAAGGGCAAGAACCAAAAACAAAGTAATATTTTGCCACGAAATTGTAAGACGTCAGAAAATAGTGTAAAAGATGAAATTTGGGTGCGAGAACCCGGAGAACTAATATATTTCTTCTGTATGTTTTTAGGAATCGAAAAGAGCATCCATATCATGTATTATAATAGTTATTATGATTCACAGTTTAAATGTAATAATGGTTTAAAGTGAAAACCATATTTAATAATTTGTTTTAATTGCAAAAATTAGTAACTCGCATGTTTTTTCAAAGACCAAAGATAGGTTGAAAACTGAAAACAAAAAACATGAAAAAGATACAAAGAATTAAAAGAAAAGAACGAATTAAATTTTAAGGAGGAAAATAGTGACAACAATATTAAAATAAAGGACAAACTTCAGGGACCAAAGTTCTTTCTTGTTTTGTTATTTGTCACTTATGAAAACAGAAAATAGTGAAAGGCCAAAAACTTTAAAATTAAAATTCAAAAAATTGATATATCAAGCTAGATAACCAATTATTAGCAACCATGGTTTTGATACCAAATGATGCCAAAATTTTAGGCGCACAACATTGGAACCCAAGAACCAAAAGGAATAAGAAAGATTGAATTGCTAAGAAGGTGGTTAGGAAGATCAAATTGGTATCCTACAGGGCAAGTACCAAAAACAAAGTAATATTGTGCGACGAAATTGTAAGACGTCAGAAAATAGTATAAAAGATGAAATTTGGGTTCGAGAACACGGAGATCTAATATATTGCTTCTATATGTTTCTAGGAATCGAAAAGAGCATCCATTTCATGTAGTATAATAGTTATTATGATTCACAGTTTAAATGTAATAATGGTTTAAAGTGGAAACCATATTTAATAATTTGTTTTAATTGCGAAAATTAGTAACTCGCATGTTTTTTCAAAGAGCAAAGATAGGTTGAAAACTGAAAACAAAAAACATGAAAAAGATACAAAGAATTAAAAGAAAAGAACGAATTAAATTTTAAGGAGGAAAATAGTGACAACAATATTAAAATAAAGGACAAACTTTAGGGACCAAAGTTCTTTCTTGTTTTGTGATTTGTTTCTTATGAAAACAAAAAACAGTCAAAGGCCAAAAACTTTAAGATTAAAATTCAAAAAATTGATATATCAAGCTTGATACCCAATTTTCAGACACCAGGGTTTTGATACCAAATGATGCAAAAGTTTTAGGCGCACAACATTGGAACCAAAGAACTAAAAGGAATAAGAAATATTGAATCCCTAAGAAGGTGGTTATGAAGATCAAATTGGTATCCTAAAGGGCAAGAACCAAAAACAAAGCAATATTTTGCCACGAAATTGTAAGACATCAGAAAATAGTGTAAAAGATAAAATTTGGGTGCGAGAACCCGGAGAACTAATATATTTCTTCTGTATGTTTTTAGGAATCGAAAAGAGCATCCTTTTCATGTATTATAATAGTTATTATGATTCACACTTTAAATGTAATAATGGTTTAAAGTGAAAACCATATTTAATAATTTGTTTTAATTCCAAAAATTAGTAACTCGCATGTTTTTTCAAAGACCAAAGATAGGTTGAAAACTGAAAACAAAAAACATGAAAAAGATACAAAGAATTAAAAGAAAAGAAGGAATTAAATTTTAAGGAGGAAAATAGTGACAACAATATTAAAATAAAGGACAAACTTTAGGGACCAAAGTTCTTTCTTGTTTTGTGATTTGTTTCTTATGAAAACAAAAAACAGTCAAAGGCCAAAAACTTTAAAATTAAAATTCAAAAAATTGATATATCAAGCTTGATACCCAATTTTCAGACACCAGGGTTTTGATACCAAATGATACAAAATTTTTAGGCGCACAACATTGGAAACAAAGAACTAAAAGGAATAAGAAATATTGAATCCCTAAGAAGGTGGTTATGAAGATCAAATTGGTATCCTAAAGGGCAAGAACCAAAAACAAAGCAATATTTTTCCACGAAATTGTAAGACGTCAGAAAATAGTGTAAAAGATGAAATTTGGGGATGAGAACCCGGAGAACTAATATATTTCTTTTGTATGTTTTTAGGAATCGAAAAGAGCATCCATTTCATGTATTATAATAGTTATTATGATTCACACTTTAAATGTAATAATGGTTTAAAGTGAAAACCATATTTAATAATTTGTTTTAATTCCAAAAATTAGTAACTCGCATGTTTTTTCAAAGACCAAAGATAGGTTGAAAACTGAAAACAAAAAACATGAAAAAGATACAAAGAATTAAAAGAAAAGAACGAATTAAATTTTAAGGAGGAAAATAGTGACAAAAATATTAAAATAAAGGACAAACTTCAGGGACCAAAGTTCTTTCTTTTTTTGTTATTTGTCACTTATGAAAACAGAAAATAGTGAAAGGCCAAAAACTTTAAAATTAAAATTCAAAAAATTGATATATCAAGCTAGATAACCAATTATTAGCAACCATGGTTTTGATACCAAATGATGCCAAAATTTTAGGCGCACAACATTGGAACCCAAGAACCAAAAGGAATAAGAAAGATTGAATTGCTAAGAAGGTGGTTAGGAAGATCAAATTGGTATCCTACAGGGCAAGTACCAAAAACAAAGTAATATTGTGCGACGAAATTGTAAGATGTAAGAAAATAGTATAAAAGATGAAATTTGGGTTCGAGAACATGGAGATCTAATATATTGCTTCTATATGTTTTTAGGAATCGAAAAGAGCATCCATTTCATGTATTATAATAGTTATTATGATTCACAGTTTAAATGTAATAATGGTTTAAAGTGGCAACCATATTTAATAATTTGTTTTAATTGTAAAAATTAGTAACTCGCATGTTTTTTCAAAGACCAAAGATAGGTTGAAAACTGAAAACAAAAAACATGAAAAAGATACAAAGAATTAAAACAAAAGAACGAATTAAATTTTAAGGAGGAAAATAACGACAACAAAATTAAAATAAAGGACAAACTTTAGGGACCAAAGTTCTTTCTTGTTTTGTGATTTGTTTCTTATGAAAACAAAAAACAGTCAAAGGCCAAAAACTTTAAAATTAAAATTCAAAAAATTGATATATCAAGCTAGATAACCAATTTTCAGACACCAGGGTTTTGATACCAAAGGATGCAAAAAATTTAGGCGCACAACATTGGAACCCAAGAACCAAAAGGAATAAGAAATATTGAATCCCTAATAAGGTGGTTATGAAGATTAACTTGGTATCCTAAAGGGCAAGAACCAAAAACAAAGCAATATTTTGCCACGAAATTGTAAGACGTCAGAAAATAGTGTAAAAGATAAAATTTGGGTGCGAAAACCCGGAGAACTAATATATTTCTTCTGTAATGTTTTAGGAATCGAAAAGAGCATCCATTTCAGGTATTATAATAGTTATTATGATTCACAGTTTAAATGTAAAAATGGTTTAAAGTGGCAACCATATTTAATAATTTGTTTTAATTGTAAAAATTAGTAACTCGCATGTTTTTTCAAAGACCAAAGATAGGTTGAAAACTGAAAACAAAAAACATGAAAAAGATACAAAGAATTAAAACAAAAGAACGAATTAAATTTTAAGGAGGAAAATAACGACAACAAATTAAAATAAAGAACAAACTTAAGGGACCAAAGTTCTTTCTTGTTTTGTGATTTGTTTCTTATGAAAACAAAAAACAGTCAAAGGCCAAAAACTTTAAAATTAAAGTTCAAAAAATTGATATATCAAGCTAGATAACCAATTATTAGCAACCATGGTTTTGATACCAAATGATGCCAAAATTTTAGGCGCACAACATTGGAACCCAAGAACCCAAAGGAATAAGAAAGATTGAATCCCTAATAAGGTGGTTATGAAGATTAAATTGGTATCCTAAAGGGCAAGAACCAAAAACAAAGCAATATTTTGCCACGAAATTGTAAGACGTCAGAATATAGTGTAAAAGATGAAATTTGGGTGCGAGAACCCGGAGAACTAATATATTTCTCCTGTATTTTTTTAGGAATCGAAAAGAGCATCCATTTCATGTATTATAATAGTTATTATGATTCACAGTTTAAATGTAATATTGTATTAAAGTGGTAACCATATTTTGTTTTAATGGCAAAAATTAGTAACTCGCATGTTTTTTCAAAGACCAAAGATAGGTTGAAAACTGAAAACAAAAACACATGAAAAAGATACAAAGAATTAAAAGAAAAGAACGAAGTAAATTTTAAGCAGGAAAATAGGAACAACAATATTAAAATAAAGGACAAACTTTAGGGACCAAAGTTCTTTCTTGTTTTATGATTTGTTTCTTATGAAAACCAAAAACAGTCAAAGGCCAAAAACTTTAAAATTAAAATTCAAAAAATTGATATATCAAGCTTGATATCCAATTTTCAGAAACCAGGGTTTTGATACCAAATGATGCAAAAGTTTTAGGCACACCACATTGGAACCAAAGAACTAAAAGGAATAAGAAATGTTGAATCCCTAAGAAGGTGTTTATGAAGATCAAATTGCTATCCTAAAGGGCAAGAACCAAAAACAAAGCAATATTTTGCCACGAAATTGTAAGACGTCAGAATATACTGTAAAAGATGAAATTTGGGTGCGAGAACCCGAAGAACTAATATATTTCTCCTGTATTTTTTTAGGAATCGAAAAGAGCATCCATTTCATGTATTATAATAGTTATTATGATTCACAGTTTAAATGTAATATTGTATTAAAGTGGTAACCATATTTTGTTTTAATTGCAAAAATTAGTAACTCGCATGTTTTTTCAAAGACCAAAGATAGGTTCAAAACTGAACACAAAAAAGATGAAAAAGATACAAAGAATTAAAAGAAAAGAACGAATTAAATTTTAAGGAGGAAAATAGTGACAACAATATTAAAATAAAGGACAAACTTTAGGGACCAAAGTTCTTTCTTGTTTTGTGATTTGTTACTTATGAAAACAAAAAATAGTCAAAGGCCAAAAACTTTAAAATTAAAATTCAAAAAATTAATATAACAAGCTAGATAACCAATTATTAGCAACCATGGTTTTGATACCAAATGATGCCAAAATTTTAGGCGCACAACATTGGAACCCAAGAACCAAAAGGAATAAGAAAGATTGAATCCCTAATAAGGTGGTTAGCAAGATCAAATTGGTATCCTACAGGGCAAGTACCAAAAACAAAGCAATATTGTGCGACGAAATTGAAAGACGTCAGAAAATAGTATAAAAGATGAAATTTGGGTTCGAGAACACGGAGAACTAATATATTGCTTTTATATGTTTTTAGGAATCGAAAAGAGCATCCATTTCATGTATTATAATAGTTATTATGATTCACAATTTAAATGTAATAATGGTTTAAAGTGGCAACCATATTTAATAATTTTATTTAATTGCAAAAATTAGTAACTCGCATGTTTTTTCAAAGACCAAAGATAGGTTGCAAACTGAAAACAAAAAACATGAAAAAGATACAAAGAATTGAAAGAAAAGAACGAATTAAATTTTAAGGAGGAAAATAGTGACAACAATATTAAAATAAAGGACAAACTTTAGGGACCAAAGTTCTTTCTTGTTTTGTGATTTGTTACTTATGAAAACAAAAAATAGTCAAAGGCCAAAAACTTTAAAATTAAAATTCAAAAAATTAATATAACAAGCTAGATAACCAATTATTAGCAACCATGGTTTTGATACCAAATGATGCCAAAATTTTAGGCGCACAACATTGGAACCCAAGAACCAAAAGGAATAAGAAAGATTGAATCCCTAATAAGGTGGTTAGCAAGATCAAATTGGTATCCTACAGGGCAAGTACCAAAAACAAAGCAATATTGTGCGACGAAATTGAAAGACGTCAGAAAATAGTATAAAAGATGAAATTTGGGTTCGAGAACACGGAGAACTAATATATTGCTTTTATATGTTTTTAGGAATCGAAAAGAGCATCCATTTCATGTATTATAATAGTTATTATGATTCACAATTTAAATGTAATAATGGTTTAAAGTGGCAACCATATTTAATAATTTTATTTAATTGTAAAAATTAGTAACTCACATGTTTTTTCAAAGACCAAAGATAGGTTGAAAACTGAAAATAAAAAACATGAAAAAGATACAAAGAATTAAAAGTAAAGAACGAATTAAATTTTAAGGAGGAAAATAGTGACAACAATATTAAAATAAAGGACAAACTTCGGGGACTAAAGTTCTTTCTTTTTTTGTTATTTGTCACTTATGAAAACAAAAAATAGTGAAAGGCCAAAAACTTTAAAATTAAAATTCAAAAAATTGATATATCAAGCTAGATAAGCAATTATTAGCAACCATGGTTTTGATACCAAATGATGCCAAAATTTTAGGCGCACAACATTGGAACCCAAGAACCAAAAGGAATAAGAAAGATTGAATTGCTAAGAAGGTGGTTAGGAAGATCAAATTGGTATCCTACAGGGCAAGTACCAAAAACAAAGTAATATTGTGCGACGAAATTGTAAGACGTAAGAAAATAGTATAAATGATGAAATTTGGGTTCGAGATCATGGAGATCTAATATATTGCTTCTATATGTTTTTAGGAATCGAAAAGAGCATCTATTTCATGTATTATAATAGTTATTATGATTCACAGTTTAAATGTAATAATGGTTTAAAGTGGCAACCATATTTAATAATTTTTTTAATTGCAAAAATTAGTAACTCGCATGTTTTTTCAAAGACCAAAGATAGGTTGCAAACTGAAAACAAAAAACATGAAAAAGATACAAAGAATTGAAAGAAAAGAACCAATTAAATTTTAAGGGGGAAAATAGTGACAACAATATTAAAATAAAGGACAAACTTTAGGGACCAAAGTTCTTTCTTGTTTTGTGATTTGTTTCTTATGAAAACAAAAAACAGTCAAAGGCCAAAAACTTTAAGATTAAAATTCAAAAAATTGATATATCAAGCTTGATACCCAATTTTCAGACACCAGGGTTTTGATACCAAATGATGCAAAAGTTTTAGGCGCACAACATTGGAACCAAAGAACTAAAAGGAATAATAAATATTGAATCCCTAAGAAGGTGGTTATGAACATCAAATTGGTATCCTAAAGGGCAAG
Organism: Hippophae tibetana; assembly: GCA_037013495.1. Lineage (NCBI taxonomy): Eukaryota > Viridiplantae > Streptophyta > Magnoliopsida > Rosales > Elaeagnaceae > Hippophae > Hippophae tibetana. The sequence goes on from CM072807.1 coordinate 47,330,187, forward strand.
AACCAAAAACAAAGTAATATTTTGCCACGAAATTGTAAGACGTCAGAAAATAGTGTAAAAGATGAAATTTGGGTGCGAGAACCCGGAGAACTAATATATTTCTTCTGTATGTTTTTAGGAATCGAAAAGAGCATCCATATCATGTATTATAATAGTTATTATGATTCACAGTTTAAATGTAATAATGGTTTAAAGTGAAAACCATATTTAATAATTTGTTTTAATTGCAAAAATTAGTAACTCGCATGTTTTTTCAAAGACCAAAGATAGGTTGAAAACTGAAAACAAAAAACATGAAAAAGATACAAAGAATTAAAAGAAAAGAACGAATTAAATTTTAAGGAGGAAAATAGTGACAACAATATTAAAATAAAGGACAAACTTCAGGGACCAAAGTTCTTTCTTGTTTTGTTATTTGTCACTTATGAAAACAGAAAATAGTGAAAGGCCAAAAACTTTAAAATTAAAATTCAAAAAATTGATATATCAAGCTAGATAACCAATTATTAGCAACCATGGTTTTGATACCAAATGATGCCAAAATTTTAGGCGCACAACATTGGAACCCAAGAACCAAAAGGAATAAGAAAGATTGAATTGCTAAGAAGGTGGTTAGGAAGATCAAATTGGTATCCTACAGGGCAAGTACCAAAAACAAAGTAATATTGTGCGACGAAATTGTAAGACGTCAGAAAATAGTATAAAAGATGAAATTTGGGTTCGAGAACACGGAGATCTAATATATTGCTTCTATATGTTTCTAGGAATCGAAAAGAGCATCCATTTCATGTAGTATAATAGTTATTATGATTCACAGTTTAAATGTAATAATGGTTTAAAGTGGAAACCATATTTAATAATTTGTTTTAATTGCGAAAATTAGTAACTCGCATGTTTTTTCAAAGAGCAAAGATAGGTTGAAAACTGAAAACAAAAAACATGAAAAAGATACAAAGAATTAAAAGAAAAGAACGAATTAAATTTTAAGGAGGAAAATAGTGACAACAATATTAAAATAAAGGACAAACTTTAGGGACCAAAGTTCTTTCTTGTTTTGTGATTTGTTTCTTATGAAAACAAAAAACAGTCAAAGGCCAAAAACTTTAAGATTAAAATTCAAAAAATTGATATATCAAGCTTGATACCCAATTTTCAGACACCAGGGTTTTGATACCAAATGATGCAAAAGTTTTAGGCGCACAACATTGGAACCAAAGAACTAAAAGGAATAAGAAATATTGAATCCCTAAGAAGGTGGTTATGAAGATCAAATTGGTATCCTAAAGGGCAAGAACCAAAAACAAAGCAATATTTTGCCACGAAATTGTAAGACGTCAGAATATAGTGTAAAAGATGAAATTTGGGTGCGAGAACCCGGAGAACTAATATATTTCTCCTGTATTTTTTTAGGAATCGAAAAGAGCATCCATTTCATGTATTATAATAGTTATTATGATTCACAGTTTAAATGTAATATTGTATTAAAGTGGTAACCATATTTTGTTTTAATGGCAAAAATTAGTAACTCGCATGTTTTTTCAAAGACCAAAGATAGGTTGAAAACTGAAAACAAAAACACATGAAAAAGATACAAAGAATTAAAAGAAAAGAACGAAGTAAATTTTAAGCAGGAAAATAGGAACAACAATATTAAAATAAAGGACAAACTTTAGGGACCAAAGTTCTTTCTTGTTTTATGATTTGTTTCTTATGAAAACCAAAAACAGTCAAAGGCCAAAAACTTTAAAATTAAAATTCAAAAAATTGATATATCAAGCTTGATATCCAATTTTCAGAAACCAGGGTTTTGATACCAAATGATGCAAAAGTTTTAGGCACACCACATTGGAACCAAAGAACTAAAAGGAATAAGAAATGTTGAATCCCTAAGAAGGTGTTTATGAAGATCAAATTGCTATCCTAAAGGGCAAGAACCAAAAACAAAGCAATATTTTGCCACGAAATTGTAAGACGTCAGAATATACTGTAAAAGATGAAATTTGGGTGCGAGAACCCGAAGAACTAATATATTTCTCCTGTATTTTTTTAGGAATCGAAAAGAGCATCCATTTCATGTATTATAATAGTTATTATGATTCACAGTTTAAATGTAATATTGTATTAAAGTGGTAACCATATTTTGTTTTAATTGCAAAAATTAGTAACTCGCATGTTTTTTCAAAGACCAAAGATAGGTTCAAAACTGAACACAAAAAAGATGAAAAAGATACAAAGAATTAAAAGAAAAGAACGAATTAAATTTTAAGGAGGAAAATAGTGACAACAATATTAAAATAAAGGACAAACTTTAGGGACCAAAGTTCTTTCTTGTTTTGTGATTTGTTACTTATGAAAACAAAAAATAGTCAAAGGCCAAAAACTTTAAAATTAAAATTCAAAAAATTAATATAACAAGCTAGATAACCAATTATTAGCAACCATGGTTTTGATACCAAATGATGCCAAAATTTTAGGCGCACAACATTGGAACCCAAGAACCAAAAGGAATAAGAAAGATTGAATCCCTAATAAGGTGGTTAGCAAGATCAAATTGGTATCCTACAGGGCAAGTACCAAAAACAAAGCAATATTGTGCGACGAAATTGAAAGACGTCAGAAAATAGTATAAAAGATGAAATTTGGGTTCGAGAACACGGAGAACTAATATATTGCTTTTATATGTTTTTAGGAATCGAAAAGAGCATCCATTTCATGTATTATAATAGTTATTATGATTCACAATTTAAATGTAATAATGGTTTAAAGTGGCAACCATATTTAATAATTTTATTTAATTGCAAAAATTAGTAACTCGCATGTTTTTTCAAAGACCAAAGATAGGTTGCAAACTGAAAACAAAAAACATGAAAAAGATACAAAGAATTGAAAGAAAAGAACGAATTAAATTTTAAGGAGGAAAATAGTGACAACAATATTAAAATAAAGGACAAACTTTAGGGACCAAAGTTCTTTCTTGTTTTGTGATTTGTTACTTATGAAAACAAAAAATAGTCAAAGGCCAAAAACTTTAAAATTAAAATTCAAAAAATTAATATAACAAGCTAGATAACCAATTATTAGCAACCATGGTTTTGATACCAAATGATGCCAAAATTTTAGGCGCACAACATTGGAACCCAAGAACCAAAAGGAATAAGAAAGATTGAATCCCTAATAAGGTGGTTAGCAAGATCAAATTGGTATCCTACAGGGCAAGTACCAAAAACAAAGCAATATTGTGCGACGAAATTGAAAGACGTCAGAAAATAGTATAAAAGATGAAATTTGGGTTCGAGAACACGGAGAACTAATATATTGCTTTTATATGTTTTTAGGAATCGAAAAGAGCATCCATTTCATGTATTATAATAGTTATTATGATTCACAATTTAAATGTAATAATGGTTTAAAGTGGCAACCATATTTAATAATTTTATTTAATTGCAAAAATTAGTAACTCACATGTTTTTTCAAAGACCAAAGATAGGTTGAAAACTGAAAATAAAAAACATGAAAAAGATACAAAGAATTAAAAGTAAAGAACGAATTAAATTTTAAGGAGGAAAATAGTGACAACAATATTAAAATAAAGGACAAACTTCGGGGACTAAAGTTCTTTCTTTTTTTGTTATTTGTCACTTATGAAAACAAAAAATAGTGAAAGGCCAAAAACTTTAAAATTAAAATTCAAAAAATTGATATATCAAGCTAGATAAGCAATTATTAGCAACCATGGTTTTGATACCAAATGATGCCAAAATTTTAGGCGCACAACATTGGAACCCAAGAACCAAAAGGAATAAGAAAGATTGAATTGCTAAGAAGGTGGTTAGGAAGATCAAATTGGTATCCTACAGGGCAAGTACCAAAAACAAAGTAATATTGTGCGACGAAATTGTAAGACGTAAGAAAATAGTATAAATGATGAAATTTGGGTTCGAGATCATGGAGATCTAATATATTGCTTCTATATGTTTTTAGGAATCGAAAAGAGCATCTATTTCATGTATTATAATAGTTATTATGATTCACAGTTTAAATGTAATAATGGTTTAAAGTGGCAACCATATTTAATAATTTTTTTAATTGCAAAAATTAGTAACTCGCATGTTTTTTCAAAGACCAAAGATAGGTTGCAAACTGAAAACAAAAAACATGAAAAAGATACAAAGAATTGAAAGAAAAGAACCAATTAAATTTTAAGGGGGAAAATAGTGACAACAATATTAAAATAAAGGACAAACTTTAGGGACCAAAGTTCTTTCTTGTTTTGTGATTTGTTTCTTATGAAAACAAAAAACAGTCAAAGGCCAAAAACTTTAAGATTAAAATTCAAAAAATTGATATATCAAGCTTGATACCCAATTTTCAGACACCAGGGTTTTGATACCAAATGATGCAAAAGTTTTAGGCGCACAACATTGGAACCAAAGAACTAAAAGGAATAATAAATATTGAATCCCTAAGAAGGTGGTTATGAACATCAAATTGGTATCCTAAAGGGCAAGAACCAAAAACAAAGTAATATTTTGCCACGAAATTGTAAGACGTCAGAAAATAGTGTAAAAGATGAAATTTGGGTGCGAGAACCCGGAGAACTAATATATTTCTTCTGTATGTTTTTAGGAATCGAAAAGAGCATCCATATCATGTATTATAATAGTTATTATGATTCACAGTTTAAATGTAATAATGGTTTAAAGTGAAAACCATATTTAATAATTTGTTTTAATTGCAAAAATTAGTAACTCGCATGTTTTTTCAAAGACCAAAGATAGGTTGAAAACTGAAAACAAAAAACATGAAAAAGATACAAAGAATTAAAAGAAAAGAACGAATTAAATTTTAAGGAGGAAAATAGTGACAACAATATTAAAATAAAGGACAAACTTCAGGGACCAAAGTTCTTTCTTGTTTTGTTATTTGTCACTTATGAAAACAGAAAATAGTGAAAGGCCAAAAACTTTAAAATTAAAATTCAAAAAATTGATATATCAAGCTAGATAACCAATTATTAGCAACCATGGTTTTGATACCAAATGATGCCAAAATTTTAGGCGCACAACATTGGAACCCAAGAACCAAAAGGAATAAGAAAGATTGAATTGCTAAGAAGGTGGTTAGGAAGATCAAATTGGTATCCTACAGGGCAAGTACCAAAAACAAAGTAATATTGTGCGACGAAATTGTAAGACGTCAGAAAATAGTATAAAAGATGAAATTTGGGTTCGAGAACACGGAGATCTAATATATTGCTTCTATATGTTTCTAGGAATCGAAAAGAGCATCCATTTCATGTAGTATAATAGTTATTATGATTCACAGTTTAAATGTAATAATGGTTTAAAGTGGAAACCATATTTAATAATTTGTTTTAATTGCGAAAATTAGTAACTCGCATGTTTTTTCAAAGAGCAAAGATAGGTTGAAAACTGAAAACAAAAAACATGAAAAAGATACAAAGAATTAAAAGAAAAGAACGAATTAAATTTTAAGGAGGAAAATAGTGACAACAATATTAAAATAAAGGACAAACTTTAGGGACCAAAGTTCTTTCTTGTTTTGTGATTTGTTTCTTATGAAAACAAAAAACAGTCAAAGGCCAAAAACTTTAAGATTAAAATTCAAAAAATTGATATATCAAGCTTGATACCCAATTTTCAGACACCAGGGTTTTGATACCAAATGATGCAAAAGTTTTAGGCGCACAACATTGGAACCAAAGAACTAAAAGGAATAAGAAATATTGAATCCCTAAGAAGGTGGTTATGAAGATCAAATTGGTATCCTAAAGGGCAAGAACCAAAAACAAAGCAATATTTTGCCACGAAATTGTAAGACATCAGAAAATAGTGTAAAAGATAAAATTTGGGTGCGAGAACCCGGAGAACTAATATATTTCTTCTGTATGTTTTTAGGAATCGAAAAGAGCATCCTTTTCATGTATTATAATAGTTATTATGATTCACACTTTAAATGTAATAATGGTTTAAAGTGAAAACCATATTTAATAATTTGTTTTAATTCCAAAAATTAGTAACTCGCATGTTTTTTCAAAGACCAAAGATAGGTTGAAAACTGAAAACAAAAAACATGAAAAAGATACAAAGAATTAAAAGAAAAGAAGGAATTAAATTTTAAGGAGGAAAATAGTGACAACAATATTAAAATAAAGGACAAACTTTAGGGACCAAAGTTCTTTCTTGTTTTGTGATTTGTTTCTTATGAAAACAAAAAACAGTCAAAGGCCAAAAACTTTAAAATTAAAATTCAAAAAATTGTTATATCAAGCTTGATACCCAATTTTCAGACACCAGGGTTTTGATACCAAATGATACAAAATTTTTAGGCGCACAACATTGGAAACAAAGAACTAAAAGGAATAAGAAATATTGAATCCCTAAGAAGGTGGTTATGAAGATCAAATTGGTATCCTAAAGGGCAAGAACCAAAAACAAAGCAATATTTTTCCACGAAATTGTAAGACGTCAGAAAATAGTGTAAAAGATGAAATTTGGGGATGAGAACCCGGAGAACTAATATATTTCTTTTGTATGTTTTTAGGAATCGAAAAGAGCATCCATTTCATGTATTATAATAGTTATTATGATTCACACTTTAAATGTAATAATGGTTTAAAGTGAAAACCATATTTAATAATTTGTTTTAATTCCAAAAATTAGTAACTCGCATGTTTTTTCAAAGACCAAAGATAGGTTGAAAACTGAAAACAAAAAACATGAAAAAGATACAAAGAATTAAAAGAAAAGAACGAATTAAATTTTAAGGAGGAAAATAGTGACAAAAATATTAAAATAAAGGACAAACTTCAGGGACCAAAGTTCTTTCTTTTTTTGTTATTTGTCACTTATGAAAACAGAAAATAGTGAAAGGCCAAAAACTTTAAAATTAAAATTCAAAAAATTGATATATCAAGCTAGATAACCAATTATTAGCAACCATGGTTTTGATACCAAATGATGCCAAAATTTTAGGCGCACAACATTGGAACCCAAGAACCAAAAGGAATAAGAAAGATTGAATTGCTAAGAAGGTGGTTAGGAAGATCAAATTGGTATCCTACAGGGCAAGTACCAAAAACAAAGTAATATTGTGCGACGAAATTGTAAGATGTAAGAAAATAGTATAAAAGATGAAATTTGGGTTCGAGAACATGGAGATCTAATATATTGCTTCTATATGTTTTTAGGAATCGAAAAGAGCATCCATTTCATGTATTATAATAGTTATTATGATTCACAGTTTAAATGTAATAATGGTTTAAAGTGGCAACCATATTTAATAATTTGTTTTAATTGTAAAAATTAGTAACTCGCATGTTTTTTCAAAGACCAAAGATAGGTTGAAAACTGAAAACAAAAAACATGAAAAAGATACAAAGAATTAAAACAAAAGAACGAATTAAATTTTAAGGAGGAAAATAACGACAACAAAATTAAAATAAAGGACAAACTTTAGGGACCAAAGTTCTTTCTTGTTTTGTGATTTGTTTCTTATGAAAACAAAAAACAGTCAAAGGCCAAAAACTTTAAAATTAAAATTCAAAAAATTGATATATCAAGCTAGATAACCAATTTTCAGACACCAGGGTTTTGATACCAAAGGATGCAAAAAATTTAGGCGCACAACACTGGAACCCAAGAACCAAAAGGAATAAGAAATATTGAATCCCTAATAAGGTGGTTATGAAGATTAACTTGGTATCCTAAAGGGCAAGAACCAAAAACAAAGCAATATTTTGCCACGAAATTGTAAGACGTCAGAAAATAGTGTAAAAGATAAAATTTGGGTGCGAAAACCCGGAGAACTAATATATTTCTTCTGTAATGTTTTAGGAATCGAAAAGAGCATCCATTTCAGGTATTATAATAGTTATTATGATTCACAGTTTAAATGTAAAAATGGTTTAAAGTGGCAACCATATTTAATAATTTGTTTTAATTGTAAAAATTAGTAACTCGCATGTTTTTTCAAAGACCAAAGATAGGTTGAAAACTGAAAACAAAAAACATGAAAAAGATACAAAGAATTAAAACAAAAGAACGAATTAAATTTTAAGGAGGAAAATAACGACAACAAATTAAAATAAAGAACAAACTTAAGGGACCAAAGTTCTTTCTTGTTTTGTGATTTGTTTCTTATGAAAACAAAAAACAGTCAAAGGCCAAAAACTTTAAAATTAAAGTTCAAAAAATTGATATATCAAGCTAGATAACCAATTATTAGCAACCATGGTTTTGATACCAAATGATGCCAAAATTTTAGGCGCACAACATTGGAACCCAAGAACCCAAAGGAATAAGAAAGATTGAATCCCTAATAAGGTGGTTATGAAGATTAAATTGGTATCCTAAAGGGCAAGAACCAAAAACAAAGCAATATTTTGCCACGAAATTGTAAGACGTCAGAATATAGTGTAAAAGATGAAATTTGGGTGCGAGAACCCGGAGAACTAATATATTTCTCCTGTATTTTTTTAGGAATCGAAAAGAGCATCCATTTCATGTATTATAATAGTTATTATGATTCACAGTTTAAATGTAATATTGTATTAAAGTGGTAACCATATTTTGTTTTAATGGCAAAAATTAGTAACTCGCATGTTTTTTCAAAGACCAAAGATAGGTTGAAAACTGAAAACAAAAACACATGAAAAAGATACAAAGAATTAAAAGAAAAGAACGAAGTAAATTTTAAGCAGGAAAATAGGAACAACAATATTAAAATAAAGGACAAACTTTAGGGACCAAAGTTCTTTCTTGTTTTATGATTTGTTTCTTATGAAAACCAAAAACAGTCAAAGGCCAAAAACTTTAAAATTAAAATTCAAAAAATTGATATATCAAGCTTGATATCCAATTTTCAGAAACCAGGGTTTTGAAACCAAATGATGCAAAAGTTTTAGGCACACCACATTGGAACCAAAGAACTAAAAGGAATAAGAAATGTTGAATCCCTAAGAAGGTGTTTATGAAGATCAAATTGCTATCCTAAAGGGCAAGAACCAAAAACAAAGCAATATTTTGCCACGAAATTGTAAGACGTCAGAATATACTGTAAAAGATGAAATTTGGGTGCGAGAACCCGAAGAACTAATATATTTCTCCTGTATTTTTTTAGGAATCGAAAAGAGCATCCATTTCATGTATTATAATAGTTATTATGATTCACAGTTTAAATGTAATATTGTATTAAAGTGGTAACCATATTTTGTTTTAATTGCAAAAATTAGTAACTCGCATGTTTTTTCAAAGACCAAAGATAGGTTCAAAACTGAACACAAAAAAGATGAAAAAGATACAAAGAATTAAAAGAAAAGAACGAATTAAATTTTAAGGAGGAAAATAGTGACAACAATATTAAAATAAAGGACAAACTTTAGGGACCAAAGTTCTTTCTTGTTTTGTGATTTGTTACTTATGAAAAGAAAAAATAGTCAAAGGCCAAAAACTTTAAAATTAAAATTCAAAAAATTAATATAACAAGCTAGATAACCAATTATTAGCAACCATGGTTTTGATACCAAATGATGCCAAAATTTTAGGCGCACAACATTGGAACCCAAGAACCAAAAGGAATAAGAAAGATTGAATCCCTAATAAGGTGGTTAGCAAGATCAAATTGGTATCCTACAGGGCAAGTACCAAAAACAAAGCAATATTGTGCGACGAAATTGAAAGACGTCAGAAAATAGTATAAAAGATGAAATTTGGGTTCGAGAACACGGAGAACTAATATATTGCTTTTATATGTTTTTAGGAATCGAAAAGAGCATCCATTTCATGTATTATAATAGTTATTATGATTCACAATTTAAATGTAATAATGGTTTAAAGTGGCAACCATATTTAATAATTTTATTTAATTGCAAAAATTAGTAACTCGCATGTTTTTTCAAAGACCAAAGATAGGTTGAAAACTGAAAACAAAAAACATGAAAAAGATACAAAGAATTAAAAGAAAAGAATGAATTAAATTTTAAGGATGAAAATAATGACAACAACATTAAAATAAAGAACAAACTTCAGGGACCAAAGTTCTTTCTTGTTTTGTGATTTGTTACTTATGAAAACAAAAAATAGTCAAAGGCCAAAAAACTTTAAAATTAAAATTCAAAAAATTGATATATCAAGCTAGATAACCAATTATTAGCAACCATGGTTTTGATACCAAATGATTCCAAAATTTTAGGCGCACAACATTGGAACCCAAGAACCAAAAGCAATAAGAAAGATTGAATTGCTGAGAAGGTGGTTAGGAAGATCAAATTGGTATCCTAAAGGGTAAGAACCAAAAATAAAGCAATATTTTGCCACGAAATTGTAAGACGTCAGAATATATTGTAAAAGATGAAATTTAGGTGCGAGAACCCGGAGAACAAATATATTTCTCCTGTATTTTTTTAGAAAGATTGAATTGCTAAGAAGGTGGTTAGGAAGATCAAATTGGTATCCTACATGGGAAGTACCAAAAACAAAGCAGTATTGTGCGACGAAATTGTAACACATCAGAAAATAGTATAAAAGATGAAATTTGGGTTCGAGAACACGGAGAACTAATATATTGCTTCTATATGTTTTTAGGAATCGAAAAGAGCATCCATTTCATGTATTATAATAGTTATTATGATTCACAGTTTAAATGTAATAATGGTTTAAAGTGGCAACCATATTTAATAATTTGTTTTAATTGCAAAAATTAGTAACTCGCATGTTTTTTCAAAGACCAAAAATAGGTTGCAAACTGAAAACAAAAAACATGAAAAAGATACAAAGAATGGAGAGAAAAAAACGAATTAAATTTTAAGGAGGAAAATAGTGACAACAATATTAAAATAAAGGACAAACTTCAGGGACCAAAGTTCTTTCTTGTTTTGTTATTTGTCACTTATGAAAACAGAAAATAGTGAAAGGCCAAAAACTTTAAAATTAAAATTCAAAAAATTGATATATCAAGCTAGATAACCAATTATTAGCAACCATGGTTTTGATACCAAATGATGCCAAAATTTTAGGCGCACAACATTGGAACCCAAGAACCAAAAGGAATAAGAAAGATTGAATTGCTAAGAAGGTGGTTAGGAAGATCAAATTGGTATCCTACAGGGCAAGTACCAAAAACAAAGTAATATTGTGCGACGAAATTGTAAGACGTCAGAAAATAGTATAAAAGATGAAATTTGGGTTCGAGAACACGGAGATCTAATATATTGCTTCTATATGTTTTTAGGAATCGAAAAGAGCATCCATTTCATGTATTATAATAGTTATTATGATTCACAGTTTAAATGTAATAATGGTTTAAAGTGGAAACCATATTTAATAATTTGTTTTAATTGCAAAAAATAGTAACTCACATGTTTTTTCAAAGACCAAAGATAGGTTGAAAACTGAAAATAAAAAACATGAAAAAGATACAAAGAATTAAAAGTAAAGAACGAATTAAATTTTAAGGAGGAAAATAGTGACAACAATATTAAAATAAAGGACAAACTTCGGGGACCAAAGTTCTTTCTTTTTTTGTTATTTGTCACTTATGAAAACAAAAAATAGTGAAAGGCCAAAAACTTTAAAATTAAAATTCAAAAAATTGAGATATCAAGCTTGATACCCAATATTCAGAAACCATGGTTTTGATACGAAATGATGCCAAAATTTTAGGCGCACAACATTGGAACCCAAGAACCAAAAGGAATAAGAAAGATTGAATTGCTAAGAAGGTGGTCAGCAAGATCAAATTGGTATCCTACAGGGCAAGTACCAAAAACAAAGCAATATTTTGCGACGAAATTGTAAGACGTCAGAAAATAGTATAAAAGATGAAATTTGGGTTCGAGAACACGGAGAACTAATATATTGCTTCTATATGTTTTTAGGAATCCAAAAGAGCATCCATTTCATGTATTATAATAGTTATTATGATTCACAGTTTAAATGTAATAATGGTTTAAAGTGAAAACCATATTTAATAATTTGTTTTAATTGCAAAAATTAGTAACTCGCATGTTTTTTCAAAGACCAAAGATGGGTTGAAAACTGAAAACAAAAAACATGAAAAAGATACAAAGAATTAAAAGAAAAGAACGAATTAAATTTTAAGGAGGAAAATAGTGACAACAATATTAAAATAAAGGACAAACTTCGGGGACCAAAGTTCTTTCTTTTTTTGTTATTTGTCACTTATGAAAACAGAAAATAGTGAAAGGCCAAAAACCTTAAAATTAAAATTCAAAAAATTGATATATCAAGCTAGATAACCAATTATTAGCAACCATGGTTTTGATACCAAATGATGCCAAAATTTTAGGCGCACAAAATTGGAACCCAAGAACCAAAAGGAATAAGAAAGATTGAATTGCTAAGAAGGTGGTTAGGAAGATCAAATTGGTATCCTACAGGGCAAGTACCAAAAACAAAGTAATATTGTGCGACGAAATTGTAAGATGTAAGAAAATAGTATAAAAGATGAAATTTTGGTTCGAGAACATGGAGATCTAATATATTGCTTCTATATGTTTTTAGGAATCGAAAAGAGCATCCATTTCATGTATTATAATAGTTATTATGATTCACAGTTTAAATGTAATAATGGTTTAAAGTGGCAACCATATTTAATAATTTGTTTTAATTGTAAAAATTAGTAACTCGCATGTTTTTTCAAAGACCAAAGATAGGTTGAAAACTGAAAACAAAAAACATGAAAAAGATACAAAGAATTAAAACAAAAGAACGAATTAAATTTTAAGGAGGAAAATAACGACAACAAAATTAAAATAAAGGACAAACTTTAGGGACCAAAGTTCTTTCATTTTTTGTGATTTGTTTCTTATGAAAACAAAAAACAGTCAAAGGCCAAAAACTTTAAAATTAAAGTTCAAAAAATTGATATATCAAGCTAGATAACCAATTATTAGCAACCATGGTTTTGATACCAAATGATGCCAAAATTTTAGGCGCACAACATTGGAACCCAAGAACCAAAAGGAATAAGAAAGATTGAATCCCTAATAAGGTGGTTATGAAGCTTAAATTGGTATCCTAAAGGGCAAGAACCAAAAACAAAGCAATATTTTGCCACGAAATTGTAAGACGTCAGAAAATAGTGTAAAAGTTGAAATTTGGGTGCGAGAACCCGGAGAACCAATATATTTCTTCTGTATGTTTTGAGGAATCGAAAAGAGCATAAATTTCATGTATTATAATAGTTATTATGATTCACAGTTTAAATGTAATAATGGTTTAAAGTGGAAACCATATTTAATAATTTGTTTTAATTGCAAAAATTAGTAACTCGCATGTTTTTTCAAAGACCAAAGATAGGTTGAAAACTGAAAACAAAAAGACATGAAAAAGATACAAAGAATTAAAAGAAAAGAACGAATTACATTTTAAGGAGGAAAATAGTGACAACAATATTAAAATAAAGGACAAACTTTAGGGAGCAAAGTTCTTTCTTGTTTTGTGATTTGTTTCTTATGAAAACCAAAAACAGTCAAAGGCCAAAAACTTTAAAATTAAAATTCAAAAAATTGATATATCAAGCTTGATACCCAATTTTCAGAAACCAGTGTTTTGATACCAAATGATGCAAAAGTTTTAGGCACACCACATTGGAACCAAAGAACTAAAAGGAATAAGAAATATTGAATCCCTAAGAAGGTGTTTATGAAGATCAAATTGGTATCCTAAACGGCAAGAACCAAAAACAAAGCAATATTTTGCCACGAAATTGTAAGAGGTCAGAATATACTGTAAAAGATGAAATTTGGGTGCGAGAACCCGGAGAACTAATATATTTCTCCTGTATTTTTTTAGGAATCGAAAAGAGCATCCATTTCATGTATTATAATAGTTATTATGATTCACAGTTTAAATGTAATATTGTATTAAAGTGGTAACCATATTTTGTTTTAATGGCAAAAATTAGTAACTCGCATGTTTTTTCAAAGACCAAAGATAGGTTGAAAACTGAAAACAAAAACACATGAAAAAGATACAAAGAATTAAAAGAAAAGAACGAAGTAAATTTTAAGCAGGAAAATAGGAACAACAATATTAAAATAAAGGACAAACTTTAGGGACCAAAGTTCTTTCTTGTTTTATGATTTGTTTCTTATGAAAACCAAAAACAGTCAAAGGCCAAAAACTTTAAAATTAAAATTCAAAAAATTGATATATCAAGCTTGATATCCAATTTTCAGAAACCAGGGTTTTGATACCAAATGATGCAAAAGTTTAAGGCACACCACATTGGAACCAAAGAACTAAAAGGAATAAGAAATGTTGAATCCCTAAGAAGGTGTTTATGAAGATCAAATTGCTATCCTAAAGGGCAAGAACCAAAAACAAAGCAATATTTTGCCACGAAATTGTAAGACGTCAGAATATACTGTAAAAGATGAAATTTGGGTGCGAGAACCCGGAGAACTAATATATTTCTCCTGTATTTTTTTAGGAATCGAAAAGAGCATCCATTTCATGTATTATAATAGTTATTATGATTCACAGTTTAAATGTAATATTGTATTAAAGTGGTAACCATATTTTGTTTTAATTGCAAAAATTAGTAACTCGCATGTTTTTTCAAAGACCAAAGATAGGTTCAAAACTGAACACAAAAAAGATGAAAAAGATACAAAGAATTAAAAGAAAAGAACGAATTAAATTTTAAGGAGGAAAATAGTGACAACAATATTAAAATAAAGGACAAACTTTAGGGACCAAAGTTCTTTCTTGTTTTGTGATTTGTTACTTATGAAAACAAAAAATAGTCAAAGGCCAAAAACTTTAAAATTAAAATTCAAAAAATTGATATAACAAGCTAGATAACCAATTATTAGCAACCATGGTTTTGATACCAAATGATGCCAAAATTTTAGGCGCACAACATTGGAACCCAAGAACCAAAAGGAATAAGAAAGATTGAATCCCTAATAAGGTGGTTAGCAAGATCAAATTGGTATCCTACAGGGCAAGTACCAAAAACAAAGCAATATTGTGCGACGAAATTGAAAGACGTCAGAAAATAGTATAAAAGATGAAATTTGGGTTCGAGAACACGGAGAACTAATATATTGCTTTTATATGTTTTTAGGAATCGAAAAGAGCATCCATTTCATGTATTATAATAGTTATTATGATTCACAATTTAAATGTAATAATGGTTTAAAGTGGCAACCATATTTAATAATTTTATTTAATTGCAAAAATTAGTAACTCGCATGTTTTTTCAAAGACCAAAGATAGGTTGAAAACTGAAAACAAAAAACATGAAAAAGATACAAAGAATTAAAAGAAAAGAATGAATTAAATTTTAAGGATGAAAATAATGACAACAACATTAAAATAAAGAACAAACTTCAGGGACCAAAGTTCTTTCTTGTTTTGTGATTTGTTACTTATGAAAACAAAAAATAGTCAAAGGCCAAAAAACTTTAAAATTAAAATTCAAAAAATTGATATATCAAGCTAGATAACCAATTATTAGCAACCATGGTTTTGATACCAAATGATTCCAAAATTTTAGGCGCACAACATTGGAACCCAAGAACCAAAAGCAATAAGAAAGATTGAATTGCTGAGAAGGTGGTTAGGAAGATCAAATTGGTATCCTAAAGGGTAAGAACCAAAAATAAAGCAATATTTTGCCACGAAATTGTAAGACGTCAGAATATATTGTAAAAGATGAAATTTAGGTGCGAGAACCCGGAGAACAAATATATTTCTCCTGTATTTTTTTAGAAAGATTGAATTGCTAAGAAGGTGGTTAGGAAGATCAAATTGGTATCCTACATGGGAAGTACCAAAAACAAAGCAGTATTGTGCGACGAAATTGTAACACATCAGAAAATAGTATAAAAGATGAAATTTGGGTTCGAGAACACGGAGAACTAATATATTGCTTCTATATGTTTTTAGGAATCGAAAAGAGCATCCATTTCATGTATTATAATAGTTATTATGATTCACAGTTTAAATGTAATAATGGTTTAAAGTGGCAACCATATTTAATAATTTGTTTTAATTGCAAAAATTAGTAACTCGCATGTTTTTTCAAAGACCAAAAATAGGTTGCAAACTGAAAACAAAAAACATGAAAAAGATACAAAGAATGGAGAGAAAAAAACGAATTAAATTTTAAGGAGGAAAATAGTGACAACAATATTAAAATAAAGGACAAACTTCAGGGACCAAAGTTCTTTCTTGTTTTGTTATTTGTCACTTATGAAAACAGAAAATAGTGAAAGGCCAAAAACTTTAAAATTAAAATTCAAAAAATTGATATATCAAGCTAGATAACCAATTATTAGCAACCATGGTTTTGATACCAAATGATGCCAAAATTTTAGGCGCACAACATTGGAACCCAAGAACCAAAAGGAATAAGAAAGATTGAATTGCTAAGAAGGTGGTTAGGAAGATCAAATTGGTATCCTACAGGGCAAGTACCAAAAACAAAGTAATATTGTGCGACGAAATTGTAAGACGTCAGAAAATAGTATAAAAGATGAAATTTGGGTTCGAGAACACGGAGATCTAATATATTGCTTCTATATGTTTTTAGGAATCGAAAAGAGCATCCATTTCATGTATTATAATAGTTATTATGATTCACAGTTTAAATGTAATAATGGTTTAAAGTGGAAACCATATTTAATAATTTGTTTTAATTGCAAAAAATAGTAACTCACATGTTTTTTCAAAGACCAAAGATAGGTTGAAAACTGAAAATAAAAAACATGAAAAAGATACAAAGAATTAAAAGTAAAGAACGAATTAAATTTTAAGGAGGAAAATAGTGACAACAATATTAAAATAAAGGACAAACTTCGGGGACCAAAGTTCTTTCTTTTTTTGTTATTTGTCACTTATGAAAACAAAAAATAGTGAAAGGCCAAAAACTTTAAAATTAAAATTCAAAAAATTGAGATATCAAGCTTGATACCCAATTTTCAGAAACCATGGTTTTGATACCAAATGATGCCAAAATTTTAGGCGCACAACATTGGAACCCAAGAACCAAAAGGAATAAGAAAGATTGAATTGCTAAGAAGGTGGTCAGCAAGATCAAATTGGTATCCTACAGGGCAAGTACCAAAAACAAAGCAATATTTTGCGACGAAATTGTAAGACGTCAGAAAATAGTATAAAAGATGAAATTTGGGTTCGAGAACACGGAGAACTAATATATTGCTTCTATATGTTTTTAGGAATCCAAAAGAGCATCCATTTCATGTATTATAATAGTTATTATGATTCACAGTTTAAATGTAATAATGGTTTAAAGTGGCAACCATATTTAATAATTTGTTTTAATTGCAAAAATTAGTAACTCGCATGTTTTTTCAAAGACCAAAGATAGGTTGAAAACTGAAAACAAAAAACATGAAAAAGATACAAAGAATTAAAAGAAAAGAACGAATTAAATTTTAAGGAGGAAAATAGTGATAACAATATTAAAATAAAGGACAAACTTCGGGGACCAAAGTTCTTTCTTTTTTTGTTATTTGTCACTTATGAAAACAGAAAATAGTGAAAGGCCAAAAACCTTAAAATTAAAATTCAAAAAATTGATATATCAAGCTAGATAACCAATTATTAGCAACCATGGTTTTGATACCAAATGATGCCAAAATTTTAGGCGCACAAAATTGGAACCCAAGAACCAAAAGGAATAAGAAAGATTGAATTGCTAAGAAGGTGGTTAGGAAGATCAAATTGGTATCCTACAGGGCAAGTACCAAAAACAAAGTAATATTGTGCGACGAAATTGTAAGATGTAAGAAAATAGTATAAAAGATGAAATTTGGGTTCGAGAACATGGAGATCTAATATATTGCTTCTATATGTTTTTAGGAATCGAAAAGAGCATCCATTTCATGTATTATAATAGTTATTATGATTCACAGTTTAAATGTAATAATGGTTTAAAGTGGCAACCATATTTAATAATTTGTTTTAATTGTAAAAATTAGTAACTCGCATGTTTTTTCAAAAAACAAAGATAGGTTGAAAACTGAAAACAAAAAACATGAAAAAGATACAAAGAATTAAAACAAAAGAACGAATTAAATTTTAAGGAGGAAAATAACGACAACAAAATTAAAATAAAGGACAAACTTTAGGGACCAAAGTTCTTTCATTTTTTGTGATTTGTTTCTTATGAAAACAAAAAACAGTCAAAGGCCAAAAACTTTAAAATTAAAGTTCAAAAAATTGATATATCAAGCTAGATAACCAATTATTAGCAACCATGGTTTTGATACCAAATGATGCCAAAATTTTAGGCGCACAACATTGGAACCCAAGAACCAAAAGGAATAAGAAAGATTGAATCCCTAATAAGGTGGTTATGAAGCTTAAATTGGTATCCTAAAGGGCAAGAACCAAAAACAAAGCAATATTTTGCCACGAAATTGTAAGACGTCAGAAAATAGTGTAAAAGTTGAAATTTGGGTGCGAGAACCCGGAGAACCAATATATTTCTTCTGTATGTTTTGAGGAATCGAAATGAGCATAAATTTCATGTATTATAATAGTTATTATGATTCACAGTTTAAATGTAATAATGGTTTAAAGTGGCAACCATATTTAATAATTTGTTTTAATTGCAAAAATTAGTAACTCGCATGTTTTTTCAAAGACCAAAGATAGGTTGAAAACTGAAAACAAAAAGACATGAAAAAGATACAAAGAATTAAAAGAAAAGAACGAATTACATTTTAAGGAGGAAAATAGTGACAACAATATTAAAATAAAGGACAAACTTTAGGGAGCAAAGTTCTTTCTTGTTTTGTGATTTATTTCTTATGAAAACCAAAAACAGTCAAAGGCCAAAAACTTTAAAATTAAAATTCAAAAAATTGATATATCAAGCTTGATACCCAATTTTCAGAAACCAGTGTTTTGATACCAAATGATGCAAAAGTTTTAGGCACACCACATTGGAACCAAAGAACTAAAAGGAATAAGAAATATTGAATCCCTAAGAAGGTGTTTATGAAGATCAAATTGGTATCCTAAACGGCAAGAACCAAAAACAAAGCAATATTTTGCCACGAAATTGTAAGACGTGAGAATATAGTGTAAAAGATGAAATTTGGGTGCGAGAACCCGGAGAACTAATATATTTCTCCTGTATTTTTTTAGGAATCGAAAAGAGCATCCATTTCATGTATTATAATAGTTATTATGATTCACAGTTTAAATGTAATATTGTATTAAAGTGGTAACCATATTTTGTTTTAACTGCAAAAATTAGTAACTCGCATGTTTTTTCAAAGACCAAAGATAGGTTCAAAACTGAACACAAAAAAGATGAAAAAGATACAAAGAATTAAAAAAAAGAACGAATTAAATTTTAAGGAGGAAAATAGTGACAACAATATTAAAATAAAGGACAAACTTTAGGGACCAAAGTTCTTTCTTGTTTTGTGATTTGTTACTTATGAAAACAAAAAATAGTCAAATGCCAAAAACTTTAAAATTAAAATTCAAAAAATTGATATATCAAGCTAGATAACCAATTATTAGCAACCATGGTTTTGATACCAAATGATGCCAAAATTTTAGGCGCACAACATTGGAACCCAAGAACCAAAAGGAATAAGAAAGATTGAATTGCTAAGAAGGTGGTCAGCAAGATCAAATTGGTATCCTACAGGGCAAGTACCAAAAACAAAGCAATATTTTGCGACGAAATTGTAAGACGTCAGAAAATAGTATAAAAGATGAAATTTGGGTTCGAGAACACGGAGAACTAATATATTGCTTCTATATGTTTTTAGGAATCCAAAAGAGCATCCATTTCATGTATTATAATAGTTATTATGATTCACAGTTTAAATGTAATAATGGTTTAAAGTGGCAACCATATTTAATAATTTGTTTTAATTGCAAAAATTAGTAACTCGCATGTTTTTTCAAAGACCAAAGATAGGTTGAAAACTGAAAACAAAAAACATGAAAAAGATACAAAGAATTAAAAGAAAAGAACGAATTAAATTTTAAGGAGGAAAATAGTGACAACAATATTAAAATAAAGGACAAACTTCGGGGACCAAAGTTCTTTCTTTTTTTGTTATTTGTCACTTATGAAAACAGAAAATAGTGAAAGGCCAAAAACTTTAAAATTAAAATTCAAAAAATTGATATATCAAGCTGGATAACCAATTATTAGCAACCATGGTTTTGATACCAAATGATGCCAAAATTTTAGGCGCACAAAATTGGAACCCAAGAACCAAAAGGAATAAGAAAGATTGAATTGCTAAGAAGGTGGTTAGGAAGATCAAATTGGTATCCTACAGGGCAAGTACCAAAAACAAAGTAATATTGTGCGACGAAATTGTAAGATGTAAGAAAATAGTATAAAAGATGAAATTTGGGTTCGAGAACATGGAGATCTAATATATTGCTTCTATATGTTTTTAGGAATCGAAAAGAGCATCCATTTCATGTATTATAATAGTTATTATGATTCACAGTTTAAATGTAATAATGGTTTAAAGTGGCAACCATATTTAATAATTTGTTTTAATTGTAAAAATTAGTAACTCGCATGTTTTTTCAAAGACCAAAGATAGGTTGAAAACTGAAAACAAAAAACATGAAAAAGATACAAAGAATTAAAACAAAAGAACGAATTAAATTTTAAGGAGGAAAATAACGACAACAAAATTAAAATAAAGGACAAACTTTAGGGACCAAAGTTCTTTCATTTTTTGTGATTTGTTTCTTATGAAAACAAAAAACAGTCAAAGGCCAAAAACTTTAAAATTAAAGTTCAAAAAATTGATATATCAAGCTAGATAACCAATTATTAGCAACCATGGTTTTGATACCAAATGATGCCAAAATTTTAGGCGCACAACATTGGAACCCAAGAACCAAAAGGAATAAGAAAGATTGAATCCCTAATAAGGTGGTTATGAAGATTAAATTGGTATCCTAAAGGGCAAGAACCAAAAACAAAGCAATATTTTGCCACGAAATTGTAAGACGTCAGAAAATAGTGTAAAAGTTGAAATTTGGGTGCGAGAACCCGGAGATCCAATATATTTCTTCTGTATGTTTTGAGGAATCGAAAAGAGCATAAATTTCATGTATTATAATAGTTATTATGATTCACAGTTTAAATGTAATAATGGTTTAAAGTGGCAACCATATTTAATAATTTGTTTTAATTGCAAAAATTAGTAACTCGCATGTTTTTTCAAAGACCAAAGATAGGTTGAAAACTGAAAACAAAAAGACATGAAAAAGATACAAAGAATTAAAAGAAAAGAACGAATTACATTTTAAGGAGGAAAATAGTGACAACAATATTAAAATAAAGGACAAACTTTAGGGAGCAAAGTTCTTTCTTGTTTTGTGATTTGTTTCTTATGAAAACCAAAAACAGTCAAAGGCCAAAAACTTTAAAATTAAAATTCAAAAAATTGATATATCAAGCTTGATACCCAATTTTCAGAAACCAGTGTTTTGATACCAAATGATGCAAAAGTTTTAGGCACACCACATTGGAACCAAAGAACTAAAAGGAATAAGAAATATTGAATCCCTAAGAAGGTGTTTATGAAGATCAAATTGGTATCCTAAACGGCAAGAACCAAAAACAAAGCAATATTTTGCCACGAAATTGTAAGACGTGAGAATATAGTGTAAAAGATGAAATTTGGGTGCGAGAACCCGGAGAACTAATATATTTCTCCTGTATTTTTTTAGGAAACGAAAAGAGCATTCATTTCATGTATTATAATAGTTATTATGATTCACAGTTTAAATGTAATATTGTATTAAAGTGGTAACCATATTTTGTTTTAACTGCAAAAATTAGTAACTCGCATGTTTTTTCAAAGACCAAAGATAGGTTCAAAACTGAACACAAAAAAGATGAAAAAGATACAAAGAATTAAAAAAAAAGAACGAATTAAATTTTAAGGAGGAAAATAGTGACAACAATATTAAAATAAAGGACAAACTTTAGGGACCAAAGTTCTTTCTTGTTTTGTGATTTGTTACTTATGAAAACAAAAAATAGTCAAATGCCAAAAACTTTAAAATTAAAATTCAAAAAATTGATATATCAAGCTAGATAACCAATTATTAGCAACCATGGTTTTGATACCAAATGATGCCAAAATTTTATGCGAACAACATTGGAACCCAAGAACCAAAAGGAATAAGAATGATTGAATTGCTAAGAAGGTGGTTAGCAAGATCAAATTGGTATCCTACAGGGCAAGTACCAAAAACAAAGCAATATTGTGCGACGAAATTGAAAGACGTCAGAAAATAGTATAAAAGATGAAATTTGGGTTCGAGAACACGGAGAACTAATATATTGCTATTATAAGTTTTTAGGAATCGAAAAGAGCATCCATTTCATGTATTATAATAGTTATTATGATTCACAATTTAAATGTAATAATGGTTTAAAGTGGCAACCATATTTAATAATTTTATTTAATTGCAAATATTAGTAACTCGCATGTTTTTTCAAAGACCAAAGATAGGTTGAAAACTGAAAACAAAAAACATGAAAAAGATACAAAGAATTAAAAGAAAAGAACGAATTAAATTTTAAGGATGAAAATAATGACAACAACATTAAAATAAAGAACAAACTTCAGGGACCAAAGTTCTTTCTTGTTTTGTGATTTGTTACTTATGAAAACAAAAAATAGTCAAAGGCCAAAAACTTTAAAATTAAAATTCAAAAAATTGATATATCAAGCTAGATAACCAATTATTAGCAACCATGGTTTTGATACCAAATGATTCCAAAATTTTAGGCGCACAACATTGGAACCCAAGAACCAAAAGCAATAAGAAAGATTGAATTGCTGAGAAGGTGGTTAGGAAGATCAAATTGGTATCCTAAAGGGTAAGAACCAAAAACAAAGCAATATTTTGCCACGAAATTATAAGACGTCAGAATATAGTGTAAAAGATGAAATTTGGGTGCGAGAACCCGGAGAACAAATATATTTCTCCTGTATTTTTTTAGAAAGATTGAATTGCTAAGAAGGTGGTTAGCAAGATCAAATTGGTATCCTACAGGGCAAGTACCAAAAACAAAGCAATATTGTGCGACAAAATTGTAAGACGTCAGAAAATAGTATAAAAGATGAAATTTGGGTTCGAGAACACGGAGAACTAATATATTGTTTCTATATGTTTTTAGGAATCGAAAAGAGCATCCATTTCATGTATTATAATAGTTATTATGATTCACAGTTTAAATGTAATAATGGTTTAAAGTGGCAACCATATTTAATAATTTTATTTAATTGCAAAAATTAGTAACTCGCATGTTTTTTCAAAGACCAAAGATAGGTTGAAAATAATGACAACAACATTAAAATAAAGAACAAACTTCAGGGACCAAAGTTCTTTCTTGTTTTGTGATTTGTTACTTATGAAAACAAAAAATAGTGAAAGGCCAAAAACTTTAAAATTTAATTTCAAACAATTGATATATCAAGCTTGATACCCAATTTTCAGAAACCAGGGTTTTGATACCAAATGATGCAAAAGTTTTAGGCACACCACATTGGAACCAAAGAACTAAAAGGAATAAGAAATATTGAATCCCTAAGAAGGTGTTTATGAAGATCAAATTGGTATCCTAAAGGGCAAGAACCAAAAACAAAGCAATATTTTGCGACGAAATTGTAAGACATCAGAATATAGTGTAAAAGATGAAATTTGGGTGCGAGAACCCGGAGAACTAATATATTTCTCCTATATTTTTTTAGGAATCGAAAAGAGCATCCATTTCATGTATTATAATAGTTATTATGATTCACAGTTTAAATGTAATAATGGTTTAAAGTGGCAACCATATTTAATGATTTGTTTTAAATGCAAAAATTAGTAACTCGCATGTTTTTTCATAGGCCAAAGATAGGTTGAAAACTGAAAACAAAAAACATGAAAAAGATACAAAGAATTAAAAGAAAAGAACAAATTAAATTTTAAGGAGGAAAATAGTGACAACAACATTAAAATAAAGAACAAACTTCAGGGACCAAAGTTCTTTCTTGTTTTGTGATTTGTTACTTTTGAAAAAAAAAACAGTCAAAGGCCAAAAACTTTACAATTAAAATTCAAAAAATTGATATATCAAGCTAGATAACCAATTATTAGCAACCATGGTTTTGATACCAAATGATGCCAAATTTTAGGCGCACAACATTGGAACCCAATAACCAAAAGCAATAAGAAAGATTGAATCCCTAAGAAGGTGGTTATTAAGATTAAATTGGTATCCTAAAGGGCAAGAACTAAAAACAAAGCAATATTTTGCCACAAAATTGTAAGACGTTAGAAAATAGTGTAAAAGATAAAATTTGGGTCCCAGAACCCGGAAAACTAATATATTTCTTCTGTATGTTTTTAGAATCGAAAGGAGCATAAATTTCATGTATTATAATAGTTATTATGATTCACAGTTTAAATGTAATAATGGTTTAAAGTGGCAACCATATTTAATAATTTGTTTTAATTGCAAAAATTGGTAACTCGCATGTTTTTTCAAATACCAAAGATAGGTTGAAAACTGAAAACAAAAAACATGAAAAAGATGCAAAGAATTAATAGAAAAGAACGAATTAAATTTTAAGGAGGAAAATAGTGACAACAATATTAAAACAAAGGACAACTTTAGAGACCAAAGTTCTTTCATTTCTTGTTATTTGTCACTTATGAAAACAAAAAAAGTGAAAGGCCAAAAACATAATATATAAATTCAAAATTGTGATATATCAAGCCTGATATCCAATTTTCAGATAGCAGGGTTTTGATACCAAATGATGCAAAAGTTTTAGGCGCACAACATTGGAACCAAAGAACTAAAAAGAATAAGGAATTTTGAATCCCTAAGAAGGTGGTTATGAAGATCAAATTGGTATCCTAAAGGGCAAGAACCAAAAACAAAGCAATATTTTGCCACGAAATTGTAAGACGTCAGAAAATAGTGTAAAAGATTAAATTTGGGTTCGAGAACGCGGAGAACTAATATATTGCTTCTATATGTTTTTAGGAATCGAAAAGAGCATCCATTTCATGTATTATAATAGTTATTATGATTCACAATTTAAATGTAATAATGGTTTAAAGTGGCAACCATATTTAATAATTTGTTTTAATTGCAAAAATTAGTAACTCGCATGTTTTTTCAAAGACCAAAGATAGGTTGAAAACTGAAAACAAAAAACATGAAAAAGATGCAAAGAACTAAAAGAAAAGAACGAATTAAATTTTAAGGAGGAAAATAGTGACATCAATATTAAAACAAAGGACAAACTTTAGAGACCAAAGTTCTTTCATTTCTTGTTATTTGTCACTTATGAAAACAAAAAAAGTGAAAGCCCAAAAACATAATATATAAATTCAAAATTGTGATATATCAAGCTTGATACCCAATTTTCAGCAACCAGGGTTTGGATACCAAATGATGCAAAAATTTTAGGCGCACAACATTGGAAGCCAAGAACTAAAAGGAATAAGAAATATTGAATCCCTAAGAAGGTGGTTATGAAGATCAAATTGGTATCCTAAAGGGCAAGAACAAAAAACAAAGCAATATTTTGCGACGAAATTGTTCGACGTCAGAAAATAGTATAAAAGATGAAATTTGGGTTCGAGAACACGGAGAACTAATATATTGCTTCTATATGTTTTTAGGAATCGAAAAGAGCATCCATTTCATGTATTATAATAGTTATTATGATTCACAATTTAAATGTAATAATGGTTTAAAGTGGCAACCATATTTAATAATTTGTTTTAATTGCAAAAATTAGTAACTCGCATGTTTTTTCAAAAACCAAAGATAGGTTGAAAACTGAAAACAAAAAACATGAAAAAGATGCAAAGAATTAAAAGAAAAAAACGAATTAAATTTTAAGGAGGAAAATAGTGACAACAATATTAAAATAAAGGACAAACTTTAGAGACCAAAGTTCTTTCATTTCTTGTTATTTGTCACTTATGAAAACAAAAAACAGTGAAAGGCCAAAAACATAATATATAAATTCAAAATTGTGATATATCAAGCTTGAAACCCAATTTTCAGCAACCAGGGTTTGGATACGAAATGATGCAAAAAATTTAGGCGCACAACATTGGAACCCAAGAACTAAAAGGAATAAGAAATATTGAATCCCTAAGAAGGTGGTTATGAAGATCAAATTGGTATCCTAAAGGGCAAGAACAAAAAACAAAGCAATATTTTGCGACGAAATTGTTCGACGTCAGAAAATAGTATAAAAGATAAAATTTGGGTTCGAGAACACAGAGAACTAATATATTGCTTCTATATATTTTTAGGAATCGAAAAGGGCATCCATTTCATATATTATAATAGTTATTATGATTCACAATTTAAATGTAATAAGCGTTTAAAGTGGCAACCATATTTAATAATTTGTTTTAATTGCAAAAATTAGTAACTCGCATGTTTTTTCAAAGACCAAAGATAGGTTGAAAACTGAAAACAAAAAACATGAAAAAGATACAAAGAATTAAAAGAAAAGAACGAATTAAATTTTAAGGAGGAAAATAGTGACAACAATATTAAAATAAAGGACAAACTTTAGGGACCAAAGTTCTTTCTTGTTTTGTGATTTGTTTCTTATGAAAACCAAAAACAGTCAAAGGCCAAAAACTTTAAAATTAAAATTCAAAAAATTGATATATCAAGCTTGATACCCAATTTTCAGAAACCAGTGTTTTGATACCAAATGATGCAAAAGTTTTAGGCACACCACATTGGAACCAAAGAACTAAAAGGAATAAGAAATATTGAATCCCTAAGAAGGTGTTTATGAAGATCAAATTGGTATCCTAAACGGCAAGAACCAAAAACAAAGCAATATTTTGCCACGAAATTGTAAGACGTGAGAATATAGTGTAAAAGATGAAATTTGGGTGCGAGAACCCGGAGAACTAATATATTTCTCCTGTATTTTTTTAGGAATCGAAAAGAGCATCCATTTCATGTATTATAATAGTTATTATGATTCACAGTTTAAATGTAATATTGTATTAAAGTGGTAACCATATTTTGTTTTAACTGCAAAAATTAGTAACTCGCATGTTTTTTCAAAGACCAAAGATAGGTTCAAAACTGAACACAAAAAAGATGAAAAAGATACAAAGAATTAAAAAAAAAGAACGAATTAAATTTTAAGGAGGAAAATAGTGCAACAATATTAAAATAAAGGACAAACTTTAGGGACCAAAGTTCTTTCTTGTTTTGTGATTTGTTACTTATGAAAACAAAAAATAGTCAAATGCCAAAAACTTTAAAATTAAAATTCAAAAAATTGATATATCAAGCTAGATAACCAATTATTAGCAACCATGGTTTTGATACCAAATGATGCCAAAATTTTATGCGAACAACATTGGAACCCAAGAACCAAAAGGAATAAGAATGATTGAATTGCTAAGAAGGTGGTTAGCAAGATCAAATTGGTATCCTACAGGGCAAGTACCAAAAACAAAGCAATATTGTGCGACGAAATTGAAAGACGTCAGAAAATAGTATAAAAGATGAAATTTGGGTTCGAGAACACGGAGAACTAATATATTGCTATTATAAGTTTTTAGGAATCGAAAAGAGCATCCATTTCATGTATTATAATAGTTATTATGATTCACAATTTAAATGTAATAATGGTTTAAAGTGGCAACCATATTTAATAATTTTATTTAATTGCAAATATTAGTAACTCGCATGTTTTTTCAAAGACCAAAGATAGGTTGAAAACTGAAAACAAAAAACATGAAAAAGATACAAAGAATTAAAAGAAAAGAACGAATTAAATTTTAAGGATGAAAATAATGACAACAACATTAAAATAAAGAACAAACTTCAGGGACCAAAGTTCTTTCTTGTTTTGTGATTTGTTACTTATGAAAACAAAAAATAGTCAAAGGCCAAAAACTTTAAAATTAAAATTCAAAAAATTGATATATCAAGCTAGATAACCAATTATTAGCAACCATGGTTTTGATACCAAATGATTCCAAAATTTTAGGCGCACAACATTGGAACCCAAGAACCAAAAGCAATAAGAAAGATTGAATTGCTGAGAAGGTGGTTAGGAAGATCAAATTGGTATCCTAAAGGGTAAGAACCAAAAACAAAGCAATATTTTGCCACGAAATTGTAAGACGTCAGAATATAGTGTAAAAGATGAAATTTGGGTGCGAGAACCCGGAGAACAAATATATTTCTCCTGTATTTTTTTAGAAAGATTGAATTGCTAAGAAGGTGGTTAGCAAGATCAAATTGGTATCCTACAGGGCAAGTACCAAAAACAAAGCAATATTGTGCGACAAAATTGTAAGACGTCAGAAAATAGTATAAAAGATGAAATTTGGGTTCGAGAACACGGAGAACTAATATATTGTTTCTATATGTTTTTAGGAATCGAAAAGAGCATCCATTTCATGTATTATAATAGTTATTATGATTCACAGTTTAAATGTAATAATGGTTTAAAGTGGCAACCATATTTAATAATTTTATTTAATTGCAAAAATTAGTAACTCGCATGTTTTTTCAAAGACCAAAGATAGGTTGAAAATAATGACAACAACATTAAAATAAAGAACAAACTTCAGGGACCAAAGTTCTTTCTTGTTTTGTGATTTGTTACTTATGAAAACAAAAAATAGTGAAAGGCCAAAAACTTTAAAATTTAAATTCAAACAATTGATATATCAAGCTTGATACCCAATTTTCAGAAACCAGGGTTTTGATACCAAATGATGCAAAAGTTTTAGGCACACCACATTGGAACCAAAGAACTAAAAGGAATAAGAAATATTGAATCCCTAAGAAGGTGTTTATGAAGATCAAATTGGTATCCTAAAGGGCAAGAACCAAAAACAAAGCAATATTTTGCGACGAAATTGTAAGACATCAGAATATAGTGTAAAAGATGAAATTTGGGTGCGAGAACCCGGAGAACTAATATATTTCTCCTATATTTTTTTAGGAATCGAAAAGAGCATCCATTTCATGTATTATAATAGTTATTATGATTCACAGTTTAAATGTAATAATGGTTTAAAGTGGCAACCATATTTAATGATTTGTTTTAAATGCAAAAATTAGTAACTCGCATGTTTTTTCATAGGCCAAAGATAGGTTGAAAACTGAAAACAAAAAACATGAAAAAGATACAAAGAATTAAAAGAAAAGAACAAATTAAATTTTAAGGAGGAAAATAGTGACAACAACATTAAAATAAAGAACAAACTTCAGGGACCAAAGTTCTTTCTTGTTTTGTGATTTGTTACTTTTGAAAAAAAAAACAGTCAAAGGCCAAAAACTTTACAATTAAAATTCAAAAAATTGATATATCAAGCTAGATAACCAATTATTAGCAACCATGGTTTTGATACCAAATGATGCCAAATTTTAGGTGCACAACATTGGAACCCAATAACCAAAAGCAATAAGAAAGATTGAATCCCTAAGAAGGTGGTTATTAAGATTAAATTGGTATCCTAAAGGGCAAGAACTAAAAACAAAGCAATATTTTGCCACAAAATTGTAAGACGTTAGAAAATAGTGTAAAAGATAAAATTTGGGTCCCAGAACCCGGAAAACTAATATATTTCTTCTGTATGTTTTTAGAATCGAAAGGAGCATAAATTTCATGTATTATAATAGTTATTATGATTCACAGTTTAAATGTAATAATGGTTTAAAGTGGCAACCATATTTAATAATTTGTTTTAATTGCAAAAATTGGTAACTCGCATGTTTTTTCAAATACCAAAGATAGGTTGAAAACTGAAAACAAAAAACATGAAAAAGATGCAAAGAATTAATAGAAAAGAACGAATTAAATTTTAAGGAGGAAAATAGTGACAACAATATTAAAACAAAGGACAACTTTAGAGACCAAAGTTCTTTCATTTCTTGTTATTTGTCACTTATGAAAACAAAAAAAGTGAAAGGCCAAAAACATAATATATAAATTCAAAATTGTGATATATCAAGCCTGATATCCAATTTTCAGATACCAGGGTTTTGATACCAAATGATGCAAAAGTTTTAGGCGCACAACATTGGAACCAAAGAACTAAAAAGAATAAGGAATTTTGAATCCCTAAGAAGGTGGTTATGAAGATCAAATTGGTATCCTAAAGGGCAAGAACCAAAAACAAAGCAATATTTTGCCACGAAATTGTAAGACGTCAGAAAATAGTGTAAAAGATTAAATTTGGGTTCGAGAACGCGGAGAACTAATATATTGCTTCTATATGTTTTTAGGAATCGAAAAGAGCATCCATTTCATGTATTATAATAGTTATTATGATTCACAATTTAAATGTAATAATGGTTTAAAGTGGCAACCATATTTAATAATTTGTTTTAATTGCAAAAATTAGTAACTCGCATGTTTTTTCAAAGACCAAAGATAGGTTGAAAACTGAAAACAAAAAACATGAAAAAGATGCAAAGAACTAAAAGAAAAGAACGAATTAAATTTTAAGGAGGAAAATAGTGACATCAATATTAAAACAAAGGACAAACTTTAGAGACCAAAGTTCTTTCATTTCTTGTTATTTGTCACTTATGAAAACAAAAAAAGTGAAAGCCCAAAAACATAATATATAAATTCAAAATTGTGATATATCAAGCTTGATACCCAATTTTCAGAAACCAGGGTTTGGATACCAAATGATGCAAAAATTTTAGGCGCACAACATTGGAAGCCAAGAACTAAAAGGAATAAGAAATATTGAATCCCTAAGAAGGTGGTTGTGAAGATCAAATTGGTATCCTAAAGGGCAAGAACAAAAAACAAAGCAATATTTTGCGACGAAATTGTTCGACGTCAGAAAATAGTATAAAAGATGAAATTTGGGTTCGAGAACACGGAGAACTAATATATTGCTTCTATATGTTTTTAGGAATCGAAAAGAGCATCCATTTCATGTATTATAATAGTTATTATGATTCACAATTTAAATGTAATAATGGTTTAAAGTGGCAACCATATTTAATAATTTGTTTTAATTGCAAAAATTAGTAACTCGCATGTTTTTTCAAAAACCAAAGATAGGTTGAAAACTGAAAACAAAAAACATGAAAAAGATGCAAAGAATTAAAAGAAAAAAACGAATTAAATTTTAAGGAGGAAAATAGTGACAACAATATTAAAATAAAGGACAAACTTTAGAGACCAAAGTTCTTTCATTTCTTGTTATTTGTCACTTATGAAAACAAAAAACAGTGAAAGGCCAAAAACATAATATATAAATTCAAAATTGTGATATATCAAGCTTGAAACCCAATTTTCAGCAACCAGGGTTTGGATACGAAATGATGCAAAAAATTTAGGCGCACAACATTGGAACCCAAGAACTAAAAGGAATAAGAAATATTGAATCCCTAAGAAGGTGGTTATGAAGATCAAATTGGTATCCTAAAGGGCAAGAACAAAAAACAAAGCAATATTTTGCGACGAAATTGTTCGACGTCAGAAAATAGTATAAAAGATAAAATTTGGGTTCGAGAACACAGAGAACTAATATATTGCTTCTATATATTTTTAGGAATCGAAAAGGGCATCCATTTCATATATTATAATAGTTATTATGATTCACAATTTAAATGTAATAAGCGTTTAAAGTGGCAACCATATTTAATAATTTGTTTTAATTGCAAAAATTAGTAACGCGCATGTTTTTTCAAAGACCAAAGATAGGTTGAAAACTGAAAACAAAAAACATGAAAAAGATACAAAGAATTAAAAGAAAAGAACGAATTAAATTTTAAGGAGGAAAATAGTGACAACAATATTAAAATAAAGGACAAACTTTAGGGACCAAAGTTCTTTCTTGTTTTGTGATTTGTTACTTATGAAAACAAAAAATAGTCAAATGCCAAAAACTTTAAAATTAAAATTCAAAAAATTGATATATCAAGCTAGATAACCAATTATTAGCAACCATGGTTTTGATACCAAATGATGCCAAAATTTTATGCGAACAACATTGGAACCCAAGAACCAAAAGGAATAAGAATGATTGAATTGCTAAGAAGGTGGTTAGCAAGATCAAATTGGTATCCTACAGGGCAAGTACCAAAAACAAAGCAATATTGTGCGACGAAATTGAAAGACGTCAGAAAATAGTGTAAAAGATGAAATTTGGGTTCGAGAACACGGAGAACTAATATATTGCTATTATAAGTTTTTAGGAATCGAAAAGAGCATCCATTTCATGTATTATAATAGTTATTATGATTCACAATTTAAATGTAATAATGGTTTAAAGTGGCAACCATATTTAATAATTTTATTTAATTGCAAATATTAGTAACTCGCATGTTTTTTCAAAGACCAAAGATAGGTTGAAAACTGAAAACAAAAAACATGAAAAAGATACAAAGAATTAAAAGAAAAGAACGAATTAAATTTTAAGGATGAAAATAATGACAACAACATTAAAATAAAGAACAAACTTCAGGGACCAAAGTTCTTTCTTGTTTTGTGATTTGTTACTTATGAAAACAAAAAATAGTCAAAGGCCAAAAACTTTAAAATTAAAATTCAAAAAATTGATATATCAAGCTAGATAACCAATTATTAGCAACCATGGTTTTGATACCAAATGATTCCAAAATTTTAGGCGCACAACATTGGAACCCAAGAACCAAAAGCAATAAGAAAGATTGAATTGCTGAGAAGGTGGTTAGGAAGATCAAATTGGTATCCTAAAGGGTAAGAACCAAAAACAAAGCAATATTTTGCCACGAAATTGTAAGACGTCAGAATATAGTGTAAAAGATGAAATTTGGGTGCGAGAACCCGGAGAACAAATATATTTCTCCTGTATTTTTTTAGAAAGATTGAATTGCTAAGAAGGTGGTTAGCAAGATCAAATTGGTATCCTACAGGGCAAGTACCAAAAACAAAGCAATATTGTGCGACAAAATTGTAAGACGTCAGAAAATAGTATAAAAGATGAAATTTGGGTTCGA
Organism: Hippophae tibetana; assembly: GCA_037013495.1. Taxonomy (NCBI): domain Eukaryota; kingdom Viridiplantae; phylum Streptophyta; class Magnoliopsida; order Rosales; family Elaeagnaceae; genus Hippophae; species Hippophae tibetana. Next base: position 47,363,229 of record CM072807.1, read on the forward strand.
GAACACGGAGAACTAATATATTGTTTCTATATGTTTTTAGGAATCGAAAAGAGCATCCATTTCATGTATTATAATAGTTATTATGATTCACAGTTTAAATGTAATAATGGTTTAAAGTGGCAACCATATTTAATAATTTTATTTAATTGCAAAAATTAGTAACTCGCATGTTTTTTCAAAGACCAAAGATAGGTTGAAAATAATGACAACAACATTAAAATAAAGAACAAACTTCAGGGACCAAAGTTCTTTCTTGTTTTGTGATTTGTTACTTATGAAAACAAAAAATAGTGAAAGGCCAAAAACTTTAAAATTTAAATTCAAACAATTGATATATCAAGCTTGATACCCAATTTTCAGAAACCAGGGTTTTGATACCAAATGATGCAAAAGTTTTAGGCACACCACATTGGAACCAAAGAACTAAAAGGAATAAGAAATATTGAATCCCTAAGAAGGTGTTTATGAAGATCAAATTGGTATCCTAAAGGGCAAGAACCAAAAACAAAGCAATATTTTGCGACGAAATTGTAAGACATCAGAATATAGTGTAAAAGATGAAATTTGGGTGCGAGAACCCGGAGAACTAATATATTTCTCCTATATTTTTTTAGGAATCGAAAAGAGCATCCATTTCATGTATTATAATAGTTATTATGATTCACAGTTTAAATGTAATAATGGTTTAAAGTGGCAACCATATTTAATGATTTGTTTTAAATGCAAAAATTAGTAACTCGCATGTTTTTTCATAGGCCAAATATAGGTTGAAAACTGAAAACAAAAAACATGAAAAAGATACAAAGAATTAAAAGAAAAGAACAAATTAAATTTTAAGGAGGAAAATAGTGACAACAACATTAAAATAAAGAACAAACTTCAGGGACCAAAGTTCTTTCTTGTTTTGTGATTTGTTACTTTTGAAAAAAAAAACAGTCAAAGGCCAAAAACTTTACAATTAAAATTCAAAAAATTGATATATCAAGCTAGATAACCAATTATTAGCAACCATGGTTTTGATACCAAATGATGCCAAATTTTAGGCGCACAACATTGGAACCCAATAACCAAAAGCAATAAGAAAGATTGAATCCCTAAGAAGGTGGTTATTAAGATTAAATTGGTATCCTAAAGGGCAAGAACTAAAAACAAAGCAATATTTTGCCACAAAATTGTAAGACGTTAGAAAATAGTGTAAAAGATAAAATTTGGGTCCCAGAACCCGGAAAACTAATATATTACTTCTGTATGTTTTTAGAATCGAAAGGAGCATAAATTTCATGTATTATAATAGTTATTATGATTCACAGTTTAAATGTAATAATGGTTTAAAGTGGCAACCATATTTAATAATTTGTTTTAATTGCAAAAATTGGTAACTCGCATGTTTTTTCAAATACCAAAGATAGGTTGAAAACTGAAAACAAAAAACATGAAAAAGATGCCAAGAATTAATAGAAAAGAACGAATTAAATTTTAAGGAGGAAAATAGTGACAACAATATTAAAACAAAGGACAACTTTAGAGACCAAAGTTCTTTCATTTCTTGTTATTTGTCACTTATGAAAACAAAAAAAGTGAAAGGCCAAAAACATAATATATAAATTCAAAATTGTGATATATCAAGCCTGATATCCAATTTTCAGATACCAGGGTTTTGATACCAAATGATGCAAAAGTTTTAGGCGCACAACATTGGAACCAAAGAACTAAAAAGAATAAGGAATTTTGAATCCCTAAGAAGGTGGTTATGAAGATCAAATTGGTATCCTAAAGGGCAAGAACCAAAAACAAAGCAATATTTTGCCACGAAATTGTAAGACGTCAGAAAATAGTGTAAAAGATTAAATTTGGGTTCGAGAACGCGGAGAACTAATATATTGCTTCTATATGTTTTTAGGAATCGAAAAGAGCATCCATTTCATGTATTATAATAGTTATTATGATTCACAATTTAAATGTAATAATGGTTTAAAGTGGCAACCATATTTAATAATTTGTTTTAATTGCAAAAATTAGTAACTCGCATGTTTTTTCAAAGACCAAAGATAGGTTGAAAACTGAAAACAAAAAACATGAAAAAGATGCAAAGAACTAAAAGAAAAGAACGAATTAAATTTTAAGGAGGAAAATAGTGACATCAATATTAAAACAAAGGACAAACTTTAGAGACCAAAGTTCTTTCATTTCTTGTTATTTGTCACTTATGAAAACAAAAAAAGTGAAAGCCCAAAAACATAATATATAAATTCAAAATTGTGATATATCAAGCTTGATACCCAATTTTCAGCAACCAGGGTTTGGATACCAAATGATGCAAAAATTTTAGGCGCACAACATTGGAAGCCAAGAACTAAAAGGAATAAGAAATATTGAATCCCTAAGAAGGTGGTTATGAAGATCAAATTGGTATCCTAAAGGGCAAGAACAAAAAACAAAGCAATATTTTGCGACGAAATTGTTCGACGTCAGAAAATAGTATAAAAGATGAAATTTGGGTTCGAGAACACGGAGAACTAATATATTGCTTCTATATGTTTTTAGGAATCGAAAAGAGCATCCATTTCATGTATTATAATAGTTATTATGATTCACAATTTAAATGTAATAATGGTTTAAAGTGGCAACCATATTTAATAATTTGTTTTAATTGCAAAAATTAGTAACTCGCATGTTTTTTCAAAAACCAAAGATAGGTTGAAAACTGAAAACAAAAAACATGAAAAAGATGCAAAGAATTAAAAGAAAAAAACGAATTAAATTTTAAGGAGGAAAATAGTGACAACAATATTAAAATAAAGGACAAACTTTAGAGACCAAAGTTCTTTCATTTCTTGTTATTTGTCACTTATGAAAACAAAAAACAGTGAAAGGCCAAAAACATAATATATAAATTCAAAATTGTGATATATCAAGCTTGAAACCCAATTTTCAGCAACCAGGGTTTGGATACGAAATGATGCAAAAAATTTAGGCGCACAACATTGGAACCCAAGAACTAAAAGGAATAAGAAATATTGAATCCCTAAGAAGGTGGTTATGAAGATCAAATTGGTATCCTAAAGGGCAAGAACAAAAAACAAAGCAATATTTTGCGACGAAATTGTTCGACGTCAGAAAATAGTATAAAAGATAAAATTTGGGTTCGAGAACACAGAGAACTAATATATTGCTTCTATATATTTTTAGGAATCGAAAAGGGCATCCATTTCATATATTATAATAGTTATTATGATTCACAATTTAAATGTAATAAGCGTTTAAAGTGGCAACCATATTTAATAATTTGTTTTAATTGCAAAAATTAGTAACGCGCATGTTTTTTCAAAGACCAAAGATAGGTTGAAAACTGAAAACAAAAAACATGAAAAAGATACAAAGAATTAAAAGAAAAGAACGAATTAAATTTTAAGGAGGAAAATAGTGACAACAATATTAAAATAAAGGACAAACTTTAGGGACCAAAGTTCTTTCTTGTTTTGTGATTTGTTACTTATGAAAACAAAAAATAGTCAAATGCCAAAAACTTTAAAATTAAAATTCAAAAAATTGATATATCAAGCTAGATAACCAATTATTAGCAACCATGGTTTTGATACCAAATGATGCCAAAATTTTATGCGAACAACATTGGAACCCAAGAACCAAAAGGAATAAGAATGATTGAATTGCTAAGAAGGTGGTTAGCAAGATCAAATTGGTATCCTACAGGGCAAGTACCAAAAACAAAGCAATATTGTGCGACGAAATTGAAAGACGTCAGAAAATAGTGTAAAAGATGAAATTTGGGTTCGAGAACACGGAGAACTAATATATTGCTATTATAAGTTTTTAGGAATCGAAAAGAGCATCCATTTCATGTATTATAATAGTTATTATGATTCACAATTTAAATGTAATAATGGTTTAAAGTGGCAACCATATTTAATAATTTTATTTAATTGCAAATATTAGTAACTCGCATGTTTTTTCAAAGACCAAAGATAGGTTGAAAACTGAAAACAAAAAACATGAAAAAGATACAAAGAATTAAAAGAAAAGAACGAATTAAATTTTAAGGATGAAAATAATGACAACAACATTAAAATAAAGAACAAACTTCAGGGACCAAAGTTCTTTCTTGTTTTGTGATTTGTTACTTATGAAAACAAAAAATAGTCAAAGGCCAAAAACTTTAAAATTAAAATTCAAAAAATTGATATATCAAGCTAGATAACCAATTATTAGCAACCATGGTTTTGATACCAAATGATTCCAAAATTTTAGGCGCACAACATTGGAACCCAAGAACCAAAAGCAATAAGAAAGATTGAATTGCTGAGAAGGTGGTTAGGAAGATCAAATTGGTATCCTAAAGGGTAAGAACCAAAAACAAAGCAATATTTTGCCACGAAATTGTAAGACGTCAGAATATAGTGTAAAAGATGAAATTTGGGTGCGAGAACCCGGAGAACAAATATATTTCTCCTGTATTTTTTTAGAAAGATTGAATTGCTAAGAAGGTGGTTAGCAAGATCAAATTGGTATCCTACAGGGCAAGTACCAAAAACAAAGCAATATTGTGCGACAAAATTGTAAGACGTCAGAAAATAGTATAAAAGATGAAATTTGGGTTCGAGAACACGGAGAACTAATATATTGTTTCTATATGTTTTTAGGAATCGAAAAGAGCATCCATTTCATGTATTATAATAGTTATTATGATTCACAGTTTAAATGTAATAATGGTTTAAAGTGGCAACCATATTTAATAATTTTATTTAATTGCAAAAATTAGTAACTCGCATGTTTTTTCAAAGACCAAAGATAGGTTGAAAATAATGACAACAACATTAAAATAAAGAACAAACTTCAGGGACCAAAGTTCTTTCTTGTTTTGTGATTTGTTACTTATGAAAACAAAAAATAGTGAAAGGCCAAAAACTTTAAAATTTAAATTCAAACAATTGATATATCAAGCTTGATACCCAATTTTCAGAAACCAGGGTTTTGATACCAAATGATGCAAAAGTTTTAGGCACACCACATTGGAACCAAAGAACTAAAAGGAATAAGAAATATTGAATCCCTAAGAAGGTGTTTATGAAGATCAAATTGGTATCCTAAAGGGCAAGAACCAAAAACAAAGCAATATTTTGCGACTAAATTGTAAGACATCAGAATATAGTGTAAAAGATGAAATTTGGGTGCGAGAACCCGGAGAACTAATATATTTCTCCTATATTTTTTTAGGAATCGAAAAGAGCATCCATTTCATGTATTATAATAGTTATTATGATTCACAGTTTAAATGTAATAATGGTTTAAAGTGGCAACCATATTTAATGATTTGTTTTAAATGCAAAAATTAGTAACTCGCATGTTTTTTCATAGGCCAAAGATAGGTTGAAAACTGAAAACAAAAAACATGAAAAAGATACAAAGAATTAAAAGAAAAGAACAAATTAAATTTTAAGGAGGAAAATAGTGACAACAACATTAAAATAAAGAACAAACTTCAGGGACCAAAGTTCTTTCTTGTTTTGTGATTTGTTACTTTTGAAAAAAAAAACAGTCAAAGGCCAAAAACTTTACAATTAAAATTCAAAAAATTGATATATCAAGCTAGATAACCAATTATTAGCAACCATGGTTTTGATACCAAATGATGCCAAATTTTAGGCGCACAACATTGGAACCCAATAACCAAAAGCAATAAGAAAGATTGAATCCCTAAGAAGGTGGTTATTAAGATTAAATTGGTATCCTAAAGGGCAAGAACTAAAAACAAAGCAATATTTTGCCACAAAATTGTAAGACGTTAGAAAATAGTGTAAAAGATAAAATTTGGGTCCCAGAACCCGGAAAACTAATATATTACTTCTGTATGTTTTTAGAATCGAAAGGAGCATAAATTTCATGTATTATAATAGTTATTATGATTCACAGTTTAAATGTAATAATGGTTTAAAGTGGCAACCATATTTAATAATTTGTTTTAATTGCAAAAATTGGTAACTCGCATGTTTTTTCAAATACCAAAGATAGGTTGAAAACTGAAAACAAAAAACATGAAAAAGATGCCAAGAATTAATAGAAAAGAACGAATTAAATTTTAAGGAGGAAAATAGTGACAACAATATTAAAACAAAGGACAACTTTAGAGACCAAAGTTCTTTCATTTCTTGTTATTTGTCACTTATGAAAACAAAAAAAGTGAAAGGCCAAAAACATAATATATAAATTCAAAATTGTGATATATCAAGCCTGATATCCAATTTTCAGATAGCAGGGTTTTGATACCAAATGATGCAAAAGTTTTAGGCGCACAACATTGGAACCAAAGAACTAAAAAGAATAAGGAATTTTGAATCCCTAAGAAGGTGGTTATGAAGATCAAATTGGTATCCTAAAGGGCAAGAACCAAAAACAAAGCAATATTTTGCCACGAAATTGTAAGACGTCAGAAAATAGTGTAAAAGATTAAATTTGGGTTCGAGAACGCGGAGAACTAATATATTGCTTCTATATGTTTTTAGGAATCGAAAAGAGCATCCATTTCATGTATTATAATAGTTATTATGATTCACAATTTAAATGTAATAATGGTTTAAAGTGGCAACCATATTTAATAATTTGTTTTAATTGCAAAAATTAGTAACTCGCATGTTTTTTCAAAGACCAAAGATAGGTTGAAAACTGAAAACAAAAAACATGAAAAAGATGCAAAGAACTAAAAGAAAAGAACGAATTAAATTTTAAGGAGGAAAATAGTGACATCAATATTAAAACAAAGGACAAACTTTAGAGACCAAAGTTCTTTCATTTCTTGTTATTTGTCACTTATGAAAACAAAAAAAGTGAAAGCCCAAAAACATAATATATAAATTCAAAATTGTGATATATCAAGCTTGATACCCAATTTTCAGCAACCAGGGTTTGGATACCAAATGATGCAAAAATTTTAGGCGCACAACATTGGAAGCCAAGAACTAAAAGGAATAAGAAATATTGAATCCCTAAGAAGGTGGTTATGAAGATCAAATTGGTATCCTAAAGGGCAAGAACAAAAAACAAAGCAATATTTTGCGACGAAATTGTTCGACGTCAGAAAATAGTATAAAAGATGAAATTTGGGTTCGAGAACACGGAGAACTAATATATTGCTTCTATATGTTTTTAGGAATCGAAAAGAGCATCCATTTCATGTATTATAATAGTTATTATGATTCACAATTTAAATGTAATAATGGTTTAAAGTGGCAACCATATTTAATAATTTGTTTTAATTGCAAAAATTAGTAACTCGCATGTTTTTTCAAAAACCAAAGATAGGTTGAAAACTGAAAACAAAAAACATGAAAAAGATGCAAAGAATTAAAAGAAAAAAACGAATTAAATTTTAAGGAGGAAAATAGTGACAACAATATTAAAATAAAGGACAAACTTTAGAGACCAAAGTTCTTTCATTTCTTGTTATTTGTCACTTATGAAAACAAAAAACAGTGAAAGGCCAAAAACATAATATATAAATTCAAAATTGTGATATATCAAGCTTGAAACCCAATTTTCAGCAACCAGGGTTTGGATACGAAATGATGCAAAAAATTTAGGCGCACAACATTGGAACCCAAGAACTAAAAGGAATAAGAAATATTGAATCCCTAAGAAGGTGGTTATGAAGATCAAATTGGTATCCTAAAGGGCAAGAACAAAAAACAAAGCAATATTTTGCGACGAAATTGTTCGACGTCAGAAAATAGTATAAAAGATAAAATTTGGGTTCGAGAACACAGAGAACTAATATATTGCTTCTATATATTTTTAGGAATCGAAAAGGGCATCCATTTCATATATTATAATAGTTATTATGATTCACAATTTAAATGTAATAAGCGTTTAAAGTGGCAACCATATTTAATAATTTGTTTTAATTGCAAAAATTAGTAACTCGCATGTTTTTTCAAAGACCAAAGATAGGTTGAAAACTGAAAACAAAAAACATGAAAAAGATACAAAGAATTAAAAGAAAAGAACGAATTAAATTTTAAGGAGGAAAATAGTTACAACAATATTAAAATAAAGGACAAACTTTAGGGACCAAAGTTCTTTCTTGTTTTGACATTTGTTACTTATGAAAATAAAAAATAGTCAAAGGCCAAAAACTTTAAAATTAAAATTCAAAAAATTGATATATCAAGCCTGATACCCAATTTTCAGCAACAATGGTTTTGATACGAAATAAAGCAAAAATTTTAGGCACACAACATTGGAACCCTAGAACTAAAAGGAATAAGAAATATTGAATCCCTAAGAAGGTGGTTATGAAGATCAAATTGGTATCCTAAAGGGCTAGAACAAAAAACAAAGCAATATTTTGTGACGAAATTGTTCGACGTCAGAAAATAGTATAAAAGATGAATTTTGGGTTCGAGAACACGGTGAACTAATATATTGCTTCTACATGTTTTTAGGAATCGAAAAGAGCATCCATTTCATGTATTATAATAGTTATTATGATTCACCATTTAAATGTACTAATGGTTTAAAGTGGCAACCATATTTAATAATTTGTTTTAAATGCAAAAATTAGTAACTCGCATGTTTTTTCAAAGACCAAAGATAAGTTGAAACCTGAAAACAAAAAACATGAAAAAGATACAAAGAATTAAAAGAAAAGAACGAATTAAATTTTAAGGAGGAAAATAGTGACAACAATATTAAAATAAAGGACAAACTTTAGGGACCAAAGTTCTTTCTTTTCTTGTTATTTGTCACTTATGAAAATAAAAAACAGTGAAAGGCCAAAAACATAATATATAAATTCAAAATTGTGATATATCAAGCCTGATATCCAATTTTCAGATACCAGGGTTTTGATACCAAATGATGCAAAAGTTTTAGGCGCACAACATTGGAACCAAAGAACTAAAAAGAATAAGGAATATTGAATCCCTAAGAAGGTGGTTATGAAGATCAAATTGGTATCCTAAAGGGCAAGAATCAAAAACAAAGCAATATTTTGCCACGAAATTGTAAGACGTCAGAAAATAGTGTAAAAGATTAAATTTGGGTTCGAGAACCCGGAGAACTAATATGTTGCTTCTATATGTTTTTAGGAATCGAAAAGAGCATCCATTTCATGTATTATAATAGTTATTATGATTCACAATTTAAATGTAATAATGGTTTAAAGTGGCAACCATATTTAATAATTTGTTTTAATTGCAAAAATCAGTAACTCGCATGTTTTTTCAAAGACCAAAGATAGGTTGAAAACTGAAAACAAAAAACATGAAAAAGATGCTAAGAATTAAAAGAAAAGAACGAATTAAATTTTAAAGAGGAAAATAGTGACAACAATATTAAAATAAAGGACAAACTTTAGAGACCAAAGTTCTTTCATTTCTTGTTATTTGTCACTTATGAAAACAAAAAACAGTGAAAGGCCAAAAACATAATATATAAATTCAAAATTGTGATATATCAAGCTTGAAACCCAATTTTCAGCAACCAGGGTTTGGATACCAAATGATGCAAAAATTTTAGGCGCACAACATTGGAACCCAAGAACTAAAAGGAATAAGAAATATTGAATCCCTAAGAAGGTGGTTATGAGATCAAATTGGTATCCTAAAGGGCAAGAACAAAAAACAAAGCAATATTTTGCGACGAAATTGTTCGACGTCAGAAAATAGTATAAAAGGTAAAATTTGGGTTCGAGAACACAGAGAACTAATATATTGCTTCTATATGTTTTTAGGAATCGAAAAGAGCATCCATTTCATATATTATAATAGTTATTATGATTCACAATTTAAATGTAATAAGCGTTTAAAGTGGCAACCATATTTAATAATTTGTTTTAATTGCAAAAATTAGTAACTCGCATGTTTTTTCAAAGACCAAAGATAAGTTGAAAACTGAAAACAAAAAACATGAAAAAGATACAAAGAATTAAAAGAAAAGAACGAATTAAATTTTAAGGAGGAAAATAGTGACAACAATATTAAAATAAAGGACAAACTTTAGGGACCAAAGTTCTTTCTTGTTTTGACATTTGTTACTTATGAAAATAAAAAATAGTCAAAGGCCAAAAACTTTAAAATTAAAATTCAAAAAATTGATATATCAAGCCTGATACCCAATTTTCAGCAAAAATGGTTTTGATACGAAATAAAGCAAAAATTTTAGGCACACAACATTGGAACCCTAGAACTAAAAGGAATAAGAAATATTGAATCCCTAAGAAGGTGGTTATGAAGATCAAATTGGTATCCTAAAGGGCTAGAACAAAAAACAAAGCAATATTTTGTGACGAAATTGTTCGACGTCAGAAAATAGTATAAAAGATGAAATTTGGGTTCGAGAACACGGAGAACTAATATATTGCTTCTATATGTTTTTAGGAATCGATAAGAGCATCCATTTCATGTATTATAATAGTTATTATGATTCACCATTTAAATGTACTAATGGTTTAAAGTGGCAACCATATTTAATAATTTGTTTTAATTGCAAAAATTAGTAACTCGCATGTTTTTTCAAAGACCAAAGATAAGTTGAAAACTGAAAACAAAAAACATGAAAAAGATACAAAGAATTAAAAGAAAAGAACGAATTAAATTTTAAGGAGGAAAATAGTGACAACAATATTAAAATAAAGGACAAACTTTAGGGACCAAAGTTCTTTCTTTTTTTGTCATTTGTTACTTATGAAAATAAAAAATAGTCAAAGGCCAAAAACTTTAAAATTAAAATTCAAAAAATTGATATATCAAGCCTGATACCCAATTTTCAACAACAATGGTTTTGATACCAAATAATGCAAAAAATTTAGGCGCACAACATTGGAACCCTAGAACTAAAAGGAATAAGAAATATTGAATCCCTAAGAAGGTGGTTATGAAGATCAAATTGGTATCCTAAAGGGCTAGACCAAAAAACAAAGCAATATTTTCTGACGAAATTGTTCGACGTTAGAAAATAGTATAAAAGATGAAATTTGGGTTCGAGAACACGGACAACTAATATATTGCTTCTATATGTTTTTAGGAATCGAAAAGAGCATCCATTTCATGTATTATAATAGTTATTATGATTCACAATTTAAATGTAATAATGGTTTAAAGTGGCAACCATATTTAATAATTTGTTTTAATTGCAAAAATTAGTAACTCGCATGTTTTTTCAAAAACCAAAGATAGGTTGAAAACTGAAAACAAAAAACATGAAAAAGATACAAAGAATTAAAAGAAAAGAACGAATTAAATTTTAAGGAGGAAAATAGTGACAACAATATTAAAATAAAGGACAAACTTTAGGGACCAAAGTTCTTTCTTGTTTTGACATTTGTTACTTATGAAAATAAAAAATAGTCAAAGGCCAAAAACTTTAAAATTAAAATTCAAAAAATTGATATATCAAGCCTGATACCCAATTTTCAGCAACAATGGTTTTGATACGAAATAAAGCAAAAATTTTAGGCACACAACATTGGAAGCCTAGAACTAAAAGGAATAAGAAATATTGAATCCCTAAGAAGGTGGTTATGAAGATCAAATTGGTATCCTAAAGGGCTAGAACAAAAAACAAAGCAATATTTTGTGACGAAATTGTTCGACGTCAGAAAATAGTATAAAAGATGAATTTTGGGTTCGAGAACACGGTGAACTAATATATTGCTTCTATATGTTTTTAGGAATCGAAAAGAGCATCCATTTCATGTATTATAATAGTTATTATGATTCACCATTTAAATGTACTAATGGTTTAAAGTGGCAACCATATTTAATAATTTGTTTTAAATGCAAAAATTAGTAACTCGCATGTTTTTTCAAAGACCAAAGATAAGTTGAAACCTGAAAACAAAAAACATGAAAAAGATACAAAGAATTAAAAGAAAAGAACGAATTAAATTTTAAGGAGGAAAATAGTGACAACAATATTAAAATAAAGGACAAACTTTAGGGACCAAAGTTCTTTCTTTTCTTGTTATTTGTCACTTATGAAAATAAAAAACAGTGAAAGGCCAAAAACATAATATATAAATTCAAAATTGTGATATATCAAGCCTGATATCCAATTTTCAGATACCAGGGTTTTGATACCAAATGATGCAAAAGTTTTAGGCGCACAACATTGGAACCAAAGAACTAAAAAGAATAAGGAATATTGATTCCCTAAGAAGGTGGTTATGAAGATCAAATTGGTATCCTAAAGGGCAAGAACCAAAAACAAAGCAATATTTTGCCACGAAATTGTAAGACGTCAGAAAATAGTGTAAAAGATTAAATTTGGGTTCGAGAACCCGGAGAACTAATATGTTTTTAGGAATCGAAAAGAGCATCCATTTCATGTATTATAATAGTTATTATGATTCACAATTTAAATGTAATAATGGTTTAAAGTGGCAACCATATTTAATAATTTGTTTTAATTGCAAAAATCAGTAACTCGCATGTTTTTTCAAAGACCAAAGATAGGTTGAAAACTGAAAACAAAAAACATGAAAAAGATGCAAAGAATTAAAAGAAAAGAACGAATTAAATTTTAAGGAGGAAAATAGTGACAACAATATTAAAATAAAGGACAAACTTTAGAGACCAAAGTTCTTTCATTTCTTGTTATTTGTCACTTATGAAAACAAAAAACAGTGAAAGGCCAAAAACATAATATATAAATTCAAAATTGTGATATATCAAGCTTGAAACCCAATTTTCAGCAACCAGGGTTTGGATACCAAATGATGCAAAAATTTTAGGCGCACAACATTGGAACCCAAGAACTAAAAGGAATAAGAAATATTGAATCCCTAAGAAGGTGGTTATGAGATCAAATTGGTATCCTAAAGGGCAAGAACAAAAAACAAAGCAATATTTTGCGACGAAATTGTTCGACGTCAGAAAATAGTATAAAAGGTAAAATTTGGGTTCGAGAACACAGAGAACTAATATATTGCTTCTATATGTTTTTAGGAATCGAAAAGAGCATCCATTTCATATATTATAATAGTTATTATGATTCACAATTTAAATGTAATAAGCGTTTAAAGTGACAACCATATTTAATAATTTGTTTTAATTGCAAAAATTAGTAACTCGCATGTTTTTTCAAAGACCAAAGATAAGTTGAAAACTGAAAACAAAAAACATGAAAAAGATACAAAGAATTAAAAGAAAAGAACGAATTAAATTTTAAGGAGGAAAATAGTGACAACAATATTAAAATAAAGGACAAACTTTAGGGACCAAAGTTCTTTCTTGTTTTGACATTTGTTACTTATGAAAATAAAAAATAGTCAAAGGCCAAAAACTTTAAAATTAAAATTCAAAAAATTGATATATCAAGCCTGATACCCAATTTTCAGCAAAAATGGTTTTGATACGAAATAAAGCAAAAATTTTAGGCACACAACATTGGAACCCTAGAACTAAAAGGAATAAGAAATATTGAATCCCTAAGAAGGTGGTTATGAAGATCAAATTGGTATCCTAAAGGGCTAGAACAAAAAACAAAGCAATATTTTGTGACGAAATTGTTCGACGTCAGAAAATAGTATAAAAGATGAAATTTGGGTTCGAGAACACGGAGAACTAATATATTGCTTCTATATGTTTTTAGGAATCGAAAAGAGCATCCATTTCATGTATTATAATAGTTATTATGATTCACCATTTAAATGTACTAATGGTTTAAAGTGGCAACCATATTTAATAATTTGTTTTAATTGCAAAAATTAGTAACTCGCATGTTTTTTCAAAGACCAAAGATAAGTTGAAAACTGAAAACAAAAAACATGAAAAAGATACAAAGAATTAAAAGAAAAGAACGAATTAAATTTTAAGGAGGAAAATAGTGACAACAATATTAAAATAAAGGACAAACTTTAGGGACCAAAGTTCTTTCTTTTTTTGTCATTTGTTACTTATGAAAATAAAAAATAGTCAAAGGCCAAAAACTTTAAAATTAAAATTCAAAAAATTGATATATCAAGCCTGATACCCAATTTTCAACAACAATGGTTTTGATACCAAATAATGCAAAAAATTTAGGCGCACAACATTGGAACCCTAGAACTAAAAGGAATAAGAAATATTGAATCCCTAAGAAGGTGGTTATGAAGATCAAATTGGTATCCTAAAGGGCTAGACCAAAAAACAAAGCAATATTTTCTGACGAAATTGTTCGACGTTAGAAAATAGTATAAAAGATGAAATTTGGGTTCGAGAACACGGACAACTAATATATTGCTTCTATATGTTTTTAGGAATCGAAAAGAGCATCCATTTCATGTATTATAATAGTTATTATGATTCACAATTTAAATGTAATAATGGTTTAAAGTGGCAACCATATTTAATAATTTGTTTTAATTGCAAAAATTAGTAACTCGCATGTTTTTTCAAAAACCAAAGATAGGTTGAAAACTGAAAACAAAAAACATGAAAAAGATGCAAAGAATTAAAAGAAAAAATCGAATTAAATTTTAAGGAGGAAAATAGTGACAATAATATTAAAATAAAGGACAAACTTTAGGGACCAAAGTTCTTTCATTTCTTGTTATTTGTCACTTATGAAAACAAAAAACAGTGAAAGGCCAAAAACATAATATATAAATTCAAAATTGTGATATATCAAGCTTGAAACCCAATTTTCAGCAACCAGGGTTTGGATACCAAATGATGCAAAAAATTTAGGCGCACAACATTGGAACCCAAGAACTAAAAGGAATAAGAAATATTGAATCCCTAAGAAGGTGGTTATGAAGATCAAATTGGTATCCTAAAGGGCAAGAACAAAAAACAAAGCAATATTTTGCGACGAAATTGTTCGACGTCAGAAAATAGAATAAAAGATAAAATTTGGGTTCGAGAACACAGAGAACTAATATATTGCTTCTATATATTTTTAGGAATCGAAAAGGGCATCCATTTCATATATTATAATAGTTATTATGATTCACAATTTAAATGTAATAAGCGTTTAAAGTGGCAACCATATTTAATAATTTGTTTTAATTGCAAAAATTAGTAACTCGCATGTTTTTTCAAAGACCAAAGATAGGTTGAAAACTGAAAACAAAAAACATGAAAAAGATACAAAGAATTAAAAGAAAAGAACGAATTAAATTTTAAGGAGGAAAATAGTGACAACAATATTAAAATAAAGGACAAACTTTAGGGACCAAAGTTCTTTCTTGTTTTGACATTTGTTACTTATGAAAATAAAAAATAGTCAAAGGCCAAAAACATTAAAATTAAAATTCAAAAAATTGATATATCAAGCCTGATACCCAATTTTCAGCAAAAATGGTTTTGATACGAAATAAAGCAAAAATTTTAGGCACACAACATTGGAACCCTAGAACTAAAAGGAATAAGAAATATTGAATCCCTAAGAAGGTGGTTATGAAGATCAAATTGGTATCCTAAAGGGCTAGAACAAAAAACAAAGCAATATTTTGTGACGAAATTGTTCGACGTCAGAAAATAGTATAAAAGATGAAATTTGGGTTCGAGAACACGGAGAACTAATATATTGCTTCTATATGTTTTTAGGAATCGAAAAGAGCATCCATTTCATGTATTATAATAGTTATTATGATTCACCATTTAAATGTACTAATGGTTTAAAGTGGCAACCATATTTAATAATTTGTTTTAATTGCAAAAATTAGTAACTCGCATGTTTTTTCAAAGACCAAAGATAAGTTGAAAACTGAAAACAAAAAACATGAAAAAGATACAAAGAATTAAAAGAAAAGAACGAATTAAATTTTAAGGAGGAAAATAGTGACAACAATATTAAAATAAAGGACAAACTTTAGGGACCAAAGTTCTTTCTTTTTTTGTCATTTGTTACTTATGAAAATAAAAAATAGTCAAAGGCCAAAAACTTTAAAATTAAAATTCAAAAAATTGATATATCAAGCCTGATACCCAATTTTCAACAACAATGGTTTTGATACCAAATAATGCAAAAAATTTAGGCGCACAACATTGGAACCCTAGAACTAAAAGGAATAAGAAATATTGAATCCCTAAGAAGGTGGTTATGAAGATCAAATTGGTATCCTAAAGGGCTAGACCAAAAAACAAAGCAATATTTTCTGACGAAATTGTTCGACGTTAGAAAATAGTATAAAAGATGAAATTTGGGTTCGAGAACACGGACAACTAATATATTGCTTCTATATGTTTTTAGGAATCGAAAAGAGCATCCATTTCATGTATTATAATAGTTATTATGATTCACAATTTAAATGTAATAATGGTTTAAAGTGGCAACCATATTTAATAATTTGTTTTAATTGCAAAAATTAGTAACTCGCATGTTTTTTCAAAAACCAAAGATAGGTTGAAAACTGAAAACAAAAAACATGAAAAAGATGCAAAGAATTAAAAGAAAAAAACGAATTAAATTTTAAGGAGGAAAATAGTGACAATAATATTAAAATAAAGGACAAACTTTAGAGACCAAAGTTCTTTCATTTCTTGTTATTTGTCACTTATGAAAACAAAAAACAGTGAAAGGCCAAAAACATAATATATAAATTCAAAATTGTGATATATCAAGCTTGAAACCCAATTTTCAGCAACCAGGGTTTGGATACCAAATGATGCAAAAAAATTAGGCGCACAACATTGGAACCCAAGAACTAAAAGGAATAAGAAATATTGAATCCCTAAGAAGGTGGTTATGAAGATCAAATTGGTATCCTAAAGGGCAAGAACAAAAAACAAAGCAATATTTTGCGACGAAATTGTTCGACGTCAGAAAATAGAATAAAAGATAAAATTTGGGTTCGAGAACACAGAGAACTAATATATTGCTTCTATATATTTTTAGGAATCGAAAAGGGCATCCATTTCATATATTATAATAGTTATTATGATTCACAATTTAAATGTAATAAGCGTTTAAAGTGGCAACCATATTTAATAATTTGTTTTAATTGCAAAAATTAGTAACTCGCATGTTTTTTCAAAGACCAAAGATAGGTTGAAAACTGAAAACAAAAAACATGAAAAAGATACAAAGAATTTAAAGAAAAGAACGAATTAAATTTTAAGGAGGAAAATAGTGACAACAATATTAAAATAAAGGACAAACTTTAGGGACCAAAGTTCTTTCTTGTTTTGACATTTGTTACTTATGAAAATAAAAAATAGTCAAAGGCCAAAAACTTTAAAATTAAAATTCAAAAAATTGATATATCAAGCCTGATACCCAATTTTCAGCAAAAATGGTTTTGATACGAAATAAAGCAAAAATTTTAGGCACACAACATTGGAACCCTAGAACTAAAAGGAATAAGAAATATTGAATCCCTAAGAAGGTGGTTATGAAGATCAAATTGGTATCCTAAAGGGCTAGAACAAAAAACAAAGCAATATTTTGTGACGAAATTGTTTGACGTCAGAAAATAGTATAAAAGATGAAATTTGGGTTCGAGAACACGGAGAACTAATATATTGCTTCTATATGTTTTTAGGAATCGAAAAGAGCATCCATTTCATGTATTATAATAGTTATTATGATTCACCATTTAAATGTACTAATGGTTTAAAGTGGCAACCATATTTAATAATTTGTTTTAATTGCAAAAATTAGTAACTCGCATGTTTTTTCAAAGACCAAAGATAAGTTGAAAACTGAAAACAAAAAACATGAAAAAGATACAAAGAATTAAAAGAAAAGAACGAATTAAATTTTAAGGAGGAAAATAGTGACAACAATATTAAAATAAAGGACAAACTTTAGGGACCAAAGTTCTTTCTTTTTTTGTCATTTGTTACTTATGAAAATAAAAAATAGTCAAAGGCCAAAAACTTTAAAATTAAAATTCAAAAAATTGATATATCAAGCCTGATACCCAATTTTCAACAACAATGGTTTTGATACCAAATAATGCAAAAAATTTAGGCGCACAACATTGGAACCCTAGAACTAAAAGGAATAAGAAATATTGAATCCCTAAGAAGGTGGTTATGAAGATCAAATTGGTATCCTAAAGGGCTAGACCAAAAAACAAAGCAATATTTTCTGACGAAATTGTTCGACGTTAGAAAATAGTATAAAAGATGAAATTTGGGTTCGAGAACACGGACAACTAATATATTGCTTCTATATGTTTTTAGGAATCGAAAAGAGCATCCATTTCATGTATTATAATAGTTATTATGATTCACAATTTAAATGTAATAATGGTTTAAAGTGGCAACCATATTTAATAATTTGTTTTAATTGCAAAAATTAGTAACTCGCATGTTTTTTCAAAAACCAAAGATAGGTTGAAAACTGAAAACAAAAAACATGAAAAAGATGCAAAGAATTAAAAGAAAAAAACGAATTAAATTTTAAGGAGGAAAATAGTGACAATAATATTAAAATAAAGGACAAACTTTAGAGACCAAAGTTCTTTCATTTCTTGTTATTTGTCACTTATGAAAACAAAAAACAGTGAAAGGCCAAAAACATAATATATAAATTCAAAATTGTGATATATCAAGCTTGAAACCCAATTTTCAGCAACCAGGGTTTGGATACCAAATGATGCAAAAAAATTAGGCGCACAACATTGGAACCCAAGAACTAAAAGGAATAAGAAATATTGAATCCCTAAGAAGGTGGTTATGAAGATCAAATTGGTATCCTAAAGGGCAAGAACAAAAAACAAAGCAATATTTTGCGACGAAATTGTTCGACGTCAGAAAATAGAATAAAAGATAAAATTTGGGTTCGAGAACACAGAGAACTAATATATTGCTTCTATATATTTTTAGGAATCGAAAAGGGCATCCATTTCATATATTATAATAGTTATTATGATTCACAATTTAAATGTAATAAGCGTTTAAAGTGGCAACCATATTTAATAATTTGTTTTAATTGCAAAAATTAGTAACTCGCATGTTTTTTCAAAGACCAAAGATAGGTTGAAAACTGAAAACAAAAAACATGAAAAAGATACAAAGAATTTAAAGAAAAGAACGAATTAAATTTTAAGGAGGAAAATAGTGACAACAATATTAAAATAAAGGACAAACTTTAGGGACCAAAGTTCTTTCTTGTTTTGACATTTGTTACTTATGAAAATAAAAAATAGTCAAAGGCCAAAAACTTTAAAATTAAAATTCAAAAAATTGATATATCAAGCCTGATACCCAATTTTCAGCAAAAATGGTTTTGATACGAAATAAAGCAAAAATTTTAGGCACACAACATTGGAACCCTAGAACTAAAAGGAATAAGAAATATTGAATCCCTAAGAAGGTGGTTATGAAGATCAAATTGGTATCCTAAAGGGCTAGAACAAAAAACAAAGCAATATTTTGTGACGAAATTGTTTGACGTCAGAAAATAGTATAAAAGATGAAATTTGGGTTCGAGAACACGGAGAACTAATATATTGCTTCTATATGTTTTTAGGAATCGAAAAGAGCATCCATTTCATGTATTATAATAGTTATTATGATTCACCATTTAAATGTACTAATGGTTTAAAGTGGCAACCATATTTAATAATTTGTTTTAATTGCAAAAATTAGTAACTCGCATGTTTTTTCAAAGACCAAAGATAAGTTGAAAACTGAAAACAAAAAACATGAAAAAGATACAAAGAATTAAAAGAAAAGAACGAATTAAATTTTAAGGAGGAAAATAGTGACAACAATATTAAAATAAAGGACAAACTTTAGGGACCAAAGTTCTTTCTTTTTTTGTCATTTGTTACTTATGAAAATAAAAAATAGTCAAAGGCCAAAAACTTTAAAATTAAAATTCAAAAAATTGATATATCAAGCCTGATACCCAATTTTCAACAACAATGGTTTTGATACCAAATAATGCAAAAAATTTAGGCGCACAACATTGGAACCCTAGAACTAAAAGGAATAAGAAATATTGAATCCCTAAGAAGGTGGTTATGAAGATCAAATTGGTATCCTAAAGGGCTAGACCAAAAAACAAAGCAATATTTTCTGACGAAATTGTTCGACGTTAGAAAATAGTATAAAAGATGAAATTTGGGTTCGAGAACACGGACAACTAATATATTGCTTCTATATGTTTTTAGGAATCGAAAAGAGCATCCATTTCATGTATTATAATAGTTATTATGATTCACAATTTAAATGTAATAATGGTTTAAAGTGGCAACCATATTTAATAATTTGTTTTAATTGCAAAAATTAGTAACTCGCATGTTTTTTCAAAAACCAAAGATAGGTTGAAAACTGAAAACAAAAAACATGAAAAAGATGCAAAGAATTAAAAGAAAAAAACGAATTAAATTTTAAGGAGGAAAATAGTGACAATAATATTAAAATAAAGGACAAACTTTAGAGACCAAAGTTCTTTCATTTCTTGTTATTTGTCACTTATGAAAACAAAAAACAGTGAAAGGCCAAAAACATAATATATAAATTCAAAATTGTGATATATCAAGCTTGAAACCCAATTTTCAGCAACCAGGGTTTGGATACCAAATGATGCAAAAAATTTAGGCGCACAACATTGGAACCCAAGAACTAAAAGGAATAAGAAATATTGAATCCCTAAGAAGGTGGTTATGAAGATCAAATTGGTATCCTAAAGGGCAAGAACAAAAAACAAAGCAATATTTTGCGACGAAATTGTTCGACGTCAGAAAATAGAATAAAAGATAAAATTTGGGTTCGAGAACACAGAGAACTAATATATTGCTTCTATATATTTTTAGGAATCGAAAAGGGCATCCATTTCATATATTATAATAGTTATTATGATTCACAATTTAAATGTAATAAGCGTTTAAAGTGGCAACCATATTTAATAATTTGTTTTAATTGCAAAAATTAGTAACTCGCATGTTTTTTCAAAGACCAAAGATAGGTTGAAAACTGAAAACAAAAAACATGAAAAAGATACAAAGAATTAAAAGAAAAGAACGAATTAAATTTTAAGGAGGAAAATAGTGACAACAATATTAAAATAAAGGACAAACTTTAGGGACCAAAGTTCTTTCTTGTTTTGACATTTGTTACTTATGAAAATAAAAAATAGTCAAAGGCCAAAAACATTAAAATTAAAATTCAAAAAATTGATATTTCAAGCCTGATACCCAATTTTCAGCAACAATGGTTTTGATACGAAATAAAGCAAAACTTTTAGGCACACAACATTGGAACCCTAGAACTAAAAGGAATAAGAAATATTGAATCCCTAAGAAGGTGGTTATGAAGATCAAATTGGTATCCTAAAGGGCTAGAACAAAAAACAAAGCAATATTTTCTGACGAAATTGTTCGACGTCAGAAAATAGTATAAAAGATGAAATTTGGGTTCGAGAACACGGAGAACTAATATATTGCTTCTATATGTTTTTAGGAATCGAAAAGAGCATCCATTTCATGTATTATAATAGTTATTATGATTCACCATTTAAATGTACTAATGGTTTAAAGTGGCAACCATATTTAATAATTTGTTTTAATTGCAAAAATTAGTAACTCGTATGTTTTTTCAAAGACCAAAGATAAGTTGAAAACTGAAAACAAAAAGCATGAAAAAGATACAAAGAATTAAAAGAAAAGAACGAATTAAATTTTAAGGAGGAAAATAGTGACAACAATATTAAAATAAAGGACAAACATTAGGGACCATAGTTCTTTCTTGTTTTGTCATTTGTTACTTATGAAAATAAAAAATAGTCAAAGGCCAAAAACTTTAAAATTAAAATTCAAAAAAATGATATATCAAGCATAATACCCAATTTTCAGCAACAATGGTTTTGATACCAAATAATGCAAAAAGTTTTGGCGCACAACATTGGAACCCTAGAACTAAAAGGAATTAGAAATATTGAATCCCTAAGAAGGTGGTTATGAAGATCAAATTGGAATCCTAAAGGGCTAGAACAAAAAACAAAGCAATATTTTGTGACGAAATTGTTCGACGTCAGAAAATAGTATAAAAGATGAAATTGGGGTTCGAGAACATGGAGAACTAATATATTGCTTCTATATGTTTTTAGGAATCGAAAAGAGCATCCATTTCAGGTATTATAATAGTTATTATGATTCACAATTTAAATGTAATAATGGTTTAAAGTGGCAACCATATTTAATAATTTGTTTTAATTGCAAAAATTAGTAACTCGCATGTTTTTTCAAAGACCAAAGATAGGTTGAAAACTGAAAACAAAAAACATGAAAAAGATACAAAGAATTAAAAGAAAAGAACGAATTAAATTTTAAGGAGGAAAATAGTGACAACAATATTAAAATAAAGGACAAACTTTAGGGACCAAAGTTCTTTCTTGTTTTGTCATTTGTTACTTATGAAAATAAAAAATAGTCAAAGGCTAAAAACTTTAAAATTAAAATTCAAAAAATTGATATATCAAGCCTGATACCCAATTATTAGCAACAATGGTTTTGATACCAAATAATGCAAAAACTTTAGGCGCACAACATTGGAACCCTAGAACTAAAAGGAATAAGAAATCTTGAATCCCTAAGAAGGTGGTTATGAAGATCAAATTGGTATCCTAAAGGGCAAGAACAAAAAACAAAGCAATATTTTGCGACGAAATTGTTCGACATCAGAAAATAGTATAAAAGATAAAATTTGGGTTCGAGAACACGGAGAACTAATATATTGCTTCTATATGTTTTTAGGAATCGAAAAGAGCATCCATTTCATGTATTATAATAGTTATTATGATTCACAATTTAAATGTAATAAGCGTTTAAAGTGGCAACCATATTTAATAATTTGTTTTAATTGCAAAAATAAGTAACTCGCATGTTTTTTCAAAGACCAAAGATAGGTTGAAAACTGTAAACAAAAAACATGAAAAAGATACAAAGAATTAAAAGAAAAGAACGAATTAAATTTTAAGGAGGAAAATAGTGACAACAATATTATAATAAAGGACAAACTTTAGGGACCAAAGTTCTTTCTTGTTTTGTCATTTGTTACTTATGAAAATAAAAAATAGTCAAAGGCCAAAAACTTTAAAATTAAAATTCAAAAAATTGATATATCAAGCCTGATACCCAATTTTCAGCAACAATGGTTTTGATACGAAATAAAGCAAAAATTTTAGGCACACAACATTGGAACCCTAGAACTAAAAGGAATAAGAAATATTGAATCCCTAAGAAGGTGGTTATGAAGATCAAATTGGTATCCTAAAGGGCTAGAACAAAAAACAAAGCAATATTTTTTGACGAAATTGTTCGACGTCAGAAAATAGTATAAAAGATGAAATTTGGGTTCGAGAACACGGACAACTAATATATTGCTTCTATATGTTTTTAGGAATCGAAAAGAGCATCCATTTCGTGTATTATAATAGTTATTATGATTCACAATTTAAATGTAATAATGGTTTAAAGTGGCAACCATATTTAATAATTTGTTTTAATTGCAAAAATTAGTAACTCGCATGTTTTTTCAAAGACCAAAGATAGGTTGAAAACTGAAAACAAAAAACATGAAAAAGATGCTAAGAATTAAAAGAAAAGAACGAATTAAATTTTAAGGAGGAAAATAGTGAAAATAATATTAAAATAAAGGCCAAACTTTAAGGACCAAAGTTCTTTCTTGTTTTGTCATTTGTTACTTATGAAAATAAAAAATAGTCAAAGGCCAAAAACATTAAAATTAAAATTCAAAAAATTGATATATCAAGACTGATACCCAATTTTCAGCAACAATCGTTTTGATACCAAATAATGCAAAAAATTTAGGCGCACAACATTGGAACCCTAGAACTAAAAGGAATAAGAAATATTGAATCCCTAAGAAGGTGGTTATGAAGATCAAATTGGTATCCTAAAAAGCTAGAACAAAAAACAAAGCAATATTTTGTGACGAAATTGTTCGACGTCAGAAAAGAGTATAAAAGATGAAATTGGGGTTCGAGAACACGGAGAACTAATATATTGCTTCTATATGTTTTTAGGAATCGAAAAGAGCATCCATTTCAGGTATTATAATAGTTATTATGATTCACAATTTAAATGTAATAATGGTTTAAAGTGGCAACCATATTTAATAATTTGTTTTAATTCCAAAAATTAGTAACTCGCATGTTTTTTCAAAGACCAAAGATAGGTTGAAAACTGAAAACAAAAAACATGAAAAAGATACAAAGAATTAAAAGAAAAGAACGAATTAAATTTTAAGGAGGAAAATAGTGACAACAATATTAAAATAAAGGACAAACTTTAGGGACCAAAGTTCTTTCTTGTTTTGTCATTTGTTACTTATGAAAATAAAAAATAGTCAAAGGCTAAAAACTTTAAAATTAAAATTCAAAAAAATGGATATATCAAGCCTGATACCCAATTATCAGCAACAATGGTTTTGATACCAAATAATGCAAAAACTTTAGGCGCACAACATTGGAACCCTAGAACTAAAAGGAATAAGAAATATTGAATCCCTAAGAAGGTGGTTATGAAGATCAAATTGGTATCCTAAAGGGCAAGAACAAAAAACAAAGCAATATTTTGCGACGAAATTGTTCGACATCAGAAAATAGTATAAAAGATAAAATTTGGGTTCGAGAACACGGAGAACTAATATATTGCTTCTATATGTTTTTAGGAATCGAAAAGAGCATCCATTTCATGTATTATAATAGTTATTATGATTCACAATTTAAATGTAATAACGGTTTAAAGTGGCAACCATATTTAATAATTTGTTTTAATTGCAAAAATTAGTAATTCACATGTTTTTTCAAAAACCAAAGATAGGTTGAAAACTGAAAACAAAAAACATGAAAAAGATGCAAAGAATTAAAAGAAAAGAACGAATTAAATTTTAAGGAGGAAAATAGTGACAACAATACTAAAATAAAGGACAAACTTTAGAGACCAAAGTTCTTTCATTTCTTGTTATTTGTCACTTATGAAAACAAAAAACAGTGAAAGGCCAAAAACATAATATATAAATTCAAAATTGTGATATATCAAGCTTGAAACCCAATTTTCAACAACCAGGGTTTGGATACCAAATGATGCAAAAAATTTAGGCGCACAACATTGGAACCCAAGAACTAAAAGGAATAAGAAATATTGAATCCCTAAGAAGGTGGTTATGAAGATCAAATTGGTATCCTGAAGGGCAAGAAAAAAAAAACAAAGCAATATTTTGCGACGAAATTGTTCGACGTCAGAAAATAGTATAAAAGGTAAAATTTGGGTTCGAGAACACAGAGAACTAATATATTGCTTCTATATGTTTTTAGGAATCGAAAAGAGCATCCATTTCATATATTATAATAGTTATTATGATTCACAATTTAAATGTAATAAGCGTTTAAAGTGGCAACCATATTTAATAATTTGTTTTAATTGCAAAAATTAGTAACTCGCATGTTTTTTCAAAGACCAAAGATAAGTTGAAAACTGAAAACAAAAAACATGAAAAAGATACAAAGAATTAAAAGAAAAGAACGAATTAAATTTTAAGGAGGAAAATAGTGACAACAATATTAAAATACAGGACAAACATTAGGGACCATAGTTCTTTCTTGTTTTGTCATTTGTTACTTATGAAAATAAAAAATAGTCAAAGGCCAAAAACTTTAAAATTAAAATTCAAAAAATTGATATATCAAGCCTAATACCCAATTTTCAGCAACAATGGTTTTGATACCAAATAATGCAAAAATTTTAGGCGCACAACATTGGAACCCTAGAACTAAAAGGAATAAGAAATATTGAATCCCTAAGAAGGTGGTTATGAAGATCAAATTGGAATCCTAAAGGGCTAGAACAAAAAACAAAGCAATATTTTGTGACGAAATTGTTCGACGTCAGAAAATAGTATAAAAGATGAAATTTGGGTTCGAGAACATGGAGAACTAATATATTGCTTCTATATGTTTTTAGGAATCGAAAAGAGCATCCATTTCAGGTATTATAATAGTTATTATGATTCACAATTTAAATGTAATAATGGTTTAAAGTGGCAACCATATTTAATAATTTGTTTTAATTGCAAAAATTAGTAACTCACATGTTTTTTCAAAGACCAAAGATAGGTTGAAAACTGAAAACAAAAAACAGGAAAAAGATACAAAGAATTAAAAGAAAAGAACGAATTAAATTTTAAGGAGGAAAATAGTGACAACAATATTAAAATAAAGGACAAACTTTAGGGACCAAAGTTCTTTCTTGTTTTGTCATTTGTTACTTATGAAAATAAAAAATAGTCAAAGGCTAAAAACTTTAAAATTAAAATTCAAAAAATTGATATATCAAGCCTTATACCCAATTATCAGCAACAATGGTTTTGATACCAAATAATGCAAAAATTTTAGGCGCACAACATTGGAACCCTAGAACTAAAAGGAATAAGAAATATTGAATCCCTAAGAAGGTGGTTATGAAGATCAAATTGGTATCCTAAAGGGCAAGAACAAAAAACAAAGCAATATTTTGCGACGAAATTGTTCGACATCAGAAAATAGTATAAAAGATAAAATTTGGGTTCGAGAACACGGAGAACTAATATATTGCTTCTATATGTTTTTAGGAATCGAAAAGAGCATCCATTTCATGTATTATAATAGTTATTATGATTCACAATTTAAATGTAATAAGCGTTTAAAGTGGCAACCATATTTAATAATTTGTTTTAATTGCAAAAATTAGTAACTCGCATGTTTTTTCAAAGACCAAAGATAGGTTGAAAACTGAAAACAAAAAACATGAAAAAGATACAAAGAATTAAAAGAAAAGAACGAATTAAATTTTAAGGAGGAAAATAGTGACAACAATATTATAATAAAGGACAAACTTTAGGGACCAAAGTTCTTTCTTGTTTTGTCATTTGTTACTTATGAAAATAAAAAATATGCAAAGGCCAAAAACTTTAAAATTAAAATTAAAAAAATTAATATATCAAGCCGGATACCCAATTTTCAGCAACAATGGTTTTGATACCAAATAATCAAAAAATTTAGGCGCACAACATTGGAACCCTAGAACTAAAAGGAATAAGAAA
Organism: Hippophae tibetana; assembly: GCA_037013495.1. Lineage (NCBI taxonomy): Eukaryota > Viridiplantae > Streptophyta > Magnoliopsida > Rosales > Elaeagnaceae > Hippophae > Hippophae tibetana. The sequence continues at coordinate 47,390,219 of CM072807.1, forward strand.
TTTTAAATCCCTAACAAGGTGGTTATGAAGATCAAATTGGTATCCTAAAGGGCTAGAACAAAAAACAAAGCAATATTTTGTGACGAAATTGTTCGACGTCACAAAATAGTATAAAAGATGAAATTTGGGTTCCACAACACGGAGAACTAATATATTGCTTCTATATGTTTTTAGGAATCGAAAAGGGCATCCATTTCAAGTATTATAATAGTTATTATGATTCACAATTTAAATGTAATAATGGTTTAAAGTGGCAACCATATTTCATAATTTGTTTTAATTGCAAAAATTAGTAACTCGCATGTTTTTTCAAAGACCAAAAATAGGTTGAAAACTGAAACAAAAAACATGAAAAAGATACAAAGAATTAAAAGAAAAGAACGAATTAAATTTTAAGGAGGAAAATAGTGACAACAATATTAAAATAAAGGACAAACTTTAGGGACAAAAGTTCTTTCTTGTTTTGTCATTTGTTACTTATGAAAATAAAAAATAGTCAAAGGCCAAAAACTTTAAAATTAAAATTCAAAAAATTGATATATCAAGCCTGATACCCAATTTTCAGCAACAATGGTTTTGATACCAAATAATGCAAAACATTTAGGCGAACAACATTGCAACCCTAGAGCTAAAAGGAATAAGATATATTGAATCCCTAAGAAGGTGGTTATGAAGATCAAATTGGTATCCTAAAGGGCTAGAACAAAAAACAAAGCAATATTTTGTGACAAAATTGTTCGACGTCAGAAAATAGTATAAAAGATGAAATTTGGGTTCGAGAACATGGAGAACTAATATATTGCTACTATATGTTTTTAGGAATCGAAAAGAGCATCCATTTCAGGTATTATAATAGTTATTATGATTCACAATTTAAATGTCATAATGGTTTAAAGTGGCAACCATATTTAATAATTTGTTTTAATTGCAAAAATTAGTAACTCGCATGTTTTTTCAAAGACCAAAGATAGGTTGAAAACTGAAAACAAAAAACAGGAAAAAGATACAAAGAATTAAAAGAAAAGAACGAATTAAATTTTAAGGAGGAAAATAGTGACAACAATATTAAAATAAAGGACAAACTTTAGGGACCAAAGTTCTTTCTTGTTTTGTCATTTGTTACTTATGAAAATAAAAAATAGTCAAAGGCTAAAAACTTTAAAATTAAAATTCAAAAAATTGATATATCAAGCCTTATACCCAATTATCAGCAACAATGGTTTTGATACCAAATAATGCAAAAATTTTAGGCGCACAACATTGGAACCCTAGAACAAAAAGGAATAAGAAATATTGAATCCCTAAGAAGGTGGTTATGAAGATCAAATTGGTATCCTAAAGGGCAAATACAAAAAACAAAGCAATATTTTGCGACGAAATTGTTCGACATCAGAAAATAGTATAAAAGATAAAATTTGGGTTCGAGAACACGGAGAACTAATATATTGCTTCTATATGTTTTTAGGAATCGAAAAGAGCATCCATTTCATGTATTATAATAGTTATTATGATTCACAATTTAAATGTAATAAGCGTTTAAAGTGGCAACCATATTTAATAATTTGTTTTAATTGCAAAAATTAGTAACTCGCATGTTTTTTCAAAGACCAAAGATAGGTTGAAAACTGAAAACAAAAAACATGAAAAAGATACAAAGAATTAAAAGAAAAGAACGAATTAAATTTTAAGGAGGAAAATAGTGACAACAATATTATAATAAAGGACAAACTTTAGGGACCAAAGTTCTTTCTTGTTTTGTCATTTGTTACTTATGAAAATAAAAAATATGCAAAGGCCAAAAACTTTAAAATTAAAATTCAAAAAATTAATATATCAAGCCGGATACCCAATTTTCAGCAACAATGGTTTTGATACCAAATAATCAAAAAATTTAGGCGCACAACATTGGAACCCTAGAACTAAAAGGAATAAGAAATTTTGAATCCCTAACAAGGTGGTTATGAAGATCAAATTGGTATCCTAAAGGGCTAGAACAAAAAACAAAGCAATATTTTGTGACGAAATTGTTCGACGTCACAAAATAGTATAAAAGATGAAATTTGGGTTCCACAACACGGAGAACTAATATATTGCTTCTATATGTTTTTAGGAATCGAAAAGGGCATCCATTTCAAGTATTATAATAGTTATTATGATTCACAATTTAAATGTAATAATGGTTTAAAGTGGCAACCATATTTCATAATTTGTTTTAATTGCAAAAATTAGTAACTCGCATGTTTTTTCAAAGACCAAAAATAGGTTGAAAACTGAAACAAAAAACATGAAAAAGATACAAAGAATTAAAAGAAAAGAACGAATTAAATTTTAAGGAGGAAAATAGTGACAACAATATTAAAATAAAGGACAAACTTTAGGGACAAAAGTTCTTTCTTGTTTTGTCATTTGTTACTTATGAAAATAAAAAATAGTCAAAGGCCAAAAACTTTAAAATTAAAATTCAAAAAATTGATATATCAAGCCTGATACCCAATTTTCAGCAACAATGGTTTTGATACCAAATAATGCAAAACATTTAGGCGCACAACATTGCAACCCTAGAGCTAAAAGGAATAAGATATATTGAATCCCTAAGAAGGTGGTTATGAAGATCAAATTGGTATCCTAAAGGGCTAGAACAAAAAACAAAGCAATATTTTGTGACAAAATTGTTCGACGTCAGAAAATAGTATAAAAGATGAAATTTGGGTTCGAGAACATGGAGAACTAATATATTGCTACTATATGTTTTTAGGAATCGAAAAGAGCATCCATTTCAGGTATTATAATAGTTATTATGATTCACAATTTAAATGTCATAATGGTTTAAAGTGGCAACCATATTTAATAATTTGTTTTAATTGCAAAAATTAGTAACTCGCATGTTTTTTCAAAGACCAAAGATAGGTTGAAAACTGAAAACAAAAAACAGGAAAAAGATACAAAGAATTAAAAGAAAAGAACGAATTAAATTTTAAGGAGGAAAATAGTGACAACAATATTAAAATAAAGGACAAACTTTAGGGACCAAAGTTCTTTCTTGTTTTGTCATTTGTTACTTATGAAAATAAAAAATAGTCAAAGGCTAAAAACTTTAAAATTAAAATTCAAAAAATTGATAGATCAAGCCTTATACCCAATTATCAGCAACAATGGTTTTGATACCAAATAATGCAAAAATTTTAGGCGCACAACATTGGAACCCTAGAACAAAAAGGAATAAGAAATATTGAATCCCTAAGAAGGTGGTTATGAAGATCAAATTGGTATCCTAAAGGGCAAATACAAAAAACAAAGCAATATTTTACGACGAAATTGTTCGACATCAGAAAATAGTATAAAAGATAAAATTTGGGTTCGAGAACACGGAGAACTAATATATTGCTTCTATATGTTTTTAGGAATCGAAAAGAGCATCCATTTCATGTATTATAATAGTTATTATGATTCACAATTTAAATGTCATAATGGTTTAAAGTGGCAACCATATTTAATAATTTGTTTTAATTGCAAAAATTAGTAACTCGCATGTTTTTTCAAAGACCAAAGATAGGTTGAAAACTGAAAACAAAAAACATGAAAAAGATACAAAGAATTAAAAGAAAAGAACGAATTAAATTTTAAGGAGGAAAATAGTGACAACAATATTAAAATAAAGGACAAACTTTAGGGACCAAAGTTCTTTCTTGTTTTGTCATTTGTTACTTATGAAAATAAAAAATAGTCAAAGGCTAAAAACTTTAAAATTAAAATTCAAAAAATTGATATATCAAGCCTTATACCCAATTATCAGCAACAATGGTTTTGATACCAAATAATGCAAAAATTTTAGGCGCACAACATTGGAACCCTAGAACAAAAAGGAATAAGAAATTTTGAATCCCTAAGAAGGTGGTTATGAAGATCAAATTGGTATCCTAAAGGGCAAATACAAAAAACAAAGCAATATTTTGCGACGAAATTGTTCGACATCAGAAAATAGTATAAAAGATGAAATTTGGGTTCGAGAACACGGAGAACTAATATATTGCTTCTATATGTTTTTAGGAATCGAAAAGAGCATCCATTTCATGTATTATAATAGTTATTATGATTCACAATTTAAATGTAATAAGCGTTTAAAGTGGCAACCATATTTAATAATTTGTTTTAATTGCAAAAATTAGTAACTCGCATGTTTTTTCAAAGACCAAAGATAGGTTGAAAACTGAAAACAAAAAACATGAAAAAGATACAAAGAATTAAAAGAAAAGAACGAATTAAATTTTAAGGAGGAAAATAGTGACAACAATATTATAATAAAGGACAAACTTTAGGGACCAAAGTTCTTTCTTGTTTTGTAATTTGTTACTTATGAAAATAAAAAATATGCAAAGGCCAAAAACTTTAAAATTAAAATTCAAAAAATTAATATATCAAGCCTGATACCCAATTTTCAGCAACAATGGTTTTGATACCAAATAATCAAAAATTTTAGGCGCACAACATTGGAACCCTAGAACTAAAAGGAATAAGAAATATTGAATCCCTAAGAAGGTGGTTATGAAGATCAAATTGGTATCCTAAAGGGCTAGAACAAAAAACAAAGCAATATTTTTTGACGAAATTGTTCGACGTCAGAAAATAGTATAAAAGATGAAATTTGGGTTCGAGAACACGGAGAACTAATATATTGCTTCTATATGTTTTTAGGAATCGAAAAGAGCATCCATTTCATGTATTATACTAGTTATTATGATTCACAATTTAAATGTAATAAGCGTTTAAAGTGGCAACCATATTTAATAATTTGTTTTAATTGCAAAAATTAGTAACTCGCATGTTTTTTCAAAGACCAAAGATAGGTTGAAAACTGAAAACAAAAAACATGAAAAAGATACAAAGAATTAAAAGAAAAGAACGAATTAAATTTTAAGGAGGAAAATAGTGACAACAATATTATAATAAAGGACAAACTTTAGGGACAAAAGTTCTTTCTTGTTTTGTCATTTGTTACTTATGAAAATAAAAAATATGCAAAGGCCAAAAACTTTAAAATTAAAATTCAAAAAATTAATATATCAAGCCTGATACCCAATTTTCAGCAACAATGGTTTTGATACCAAATAATCAAAAAATTTAGGCGCACAACATTGGAACCCTAGAGCTAAAAGGAATAAGATATATTGAATCCCTAAGAAGGTGGTTATGAAGATGAAATTGGTATCCTAAAGGGCTAGAACAAAAAACAAAGCAATATTTTGTGACGAAATTGTTCGACGTCAGAAAATAGTATAAAAGATGAAATTTGGGTTCGAGAACACGGAGAACTAATATATTGCTTCTATATGTTTTTAGGAATCGAAAAGAGCATCCATTTCAGGTATTATAATAGTTATTATGATTCACAATTTAAATGTAATAAGCGTTTAAAGTGGCAACCATATTTAATAATTTGTTTTAATTGCAAAAATTAGTAACTCGCATGTTTTTTCAAAGACCAAAGATAGGTTGAAAACTGAAAACAAAAAACATGAAAAAGATACAAAGAATTAAAAGAAAAGAACGAATTAAATTTTAAGGAGGAAAATAGTGACAACAATATTATAATAAAGGACAAACTTTAGGGACCAAAGTTCTTTCTTGTTTTGTCATTTGTTACTTATGAAAATAAAAAATATGCAAAGGCCAAAAACTTTAAAATTAAAATTCAAAAAATTAATATATCAAGCCTGATACCCAATTTTCAGCAACAATGGTTTTGATACCAAATAATGCAAAACATTTAGGCGCACAACATTGCAACCCTAGAGCTAAAAGGAATAAGATATATTGAATCCCTAAGAAGGTGGTTATGAAGATCAAATTGGTATGCTAAAGGGCTAGAACAAAAAACAAAGCAATATTTTGTGACAAAATTGTTCGACGTCAGAAAATAGTATAAAAGATGAAATTTGGGTTCGAGAACATGGAGAACTAATATATTGCTACTATATGTTTTTAGGAATCGAAAAGAGCATCCATTTCAGGTATTATAATAGTTATTATGATTCACAATTTAAATGTCATAATGGTTTAAAGTGGCAACCATATTTAATAATTTGTTTTAATTGCAAAAATTAGTAACTCGCATGTTTTTTCAAAGACCAAAGATAGGTTGAAAACTGAAAACAAAAAACATGAAAAAGATACAAAGAATTAAAAGAAAAGAACGAATTAAATTTTAAGGAGGAAAATAGTGACAACAATATTATAATAAAGGACAAACTTTAGGGACCAAAGTTCTTTCTTGTTTTGTCATTTGTTACTTATGAAAATAAAAAATATGCAAAGGCCAAAAACTTTAAAATTAAAATTCAAAAAATTAATATATCAAGCCTGATACCCAATTTTCAGCAACAATGGTTTTGATAGCAAATAATCAAAAAATTTAGGCGCACAACATTGGAACCCTAGAACTAAAAGGAATAAGAAATATTGAATCCCTAAGAAGGTGGTTATGAAGATCAAATTGGTATCCTAAAGGGCTAGAACAAAAAACAAAGCAATATTTTTTGACGAAATTGTTCGACGTCAGAAAATAGTATAAAAGATGAAATTTGGGTTCGAGAACACGGAGAACTAATATATTGCTTCTATATGTTTTTAGGAATCGAAAAGAGCATCCATTTCATGTATTATAATAGTTATTATGATTCACAATTTAAATGTAATAAGCGTTTAAAGTGGCAACCATATTTAATAATTTGTTTTAATTGCAAAAATTAGTAACTCGCATGTTTTTTCAAAGACCAAAGATAGGTTGAAAACTGAAAACAAAAAACATGAAAAAGATACAAAGAATTAAAAGAAAAGAACGAATTAAATTTTAAGGAGGAAAATAGTGACAACAATATTATAATAAAGGACAAACTTTAGGGACAAAAGTTCTTTCTTGTTTTGTCATTTGTTACTTATGAAAATAAAAAATATGCAAAGGCCAAAAACTTTAAAATTAAAATTCAAAAAATTAATATATCAAGCCTGATACCCAATTTTCAGCAACAATGGTTTTGATACCAAATAATCAAAAAATTTAGGCGCACAACATTGGAACCCTAGAGCTAAAAGGAATAAGATATATTGAATCCCTAAGAAGGTGGTTATGAAGATGAAATTGGTATCCTAAAGGGCTAGAACAAAAAACAAAGCAATATTTTTTGACGAAATTGTTCGACGTCAGAAAATAGTATAAAAGATGAAATTTGGGTTCGAGAACACGGAGAACTAATATATTGCTTCTATATGTTTTTAGGAATCGAAAAGAGCATCCATTTCATGTATTATAATAGTTATTATGATTCACAATTTAAATGTAATAAGCGTTTAAAGTGGCAACCATATTTAATAATTTGTTTTAATTGCAAAAATTAGTAACTCGCATGTTTTTTCAAAGACCAAAGATAGGTTGAAAACTGAAAACAAAAAACATGAAAAAGATACAAAGAATTAAAAGAAAAGAACGAATTAAATTTTAAGGAGGAAAATAGTGACAACAATATTATAATAAAGGACAAACTTTAGGGACAAAAGTTCTTTCTTGTTTTGTCATTTGTTACTTATGAAAATAAAAAATATGCAAAGGCCAAAAACTTTAAAATTAAAATTCAAAAAATTAATATATCAAGCCTGATACCCAATTTTCAGCAACAATGGTTTTGATACCAAATAATCAAAAAATTTAGGCGCACAACATTGGAACCCTAGAGCTAAAAGGAATAAGATATATTGAATCCCTAAGAAGGTGGTTATGAAGATCAAATTGGTATCCTAAAGGGCTAGAACAAAAAACAAAGCAATATTTTGTGACGAAATTGTTCGACGTCAGAAAATAGTATAAAAGATGAAATTTGGGTTCGAGAACACGGAGAACTAATATATTGCTTCTATATGTTTTTAGGAATCGAAAAGAGCATCCATTTCAGGTATTATAATAGTTATTATGATTCACAATTTAAATGTAATAAGCGTTTAAAGTGGCAACCATATTTAATAATTTGTTTTAATTGCAAAAATTAGTAACTCGCATGTTTTTTCAAAGACCAAAGATAGGTTGAAAACTGAAAACAAAAAACATGAAAAAGATACAAAGAATTAAAAGAAAAGAACGAATTAAATTTTAAGGAGGAAAATAGTGACAACAATATTATAATAAAGGACAAACTTTAGGGACCAAAGTTCTTTCTTGTTTTGTCATTTGTTACTTATGAAAATGAAAAATATGCAAAGGCCAAAAACTTTAAAATTAAAATTCAAAAAATTAATATATCAAGCCTGATACCCAATTTTCAGCAACAATGGTTTTGATACCAAATAATCAAAAAATTTAGGCGCACAACATTGGAACCCTAGAACTAAAAGGAATAAGAAATATTGAATCCCTAAGAAGGTGGTTATGAAGATCAAATTGGTATCCTAAAGGGCTAGAACAAAAAACAAAGCAATATTTTTTGACGAAATTGTTCGACGTCAGAAAATAGTATAAAAGATGAAATTTGGGTTCGAGAACACGGAGAACTAATATATTGCTTCTATATGTTTTTAGGAATCGAAAAGAGCATCCATTTCATGTATTATAATAGTTATTATGATTCACAATTTAAATGTAATAATGGTTTAAAGTGGCAACCATATTTAATAATTTGTTTTAATTGCAAAAATTAGTAACTCGCATGTTTTTTCAAAGACCAAAGATAGGTTGAAAACTGAAAACAAAAAACATGAAAAAGATACAAAGAATTAAAAGAAAAGAACGAATTAAATTTTAAGGAGGAAAATAGTGACAACAATATTATAATAAAGGACAAACTTTAGGGACCAAAGTTCTTTCTTGTTTTGTCATTTGTTACTTATGAAAATAAAAAATATGCAAAGGCCAAAAACTTTAAAATTAAAATTCAAAAAATTGATATATCAAGCCTCATACCCAATTTTCAGCAACAATGGTTTTGATACCAAATAATCAAAAAATTTAGGCGCACAACATTGGAACCCAAGAACTAAAAGGAATAAGAAATATTGAATCCCTAAGAAGGTGGTTATGAAGATCAAATTGGTATCCTAAAGGGCTAGAACAAAAAACAAAGCAATATTTTTTGACGAAATTGTTCGACGTCAGAAAATAGTATAAAAGATGAAATTTGGGTTCGAGAACACGGAGAACTAATATATTGCTTCTATATGTTTTTAGGAATCGAAAAGAGCATCCATTTCATGTATTATAATAGTTATTATGATTCACAATTTAAATGTAATAAGCGTTTAAAGTGGCAACCATATTTAATAATTTGTTTTAATTGCAAAAATTAGTAACTCGCATGTTTTTTCAAAGACCAAAGATAGGTTGAAAACTGAAAACAAAAAACATGAAAAAGATACAAAGAATTAAAAGAAAAGAACGAATTAAATTTTAAGGAGGAAAATAGTGACAACAATATTATAATAAAGGACAAACTCTAGGGACCAAAGTTCTTTCTTGTTTTGTCATTTGTTACTTATGAAAATAAAAAATATGCAAAGGCCAAAAACTTTAAAATTAAAATTCAAAAAATTAATATATCAAGCCGGATACCCAATTTTCAGCAACAATGGTTTTGATACCAAATAATCAAAAAATTTAGGCGCACAACATTGGAACCCTAGAACTAAAAGGAATAAGAAATTTTGAATCCCTAAGAAGGTGGTTATGAAGATCAAATTGGTATCCTAAAGGGCTAGAACAAAAAACAAAGCAATATTTTGTGACGAAATTGTTCGACGTCAGAAAATAGTATAAAAGATGAAATTTGGGTTCCACAACACGGAGAACTAATATATTGCTTCTATATGTTTTTAGGAATCGAAAAGGGCATCCATTTCAAGTATTATAATAGTTATTATGATTCACAATTTAAATGTAATAATGGTTTAAAGTGGCAACCATATTTCATAATTTGTTTTAATTGCAAAAATTAGTAACTCGCATGTTTTTTCAAAGACCAAAAATAGGTTGAAAATTGAAACAAAAAACATGAAAAAGATACAAAGAATAAAAAGAAAAGAACGAATTAAATTTTAAGGAGGAAAATAGTGACAACAATATTAAAATAAAGGACAAACTTTAGGGACAAAAGTTCTTTCTTGTTTTGTCATTTGTTACTTATGAAAATAAAAAATAGTCAAATGCCAAAAACTTTAAAATTAAAATTCAAAAAATTGATATATCAAGCCTGATACCCAATTTTCAGCAACAATGGTTTTGATACCAAATAATGCAAAACATTTAGGCGCACAACATTGCAACCCTAGAGCTAAAAGGAATAAGATATATTGAATCCCTAAGAAGGTGGTTATGAAGATCAAATTGGTATCCTAAAGGGCTAGAACAAAAAACAAAGCAATATTTTGTGACAAAATTGTTCGACGTCAGAAAATAGTATAAAAGATGAAATTTGGGTTCGAGAATATGGAGAACTAATATATTGCTTCTATATGTTTTTAGGAATCGAAAAGAGCATCCATTTCAGGTATTATAATAGTTATTATGATTCACAATTTAAATGTCATAATGGTTTAAAGTGGCAACCATATTTAATAATTTGTTTTAATTGCAAAAATAAGTAACTCGCATGTTTTTTCAAAGACCAAAGATAGGTTGAAAACTGAAAACAAAAAACATGAAAAAGATACAAAGAATTAAAAGAAAAGAACGAATTAAATTTTAAGGAGGAAAATAGTGACAACAATATTATAATAAAGGACAAACTTTAGGGACCAAAGATCTTTCTTGTTTTGTCATTTGTTACTTATGAAAATAAAAAATATGCAAAGGCCAAAAACTTTAATATTAAAATTCAAAAAATTAATATATCAAGCCTGATACCCAATTTTCAGCAACAATGGTTTTGATACCAAATAATCAAAAAATTTAGGCGCACAACATTGGAACCCTAGAACTAAAAGGAATAAGAAATATTGAATCCCTAAGAAGGTGGTTATGAAGATCAAATTGGTATCCTAAAGGGCTAGAACAAAAAACAAAGCAATATTTTTTGACGAAATTGTTCGACGTCAAAAAATAGTATAAAAGATGAAATTTGGGTTCGAGAACACGGACAACTAATATATTGCTTCTATATGTTTTTAGGAATCGAAAAGAGCATCCATTTCATGTATTATAATAGTTATTATGATTCATAATTTAAATGTAATAATGGTTTAAAGTGGCAACCATATTTAATAATTTGTTTTAATTGCAAAAATTAGTAACTCGCATGTTTTTTCAAAGACCAAAGATAGGTTGAAAACTGAAAACAAAAAACATGAAAAAGATGCTAAGAATTAAAAGAAAAGAACGAATTAAATTTTAAGGAGGAAAATAGTGAAAATAATATTAAAATAAAGGCCAAACTTTAAGGACCAAAGTTCTTTCTTGTTTTGTCATTTGTTACTTATGAAAATAAAAAATAGTCAAAGGCCAAAAACTTTAAAATTAAAATTCAAAAAATTGATATATCAAGACTGATACCCAATTTTCAGCTACAATGGTTTTGATACCAAATAATGCAAAAACTTTAGGCGCACAACATTGGAAACCTAGAACTAAAAGGAATAAGAAATATTGAATTCCTAAGAAGGTGGTTATGAAGATCAAATTGGTATCCTAAAAAGCTAGAACAAAAAACAAAGCAATATTTTGTGACGAATTTGTTCGACGTCAGAAAATAGTATAAAAGATGAAATTTGGGTTCGAGAACACGGAGAACTAATATATTGCTTCTATATGTTTTTAGGAATCGAAAAGTGCATCCATTTCATGTATTATAATAGTTATTATGATTCACCATTTAAATGTAATAATGGTTTAAAGTGGCAACCATATTTAATAATTTGTTTTAATTGCAAAAATTAGTAACTCGCATGTTTTTTCAAAAACCAAAGATAGGTTGAAAACTGAAAACAAAAAACATGAAAAAGATGCAAAGAATTAAAAGAAAAGAACGAATTAAATTTTAAGGAGGAAAATAATGACAACAATATTAAAATAAAGGACAAACTTTAGAGACCAAACTTCTTTCATTTCTTGGTATTTGTCACTTATGAAAACAAAAAAAAGTGAAAGGCCAAAAACATAATATATAAATTCAAAATTGTGATATATCAAGCTTGAAACCCAATTTTCAGCAACCAGGGTTTGGATACCAAATGATGCAAAAATTTTACGCGCACAACATTGGAACCCAAGAACTAAAAGGAATAAGAAATATTGAATCCCTAAGAAGGTGGTTATGAAGATCAAATTGGTATCCTAAAGGGCAAGAAAAAAAACAAAGCAATATTTTGCGACGAAATTGTTCGACGTCAGAAAATAGTATAAAAGATAAAATTTGGGTTCGAGAACACAGAGAATTAATATATTGCTTCTATATGTTTTTAGGAATCGAAAAGAGCATCCATTTCATATATTATAATAGTTATTATGATTCACAATTTAAATGTAATAAGGGTTTAAAGTGGCAACCATATTTAATAATTTGTTTTAATTGCAAAAATTTGTAACTCGCATGTTTTTTCAAAGAGCAAAGATAGGTTGAAAACTGAAAACAAAAAATATGAAAAAGATACAAAGAATTAAAAGAAAAGAACGAATTAAATTTTAAGGAGGAAAATAGTGACAACAATATTAAAATAAAGGACAAACTTTAGGGACAAAAGTTCTTTCTTGTTTTGTCATTTGTTACTTATGAAAATAAAAAATAAAGTCCAAAAACTTTAAAATTAAAATTCAAAAAATTGATATATCAAGCCTGATACCCAATTTTCAGCAACAATGGTTTTGTTACCAAATAATGCAAAAAATTTAGGCGCACAACATTGGAACCCTAGAGCTAAAAGGAATAAGAAATATTGAATCCCTAAGAAGGTGGTTATGAAGATCAAATTGGTATCCTAAAGGGCTAGAACAAAAAACAAAGCAATATTTTTTGACGAAATTGTTCGACGTCAGAAAATAGTATAAAAGATGAAATTTGGGTTCGAGAACACGGACAACTAATATATTGCTTCTATATGTTTTTAGGAATCGAAAAGAGCATCCATTTCATGTATTATAATAGTTATTATGATTCACAATTTAAATGTAATAATGGGTTAAATTGGCAACCATATTTAATAATTTGTTTTAATTGCAAAAATTAGTAACTCGCATGTTTTTTCAAAGACCAAAGATAGGTTGAAAACTGAAAACAAAAAACATGAAAAAGATGCTAAGAATTAAAAGAAAAGAACGAATTAAATTTTAAGGAGGAAAATAGTGAAAATAGTATTAAAATAAAGGACAAACTTTAAGGACCAAAGTTCTTTCTTGTTTTGTCATTTGTTACTTATGAAAATAAAAAATAGTCAAAGGCCAAAAACTTTAAAATTAAAATTCAAAAAATTGATATATCAAGAGTGATACCCAATTTTCAGCAACAATGGTTTTGATACCAAATAATGCAAAAAATTTAGGCGCACAACATTGGAACCCTAGAACTAAAAGGAATAAGAAATATTGAATCCCTAAGAAGGTGGTTATGAAGATCAAATTGGTATCCTAAAAAGCTAGAACAAAAAGCAAAGCAATATTTTGTGACGAAATTGTTCGACGTCAGAAAATAGTATAAAAGATGAAATTTGGGTTCGAGAACACGGAGAACTAATATATTGCTTCTATATGTTTTTTGGAATCGAAAAGAGCATCCATTTCATGTATTATAATAGTTATTATGATTCACAATTTAAATGTAATAATGGGTTAAATTGGCAACCATATTTAATAATTTGTTTTAATTGCAAAAATTAGTAACTCGCATGTTTTTTCAAAGACCAAAGATAGGTTGAAAACTGAAAACAAAAAACATGAAAAAGATGCTAAGAATTAAAAGAAAAGAACGAATTAAATTTTAAGGAGGAAAATAGTGAAAATAGTATTAAAATAAAGGACAAACTTTAAGGACCAAAGTTCTTTCTTGTTTTGTCATTTGTTACTTATGAAAATAAAAAATAGTCAAAGGCCAAAAACTTTAAAATTAAAATTCAAAAAATTGATATATCAAGAGTGATACCCAATTTTCAGCAACAATGGTTTTGATACCAAATAATGCAAAAAATTTAGGCGCACAACATTGGAACCCTAGAACTAAAAGGAATAAGAAATATTGAATCCCTAAGAAGGTGGTTATGAAGATCAAATTGGTATCCTAAAAAGCTAGAACAAAAAGCAAAGCAATATTTTGTGACGAAATTGTTCGACGTCAGAAAATAGTATAAAAGATGAAATTTGGGTTCGAGAACACGGAGAACTAATATATTGCTTCTATATGTTTTTTGGAATCGAAAAGAGCATCCATTTCATGTATTATAATAGTTATTATGATTCACCATTTAAATGTAATAATGGTTTAAAGTGGCAACCATATTTAATAATTTGTTTTAATTGCAAAAATTAGTAACTCGCATGTTTTTTCAAAAACCAAAGATAGGTTGAAAACTGAAAACAAAAAACATGAAAAAGATGCAAAGAATTAAAAGAAAAGAACGAATTAAATTTTAAGGAGGAAAATAATGACAACAATATTAAAATAAAGGACAAACTTTAGAGACCAAACTTCTTTCATTTCTTGTTATTTGTCACTTATGAAAACAAAAAACAGTGAAAGGCCAAAAACATAATATATAAATTCAAAATTGTGATATATCAAGCTTGAAAACCCAATTTTCAGCAACCAGGGTTTGGATACCAAATGATGCAAAAATTTTACGCGCACAACATTGGAACCCAAGAACTAAAAGGAATAAGAAATATTGAATCCCTAAGAAGGTGGTTATGAAGATCAAATTGGTATCCTAAAGGGCAAGAAAAAAAACAAAGCAATATTTTGCGACGAAATTGTTCGACGTCAGAAAATAGTATAAAAGATAAAATTTGGGTTCGAGAACACAGAGAATTAATATATTGCTTCTATATGTTTTTAGGAATCGAAAAGAGCATCCATTTCATATATTATAATAGTTATTATGATTCACAATTTAAATGTAATAAGGGTTTAAAGTGGCAACCATATTTAATAATTTGTTTTAATTGCAAAAATTTGTAACTCGCATGTTTTTTCAAAGAGCAAAGATAGGTTGAAAACTGAAAACAAAAAACATGAAAAAGATACAAAGAATTAAAAGAAAAGAACGAATTAAATTTTAAGGAGGAAAATAGTGACAACAATATTAAAATAAAGGACAAACTTTAGGGACAAAAGTTCTTTCTTGTTTTGTCATTTGTTACTTATGAAAATAAAAAATAAAGTCCAAAAACTTTAAAATTAAAATTCAAAAAATTGATATATCAAGCCTGATACCCAATTTTCAGCAACAATGGTTTTGATACCAAATAATGCAAAAAATTAGGCGCACAACATTGGAACCCTAGAACTAAAAGGGAATAAGAAATATTGAATCCCTAAGAAGGTGGTTATGAAGATCAAATTGGTATCCTAAAAAGCTAGAACAAAAAACAAAGCAATATTTTGTGACGAAATTGTTCGACGTCAGAAAATAGTATAAAAGATGAAATTTGGGTTCGAGAACACGGGAGAACTAATATATTGCTTCTATATGTTTTTAGGAATCGAAAAGAGCATACATTTCATGTATTATAATAGTTATTATGATTCACCATTTAAATGTAATAATGGTTTAAAGTGGCAACCATATTTAATAATTTGTTTTAATTGCAACAATTAGTAACTCGCATGTTTTTTTCAAAAACCAAAGATAGGTTGAAAACTGAAAACAAAAAACATGAAAAAGATGCAAAGAATTAAAAGAAAAGAACGAATTAAATTTTAAGGAGGAAAATAGTGACAACAATATTAAAATAAAGGACAAACTTTAGAGACCAAACTTCTTTCATTTCTTGTTATTTGTCACTTATGAAAACAAAAAAACAGTGATAGGCCAAAAACATAATATATAAATTCAAAATTGTGATATATCAAGCTTGAAACCCAATTTTCAGCAACCAGGGTTTGGATACCAAATGTTGCAAAAATTTTACGCGCACAACATTGGAAACCCAAGAACTAAAAGGAATAAGAAATATTGAGCCCTAAGAAGGTGGTTATGAAGATCAAATTGGTATCCTAAAGGGCAAGAACCAAAAACAAAGCTATATTTTGCACAAAATTGTAAGACGTGAGAAAATAGTAAAAAAGATGAAATTGGGGTTCGAGAACACGGAGAACTAATATATTGCTTCTATATGTTTTTAGGAATCGAAAAGAGCATCCATTTCAGGTATTATAATAGTTATTATGATTCACAATTTAAATGTAATAAGCGTTTAAAGTGGCAACCATATTTAATAATTTGTTTTAATTGCAAAAATTAGTAACTCACATGTTTTTTCAAAGACCAAAGATAGGTTGAAAACTGAAAACAAAAAAACATGAAAAAGATGCTAAGAATTAAAAGAAAAGAACGAATTAAATTTTAAGGAGGAAAATAGTGAAAATAATATTAAAATAAAGGACAAACTTTAAGGGACCATAGTTCTTTCTTGTTTTGGTCATTTGTTACTTATGAAAATAAAAAATAGTCAAAGGCCAAAAACTTTAAAATTAAAATTCAAAAAATTGATATATCAAGATTGATACCCAATTTTCAGCAACAATGGTTTTGATACCAAAATAATGCAAAAAATTTAGGCGCACAACATTTGAACCCTAGAACTAAAAGGAATAAGAAATATTGAATCCCTAAGAAGGTGGTTATGAAGATCAAATTGGTATCCTAAAAAGCTAGGACAAAAAACAAAGCAATATATTGTGACGAAATTGTTCGACGTCAGAAAATAAATTAAAAGATGAAATTTGGGTTCGAGAACACGAAGAACTAATATATATTGCTTCTATATGTTTTTAGGAATTGAAAAGAGCATCCATTTCAGGTATTATAATAGTTATTATGATTCACAATTTAAATGTAATAACGGTTTAAAGTGGCAACCATATTTAATAATTTGTTTTAATTGCAAAAATTAGTAACTCGCATGTTTTTTCAAAGACCAAAGATAGGTTGAAAACTGAAAACAAAAAACATGAAAAAGATACAAAGAATTAAAAGAAAAGAACGAATTAAATTTTAAGGAGGAAAATAGTGACAACAATATTAAAATAAAGGACAAACTTTAGGGACCAAAGTTCTTTCTTGTTTTGTCATTTGTTACTTATGAAAATAAAAAATAGTCAAAGGCTAAAAACTTTTAAATTAAAATTCAAAAAATTGATATATCAAGCCTGATACCCAATTATCAGCAACAATGGTTTTGATACCAACTAATGCAAACAATTTAGGCGCACAACATTGGAACCCTAGAACTAAAAGGAATAAGAAATCTTGAATCCCTAAGAAGGTGGTTATGAAGATCAAATTGGTATCCTAAAGGGCTAGAACAAAAAACAAAGCAATATTTTGTGACGAAATTGTTCGACGTCAGAAAATAGTATAAAAGATGAAATTTGGGTTCGAGAACACGGAGAACTAATATATTGCTTCTATATGTTTTTAGGAATCGAAAAGGGCATCCATTTCAGGTATTATAATAGTTATTATGATTCACAATTTAAATGTAATAATGGTTTAAAGTGGCAACCATATTTAATAATTTGTTTTAATTGCAAAAATTAGTACCTCGCATGTTTTTTCATAGACCAAAGATAGGTTGAAAACTGAAAACAAAAAACATGAAAAAGATACAAAGAATTAAAAGAAAAGAACGAATTAAATTTTAAGGAGGAAAATAGTAACAACAATATTAAAATAAAGGACAAACTTTAGGGACCAAAGTTCTTTCTTGTTTTGTCATTTGTTACTTATGAAAATAAAAAATATGCAAAGGCTAAAAACTTTAAAATTAAAATTCAAAAAATTGATATATCAAGCCTGATACCCAATTTTCAGCAACAATGGTTTTGATACCAAATAATCAAAAAATTTAGGCGCACAACATTGTAACCCTAGAACTAAAAGGAATAAGAAATATTGAATCCCTAAGAAGGTGGTTATGAAGATCAAATTGGTATCCTAAAGGGCTAGAACAAAAAACAAAGCAATATTTTGCGACGAAATTGTTCGACGTCAGAAAATAGTATAAAAGATGAAATTTGGGTTCGAGAACACGGAGAACTAATATATTGCTTCTATATGTTTTTAGGAATCGAAAAGGGCATCCATTTCAGGTATTATAATAGTTATTATGATTCACAATTTAAATGTAATAATGGTTTAAAGTGGCAACCATATTTAATAATTTGTTTTAATTGCAAAAATTAGTAACTCGCATGTTTTTTCAAAGACCAAAGATTGGTTGAAAACTGAAACAAAAAACATGAAAAAGATACAAAGAATTAAAAGAAAAGAACGAATTAAATTTTAAGGAGGAAAATAGTGACAACAATATTAAACTAAAGGACAAACTTTAGGGACCAAAGTTCTTTCTTGTTTTGTCATTTGTTACTTATGAAAATAAAAAATAGTCAAAGGCCAAAAACTTTAAAATTAAAATTCAAAAAATTGATATATCAAGCCTGATACCCAATTTTCTGCAACAATGGTTTTGATACCAAATAATCAAAAAATTTAGGCGCACAACATTGTAACCCTAGAACTAAAAGGAATAAGAAATATTGAATCCCTAAGAAGGTGGTTATGAAGATCAAATTGGTATCCTAAAGTGCTAGAACAAAAAACAAAGCAATATTTTGAGACGAAATTGTTCGACGTCAGAAAATAGTATAAAAGATGAAATTTGGGTTCGAGAACACGGAGAACTAATATATTGCTTCTATATGTTTTTAGGAATCGAAAAGGGCATCCATTTCAGGTATTATAATAGTTATTATGATTCACAATTTAAATGTAATAATGGTTTAAAGTGGCAACCATATTTAATAATTTGTTTTAATTGCAAAAATTAGTAACTCGCATGTTTTTTCAAAGACCAAAGATAGGTTGAAAACTGAAACAAAAAACATGAAAAAGATACAAAGAATTAAAAGAAAAGAACGAATTAAATTTTAAGGAGGAAAATAGTGACAACAATATTAAACTAAAGGACAAACTTTAGGGACCAAAGTTCTTTCTTGTTTTGTCATTTGTTACTTATGAAAATAAAAAATATGCAAAGGCCAAAAACTTTAAAATTAAAATTCAAAAAATTAATATATCAAGCCTGATACCCAATTTTCAGCAACAATGGTTTTGATACCAAATAATCAAAAAATTTAGGCGCACAACATTGGAACCCTAGAGCTAAAAGGAATAAGATATATTGAATCCCTAAGAAGGTGGTTATGAAGATGAAATTGGTATCCTAAAGGGCTAGAACAAAAAACAAAGCAATATTTTGCGACGAAATTGTTCGACGTCAGAAAATAGTATAAAAGATGAAATTTGGGTTCGAGAACATGGAGAACTAATATATTGCTTCTATATGTTTTTAGGAATCGAAAAGAGCATCCATTTAAGGTATTATAATAGTTATTATGATTCACAATTTAAATGTAATAATGGTTTAAAGTGGCAACCATATTTAATAATTTGTTTTAATTGCAAAAATTAGTAACTCGCATGTTTTTTCAAAGACCAAAGATAGGTTGAAAACTGAAACAAAAAACATGAAAAAGATACAAAGAATTAAAAGAAAAGAACGAATTAAATTTTAAGGAGGAAAATAGTAACAACAATATTAAAATAAAGGACAAACTTTAGGGACCAAAGTTCTTTCTTGTTTTGTCATTTGTTACTTATGAAAATAAAAAATATGCAAAGGCTAAAAACTTTAAAATTAAAATTCAAAAAATTGATATATCAAGCCTGATACCCAATTTTCAGCAACAATGGTTATGATACCAAATAATCAAAAAATTTAGGCGCACAACATTGTAACCCTAGAACTAAAAGGAATAAGAAATATTGAATCCCTAAGAAGGTGGTTATGAAGATCAAATTGGTATCCTAAAGGGCTAGAACAAAAAACAAAGCAATATTTTGCGACGAAATTGTTCGACGTCAGAAAATATTATAAAAGATGAAATTTGGGTTCGAGAACACGGAGAACTAATATATTGCTTCTATATGTTTTTAGGAATCGAAAAGGGCATCCATTTCAGGTATTATATGATTCACAATTTAAATGTAATAATGGTTTAAAGTGGCAACCATATTTAATAATTTGTTTTAATTGCAAAAATTAGTAACTCGCATGTTTTTTCAAAGACCAAAGATAGGTTGAAAACTGAAAACAAAAAACATGAAAAAGATGCTAAGAATTAAAAGAAAAGAACGAATTAAATTTTAAGGAGGAAAATAGTGACAACAATATTATAATAAAGGACAAACTTTAGGGACCAAAGTTCTTTCTTGTTTTGTCATTTGTTACTTATGAAAATAAAAAATATGCAAAGGCCAAAAACTTTAATATTAAAATTCAAAAAATTAATATATCAAGCCTGATACCCAATTTTCAGCAACAATGGTTTTGATACCAAATAATCAAAAAATTTAGGCGCACAACATTGGAACCCTAGAACTAAAAGGAATAAGAAATATTGAATCCCTAAGAAGGTGGTTATGAAGATCAAATTGGTATCCTAAAGGGCTAGAACAAAAAACAAAGCAATATTTTTTGACAAAATTGTTCGACGTCAAAAAATAGTATAAAAGATGAAATTTGGGTTCGAGAACACGGACAACTAATATATTGCTTCTATATGTTTTTAGGAATCGAAAAGAGCATCCATTTCATGTATTATAATAGTTATTATGATTCATAATTTAAATGTAATAATGGTTTAAAGTGGCAACCATATTTAATAATTTGTTTTAATTGCAAAAATTAGTAACTCGCATGTTTTTTCAAAGACCAAAGATAGGTTGAAAACTGAAAACAAAAAACATGAAAAAGATGCTAAGAATTAAAAGAAAAGAACGAATTAAATTTTAAGGAGGAAAATAGTGAAAATAATATTAAAATAAAGGCCAAACTTTAAGGACCAAAGTTCTTTCTTGTTTTGTCATTTGTTACTTATGAAAATAAAAAATAGTCAAAGGCCAAAAACTTTAAAATTAAAATTCAAAAAATTGATATATCAAGACTGATACCCAATTTTCAGCTACAATGGTTTTGATACCAAATAATGCAAAAACTTTAGGCGCACAACATTTGAAACCTAGAACTAAAAGGAATAAGAAATATTGAATTCCTAAGAAGGTGGTTATGAAGATCAAATTGGTATCCTAAAAAGCTAGAACAAAAAACAAAGCAATATTTTGTGACGAATTTGTTCGACGTCAGAAAATAGTATAAAAGATGAAATTTGGGTTCGAGAACACGGAGAACTAATATATTGCTTCTATATGTTTTTAGGAATCGAAAAGAGCATCCATTTCATGTATTATAATAGTTATTATGATTCACCATTTAAATGTAATAATGGTTTAAAGTGGCAACCATATTTAATAATTTGTTTTAATTGCAAAAATTAGTAACTCGCATGTTTTTTCAAAAACCAAAGTTAGGTTGAAAACTGAAAACAAAAAACATGAAAAAGATGCAAAGAATTAAAAGAAAAGAACGAATTAAATTTTAAGGAGGAAAATAATGACAACAATATTAAAATAAAGGACAAACTTTAGAGACCAAACTTCTTTCATTTCTTGGTATTTGTCACTTATGAAAACAAAAAACAGTGAAAGGCCAAAAACATAATATATAAATTCAAAATTGTGATATATCAAGCTTGAAACCCAATTTTCAGCAACCAGGGTTTGAATACCAAATGATGCAAAAATTTTACGCGCACAACATTGGAACCCAAGGAACTAAAAGGAATAAGAAATATTGAATCCCTAAGAAGGTGGTTATGAAGATCAAATTGGTATCCTAAAGGGCAAGAAAAAAAACAAAGCAATATTTTGGCGACGAAATTGTTCGACGTCAGAAAATAGTATAAAAGATAAAATTTGGGTTCGAGAACACAGAGAATTAATATATTGCTTCTATATGTTTTTTAGGAATCGAAAAGAGCATCCATTTCATATATTATAATAGTTATTATGATTCACAATTTAAATGTAATAAGGGTTTAAAGTGGCAACCATATTTAATAATTTGTTTTAATTGCAAAAATTTGTAACTCGCATGTTTTTTTCAAAGAGCAAAGATAGGTTGAAAACTGAAAACAAAAAAATATGAAAAAGATACAAAGAATTAAAAGAAAAGAACGAATTAAATTTTAAGGAGGGAAAATAGTGACAACAATATTAAAATAAAGGACAAACTTTAGGGACAAAAGTTCTTTCTTGTTTTGTCATTTGTTACTTATGAAAATAAAAAATAAAGTCCAAAAACTTTAAAATTAAAATTCAAAAAATTGATATATCAAGCCTGATACCCAATTTTCAGCAACAATGGTTTTGTTACCAAATAATGCAAAAAATTTAGGCGCACAACATTGGAACCCTAGAGCTAAAAGGAATAAGAAATATTGAATCCCTAAGAAGGTGGTTATGAAGATCAAATTGGTATCCTAAAGGGCTAGAACAAAAAACAAAGCAATATTTTGTCACAAAATTGTTCGACGTCAGAAAATAGTATAAAAGATGAAATTTGGGTTCGAGAACATGGAGAACTAATATATTGCTTCTATATGTTTTTAGGAATCGAAAAGAGCATTCATTTCAGGTATTATAATAGTTATTATGATTCACAATTTAAATGTAATAATGGTTTAAAGTGGAAACCATAGTTAAGAATTTGTTTTAATTGCAAAAATTAGTAACTCGCATGTTTTTTTCAAAGACCAAAGATAGGTTGAAAACTGAAAACAAAAAACATGAAAAAGATACAAAGAATTAAAAGAAAAGAACGAATTAAATTTTAAGGAGGAAAATAGTGACAACAATATTATAATAAAGGACAAACTTTAGGGACCAAAGTTCTTTCTTGTTTTGTCATTTGTTACTTATGAAAATAAAAAATATGCAAAGGCCAAAATCTTTAAAATTAAAATTCAAAAAATTAATATATCAAGCCTGATACCCAATTTTCAGCAACAATGGTTTTGATACCAAATAATCAAAAAAATTAGGCGCACAACATTGGAACCCTAGAACTAAAAGGAATAAGAAATATTGAATACCTAAGAAGGTGGTTATGAAGATCAAATTGGTATCCTAAAGGGCTAGAACAAAAAACAAAGCAATATTTTTTGACGAAATTGTTCGACGTCAGAAAATAGTATAAAAGATGAAATTTGGGTTCGAGAACACGGACAACTAATATATTGCTTCTATATGTTTTTAGGAATCGAAAAGAGCATCCATTTCATGTATTATAATAGTTATTATGATTCACAATTTAAATGTAATAATGGGTTAAAGTGGCAACCATATTTAATAATTTGTTTTAATTGCAAAAATTAGTAACTCGCATGTTTTTTCAAAGACCAAAGATAGGTTGAAAACTGAAAACAAAAAACATGAAAAAGATGCTAAGAATTAAAAGAAAAGAACGAATTAAATTTTAAGGAGGAAAATAGTGAAAATAGTATTAAAATAAAGGACAAACTTTAAGGACCAAAGTTCTTTCTTGTTTTGTCATTTGTTACTTATGAAAATAAAAAATAGTCAAAGGCCAAAAACTTTAAAATTAAAATTCAAAAAATTGATATATCAAGAGTGATACCCAATTTTCAGCAACAATGGTTTTGATACCAAATAATGCAAAAAATTTAGGCGCACAACATTGGAACCCTAGAACTAAAAGGAATAAGAAATATTGAATCCCTAAGAAGGTGGTTATGAAGATCAAATTGGTATCCTAAAAAGCTAGAACAAAAAACAAAGCAATATTTTGTGACGAAATTGTTCGAAGTCAGAAAATAGTATAAAAGATGAAATTTGGGTTCGAGAACACGGAGAACTAATATATTGCTTCTATATGTTTTTTGGAATCGAAAAGAGCATCCATTTCATGTATTATAATAGTTATTATGATTCACCATTTAAATGTAATAATGGTTTAAAGTGGCAACCATATTTAATAATTTGTTTTAATTGCAAAAATTAGTAACTCGCATGTTTTTTCAAAAACCAAAGATAGGTTGAAAACTGAAAACAAAAAACATGAAAAAGATGCAAAGAATTAAAAGAAAAGAACGAATTAAATTTTAAGGAGGAAAATAATGACAACAATATTAAAATAAAGGACAAACTTTAGAGACCAAACTTCTTTCATTTCTTGTTATTTGTCACTTATGAAAACAAAAAACAGTGAAAGGCCAAAAACATAATATATAAATTCAAAATTGTGATATATCAAGCTTGAAACCCAATTTTCAGCAACCAGGGTTTGGATACCAAATGATGCAAAAATTTTACGCGCACAACATTGGAACCCAAGAACTAAAAGGAATAAGAAATATTGAATCCCTAAGAAGGTGGTTATGAAGATCAAATTGGTATCCTAAAGGGCAAGAAAAAAAACAAAGCAATATTTTGCGACGAAATTGTTCGACGTCAGAAAATAGTATAAAAGATAAAATTTGGGTTCGAGAACACAGAGAATTAATATATTGCTTCTATATGTTTTTAGGAATCGAAAAGAGCATCCATTTCATATATTATAATAGTTATTATGATTCACAATTTAAATGTAATAAGGGTTTAAAGTGGCAACCATATTTAATAATTTGTTTTAATTGCAAAAATTTGTAACTCGCATGTTTTTTCAAAGAGCAAAGATAGGTTGAAAACTGAAAACAAAAAACATGAAAAAGATACAAAGAATTAAAAGAAAAGAACGAATTAAATTTTAAGGAGGAAAATAGTGACAACAATATTAAAATAAAGGACAAACTTTAGGGACAAAAGTTCTTTCTTGTTTTGTCATTTGTTACTTATGAAAATAAAAAATAAAGTCCAAAAACTTTAAAATTAAAATTCAAAAAATTGATATATCAAGCCTGATACCCAATTTTCAGCAACAATGGTTTTGATACCAAATAATGCAAAAAATTTAGGCGCACAACATTGGAACCCTAGAACTAAAAGGAATAAGAAATATTGAATCCCTAAGAAGGTGGTTATGAAGATCAAATTGGTATCCTAAAAAGCTAGAACAAAAAACAAAGCAATATTTTGTGACGAAATTGTTCGACGTCAGAAAATAGTATAAAAGATGAAATTTGGGTTCGAGAACACGGAGAACTAATATATTGCTTCTATATGTTTTTAGGAATCGAAAAGAGCATACATTTCATGTATTATAATAGTTATTATGATTCACCATTTAAATGTAATAATGGTTTAAAGTGGCAACCATATTTAATAATTTGTTTTAATTGCAAAAATTAGTAACTCGCATGTTTTTTCAAAAACCAAAGATAGGTTGAAAACTGAAAACAAAAAACATGAAAAAGATGCAAAGAATTAAAAGAAAAGAACGAATTAAATTTTAAGGAGGAAAATAGTGACAACAATATTAAAATAAAGGACAAACTTTAGAGACCAAACTTCTTTCATTTCTTGTTATTTGTCACTTATGAAAACAAAAAACAGTGATAGGCCAAAAACATAATATATAAATTCAAAATTGTGATATATCAAGCTTGAAACCCAATTTTCAGCAACCAGGGTTTGGATACCAAATGTTGCAAAAAATTTACGCGCACAACATTGGAACCCAAGAACTAAAAGGAATAAGAAATATTGAGCCCTAAGAAGGTGGTTATGAAGATCAAATTGGTATCCTAAAGGGCAAGAACCAAAAACAAAGCTATATTTTGCACAAAATTGTAAGACGTGAGAAAATAGTAAAAAAGATGAAATTGGGGTTCGAGAACACGGAGAACTAATATATTGCTTCAATATGTTTTTAGGAATCGAAAAGAGCATCCATTTCAGGTATTATAATAGTTATTATGATTCACAATTTAAATGTAATAAGCGTTTAAAGTGGCAACCATATTTAATAATTTGTTTTAATTGCAAAAATTAGTAACTCACATGTTTTTTCAAAGACCAAAGATAGGTTGAAAACTGAAAACAAAAAACATGAAAAAGATGCTAAGAATTAAAAGAAAAGAACGAATTAAATTTTAAGGAGGAAAATAGTGAAAATAATATTAAAATAAAGGACAAACTTTAAGGACCAAAGTTCTTTCTTGTTTTGTCATTTGTTACTTATGAAAATAAAAAATAGTCAAAGGCCAAAAACTTTAAAATTAAAATTCAAAAAATTGATATATCAAGATTGATACCCAATTTTCAGCAACAATGGTTTTGATACCAAATAATGCAAAAAATTTAGGCGCACAACATTTGAACCCTAGAACTAAAAGGAATAAGAAATATTGAATCCCTAAGAAGGTGGTTATGAAGATCAAATTGGTATCCTAAAAAGCTAGGACAAAAAACAAAGCAATATATTGTGACGAAATTGTTCGACGTCAGAAAATAAATTAAAAGATGAAATTTGGGTTCGAGAACACGAAGAACTAATATATATTGCTTCTATATGTTTTTAGGAATTGAAAAGAGCATCCATTTCAGGTATTATAATAGTTATTATGATTCACAATTTAAATGTAATAACGGTTTAAAGTGGCAACCATATTTAATAATTTGTTTTAATTGCAAAAATTAGTAACTCGCATGTTTTTTCAAAGACCAAAGATAGGTTGAAAACTGAAAACAAAAAACATGAAAAAGATACAAAGAATTAAAAGAAAAGAACGAATTAAATTTTAAGGAGGAAAATAGTGACAACAATATTAAAATAAAGGACAAACTTTAGGGACCAAAGTTCTTTCTTGTTTTGTCATTTGTTACTTATGAAAATAAAAAATAGTCAAAGGCTAAAAACTTTTAAATTAAAATTCAAAAAATTGATATATCAAGCCTGATACCCAATTATCAGCAACAATGGTTTTGATACCAACTAATGCAAACAATTTAGGCGCACAACATTGGAACCCTAGAACTAAAAGGAATAAGAAATCTTGAATCCATAAGAAGGTGGTTATGAAGATCAAATTGGTATCCTAAAGGGCTAGAACAAAAAACAAAGCAATATTTTGTGACGAAATTGTTCGACGTCAGAAAATAGTATAAAAGATGAAATTTGGGTTCGAGAACACGGAGAACTAATATATTGCTTCTATATGTTTTTAGGAATCGAAAAGGGCATCCATTTCAGGTATTATAATAGTTATTATGATTCACAATTTAAATGTAATAATGGTTTAAAGTGGCAACCATATTTAATAATTTGTTTTAATTGCAAAAATTAGTAACTCGCATGTTTTTTCAAAGACCAAAGATAGGTTGAAAACTGAAACAAAAAACATGAAAAAGATACAAAGAATTAAAAGAAAAGAACGAATTAAATTTTAAGGAGGAAAATAGTAACAACAATATTAAAATAAAGGACAAACTTTAGGGACCAAAGTTCTTTCTTGTTTTGTCATTTGTTACTTATGAAAATAAAAAATATGCAAAGGCTAAAAACTTTAAAATTAAAATTCAAAAAATTGATATATCAAGCCTGATACCCAATTTTCAGCAACAATGGTTTTGATACCAAATAATCAAAAAATTTAGGCGCACAACATTGTAACCCTAGAACTAAAAGGAATAAGAAATATTGAATCCCTAAGAAGGTGGTTATGAAGATCAAATTGGTATCCTAAAGGGCTAGAACAAAAAACAAAGCAATATTTTGCGACGAAATTGTTCGACGTCAGAAAATAGTATAAAAGATGAAATTTGGGTTCGAGAACACGGAGAACTAATATATTGCTTCTATATGTTTTTAGGAATCGAAAAGGGCATCCATTTCAGGTATTATAATAGTTATTATGATTCACAATTTAAATGTAATAATGGTTTAAAGTGGCAACCATATTTAATAATTTGTTTTAATTGCAAAAATTAGTAACTCGCATGTTTTTTCAAAGACCAAAGATAGGTTGAAAACTGAAACAAAAAACATGAAATAGATACAAAGAATTAAAAGAAAAGAACGAATTAAATTTTAAGGAGGAAAATAGTGACAACAATATTAAACTAAAGGACAAACTTTAGGGACCAAAGTTCTTTCTTGTTTTGTCATTTGTTACTTATGAAAATAAAAAATAGTCAAAGGCCAAAAACTTTAAAATTAAAATTCAAAAAATTGATATATCAAGCCTGATACCCAATTTTCTGCAACAATGGTTTTGATACCAAATAATCAAAAAATTTAGCCGCACAACATTGTAACCCTAGAACTAAAAGGAATAAGAAATATTGAATCCCTAAGAAGGTGGTTATGAAGATCAAATTGGTATCCTAAAGTGCTAGAACAAAAAACAAAGCAATATTTTGCGACGAAATTGTTCGACGTCAGAAAATAGTATAAAAGATGAAATTTGGGTTCGAGAACACGGAGAACTAATATATTGCTTCTATATGTTTTTAGGAATCGAAAAGGGCATCCATTTCAGGTATTATAATAGTTATTATGATTCACAATTTAAATGTAATAATGGTTTAAAGTGGCAACCATATTTAATAATTTGTTTTAATTACAAAAATTAGTAACTCGCATGTTTTTTCAAAGACTAAAGATAGGTTGAAAACTGAAACAAAAAACATGAAAAAGATACAAAGAATTAAAAGAAAAGAACGAATTAAATTTTAAGGAGGAAAATAGAGACAACAATATTAAACTAAAGGACAAACTTTAGGGACCAAAGTTCTTTCTTGTTTTGTCATTTGTTACTTATGAAAATAAAAAATAGTCAAAGGCCAAAAACTTTAAAATTAAAATTCAAAAAATTGATATATCAAGCCTGATACCCAATTTTCAGCAACAATGGTTATGATACCAAATAATCAAAAACTTTAGGCGCACAACATTGTAACCCTAGAACTAAAAGGAATAAGAAATATTGAATCCCTAAGAAGGTGGTTATGAAGATCAAATTGGTATCCTAAAGGGCCAGAACAAAAAATAAAGCAATATTTTGCGACGAAATTGTTCGACGTCGGAAAATATTATAAAAGATGAAATTTGGGTTCGAGAACACGGAGAACTAATATATTGCTTCTATATGTTTTTAGGAATCGAAAAGGGCATCCATTTCAGGTATTATAATAGTTATTATGATTCACAATTTAAATGTAATAATGGTTTAAAGTGGCAACCATATTTAATAATTTGTTTTAATTGCAAAAATTAGTAACTCGCATGTTTTTTCAAAGACCAAAGATAGGTTGAAAACTGAAACAAAAAACATGAAAAAGATACAAAGAATTAAAAGAAAAGAACGAATTAAATTTTAAGGAGGAAAATAGTGACAACAATATTAAAATAAAGGACAAACTTTAGGGACCAAAGTTCTTTCTTGTTTTGTCATTTGTTACTTATGAAAATAAAAAATAGTCAAAGGCCAAAAACTTTAAAATTAAAATTCAAAAAATTGATATATCAAGCCTGATACCCAATTTTCAGCAACAATGGTTTTGATACCAAATAATGCAAAACTTTTAGGCGCACAACATTGGAACCCTAGAGCTAAAAGGAATAAGAAATATTGAATCCCTAAGAAGGTGGTTATGAAGATCAAATTGGTATCCTAAAGGGCTAGAACAAAAAACAAAGCAATATTTTGCGACGAAATTGTTCGACGTCAGAAAATAGTATAAAAGATGAAATTTGGGTTCGAGAACATGGAGAACTAATATATTGCTTCTATATGTTTTTAGGAATCGAAAAGAGCATCCATTTAAGGTATTATAATAGTTATTATGATTCACAATTTAAATGTAATAATGGTTTAAAGTGGCAACCATATTTAATAATTTGTTTTAATTGCAAAAATTAGTAACTCGCATGTTTTTTCAAAGACCAAAGATAGGTTGAAAACTGAAACAAAAAACATGAAAAAGATACAAAGAATTAAAAGAAAAGAACGAATTAAATTTTAAGGAGGAAAATAGTAACAACAATATTAAAATAAAGGACAAACTTTAGGGACCAAAGTTCTTTCTTGTTTTGTCATTTGTTACTTATGAAAATAAAAAATATGCAAAGGCTAAAAACTTTAAAATTAAAATTCAAAAAATTGATATATCAAGCCTGATACCCAATTTTCAGCAACAATGGTTATGATACCAAATAATCAAAAAATTTAGGCGCACAACATTGTAACCCTAGAACTAAAAGGAATAAGAAATATTGAATCCCTAAGAAGGTGGTTATGAAGATCAAATTGGTATCCTAAAGGGCTAGAACAAAAAACAAAGCAATATTTTGCGACGAAATTGTTCGACGTCAGAAAATATTATAAAAGATGAAATTTGGGTTCGAGAACACGGAGAACTAATATATTGCTTCTATATGTTTTTAGGAATCGAAAAGGGCATCCATTTCAGGTATTATAATAGTTATTATGATTCACAATTTAAATGTAATAATGGTTTAAAGTGGCAACCATATTTAATAATTTGTTTTAATTGCAAAAATTAGTAACTCGCATGTTTTTTCAAAGACCAAAGATAGGTTGAAAACTGAAACAAAAAACATGAAAAAGATACAAAGAATTAAAAGAAAAGAACGAATTAAATTTTAAGGAGGAAAATAGTGACAACAATATTAAACTAAAGGACAAACTTTAGGGACCAAAGTTCTTTCTTGTTTTGTCATTTGTTACTTATGAAAATAAAAAATAGTCAAAGGCCAAAAACTTTAAAATTAAAATTCAAAAAATTGATATATCAAGCCTGATACCCAATTTTCAGCAACAATGGTTTTGATACCAAATAATGCAAAAATTTTAGGCGCACAACATTGTAACCCTAGAGCTAAAAGGAATAAGAAATATTGAATCCCTAAGAAGGTGGTTATGAAGATCAAATTGGTATCCTAAAGGGCTAGAACAAAAAACAAAGCAATATTTTGCGACGAAATTGTTCGACGTCAGAAAATAGTATAAAAGATGAAATTTGGGTTCGAGAACACGGAGAACTAATATATTGCTTCTATATGTTTTTAGGAATCGAAAAGGGCATCCATTTCAGGTATTATAATAGTTATTATGATTCACAATTTAAATGTAATAATGGTTTAAAGTGGCAACCATATTTAATAATTTGTTTTAATTGCAAAAATTAGTAACTCGCATGTTTTTTCAAAGACCAAAGATAGGTTGAAAACTGAAACAAAAAACATGAAAAAGATACAAAGAATTAAAAGAAAAGAACGAATTAAATTTTAAGGAGGAAAATAGTGACAACAATATTAAAATAAAGGACAAACTTTAGGGACCAAAGTTCTTTCTTGTTTTGTCATTTGTTACTTATGAAAATAAAAAATAGTCAAAGGCCAAAAACTTTAAAATTAAAATTCAAAAAATTGATATATCAAGCCTGATACCCAATTTTCAGCAACAATGGTTTTGATACCAAATAATGCAAAACTTTTAGGCGCAAAACATTGGAACCCTAGAGCTAAAAGGAATAAGAAATATTGAATCCCTAAGAAGGTGGTTATGAAGATCAAATTGGTATCCTAAAGGGCTAGAACAAAAAACAAAGCAATATTTTGCGACGAAATTGTTCGACGTCAGAAAATAGTATAAAAGATGAAATTTGGGTTCGAGAACATGGAGAACTAATATATTGCTTCTATATGTTTTTAGGAATCGAAAAGAGCATCCATTTCAGGTATTATAATAGTTATTATGATTCACAATTTAAATGTAATAATGGTTTAAAGTGGCAACCATATTTAATAATTTGTTTTAATTGCAAAAATTAGTAACTCGCATGTTTTTTCAAAGACCAAAGATAGGTTGAAAACTGAAACAAAAAACATGAAAAAGATACAAAGAATTAAAAGAAAAGAACGAATTAAATTTTAAGGAGGAAAATAGTGACAACAATATTAAAATAAAGGACAAACTTTAGGGACCAAAGTTCTTTCTTGTTTTGTCATTTGTTACTTATGAAAATAAAAAATAGTCAAAGGCCAAAAACTTTAAAATTAAAATTCAAAAAATTGATATATCAAGCCTGATACCCAATTTTCAGCAACAATGGTTTTGATACCAAATAATGCAAAACTTTTAGGCGCACAACATTGGAACCCTAGAACTAAAAGGAATAAGAAATATTGAATCCCTAAGAAGGTGGTTATGAAGATCAAATTGGTATCCTAAAGGGCTAGAACAAAAAACAAAGCAATATTTTGTGACGAAATTGTTCGACGTCAGAAAATAGTATAAAAGATGAAATTTGGGTTCGAGAACACGGAGAACTAATATATTTCTTCTATATGTTTTTAGGAATCGAAAAGGGCATCCATTTCAGGTATTATAATAGTTATTATGATTCACAATTTAAATGTAATAATGGTTTAAAGTGGCAACCATATTTAATAATTTGTTTTAATTGCAAAAATTAGTAACTCGCATGTTTTTTCAAAGACCAAAGATAGGTTGAAAACTGAAACAAAAAACATGAAAAAGATACAAAGAATTAAAAGAAAAGAACGAATTAAATTTTAAGGAGGAAAATAGTGACAACAATATTAAAATAAAGGACAAACTTTAGGGACCAAAGTTCTTTCTTGTTTTGTCATTTGTTACTTATGAAAATAAAAAATATGCAAAGGCTAAAAACTTTAAAATTAAAATTCAAAAAATTGATATATCAAGCCTGATACCCAATTTTCAGCAACAATGGTTTTGATACCAAATAATCAAAAAATTTAGGCGCACAACATTGTAACCCTAGAACTAAAAGGAATAAGAAATATTGAATCCCTAAGAAGGTGGTTATGAAGATCAAATTGGTATCCTAAAGGGCTAGAACAAAAAACAAAGCAATATTTTGCGACGAAATTGTTCGACGTCAGAAAATAGTATAAAAGATGAAATTTGGGTTCGAGAACACGGAGAACTAATATATTGCTTCTATATGTTTTTAGGAATCGAAAAGGGCATCCATTTCAGGTATTATAATAGTTATTATGATTCACAATTTAAATGTAATAATGGTTTAAAGTGGCAACCATATTTAATAATTTGTTTTAATTGCAAAAATTAGTAACTCGCATGTTTTTTCAAAGACCAAAGATAGGTTGAAAACTGAAACAAAAAACATGAAAAAGATACAAAGAATTAAAAGAAAAGAACGAATTAAATTTTAAGGAGGAAAATAGTGACAACAATATTAAAATAAAGGACAAACTTTAGGGACCAAAGTTCTTTCTTGTTTTGTCATTTGTTACTTATGAAAATAAAAAATAGTCGAAGGCCAAAAACTTTAAAATTAAAATTCAAAAAATTGATATATCAAGCCTGATACCCAATTTTCAGCAACAATGGTTTTGATACCAAATAATCAAAAAATTTAGGCGCACAACATTGTAACCCTAGAACTAAAAGGAATAAGAAATATTGAATCCCTAAGAAGGTGGTTATGAAGATCAAATTGGTATCCTAAAGGGCTAGAACAAAAAACAAAGCAATATTTTGCGACGAAATTGTTCGACGTGAGAAAATAGTATAAAAGATGAAATTTGGGTTCGAGAACACGGAGAACTAATATATTGCTTCTATATGTTTTTAGGAATCGAAAAGGGCATCCATTTCAGGTATTATAATAGTTATTATGATTCACAATTTAAATGTAATAATGGTTTAAAGTGGCAACCATATTTAATAATTTGTTTTAATTGCAAAAATTAGTAACTCGCATGTTTTTTCAAAGACCAAAGATAGGTTGAAAACTGAAACAAAAAACATGAAAAAGATACAAAGAATTAAAAGAAAAGAACGAATTAAATTTTAAGGAGGAAAATAGTGACAACAATATTAAACTAAAGGACAAACTTTAGGGACCAAAGTTCTTTCTTGTTTTGTCATTTGTTACTTATGAAAATAAAAAATATGCAAAGGCTAAAAACTTTAAAATTAAAATTCAAAAAATTGATATATCAAGCCTGATACCCAATTTTCAGCAACAATGGTTTTGATACCAAATAATGCAAAAGTTTTAGGCGCACAACATTGTAACCCTAGAGCTAAAAGGAATAAGAAATATTGAATCCCTAAGAAGGTGGTTATGAAGATCAAATTGGTATCCTAAAGGGCTAGAACAAAAAACATAGCAATATTTTGCGACGAAATTGTTCGACGTGAGAAAATAGTATAAAAGATGAAATTTGGGTTCGAGAACACGGAGAACTAATATATTGCTTCTATATGTTTTTAGGAATCGAAAAGGGCATCCATTTCAGGTATTATAATAGTTATTATGATTCACAATTTAAATGTAATAATGGTTTAAAGTGGCAACCATATTTAATAATTTGTTTTAATTGCAAAAATTAGTAACTCGCATGTTTTTTCAAAGACCAAAGATAGGTTGAAAACTGAAACAAAAAACATGAAAAAGATACAAAGAATTAAAAGAAAAGAACGAATTAAATTTTAAGGAGGAAAATAGTGACAACAATATTAAACTAAAGGACAAACTTTAGGGACCAAAGTTCTTTCTTGTTTTGTCATTTGTTACTTATGAAAATAAAAAATATGCAAAGGCTAAAAACTTTAAAATTAAAATTCAAAAAATTGATATATCAAGCCTGATACCCAATTTTCAGCAACAATGGTTTTGATAGCAAATAATGCAAAAATTTTAGGCGCACAACATTGGAACCCTAGAGCTAAAAGGAATAAGAAATATTGAATCCCTAAGAAGGTGGTTATGAAGATCAAATTGGTATCCTAAAGGGCTAGAACAAAAAACAAAGCAATATTTTGTGACGAAAGTGTTCGACGTGAGAAAAAAGTATAAAAGATGAAATTTGGGTTCGAGAACACGGAGAACTAATATATTGCTTCTATATGTTTTTAGGAATCGAAAAGAGCATCCATTTCATGTATTATAATAGTTATTATGATTCAAAATTTAAATGTAATAATGGTTTAAAGTGGAAACCATATTTAATAATTTGTTTTAATTGCAAAAATTAGTAACTCGCATGTTTTTTCAAAGACCAAAGATAGGTTGAAAACTGAAAACAAAAAACATGAAAAAGATACAAAGAATTAAAAGAAAAGAACGAATTATATTTTAAGGAGGAAAATAGTGACAACAATATTAAAATAAAGGACAAACTTTAGGGACCAAAGTTCTTTCTTGTTTTGTCATTTGTTACTTATGAAAATAAAAAATAGTCAAAGGCCAAAAACATTAAAATTAAAATTCAAAAAATTGATATATCAAGACTGATACCCAATTTTCAGCAACAATGGTTTTGATAGCAAATAATGCAAAAATTTTAGGCGCACAACATTGGAACCCTAGAGCTAAAAGGAATAAGAAATATTGAATCCCTAAGAAGGTGGTTATGAAGATCAAATTGGTATCCTAAAGGGCTAGAACAAAAAACAAAGCAATATTTTGTGACGAAATTGTTCGACGTCAGAAAATAGTATAAAAGATAAAATTTGGGTTCGAGAACACAGAGAACTAATATATTGCTTCTATATGTTTTTAGGAATCGAAAAGAGCATCCATTTCATGTATTATAATAGTTATTATGATTCACAATTTAAATGTAATAATGGTTTAAAGTGGCAACCATATTTAATAATTTGTTTTAATTGCAAAAATTAGTAACTCGCATGTTTTTTCAAAAACCAAAGATAGGTTGAAAACTGAAAACAAAAAACATGAAAAAGATACAAAGAATTAAAAGAAAAGAACGAATTATATTTTAAGGAGGAAAATAGTGACAACAATATTAAAATAAAGGACAAACTTTAGGGACCAAAGTTCTTTCTTGTTTTGTCATTTGTTACTTATGAAAATAAAAAATAGTCAAAGGCCAAAAACTTTAAAATTAAAATTCAAAAAATTGATATATCAAGCCTGATACCCAATTATCAGCAACAATGGTTTTGATACCAAATAATGCAAAACTATTAGGCGCACAACATTGGAACCCTAGAACTAAAAGGAATAAGAAATATTGAATCCCTAAGAAGGTGGTTATGAAGATCAAATTGGTATCCTAAAGGGCTAGAACAAAAAACAATGCAATATTTTGTGACGAAATTGTTCGACGTCAGAAAATAGAATAAAAGATGAAATTTGGGTTCGAGAACACGGACAACTAATATATTGCTTCTATATGTTTTTAGGAATCGAAAAGAGCATCCATTTCATGTATTATAATAGTTATTATGATTCACAATTTAAATGTAATAATGGTTTAAAGTGGCAACCATATTTAATAATTGGTTTTAATTGCAAAAATTAATAACTCGCATGTTTTTTCAAAAACCAAAGATAGGTTGAAAACTGAAAACAAAAAACATGAAAAAGATGCAAAGAATTAAAAGAAAAGAACGAATTAAATTTTATGGAGGAAAATAGTGACAACAATATTAAAATAAAGGACAAACTTTAGAGACCAAAGTTCTTTCATTTCTTGTTATTTGTCACTTATGAAAACAAAAGACAGTGAAAGGCCAAAAACATAATATATAAATTCAAAATGGTGATATATCAAGCTTGAAACCCAATTTTCAGCAACCAGGGTTTGGATACCAAATGATGCAAAAAATTTAGGCGCACAACATTGGAACCCAGAAACTAAAAGGAATAAGAAATATTGAATCCCTAAGAAGGTGGTTATGAAGATCAAATTGGTATCCTAAAGGGCTAGAACAAAAAACAAAGCAATATTTTGTGACGAAATTGTTCGACGTGAGAAAATAGTATAAAAGATGAAATTTGGGTTCGAGAACACGGACAACTAATATATTGCTTCTATATGTTTTTAGGAATCGAAAAGAGCATCCATTTCATGTATTATAATAGTTATTATGATTCACAATTTAAATGTAATAATGGTTTAAAGTGGAAACCATATTTAATAATTTGTTTTAATTGCAAAAATTAGTAACTCGCATGTTTTTTCAAAGACCAAAGATAGGTTGAAAACTGAAAACAAAAAACATGAAAAAGATACAAAGAATTAAAAGAAAAGAACGAATTAAATTTTAAGGAGGAAAATAGTGACAACAATATTAAAATAAAGGACAAACTTTAGGGACCAAAGTTCTTTCTTGTTTTGTCATTTGTTACTTATGAAAATAAAAAATAGTCAAAGGCTAAAAACTTTAAAATTAAAATTCCAAAAATTGATATATCAAGCCTGATACCCAATTATCAGCAACAATGGTTTTGATACCAACTAATGCAAAACTTTTAGGCGCACAACATTGGAACCCTGGAACTAAAGGGAATAAGAAATATTGAATCCCTAAGAATGTGGTTATGAAGATCAAATTGGTATCCTAAAGGGCTAGAACAAAAAACAAAGCAATATTTTGTGACGAAATTGTTCCACGTCAGAAAATAGTATAAAAGATGAAATTTGGGTTCGAGAACACGGATAACTAATATATTGCTTCTATATGTTTTTAGGAATCGAAAAGAGCATCCATTTCATGTATTATAATAGTTATTATGATTCACAATTTAAATGTAATAATGGTTTAAAGTGGCAACCATATTTAATAATTTGTTTTAATTGCAAAAATTAGTAACTCGCATGTTTTTTCAAAAACCAAAGATAGGTTGAAAACTGAAAACAAAAAACATGAAAAAGATGCAAAGAATTAAAAGAAAAGAACGAATTAAATTTTTAGGAGGAAAATAGTGACAACAATATTATAATAAAGGACAAACTTTAGGGACCAAAGTTCTTTCTTGTTTTGTCATTCGTTACTTATGAAAATAAAAAATATGCAAAGGGCAAAAACTTTAAAATTAAAATTCAAAAAATTGATATATCAAGCCTCATACCCAATTTTCAGCAACAATGGTTTTGATAGCAAATAATGCAAAAAATTTAGGCGCACAACATTGGAACCCTGGAACTAAAAGGAATAAGAAATATTGAATCCCTAAGAAGGTGGTTATGAAGATCAAATTGGTATCCTAAAGGGCTAGAACAAAAAACAAAGCAATATTTTGTGACGAAATTGTTCGACGTCAGAAAATAGTATAAAAGATGAAATTTGGGTTCGAGAACACGGATAACTAATATATTGCTTCTATATGTTTTTAGGAATCGAAAAGAGCATCCATTTCATGTATTATAATAGTTATTATGATTCACAATTTAAATGTAATAATGGTTTAAAGTGGCAACCATATTTAATAATTTGTTTTAATTGCAAAAATTAGTAACTCGCATGTTTTTTCAAAAACCAAAGATAGGCTGAAAACTGAAAACAAAAAACATGAAAAAGATGCAAAGAATTAAAAGAAAAGAACGAATTAAATTTTAAGGAGGAAAATAGTGACAACAATATTATAATAAAGGACAAACTTTAGGGACCAAAGTTCTTTCTTGTTTTGTCATTTGTTACTTATGAAAATAAAAAATATGCAAAGGGCAAAAACTTTAAAATTAAAATTCAAAAAATTGATATATCAAGCCTCATACCCAATTTTCAGCAACAATGGTTTTGATAGCAAATAATGCAAAAAATTTAGGCGCACAACATTGGAACCCTGGAACTAAAAGGAATAAGAAATATTGAATCCCTAAGAAGGTGGTTATGAAGATCAAATTGGTATCCTAAAGAGCTAGAACAAAAAACAAAGCAATATTTTGTGACGAAATTGTTCGACCTCAGAAAATAGTATAAAAGATGAAATTTGGGTTCGAGAACACGGATAACTAATATATTGCTTCTATATGTTTTTAGGAATCGAAAAGAGCATCCATTTCATGTATTATAATAGTTATTATGATTCACAATTTAAATGTAATAATGGTTTAAAGTGGCAACCATATTTAATAATTTGTTTTAATTGCAAAAATTAGTAACTCCATGTTTTTTCAAAAACCAAAGATAGGTTGAAAACTGAAAACAAAAAACATGAAAAAGATACAAAGAATTAAAAGAAAAGAACGAATTAAATTTTAAGGAGGAAAATAGTGACAACAATATTAAAATGAAGGACAAATTTTAGGGACCAAAGTTCTTTCTTGTTTTGTCATTTGTTACTTATGAAAAAATAAAAAATAGTCAAAGGCCAAAAACATTAAAATTAAAATTCAAAAAATTGATATATCAAGCCTGATACCCAATTTTCAGCAACAATGGTTTTGATACCAAATAAT
The DNA here is from genome assembly GCA_037013495.1 of Hippophae tibetana. Lineage (NCBI taxonomy): Eukaryota > Viridiplantae > Streptophyta > Magnoliopsida > Rosales > Elaeagnaceae > Hippophae > Hippophae tibetana. Next base: position 47,429,511 of record CM072807.1, read on the forward strand.
GCAAAACTATTAGGCGCACAACATTGGAACCCTAGAACTAAAAGGAATAAGAAATATTGAATCCCTAAGAAGGTGGTTATGAAGATCAAATTGGTATCCTAAAGGGCTAGAACAAAAAACAATGCAATATTTTGTGACGAAATTGTTCGACGTCAGAAAATAGAATAAAAGATGAAATTTGGGTTCGAGAACACGGACAACTAATATATTGCTTCTATATGTTTTTAGGAATCGAAAAGAGCATCCATTTCATGTATTATAATAGTTATTATGATTCACAATTTAAATGTAATAATGGTTTAAAGTGGCAACCATATTTAATAATTGGTTTTAATTGCAAAAATTAGTAACTCGCATGTTTTTTCAAAAACCAAAGATAGGTTGAAAACTGAAAACAAAAAACATGAAAAAGATGCAAAGAATTAAAAGAAAAGAACGAATTAAATTTTATGGAGGAAAATAGTGACAACAATATTAAAATAAAGGACAAACTTTAGAGACCAAAGTTCTTTCATTTCTTGTTATTTGTCACTTATGAAAACAAAAAACAGTGAAAGGCCAAAAACATAATATATAAATTCAAAATTGTGATATATCAAGCTTGAAACCCAATTTTCAGCAACCAGGGTTTGGATACCAAATGATGCAAAAAATTTAGGCGCACAACATTGGAACCCAGAAACTAAAAGGAATAAGAAATATTGAATCCCTAAGAAGGTGGTTATGAAGATCAAATTGGTATCCTAAAGGGCAAGAACAAAAAACAAAGCAATATTTTGTGACGAAATTGTTCGACGTGAGAAAATAGTATAAAAGATGAAATTTGGGTTCGAGAACACGGACAACTAATATATTGCTTCTATATGTTTTTAGGAATCGAAAAGAGCATCCATTTCATGTATTATAATAGTTATTATGATTCACAATTTAAATGTAATAATGGTTTAAAGTGGAAACCATATTTAATAATTTGTTTTAATTGCAAAAATTAGTAACTCGCATGTTTTTTCAAAGACCAAAGATAGGTTGAAAACTGAAAACAAAAAACATGAAAAAGATACAAAGAATTAAAAGAAAAGAACGAATTATATTTTAAGGAGGAAAATAGTGACAACAATATTAAAATAAAGGACAAACTTTAGGGACCAAAGTTCTTTCTTGTTTTGTCATTTGTTACTTATGAAAATAAAAAATAGTCAAAGGCCAAAAACTTTAAAATTAAAATTCAAAAAATTGATATATCAAGACTGATACCCAATTTTCAGCAACAATGGTTTTGATTGCAAATAATGCAAAAAGTTTAGGCGCACAACATTGGAACCCTAGAGCTAAAAGGAATAAGAAATATTGAATCCCTAAGAAGGTGGTTATGAAGATCAAATTGGTATCCTAAAGGGCTAGAACAAAAAACAAAGCAATATTTTGCACAAAATTGTAAGACGTGAGAAAATAGTATAAAAGATGAAATTAGGGTTCGAGAACACGGAGAACTAATATATTGCTTCTATATGTTTTTAGGAATCAAAAAGAGCATCCATTTCAGGTATTATAATAGTTATTATGATTCACAATTTAAATGTAATAACGGTTTAAAGTGGCAACCATATTAAATAATTTGTTTTAATTGCAAAAATTAGTAACTCGCATGTTTTTTCAAAGACCAAAGATAGGTTGAAAACTGAAAACAAAAAACATGAAAAAGATGCAAAGAATTAAAAGAAAAGAACGAATTAAATTATAAGGAGGAAAATAGTGACAACAATATTAAAATAAAGGACAAACTTTAGGGACCAAAGTTCTTTCATTTTTTGTTATTTGTCACTTATGAAAACAAAAAATAGTGAAAGGCCAAAAACATTAATATATAAATTCAAAATTGTGATATATGAAGCTTGATACCCAATTTTCAGCAACCAGGGTTTGGATACCAAATGATGCAAAATTTTAGGCGCACAACATTGGAACCCAAGAACTAAAAGGAATAAGAAATATTGAATCCCTAAGAAGGTGGTTATGAAGATCAAATTGGTATCCTAAAGGGCTAGAACAAAAAACAAAGCAATATTTTGCACAAAATTGTAAGACGTGAGAAAATAGTATAAAAGATGAAATTAGGGTTCGAGAACACGGATAACTAATATATTGCTTCTATATGTTTTTAGGAATCGAAAAGAGCATCCATTTCATGTATTATAATAGTTATTATGATTCACAATTTAAATGTAATAATGGTTTAAAGTGGCAACCATATTTAATAATTTGTTTTAATTGCAAAAATTAGTAACTCGCATGTTTTTTCAAAAACCAAAGATAGGTTGAAAACTGAAAACAAAAAACATGAAAAAGATGCAAAGAATTAAAAGAAAAGAACGAATTAAATTTTTAGGAGGAAAATAGTGACAACAATATTATAATAAAGGACAAACTTTAGGGACCAAAGTTCTTTCTTGTTTTGTCATTCGTTACTTATGAAAATAAAAAATATGCAAAGGGCAAAAACTTTAAAATTAAAATTCAAAAAATTGATATATCAAGCCTCATACCCAATTTTCAGCAACAATGGTTTTGATAGCAAATAATGCAAAAAATTTAGGCGCACAACATTGGAACCCTGGAACTAAAAGGAATAAGAAATATTGAATCCCTAAGAAGGTGGTTATGAAGATCAAATTGGTATCCTAAAGGGCTAGAACAAAAAACAAAGCAATATTTTGTGACGAAATTGTTCGACGTCAGAAAATAGTATAAAAGATGAAATTTGGGTTCGAGAACACGGATAACTAATATATTGCTTCTATATGTTTTTAGGAATCGAAAAGAGCATCCATTTCATGTATTATAATAGTTATTATGATTCACAATTTAAATGTAATAATGGTTTAAAGTGGCAACCATATTTAATAATTTGTTTTAATTGCAAAAATTAGTAACTCGCATGTTTTTTCAAAAACCAAAGATAGGCTAAAAACTGAAAACAAAAAACATGAAAAAGATGCAAAGAATTAAAAGAAAAGAACGAATTAAATTTTAAGGAGGAAAATAGTGACAACAATATTATAATAAAGGACAAACTTTAGGGACCAAAGTTCTTTCTTGTTTTGTCATTTGTTACTTATGAAAATAAAAAATATGCAAAGGGCAAAAACTTTAAAATTAAAATTCAAAAAATTGATATATCAAGCCTCATACCCAATTTTCAGCAACAATGGTTTTGATAGCAAATAATGCAAAAAATTTAGGCGCACAACATTGGAACCCTGGAACTAAAAGGAATAAGAAATATTGAATCCCTAAGAAGGTGGTTGTGAAGATCAAATTGGTATTCTAAAGGGCTAGAACAAAAAACAAAGCAATATTTTGTGACGAAATTGTTCGACGTCAGAAAATAGTATAAAAGATGAAATTTGGGTTCGAGAACACGGATAACTAATATATTGCTTCTATATGTTTTTAGGAATCGAAAAGAGCATCCATTTCATGTATTATAATAGTTATTATGATTCACAATTTAAATGTAATAATGGTTTAAAGTGGCAACCATATTTAATAATTTGTTTTAATTGCAAAAATTAGTAACTCCATGTTTTTTCAAAAACCAAAGATAGCTTGAAAACTGAAAACAAAAAACATGAAAAAGATGCAAAGAATTAAAAGAAAAGAACGAATTAAATTTTAAGGAGGAAAATAGTGACAACAATATTATAATAAAGGACAAACTTTAGGGACCAAAGTTCTTTCTTGTTTTGTCATTTGTTACTTATGAAAATAAAAAATATGCAAAGGGCAAAAACTTTAAAATTAAAATTCAAAAAATTGATATATCAAGCCTCATACCCAATTTTCAGCAACAATGGTTTTGATAGCAAATAATGCAAAAAATTTAGGCGCACAACATTGGAACCCTAGAGCTAAAAGGAATAAGAAATATTGAATCCCTAAGAAGGTGGTTATGAAGATCAAATTGGTATCCTAAAGGGCTAGAACAAAAAACAAAACAATATTTTGTGACAAAATTGTTCGACGTCAAAAAATAGTATAAAAGATGAAATTTGGGTTCGAGAACACGGAGAACTAATATATTGCTTCTATATGTTTTTAGGAATCGAAAAGAGCATCCATTTCAGGTATTATAATAGTTATTATGATTCACAATTTAAATGTAATAATGGTTTAAAGTGGAAACCATATTTAATAATTTGTTTTAATTGCAAAAATTAGTAACTCGCATGTTTTTTCAAAGACCAAAGATAGGTTGAAAACTGAAAACAAAAAACATGAAAAAGATTCAAAGAATTAAAAGAAAAGAACGAATTAAATTTTAAGGAGGAAAATAGTGACAACAATATTAAAATAAAGGACAAACTTTAGGGACCAAAGTTCTTTCTTGTTCTGTCATTTGTTACTTATGAAAATAAAAAATAGTCAAAGGCTAAAAACTTTAAAATTAAAATTCAAAAAATTGATATATCAAGCCTGATACCCAATTATCAGCAACAATGGTTTTGATACCAACTAATGCAAAACTTTTAGGCGCACAACATTGGAACCTTGGAACTAAAGGGAATAAGAAATATTGAATCCCTAAGAAGGTGGTTATGAAGATCAAATTGGTATCCTAAAGGGCTAGAACAAAAAACAAAGCAATATTTTGTGACGAAATTGTTCGACGTCAGAAAATAGTATAAAAGATGAAATTTGGGTTCGAGAACACGGATAACTAATATATTGCTTCTATATGTTTTTTGGAATCGAAAAGAGCATCCATTTCAGGTATTATAATAGTTATTATGATTCACAATTTAAATGTAATAATGGTTTAAAGTGGAAACCATATTTAATAATTTGTTTTAATTGCAAAAATTAGTAACTCGCATGTTTTTTCAAAGACCAAAGATAGGTTGAAAACTGAAAACAAAAAACATGAAAAAGATACAAAGAATTAAAAGAAAAGAACGAATTAAATTTTAAGGAGGAAAATAGTGACAACAATATTAAAATAAAGGACAAACTTTAGGGACCAAAGTTCTTTCTTGTTTTGTCATTTGTTACTTATGAAAATAAAAAATAGTCAAAGGCTAAAAACTTTAAAATTAAAATTCAAAAAATTGATATATCAAGCCTGATACCCAATTATCAGCAACAATGGTTTTGATACCAACTAATGCAAAACTTTTAGGCGCACAACATTGGAACCCTGGAACTAAAGGGAATAAGAAATATTGAATCCCTAAGAAGGTGGTTATGAAGATCAAATTGGTATCCTAAAGGGCTAGAACAAAAAACAAAGCAATATTTTGTGACGAAATTGTTCGACGTCAGAAAATAGTATAAAAGATGAAATTTGGGTTCGAGAACACGGATAACTAATATATTGCTTCTATATGTTTTTTGGAATCGAAAAGAGCATCCATTTCATGTATTATAATAGTTATTATGATTCACAATTTAAATGTAATAATGGTTTAAAGTGGCAACCATATTTAATAATTTGTTTTAATTGCAAAAATTAGTAACTCGCATGTTTTTTCAAAAACCAAAGATAGGTTGAAAACTGAAAACAAAAAACATGAAAAAGATGCAAAGAATTAAAAGAAAAGAACGAATTAAATTTTAAGGAGGAAAATAGTGACAACAATATTATAATAAAGGACAAAATTTAGGGACCAAAGTTCTTTCTTGTTTTGTCATTTGTTACTTATGAAAATAAAAAATATGCAAAGGGCAAAAACTTTAAAATTAAAATTCAAAAAATTGATATATCAAGCCTCATACCCAATTTTCAGCAACAATGGTTTTGATAGCAAATAATGCAAAAAATTTAGGCGCACAACATTGGAACCCTGGAACTAAAAGGAATAAGAAATATTGAATCCCTGAGAAGGTGGTTATGAAGATCAAATTGGTCTCCTAAAGGGCTAGAACAAAAAACAAAGCAATATTTTGTGACAAAATTGTTCGACGTCAGAAAATAGTATAAAAGATGAAATTTGGGTTCGAGAACACGGAGAACTAATATATTGCTTCTATATGTTTTTAGGAATCGAAAAGAGCATCCATTTCAGGTATTAGAATAGTTATTATGATTGACAATTTAAATGTAATAACGGTTTAAAGTGGCAACCATATTTAATAATTTTTTTTAATTGCAAAAATTAGTAACTCGCATGTTTTTTCGAAGACCAAAGATAGGTTGAAAACTGAAAATAAAAAACATGAAAAAGATACAAAGAATTAAAAAAAAGAACGAATTAAATATTAAGGAGGAAAATAGTGACAACAATATTAAAATAAAGGACTAACTTTAGGGACCAAAGTTCTTTCTTGTTTTGTGATTTGTTACTTAATAATACAAAAAACAGTCAAAGGCCAAAAACTTTAAAATTAAAATTCAAAAAATTGATATATCAAGCTTGATACCCAATTTTCAGTAACCAGGGTTTTGATACCAAATAATGCAAAAAATTTTGGCGCACAACATTGGAACCCTAGAACTAAAAGGAATAAGAAATATTGAATCCCTAAGAAGGTGGTTATGAAGATCAAATTGGTATCCTAAAGGGCTAGAACAAAAAACAAAGCAATATTTTGTGACGAAATTGTTCGACGTCAGAAAATAGTATAAAAGATGAAATTTGGGTTCGAGAACACGGATAACTAATATATTGCTTCTATATGTTTTTAGGAATCGAAAAGAGCATCCATTTCATGTATTATAATAGTTATTATGACTCACAATTTAAATGTAATAATGGTTTAAAGTGGCAACCATATTTAATAATTTGTTTTAATTGCAAAAATTAGTAACTCGCATGGTTTTTCAAAAAGCAAAGATAGGTTGAAAACTGAAAACAAAAAACATGAAAAAGATGCAAAGAATTAAAAGAAAATAACGAATTAAATTATAAGGAGGAAAATAGTGAAAACAATATTAAAATAAAGGACAAACTTTAGGGACCAAAGTTGTTTCTTGTTTTGTAATTTGTTACTTATGAAAGTAAAAAATAGTCAAAGGCCAAAAACTTTAAAATTAAAATTCAAAAAATTAATATATCAAGCCTGATACCAAATTTTCAGCAACAATGGTTTTGATACCAAATAATGCAAAAATTTTAGGCGCACAACATTGGAACCCAAGAACTAAAAGGAATAAGAAATATTGAATCCCTAAGAAGGTGGTTATGAAGATCAAATTGGTATCCTAAAGGGCTAGAACAAAAAACAAAGCAATATTTTGTGACGAAATTGTTCGACGTCAGAAAATAGTATAAAAGATGAAATTTGGGTTCGAGAACACGGATAACTAATATATTGCTTCTATATGTTTTTAGGAATCGAAAAGAGCATCCATTTCATGTATTATAATAGTTATTATGACTCACAATTTAAATGTAATAATGTTTTAAAGTGGCAACCATATTTAATAATTTGTTTTAATTGCAAAAATTAGTAACTCGTATGGTTTTTCTAAAACCAAAGATAGGTTGAAAACTGAAAACAAAAAACATGAAAAAGATGCAAAGAATTAAAAGAAAATAACGAATTAAATTATAAGGAGGAAAATAGTGAAAACAATATTAAAATAAAGGACAAACTTTAGAGACCAAAGTTCTTTCATTTCTTGTTATTTGTCACTTATGAAAACAAAAAACAGTGAAAGGCCAAAAACATTAATATATAAATTCAAAATTGTGATATATGAAGCGTGATACCCAATTTTCAGCAACAATGGTTTTGATACCAACTAATGCAAAAAATTTAGGCGCACAACATTGGAACCCTAGAACTCAAAAGGAATAAGAAATATTGAATCCCTAAGAAGGTGGTTATGAAGATCAAATTGGTATCCTAAAGGGCTAGAACAAAAAACAAAGCAATATTTTGTGACGAAATTGTTCGACGTCAGAAAATAGTATAAAAGATGAAATTTGGGTTCGAGAACACGAAGAACTAATATATTGCTTCTATATGTTTTTAGGAATCGAAAAGAGCATCCATTTCATGTATTATAATAGTTATTATGATTCAAAAATTAATTGTAATAATGGTTTAAAGTGGCAACCATATTTAATAATTTGTTTTAATTGCAAAAATTAGTAACTCCATGTTTTTTCAAAAACCAAAGATAGGTTGAAAACTGAAAACAAAAAACATGAAAAAGATGCAAAGAATTAAAAGAAAAGAACGAATTAAATTTTAAGGAGGAAAATAGTGACAACAATATTATAATAAAGGACAAACTTTAGGGACCAAAGTTCTTTCTTGTTTTGTCATTTGTTACTTATGAAAATAAAAAATATGCAAAGGGCAAAAACTTTAAAATTAAAATTCAAAAAATTGATATATCAAGCCTCATACCCAATTTTCAGCAACAATGGTTTTGATAGCAAATAATGCAAAAAATTTAGGCGCACAACATTGGAACCCTAGAGCTAAAAGGAATAAGAAATATTGAATCCCTAAGAAGGTGGTTATGAAGATCAAATTGGTATCCTAAAGGGCTAGAACAAAAAACAAAACAATATTTTGTGACAAAATTGTTCGACGTCAAAAAATAGTATAAAAGATGAAATTTGGGTTCGAGAACACGGAGAACTAATATATTGCTTCTATATGTTTTTAGGAATCGAAAAGAGCATCCATTTCAGGTATTATAATAGTTATTATGATTCACAATTTAAATGTAATAATGGTTTAAAGTGGAAACCATATTTAATAATTTGTTTTAATTGCAAAAATTAGTAACTCGCATGTTTTTTCAAAGACCAAAGATAGGTTGAAAACTGAAAACAAAAAACAGGAAAAAGATTCAAAGAATTAAAAGAAAAGAACGAATTAAATTTTAAGGAGGAAAATAGTGACAACAATATTAAAATAAAGGACAAACTTTAGGGACCAAAGTTCTTTCTTGTTCTGTCATTTGTTACTTATGAAAATAAAAAATAGTCAAAGGCTAAAAACTTTAAAATTAAAATTCAAAAAATTGATATATCAAGCCTGATACCCAATTATCAGCAACAATGGTTTTGATACCAACTAATGCAAAACTTTTAGGCGCACAACATTGGAACCTTGGAACTAAAGGGAATAAGAAATATTGAATCCCTAAGAAGGTGGTTATGAAGATCAAATTGGTATCCTAAAGGGCTAGAACAAAAAACAAAGCAATATTTTGTGACGAAATTGTTCGACGTCAGAAAATAGTATAAAAGATGAAATTTGGGTTCGAGAACACGGAGAACTAATATATTGCTTCTATATGTTTTTAGGAATCGAAAAGAGCATCCATTTCATGTATTATAATAGTTATTATGATTCACAATTTAAATGTAATAATGGTTTAAAGTGGCAACCATATTTAATAATTTGGTTTAATTACAAAAATTAGTAACTCGCATGTTTTTTCAAAAACCAAAGATAGGTTGAAAACTGAAAACAAAAAACATGAAAAAGATGCAAAGAATTAAAAGAAAAGAACGAATTAAATTTTAAGGAGGAAAATAGTGACAACAATATTAAAATAAAGGACAAACTTTAGAGACCAAAGTTCATTCATTTCTTGTTATTTGTCACTTATGAAAACAAAAAACAGTGAAAGGCCAAAAACATAATATATAAATTCAAAATTGTGGTATATCAAGCTTGAAACCCAATTTTCAGCAACCAGGGTTTGCATACCAAATGATGCAAAAAATTTAGGCGCACAACATTGGAACCCAAGAACTAAAAGGAATAAGAAATATTGAATCCCTAAGAAGGTGGTTATGAAGATCAAATTGGTATCCTAAAGGGCTAGAACAAAAAACAAAGCAATATTTTGCGACGAAATTGTTCGACGTCAGAAAATAGTATAAAAGATAAAATTTGGGTTCGAGAACACAGAGAACTAATATATTGCTTCTATATGTTTTTAGGAATCGAAAAGAGCATCCATTTCATATATTATAATAGTTATTATGATTCACAATTTAAATGTAATAAGCAATTAAAATGGCAACCATATTTAATAATTTGTTTTAATAGCAAAAATTAGTAACTCGCATGTTTTTTCAAAGACCAAAGATAGGTTGAAAACTGAAAACAAAAAACATGAAAACGATACAAAGAATTAAAAGAAAAGAACGAATTAAATTTTAAGGAGGAAAATAGTGACAACAATATTAAAATAAAGGACAAACTTTAGGGACCAAAGTTCTTTCTTGTTTTGTCATTTGTTACTTATGAAAATAAAAAATAGTCAAAGGCTAAAAACTTTAAAATTAAAATTCAAAAAATTGATATATCAAGCCTGATACCCAATTATCAGCAACAATGGTTTTGATACCAACTAATGCAAAAATTTTAGGTGCACAACATTGGAACCGAAGAACTAAAAGGAATAAGAAATATTGAATCCCTAAGAAGGTGGTTATGAAGATCAAATTGGTATCCTAAAGGGCTAGAACAAAAAACAAAGCAATATTTTGTGACGAAATTGTTCGACGTCAGAAAATAGTATAAAAGATGAAATTTGGGTTCGAGAACACGAAGAACTAATATATTGCTTCTATATGTTTTTAGGAATCGAAAAGAGCATCCATTTCATGTATTATAATAGTTATTATGATTCACAAATTAATTGTAATAATGGTTTAAAGTGGCAACCATATTTAATAATTTGTTTTAATTGCAAAAATTAGTAACTCGCATGTTTTTTCAAAGACCAAAGATAGGTTGAAAACTGAAAACAAAAAACATGAAAAAGATGCAAAGAATTAAAAGAAAAGAACGAATTAAATTTTAAGGAGGAAAATAGTGAAAATAATATAAAAATAAAGGACAAACTTTAGGGACCAAAGTTCTTTCTTGTTTTGTCAATTTTTACTTATGAAAATAAAAAATAGTCAAAGGCCAAAAACTTTAAAATTAAAATTCAAAAAATTGATATATCAAGCCTAATACCCAATTTTCAACAACAATGGTTTAGATACCAAATAATGCAAAAAATTTAGGCGCACAACATTGGAACCCTAGAACTAAAAGGAATAAGAAATATTGAATCCCTAAGAAGGTGGTTATGAAGGTCAAATTGGTATCCTAAAGGGCTAGAACAAAAAACAAAGCAATATTTTGTGACGAAATTGTTCGACGTCAGAAAATAGTATAAAAGATGAAATTTGGGTTCGAGAACACGGATAACTAATATATTGCTTCTATATGTTTTTAGGAATCGAAAAGAGCATCCATTTCATGTATTATAATAGTTATTATGATTCACAATTTAAATGTAATAACGGTTTAAAGTGGCAACCATATTTAATAATTTGTTTTAATTGCAAAAATTAGTAACTTGCATGTTTTTTCAAAGACCAAAGATAGGTTGAAAACTGAAAAGAAAAAACATGAAAAAGATGCAAAGAATTAAAAGAAAATAACGAATTAAATTTTAAGGAGGAAAATAGTGACAACAATATTAAAATAAAGGACAAACTTTAGAGACCAAAGTTCTTTCATTTCTTGTTATTTGTCACTTATGAAAACAAAAAACAGTGAAAGGCCAAAAACATAATATATAAATTCAAAATTGTGGTATATCAAGCTTGAAACCCAATTTTCAGTAACCAGGGTTTGCATACCAAATGATGCAAAACTTTTAGGCGCACAACATTGGAACCCTAGAACTAAAAGGAATAAGAAATATTGAATCCCTAAGAAGGTGGTTATGAAGATCAAATTGGTATCCTAAAGGGCTAGAACAAAAAACAAAGCAATATTTTGCGACGAAATTGTTCGACGTCAGAAAATAGTATAAAAGATAAAATTTGGGTTCGAGAACACAGAGAACTAATATATTGCTTCTATATGTTTTTAGGAATCGGAAAGAGCATCCATTTCATATATTATAATAGTTATTATGATTCACAATTTAAATGTAATAAGCGTTTAAAGTGGCAACCATATTTAATAATTTGTTTTAATAGCAAAAATTAGTAACTCGCATGTTTTTTCAAAGACCAAAGATAGGTTGAAAACTGAAAACAAAAAACATGAAAAAGATACAAAGAATTAAAAGAAAAGCACGAATTAAATTTTAAGGAGGAAAATAGTGACAACAATATTAAAATAAAGGACAAACATTAGGGACCATAGTTCTTTCTTGTTTTGTCATTTGTCACTTATGAAAATAAAAAATAGTCAAAGGCCAAAAACTTTAAAATTAAAATTCAAAAAATTGATATATCAAGCCTAATACCCAATTTTCAACAACAATGGTTTTGATACCAAATAATGCAAAAAATTTAGGCGCACAACATTGGAACCCTAGAACTAAAAGGAATAAGAAATATTGAATCCCTAAGAAGGTGGTTATGAAGGTCAAATTGGTATCCTAAAGGGCTAGAACAAAAAACAAAGCAATATTTTGTGACAAAATTGTTCGACGTCAGAAAATAGTATAAAAGATGAAATTTGGGTTCGACAACACGGATAACTAATATATTGCTTCTATATGTTTTTAGGAATCGAAAAGAGCATCCATTTCATGTATTATAATAGTTATTATGATTCACAATTTAAATGTAATAACGGTTTAAAGTGGCAACCATGTTTAATAATTTGTTTTAATTGCAAAAATTAGTAACTCGCATGTTTTTTCAAAGACCAAAGATAGGTTGAAAACTGAAAAGAAAAAACATGAAAAAGATGCAAAGAATTAAAAGAAAATAACGAATTAAATTTTAAGGAGGAAAATAGTGACAACAATATTAAAATAAAGGACAAACTTTAGAGACCAAAGTTCTTTCATTTCTTGTTATTTGTCACTTATGAAAACAAAAAACAGTGAAAGGCCAAAAACATAATATATAAATTCAAAATTGTGGTATATCAAGCTTGAAACCCAATTTTCAGCAACCAGGGTTTGCATACCAAATGATGCAAAACTTTGAGGCGCACAACATTGGAACTCTAGAACTAAAAGGAATAAGAAATATTGAATCCCTAAGAAGGTGGTTATGAAGATCAAATTGGTATCCTAAAGGGCTAGAACAAAAAACAAAGCAATATTCTGCGACGAAATTGTTCGACGTCAGAAAATAGTATAAAAGATAAAATTTGGGTTCGAGAACACAGAGAACTAATATATTGCTTCTATATGTTTTTAGGAATCGAAAAGAGCATCCATTTCATATATTATAATAGTTATTATGATTCACAATTTAAATGTAATAAGCGTTTAAAGTGGCAACCATATTTAATAATTTGTTTTAATAGCAAAAATTAGTAACTCGCATGTTTTTTCAAAGACCAAAGATAGGTTGAAAACTGAAAACAAAAAACATGAAAAAGATACAAAGAATTAAAAGAAAAGCACGAATTAAATTTTAAGGAGGAAAATAGTGACAACAATATTATAATAAAGGACAAACTTGAGGGACCAAAGTTCTTTCTTGTTTTTTCATTTGTTACTTATGAAAATAAAAAATATGCAAACGCCAAAAACTTTAAAATTAAAATTCAAAAAATTGATGTATCAAGCCTGATACCCAATTTTCAACAACAATGGTTTTGATACCAAATAATGCAAATATTTTAGGCGCACAACATTGGAACCCTAGAGCTAAAAGGAATAAGAAATATTGAATCCCTAAGAAGGTGGTTATGAAGATCAAATTGGTATCCTAAAGGGCTAGAACAAAAAACAAAGCAATATTTTGTGACAAAATTGTTCGACGTCAGAAAATAGTATAAAAGATGAAATTTGGGTTCGAGAACACGGAGAACTAATATATTGCTTCTATATGTTTTTAGGAATCGAAAAGAGCATCCATTTCAGGTATTAGAATAGTTATTATGATTGACAATTTAAATGTAATAACGGTTTAAAGTGGCAACCATATTTAATAATTTGTTTTAATTGCAAAAATTAGTAACTCGCATGTTTTTTCAAAGACCAAAGATAGGTTGAAAACTGAAAATAAAAAACATGAAAAAGATACAAAGAATTAAAAAAAAGAACGAATTAATATTAAGGAGGAAAATAGTGACAACAATATTAAAATAAAGGACTAACTTTAGAGACCAAAGTTCTTTCATTTCTTGTTATTTGTCACTTATGAAAACAAAAAACAGTGAAAGGCCAAAAACATAATATATAAATTCAAAATTGTGGTATATCAAGCTTGAAACCCAATTTTCAGCAACCAGGGTTTGCATACCAAATGATGCAAAACTTTTAGGCGCACAACATTGGAACTCTAGAACTAAAAGGAATAAGAAATATTGAATCCCTAAGAAGGTGGTTATGAAGATCAAATTGGTATCCTAAAGGGCTAGAACAAAAAACAAAGCAATATTCTGCGACGAAATTGTTCGACGTCAGAAAATAGTATAAAAGATAAAATTTGGGTTCGAGAACACAGAGAACTAATATATTGCTTCTATATGTTTTTAGGAATCGAAAAGAGCATCCATTTCATATATTATAATAGTTATTATGATTCACAATTTAAATGTAATAAGCGTTTAAAGTGGCAACCATATTTAATAATTTGTTTTAATAGCAAAAATTAGTAACTCGCATGTTTTTTCAAAGACCAAAGATAGGTTGAAAACTGAAAACAAAAAACATGAAAAAGATACAAAGAATTAAAAGAAAAGCACGAATTAAATTTTAAGGAGGAAAATAGTGACAACAATATTATAATAAAGGACAAACTTGAGGGACCAAAGTTCTTTCTTGTTTTTTCATTTGTTACTTATGAAAATAAAAAATATGCAAACGCCAAAAACTTTAAAATTAAAATTCAAAAAATTGATGTATCAAGCCTGATACCCAATTTTCAACAACAATGGTTTTGATACCAAATAATGCAAATATTTTAGGCGCACAACATTGGAACCCTAGAGCTAAAAGGAATAAGAAATATTGAATCCCTAAGAAGGTGGTTATGAAGATCAAATTGGTATCCTAAAGGGCTAGAACAAAAAACAAAGCAATATTTTGTGACAAAATTGTTCGACGTCAGAAAATAGTATAAAAGATGAAATTTGGGTTCGAGAACATGGAGAACTAATATATTGCTTCTATATGTTTTTAGGAATCGAAAAGAGCATCCATTTCAGGTATTAGAATAGTTATTATGATTGACAATTTAAATGTAATAACGGTTTAAAGTGGCAACCATATTTAATAATTTGTTTTAATTGCAAAAATTAGTAACTCGCATGTTTTTTCAAAGACCAAAGATAGGTTGAAAACTGAAAATAAAAAACATGAAAAAGATACAAAGAATTAAAAAAAAGAACGAATTAAATATTAAGGAGGAAAATAGTGACAACAATATTAAAATAAAGGACTAACTTTAGGGACCAAAGTTCTTTCTTGTTTTGTGATTTGTTACTTAATAATACAAAAAACAGTCAAAGGCCAAAAACTTTAAAATTAAAATTCAAAAAATTGATATATCAAGCTTGATACCCAATTTTCAGTAACCAGGGTTTTGATACCAAATAATGCAAAAAAATTTAGGCGCACAACATTGGAACCCTAGAACTAAAAGGAATAAGAAATATTGAATCCCTAAGAAGGTGGTTATGAAGATCAAATTGGTATCCTAAAGGGCTAGAACAAAAAACAAAGCAATATTTTGTGACGAAATTGTTCGACGTCAGAAAATAGTATAAAAGATGAAATTTGGGTTCGAGAACACGGATAACTAATATATTGCTTCTATATGTTTTTAGGAATCGAAAAGAGCATCCATTTCATGTATTATAATAGTTATTATGACTCACAATTTAAATGTAATAATGGTTTAAAGAGGCAACCATATTTAATAATTTGTTTTAATTGCCAAAATTAGTAACTCGCATGGTTTTTCAAAAACCAAAGATAGGTTGAAAACTGAAAACAAAAAACATGAAAAAGATGCAAAGAATTAAAAGAAAATAACGAATTAAATTATAAGGAGGAAAATAGTGAAAACAATATTAAAATAAAGGACAAACTTTAGAGACCAAAGTTCTTTCATTTCTTGTTATTTGTCACTTATGAAAACAAAAAACAGTGAAAGGCCAAAAACATTAATATATAAATTCAAAATTGTGATATATGAAGCGTGATACCCAATTTTCAGCAACAATGGTTTTGATACCAACTAATGCAAAAAATTTAGGCGCACAACATTGGAACCCTAGAACTAAAAGGAATAAGAAATATTGAATCCCTAAGAAGGTGGTTATGAAGATCAAATTGGTATCCTAAAGGGCTAGAACAAAAAACAAAGCAATATTTTGTGACGAAATTGTTCGACGTCAGAAAATAGTATAAAAGATGAAATTTGGGTTCGAGAACACGGATAAATAATATATTGCTTCTATATGTTTTTAGGAATCGAAAAGAGCATCCATTTCATGTATTATAATAGTTATTATGACTCACAATTTAAATGTAATAATGGTTTAAAGTGGCAACCATATTTAATAATTTGTTTTAATTGCAAAAATTAGTAACTCGCATGGTTTTTCAAAAACCAAAGATAGGTTGAAAACTGAAAACAAAAAACATGAAAAAGATGCAAAGAATTAAAAGAAAATAAGGAATTAAATTATAAGGAGGAAAATAGTGAAAACAATATTAAAATAAAGGACAAACTTTAGAGACCAAAGTTCTTTCATTTCTTGTTATTTGTCACTTATGAAAACAAAAAACAGTGAAAGGCCAAAAACATTAATATATAAATTCAAAATTGTGATATATGAAGCGTGATACCCAATTTTCAGCAACAATGGTTTTGATACCAAATGATGCAAAAAATTTAGGCGCACAACATTGGAACCCTAGAACTAAAAGGAATAAGAAATATTGAATCCCTAAGAAGGTGGTTATGAAGATCAAATTGGTATCCTAAAGGGCTAGAACAAAAAACAAAGCAATATTCTGCGACGAAATTGTTCGACGTCAGAAAATAGTATAAAAGATAAAATTTGGGTTCGAGAACACAGAGAACTAATATATTGCTTCTATATGTTTTTAGGAAACGAAAAGAGCATCCATTTCATATATTATAATAGTTATTATGATTCACAATTTAAATGTAATAAGCGTTTAAAGTGGCAACCATATTTAATAATTTGTTTTAATAGCAAAAATTAGTAACTCGCATGTTTTTTCAAAGACCAAAGATAGGTTGAAAACTGAAAACAAAAAACATGAAAAAGATACAAAGAATTAAAAGAAAAGCACGAATTAAATTTTAAGGAGGAAAATAGGGACAACAATATTATAATAAAGGACAAACTTGAGGGACCAAAGTTCTTTCTTGTTTTTTCATTTGTTACTTATGAAAATAAAAAATATGCAAACGCCAAAAACTTTAAAATTAAAATTCAAAAAATTGATGTATCAAGCCTGATACCCAATTTTCAACAACAATGGTTTTGATACCAAATAATGCAAATATTTTAGGCGCACAACATTGGAACCCTAGAGCTAAAAGGAATAAGAAATATTGAATCCCTAAGAAGGTGGTTATGAAGATCAAATTGGTATCCTAAAGGGCTAGAACAAAAAACAAAGCAATATTTTGTGACAAAATTGTTCGACGTCAGAAAATAGTATAAAAGATGAAATTTGGGTTCGAGAACACGGAGAACTAATATATTGCTTCTATATGTTTTTAGGAATCGAAAAGAGCATCCATTTCAGGTATTAGAATAGTTATTATGATTGACAATTTAAATGTAATAACGGTTTAAAGTGGCAACCATATTTAATAATTTGTTTTAATTGCAAAAATTAGTAACTCGCATGTTTTTTCAAAGACCAAAGATAGGTTGAAAACTGAAAATAAAAAACATGAAAAAGATACAAAGAATTAAAAGAAAAGCACGAATTAAATATTAAGGAGGAAAATAGTGACAACAATATTAAAATAAAGGACAAATTTGAGGGACCAAAGTTCTTTCTTGTTTTTTCATTTGTTACTTATGAAAATAAAAAATATGCAAACGCCAAAAACTTTAAAATTAAAATTCAAAAAATTGATGTATCAAGCCTGATACCCAATTTTCAACAACAATGGTTTTGATACCAAATAATGAAAATATTTTAGGCGCACAACATTGGAACCCTAGAGCTAAAAGGAATAAGAAATATTGAATCCCTAAGAAGGTGGTTATGAAGATCAAATTGGTATCCTAAAGGGCTAGAACAAAAAACAAAGCAATATTTTGTGACAAAATTGTTCGACGTCAGAAAATAGTATAAAAGATGAAATTTGGGTTCGAGAACACGGAGAACTAATATATTGCTTCTATATGTTTTTAGGAATCGAAAAGAGCATCCATTTCAGGTATTAGAATAGTTATTATGATTGACAATTTAAATGTAATAACGGTTTAAAGTGGCAACCATATTTATTAATTTGTTTTAATTGCAAAAATTAGTAACTCGCATGTTTTTTCAAAGACCAAAGATAGGTTGAAAACTGAAAATAAAAAACATGAAAAAGATACAAAGAATTAAAAAAAAGAACGAATTAAATATTAAGGAGGAAAATAGTGACAACAATATTAAAATAAAGGACTAACTTTAGGGACCAAAGTTCTTTCTTGTTTTGTGATTTGTTACTTAATAATACAAAAAACAGTCAAAGGCCAAAAACTTTAAAATTAAAATTCAAAAAATTGATATATCAAGCTTGATACCCAATTTTCAGTAACCAGGGTTTTGATACCAAATAATGCAAAAAAATTAGGCGCACAACATTGGAACCCTAGAACTAAAAGGAATAAGAAATATTGAATCCCTAAGAAGGTGGTTATGAAGATCAAATTGGTATCCTAAAGGGCTAGAACAAAAAACAAAGCAATATTTTGTGACGAAATTGTTCGACGTCAGAAAATAGTATAAAAGATGAAATTTGGGTTCGAGAACACGGATAACTAATATATTGCTTCTATATGTTTTTAGGAATCGAAAAGAGCATCCATTTCATGTATTATAATAGTTATTATGACTCACAATTTAAATGTAATAATGGTTTAAAGAGGCAACCATATTTAATAATTTGTTTTAATTGCAAAAATTAGTAACTCGCATGGTTTTTCAAAAACCAAAGATAGGTTGAAAACTGAAAACAAAAAACATGAAAAAGATGCAAAGAATTAAAAGAAAATAACGAATTAAATTATAAGGAGGAAAATAGTGAAAACAATATTAAAATAAAGGACAAACTTTAGAGACCAAAGTTCTTTCATTTCTTGTTATTTGTCACTTATGAAAACAAAAAACAGTGAAAGGCCAAAAACATTAATATATAAATTCAAAATTGTGATATATGAAGCGTGATACCCAATTTTCAGCAACAATGGTTTTGATACCAACTAATGCAAAAAATTTAGGCGCACAACATTGGAACCCTAGAACTAAAAGGAATAAGAAATATTGAATCCCTAAGAAGGTGGTTATGAAGATCAAATTGGTATCCTAAAGGGCTAGAACAAAAAACAAAGCAATATTTTGTGACGAAATTGTTCGACGTCAGAAAATAGTATAAAAGATGAAATTTGGGTTCGAGAACACGGATAAATAATATATTGCTTCTATATGTTTTTAGGAATCGAAAAGAGCATCCATTTCATGTATTATAATAGTTATTATGACTCACAATTTAAATATAATAATGGTTTAAAGTGGCAACCATATTTAATAATTTGTTTTAATTGCAAAAATTAGTAACTCGCATGGTTTTTCAAAAACCAAAGATAGGTTGAAAACTGAAAACAAAAAACATGAAAAAGATGCAAAGAATTAAAAGAAAATAAGGAATTAAATTATAAGGAGGAAAATAGTGAAAACAATATTAAAATAAAGGACAAACTTTAGAGACCAAAGTTCTTTCATTTCTTGTTATTTGTCACTTATGAAAACAAAAAACAGTGAAAGGCCAAAAACATTAATATATAAATTCAAAATTGTGATATATGAAGCGTGATACCCAATTTTCAGCAACAATGGTTTTGATACCAACTAATGCAAAAAATTTAGGCGCACAACATTGGAACCCTAGAACTAAAAGGAATAAGAAATATTGAATCCCTAAGAAGGTGGTTATGAAGATCAAATTGGTATCCTAAAGGGCTAGAACAAAAAACAAAGCAATATTCTGCGACGAAATTGTTCGACGTCAGAAAATAGTATAAAAGATAAAATTTGGGTTCGAGAACACAGAGAACTAATATATTGCTTCTATATGTTTTTAGGAAACGAAAAGAGCATCCATTTCATATATTATAATAGTTATTATGATTCACAATTTAAATGTAATAAGCGTTTAAAGTGGCAACCATATTTAATAATTTGTTTTAATAGCAAAAATTAGTAACTCGCATGTTTTTTCAAAGACCAAAGATAGGTTGAAAACTGAAAACAAAAAACATGAAAAAGATACAAAGAATTAAAAGAAAAGCACGAATTAAATTTTAAGGAGGAAAATAGTGACAACAATATTATAATAAAGGACAAACTTGAGGGACCAAAGTTCTTTCTTGTTTTTTCATTTGTTACTTATGAAAATAAAAAATATGCAAACGCCAAAAACTTTAAAATTAAAATTCAAAAAATTGATGTATCAAGCCTGATACCCAATTTTCAACAACAATGGTTTTGATACCAAATAATGAAAATATTTTAGGCGCACAACATTGGAACCCTAGAGCTAAAAGGAATAAGAAATATTGAATCCCTAAGAAGGTGGTTATGAAGATCAAATTGGTATCCTAAAGGGCTAGAACAAAAAACAAAGCAATATTTTGTGACAAAATTGTTCGACGTCAGAAAATAGTATAAAAGATGAAATTTGGGTTCGAGAACACGGAGAACTAATATATTGCTTCTATATGTTTTTAGGAATCGAAAAGAGCATCCATTTCAGGTATTAGAATAGTTATTATGATTGACAATTTAAATGTAATAACGGTTTAAAGTGGCAACCATATTTAATAATTTGTTTTAAATGCAAAAATTAGTAACTCGCATGTTTTTTCAAAGACCAAAGATAGGTTGAAAACTGAAAATAAAAAACATGAAAAAGATACAAAGAATTAAAAAAAAGAACGAATTAAATATTAAGGAGGAAAATAGTGACAACAATATTAAAATAAAGGACTAACTTTAGGGACCAAAGTTCTTTCTTGTTTTGTGATTTGTTACTTAATAATACAAAAAACAGTCAAAGGCCAAAAACTTTAAAATTAAAATTCAAAAAATTGATATATCAAGCTTGATACCCAATTTTCAGTAACCAGGGTTTTGATACCAAATAATGCAAAAAAATTAGGCGCACAACATTGGAACCCTAGAACTAAAAGGAATAAGAAATATTGAATCCCTAAGAAAGTGGTTATGAAGATCAAATTGGTATCCTAAAGGGCTAGAACAAAAAACAAAGCAATATTTTGTGACAAAATTGTTCGACGTCAGAAAATAGTATAAAAGATGAAATTTGGGTTCGAGAACACGGAGAACTAATATATTGCTTCTATATGTTTTTAGGAATCGAAAAGAGCATCCATTTCAGGTATTAGAATAGTTATTATGATTGACAATTTAAATGTAATAACGGTTTAAAGTGGCAACCATATTTAATAATTTGTTTTAATTGCAAAAATTAGTAACTCGCATGTTTTTTCAAAGACCAAAGATAGGTTGAAAACTGAAAATAAAAAACATGAAAAAGATACAAAGAATTAAAAAAAAGAACGAATTAAATATTAAGGAGGAAAATAGTGACAACAATATTAAAATAAAGGACTAACTTTAGGGACCAAAGTTCTTTCTTGTTTTGTGATTTGTTACTTAATAATACAAAAAACAGTCAAAGGCCAAAAACTTTAAAATTAAAATTCAAAAAATTGATATATCAAGCTTGATACCCAATTTTCAGTAACCAGGGTTTTGATACCAAATAATGCAAAAAATTTAGGCGCACAACATTGGAACCCTAGAACTAAAAGGAATAAGAAATATTGAATCCCTAAGAAGGTGGTTATGAAGATCAAATTGGTATCCTAAAGGGCTAGAACAAAAAATAAAGCAATATTTTGTGACGAAATTGTTCGACGTCAGAAAATAGTATAAAAGATGAAATTTGGGTTCGAGAACACGGATAACTAATATATTGCTTCTATATGTTTTTAGGAATCGAAAAGAGCATCCATT
The DNA here is from genome assembly GCA_037013495.1 of Hippophae tibetana. Classification (NCBI taxonomy): domain Eukaryota; kingdom Viridiplantae; phylum Streptophyta; class Magnoliopsida; order Rosales; family Elaeagnaceae; genus Hippophae; species Hippophae tibetana. The sequence goes on from CM072807.1 coordinate 47,451,709, forward strand.
TCATGTATTATAATAGTTATTATGACTCACAATTTAAATGTAATAATGGTTTAAAGTGGCAACCATATTTAATAATTTGTTTTAATTGCAAAAATTAGTAACTCGCATGGTTTTTCAAAAACCAAAGATAGGTTGAAAACTGAAAACAAAAAACATGAAAAAGATGCAAAGAATTAAAAGAAAATAACGAATTAAATTATAAGGAGGAAAATAGTGAAAACAATATTAAAATAAAGGACAAACTTTAGGGACCAAAGTTGTTTCTTGTTTTGTAATTTGTTACTTATGAAAGTAAAAAATAGTCAAAGGCCAAAAACTTTAAAATTAAAATTCAAAAAATTAATATATCAAGCCTGATACCAAATTTTCAGCAACAATGGTTTTGATACCAAATAATGCAAAAATTTTAGGCGCACAACATTGGAACCCAAGAACTAAAAGGAATAAGAAATATTGAATCCCTAAGAAGGTGGTTATGAAGATCAAATTGGTATCCTAAAGGGCTAGAACAAAAAACAAAGCAATATTTTGTGACGAAATTGTTCGACGTCAGAAAATAGTATAAAAGATGAAATTTGGGTTCGAGAACACGGATAACTAATATATTGCTTCTATATGTTTTTAGGAATCGAAAAGAGCATCCATTTCATGTATTATAATAGTTATTATGACTCACAATTTAAATGTAATAATGGTTTAAAGTGGCAACCATATTTAATAATTTGTTTTAATTGCAAAAATTAGTAACTCGTATGGTTTTTCTAAAACCAAAGATAGGTTGAAAACTGAAAACAAAAAACATGAAAAAGATGCAAAGAATTAAAAGAAAATAACGAATTAAATTATAAGGAGGAAAATAGTGAAAACAATATTAAAATAAAGGACAAACTTTAGAGACCAAAGTTCTTTCATTTCTTGTTATTTGTCACTTATGAAAACAAAAAACAGTGAAAGGCCAAAAACATTAATATATAAATTCAAAATTGTGATATATGAAGCGTGATACCCAATTTTCAGCAACAATGGTTTTGATACCAACTAATGCAAAAAATTTAGGCGCACAACATTGGAACCCTAGAACTCAAAAGGAATAAGAAATATTGAATCCCTAAGAAGGTGGTTATGAAGATCAAATTGGTATCCTAAAGGGCTAGAACAAAAAACAAAGCAATATTTTGTGACGAAATTGTTCGACGTCAGAAAATAGTATAAAAGATGAAATTTGGGTTCGAGAACACGAAGAACTAATATATTGCTTCTATATGTTTTTAGGAATCGAAAAGAGCATCCATTTCATGTATTATAATAGTTATTATGATTCAAAAATTAATTGTAATAATGGTTTAAAGTGGCAACCATATTTAATAATTTGTTTTAATTGCAAAAATTAGTAACTCGCATGTTTTTTCAAAGACCAAAGATAGGTTGAAAACTGAAAACAAAAAACATGAAAAAGATACAAAGAATTAAAAGAAAAGAACGAATTAAATTTTAAGGAGGAAAATAGTGACAACAATATTATAATAAAGGACAAACTTTAGGGACCAAAGTTCTTTCTTGTTTTGTCATTTGTTACTTATGAAAATAAAAAATATGCAAAGGCCAAAAATATTAAAATTCAAATTCAAAAAATTGATATATCAAGCCTGATACCCAATTTTCAGCAACAATGGTTTTGATACCAAATAATGCAAAAAATTTAAGCGCACAACATTGGAACCCTAGAGCTAAAAGGAATAAGAAATATTGAATCCCTAAGAAGGTGGTTATGAAGATCAAATTGGTATCCTAAAGGGCTAGAACAAAAAACAAAGCAATATTTTGTGACAAAATTGTTCGACGTCAGAAAATAGTATAAAAGATGAAATTTTGGTTCGAGAACACGGAGAACTAATATATTGCTTCTATATGTTTTTAGGAATCGAAAACAGCATCCATTTTAGGTATTATAATAGTTATTATGATTCACAATTTAAATGTAATAATGGTTTAAAGTGGCAACCATATTTAATAATTTGTTTTAATTGCAAAAATTAGTAACTCGCATGTTTTTTCAAAGACCAAAGATAGGTTGAAAACTGAAAACAAAAAACATGAAAAAGATACAAAGAATTAAAAGAAAAGAACGAATTAAATTTTAAGGAGGAAAATAGTGACAACAATATTAAAATAAAGGACAAACTTTAGGGACCAAAGTTCTTTCATTTTTTGTTATTTGTCACTTATGAAAACAAAAAATAGTGAAAGGCCAAAAACATTAATATATAAATTCAAAATTGTGATATATGAAGCTTGATACCCAATTTTCAGCAACCAGGGTTTGGATACCAAATGATGCAAAATTTTAGGCGCACAACATTGGAACCCAAGAACTAAAAGGAATAAGAAATATTGAATCCCTAAGAAGGTGGTTATGAAGATCAAATTGGTATCCTAAAGGGCTAGAACAAAAAACAAAGCAATATTTTGCACAAAATTGTAAGACGTGAGAAAATAGTATAAAAGATGAAATTAGGGTTCGAGAACACGGAGAACTAATATATTGCTTCTATATGTTTTTAGGAATCAAAAAGAGCATCCATTTCAGGTATTATAATAGTTATTATGATTCACAATTTAAATGTAATAACGGTTTAAAGTGGCAACCATATTAAATAATTTGTTTTAATTGCAAAAATTAGTAACTCGCATGTTTTTTCAAAGACCAAAGATAGGTTGAAAACTGAAAACAAAAAACATGAAAAAGATGCAAAGAATTAAAAGAAAAGAACGAATTAAATTATAAGGAGGAAAATAGTGACAACAATATTAAAATAAAGGACAAACTTTAGGGACCAAAGTTCTTTCATTTTTTGTTATTTGTCACTTATGAAAACAAAAAATAGTGAAAGGCCAAAAACATTAATATATAAATTCAAAATTGTGATATATGAAGCTTGATACCCAATTTTCAGCAACCAGGGTTTGGATACCAAATGATGCAAAATTTTAGGCGCACAACATTGGAACCCAAGAACTAAAAGGAATAAGAAATATTGAATCCCTAAGAAGGTGGTTATGAAGATCAAATTGGTATCCTAAAGGGCTAGAACAAAAAACAAAGCAATATTTTGCACAAAATTGTAAGACGTGAGAAAATAGTATAAAAGATGAAATTAGGGTTCGAGAACACGGAGAACTAATATATTGCTTCTATATGTTTTTAGGAATCAAAAAGAGCATCCATTTCAGGTATTATAATAGTTATTATGATTCACAATTTAAATGTAATAACGGTTTAAAGTGGCAACCATATTTAATAATTTGTTTTAATTGCAAAAATTAGTAACTCGCATGTTTTTTCAAAGACCAAAGATAGGTTGAAAACTGAAAACAAAAAACATGAAAAAGATGCAAAGAATTAAAAGAAAAGAACGAATTAAATTATAAGGAGAAAAATAGTGAAAACAATATTAAAATAAAGGACAAACTTTAGAGACCAAAGTTCTTTCATTTCTTGTTATTTGTCACTTATGAAAACAAAAAACAGTGAAAGGCCAAAAACATTAATATATAAATTCAAAATTGTGATATATCAAGCCTGATACCCAATTTTCAGCAACAATGGTTTTGATACCAAATAATGCAAAAAATTTAGGCGCACAACATTGGAACCCTAGAGCTAAAAGAAATAAGTAATATTGAATCCCTAAGAAGGTGGTTATGAAGATCAAATTGGTATCCTAAAGGGCTAGAACAAAAAACAAAGCAATATTTTGTGACAAAATTGTTCGACGTCAGAAAATAGTATAAAAGATGAAATTTGGGTTCGAGAACACGGAGAACTAATATATTGCTTCTATATGTTTTTAGGAATCGAAAAGAGCATCCATTTTAGGTATTATAATAGTTATTATGATTCACAATTTAAATGTAATAATGGTTTAAAGTGGCAACCATATTTAATAATTTGTTTTAATTGCAAAAATTAGTAACTCGCATGTTTTTTCAAAGACCAAAAATAGGTTGAAAACTGAAACAAAAAACATGAAAAAGATACAAAGAATTAAAAGAAAAGAACGAATTAAATTTTAAGGAGGAAAATAGTGACAACAATATTAAAATAAAGGACAAACTTTAGGGACCAAAGTTGTTTCTTGTTTTGTAATTTGTTACTTATGAAAGTAAAAAATAGTCAAAGGCCAAAAACTTTAAAATTAAAATTCAAAAAATTAATATATCAAGCCTGATACCAAATTTTCAGCAACAATGGTTTTGATACCATATAATGCAAAAATTTTAGGCGCACAACATTGGAACCCAAGACCTAAAAGGAATAAGAAATATTGAATCCCTAAGAAGGTGGTTATGAAGATCAAATTGGTATCCTAAAGGGCTAGAACAAAAAACAAAGCAATATTTTGTGACGAAATTGTTCGACGTCAGAAAATAGAATAAAAGAGGAAATTTGGGTTCGAGAACACGGACAACTAATATATTGCTTCTATATGTTTTTAGGAATCGAAAAGAGCATCAATTTCATGTATTATAATAGTTATTATGATTCACAATTTAAATGTAATAATGGTTTAAAGTGGCAACCATATTTAATAATTTGTTTTAATTGCAAAAATTAGTAACTCGCATGTTTTTTCAAAGACCAAAGATAGGTTGAAAACTGAAAACAAAAAACAGGAAAAAGATGCAAAGAATTAAAAGAAAAGAACGAATTAAATTTTAAGGAGGAAAATAGTGAAAATAATATAAAAATAAAGGACAAACTTTAGGGACCAAAGTTCTTTCTTGTTTTGTCAATTTTTACTTATGAAAATAAAAAATAGTCAAAGGCCAAAAACTTTAAAATTAAAATTCAAAAAATTCATATATCAAGACTGATACCCAATTTTCAGCAACAATGGTTTTGATACCAAATAATGCAAAAAATTTAGGCGCACAACATTGGAACCCTAGAACTAAAAGGAATAAGAAATATTGAATCCCTAAGAAGGTGGTTATGAAGATCATATTGGTATCCTAAAGGGCTAGAACAAAAAACAAAGCAATATTTTGTGACGAAATTGTTCGACGTCAGAAAATAGTATAAAAGATGAAATTGGGGTTCGAGAACACGGAGAACTAATATATTGCTTCTATATGTTTTTAGGAATCGAAAAGAGCATCCATTTCATGTATTATAATAGTTATTATGATTCACCATTTAAATGTAATAATGGTTTAAAGTGGCAACCATATTTAATAATTTTTTTTAATTACAAAAATTAGTAACTCGCATGTTTTTTCAAAGACCAAAGATAGGTTGAAAACTGAAAACAAAAAACATGAAAAAGATACAAAGAATTAAAAGAAAAGAACGAATTAAATTTTAAGGAGGAATATAGTGACAACAATATTAAAATAAAGGACAAACTTTAGGGACCAAAGTTCTTTCATTTTATGTTATTTGTCACTTATGAAAACAAAAAACAGTGAAAGGCCAAAAACATTAATATATAAATTCAAAATTGTGATATATGAAGCTTGATACCCAATTTTCAGCAACCAGGGTTTGGATACCAAATAATGCAAAAACTTTAGGCGCACATCATTGGAACCCTAGAGCTAAAAGGAATAAGAAATATTGAATCCCTAAGAAGGTGGTTATGAAGATCAAATTGGTATCCTAAAGGGCTAGAACAAAAAACAAAGCAATATTTTGTGACGAAATTGTTCGACGTCAGAAAATAGTATAAAAGATGAAATTTGGGTTCGAGAACACGAAGAACTAATATATTGCTTCTATATGTTTTTAGGAATCGAAAAGAGCATCCATTTCATGTATTATAATAGTTATTATGATTCACCATTTAAATGTAATAATGGTTTAAAGTGGCAACCATATTTAATAATTTGTTTTAATTGCAAAAATTAGTAACTCGCATGTTTTTTCAAAGACCAAAAATAGGTTGAAAACTGAAACAAAAAACATGAAAAAGATACAAAGAATTAAAAGAAAAGAACGAATTAAATTTTAAGGAGGAAAATAGTGACAACAATATTAAAATAAAGGACAAACTTTAGGGACCAAAGTTGTTTCTTGTTTTGTAATTTGTTACTTATGAAAGTAAAAAATAGTCAAAGGCCAAAAACTTTAAAATTAAAATTCAAAAAATTCATATATCAAGACTGATACCCAATTTTCAGCAACAATGGTTTTGATACCAAATAATGCAAAAATTTTAGGCGCACAACATTGGAACCCTAGAACTAAAAGGAATAAGAAATATTGAATCCCTAAGAAGGTGGTTATGAAGATCATATTGGTATCCTAAAGGGCTAGAACAAAAAACAAAGCAATATTTTGTGACGAAATTGTTCGACGTCAGAAAATAGTATAAAAGATGAAATTGGGGTTCGAGAACACGGAGAACTAATATATTGCTTCTATATGTTTTTAGGAATCGAAAAGAGCATCCATTTCATGTATTATAATAGTTATTATGATTCACCATTTAAATGTAATAATGGTTTAAAGTGGCAACCATATTTAATAATTTTTTTTAATTGCAAAAATTAGTAACTCGCATGTTTTTTCAAAGACCAAAGATAGGTTGAAAACTGAAAACAAAAAACATGAAAAAGATACAAAGAATTAAAAGAAAAGAACGAATTAAATTTTAAGGAGGAATATAGTGACAACAATATTAAAATAAAGGACAAACTTTAGGGACCAAAGTTCTTTCATTTTATGTTATTTGTCACTTATGAAAACAAAAAACAGTGAAAGGCCAAAAACATTAATATATAAATTCAAAATTGTGATATATGAAGCTTGATACCCAATTTTCAGCAACCAGGGTTTGGATACCAAATAATGCAAAAACTTTAGGCGCACATCATTGGAACCCTAGAGCTAAAAGGAATAAGAAATATTGAATCCCTAAGAAGGTGGTTATGAAGATCAAATTGGTATCCTAAAGGGCTAGAACAAAAAACAAAGCAATATTTTGTGACGAAATTGTTCGACGTCAGAAAATAGTATAAAAGATGAAATTTGGGTTCGAGAACACGAAGAACTAATATATTGCTTCTATATGTTTTTAGGAATCGAAAAGAGCATCCATTTCATGTATTATAATAGTTATTATGATTCACCATTTAAATGTAATAATGGTTTAAAGTGGCAACCATATTTAATAATTTGTTTTAATTGCAAAAATTAGTAACTCGCATGTTTTTTCAAAGACCAAAAATAGGTTGAAAACTGAAACAAAAAACATGAAAAAGATACAAAGAATTAAAAGAAAAGAACGAATTAAATTTTAAGGAGGAAAATAGTGACAACAATATTAAAATAAAGGACAAACTTTAGGGACCAAAGTTGTTTCTTGTTTTGTAATTTGTTACTTATGAAAGTAAAAAATAGTCAAAGGCCAAAAACTTTAAAATTAAAATTCAAAAAATTAATATATCAAGCCTGATACCAAATTTTCAGCAACAATGGTTTTGATACCATATAATGCAAAAATTTTAGGCGCACAACATTGGAACCCAAGACCTAAAAGGAATAAGAAATATTGAATCCCTAAGAAGGTGGTTATGAAGATCAAATTGGTATCCTAAAGGGCTAGAACAAAAAACAAAGCAATATTTTGTGACGAAATTGTTCGACGTCCGAAAATAGAATAAAAGAGGAAATTTGGGTTCGAGAACACGGACAACTAATATATTGCTTCTATATGTTTTTAGGAATCGAAAAGAGCATCAATTTCATGTATTATAATAGTTATTATGATTCACAATTTAAATGTAATAATGGTTTAAAGTGGCAACCATATTTAATAATTTGTTTTAATTGCAAAAATTAGTAACTCGCATGTTTTTTCAAAGACCAAAGATAGGTTGAAAACTGAAAACAAAAAACATGAAAAAGATGCAAAGAATTAAAAGAAAAGAACGAATTAAATTTTAAGGAGGAAAATAGTGAAAATAATATAAAAATAAAGGACAAACTTTAGGGACCAAAGTTCTTTCTTGTTTTGTCAATTTTTACTTATGAAAATAAAAAATAGTCAAAGGCCAAAAACTTTAAAATTAAAATTCAAAAAATTCATATATCAAGACTGATACCCAATTTTCAGCAACAATGGTTTTGATACCAAATAATGCAAAAATTTTAGGCGCACAACATTAGAACCCTAGAACTAAAAGGAATAAGAAATATTGAATCCCTAAGAAGGTGGTTATGAAGATCATATTGGTATCCTAAAGGGCTAGAACAAAAAACAAAGCAATATTTTGTGACGAAATTGTTCGACGTCAGAAAATAGTATAAAAGATGAAATTGGGGTTCGAGAACACGGAGAACTAATATATTGCTTCTATATGTTTTTAGGAATCGAAAAGAGCATCCATTTCATGTATTATAATAGTTATTATGATTCACCATTTAAATGTAATAATGGTTTAAAGTGGCAACCATATTTAATAATTTGTTTTAATTGCAAAAATTAGTAACTCGCATGTTTTTTCAAAGACCAAATATAGGTTGAAAACTGAAAACAAAAAACATGAAAAAGATACAAAGAATTAAAAGAAAAGAACGAATTAAATTTTAAGGAGGAATATAGTGACAACAATATTAAAATAAAGGACAAACTTTAGGGACCAAAGTTCTTTCATTTTATGTTATTTGTCACTTATGAAAACAAAAAACAGTGAAAGGCCAAAAACATTAATATATAAATTCAAAATTGTGATATATGAAGCTTGATACCCAATTTTCAGCAACCAGGGTTTGGATACCAAATAATGCAAAAAATTTAGGCGCACATCATTGGAACCCTAGAGCTAAAAGGAATAAGAAATATTGAATCCCTAAGAAGGTGGTTATGAAGATCAAATTGGTATCCTAAAGGGCTAGAACAAAAAACAAAGCAATATTTTGTGACGAAATTGTTCGACGTCAGAAAATAGTATAAAATATGAAATTTGGGTTCGAGAACACGAAGAACTAATATATTGCTTCTATATGTTTTTAGGAATCGAAAAGAGCATCCATTTCATGTATTATAATAGTCATTATGATTCACCATTTAAATGTAATAATGGTTTAAAGTGGCAACCATATTTAATAATTTGTTTTAATTGCAAAAATTAGTAACTCACATGTTTTTTCAAAGAGCAAAGATACGTTGAAAACTGAAAACAAAAAACATGAAAAATATACAAAGAATTAAAAGAAAAGAACTAATTAAATTTTAAGGAGGAAAATAGTGACAACAATATTAAAATAAAGGACAAACTTTAGGGACAAAAGTTCTTTCTTCTTTTGTCATTTGTTACTTATGAAAATAAAAAATAGTCAAAGGCCAAAAAATTTAAAATTAAAATTCAAAAAATTGATATATCAAGCCTGATACCCAATTTTCAGCAACAATGGTTTTGATACCAAATAATGCAAAAATTTTAGGCGCACAACATTAAAACCCTAGAACTAAAAGGAATAAGAAATATTGAATCCCTAAGAAGGTGGTTATGAAGATCAAATTGGTATCCTAAAGGGCTAGAACAAAAAACAATGCAATATTTTGTGACGAAATTGTTCGACGTCAGAAAATAGTATAAAAGATGAAATTTGGATTCGAGAACACGGACAACTAATATATTGCTTCTATATGTTTTTAGGAATCGAAAAGAGCATCCATTTCATGTATTATAATAGTTATTATGATTCACAATTTAAATGTAATAATGGTTTAAAGTGGCACCCATATTTAATAATTTGTTTTAATTGCAAAAATTAGTAACTCGCATGTTTTTTCAAAGACCAAAGATAGGTTGAAAACTGAAAATAAAAAACATGAAAAAGATACAAAGAATTAAAAGAAAAGAACGAATTAAATTTTAAGGAGGAAAATAGTGACAACAATATTAAAATAAAGGACAAACTTTAGGGACCAAAGTTCTTTCTTGTTTTGTCATTTGTTACTTATGAAAATAAAAAATAGTCAAAGGCCAAAAAATTTAAAATTAAAATTCAAAAAATTGATATATCAAGCCTGATACCCAATTTTCAGCAACAATGGTTTTGATACCAAATAATGCAAAAATTTTAGGCGCACAACATTAAAACCCTAGAACTAAAAGGAATAAGAAATATTGAATCCCTAAGAAGGTGGTTATGAAGATCAAATTGGTATCCTAAAGGGCTAGAACAAAAAACAAAGCAATATTTTGTGACGAAATTGTTCGACGTCAGAAAATAGTATAAAAGATGAAATTTGGGTTCGAGAACACGGACAACTAATATATTAATTCTATATGTTTTTAGGAATCGAAAAGAGCATCCATTTTAGGTATTATAATAGTTATTATGATTAACAATTTAAAGGTAATAATGGTTTAAAGTGGCAACCATATTTAATAATTTGTTTTAATTGCAAAATTTAGTAACTCGCATGTTTTTTCAAAGACCAAAGATAGGTTGAAAACTGAAAACAAAAAACATGAAAAAGATACAAAGAATTAAAAGAAAAGAACGAATTAAATTTTAAGGAGGAAAATAGTGATAACAATATTAAAATAAAGGACAAACTTTAGGGACCAAAGTTCTTTCATTTTATGTTATTTGTCACTTATGAAAACAAAAAACAGTGAAAGGCCAAAAACATTAATATATAAATTCAAAATTGTGGTATATCAAGCTTGATACCCAATTTTCAGCAACCAGGGTTTGGATACCAAATAATGCAAAAAATTTAGGCGCACAACATTGGAACCCTAGAGCTAAAAGTTATAAGAAATATTGAATCCCTAAGAAGGTGGTTATGAAGATCAAATTGGTATCCTAAAGGGCTAGAACAAAAAACAAAGCAATATTTTGTGACGAAATTGTTCGACGTCAGAAAATAGTATAAAAGATGAAATTGGGGTTCGAGAACACGGAGAACTAATATATTGCTTCTATATGTTTTTAGGAATCGAAAAGAGCATCCATTTCATATATTATAATAGTTATTATGATTCACCATTTAAATGTAATAATGGTTTAAAGTGGCAACCATATTTAATAATTTGTTTTAATAGCAAAAATTAGTAACTCGCATGTTTTTTCAAAGACCAAAGATAGGTTGAAAACTGAAAACAAAAAACATGAAAAAGATACAAAGAATTGAAAGAAAAGAACGAATTAAATTTTAAGGAGGAAAATAGTGACAACAATATTAAAATAAAGGACAAACTTTAGGGACCAAAGTTCTTTCATTTTATGTTATTTGTCACTTATGAAAACAAAAAACAGTGAAAGGCCAAAAACATTAATATATAAATTCAAAATTGTGATATATCAAGCTTGATACCCAATTTTCAGCAACCAGGGTTTGGATACCAAATGATGCAAAAATTTTAGGCGCACAACATTGGAACCCAAGAACTAAAAGGAATAAGAAATATTGAATCCCTAAGAAAGTGGTTATGAAGATCAAATTGGTATACTAAAGGGCAAGAACAAAAAACAAAGCAATATTTTGCGACGAAATTGTTCGACGTTAGAAAATTGTATAAAAGATGAAATTTGGGTTCGAGAACACGGAGAACTAATATATTGCTTCTATATGTTTTTAGGAATCGAAAAGAGCATCCATTTCATGTATTATAATAGTTATTATGATTCACAATTAAAATGTAATAAGCGTTTAAAGTGGAAACCATATTTAATAATTTGTTTTAATAGCAAAAATTAGTAACTCGCATGTTTTTTCAAAGACCAAAGATAGGTTGAAAACTGAAAACAAAAAACATGAAAAAGATACAAAGAATTGAAAGAAAAGAACGAATTAAATTTTAAGGAGGAAAATAGTGACAACAATATTAAAATAAAGGACAAACTTTAGGGACCAAAGTTCTTTCATTTTATGTTATTTGTCACTTATGAAAACAAAAAACAGTGAAAGGCCAAAAACATTAATATATAAATTCAAAATTGTGATATATCAAGCTTGATACCCAATTTTCAGCAACCAGGGTTTGGATACCAAATGATGCAAAAATTTTAGGCGCACAACATTGGAACCCAAGAACTAAAAGGAATAAGAAATATTGAATCCCTAAGAAGGTGGTTATGAAGATCAAATTGGTATACTAAAGGGCAAGAACAAAAAACAAAGCAATATTTTGCGACGAAATTGTTCGACGTTAGAAAATTGTATAAAAGATGAAATTTGGGTTCGAGAACACGGAGAACTAATATATTGCTTCTATATGTTTTTAGGAATCGAAAAGAGCATCCATTTCATGTATTATAATAGTTATTATGATTCACAATTAAAATGTAATAAGCGTTTAAAGTGGAAACCATATTTAATAATTTGTTTTAATTGCAAAAATTAGTAACTCGCATGTTTTTTCAAAGAGCAAAGATAGGTTGAAAACTGAAAACAAAAAACATGAAAAAGATACAAAGAATTAAAAGAAAAGAACGAATTAAATTTTAAGGAGGAAAATAGTGACAACAATATTAAAATAAAGGACAAAATTTAGGGACCAAAGTTCTTTCTTGTTTTGTCATTTGTTCTTATGAAAATAAAAAATAGTCAAAGGCCAAAAAATTTAAAATTAAAATTCAAAAAATTGATATATCAAGCCTGATACCCAATTTTCAGCAACAATGGTTTTGATACCAAATAATGCAAAAAATTTAGGCGCACAACATTGGAACCCTAGAACTAAAAGGAATAAGAAATATTGAATCCCTAAGAAGGTGGTTATGAAGATCAAATTGGTATCCTAAAGGGCTAGAACAAAAAACAATGCAATATTTTGTGACGAAATTGTTCGACGTCAGAAAATAGTATAAAAGATGAAATTTGGGTTCGAGAACACGGACAACTAATATATTGCTTCTATATGTTTTTAGGAATCGGAAAGAGCATCCATTTCATGTATTATAATAGTTATTATGATTCACAATTTAAATGTAATAATGGTTTAAAGTGGCACCCATATTTAATAATTTGTTTTAATTGCAAAAATTAGTAACTCGTATGTTTTTTCAAAGACCAAAGATAGGTTGAAAACTGAAAATAAAAAACATGAAAAAGATGCAAAAAATTAAAAGAAAAGAACGAATTAAATTTTAAGGAGGAAAATAGTGACAACAATATTAAAATAAAGGACAAACTTTAGGGACCAAAGTTCTTTCTTGTTTTGTTATTTGTCACTTATGAAAACAAAAAACAGTGAAAGGCCAAAAACATAATATATAAATTTAAAATTGTGATATATCAAGCTTGAAACCCAATTTTCAGCAACCAAGGGTTGGATGCCAAATGATGCAAAAATTTTAGGCGCACAACATTGGAAGCCAAGAACTAAAAGGAATAAGAAATATTGAATCCCTAAGAAGGTGGTTATGAAGATCAAATTGGTATCCTAAAGGGCAAGAACAAAAAACAAAGCAATATTTTGCGACGAAATTGTTCGACGTCAGAAAATAGTATAAAAGATAAAATTTGGGTTCGAGAACACTGAGAACTAATATATTGCTTCTATATGTTTTTAGGAATCGAAAAGAGCATCCATTTCATATATTATAATAGTTATTATGATTCACAATTTAAATGTAATAAGCGTTTAAAGTGGCAACCATATTTAATAATTTGTTTTAATTGCAAAAATTAGTAACTCACATATTTTTTCAAAGACCAAAGATAGGTTGAAAATTGAAAACAAAAAACATGAAAAAGATACAAAGAATTAAAAGAAAAGAACGAATTAAATTTTAAGGAGGAAAATAGTGACAACAATATTAAAATAAAGGACAAACATTAGGGACCATAGTTCTTTCTTGTTTTGTCATTTGTTACTTATGAAAATAAAAAATAGTCAAAGGCCAAAAACTTTAAATTTAAAATTCAAAAAATTGATATATCAAGCCTAATACCCAATTTTCAGCAACAATGGTTTTGATACCAAATAATGCAAAAGTTTTAGGCGCACAACATTGGAACCCTAGAGCTAAAAGGAATAAGAAATATTGAATCCCTAAGAAGGTGGTTATGAAGATCAAATTGGTATCCTAAAGGGCTAGAACAAAAAACAAAGCAATATTTTGTGACAAAATTGTTCGACGTCAGAAAATAGTATAAAAGATGAAATTTGGGTTCGAGAACACGGAGAACTAATATATTGCTTCTATATGTTTTTAGGAATCGAAAAGATCATCCATTTCAGGTATTATAATAGTTATTATGATTCACAATTTAAATGTAATAATGGTTTAAAGTGGCACCCATATTTAATAATTTGTTTTAATTGCAAAAATTAGTAACTCGCATGTTTTTTCAAAGACCAAAGATAGGTTGAAAACTGAAAACAAAAAACATGAAAAAGATACAAAGAATTAAAAGAAAAGAACGAATTAAATTTTAAGGAGGAAAATAGTGACAACAATATTAAAATAAAGGACAAACTTTAGGGACCAAAGTTCTTTCATTTTTTGTTATTTGTCACTTATGAAAACAAAAAACAGTGAAAGGCCAAAAACATTAATATATAAATTCAAAATTGTGATATATCAAGCTTGATACCTAATTTTCAACAACCAGGGATTGGATACCAAATGATGCAAAAAATTTAGGCGCACAACATTGGAACCCAAGAACTAAAAGGAATAAGAAATATTGAATCCCTAAGAAGGTGGTTATGAAGATCAAATGGTATACTAAAGGGCAAGAACAAAAAACAAAGCAATATTTTGCGACGAAATTGTTCGACGTTAGAAAATTGTATAAAAGATGAAATTTGGGTTCGAGAACACGGAGAACTAATATATTGCTTCTATATGTTTTTAGGAATCGAAAAGAGCATCCATTTCACATATTATAATAGTTATTATGATTAACAATTTAAATGTAATAAGGGTTTAAAGTGGCAACCATATTTAATAATTTGTTTTAATTGCAAAAATTAGTAACTCGCATGTTTTGTCAAAGACCAAAGATAGGTTGAAAACTGAAAATAAAAAACATGAAAAAGATACAAAGAATTAAAAGAAAAGAACGAATTAAATTTTAAGGAGTAAAATAGTGACAACAATATTAAAATAAAGGACAAACTTTAGGGACCAAAGTTCTTTCATTTCTTGTTATTTGTCACTTATGAAAACAAAAAACAGTGAAAGGCCAAAAACATTAATATATAAATTCAAAATTGTGATATATCAAGCTTGATACCCAATTTTCAGCAACCAGGTTTTGGATACCAAATGATGCAAAAATTTTAGGCGCACAACATTGGAACCCAAGAACTAAAAGGAATAAGAAATATTGAATCTCTAAGAAGGTGGTTATGAAGATCAAATGGTATACTAAAGGGCAAGAATAAAAAACAAAGCAATATTTTGCGACGAAATTGTTCGACGTTAGAAAATTGTATAAAAGATGAAATTTGGGTTCGAGAACACGGAGAACTAATATATTGCTTCTATATGTTTTTAGGAATCGAAAAGAGCATCCATTTCACATATTATAATAGTTATTATGATTAACAATTTAAATGTAATAAGGGTTTAAAGTGGCAACCATATTTAATAATTTGTTTTAATTGCAAAAATTAGTAACTCGCATGTTTTGTCAAAGACCAAAGATAGGTTGAAAACTGAAAATAAAAAACATGAAAAAGATACAAAGAATTAAAAGAAAAGAACGAATTAAATTTTAAGGAGTAAAATAGTGACAACAATATTAAAATAAAGGACAAACTTTAGGGACCAAAGTTCTTTCATTTCTTGTTATTTGTCACTTATGAAAACAAAAAACAGTGAAAGGCCAAAAACATTAATATATAAATTCAAAATTGTGATATATCAAGCTTGATACCCAATTTTCAGCAACCAGGTTTTGGATACCAAATGATGCAAAAATTTTAGGCGCACAACATTGGAACCCAAGAACTAAAAGGAATAAGAAATATTGAATCTCTAAGAAGGTGGTTATGAAGATCAAATGGTATACTAAAGGGCAAGAATAAAAAACAAAGCAATATTTTGCGACGAAATTGTTCGACGTTAGAAAATTGTATAAAAGATGAAATTTGGGTTCGAGAACACGGAGAACTAATATATTGCTTCTATATGTTTTTAGGAATCGAAAAGAGCATCCATTTCACATATTATAATAGTTATTATGATTAACAATTTAAATGTAATAAGGGTTTAAAGTGGCAACCATATTTAATAATTTGTTTTAATTGCAAAAATTAGTAACTCGCATGTTTTGTCAAAGACCAAAGATAGGTTGAAAACTGAAAATAAAAAACATGAAAAAGATACAAAGAATTAAAAGAAAAGAACGAATTAAATTTTAAGGAGTAAAATAGTGACAACAATATTAAAATAAAGGACAAACTTTAGGGACCAAAGTTCTTTCATTTCTTGTTATTTGTCACTTATGAAAACAAAAAACAGTGAAAGGCCAAAAACATTAATATATAAATTCAAAATTGTGATATATCAAGCTTGATACCCAATTTTCAGCAACCAGGTTTTGGATACCAAATGATGCAAAAATTTTAGGCGCACAACATTGGAACCCAAGAACTTAAAGGAATAAGAAATATTGAATCCCTAAGAAGGTGGTTATGAAGATCAAATTGGTATACTAAAGGGCAAGAACCAAAAACAAAGCAATATTTTGCACAAAATTGTAAGACGTGAGAAAATAGTGTAAAAGATTAAATTTGGGTGCCAGAACCCAGAGAACTAATATATTTCTTCTGTATGTTTTTAGGAATCGGAGAGAGCATCCATTTCATGTATTATAATAGTTATTATGATTCACAATTTAAATGTAATAAGGTTTTAAAGTGGTAACCATATTTAATAATTTGTTTTAATTGCAAAAATTAGTTACTCGCATTTTTTTTCAAAGAACAAAGATAGTTTGAAAACTGACAACAAAGAAGATGAAAAAGATGCAAAGAATTAAAAGAAACGAACGAATTAAATTTTAAGGAGGAAAATAGTGACAACAATATTAAAATAAAGAACAAACTTTAGGGACCAAAGTTCTTTCCTTTTTTGTTATTTGTCACTTATGAAAACAAAAAACAGTGAAAGGCCAAAAACATTAATATATAAATTCAAAATTTTGATATATCAAGCTTGATATCTAATTTTCAACAACCAGGGTTTGGATACCAAATGATGCAAAAATTTTAGGCGCACAACATTGGAACCCAAGAACTAAAAGGAATAAGAAATATTGAATCCCTAAGAAGGTGGTTATGAAGATCAAATGGTATACTAAAGGGCAAGAACAAAAAACAAAGCAATATTTTGCGACGAAATTGTTCGACGTTAGAAAATTGTATAAAAGATGAAATTTGGGTTCGAGAACACGGAGAACTAATATATTGCTTCTATATGTTTTTAGGAATCGAAAAGAGCATCCATTTCACGTATTATAATAGTTATTATGATTGACAATTTAAATGTAATAAGGGTTTAAAGTGGCAACCATATTTAATAATTTGTTTTAATTGCAAAAATTAGTAACTCGCATGTTTTTTCAAAGCCCAAAGATAGGTTGAAAACTGAAAATAAAAAACATGAAAAAGATACAAAGAATTAAAAGAAAAGAACGAATTAAATTTTAAGGAGGAAAATAGTGACAACAATATTAAAATAAAGGACAAACTTTAGGGACCAAAGTTCTTTCATTTCTTGTTATTTGTCACTTATGAAAACAAAAAACAGTGAAAGGCCAAAAACATTAATATATAAATTCAAAATTGTGATATATCAAGCTTGATACCCAATTTTCAGCAACCAGGGTTTGGATACCAAATGATGTAAAAAATTTAGGCGCACAACATTGGAACCAAAGAACTAAAAGGAATAAGAAATATTGATCCCTAAGAAGGTGGTTATGAAGATCAAATTGGTATCCTAAAGGGCAAGAACCAAAAACAAAGCAATATTTTGCACAAAATTGTAAGACGTGAGAAAATAGTGTAAAAGATGAAATTCGGGTGCCAGAACCGAGAGAACTAATATATTTCTTCTGTATGTTTTTAGGAATCGGAGAGAGCATCCATTTCATGTATTATAATAGTTATTATGATTCACAATTTAAATGTAATAAGGGTTTAAAGTGGTAACCATATTTAATAATTTGTTTTAATTGCAAAAATTAGTTACTCGCATGTTTTTTCAAAGAACAAAGATAGTTTGAAAACTGACAACAAAGAAGATGAAAAAGATGCAAAGAATTAAAACAAACGAACGAATTAAATTTTAAGGAGGAAAATAGTGACAACAATATTAAAATAAAGGACAAACTTTAGGGACCAAATTTCTTTCATTTTTTGTTATTTGTCACTTATGAAAACAAAAAACAGTGAAAGGCCAAAAACATTAATATATAAATTCAAAATGGTGATATATCAAGCTTGACACCCAATTTTCAGCAACGAGGGTTAGGATACCAAATGATGCAAGAATTTTAGGTGCACAACATTGGAACCCAAGAACTAAAAGGAATAAGAAATATTGAATCCCTAAGAAGGTGGTTATGAAGATCAAATGGTATACTAAAGGGCAAGAACAAAAAACAAAGCAATATTTTGCGACGAAATTGTTCGACGTTAGAAAATTGTATAAAAGATGAAATTTGGGTTCGAGAACACGGAGAACTAATATATTGCTTCTATATGTTTTTAGGAATCGAAAAGAGCATCCATTTCACGTATTATAATAGTTATTATGATTGACAATTTAAATGTAATAAGGGTTTAAAGTGGCAACCATATTTAATAATTTGTTTTAATTGCAAAAATTAGTAACTCGCATGTTTTTTCAAAGACCAAAGATAGGTTGAAAATTGAAAATAAAAAACATGAAAAAGATACAAAGAATTAAAAGAAAAGAACGAATTAAATTTTAAGGAGGAAAATAGTGACAACAATATTAAAATAAAGGACAAACTTTAGGGACCAAATTTCTTTCATTTTTTGTTATTTGTCACTTATGAAAACAAAAAACAGTGAAAGGCCAAAAACATTAATATATAAATTCAAAATTGTGATATATCAAGCTTGATAACTAATTTTCAACAACCAGGGTTTGGATACCAAATGATGCAAAAATTTTAGGCGCACAACATTGGAACCAAAGAACTAAAAGGAATAAGAAATATTGAATCCCTAAGAAGGTGGTTATGAAGATCAAATTGGTATCCTAAAGGGCAAGAACCAAAAACAAAGCAATATTTTGCACAAAATTGTAAGACGTGAGAAAATAGTGTAAAAGATGAAATTTTTGTGCCAGAACCCAGAGAACTAATATATTTCTTCTGTATGTTTTTAGGAATCGGAGAGAGCATCCATTTCATGTATTATAATAGTTATTATGATTCACAATTTAAATGTAATAAGGGTTTAAAGTGGTAACCATATTTAATAATTTGTTTTAATTGCAAAAATTAGTAACTCGCATGTTTTTTCGAAGACCAAAGATAGGTTAAAAACTGAAAACAAAAAACATGAAAAAGATACAAAGAATTAAAAGAAAAGAACGAATTAAATTTTAAGGAGGAAAATAGTGACAACAATATTATAATAAAGGACAAACTTTAGGGACCAAAGTTCTTTCTTGTTTTGTCATTTGTTACTTATGAAAATAAAAAATATGCAAAGGCCAAAAACTTTAAAATTAAAATTCAAAAAATTGATATATCAAGCCTGATACCCAATTTTCAGCAACAATGGTTTTGATACCAAATAATGCAAAAATTTTAGGCGCACAACATTAAAACCCTAGAACTAAAAGGAATAAGAAATATTGAATCCCTAAGAAGGTGGTTATGAAGATCAAATGGTATACTAAAGGGCAAGAACAAAAAACAAAGCAATATTTTGCGACGAAATTGTTCGACGTTAGAAAATTGTATAAAAGATGAAATTTGGGTTCGAGAACACGGAGAACTAATATATTGCTTCTATATGTTTTTAGGAATCGAAAAGAGCATCCATTTCACGTATTATAATAGTTATTATGATTGACAATTTAAATGTAATAAGGGTTTAAAGTGGCAACCATATTTAATAATTTGTTTTAATTGCAAAAATTAGTAACTCGCATGTTTTTTCAAAGACCAAAGATAGGTTGAAAATTGAAAATAAAAAACATGAAAAAGATACAAAGAATTAAAAGAAAAGAACGAATTAAATTTTAAGGAGGAAAATAGTGACAACAATATTAAAATAAAGGACAAACTTTAGGGACCAAATTTCTTTCATTTTTTGTTATTTGTCACTTATGAAAACAAAAAACAGTGAAAGGCCAAAAACATTAATATATAAATTCAAAATTGTGATATATCAAGCTTGATAACTAATTTTCAACAACCAGGGTTTGGATACCAAATGATGCAAAAATTTTAGGCGCACAACATTGGAACCAAAGAACTAAAAGGAATAAGAAATATTGAATCCCTAAGAAGGTGGTTATGAAGATCAAATTGGTATCCTAAAGGGCAAGAACCAAAAACAAAGCAATATTTTGCACAAAATTGTAAGACGTGAGAAAATAGTGTAAAAGATGAAATTTTTGTGCCAGAACCCAGAGAACTAATATATTTCTTCTGTATGTTTTTAGGAATCGGAGAGAGCATCCATTTCATGTATTATAATAGTTATTATGATTCACAATTTAAATGTAATAAGGGTTTAAAGTGGTAACCATATTTAATAATTTGTTTTAATTGCAAAAATTAGTTACTCGCATGTTTTTTCAAAGAACAAAGATAGTTTGAAAACTGACAACAAAGAAGATGAAAAAGATGCAAAGAATTAAAACAAACGAACGAATTAAATTTTAAGGAGGAAAATAGTGACAACAATATTAAAATAAAGGACAAACTTTAGGGACCAAATTTCTTTCATTTTTTGTTATTTGTCACTTATGAAAACAAAAAACAGTGAAAGGCCAAAAACATTAATATATAAATTCAAAATGGTGATATATCAAGCTTGACACCCAATTTTCAGCAACGAGGGTTAGGATACCAAATGATGCAAGAATTTTAGGTGCACAACATTGGAACCCAAGAACTAAAAGGAATAAGAAATATTGAATCCCTAAGAAGGTGGTTATGAAGATCAAATGGTATACTAAAGGGCAAGAACAAAAAACAAAGCAATATTTTGCGACGAAATTGTTCGACGTTAGAAAATTGTATAAAAGATGAAATTTGGGTTCGAGAACACGGAGAACTAATATATTGCTTCTATATGTTTTTAGGAATCGAAAAGAGCATCCATTTCACGTATTATAATAGTTATTATGATTGACAATTTAAATGTAATAAGGGTTTAAAGTGGCAACCATATTTAATAATTTGTTTTAATTGCAAAAATTAGTAACTCGCATGTTTTTTCAAAGACCAAAGATAGGTTGAAAATTGAAAATAAAAAACATGAAAAAGATACAAAGAATTAAAAGAAAAGAACGAATTAAATTTTAAGGAGGAAAATAGTGACAACAATATTAAAATAAAGGACAAACTTTAGGGACCAAATTTCTTTCATTTTTTGTTATTTGTCACTTATGAAAACAAAAAACAGTGAAAGGCCAAAAACATTAATATATAAATTCAAAATTGTGATATATCAAGCTTGATAACTAATTTTCAACAACCAGGGTTTGGATACCAAATGATGCAAAAATTTTAGGCGCACAACATTGGAACCAAAGAACTAAAAGGAATAAGAAATATTGAATCCCTAAGAAGGTGGTTATGAAGATCAAATTGGTATCCTAAAGGGCAAGAACCAAAAACAAAGCAATATTTTGCACAAAATTGTAAGACGTGAGAAAATAGTGTAAAAGATGAAATTTTTGTGCCAGAACCCAGAGAACTAATATATTTCTTCTGTATGTTTTTAGGAATCGGAGAGAGCATCCATTTCATGTATTATAATAGTTATTATGATTCACAATTTAAATGTAATAAGGGTTTAAAGTGGTAACCATATTTAATAATTTGTTTTAATTGCAAAAATTAGTAACTCGCATGTTTTTTCGAAGACCAAAGATAGGTTAAAAACTGAAAACAAAAAACATGAAAAAGATACAAAGAATTAAAAGAAAAGAACGAATTAAATTTTAAGGAGGAAAATAGTGACAACAATATTATAATAAAGGACAAACTTTAGGGACCAAAGTTCTTTCTTGTTTTGTCATTTGTTACTTATGAAAATAAAAAATATGCAAAGGCCAAAAACTTTAAAATTAAAATTCAAAAAATTGATATATCAAGCCTGATACCCAATTTTCAGCAACAATGGTTTTGATACCAACTAATGCAAAAAATTTAGGCGCACAACATTGGAACCAAAGAACTAAAAGGAATAAGAAATATTGAATCCCTAAGAAGGTGGATATGAAGATCAAATTGGTATCCTAAAGGGCAAGAACCAAAAACAAAGCAATATTTTGCACAAAATTGTAAGACGTGAGAAAATAGTGTAAAAGATGAAATTTTTGTGCCAGAACCCAGAGAACTAATATATTTCTTCTGTATGTTTTTAGGAATCGGAGAGAGCATCCATTTCATGTATTATAATAGTTATTATGATTCACAAATTAAATGTAATAAGGGTTTAAAGTGGTAACCATATTTAATAATTTGTTTTAATTGCAAAAATTAGTAACTCGCATGTTTTTTCGAAGACCAAAGATAGGTTAAAAACTGAAAACAAAAAACATGAAAAAGATACAAAGAATTAAAAGAAAAGAACGAATTAAATTTTAAGGAGGAAAATAGTGACAACAATATTATAATAAAGGACAAACTTTAGGGACCAAAGTTCTTTCTTGTTTTGTCATTTGTTACTTATGAAAATAAAAAATATGCAAATGCCAAAAACTTTAAAATTAAAATTCAAAAAATTGATATATCAAGCCTGATACCCAATTTTCAGCAACAATGGTTTTGATACCAACTAATGCAAAAATTTTAGGCGCACAACATTGGAACCCTAGAGCTTAAAGGAATAAGAAATGTTGAATCCCTAAGAAGTATGTTATGAAGATCAAATTGGTATCCTAAAGGGCTAGAACAAAAAACAAAGCAATATTTTGTGACAAAATTGTTCGACGTCAGAAAATAGTATAAAAGATGAAATTTGGGTTCGAGAACACGGAGAACTAATACTTGCTTCTATATGTTTTTAGGAATCGAAAAGAGCATCCATTTCAGGTATTATAATAGTTATTATGATTCACAATTTAAATGTAATAATGGTTTAAAGTGGCACCCATATTTAATAATGTGTTTTAATTGCAAAAATTAGTAACTCGCGTGTTTTTTCAAAGACCAAAGATAGGTTGAAAACTGAAAATAAAAAACATGAAAAAGATACAAAGAATTAAAAGAAAAGAACGAATTAAATTTTAAGGAGGAAAATAGTGACAACAATATTAAAATAAAGGACAAACTTTAGGGACCAAAGTTCTTTCATTTCTTGTTATTTGTCACTTATGAAAACAAAAAACAGTGAAAGGCCAAAAACATTAATATATAAATTCAAAATTGTGATATATCAAGCTTGATACCCAATTTTCAACAACCAGGGTTTGGATACCAAATGATGTAAAAAATTTAGGCGCACAACATTGGAACCAAAGAACTAAAAGGAATAAGAAATATTGATCCCTAAGAAGGTGGTTATGAAGATCAAATTGGTATCCTAAAGGGCAAGAACCAAAAACAAAGCAATATTTTGCACAAAATTGTAAGACGTGAGAAAATAGTGTAAAAGATTAAATTTGGGTGCCAGAACCCAGAGAACTAATATATTTCTTCTGTATGTTTTTAGGAATCGGAGAGAGCATCCATTTCATGTATTATAATAGTTATTATGATTCACAATTTAAATGTAATAAGGTTTTAAAGTGGTAACCATATTTAATAATTTGTTTTAATTGCAAAAATTAGTTACTCGCATTTTTTTTCAAAGAACAAAGATAGTTTGAAAACTGACAACAAAGAAGATGAAAAAGATGCAAAGAATTAAAAGAAACGAACGAATTAAATTTTAAGGAGGAAAATAGTGACAACAATATTAAAATAAAGAACAAACTTTAGGGACCAAAGTTCTTTCCTTTTTTGTTATTTGTCACTTATGAAAACAAAAAACAGTGAAAGGCCAAAAACATTAATATATAAATTCAAAATTGTGATATATCAAGCTTGATACCTAATTTTCAACAACCAGGGTTTGGATACCAAATGATGCAAAAATTTTAGGCGCACAACATTGGAACCCAAGAACTAAAAGGAATAAGAAATATTGAATCCCTAAGAAGGTGGTTATGAAGATCAAATGGTATACTAAAGGGCAAGAACAAAAAACAAAGCAATATTTTGCGACGAAATTGTTCGACGTTAGAAAATTGTATAAAAGATGAAATTTGGGTTCGAGAACACGGAGAACTAATATATTGCTTCTATATGTTTTTAGGAATCGAAAAGAGCATCCATTTCACGTATTATAATAGTTATTATGATTGACAATTTAAATGTAATAAGGGTTTAAAGTGGCAACCATATTTAATAATTTGTTTTAATTGCAAAAATTAGTAACTCGCATGTTTTTTCAAAGACCAAAGATAGGTTGAAAACTGAAAATAAAAAACATGAAAAAGATACAAAGAATTAAAAGAAAAGAACGAATTAAATTTTAAGGAGGAAAATAGTGACAACAATATTAAAATAAAGGACAAACTTTAGGGACCAAATTTCTTTCATTTTTTGTTATTTGTCACTTATGAAAACAAAAAACAGTGAAAGGCCAAAAACATTAATATATAAATTCAAAATTGTGATATATCAAGCTTGATACCCAATTTTCAACAACCAGGGTTTGGATACCAAATGATGCAAAAATTTTAGGCGCACAACATTGGAACCAAAGAACTAAAAGGAATAAGAAATATTGAATCCCTAAGAAGGTGGTTATGAAGATCAAATTGGTATCCTAAAGGGCAAGAACCAAAAACAAAGCAATATTTTGCACAAAATTGTAAGACGTGAGAAAATAGTGTAAAAGATGAAATTTTTGTGCCAGAACCCAGAGAACTAATATATTTCTTCTGTATGTTTTTAGGAATCGGAGAGAGCATCCATTTCATGTATTATAATAGTTATTATGATTCACAATTTAAATGTAATAAGGGTTTAAAGTGGTAACCATATTTAATAATTTGTTTTAATTGCAAAAATTAGTAACTCGCATGTTTTCTCGAAGACCAAAGATAGGTTAAAAACTGAAAACAAAAAACATGAAAAAGATACAAAGAATTAAAAGAATAGAACGAATTAAATTTTAAGGAGGAAAATAGTGACAACAATATTATAATAAAGGACAAACTTTAGGGACCAAAGTTCTTTCTTGTTTTGTCATTTGTTACTTATGAAAATAAAAAATATGCAAATGCCAAAAACTTTAAAATTAAAATTCAAAAAATTGATATATCAAGCCTGATACCCAATTTTCAGCAACAATGGTTTTGATACCAACTAATGCAAAAATTTTAGGCGCACAACATTGGAACCCTAGAGCTAAAAGGAATAAGAAATGTTGAATCCCTAAGAAGTATGTTATGAAGATCAAATTGGTATCCTAAAGGGCTAGAACAAAAAACAAAGCAATATTTTGTGACAAAATTGTTCGACGTCAGAAAATAGTATAAAAGATGAAATTTGGGTTCGAGAACACGGAGAACTAATACTTGCTTCTATATGTTTTTAGGAATCGAAAAGAGCATCCATTTCAGGTATTATAATAGTTATTATGATTCACAATTTAAATGTAATAATGGTTTAAAGTGGCACCCATATTTAATAATGTGTTTTAATTGCAAAAATTAGTAACTCGCGTGTTTTTTCAAAGACCATAGATAGGTTGAAAATTGAAAATAAAAAACATGAAAAAGATACAAAGAATTAAAAGAAAAGAACGAATTAAATTTTAAGGAGGAAAATAGTGACAACAATATTAAAATAAAGGACAAACTTTAGGGACCAAAGTTCTTTCATTTCTTGTTATTTGTCACTTATGAAAACAAAAAACAGTGAAAGGCCAAAAACATTAATATATAAATTCAAAATTGTGATATATCAAGCTTGATACCCAATTTTCAGCAACCAGGGTTTGGATACCAAATGATGTAAAATATTTAGGCGCACAACATTGGAACCAAAGAACTAAAAGGAATAAGAAATATTGATCCCTAAGAAGGTGGTTATGAAGATCAAATTGGTATCCTAAAGGGCAAGAACCAAAAACAAAGCAATATTTTGCACAAAATTGTAAGACGTGAGAAAATAGTGTAAAAGATGAAATTCGGGTGCCAGAACCGAGAGAACTAATATATTTCTTCTGTATGTTTTTAGGAATCGGAGAGAGCATCCATTTCATGTATTATAATAGTTATTATGATTCACAATTTAAATGTAATAAGGGTTTAAAGTGGTAACCATATTTAATAATTTGTTTTAATTGCAAAAATTAGTTACTCGCATGTTTTTTCAAAGAACAAAGATAGTTTGAAAACTGACAACAAAGAAGATGAAAAAGATGCAAAGAATTAAAACAAACGAACGAATTAAATTTTAAGGAGGAAAATAGTGACAACAATATTAAAATAAAGGACAAACTTTAGGGACCAAATTTCTTTCATTTTTTGTTATTTGTCACTTATGAAAACAAAAAACAGTGAAAGGCCAAAAACATTAATATATAAATTCAAAATGGTGATATATCAAGCTTGACACCCAATTTTCAGCAACGAGGGTTAGGATACCAAATGATGCAAGAATTTTAGGCGCACAACATTGGAACCCAAGAACTAAAAGGAATAAGAAATATTGAATCCCTAAGAAGGTGGTTATGAAGATCAAATGGTATACTAAAGGGCAAGAACAAAAAACAAAGCAATATTTTGCGACGAAATTGTTCGACGTTAGAAAATTGTATAAAAGATGAAATTTGGGTTCGAGAACACGAAGAACTAATATATTGCTTCTATATGTTTTTAGGAATCGAAAAGAGCATCCATTTCACGTATTATAATAGTTATTATGATTGACAATTTAAATGTAATAAGGGTTTAAAGTGGCAACCATATTTAATAATTTGTTTTAATTGCAAAAATTAGTAACTCGCATGTTTTTTCAAAGACCAAAGATAGGTTGAAAACTGAAAATAAAAAACATGAAAAAGATACAAAGAATTAAAAGAAAAGAACGAATTAAATTTTAAGGAGGAAAATAGTGACAACAATATTAAAATAAAGGACAAACTTTAGGGACCAAATTTCTTTCATTTTTTGTTATTTGTCACTTATGAAAACAAAAAACAGTGAAAGGCCAAAAACATTAATATATAAATTCAAAATTGTGATATATCAAGCTTGATACCTAATTTTCAACAACCAGGGTTTGGATACCAAATGATGCAAAAATTTTAGGCGCACAACATTGGAACCCAAGAACTAAAAGGAATAAGAAATATTGAATCCCTAAGAAGGTGGTTATGAAGATCAAATTGGTATCCTAAAGGGCAAGAACCAAAAACAAAGCAATATTTTGCACAAAATTGTAAGACGTGAGAAAATAGTGTAAAAGATTAAATTTGGGTGCCAGAACCCAGAGAACTAATATATTTCTTCTGTATGTTTTTAGGAATCGGAGAGAGCATCCATTTCATGTATTATAATAGTTATTATGATTCACAATTTAAATGTAATAAGGTTTTAAAGTGGTAACCATATTTAATAATTTGTTTTAATTGCAAAAATTAGTTACTCGCATTTTTTTTCAAAGAACAAAGATAGTTTGAAAACTGACAACAAAGAAGATGAAAAAGATGCAAAGAATTAAAAGAAACGAACGAATTAAATTTTAAGGAGGAAAATAGTGACAACAATATTAAAATAAAGGACAAACTTTAGGGACCAAAGTTCTTTCATTTTTTGTTATTTGTCACTTATGAAAACAAAAAACAGTGAAAGGCCAAAAACATTAATATATAAATTCAAAATTGTGATATATCAAGCTTGATACCTAATTTTCAACAACCAGGGTTTGGATACCAAATGATGCAAAAATTTTAGGCGCACAACATTGGAACCCAAGAACTAAAAGGAATAAGAAATATTGAATCCCTAAGAAGGTGGTTATGAAGATCAAATGGTATACTAAAGGGCAAGAACAAAAAACAAAGCAATATTTTGCGACGAAATTGTTCGACGTTAGAAAATTGTATAAAAGATGAAATTTGGGTTCGAGAACACGGAGAACTAATATATTGCTTCTATATGTTTTTAGGAATCGAAAAGAGCATCCATTTCACGTATTATAATAGTTATTATGATTGACAATTTAAATGTAATAAGGGTTTAAAGTGGCAACCATATTTAATAATTTGTTTTAATTGCAAAAATTAGTAACTCGCATGTTTTTTCAAAGACCAAAGATAGGTTGAAAACTGAAAATAAAAAACATGAAAAAGATACAAAGAATTAAAAGAAAAGAACGAATTAAATTTTAAGGAGGAAAATAGTGACAACAATATTAAAATAAAGGACAAACTTTAGGGACCAAATTTCTTTCATTTTTTGTTATTTGTCACTTATGAAAACAAAAAACAGTGAAAGGCCAAAAACATTAATATATAAATTCAAAATTGTGATATATCAAGCTTGATACCTAATTTTCAACAACCAGGGTTTGGATACCAAATGATGCAAAAATTTTAGGCGCACAACATTGGAACCAAAGAACTAAAAGGAATAAGAAATATTGAATCCCTAAGAAGGTGGTTATGAAGATCAAATTGGTATCCTAAAGGGCAAGAACCAAAAACAAAGCAATATTTTGCACAAAATTGTAAGACGTGAGAAAATAGTGTAAAAGATGAAATTTTTGTGCCAGAACCCTGAGAACTAATATATTTCTTCTGTATGTTTTTAGGAATCGGAGAGAGCATCCATTTCATGTATTATAATAGTTATTATGATTCACAATTTAAATGTAATAAGGGTTTAAAGTGGTAACCATATTTAATAATTTGTTTTAATTGCAAAAATTAGTAACTCGCATGTTTTTTCGAAGACCAAAGATAGGTTAAAAACTGAAAACAAAAAACATGAAAAAGATACAAAGAATTAAAAGAAAAGAACGAATTAAATTTTAAGGAGGAAAATAGTGACAACAATATTATAATAAAGGACAAACTTTAGGGACCAAAGTTCTTTCTTGTTTTGTCATTTGTTACTTATGAAAATAAAAAATATGCAAAGGCCAAAAACTTTAAACTTAAAATTCAAAAAATTGATATATCAAGCCTGATACCCAATTTTCAGCAACAATGGTTTTGATACCAACTAATGCAAAAAATTTAGGCGCACAACATTGGAACCAAAGAACTAAAAGGAATAAGAAATATTGAATCCCTAAGAAGGTGGATATGAAGATCAAATTGGTATCCTAAAGGGCAAGAACCAAAAACAAAGCAATATTTTGCACAAAATTGTAAGACGTGAGAAAATAGTGTAAAAGATGAAATTTTTGTGCCAGAACCCAGAGAACTAATATATTTCTTCTGTATGTTTTTAGGAATCGGAGAGAGCATCCATTTCATGTATTATAATAGTTATTATGATTCACAATTTAAATGTAATAAGGGTTTAAAGTGGTAACCATATTTAATAATTTGTTTTAATTGCAAAAATTAGTAACTCGCATGTTTTTTCGAAGACCAAAGATAGGTTAAAAACTGAAAACAAAAAACATGAAAAAGATACAAAGAATTAAAAGAAAAGAACGAATTAAATTTTAAGGAGGAAAATAGTGACAACAATATTATAATAAAGGACAAACTTTAGGGACCAAAGTTCTTTCTTGTTTTGTCATTTGTTACTTATGAAAATAAAAAATATGCAAATGCCAAAAACTTTAAAATTAAAATTCAAAAAATTGATATATCAAGCCTCATACCCAATTTTCAGCAACAATGGTTTTGATACCAACTAATGCAAAAATTTTAGGCGCACAACATTGGAACCCTAGAGCTAAAAGGAATAAGAAATGTTGAATGTATTATAATAGTTATTATGATTCACAATTTAAATGTAATAAGGGTTTAAAGTGGCAACCATATTTAATAATTTGTTTTAATTGCAAAAATTAGTAACTCGCATGTTTTTTCAAAGACCAAAGATAGGTTGAAAACTGAAAATAAAAAACATGAAAAAGATACAAAGAATTAAAAGAAAAGAACGAATTAAATTTTAAGGAGGAAAATAGTGACAACAATATTAAAATAAAGGACAAACTTTAGGGACCAAAGTTCTTTCATTTTTTGTTATTTGTCACTTATGAAAACAAAAAACAGTGAAAGGCCAAAAACATTAATATATAAATTCAAAATTGTGATATATCAAGCTTGATACCTAATTTTCAACAACCAGGGTTTGGATACCAAATGATGCAAAAATTTTAGGCGCACAACATTGGAACCCAAGAACTAAAAGGAATAAGAAATGTTGAATCCCTAAGAAGGTGGTTATGAAGATCAAATGGTATACTAAAGGGCAAGAACAAAAAACAAAGCAATATTTTGCGACGAAATTGTTCGACGTTAGAAAATTGTATAAAAGATGAAATTTGGGTTCGAGAACACGGAGAACTAATATATTGCTTCTATATGTTTTTAGGAATCGAAAAGAGCGTCCATTTCATGTATTATAATAGTTATTATGATTCACAATTTAAATGTAATAAGCGTTTAAAGTGGCAACCATATTTAATAATTTGTTTTAATTGCAAAAATTAGTAACTCGCATGTTTTTTCAAAGACCAAAGATAGGTTGAAAACTGAAAACTAAAAACATGAAAAAGATACAAAGAATTAAAAGAAAAGAACGAATTAAATTTTAAGGAGGAAAATAGTGACAACAATATTAAAATAAAGGACAAACTTTAGGGACCAAAGTTCTTTCATTTTTTGTCATTTGTTACTTATGAAAATAAAAAATAGTCAATGGCTAAAAACTTTAAAATTAAAATTCAAAAAATTGATATATCAAGCCTCATACCCAATTATCAGCAACAATGGTTTTGATACCAACTAATGCAAAAAATTTAGGCGCACAACATTGGAACCAAAGAACTAAAAGGAATAAGAAATATTGAATCCCTAAGAAGGTGGATATGAAGATCAAATTGGTATCCTAAAGGGCAAGAACCAAAAACAAAGCAATATTTTGCACAAAATTGTAAGACGTGAGAAAATAGTGTAAAAGATGAAATTTTTGTGCCAGAACCCAGAGAACTAATATATTTCTTCTGTATGTTTTTAGGAATCGGAGAGAGCATCCATTTCATGTATTATAATAGTTATTATGATTCACAATTTAAATGTAATAAGGATTTAAAGTGGTAACCATATTTAATAATTTGTTTTAATTGCAAAAATTAGTAACTCACATGTTTTTTCGAAGACCAAAGATAGGTTAAAAACTGAAAACAAAAAACATGAAAAAGATACAAAGAATTAAAAGAAAAGAACGAATAAAATTTTAAGGAGGAAAATAGTGACAACAATATTATAATAAAGGACAAACTTTAGGGACCAAAGTTCTTTCTTGTTTTGTCATTTGTTACTTATGAAAATAAAAAATATGCAAAGGCCAAAAACTTTAAAATTAAAATTCAAAAAATTGATATATCAAGCCTGATACCCAATTTTCAGCAACAATGGTTTTGATACCAACTAATGCAAAAATTTTAGGCGCACAACATTGGAACCCTAGAGCTAAAAGGAATAAGAAATGTTGAATCCCTAAGAAGTATGTTATGAAGATCAAATTGGTATATTAAAGGGCTTGAACAAAAAACAAAGCAATATTTTGTGACAAAATTGTTCGACGTCAGAAAATAGTATAAAAGATGAAATTTGGGTTCGAGAACACGGAGAACTAATACTTGCTTCTATATGTTTTTAGGAATCGAAAAGAGCATCCATTTCAGGTATTATAATAGTTATTATGATTCACAATTTAAATGTAATAATGGTTTAAAGTGGCACCCATATTTAATAATTTGTTTTAATTGCAAAAATTAGTAACTCGCGTGTTTTTTCAAAGACCAAAGATAGGTTGAAAACTGAAAATAAAAAACATGAAAAAGATACAAAGAATTAAAAGAAAAGAACGAATTAAATTTTAAGGAGGAAAATAGTGACAACAATATTAAAATAAAGGACAAACTTTAGGGACCAAAGTTCTTTCATTTCTTGTTATTTGTCACTTATGAAAACAAAAAACAGTGAAAGGCCAAAAACATTAATATATAAATTCAAAATTGTGATATATCAAGCTTGATACCCAATTTTCAGCAACCAGGGTTTGGATACCAAATGATGTAAAAATTTAAGGCGCACAACATTGGAACCAAAGAACTAAAAGGAATAAGAAATATTGATCCCTAAGAAGGTGGTTATGAAGATCAAATTGGTATCCTAAAGGGCAAGAACCAAAAACAAAGCAATATTTTGCACAAAATTGTAAGACGTGAGAAAATAGTGTAAAAGATGAAATTCGGGTGCCAGAACCGAGAGAACTAATATATTTCTTCTGTATGTTTTTAGGAATCGGAGAGAGCATCAATTTCATGTATTATAATAGTTATTATGATTCACAATTTAAATGTAATAAGGGTTTAAAGTGGTAACCATATTTAATAATTTGTTTTAATTGCAAAAATTAGTTACTCGCATGTTTTTTCAAAGAACAAAGATAGTTTGAAAACTGACAACAAAGAAGATGAAAAAGATGCAAAGAATTAAAACAAACGAACGAATTAAATTTTAAGGAGGAAAATAGTGACAACAATATTAAAATAAAGGACAAACTTTAGGGACCAAATTTCTTTCATTTTTTGTTATTTGTCACTTATGAAAACAAAAAACAGTGAAAGGCCAAAAACATTAATATATAAATTCAAAATTGTGATATATCAAGCTTGATACCTAATTTTCAACAACCAGGGTTTGGATACCAAATGATGCAAAAATTTTAGGCGCACAACATTGGAACCCAAGAACTAAAAGGAATAAGAAATATTGAATCCCTAAGAAGGTGGTTATGAAGATCAAATTGGTATCCTAAAGGGCAAGAACCAAAAACAAAGCAATATTTTGCACAAAATTGTAAGACGTGAGAAAATAGTGTAAAAGATTAAATTTGGGTGCCAGAACCCAGAGAACTAATATATTTCTTCTGTATGTTTTTAGGAATCGGAGAGAGCATCCATTTCATGTATTATAATAGTTATTATGATTCACAATTTAAATGTAATAAGGTTTTAAAGTGGTAACCATATTTAATAATTTGTTTTAATTGCAAAAATTAGTTACTCGCATTTTTTTTCAAAGAACAAAGATAGTTTGAAAACTGACAACAAAGAAGATGAAAAAGATGCAAAGAATTAAAAGAAACGAACGAATTAAATTTTAAGGAGGAAAATAGTGACAACAATATTAAAATAAAGGACAAACTTTAGGGACCAAAGTTCTTTCATTTTTTGTTATTTGTCACTTATGAAAACAAAAAACAGTGAAAGGCCAAAAACATTAATATATAAATTCAAAATTGTGATATATCAAGCTTGATACCTAATTTTCAACAACCAGGGTTTGGATACCAAATGATGCAAAAATTTTAGGCGCACAACATTGGAACCCAAGAACTAAAAGGAATAAGAAATATTGAATCCCTAAGAAGGTGGTTATGAAGATCAAATGGTATACTAAAGGGCAAGAACAAAAAACAAAGCAATATTTTGCGACGAAATTGTTCGACGTTAGAAAATTGTATAAAAGATGAAATTTGGGTTCGAGAACACGGAGAACTAATATATTGCTTCTATATGTTTTTAGGAATCGAAAAGAGCATCCATTTCACGTATTATAATAGTTATTATGATTGACAATTTAAATGTAATAAGGGTTTAAAGTGGCAACCATATTTAATAATTTGTTTTAATTGCAAAAATTAGTAACTCGCATGTTTTTTCAAAGACCAAAGATAGGTTGAAAACTGAAAATAAAAAACATGAAAAAGATACAAAGAATTAAAAGAAAAGAACGAATTAAATTTTAAGGAGGAAAATAGTGACAACAATATTAAAATAAAGGACAAACTTTAGGGACCAAATTTCTTTCATTTTTTGTTATTTGTCACTTATGAAAACAAAAAACAGTGAAAGGCCAAAAACATTAATATATAAATTCAAAATTGTGATATATCAAGCTTGATACCCAATTTTCAACAACCAGGGTTTGGATACCAAATGATGCAAAAATTTTAGGCGCACAACATTGGAACCAAAGAACTAAAAGGAATAAGAAATATTGAATCCCTAAGAAGGTGGTTATGAAGATCAAATTGGTATCCTAAAGGGCAAGAACCAAAAACAAAGCAATATTTTGCACAAAATTGTAAGACGTGAGAAAATAGTGTAAAAGATGAAATTTTTGTGCCAGAACCCAGAGAACTAATATATTTCTTCTGTATGTTTTTAGGAATCGGAGAGAGCATCCATTTCATGTATTATAATAGTTATTATGATTCACAATTTAAATGTAATAAGGGTTTAAAGTGGTAACCATATTTAATAATTTGTTTTAATTGCAAAAATTAGTAACTCGCATGTTTTTTCGAAGACCAAAGATAGGTTAAAAACTGAAAACAAAAAACATGAAAAAGATACAAAGAATTAAAAGAATAGAACGAATTAAATTTTAAGGAGGAAAATAGTGACAACAATATTATAATAAAGGACAAACTTTAGGGACCAAAGTTCTTTCTTGTTTTGTCATTTGTTACTTATGAAAATAAAAAATATGCAAATGCCAAAAACTTTAAAATTAAAATTCAAAAAATTGATATATCAAGCCTGATACCCAATTTTCAGCAACAATGGTTTTGATACCAACTAATGCAAAAATTTTAGGCGCACAACATTGGAACCCTAGAGCTAAAAGGAATAAGAAATGTTGAATCCCTAAGAAGTATGTTATGAAGATCAAATTGGTATCCTAAAGGGCTAGAACAAAAAACAAAGCAATATTTTGTGACAAAATTGTTCGACGTCAGAAAATAGTATAAAAGATGAAATTTGGGTTCGAGAACACGGAGAACTAATACTTGCTTCTATATGTTTTTAGGAATCGAAAAGAGCATCCATTTCAGGTATTATAATAGTTATTATGATTCACAATTTAAATGTAATAATGGTTTAAAGTGGCACCCATATTTAATAATGTGTTTTAATTGCAAAAATTAGTAACTCGCGTGTTTTTTCAAAGACCAAAGATAGGTTGAAAACTGAAAATAAAAAACATGAAAAAGATACAAAGAATTAAAAGAAAAGAACGAATTAAATTTTAAGGAGGAAAATAGTGACAACAATATTAAAATAAAGGACAAACTTTAGGGACCAAAGTTCTTTCATTTCTTGTTATTTGTCACTTATGAAAACAAAAAACAGTGAAAGGCCAAAAACATTAATATATAAATTCAAAATTGTGATATATCAAGCTTGATACCCAATTTTCAGCAACCAGGGTTTGGATACCAAATGATGTAAAATATTTAGGCGCACAACATTGGAACCAAAGAACTAAAAGGAATAAGAAATATTGATCCCTAAGAAGGTGGTTATGAAGATCAAATTGGTATCCTAAAGGGCAAGAACCAAAAACAAAGCAATATTTTGCACAAAATTGTAAGACGTGAGAAAATAGTGTAAAAGATGAAATTCGGGTGCCAGAACCGAGAGAACTAATATATTTCTTCTGTATGTTTTTAGGAATCGGAGAGAGCATCCATTTCATGTATTATAATAGTTATTATGATTCACAATTTAAATGTAATAAGGGTTTAAAGTGGTAACCATATTTAATAATTTGTTTTAATTGCAAAAATTAGTTACTCGCATGTTTTTTCAAAGAACAAAGATAGTTTGAAAACTGACAACAAAGAAGATGAAAAAGATGCAAAGAATTAAAACAAACGAACGAATTAAATTTTAAGGAGGAAAATAGTGACAACAATATTAAAATAAAGGACAAACTTTAGGGACCAAATTTCTTTCATTTTTTGTTATTTGTCACTTATGAAAACAAAAAACAGTGAAAGGCCAAAAACATTAATATATAAATTCAAAATGGTGATATATCAAGCTTGACACCCAATTTTCAGCAACGAGGGTTAGGATACCAAATGATGCAAGAATTTTAGGCGCACAACATTGGAACCCAAGAACTAAAAGGAATAAGAAATATTGAATCCCTAAGAAGGTGGTTATGAAGATCAAATGGTATACTAAAGGGCAAGAACAAAAAACAAAGCAATATTTTGCGACGAAATTGTTCGACGTTAGAAAATTGTATAAAAGATGAAATTTGGGTTCGAGAACACGAAGAACTAATATATTGCTTCTATATGTTTTTAGGAATCGAAAAGAGCATCCATTTCACGTATTATAATAGTTATTATGATTGACAATTTAAATGTAATAAGGGTTTAAAGTGGCAACCATATTTAATAATTTGTTTTAATTGCAAAAATTAGTAACTCGCATGTTTTTTCAAAGACCAAAGATAGGTTGAAAACTGAAAATAAAAAACATGAAAAAGATACAAAGAATTAAAAGAAAAGAACGAATTAAATTTTAAGGAGGAAAATAGTGACAACAATATTAAAATAAAGGACAAACTTTAGGGACCAAATTTCTTTCATTTTTTGTTATTTGTCACTTATGAAAACAAAAAACAGTGAAAGGCCAAAAACATTAATATATAAATTCAAAATTGTGATATATCAAGCTTGATACCTAATTTTCAACAACCAGGGTTTGGATACCAAATGATGCAAAAATTTTAGGCGCACAACATTGGAACCCAAGAACTAAAAGGAATAAGAAATATTGAATCCCTAAGAAGGTGGTTATGAAGATCAAATTGGTATCCTAAAGGGCAAGAACCAAAAACAAAGCAATATTTTGCACAAAATTGTAAGACGTGAGAAAATAGTGTAAAAGATTAAATTTGGGTGCCAGAACCCAGAGAACTAATATATTTCTTCTGTATGTTTTTAGGAATCGGAGAGAGCATCCATTTCATGTATTATAATAGTTATTATGATTCACAATTTAAATGTAATAAGGTTTTAAAGTGGTAACCATATTTAATAATTTGTTTTAATTGCAAAAATTAGTTACTCGCATTTTTTTTCAAAGAACAAAGATAGTTTGAAAACTGACAACAAAGAAGATGAAAAAGATGCAAAGAATTAAAAGAAACGAACGAATTAAATTTTAAGGAGGAAAATAGTGACAACAATATTAAAATAAAGGACAAACTTTAGGGACCAAAGTTCTTTCATTTTTTGTTATTTGTCACTTATGAAAACAAAAAACAGTGAAAGGCCAAAAACATTAATATATAAATTCAAAATTGTGATATATCAAGCTTGATACCTAATTTTCAACAACCAGGGTTTGGATACCAAATGATGCAAAAATTTTAGGCGCACAACATTGGAACCCAAGAACTAAAAGGAATAAGAAATATTGAATCCCTAAGAAGGTGGTTATGAAGATCAAATGGTATACTAAAGGGCAAGAACAAAAAACAAAGCAATATTTTGCGACGAAATTGTTCGACGTTAGAAAATTGTATAAAAGATGAAATTTGGGTTCGAGAACACGGAGAACTAATATATTGCTTCTATATGTTTTTAGGAATCGAAAAGAGCATCCATTTCACGTATTATAATAGTTATTATGATTGACAATTTAAATGTAATAAGGGTTTAAAGTGGCAACCATATTTAATAATTTGTTTTAATTGCAAAAATTAGTAACTCGCATGTTTTTTCAAAGACCAAAGATAGGTTGAAAACTGAAAATAAAAAACATGAAAAAGATACAAAGAATTAAAAGAAAAGAACGAATTAAATTTTAAGGAGGAAAATAGTGACAACAATATTAAAATAAAGGACAAACTTTAGGGACCAAATTTCTTTCATTTTTTGTTATTTGTCACTTATGAAAACAAAAAACAGTGAAAGGCCAAAAACATTAATATATAAATTCAAAATTGTGATATATCAAGCTTGATACCTAATTTTCAACAACCAGGGTTTGGATACCAAATGATGCAAAAATTTTAGGCGCACAACATTGGAACCAAAGAACTAAAAGGAATAAGAAATATTGAATCCCTAAGAAGGTGGTTATGAAGATCAAATTGGTATCCTAAAGGGCAAGAACCAAAAACAAAGCAATATTTTGCACAAAATTGTAAGACGTGAGAAAATAGTGTAAAAGATGAAATTTTTGTGCCAGAACCCTGAGAACTAATATATTTCTTCTGTATGTTTTTAGGAATCGGAGAGAGCATCCATTTCATGTATTATAATAGTTATTATGATTCACAA
The DNA here is from genome assembly GCA_037013495.1 of Hippophae tibetana. Lineage (NCBI taxonomy): Eukaryota > Viridiplantae > Streptophyta > Magnoliopsida > Rosales > Elaeagnaceae > Hippophae > Hippophae tibetana. The sequence goes on from CM072807.1 coordinate 47,490,260, forward strand.
TTTAAATGTAATAAGGGTTTAAAGTGGTAACCATATTTAATAATTTGTTTTAATTGCAAAAATTAGTAACTCGCATGTTTTTTCGAAGACCAAAGATAGGTTAAAAACTGAAAACAAAAAACATGAAAAAGATACAAAGAATTAAAAGAAAAGAACGAATTAAATTTTAAGGAGGAAAATAGTGACAACAATATTATAATAAAGGACAAACTTTAGGGACCAAAGTTCTTTCTTGTTTTGTCATTTGTTACTTATGAAAATAAAAAATATGCAAAGGCCAAAAACTTTAAAATTAAAATTCAAAAAATTGATATATCAAGCCTGATACCCAATTTTCAGCAACAATGGTTTTGATACCAACTAATGCAAAAAATTTAGGCGCACAACATTGGAACCAAAGAACTAAAAGGAATAAGAAATATTGAATCCCTAAGAAGGTGGATATGAAGATCAAATTGGTATCCTAAAGGGCAAGAACCAAAAACAAAGCAATATTTTGCACAAAATTGTAAGACGTGAGAAAATAGTGTAAAAGATGAAATTTTTGTGCCAGAACCCAGAGAACTAATATATTTCTTCTGTATGTTTTTAGGAATCGGAGAGAGCATCCATTTCATGTATTATAATAGTTATTATGATTCACAATTTAAATGTAATAAGGGTTTAAAGTGGTAACCATATTTAATAATTTGTTTTAATTGCAAAAATTAGTAACTCGCATGTTTTTTCGAAGACCAAAGATAGGTTAAAAACTGAAAACAAAAAACATGAAAAAGATACAAAGAATTAAAAGAAAAGAACGAATTAAATTTTAAGGAGGAAAATAGTGACAACAATATTATAATAAAGGACAAACTTTAGGGACCAAAGTTCTTTCTTGTTTTGTCATTTGTTACTTATGAAAATAAAAAATATGCAAATGCCAAAAACTTTAAAATTAAAATTCAAAAAATTGATATATCAAGCCTCATACCCAATTTTCAGCAACAATGGTTTTGATACCAACTAATGCAAAAATTTTAGGCGCACAACATTGGAACCCTAGAGCTAAAAGGAATAAGAAATGTTGAATGTATTATAATAGTTATTATGATTCACAATTTAAATGTAATAAGGGTTTAAAGTGGCAACCATATTTAATAATTTGTTTTAATTGCAAAAATTAGTAACTCGCATGTTTTTTCAAAGACCAAAGATAGGTTGAAAACTGAAAATAAAAAACATGAAAAAGATACAAAGAATTAAAAGAAAAGAACGAATTAAATTTTAAGGAGGAAAATAGTGACAACAATATTAAAATAAAGGACAAACTTTAGGGACCAAAGTTCTTTCATTTTTTGTTATTTGTCACTTATGAAAACAAAAAACAGTGAAAGGCCAAAAACATTAATATATAAATTCAAAATTGTGATATATCAAGCTTGATACCTAATTTTCAACAACCAGGGTTTGGATACCAAATGATGCAAAAATTTTAGGCGCACAACATTGGAACCCAAGAACTAAAAGGAATAAGAAATGTTGAATCCCTAAGAAGGTGGTTATGAAGATCAAATGGTATACTAAAGGGCAAGAACAAAAAACAAAGCAATATTTTGCGACGAAATTGTTCGACGTTAGAAAATTGTATAAAAGATGAAATTTGGGTTCGAGAACACGGAGAACTAATATATTGCTTCTATATGTTTTTAGGAATCGAAAAGAGCGTCCATTTCATGTATTATAATAGTTATTATGATTCACAATTTAAATGTAATAAGCGTTTAAAGTGGCAACCATATTTAATAATTTGTTTTAATTGCAAAAATTAGTAACTCGCATGTTTTTTCAAAGACCAAAGATAGGTTGAAAACTGAAAACTAAAAACATGAAAAAGATACAAAGAATTAAAAGAAAAGAACGAATTAAATTTTAAGGAGGAAAATAGTGACAACAATATTAAAATAAAGGACAAACTTTAGGGACCAAAGTTCTTTCATTTTTTGTCATTTGTTACTTATGAAAATAAAAAATAGTCAAAGGCTAAAAACTTTAAAATTAAAATTCAAAAAATTGATATATCAAGCCTCATACCCAATTATCAGCAACAATGGTTTTGATACCAACTAATGCAAAAAATTTAGGCGCACAACATTGGAACCAAAGAACTAAAAGGAATAAGAAATATTGAATCCCTAAGAAGGTGGATATGAAGATCAAATTGGTATCCTAAAGGGCAAGAACCAAAAACAAAGCAATATTTTGCACAAAATTGTAAGACGTGAGAAAATAGTGTAAAAGATGAAATTTTTGTGCCAGAACCCAGAGAACTAATATATTTCTTCTGTATGTTTTTAGGAATCGGAGAGAGCATCCATTTCATGTATTATAATAGTTATTATGATTCACAATTTAAATGTAATAAGGATTTAAAGTGGTAACCATATTTAATAATTTGTTTTAATTGCAAAAATTAGTAACTCACATGTTTTTTCGAAGACCAAAGATAGGTTAAAAACTGAAAACAAAAAACATGAAAAAGATACAAAGAATTAAAAGAAAAGAACGAATAAAATTTTAAGGAGGAAAATAGTGACAACAATATTATAATAAAGGACAAACTTTAGGGACCAAAGTTCTTTCTTGTTTTGTCATTTGTTACTTATGAAAATAAAAAATATGCAAAGGCCAAAAACTTTAAAATTAAAATTCAAAAAATTGATATATCAAGCCTGATACCCAATTTTCAGCAACAATGGTTTTGATACCAACTAATGCAAAAATTTTAGGCGCACAACATTGGAACCCTAGAGCTAAAAGGAATAAGAAATGTTGAATCCCTAAGAAGTATGTTATGAAGATCAAATTGGTATCCTAAAGGGCTTGAACAAAAAACAAAGCAATATTTTGTGACAAAATTGTTCGACGTCAGAAAATAGTATAAAAGATGAAATTTGGGTTCGAGAACACGGAGAACTAATACTTGCTTCTATATGTTTTTAGGAATCGAAAAGAGCATCCATTTCAGGTATTATAATAGTTATTATGATTCACAATTTAAATGTAATAATGGTTTAAAGTGGCACCCATATTTAATAATTTGTTTTAATTGCAAAAATTAGTAACTCGCGTGTTTTTTCAAAGACCAAAGATAGGTTGAAAACTGAAAATAAAAAACATGAAAAAGATACAAAGAATTAAAAGAAAAGAACGAATTAAATTTTAAGGAGGAAAATAGTGACAACAATATTAAAATAAAGGACAAACTTTAGGGACCAAAGTTCTTTCATTTCTTGTTATTTGTCACTTATGAAAACAAAAAACAGTGAAAGGCCAAAAACATTAATATATAAATTCAAAATTGTGATATATCAAGCTTGATACCCAATTTTCAGCAACCAGGGTTTGGATACCAAATGATGTAAAAATTTAAGGCGCACAACATTGGAACCAAAGAACTAAAAGGAATAAGAAATATTGATCCCTAAGAAGGTGGTTATGAAGATCAAATTGGTATCCTAAAGGGCAAGAACCAAAAACAAAGCAATATTTTGCACAAAATTGTAAGACGTGAGAAAATAGTGTAAAAGATGAAATTCGGGTGCCAGAACCGAGAGAACTAATATATTTCTTCTGTATGTTTTTAGGAATCGGAGAGAGCATCAATTTCATGTATTATAATAGTTATTATGATTCACAATTTAAATGTAATAAGGGTTTAAAGTGGTAACCATATTTAATAATTTGTTTTAATTGCAAAAATTAGTTACTCGCATGTTTTTTCAAAGAACAAAGATAGTTTGAAAACTGACAACAAAGAAGATGAAAAAGATGCAAAGAATTAAAACAAACGAACGAATTAAATTTTAAGGAGGAAAATAGTGACAACAATATTAAAATAAAGGACAAACTTTAGGGACCAAAGTTCTTTCATTTTTTGTTATTTGTCACTTATGAAAACAAAAAACAGTGAAAGGCCAAAAACATTAATATATAAATTCAAAATTGTGATATATCAAGCTTGATACCTAATTTTCAACAACCAGGGTTTGGATACCAAATGATGCAAAAAATTTAGGCGCACAACATTGGAACCTAAGAACTAAAAGGAATAAGAAATATTGAATCCCTAAGAAGGTGGTTATGAAGATCAAATGGTATACTAAAGGGCAAGAACAAAAAACAAAGCAATATTTTGCGACGAAATTGTTCGACGTTAGAAAATTGCATAAAAGCTGAAATTTGGGTTCGAGAACACGGAGAACTAATATATTGCTTCTATATGTTTTTAGGAATCGAAAAGAGCATCCATTTCACGTATTATAATAGTTATTATGATTAACAATTTAAATGTAATAAGGGTTTAAAGTGGCAACCATATTTAATAATTTGTTTTAATTGCAAAAATTAGTAACTCGCATGTTTTTTCAAAGACCAAAGATAGGTTGAAAACTGAAAATAAAAAACATGAAAAAGATACAAAGAATTAAAAGAAAAGAACGAATTAAATTTTAAGGAGGAAAATAGTGACAATAATATTAAAATAAAGGACAAACTTTAGGGACCAAAGTTCTTTCATTTCTTGTTATTTGTCACTTATGAAAACAAAAAACAGTGAAAGGCCAAAAACATTAATATATAAATTCAAAATTGTGATATATCAAGCTTGATACCCAATTTTCAGCAACCAAGGTTTGGATACCAAATGATGCAAAAATTTTAGGCGCACAACATTGGAACCAAAGAACTAAAAGGAATAAGAAATATTGATCCCTAAGAAGGTGGATATGAAGATCAAATTGGTATCCTAAAGGGCAAGAACCAAAAACAAAGCAATATTTTGCACAAAATTGTAAGACGTGAGAAAATAGTGTAAAAGATGAAATTTGGGTGCCAGAACCCAGAGAACTAATATATTTCTTTTGTATGTTTTTAGGAATCGGAGAGAGCATCCATTTCATGTATTATAATAGTTATTATGATTCACAATTTAAATGTAATAAGGGTTTAAAGTGGTAACCATATTTAATAATTTGTTTTAATTGCAAAAATTAGTAACTCGCATGTTTTTTCGAAGACCAAAGATAGGTTGAAAACTGAAAACAAAAAACATGAAAAAGATACAAAGAATTAAAAGAAAAGAACGAATTAAATTTTAAGGAGGAAAATAGTGACAACAATATTAATATAAAGGACAAACATTAGGGACCATAGTTCTTTCTTGTTTTGTCATTTGTTACTTATGAAAATAAAAAATAGTCAAAGGCCAAAAACTTTAAAATTAAAATTCAAAAAATTGATATATCAAGCCTAATACCCAATTTTCAGCAACAAGGGTTTTGATACCAAATAATGCAAAAATTTTAGGCGCACAACATTGGAACCCTAGAACTAAAAGGAATAAGAAATATTGAATCCCTAAGAAGGTGGTTATGAAGATGAAATTGGTATCCTAAAGGGCTAGAACAAAAAACAAAGCAATATTTTGTGACGAAATTGTTCGACGTTAGAAAATAGTATAAAAGATGAAATTGGGGTTCGAGAACACGAAGAACTAATATATTGCTTCTATATGTTTTTAGGAATTGAAAAGAGCATCCATTTCAGGTATTATAATAGTTATTATGATTCACAATTTAAATGTAATAATGGTTTAAAGTGGCAACCATATTTAATAATTTGTTTTAATTGCAAAAATTAGTAACTCGCATGTTTTTTCAAAGACCAAAGATAGGTTGAAAACTGAAAACAAAAACATGAAAAAGATACAAAGAATTAAAAGAAAAGAACGAATTAAATTTTAAGGAGGAAAATAGTGACAACAATATTAAAATAAAGGACAAACTTTAGGGACCAAAGTTCTTTCATTTTTTGTCATTTGTTACTTATGAAAATAAAAAATAGTCAAAGGCTAAAAACTTTAAAATTAAAATTCAAAAAATTGATATATCAAGCCTCATACCCAATTATCAGCAACAATGGTTTTGATACCAACTAATGCAAAAAATTTAGGCGCACAACATTGGAACCCTAGAACTAAAAGGAATAAGAAATATTGAATCCCTAAGAAGGTGGTTATGAAGATCAAATTGGTATCCTAAAGGGCTAGAACAAAAAACAAAGCAATATTTTGTGACGAAATTGTTCGACGTCAGAAAATAGTATAAAAGAAGAAATTTGGGTTCGAGAACATGAAGAACTAATATATTGCTCCTATATGTTTTTAGGAATCGAAAAGAGCATCCATTTCATGTATTATAATAGTTATTATGATTCACAAATTAATTGTAATAATGGTTTAAAGTGGCAACCATATTTAATAATTTGTTTTAATTGCAAAAATTAGTAACTCCCATGTTTTTTCAAAGACCAAAGATAGGTTGAAAACTGAAAACAAAAAACATGAAAAAGATACAAAGAATTAAAAGAAAAGAACGAATTAAATTTTAAGGAGGAAAATAGTGACAACAATATTATAATAAAGGACAAACTTTAGGGACCAAAGTTCTTTCTTGTTTTGTCATTTGTTACTTATGAAAATAAAAAATATGCAATGGCCAAAAACTTTAAAATTAAAATTCAAAAAATTGATATATCAAGCCTGATACCCAATTTTCAGCAACAATGGTTTTGATACCAAATAATGCAAAAAATTTAGGCGCACAACATTGGAACCCAAGAGCTAAAAGGAATAAGAAATATTGAATCCCTAAGAAGGTGGTTATGAAGATCAAATTGGTATCCTAAAGGGCTAGAACAAAAAACAAAGCAATATTTTGTGACAAATTTGTTCGACGTCAGAAAATAGTATAAAAGATGAAATTTGGGTTCGAGAACACGGAGAACTAATATATTGCTTCTATATGTTTTTAGGAATCGAAAAGAGCATCCATTTCAGGTATTATAATAGTTATTATGATTCACAATTTAAATTTAATAATGGTTTAAAGTGGCACCCATATTTAATAATTTGTTTTAATTGCAAAAATTAGTAACTCGCATGTTTTTTCAAAGGCCAAAGATTGGTTGAAAACTGAAAACTGAAAACAAAAAACATGAAAAAGATAAAAAGAATTAAAAGAAAAGAACGAATTAAATTTTAAGGAGGAAAATAGTTACAACAATATTAAAATAAAGGACAAACTTTAGGGACCAAAGTTCTTTCATTTTTTGTTATTTGTCACTTATGAAAACAAAAAACAGTGAAAATCCAAAAACATTAATATATAAATTCAAAATTGTGATATATCAAGCTTGATACCTAATTTTCAACAACCAGGGTTTGGATACCAAATGATGCAAAAATTTTAGGCGCACAACATTGGAACCAAAGAACTAAAAGGAATAAGAAATATTGAATCCCTAAGAAGGTGGTTATGAAGATCAAATTGGTATCCTAAAGGGCAAGAACCAAAAACAAAGCAATATTTTGCACAAAATTGTAAGACGTGAGAAAATAGTGTAAAAGATGAGATTTGGGTGCCAGAACCCAGAGAACTAATATATTTCTTCTGTATGTTTTTAGGAATCGGAGAGAGCATCCATTTCAGGTATTATAATAGTTATTATGATTCACAATTTAAATGTAATAAGTGTTTAAAGTGGTAACCATATTTAATAATTTGTTTTAATTGCAAAAATTAGTTACTCGCATGTTTTTTCAAAGAACAAAGATAGTTTGAAAACTGACAACAAAGAAGACGAAAAAGATGCAAATAATTAAAAGAAACGAACGAATTAAATTTTAAGGAGGAAAATAGTGACAACAATATTAAAATAAATGGCAAACTTTTGGGACCAAAGTTCTTTCATTTTTTGTTATTTGTCACTTATGAAAACAAAAAACAGTGAAAGGCCAAAAACATTAATATATAAATTCAAAATGGTGATATATCAAGCTTGACACCCAATTTTCAGCAACCAGGGTTTGGATACCAAATGATGCAAAAATTTTAGGCGTACAACATTGGAACCCAAGAACTAAAAGGAATAAGAAATATTGAATCCCTAAGAAGGTGGTTGATGAGTGCTCAAAAAGCACTAAAATAACCATGATTTTATGCACATTAATTGATTAAAAATATATATATTTATATGTTTTATCATATATTTATATAAATTTGTTTTTTTCGGAATCACGGGTATTTTTATTGTTTTTCAGGTATTTTTTCTTAAAAACGCAATTTAAAGACTCAAAGAGGAATACTTGAAGCAATACATCACAAATATATTAATAAATAAGTGGGAAAAGGTCAACAAACATGGAAAAATTGGACAAAATGGGTCGAAAAGGTCAAAAATGTCAAAAAGACGGAAATCGCGCGCCGCAGCCCAGCCGCGCGCCCCAGCGCCTAGCCGCGCGTGCCCCAGCGCCCCATGCCGCGCGCGCAGCGTTCAGCAGCCACCCATCCGCGCGCCCAACGCGTTTTCACCCCATTTTTCACGTGCAGCAGCCCCTGTGACGTCATGCTGACGTCATTGATGACTTCAGAAATTCCAATACGTGTTTTTACATTTTTTAATATTTTTTTAACATTTTTTTACTCATTGTTTCTCTCCATCCTCACCTATAAATACCCCCCTTTCCCTTCACTTCAAATCACACCTTCAAAACTCACTTCTCTCTTCTTTCTTTCTCTCATTTCTTAGTTTTTGAGTTTTCTTAGTTTCTTTCTTAGTTTCTAAGCTTTTCTTAGTTTTTCTCTTAGTTTTTAGTTCAATTCTCTTAGGTTTAGAGTTCTTCTCTTTTTGAGAGGAACTTGTAATGTTTTTGTAATAGTTTAGATTTTTGATTCAATAAATGGGAGTGCAAATTCCGCTTGGAGGTTTTCCAGCTATGGGAATAGCGTCGAAGTTCTGTAAGTATTTTATTTTCTTTACAGTTATTTTTATGCTTTATTCTTACATGTTATATTCAACTTGTCTGTGGTTAAATTTAACTATGCTGGCTGTTTAGTAAATATGATGTAATAATGACGTTGTTATGCTTGCGAAATATTAAATAGGTAAAAATCTTTAAAATGAATTGATTTTGTTTTTATTCAAGATTTTATATTAAGAATGTTAGAGAGAAATATATTATTTTTCATTACAAACTTAAACCTGAAAATTAGATTTTAAGGTTTATTTATCCGGTCTAATTTAGAGTAGTGCTCTTTTATTTGTTGGTACAATCGCCCGGTAGTTAGAGTGAAACTCTATTTCAAAAGTTTTTATAAGAATTATTATGTGAAAATGTATTGAAAACATGTTTTCAATAGTGGTTTTAAAACTTGAAAGTTAGTACTCGGATAATTAAATTCTTAAGTTTAATTTGGACACCTTGAATAAAGTTTAAATTGTCTAACCCCACCAAAGGTGGCATTTAAATGGTTCATTTTCAATCTCTTAGAAAAAGGAATTAATTTAATTAAGCATATTAGTTATCAACTCCACCCATAGGTGTTAATTGATTTGTTTAGTTAACAAAGAATATCTAACCCCACCAAAGGTGGTATTTATATAAAAAAGAGAGAATCAATAAAATATCAATTTATATCTTTAATAACCTAGATAATATGAGCAAGCATAATTAATTTAGTTATTATATCCATAAATACTCCGCTAATATAAATGATAAAATTTGCATGAATATTTATTGAATCTGTATATATGTTAATTTTTAGATAATTATTTATTGAATTTGTATCTATGTTTATTTTTATGTTATTAGATTATATTTAATTAATCTGTATATATTTTTTATTTTTAGATAATTATTTATTGAATTTGTATCTATGTTTATTTTTATGTTATTAGATTATATTTAATTAATCTGTATATATGTTTTATTTTTATTATATTAGGAACACAAAAACCAAACTATCGTGACAGGATGTTTAGGATTTAATTTCGTTTTTAAAAGTTTGAATAATAAATTAAAAACCACATACATTCCTTCCTTAGATCGACCTTGGGAGTATACTTATCATTTTCTTCGAAATGATTCGTGCACTTGCGAGAGTTTTATAAATATTAAAACCAAAGTATTGGCAAGAATCGGCGATGCCGGTTTTTGCTCATCAGTGGTTATGAAGATCAAATTGGTATCCTAAAGGGCAAGAACCAAAAACAAAGCAATATTTTCCCACGAAATTGTAAGACGTCAGAAAATAGTGTAAAAGATGAAATTTGGGAGTGAGAACCCGGAGAACTAATATATTGCTTCTATATGTTTTTAGGAATCGAAGAGAGCATCCATTTCATGTATTATAATAGTTATTATGATTCACAATTAAAATGTAATAAGGGTTTAAAGTGGCAACCATATTTAATAATTTGTTTTAATTGCAAAAATTAGTAACTCGCATGTTTTTTCAAAGACCAAAGATAGGTTGAAAACTGAAAACAAAAAACATGAAAAAGATACAAAGAATTAAAAGAAAAGAACGAATTAAATTTTAAGGAGGAAAATAGTGACAACAATATTAAAATAAAGGACAAACTTTAGGGACCAAAGTTCTTTCATTTTTTGTTATTTGTCACTTATGAAAACAAAAAACAGTGAAAGGCCAAAAACATTAATATATAAATTCAAAATTGTGATATATCAAGCTTGATACCCAATTTTCAGCAACCAGGGTTTGGATACCAAATGATGCAAAACATTTAGGCTCACAACATTGGAACCCAAGAACTAAAAGGAATAAGAAATATTGAATCCCTAAAAAGGTCGTTATGAAGAACAAATTGGTATCCTAAAGGGCTAGAACAAAAAACAAAGCAATATTTTGCGACGAAATTGTTCGACGTTAGAAAATAGTATAAAAGATGGAATTTGGGTTCGAGAACACGGACAACTAATATATTGCTTCTGTTTGTTTTTAGGAATCGAAAAGAGCATCCATTTCATGTATTATAATAGTTATTATGAGTCACAATTAAAATGTAATAATGGTTTAAAGTGGCAACCATATTTAATAATTTGTTTTAATTTCAAAAATTCGTAACTCGCAGTATTTTTCAAAGACCAAGGATAGGTTGAAAACTGACAACAACAAACATGAAAAAGATACAAAGAATTAAAAGAAAAGAACGAATTAAATTTTAAGGAGGAAAATAGAGACAAGAATATTAAAATAAAGGACAAACATTAGGGACCAAAGTTCTTTCTTTTTTTGTTATTTGTCACTTATGGAAACAAAAAATATTGAAAGGCCAAAAACATTAAAATAAAAATTCAAAATTGTGATATATCAAGCTTGATACCCAATTTTCAGCAACAATGGTTTTTATACCAAATGATGCAAAACTTTTAGGCGCACAACATTGGAACCCAAAAACTAAAAGGAATAAGAAATATTGAATCCCTAAGAAGGTGTTTATGAAGATCAAATTGGTATCCTAAAGGGCAAGAACAAAAAACAAAGCAATATTTTGCGATGAAATTGTAAGACGTCAGAAAATAGTGTAAAAGATGAAATTTGGGTTCGAGAACACGGAGAACTAATATATTGCTTCTATATGTTTTTAGGAATCGAAAAGAGCATCCATTTCATGTATTATAATAGTTATTATGATTCACAATTTAAATGTAATAATGGTTTAAAGTGGCAACCATATTTAATAATTTGTTTTAATTGCAAAAATTAGTAACTCGCATGTTTTTTCAAAGACCAAAGATAGGTTGAAAACTGAAAACAAAAAACATGAAAAAGATACAAAGAATTAAAAGAAAAGAACGAATTAAATTTTAAGGAGGAAAATAGTGACAACAATATTAAAATAAAGGACAAACTTTAGGGACCAAAGTTCTTTCATTTTTTGTTATTTGTCACTTATGAAAACAAAAAACAGTGAAAGGCCAAAAACATTAATATATAAATTCAAAATTGTGATATATCAAGCTTGATACCCAATTTTCAGCAACCAGGGTTTGGATACCAAATGATGCAAAACATTTAGGCTCACAACATTGGAACCCAAGAACTAAAAGGAATAAGAAATATTGAATCCCTAAAAAGGTCGTTATGAAGAACAAATTGGTATCCTAAAGGGCTAGAACAAAAAACAAAGCAATATTTTGCGACGAAATTGTTCGACGTTAGAAAATAGTATAAAAGATGGAATTTGGGTTCGAGAACACGGACAACTAATATATTGCTTCTGTTTGTTTTTAGGAATCGAAAAGAGCATCCATTTCATGTATTATAATAGTTATTATGAGTCACAATTAAAATGTAATAATGGTTTAAAGTGGCAACCATATTTAATAATTTGTTTTAATTTCAAAAATTCGTAACTCGCAGTATTTTTCAAAGACCAAGGATAGGTTGAAAACTGACAACAACAAACATGAAAAAGATACAAAGAATTAAAAGAAAAGAACGAATTAAATTTTAAGGAGGAAAATAGAGACAAGAATATTAAAATAAAGGACAAACATTAGGGACCAAAGTTCTTTCTTTTTTTGTTATTTGTCACTTATGGAAACAAAAAATATTGAAAGGCCAAAAACATTAAAATAAAAATTCAAAATTGTGATATATCAAGCTTGATACCCAATTTTCAGCAACAATGGTTTTTATACCAAATGATGCAAAACTTTTAGGCGCACAACATTGGAACCCAAAAACTAAAAGGAATAAGAAATATTGAATCCCTAAGAAGGTGTTTATGAAGATCAAATTGGTATCCTAAAGGGCAAGAACAAAAAACAAAGCAATATTTTGCGATGAAATTGTAAGACGTCAGAAAATAGTGTAAAAGATGAAATTTGGGTTCGAGAACACGGAGAACTAATATATTGCTTCTATATGTTTTTAGGAATCGAAAAGAGCATCCATTTCATGTATTATAATAGTTATTATGATTCACAATTTAAATGTAATAATGGTTTAAAGTGGCAACCATATTTAATAATTTGTTTTAATTGCAAAAATTAGTAACTCGCATGTTTTTTCAAAGACCAAAGATAGGTTGAAAACTGAAAACAAAAAACATGAAAAAGATACAAAGAATTAAAAGAAAAGAACGAATTAAATTTTAAGGAGGAAAATAGTGACAACAATATTAAAATAAAGGACAAACTTTAGGGACCAAAGTTCTTTCATTTTTTGTTATTTGTCAGTTATGAGAACAAAAAACAGTGAAAGGCCAAAAACATTAATATATAAATTCAAAATTGTGATATATCAAGCTTGATACCCAATTTTCAGCAACAATGGTTTTGATACCAAATTATGCAAAACTTTTAGGCGCACAATATTGGAACCCAAGAACTAAAAGGAATAAGAAATATTGAATCCCTAAGAAGGTGTTTATGAAGATCAAATTGGTATCCTAAAGGGCAAAAACCAAAAACAAAGCAATATTTTGACACGAAATTGTAAAACGTCAGAAAATAGTGTAAAAGATGAAATTTGGGTGTGAGAACCCGGAGAACTAATATATTGCTTCTATATGTCTTTAGGAATCGAAAAGAGCATCCATTTCATGGATTATAATAGTTATTATGATTCACAATTAAAATGTAATAAGGGTTTAAAGTGGCAACCATATTTAATAATTTGTTTTAATTGCAAAAATTAGTAACTCGCTTGTTTTTTCAAAGACCAAGGATAGGTTGAAAACTGAATACAAAAAACATGAAAAAGATACAAAGAATTAAAAGAAAAGAACGAATTAAATTTTAAGGAGGAAAATAGTGACAACAATATTAAAATAAAGGACAAACTTTAGGGACCAAAGTTCTTTCTTTTTTTGTTATTTGTCACTTATGGAAACAAAAAACATTGAAAGGCCAAAAACATTAAAATTAAAATTCAAAATTGTGATATATCAAGCTTGATACCCAATTTTCAGCAACAATGGTTTTGATACCAAATGATGCAAAACTTTTAGGCGCACAACATTGGAACCCGAGAACTAAAAGAAATAAGAAATATTGAATCCCTAAGAAGGTGTTTATCAAGATCAAATTGGTATCCTAAAGGGCAAAAACCAAAAACAAAGCAATATTTTGCCACGAAATTGTAAGACGTCAGAAAATAGTGTAAAAGATGAAATTTGGGTTCGAGAACACGGAGAACTAATATATTGCTTCTATATGTTTTTAGGAATCGAAAAGAGCATCCATTTCAGGTATTATAATAGTTATTATGATTCACAATTTAAATGTAATAATGGTTTAAAGTGGCACCCATATTTAATAATTTGTTTTAATTGCAAAAATTAGTAACTCGCATGTTTTTTCAAAGGCCAAAGATTGGTTGAAAAGTGAAAACTGAAAACAAAAAGCATGAAAAAGATAAAAAGAATTAAAAGAAAAGAACGAATTAAATTTTAAGGAGGAAAATAGTTACAACAATATTAAAATAAAGGACAAACTTTAGGGACCAAAGTTCTTTCATTTTTTGTTATTTGTCAGTTATGAGAACAAAAAACAGTGAAAGGCAAAAAACATTAATATATAAATTCAAAATTGTGATATATCAAGCTTGATACCCAATTTTCAGCAACAATGGTTTTGATACCAAATGATGCAAAACTTTTAGGTGCACAATATTGGAACCCAAGAACTAAAAGAAATAAGAAATATTGAATCCCTAAGAAGGTGTTTATCAAGATCAAATTGGTATCCTAAAGGGCAAAAACCAAAAACAAAGCAATATTTTGCCACGAAATTGTAAGACGTCAGAAAATAGTGTAAAAGATGAAATTTGGGTTCGAGAACACGGAGAACTAATATATTGCTTCTATATGTTTTTAGGAATCGAAAAGAGCATCCATTTCAGGTATTATAATAGTTATTATGATTCACAATTTAAATGTAATAATGGTTTAAAGTGGCACCCATATTTAATAATTTGTTTTAATTGCAAAAATTAGTAACTCGCATGTTTTTTCAAAGACCAAAGATAGGTTGAAAACTGAAAACAAAAAACATGAAAAAGATACAAAGAATTAAAAGAAAAGAACGAATTAAATTTTAAGGAGGAAAATAGTGACAACAATATTAAAATAAAGGACAAACTTTAGGGACCAAAGTTCTTTCATTTTTTGTTATTTGTCAGTTATGAGAACAAAAACCAGTGAAAGGCAAAAAACATTAATATATAAATTCAAAATTGTGATATATCAAGCTTGATACCCAATTTTCAGCAACAATGGTTTTGATACCAAATTATGCAAAACTTTTAGGCGCACAATATTGGAACCCAAGAACTAAAAGGAATAAGAAATATTGAATCCCTAAGAAGGTGTTTATGAAGATCAAATTGGTATCCTAAAGGGCAAAAACCAAAAACAAAGCAATATTTTGCCACGAAATTGTAAGACGTCAGAAAATAGTGTAAAAGATGAAATTTGGGTGTGAGAACCCGGAGAACTAATATATTGCTTCTATATGTCTTTAGGAATCGAAAAGAGCATCCATTTCATGGATTATAATAGTTATTATGATTCACAATTAAAATGTAATAAGGGTTTAAAGTGGCAACCATATTTAATAATTTGTTTTAATTGCAAAAATTAGTAACTCGCTTGTTTTTTCAAAGACCAAGGATAGGTTGAAAACTGAAAACAAAAAACATGAAAAAGATACAAAGAATTAAAAGAAAAGAACGAATTAAATTTTAAGGAGGAAAATAGCGACAACAATATTAAAATAAAGGACAAACTTTAGGGACCAAAGTTCTTTCGTTTTTTGTTATTTGTCACTTATGAGAACAAAAAACAGTGAAAGGCAAAAAACATTAATATATAAATTCAAAATTGTGATATATCAAGCTTGATACCCAATTTTCAGCAACCAGGGTTTGGATACCAAATGATGCAAAAAATTTAGGCTCACAACATTGGAACCCAAGAACTAAAAGGAGTAAGAAATATTGAATCCCTAAAAAGGTGGTTATGAAGACCAAATTGGTATCCTAAAGGGCAAGAACAAAAAACAAAGCAATATTTTGTGACGAAATTGTTCGACGTTAGAAAATAGTATAAAAGATGGAATTTGGGTTCGAGAACACGGACAACTAATATATTGCTTCTGTTTGTTTTTAGGAATCGAAAAGAGCATCCATTTCATGTATTATAATAGTTATTATGAGTCACAATTTAAATGTAATAATGGTTTAAAGTGGCAACCATATTTAATAATTTGTTTTAATTTCAAAAATTAGTAACTCGCATGTTTTTTCAAAGACCAAGGATAGGTTGAAAACTGACAACAACAAACATGAAAAAGATACAAAGAATTAAAAGAAAAGAACGAATTAAATTTTAAGGAGGAAAATAGTGACAAGAATATTAAAATAAAGGACAAACTTTAGGGACCAAAGTTCTTTCTTTTTTTGTTATTTGTCACTTATGGAAACAAAAAACATTGAAAGGCCAAAAACATTAAAATTAAAATTCAAAATTGTGATATATCAAGCTTGATACCCAATTTTCAGCAACAATGGTTTTTATACCAAATGATGCAAAACTTTTAGGCGCACAACATTGGAACCCAAGAACTAAAAGGAATAAGAAATATTGAATCCCTAAGAAGGTGTTTATGAAGATCAAATTGGTATCCTAAAGGGCAAAAACCAAAAACAAAGCAATATTTTGCCACGAAATTGTAAGACGTCAGAAAATAGTGTAAAAGATGAAATTTGGGTGTGAGAACCCGGAGAACTAATATATTGCTTCTATATGTCTTTAGGAATCGAAAAGAGCATCCATTTCATGGATTATAATAGTTATTATGATTCACAATTAAAATGTAATAAGGGTTTAAAGTGGCAACCATATTTAATAATTTGTTTTAATTGCAAAAATTAGTAACTCGCTTGTTTTTTCAAAGACCAAGGATAGGTTGAAAACTGAAAACAAAAAACATGAAAAAGATACAAAGAATTAAAAGAAAAGAACGAATTAAATTTTAAGGAGGAAAATAGTGACAACAATATTAAAATAAAGGACAAACTTTAGGGACCAAAGTTCTTTCTTTTTTTGTTATTTGTCACTTATGGAAACAAAAAACATTGAAAGGCCAAAAACATTAAAATTAAAATTCAAAATTGTGATATATCAAGCTTGATACCCAATTTTCAGCAACAATGGTTTTGATACCAAATGATGCAAAACTTTTAGGCGCACAACATTGGAACCCGAGAACTGAAAGGAATAAAAAATATTGAATCCCTAAGAAGGTGTTTATGAAGATGAAATTGGTATCCTAAAGGGCAAAAACCAAAAAAAAGCAATATTTTGCCACGAAATTGTAAAACATGAGAAAATAGTGTAAAAGATGAAATTTGGGTGTGAGAACCCGGAGAACTAATATATTGCTTCTATATGTCTTTAGGAATCGAAAAGAGCATCCATTTCATGGATTATAATAGTTATTATGATTCACAATTAAAATGTAATAAGGGTTTAAAGTGGCAACCATATTTAATAATTTGTTTTAATTGCAAAAATTAGTAACTCGCTTGTTTTTTCAAAGACCAAGGATAGGTTGAAAACTGAAAACAAAAAACATGAAAAAGATACAAAGAATTAAAAGAAAAGAACGAATTAAATTTTAAGGAGGAAAATAGTGACAACAATATTAAAATAAAGGACAAACTTTAGGGACCAAAGTTCTTTCTTTTTTTGTTATTTGTCACTTATGGAAACAAAAAACATTGAAAGGCCAAAAACATTAATATATAAATTCAAAATTGTGATATATCAAGCTTGATACCCAATTTTCAGCAACAATGGTTTTGATACCAAATTATGCAAAACTTTTAGGCGCACAATATTGGAACCCAAGAACTAAAAGGAATAAGAAATATTGAATCCCTAAGAAGGTGTTTATGAAGATCAACTTGGTATCCTAAAGGGCAAAAACCAAAAACAAAGCAATATTTTGCCACGAAATTGTAAAACGTCAGAAAATAGTGTAAAAGATGAAATTTGGGTGTGAGAACCCGGAGAACTAATATATTGCTTCTATATGTCTTTAGGAATCGAAAAGAGCATCCATTTCATGGATTATAATAGTTATTATGATTCACAATTAAAATGTAATAAGGGTTTAAAGTGGCAACCATATTTAATAATTTGTTTTAATTGCAAAAATTAGTAACTCGCTTGTTTTTTCAAAGACCAAGGATAGGTTGAAAACTGAATACAAAAAACATGAAAAAGATACAAAGAATTAAAAGAAAAGAACGAATTAAATTTTAAGGAGGAAAATAGTGACAACAATATTAAAATAAAGGACAAACTTTAGGGACCAAAGTTCTTTCTTTTTTTGTTATTTGTCACTTATGGAAACAAAAAACATTGAAAGGCCAAAAACATTAAAATTAAAATTCAAAATTGTGATATATCAAGCTTGATACCCAATTTTCAGCAACAATGGTTTTGATACCAAATGATGCAAAACTTTTAGGCGCACAACATTGGAACCCGAGAACTAAAAGAAATAAGAAATATTGAATCCCTAAGAAGGTGTTTATCAAGATCAAATTGGTATCCTAAAGGGCAAAAACCAAAAACAAAGCAATATTTTGCCACGAAATTGTAAGGCGTCAGAAAATAGTGTAAAAGATGAAATTTGGGTTCGAGAACACGGAGAACTAATATATTGCTTCTATATGTTTTTAGGAATCGAAAAGAGCATCCATTTCAGGTATTATAATAGTTATTATGATTCACAATTTAAATGTAATAATGGTTTAAAGTGGCACCCATATTTAATAATTTGTTTTAATTGCAAAAATTAGTAACTCGCATGTTTTTTCAAAGGCCAAAGATTGGTTGAAAAGTGAAAACTGAAAACAAAAAACATGAAAAAGATAAAAAGAATTAAAAGAAAAGAACGAATTAAATTTTAAGGAGGAAAATAGTTACAACAATATTAAAATAAAGGACAAACTTTAGGGACCAAAGTTCTTTCATTTTTTGTTATTTGTCAGTTATGAGAACAAAAAACAGTGAAAGGCAAAAAACATTAATATATAAATTCAAAATTGTGATATATCAAGCTTGATACCCAATTTTCAGCAACAATGGTTTTGATACCAAATGATGCAAAACTTTTAGGTGCACAATATTGGAACCCAAGAACTAAAAGAAATAAGAAATATTGAATCCCTAAGAAGGTGTTTATCAAGATCAAATTGGTATCCTAAAGGGCAAAAACCAAAAACAAAGCAATATTTCGCCACGAAATTGTAAGACGTCAGAAAATAGTGTAAAAGATGAAATTTGGGTTCGAGAACACGGAGAACTAATATATTGCTTCTATATGTTTTTAGGAATCGAAAAGAGCATCCATTTCAGGTATTATAATAGTTATTATGATTCACAATTTAAATGTAATAATGGTTTAAAGTAGCACCCATATTTAATAATTTGTTTTAATTGCAAAAATTAGTAACTCGCATGTTTTTTCAAAGACCAAAGATAGGTTGAAAACTGAAAACAAAAAACATGAAAAAGATACAAAGAATTAAAAGAAAAGAACGAATTAAATTTTAAGGAGGAAAATAGTGACAACAATATTAAAATAAAGGACAAACTTTAGGGACCAAAGTTCTTTCATTTTTTGTTATTTGTCAGTTATGAGAACAAAAACCAGTGAAAGGCAAAAAACATTAATATATAAATTCAAAATTGTGATATATCAAGCTTGATACCCAATTTTCAGCAACAATGGTTTTGATACCAAATTATGCAAAACTTTTAGGCGCACAATATTGGAACCCAAGAACTAAAAGGAATAAGAAATATTGAATCCCTAAGAAGGTGTTTATGAAGATCAAATTGGTATCCTAAAGGGCAAAAACCAAAAACAAAGCAATATTTTGCCACGAAATTGTAAGACGTCAGAAAATAGTGTAAAAGATGAAATTTGGGTGTGAGAACCCGGAGAACTAATATATTGCTTCTATATGTCTTTAGGAATCGAAAAGAGCATCCATTTCATGGATTATAATAGTTATTATGATTCACAATTAAAATGTAATAAGGGTTTAAAGTGGCAACCATATTTAATAATTTGTTTTAATTGCAAAAATTAGTAACTCGCTTGTTTTTTCAAAGACCAAGGATAGGTTGAAAACTGAAAACAAAAAACATGAAAAAGATACAAAGAATTAAAAGAAAAGAACGAATTAAATTTTAAGGAGGAAAATAGCGACAACAATATTAAAATAAAGGACAAACTTTAGGGACCAAAGTTCTTTCGTTTTTTGTTATTTGTCACTTATGAGAACAAAAAACAGTGAAAGGCAAAAAACATTAATATATAAATTCAAAATTGTGATATATCAAGCTTGATACCCAATTTTCAGCAACCAGGGTTTGGATACCAAATGATGCAAAAAATTTAGGCTCACAACATTGGAACCCAAGAACTAAAAGGAGTAAGAAATATTGAATCCCTAAAAAGGTGGTTATGAAGACCAAATTGGTATCCTAAAGGGCAAGAACAAAAAACAAAGCAATATTTTGTGACGAAATTGTTCGACGTTAGAAAATAGTATAAAAGATGGAATTTGGGTTCGAGAACACGGACAACTAATATATTGCTTCTGTTTGTTTTTAGGAATCGAAAAGAGCATCCATTTCATGTATTATAATAGTTATTATGAGTCACAATTTAAATGTAATAATGGTTTAAAGTGGCAACCATATTTAATAATTTGTTTTAATTTCAAAAATTAGTAACTCGCATGTTTTTTCAAAGACCAAGGATAGGTTGAAAACTGACAACAACAAACATGAAAAAGATACAAAGAATTAAAAGAAAAGAACGAATTAAATTTTAAGGAGGAAAATAGTGACAAGAATATTAAAATAAAGGACAAACTTTAGGGACCAAAGTTCTTTCTTTTTTTGTTATTTGTCACTTATGGAAACAAAAAACATTGAAAGGCCAAAAACATTAAAATTAAAATTCAAAATTGTGATATATCAAGCTTGATACCCAATTTTCAGCAACAATGGTTTTTATACCAAATGATGCAAAACTTTTAGGCGCACAACATTGGAACCCAAGAACTAAAAGGAATAAGAAATATTGAATCCCTAAGAAGGTGTTTATGAAGATCAAATTGGTATCCTAAAGGGCAAAAACCAAAAACAAAGCAATATTTTGCCACGAAATTGTAAGACGTCAGAAAATAGTGTAAAAGATGAAATTTGGGTGTGAGAACCCGGAGAACTAATATATTGCTTCTATATGTCTTTAGGAATCGAAAAGAGCATCCATTTCATGGATTATAATAGTTATTATGATTCACAATTAAAATGTAATAAGGGTTTAAAGTGGCAACCATATTTAATAATTTGTTTTAATTGCAAAAATTAGTAACTCGCTTGTTTTTTCAAAGACCAAGGATAGGTTGAAAACTGAAAACAAAAAACATGAAAAAGATACAAAGAATTAAAAGAAAAGAACGAATTAAATTTTAAGGAGGAAAATAGTGACAACAATATTAAAATAAAGGACAAACTTTAGGGACCAAAGTTCTTTCTTTTTTTGTTATTTGTCACTTATGGAAACAAAAAACATTGAAAGGCCAAAAACATTAAAATTAAAATTCAAAATTGTGATATATCAAGCTTGATACCCAATTTTCAGCAACAATGGTTTTGATACCAAATGATGCAAAACTTTTAGGCGCACAACATTGGAACCCGAGAACTGAAAGGAATAAAAAATATTGAATCCCTAAGAAGGTGTTTATGAAGATGAAATTGGTATCCTAAAGGGCAAAAACCAAAAAAAAGCAATATTTTGCCACGAAATTGTAAAACATGAGAAAATAGTGTAAAAGATGAAATTTGGGTGTGAGAACCCGGAGAACTAATATATTGCTTCTATATGTCTTTAGGAATCGAAAAGAGCATCCATTTCATGGATTATAATAGTTATTATGATTCACAATTAAAATGTAATAAGGGTTTAAAGTGGCAACCATATTTAATAATTTGTTTTAATTGCAAAAATTAGTAACTCGCTTGTTTTTTCAAAGACCAAGGATAGGTTGAAAACTGAAAACAAAAAACATGAAAAAGATACAAAGAATTAAAAGAAAAGAACGAATTAAATTTTAAGGAGGAAAATAGTCACAACAATATTAAAATAAAGGACAAACTTTAGGGACCAAAGTTCTTTCTTTTTTTGTTATTTGTCACTTATGGAAACAAAAAACATTGAAAGGCCAAAAACATTAAAATTAAAATTCAAAATTGTGATATATCAAGCTTGATACCCAATTTTCAGCAACAATGGTTTTGATACCAAATGATGCAAAACTTTTAGGCGCACAACATTGGAACCCGAGAACTAAAAGAAATAAGAAATATTGAATCCCTAAGAAGGTGTTTATCAAGATCAAATTGGTATCCTAAAGGGCAAAAACCAAAAACAAAGCAATATTTTGCCACGAAATTGTAAGACGTCAGAAAATAGTGTAAAAGATGAAATTTGGGTTCGAGAACACGGAGAACTAATATATTGCTTCTATATGTTTTTAGGAATCGAAAAGAGCATCCATTTCATGTATTATAATAGTTATTATGATTCACAATTAAAATGTAATAAGGGTTTAAAGTTGCAATTATAATTAATAATTTATTTTAATTGCAAAAATTAGTAACTCGCTTGTTTTGTCAAAGACCAAGGATAGGTTGAAAACTGAAAACAAAAACATGAAAAAGATACAAAGAATTAAAAGAAAAGAACGAATTAAATTTTAAGGAGGAAAATAGCGACAACAATATTAAAATAAAGGACAAACTTTAGGGACCAAAGTTCTTTCGTTTTTTGTTATTTGTCACTTATGAGAACAAAAAACAGTGAAAGGCCAAAAACATTAATATATAAATTCAAAATGGTGATATATCAAGCTTGACACCCAATTTTCAGCAACCAGGGTTAGTATACCAAATGATGCAAGAATTTTAGGCGCACAACATTGGAACCCAAGAACTAAAAGGAATAAGAAATATTGAATCCCTAAGAAGGTGTTTATGAAGATCAAATTGGTATCCTAAAGGGCAAAAACCAAAAACTAAGCAATATTTTGCCACGAAATTGTAAGACGTCAGAAAATAGTGTAAAAGATGAAATTTGGGTGTGAGAACCCGCAGAACTAATATATTGCTTCTATATGTTTTTAGGAATCGAAAAGAGCATCCATTTTATGTATTATAATAGTTATTATGATTCACAATTAAAATGTAATAAGGGTTTAAAGTTGCAATGATAATTAATAATTTATTTTAATTGCAAAAATTAGTAACTCGCTTGTTTTGTCAAAGACCAAGGATAGGTTGAAAACTGACAACAAAAAACATGAAAAAGATACAAAGATTTAAAAGAAAAGAACGAATTAAATTTTAAGGAGGAAAATAGGGACTGATAAGTGCTCAAAAAGCACTAAAATAACCATGATTTTATGTACCTTAATTGATTAAAAATACATATATTTATATGTTTTATCATATATTTATATAAATTTGTCTTTTTCGGAATCACGGGTATTTTTATTGTTTTTCAGGTATTTTGGCTTAAAAACGCAATGTAAAGACTCAAAGAGGAATATTTGAAGCAATACATCACAAATATATCAATAAATAAGTGAGAAAAGGTCAACAAACATGGAAAAATCGGACGAAATGGGTCGAAAAGGTCAAAAATGTCAAAAAGACGGAAATCGCGCGCCGCAGCCCAGCCGTGCGCGCAGCCCAGCGCCCCAGCGCCCAGCCGCGCGCGCCCCAGCGCGCCCCAGCGCCCCACTCCGCGCGCGCCCGCGCGCGCTGGCACTGTTCACGCGCAGCGACAGCCCCAGCGCGCGCGCGCAGCGCCCCAGCAGCCCCCCTCCGCGCGCCCAACGCGTTTTCGCCCCATTTTTCACGTGCAGCCGCCCCTGTGACGTCATGCTGACGTCATTGATGACATCAGCAATTCCAATACGCGTTTTTACATTTTTTAATATTTTTTTAACATTTTTTTACTCATTTTTTCTCTCCATCCTCACCTATAAATACCCCCCTTCCATTCACTTCAAAGCACACCTTCAAAACTCACTTCTCTCTTCTTTCTTTTCTCTCTTTTCTTAGATTTTTAGGATTCTTTAGTTTTTCTTAGTTAATTTCTCTTAGATTTAGAGTTCTTCCCTTTTTGGGAAGAACTAGTTATGTTTTTGTAATATTTTAGCTCTTTGATTCAATATATGGAAGTGCAAATTCCGCTCGGAGGTTTTCTAGCAACGGGAATAGCGTCGAAGTTCTGTAAGGATTTTATTTTCTTTACAGTTATTTTTATGCTTTATTCTTACATGTTATATTCAACTTGTATGTGGTTAAATTTAACTATGCTAGCTGTTTAGTAAAAATGATGTAATAACGACGTTGTTATGCTTGCGAAATATTAAATAGGTGAAAATTTCTAAAATGAATTGATTTTGTTTTTATTCAAGATTTTATATTAAGAATGTTAGAGAGAAATATATTATTTTTCATTACAAACTTAAAAATGAAAATTAGATTTTAAGGTTTAGTTATCCGGTCTAATTTAGAGTAGTGCTCTTTTATTTGTTGGTACAATCGCCCGGTAGTTAGAGTGAAACTCTATTTCAAAAGTTTTTATAAGAATTATTATGTGAAAATGTATTGACAACATGTTTTCAATAGTGGTTTTAAAACTTGAAAGTTAGTACTCGGATAATTAAATTCTTAGGTTTAATTTGGACACCTTGAATAAAGTTTAAACTGTCTAACCCCACCAAAGGTGGCATTTAAATGGTTCATTTTCAATCTCTTAGAAAAAGGAATTAATTTAATTAAGCATATTAGTTATCAACCCCACCCATAGGTGTTAATTGATTTGTTTAGTTAACAAAGAATATCTAACCCCACCAAAGGTGGTATTTATATAAAAAAGAGAGAATCAATAAAATGTCAATTTATATCTTTAAAAACCTAGTTAATATGAGCAAGCATAATTAATTTAGTTATTATATCCATAAATACTCCGCTAATATAAATGATAAAAATTTGCATGAACATTTATTGAATCCGTATATATGTTTATTTCTAGATAATTATTTATTGAATTTGTATCTATGTTTATTTTTATGATTTTAGATTATATTTAATTAATCTGTATATATATGTTTTATTTTATGTTATTAGATTAGGAACACACAAAACCAAACTATCGTGACAGGATGTTTAGGATTTAATTTCGTTTTTAAAAGATTGAATAATAAGTTAAAAACCACATACATTCCTTCCTTAGATCGACCTTGGGAGTATACTTATCATTTTCTACGAAATGATTCGTGCACTTGCGAGAGTTTTATAAATATTAAAACCAAAGTATTTGCGGGAATCGGCGATGCCGGTTTTCGTTTATCAAGTTTTTGGCGCCGTTGCCGGGGAAGGAATAGCGTTTTTAAATTATTTATCAAAATTTTAAAAAAACATTTTTGTGCTGTAAATAATTGTGATATTTTAACAATAATCAAATTTCAAAATTCATAATAAATAAAAATAAAAATTAAAAAATTAAAAAATTAAAAAATTAAAAAAATAATAATTTTTTTTAATTGTAAAATAATTTAGAAATTTGAAATTTGAAATAAAATTTTTTTTTACCGTTCATGAATAGTAAAAAAAAAAATAAATAAATAAAAAAAAAAAAAATTAAAATTCAAAAAAAAAAAAAAAAATTTTAAGTTAATAAGAAATAATATAGCGTGAATAGTAAAATAAAATTACCGTTCATAAAAAAAAAAAAAACATTACTTGAATTTATACCTAATTAACTAAATAACATAAAAAGTAAAAATCTAAGGGAGTTCTGTCTAGGAGACTAGTTCTTGGAAGCCTTTGTGCCACTAGTCTTTCCTGGGAACGTTGCTCTGGCTAGGAGAATGATATTTAAGGTGCCGTTTGCACCACCATTCTTTCCTGGGAGCACTCTTGGTTAATACTAATTATGTTACAAAAAAAATAAAAATAAAAAAAAAATAAAAAAATAAAAAAATAAAAAATATAAATTTTTTTTTTTTAGGGTTTAACTAGTTTTGTTTAGTGTTTTGTATAAAATAACATGTAAATTTTATCTAAATTTTTTATTTTTGTTGACAGGAGTTTTAAATTTACGTTTACAATAGTCTATGCGTGGTAGGAGATCCTTAGGAAACCCCCTTACACCATATGTAAATAAATTTCATAAATTTAAACAAGTGTCAACAAAACTGGATTCTACCCATCAACCTGTTTTTGAGCCAAACATAGAACCAAGTCTTAATCCTTTACTAGAATCAAAAGAAATGGAGGAAAACCAACATATTAGGGAAACCACAATGAAAGAGTTTGCAAGACCGGTAATAGGCACGGCAACTGCCGCTATCCAGTTGGGGGAGGCTGCTCGGAATTACGACCTTAAAAATATTCATTTTTCTATGCTTCCTTCCTTTTATGGGTTACCTAATGAAGATTCTCTTTCCTTTATGAGAGATTTCTATGCTACGGTCCAAACATTCCCCCTCGGTATTCTAAACGAGGATCAACTTAGGATGAGATGTTTTCCCTACACTCTAAAGGATAAGGCCAAAGCTTGGTTGATGTCACTTCCCCCAGGTTCTCTGATGACATGGGGTAACATTTACAATAAATTCATGGGAAAATTCTATTCCCATCAAAAAACATCAGAGTTGAGAGGAAAGATTGCTACTTTCTCTCAGATGGATGGAGAACCATTCCATGAAGCTTGGGATAGGTTCAAGATGTTTCTCACTCAGTGTCCCCATCATAGCTTTCCCCTGCAGTTGCAGAACCAATTCTTTTACGATGGACTTACACAACAATGTCAGTTCATTGTCGACAACGCTGCAGGAGGAGCAATAGGAGAAAAGACTGCCTCAGAGACGTATAACCTCTTTGAGATGTTGGGTGCTAATTCCCAACAGAAAAGCTCCCGAGTGAGAAAAGCTGGAGTTCATGAAATCGACTCCAGTAATGAAGTTCAACAACAACTTGTTCAACTGACTAAGCAAGTTGCCCTTCTCGCTACACAAACCAACACCAATAATGATCAATATGGTTTGTATAGCAACATGGGACATGGTACTGAAGCCTGTCCATATCAAGGAGAAACAACTGGACCTGAACAGGTCAATGTGTTGGGAGCATATCAATAGAGACCAAGGTTTGATCCCAATTCAAATACCTATAATCCTGGGTGGAGAAGTCATCCAAATTTCTCTTGGAGGCAAAACAACCCTCCTTTCACTCAAAGCTCAAACCAGGCAGGCCAGCAATTCCACCCACCTATTCCAAGAAGCATTCCCAATAAACCAACCCTGGAGGACAACTTGAATTCTTTTATTCAAGTCTGTAGGGATAATCAATCTAAAACCAATCAACGGTTGGACTCTGTGGAAGCTTCTATCAAAAAGGTGGAAGTTCAAGTTGAACAGTTAGTTGAACATTTGCAAAAAGGCAAAGACTAATTCAATGAAGAGGAGACATTGAGTTTTTCATTCTGCAATCTCCAAGCAACGTCTTACTAGAAGACGATAAATTTTAGTCCTGTATGGGAGGTCACCCATTATTGTATTTTCCTTTGTTTTAGTTTGCGTGTAATAAAAATTCAGATGAAATAAAATTCGTTTGTTTCAAAAATTCTGTCCATCCGCTAAAAAAAAAAAAAAAAAAAAAATATTAGGTTCCCTGCACTTTTTGCTTTTACGTTTTATCAAGTTATAAATATTTCTTAGAGATATCTACTAAAAGCAAAATGTTGATACACAATAGGAGGAGGATCATTTTCAACTACAAACAACCATGGGAGATGCTGAAGATAGGCGGAAAAAGATGAAAGAATATACAATGCCAATCATTGGCAATGTAACTTCCGGTATCCAATTACAAGAGGCTGCAAGGAATTATGAATTGAAAAAGATTCATTATTCTTTGTTGCCTTCCTTTTACGGTATCCCTAATGAAGACCCTTTGCATTTCATTCGAGAATTCTATGCTATTGTCCAAACTTTTCCACTACATGCAATTAATGAAGATCAACTTAGGATGAGGTGTTTTCCTTACACTCTCAAAGATAAAGCTTGGTCATGGTTCATTACTCTACAGTCAGGTTCTCTTAAAACTTGGGAGGCAGTCTATGAAATTTTTATGGGTAGGTTCTATTCCCATCAAAAGACTGTTGATCTAAGAACAAAGATAGCAACATTTTCTCAAATGTATGAAGAGCCCTTTCATGAAGCTTGGGAACGATTCAAACTCCTTTTCATTCAATGTCAAAATCATAGCTTTCCCTTACAGCTACAAAACCAATTCTTTTATGATGGATTGACACTACAGAGTCAATACATGGTTGATAATGCTGCTGGAGGTGCTGTAGGAGAAAAGACCGCAGAGGAAACCTATAATCTTTATGAGCTGTTGGGTTCTAATTCCCAACAAAGAGGTGGTAGAAGGAAAGCAAAGGTCAATGAAGTCGGCTCTGATAATGAGATAACCTTGCAACTTGCTGAATTGACTAAACAAGTGAAATTCCTCACTTCCCACCAAATTTCAAATCAAGAGGTATGTGAAGTGTGTTGTTCAATTGGGCATGGTACTCATAATTGTTCAAATACTTGTGATTCTAGTGTCGATGCCATAGAGGAAGTTCAATCTTTTCAAAGATATCATCCAAACACCTATAATCACCCAGCCTACACCCAATATCCAACACTAAGGTCAGATAACAACCACCCTTACCCACCAAGCCAATCTTTTAAGCCAACCTTAGAAGATAGCTTGAATGCTTTTATTCAAGTTAGTCGTGACAACCAATTGATGACTAATCAAAGGTTGAACACCATGGAGGCTTCAGTTAAAAGGATTGAATCTAAAGTTGGGCAACTGGCTGAACAAATGCAAAAGAAAGAACCAGGAAAGTTGCCCAGTCAACCAGAACAAGCAAAGGATGTTAGAACCCTTCGAAGTGGTAAGGTAGTCAATACTAGTTTACCTGAAATCTCTAACAATCTACCTTGTAGTTCAGGTAACAAAGAAGGCGATACTCTAATCTCGCAAAAAGGAGAAACAAGTGTTAAACTTAACAAGCCTTCTGAAAAACTCATTGGGGGGTCATCTGACACCCCCAAAATTCAAAAGACAACAGAACCACACCAGATACAAGTACCTTTTCCCCACCGGTTGAAAGAATCCAAACAAGATAAGCAATTCACTGATCTTTTTAATATGCTCTCTAAAGTAAATATCAATTTACCATTATTAGAAGTGATCATGAATGTGCCCTCATATGCCAAATTTTTCAAAGAGTTGAACACTAAGAAAAGGAGGTATGAACTGAATGAACGAGTAGTAGTATCAGAAATTTCTAGCGCTGTACTTCAGCACAAACTACCCTCTAAGTTGAAAGACCCTGGAAGTTTTATTATAAACATAACTATGGGGGATAAGAAGGTTGCTAAAGCAATGCTTGATTTAGGTGCTAGTATAAATTTGATGCCCTACTCTATATTCTTACAACTCAATCTAGGGGATTTAAAACCCACAACTATGTCCCTTCAACTTGCAGATAGATCTCTTAAATAACCAGAGGGAATAGTTGAGGATGTTTTGGTACAGGTAGACAAACTGATAATACCTGTTGACTTTGTGGTTCTGGACATGCAAGAAAATCCAGCATTGGACAGAGAGCACACAATATTGCTTGGTAGACCATTTATGGCAACTACTAAGACTATTATTGATGTCCAAGATGGAAATTTGACAATGACAGTCTTAGGAGAGACTGTTCATTTTAAAGTTTTTGATTCTTCACCTTTCCCTTCTATTTCTGCCATCGATGAAATATTCGATGTTGATCCTTTGGATAATCTTGTCCAAAACACCTTTTTCCGAACCAGAATAGAAGACAAGCTTGAAACCGTTCTTACACTTGAAAAGGTTGAAGAAGATTTAGATGAAGAAATTAAGGGGTACCTTGAACAACTAGACAATAATGAAGTGATGACAAATTCTAGTACACTTTTAAATCAACCCAGTTCTTCATCTATTAAAGAGGCCAATCCACCTGAACTTGAACTCAAAGTCTTACCTGAGCACTTAAAATATGTGTTTTTGGGAGAGGGAGAAACTTATCCAGTGATAATTTCTTCAACCTTGACCAAACCACAAGAAAAGGAACTCATCAAAGTGCTTAAACAGTTTAAGAAATCTATAGGTTGGAGTATAGGTGATATAAGAGGCATTAGTCCAACAATGTGTATGCACAAGATCAACTTGGAGGATGGTGCTAAACCTGTACGAGAGGCCCAAAGAAGACTAAACCCAAACATGCAAGAGGTAGTTAAAAAGGAAATTCTTAAATTATTAGAAGAAGGGATTATCTACCCTATTGCAGATAGTAAGTGGGTTAGTCCAGTGCATGTGGTACCAAAGAAATCTGGGATAACAGTTGTTAAAAATGACAAAAGTGAATTAGTGCCCACTAGAATAATCACTGGATGGAGAATGTGTATAGATTTTAGGAAACTAAATTTATATACGAAAAAGGATCACTTTCCTCTTCCATTCATTGATCAAATGTTGGAAAGATTAGCTGGGCACGAATTTTACTGTTTTTTGGATGGACTGTCTGGATATTATCAAGTACCCATAGCACCAGAAGATCAGGAAAAGACCACATTTACATGTCCTTTTGGGACATTTTCTTTTCGCAGAATGCCATTTGGGTTATGCAATGCCCCTGCCACGTTCCAAAGATGCATGATATCTATTTTCTCGGACATGGTGGAAAAATTCATTGAGATTTTCATGGACGATTTCTCTGTCTTTGGGAACTCATTTGATGATTGCTTACATAAATTGACTTTGGTTTTAGAAAGATGCATTGAATGCAATCTAACCCTTAGTTGGGAGAAAAGTCATTTTATGGTTCAACAAGGGATAGTTTTAGGACATATAATTTCAAACAAGGGTATTGAAGTTGATAAGGCAAAAGTTGAATTGATATCCAAACTACCTCCCCCTACATCTGTGAAGGGGATAAGAAGCTTCTTGGGACATGCAGGATTCTACAGACGATTTATTAAAGATTTCTCTAAAATAAGTCGTCCATTATGTAACTTGCTATCCAAAGATGCTGATTTTGATTTCAACAATGACTGCCTTACCTCCTTTAATACCTTGAAAGATAAACTCACATCTACCCCTGTTATAATGGCACCAAACTGGTCTTTACCCTTTGAAATAATGTGTGATGCTTCTGATTATGCAATAGGAGCAGTCCTGGGACAAAGAGTGGAAAAGCGTTTACATGTCATCTACTATGCTAGAAAAACACTCAATGATGCCCAGATGAATTACACCACCACTGAAAAGGAATTCTTGGCTATAGTATTCTCTTTAGACAAATTTCGGTCTTATTTAGTAGGATCTAAAGTGATTGTGCATTCTGATCATGCTGCTTTAAGATACCTATTAAGTAAACCAAATGCCAAGCCAAGGTTAATCAGGTGGGTCTTACTCTTACAAGAATTTGACCTAGAAATCAAGGATAAGAAAGGCAGTGAAAACTTAGTAGCTGACCATTTGTCTAGGTTGATTTCTGACTTTAATTCTCTTAAAGATGAGAGTAATGACGATATAGTTGAAACCTTTCCTGATGAACAGTTATTTTTCATAGGTCCGAACCCATGGTACGCTGATATTGTAAACTATCTTGCCACTGGTGTTTTGCGACCTAACACTTCATATCAGGAAAAGAAAAGGTTTTTCAAAACTATTAAGGACTATTTCTGGGATGACCCATATTTATACAAGATTGGTCAAGATCAAGTCATCCGGAGATGTGTACCTGAAGAAGAACATAAGAGCATTCTGACTTTTTGTCATGAACTTCATTGTGGGGGTCATTTTGGAGGAGAAAAGACAGCCCGTAAGATATTACAGTCTGGATTCTTTTGGCCCACTCTTTTTAAAGATGCTCATATGTTTTGTGCACAATGTGATAGATGTCAAAGAACAGGAAACATAAGCAAAAGAGATGAAATGCCTTTGACATCTAATTTAGTTGTTGAACTCTTTGACGTATGGGGGATTGACTTTATGGGTCCTTTTCCCCCATCTAATGGTTTTCAATACATTTTGGTTGCTGTGGATTATGTGTCCAAGTGGGTAGAAGCTATCCCCACCAAAACCAATGATGCTAATGTTGTTGTGAAATTCTTGAAAGATTTCATATTCAGTAGGTTCGGAACGCCTAGAGCTATAATAAGTGATGGAGGTAGCCATTTTTGTAACAAACTCTTTGATGGAGTACTAAACAAGTACAACATCACACATAAGGTAGCTACTCCATATCATCCTCAAACTTCCGGATTAGTGGAAGTAAGTAATAGGCAAATCAAGGGAATACTGGAACGCACTGTGCGTCCTTCAAGGAAGGATTGGGCATTTAAGTTAAATGATGCCTTATGGGCATACCGCACCGCTTACAAAACACCTATTGGGATGAGCCCTTACCGGTTAATCTTTGGGAAAGCGTGCCACCTTCCAGTTGAACTTGAACACAAGGCTTATTGGGCAATTAAAGAGCTAAACATGGATTTAGATAAAGCAGGTGAAAAACGAGTACTCCAGCTTCATGAGTTGGAAGAAATTAGGAATGAAGCCTATGAGAATGCCAAATTATACAAGGAGCGTACTAAGCGCTATCATGACAAGAGGCTAGTTCCTAAAACTTTTCACCCTGGAATGAAAGTTCTTTTATTTAACTCTCGTTTGAGATTGTTTCCAGGAAAGCTAAGATCAAGATGGGATGGACCATTCAAAATAGTTCAGGTATCTGAACATGGAGTGGTAGAACTATTGGACTCCAAGACACAAAAAACGTTCAAAGTTAATGGCCATCGTGTCAAGCCTTATGTGGAAGAACCGAACAACATTGCTGAAATGGATTGCATTTGGCTGAGTAACCCTTAGCACCAAAAAGATACGTCTTGCTAAGACGTTAAACTAAGCGCTGGATGGGAGGCAACCCATCATGTTAGGTAATTTTTTTTTTTTGTTATTTGTTTTATTTACTTAATTTTATTGTTTATTTTAGTTTCCTTGTATGTGAATAATTTTTAAAATTGTTAAAACTAAAATATTTGTTGAGATGTTAGAAGTTCACAGCGATCTGTCTGTATACACTTTAATGATGAATATGATGGATGCACCTGCATTTCTTCATTACTACTTACACATTCTCAAGAAATAGGTAATCTTTCTCCTCTTTTCTCTTTATCTTTAATTTGCAGTTGTTACATTGAGGACAATGTAAGTTCTAGGTTGGGGGTGGTGAAAAGTTACCATGCTATATATAAAAAAAAAAAAAAATTATCACAAAAATGTATCATATCTTTAAATCAAATTTAAGTAAATAGTTAAAGTCTTTGGTACTGTTAGATTAATTTTTGAAAACATATCATGAAATATTTTGTAATTATTTTTGATAATTAGTTAGTTTTTGTCATAACTAGTATTTCTTGATAAAATGTGGAAATTATATTAAACCCAAAATCGGTGTTTATGAATTTTTTTTTAGTGGAGACTACCCTTGTGAGATATAATTTGAGCCTAATTTCTTTTATTCAGAGTGAAATATATATTTTTTCTACTCCAAACACATTTCTTATTTATTCAAAAAGTTTAGATGATCTCTATAGGTATTAGCATTGAATGTATGAATTTTTTCTCATCTTAATAGAGTATCATATATTTTTGATTATTATTTTTACTTAGATTAAATGATTTGAGTAGAAATTGATAGTATATGCTTATATCTCATTTATGCATGACTGTTACAAAAACAAAAAGACATATCTGGGGTTACCTAAACCAAGATCAAACAGAAAAGCCAAAAAAATTAACCACTCACCAAAATCCAAAAAAATGTACAATCTGTACATGGGTTGACTCTCTAAAAAAAAAAAAAAAAAAAAAAAAATAGAGAGATAAAAAAATAGTATCATCTACATACTATGACCCACATTGCCTACAAAGTTGTGAGTAAAGGCTAATTACAAAAGAAAGATATAGGAAGTAATTCCCTAAAAAGTCATTGCAATTTCTTCATTTGTTAAAGCATATATCTTGAAATTCTTTCTTAATGAGTTTGATTTATGCATGAAAATAATTTTTGTATATGATATCTTTATAATTTATACATTCGATTCCTTTCATGAGATCAATGTTAAAATAACACTTTGAGCCTTTATTCTTTATACATATGCGAACATATTAGTTCATTTCTATACATCAACTCTTTCGCATATAAATTAGTATGAGTGTTTGAACCCATAGGATTCAGTGCTTTGAGAGTATTGACTTGTGAGGAATAGAGTCGAAGCGAATACTGATTCATGACACTGAAATTGGGTAAAATTAAATTGATACATTTTTGAAATGAAATATGAAAATGATTTTCGACTAATTATTGTAATAAAATCATGATTGTTTAAAGAGATTAAAATAACTTATGCTTGAGATTTTAATTATGATCTTAAAGGAGATTAAAAAGTATGAGATATTTTTGTGATATGTTGTGTTCTTTTACTCTTAAATTAATTTTTGATTGTGTTGTAATTTTAATTTTTGATTTGATTGTTTTTATCTTTACATTTAGTTCAATGTTTGTGGGTATCATTACTGAAAACCCTCACGAGACTCAAACTCGTCCACTAGGGCAACCTAGGGGTTTAACGGCTTGTTGCATAGGCTAAATGCAACCGTTTCAATCCACGAAAGTGATTTAGGATAGTTTAATTTTTAGCTTTTATCGCTTCTCTTGCTAAGAGACTAGCAAGAAGCTGGTTGGGGGTTGTGATGAGTGCTCAAAAAGCACTAAAATAACCATGATTTTATGTACCTTAATTGATTAAAAATACATATATTTATATGTTTTATCATATATTTATATAAATTTGTCTTTTCGGAATCACGGGTATTTTTATTGTTTTTCAGGTATTTTGGCTTAAAAACGCAATGTAAAGACTCAAAGAGGAATATTTGAAGCAATACATCACAAATATATCAATAAATAAGTGAGAAAAGGTCAACAAACATGGAAAAATCGGACGAAATGGGTCGAAAAGGTCAAAAATGTCAAAAAGACGGAAATCGCGCGCCGCAGCCCAGCCGTGCGCGCAGCCCAGCGCCCCAGCGCCCAG
The DNA here is from genome assembly GCA_037013495.1 of Hippophae tibetana. Lineage (NCBI taxonomy): Eukaryota > Viridiplantae > Streptophyta > Magnoliopsida > Rosales > Elaeagnaceae > Hippophae > Hippophae tibetana. The sequence goes on from CM072807.1 coordinate 47,525,470, forward strand.
CCGCGCGCGCCCCACTCCGCGCGCGCCCGCGCGCGCTGGCACTGTTCACGCGAACCGAGCTGCGCGCAGCGACAGCCCCAGCGCGCGCGCGCAGCGCCCCAGCAGCCCCCCTCCGCGCGCCCAACGCGTTTTCGCCCCATTTTTCACGTGCAGCCGCCCCTGTGACATCATGCTGACGTCATTGATGACATCAGCAATTCCAATACGCGTTTTTACATTTTTTAATATTTTTTTAACATTTTTTTACTCATTTTTTCTCTCCATCCTCACCTATAAATACCCCCCTTCCATTCACTTCAAAGCACACCTTCAAAACTCACTTCTCTCTTCTTTCTTTTCTCTCTTTTCTTAGATTTTTAGGATTCTTTAGTTTTTCTTAGTTTTTCTTATGTTTTCTTAGTTTTTAGCTTTTCTTAGTTAATTTCTCTTAGATTTAGAGTTCTTCCCTTTTTGGGAAGAACTAGTTATGTTTTTGTAATATTTTAGCTCTTTGATTCAATATATGGAAGTGCAAATTCCGCTCGGAGGTTTTCTAGCAACGGGAATAGCGTCGAAGTTCTGTAAGGATTTTATTTTCTTTACAGTTATTTTTATGCTTTATTCTTACATGTTATATTCAACTTGTCTGTGGTTAAATTTAACTATGCTAGCTGTTTAGTAAAAATGATGTAATAACGACGTTGTTATGCTTGCGAAATATTAAATAGGTGAAAATTTCTAAAATGAATTGATTTTGTTTTTATTCAAGATTTTATATTAAGAATGTTAGAGAGAAATATATTATTTTTCATTACAAACTTAAAAATGAAAATTAGATTTTAAGGTTTAGTTATCCGGTCTAATTTAGAGTAGTGCTCTTTTATTTGTTGGTACAATCGCCCGGTAGTTAGAGTGAAACTCTATTTCAAAAGTTTTTATAAGAATTATTATGTGAAAATGTATTGACAACATGTTTTCAATAGTGGTTTTAAAACTTGAAAGTTAGTACTCGGATAATTAAATTCTTAGGTTTAATTTGGACACCTTGAATAAAGTTTAAACTGTCTAACCCCACCAAAGGTGGCATTTAAATGGTTCATTTTCAATCTCTTAGAAAAAGGAATTAATTTAATTAAGCATATTAGTTATCAACCCCACCCATAGGTGTTAATTGATTTGTTTAGTTAACAAAGAATATCTAACCCCACCAAAGGTGGTATTTATATAAAAAAGAGAGAATCAATAAAATGTCAATTTATATCTTTAAAAACCTAGTTAATATGAGCAAGCATAATTAATTTAGTTATTATATCCATAAATACTCCGCTAATATAAATGATAAAAATTTGCATGAACATTTATTGAATCCGTATATATGTTTATTTCTAGATAATTATTTATTGAATTTGTATCTATGTTTATTTTTATGATTTTAGATTATATTTAATTAATCTGTATATATATGTTTTATTTTATGTTATTAGATTAGGAACACACAAAACCAAACTATCGTGACAGGATGTTTAGGATTTAATTTCGTTTTTAAAAGATTGAATAATAAGTTAAAAACCACATACATTCCTTCCTTAGATCGACCTTGGGAGTATACTTATCATTTTCTACGAAATGATTCGTGCACTTGCGAGAGTTTTATAAATATTAAAACCAAAGTATTTGCGGGAATCGGCGATGCCGGTTTTCGTTTATCAGGGACAACAATATTAAAATAAAGGACATTCTTTAGGGACGAAAGTTTTTTCATTTTTTGTTACATGTCACTTATGGAAACAAAAAACATTAAAATTAAAATTCAAAATTGTGATATATCAAGCTTGATACCCAATTATCAGCAACAATGGTTTTGATACCAAATGATGCAAAACTTTTAGGCGCACAACATTGGAACCCAAGAACTAAAAGGAATAAGAAATATTGAATCCCTAAGAAGGTGTTTATGAAGATCAAATTGGTATCCTAAAGGGCAAAAACCAAAAACAAAGCAATATTTTGCCACGAAATTGTAAGACGTTAGAAAATAGTGTAAAAGATGAAATTTGGGTGTGAGAACCCGGAGAACTAATATATTGCTTCTATATGTTTTTAGGAATCGAAAAGAGCATCCATTTCATGTATTATAATAGTTATTGTGATTCACAATTAAAATGTAATAAGGGTTTAAAGTGGCAACCATATTTAATAATTTGTTTTAATTGCAAAAATTAGTAACTCGCTTGTTTTTTAAAAGACCATGGATAGGTTGAAAACTGATAACAAAAAACATGAAAAAGATACAAAGAATTAAAAGAAAAGAACGAATTAAATTTTAAGGAGGAAAATAGTGACACCAATATTAAAATAAAGGACAAACTTTAGGGACCAAAGTTCTTTCGTTTTTTGTTATTTGTCACTTATGAGAACAAAAAACAGTGAAAGGCCAAAAACATTAATATATAAATTCAAAATGGTGATATATCAAGCTTGATACCCAATTTTCAGCAACCAGGGTTAGGATACCAAATGATGCAAGAATTTTAGGGGCACAACATTGGAACCCAAGAACTAAAAGGAATAAGAAATATTGAATCCCTAAGAAGGTGGTTATGAAGATCAAATTGGTATCCTAAATGGAAAGAACAAAAAACAAAGCAATATTTTGCGATGAAATTGTTCGACGTTATAAAATAGTATAAAAGATGGAATTTTGGTTCGAGAACACGGACAACTAATATATTGCTTCTGTTTGTTTTTAGGAATCGAAAAGAGCATCCATTTCATGTATTATAATAGTTATTATGAGTCACAATTAAAATGTAATAATGGTTTAAAGTGGCAACCATATTTAATAATTTGTTTTAATTGCAAAAATTAGTAACTCGCATGTTTTTTCAAAGAACAAAGATAGGTTGAAAACTGACAACAAAAAACATGAAAAAGATACAAAGAATTAAAAGAAAAGAACGAATTAAATTTTAAGGAGGAAAATAGTGACAACAATATTAAAATAAAGGACAAACTTTAGGGACCAAAGTTCTTTCGTTTTTTGTTATTTGTCACTTATGAGAACAAAAAACAGTGAAAGGCCAAAAACATTAATATATAAATTCAAAATGGTGATATATCAAGCTTGACACCCAATTTTCAGCAACCAGGGTTAGGATACCAAATGATGCAAGAATTTTAGGCGCACAACATTGGAACCCAAGAACTAAAAGGAATAAGAAATATTGAATCCCTAAGAAGGTGTTTATGAAGATCAAATTGGTATCCTAAAGGGCAAAAACCAAAAACTAAGCAATATTTTGCCACGAAATTGTAAGACGTCAGAAAATAGTGTAAAAGATGAAATTTGGGTGTGAGAACCCGGAGAACTAATATATTGCTTCTATATGTCTTTAGGAATCGGAAAGAGCATCCATTTCATGTATTATAATAGTTATTATGATTCACAATTAAAATGTAATAAGGGTTTAAAGTGGCAACCATATTTAATAATTTGTTTTAATTGCAAAAATTAGTAACTCGCTTGTTTTTTCAAAGAACAAAGATAGGTTGAAAACTGACAACAAAAAACATGAAAAAGATACAAAGATTTAAAAGAAAAGAACGAATTAAATTTTAAGGAGGAAAATAGGGACAACAATATTAAAATAAAGGACATTCTTTAGGGACCAAAGTTCTTTCTTTTTTTGTTATTTGTCACTTATGGAAACAAAAAACATTGAAAGGCCAAAAATATTAAAATTAAAATTCAAAATTGTGATATATCAAGCTTGATACCCAATTTTCAGCAACAATGATTTTGATACCAAATGATGCAAAACTTTTAGGCGCACAACATTGGATCCCAAGAACTAAAAGGAATAAGAAATATTGAATCCCTAAGAATTTGTTTATGAAGATCAAATTGGTGTCCTAAAGGGCAAAAACCAAAAACAAAGCAATATTTTGCCACGAAATTGTAAGACGTCAGAAAATAGTGTAAAAGATGAAATTTGGGTGTGAGAACCCGGAGAACTAATATATTGCTTCTATATGTTTTTAGGAATCGAAAAGAGCATCCATTTCATGTATTATAATAGTTATTATGATTCACAATTAAAATGTAATAAGGGTTTAAAGTTGCAATGATAATTAATAATTTATTTTAATTGCAAAAATTAGTAACTCGCTTGTTTTGTCAAAGACCAAGGATAGGTTGAAAACTAACAACAAAAAACATGAAAAAGATACAAAGATTTAAAAGAAAAGAACGAATTAAATTTTAAGGAGGAAAATAGGGACAACAATATTAAAATAAAGGACATTCTTTAGGGACGAAAGTTTTTTCATTTTTTGTTACATGTCACTTATGGAAACAAAAAACATTAAAATTAAAATTCAAAATTGCGATATATCAAGATTGATACCCAATTATCAGCAACAATGGTTTTGATACCAAATGATGCAAAACTTTTAGGCGCACAACATTGGAACCCAAGAACTAAAAGGAATAAGAAATATTGAATCCCTAAGAAGGTGTTTATGAAGATCAAATTGGTATCCTAAAGGGCAAAAACCAAAAACAAAGCAATATTTTGCCACGAAATTGTAAGACGTCAGAAAATAGTGTAAAAGATGAAATTTGGGTGTGAGAACCCGGAGAACTAATATATTGCTTCTATATGTTTTTAGGAATCGAAAAGAGCATCCATTTCATGTATTATAATAGTTATTGTGATTCACAATTAAAATGTAATAAGGGTTTAAAGTGGCAACCATATTTAATAATTTGTTTTAATTGCAAAAATTAGTAACTCGCTTGTTTTTTAAAAGACCATGGATAGGTTGAAAACTGAAAACAAAAAACATGAAAAAGATACAAAGAATTAAAAGAAAAGAACGAATTAAATTTTAAGGAGGAAAATAGTGACACCAATATTAAAATAAAGGACAAACTTTAGGGACCAAAGTTCTTTCGTTTTTTGTTATTTGTCACTTATGAGAACAAAAAACAGTGAAAGACAAAAACATTAATATATAAATTCAAAATGGTGATATATCAAGCTTGATACCCAATTTTCAGCAACCAAGGTTAGGATACCAAATGATGCAAGAATTTTAGGCGCACAACATTGGAACCCAAGAACTAAAAGGAATAAGAAATATTGAATCCCTAAGAAGGTGGTTATGAAGATCAAATTGGTATCCTAAATGGAAAGAACAAAAAACAAAGCAATATTTTGCGATGAAATTGTTCGACGTTATAAAATAGTATAAAAGATGGAATTTTGGTTCGAGAACACGGACAACTAATATATTGCTTCTGTTTGTTTTTAGGAATCGAAAAGAGCATCCATTTCATGTATTATAATAGTTATTATGATTCACAATTAAAATGTAATAAGGGTTTAAAGTGGCAACCATATTTAATAATTTGTTTTAATTGTAAAAATTAGTAACTCGCTTGTTTTTTCAAAGAACAAAGATAGGTTGAAAACTGACAACAAAAAACATGAAAAAGATACAAAGATTTAAAAGAAAAGAACGAATTAAATTTTAAGGAGGAAAATAGGGACAACAATATTAAAATAAAGGACATTCTTTAGGGACCAAAGTTCTTTCTTTTTTTGTTATTTGTCACTTATGGAAACAAAAAACATTGAAAGGCCAAAAATATTAAAATTAAAATTCAAAATTGTGATATATCAAGCTTGATACCCAATTTTCAGCAACAATGATTTTGATACCAAATGATGCAAAACTTTTAGGCGCACAACATTGGAACCCAAGAACTAAAAGGAATAAGAAATATTGAATCCCTAAGAAGGTGTTTATGAAGATCAAATTGGTGTCCTAAAGGGCAAAAACCAAAAACAAAGCAATATTTTGCCACGAAATTGTAAGACGTCAGAAAATAGTGTAAAAGATGAAATTTGGGTGTGAGAACTCGGAGAACTAATATATTGCTTCTATATGTTTTTAGGAATCGAAAAGAGCATCCATTTCATGTATTATAATAGTTATTATGATTCACAATTAAAATGTAATAAGGGTTTAAAGTTGCAATGATAATTAATAATTTATTTTAATTGCAAAAATTAGTAACTCGCTTGTTTTGTCAAAGACCAAGGATAGGTTGAAAACTGACAACAAAAAACATGAAAAAGATACAAAGATTTAAAAGAAAAGAACGAATTAAATTTTAAGGAGGAAAATAGGGACAACAATATTAAAATAAAGGACATTCTTTAGGGACGAAAGTTTTTTCATTTTTTGTTACATGTCACTTATGGAAACAAAAAACATTAAAATTAAAATTCAAAATTGTGATATATCAAGCTTGATACCCAATTATCAGCAACAATGGTTTTGATACCAAATGATGCAAAACTTTTAGGCGCACAACCTTGGAACCCAAGAACTAAAAGGAATAAGAAATATTGAATCCCTAAGAAGGTGTTTATGAAGATCAAATTGGTATCCTAAAGGGCAAAAACCAAAAACAAAGCAATATTTTGCCACGAAATTGTAAGACGTTAGAAAATAGTGTAAAAGATGAAATTTGGGTGTGAGAACCCGGAGAACTAATATATTGCTTCTATATGTTTTTAGGAATCGAAAAGAGCATCCATTTCATGTATTATAATAGTTATTGTGATTCACAATTAAAATGTAATAAGGGTTTAAAGTGGCAACCATATTTAATAATTTGTTTTAATTGCAAAAATTAGTAACTCGCTTGTTTTTTAAAAGACCATGGATAGGTTGAAAACTGAAAACAAAAAACATGAAAAAGATACAAAGAATTAAAAGAAAAGAACGAATTAAATTTTAAGGAGGAAAATAGTGACACCAATATTAAAATAAAGGACAAACTTTAGGGACCAAAGTTCTTTCGTTTTTTGTTATTTGTCACTTATGAGAACAAAAAACAGTGAAAGGACAAAAACATTAATATATAAATTCAAAATGGTGATATATCAAGCTTGATACCCAATTTTCAGCAACCAGGGTTAGGATACCAAATGATGCAAGAATTTTAGGCGCACAACATTGGAACCCAAGAACTAAAAGGAATAAGAAATATTGAATCCCTAAGAAGGTGGTTATGAAGATCAAATTGGTATCCTAAATGGAAAGAACAAAAAACAAAGCAATATTTTGAGATGAAATTGTTCGACGTTATAAAATAGTATAAAAGATGGAATTTTGGTTCGAGAACACGGACAACTAATATATTGCTTCTGTTTGTTTTTAGGAATCGAAAAGAGCATCCATTTCATGTATTATAATAGTTATTATGAGTCACAATTAAAATGTAATAATGGTTTAAAGTGGCAACCATATTTAATAATTTGTTTTAATTGCAAAAATTAGTAACTCGCATGTTTTTTCAAAGAACAAAGATAGGTTGAAAACTGACAACAAAAAACATCAAAAAGATACAAAGAATTAAAAGAAAAGAACGAATTAAATTTTAAGGAGGAAAATAGTGACAACAATATTAAAATAAAGGACAAACTTTAGGGACCAAAGTTCTTTCGTTTTTTGTTATTTGTCACTTATGAGAACAAAAAATAGTGAAAGGCCAAAAACATTAATATATAAATTCAAAATGGTGATATACAAGCTTGACACCCAATTTTCAGCAACCAGGGTTAGGATACCAAATGATGCAAGAATTTTAGGCGCACAACATTGGAACCCAAGAACTAAAAGGAATAAGAAATATTGAATCCCTAAGAAGGTGTTTATGAAGATCAAATTGGTATCCTAAAGGGCAAAAACCAAAAACTAAGCAATATTTTGCCACGAAATTGTAAGACGTCAGAAAATAGTGTAAAAGATGAAATTTGGGTGTGAGAACCCGGAGAACTAATATATTGCTTCTATATGTCTTTAGGAATCGAAAAGAGCATCCATTTCATGTATTATAATAGTTATTATGATTCACAATTAAAATGTAATAAGGGTTTAAAGTGGCAATGATAATTAATAATTTATTTTAATTGCAAAAATTAGTAACTCGCTTGTTTTGTCAAAGACCAAGGATAGGTTGAAAACTGAAAACAAAAACATGAAAAAGATACAAAGAATTAAAAGAAAAGAACGAATTAAATTTTAAGGAGGAAAATAGCGACAACAATATTAAAATAAAGGACAAACTTTAGGGACCAAAGTTCTTTCGTTTTTTGTTATTTGTCACTTATGAGAACAAAAAACAGTGAAAGGCCAAAAACATTAATATATAAATTCAAAATGGTGATATATCAAGCTTGACACCCAATTTTCAGCAACCAGGGTTAGGATACCAAATGATGCAAGAATTTTAGGCGCACAACATTGGAACCCAAGAACTAAAAGGAATAAGAAATATTGAATCCCTAAGAAGGTGTTTATGAAGATCAAATTGGTATCCTAAAGGGCAAAAACCAAAAACTAAGCAATATTTTGCCACGAAATTGTAGGACGTCAGAAAATAGTGTAAAAGATGAAATTTGGGTGTGAGAACCCGGAGAACTAATATATTGCTTCTATATGTCTTTAGGAATCGAAAAGAGCATCCATTTCATGTATTATAATAGTTATTATGATTCACAATTAAAATGTAATAAGGGTTTAAAGTGGCAACCATATTTAATAATTTGTTTTAATTGCAAAAATTAGTAACTCGCTTGTTTTTTCAAAGAACAAAGATAGGTTGAAAACTGACAACAAAAAACATGAAAAAGATACAAAGAATTAAAAGAAAAGAACGAATTAAATTTTAAGGAGGAAAATAGCGACAACAATATTAAAATAAAGGACAAACTTTAGGGACCAAAGTTCTTTCGTTTTTTGTTATTTGTCACTTATGAGAACAAAAAACAGTGAAAGGCCAAAAACATTAATATATAAATTCAAAATGGTGATATATCAAGCTTGACACCCAATTTTCAGCAACCAGGGTTAGTATACCAAATGATGCAAGAATTTTAGGCGCACAACATTGGAACCCAAGAACTAAAAGGAATAAGAAATATTGAATCCCTAAGAAGGTGTTTATGAAGATCAAATTGGTATCCTAAAGGGCAAAAACCAAAAACTAAGCAATATTTTGCACGAAATTGTAAGACGTTAGAAAATAGTGTAAAAGATGAAATTTGGGTGTGAGAACCCGGAGAACTAATATATTGCTTCTATATGTCTTTAGGAATCGAAAAGAGCATCCTTTTCATGTATTATAATAGTTATTATGATTCACAATTAAAATGTAATAAGGGTTTAAAGTGGCAACCATATTTAATAATTTGTTTTAATTGCAAAAATTAGTAACTCGCTTGTTTTTTCAAAGAACAAAGATAGGTTGAAAACTGACAACAAAAAACATGAAAAAGATACAAAGATTTAAAAGAAAAGAACGAATTAAATTTTAAGGAGGAAAATAGGGACAACAATATTAAAATAAAGGACATTCTTTAGGGACCAAAGTTCTTTCTTTTTTTGTTATTTGTCACTTATGGAAACAAAAAACATTGAAAGGCCAAAAATATTAAAATTAAAATTCAAAATTGTGATATATCAAGCTTGATACCCAATTTTCAGCAACAATGGTTTTGATACCAAATGATGCAAAACTTTTAGGCGCACAACATTGGAACCCAAGAACTAAAAGGAATAAGAAATATTGAATCCCTAAGAAGGTGTTTATGAAGATCAAATTGGTGTCCTAAAGGGCAAAAACCAAAAACAAAGCAATATTTTGCCACGAAATTGTAAGACGTCAGAAAATAGTGTAAAAGATTAAATTTGGGTGTGAGAACTCGGAGAACTAATATATTGCTTCTATATGTTTTTAGGAATCGAAAAGAGCATCCATTTCATGTATTATAATAGTTATTATGATTCACAATTAAAATGTAATAAGGGTTTAAAGTTGCAATGATAATTAATAATTTATTTTAATTGCAAAAATTAGTAACTCGCTTGTTTTGTCAAAGACCAAGGATAGGTTGAAAACTGACAACAAAAAACATGAAAAAGATACAAAGATTTAAAAGAAAAGAACGAATTAAATTTTAAGGAGGAAAATAGGGACAACAATATTAAAATAAAGGACATTCTTTAGGGACGAAAGTTTTTTCATTTTTTGTTACATGTCACTTATGGAAACAAAAAACATTAAAATTAAAATTCAAAATTGTGATATATCAAGCTTGATACCCAATTATCAGCAACAATGGTTTTGATACCAAATGATGCAAAACTTTTAGGCGCACAACATTGGAACCCAAGAACTAAAAGGAATAAGAAATATTGAATCCCTAAGAAGGTGTTTATGAAGATCAAATTGGTATCCTAAAGGGCAAAAACCAAAAACAAAGCAATATTTTGCCACGAAATTGTAAGACGTTAGAAAATAGTGTAAAAGATGAAATTTGGGTGTGAGAACCCGGAGAACTAATATATTGCTTCTATATGTTTTTAGGAATCGAAAAGAGCATCCATTTCATGTATTATAATAGTTATTGTGATTCACAATTAAAATGTAATAAGGGTTTAAAGTGGCAACCATATTTAATAATTTGTTTTAATTGCAAAAATTAGTAACTCGCTTGTTTTTTAAAAGACCATGGATAGGTTGAAAACTGAAAACAAAAAACATGAAAAAGATACAAAGAATTAAAAGAAAAGAACGAATTAAATTTTAAGGAGGAAAATAGTGACACCAATATTAAAATAAAGGACAAACTTTAGGGACCAAAGTTCTTTCGTTTTTTGTTATTTGTCACTTATGAGAACAAAAAACAGTGAAAGGACAAAAACATTAATATATAAATTCAAAATGGTGATATATCAAGCTTGATACCCAATTTTCAGCAACCAGGGTTAGGATACCAAATGATGCAAGAATTTTAGGCGCACAACATTGGAACCCAAGAACTAAAAGGAATAAGAAATATTGAATCCCTAAGAAGGTGGTTATGAAGATCAAATTGGTATCCTAAATGGAAAGAACAAAAAACAAAGCAATATTTTGCGATGAAATTGTTCGACGTTATAAAATAGTATAAAAGATGGAATTTTGGTTCGAGAACACGGACAACTAATATATTGCTTCTGTTTGTTTTTAGGAATCGAAAAGAGCATCCATTTCATGTATTATAATAGTTATTATGAGTCACAATTAAAATGTAATAATGGTTTAAAGTGGCAACCATATTTAATAATTTGTTTTAATTGCAAAAATTAGTAACTCGCATGTTTTTTCAAAGAACAAAGATAGGTTGAAAACTGACAACAAAAAACATCAAAAAGATACAAAGAATTAAAAGAAAAGAACGAATTAAATTTTAAGGAGGAAAATAGTGACAACAATATTAAAATAAAGGACAAACTTTAGGGACCAAAGTTCTTTCGTTTTTTGTTATTTGTCACTTATGAGAACAAAAAATAGTGAAAGGCCAAAAACATTAATATATAAATTCAAAATGGTGATATACAAGCTTGACACCCAATTTTCAGCAACCAGGGTTAGGATACCAAATGATGCAAGAATTTTAGGCGCACAACATTGGAACCCAAGAACTAAAAGGAATAAGAAATATTGAATCCCTAAGAAGGTGTTTATGAAGATCAAATTGGTATCCTAAAGGGCAAAAACCAAAAACTAAGCAATATTTTGCCACGAAATTGTAAGACGTCAGAAAATAGTGTAAAAGATGAAATTTGGGTGTGAGAACCCGGAGAACTAATATATTGCTTCTATATGTCTTTAGGAATCGAAAAGAGCATCCATTTCATGTATTATAATAGTTATTATGATTCACCATTAAAATGTAATAAGGGTTTAAAGTGGCAATGATAATTAATAATTTATTTTAATTGCAAAAATTAGTAACTCGCTTGTTTTGTCAAAGACCAAGGATAGGTTGAAAACTGAAAACAAAAACATGAAAAAGATACAAAGAATTAAAAGAAAAGAACGAATTAAATTTTAAGGAGGAAAATAGCGACAACAATATTAAAATAAAGGACAAACTTTAGGGACCAAAGTTCTTTCGTTTTTTGTTATTTGTCACTTATGAGAACAAAAAACAGTGAAAGGCCAAAAACATTAATATATAAATTCAAAATGGTGATATATCAAGCTTGACACCCAATTTTCAGCAACCAGGGTTAGTATACCAAATGATGCAAGAATTTGAGGCGCACAACATTGGAACCCAAGAACTAAAAGGAATAAGAAATATTGAATCCCTAAGAAGGTGTTTATGAAGATCAAATTGGTATCCTAAAGGGCAAAAACCAAAAACTAAGCAATATTTTGCACGAAATTGTAAGACGTCAGAAAATAGTGTAAAAGATGAAATTTGGGTGTGAGAACCCGGAGAACTAATATATTGCTTCTATATGTCTTTAGGAATCGAAAAGAGCATCCATTTCATGTATTATAATAGTTATTATGATTCACAATTAAAATGTAATAAGGGTTTAAAGTGGCAACCATATTTAATAATTTGTTTTAATTGCAAAAATTAGTAACTCGCTTGTTTTTTCAAAGAACAAAGATAGGTTGAAAACTGACAACAAAAAACATGAAAAAGATACAAAGAATTAAAAGAAAAGAACGAATTAAATTTTAAGGAGGAAAATAGCGACAACAATATTAAAATAAAGGACAAACTTTAGGGACCAAAGTTCTTTCGTTTTTTGTTATTTGTCACTTATGAGAACAAAAAACAGTGAAAGGCCAAAAACATTAATATATAAATTCAAAATGGTGATATATCAAGCTTGACACCCAATTTTCAGCAACCAGGGTTAGTATACCAAATGATGCAAGAATTTTAGGCGCACAACATTGGAACCCAAGAACTAAAAGGAATAAGAAATATTGAATCCCTAAGAAGGTGTTTATGAAGATCAAATTGGTATCCTAAAGGGCAAAAACCAAAAACTAAGCAATATTTTGCACGAAATTGTAAGACGTTAGAAAATAGTGTAAAAGATGAAATTTGGGTGTGAGAACCCGGAGAACTAATATATTGCTTCTATATGTCTTTAGGAATCGAAAAGAGCATCCATTTCATGTATTATAATAGTTATTATGATTCACAATTAAAATGTAATAAGGGTTTAAAGTGGCAACCATATTTAATAATTTGTTTTAATTGCAAAAATTAGTAACTCGCTTGTTTTTTCAAAGAACAAAGATAGGTTGAAAACTGACAACAAAAAACATGAAAAAGATACAAAGATTTAAAAGAAAAGAACGAATTAAATTTTAAGGAGGAAAATAGGGACAACAATATTAAAATAAAGGACATTCTTTAGGGACCAAAGTTCTTTCTTTTTTTGTTATTTGTCACTTATGGAAACAAAAAACATTGAAAGGCCAAAAATATTAAAATTAAAATTCAAAATTGTGATATATCAAGCTTGATACCCAATTTTCAGCAACAATGGTTTTGATACCAAATGATGCAAAACTTTTAGGCGCACAACATTGGAACCCAAGAACTAAAAGGAATAAGAAATATTGAATCCCTAAGAAGGTGTTTATGAAGATCAAATTGGTGTCCTAAAGGGCAAAAACCAAAAACAAAGCAATATTTTGCCACGAAATTGTAAGACGTCAGAAAATAGTGTAAAAGATGAAATTTGGGTGTGAGAACCCGGAGAACTAATATATTGCTTCTATATGTTTTTAGGAATCGAAAAGAGCATCCATTTCATGTATTATAATAGTTATTATGATTCACAATTAAAATGTAATAAGGGTTTAAAGTGGCAACCATATTTAATAATTTGTTTTAATTGCAAAAATTAGTAACTCGCATGTTTTTTCAAAGACCAAGGATAGGTTGAAAACTGAAAACAAAAAACATGAAAAAGATACAAAGAATTAAAAGAAAAGAACGAATTAAATTTTAAGGAGGAAAATAGTGACAACAATATTAAAATAAAGGACAAACTTTAGGGACCAAAGTTCTTTCGTTTTTTGTTATTTTTCACTTATGAGAACAAAAAACAGTGAAAGGCCAAAAACATTAATATATAAATTCAAAATGGTGATATATCAAGCTTGACACCCAATTTTCAGCAACCAGGGTTAGGATACCAAATGATGCAAGAATTTTAGGCGCACAACATTGGAACCCAAGAACTAAAAGGAATAAGAAATATTGAATCCCTAAGAAGGTGGTTATGAAGATCAAATTGGTATCCTAAATGGCAAGAACAAAAAACAAAGCAATATTTTGCGAAGAAATTGTTCGACGTTAGAAAATAGTATAAAAGATGGAATTTGGGTGTGAGAACCCGGAGAACTAATATATTGCTTCTATATGTCTTTAGGAATCGAAAAGAGCATCCATTTCATGGATTATAATAGTTATTATGATTCACAATTAAAATGTAATAAGGGTTTAAAGTGGCAACGATAATTAATAATTTATTTTAATTGCAAAAATTAGTAACTCGCTTGTTTTGTCAAAAACCAAGGATAGGTTGAAAACTGAAAACAAAAACATGAAAAAGATACAAAAAATTAAAAGAAAAGAACGAATTAAATTTTAAGGAGGAAAATAGCGACAACAATATTAAAATAAAGGACAAACTTTAGGGACCAAAGTTCTTTCGTTTTTTGTTATTTGTCACTTATGAGAACAAAAAACAGTGAAAGGCCAAAAACATTAATATATAAATTCAAAATGGTGATATATCAAGCTTGATACCCAATTTTCAGCAACCAGGGTTAGGATACCAAATGATGCAAGAATTTTAGGCGCACAACATTGGAACCCAAGAACTAAAAGGAATAAGAAATATTGAATCCCTAAGAAGGTGGTTATGAAGATCAAATTGGTATCCTAAATGGAAAGAACAAAAAACAAAGCAATATTTTGCGATGAAATTGTTCGACGTTAGAAAATAGTATAAAAGATGGAATTTCGGTTCGAGAACACGGACAACTAATATATTGCTTCTGTTTGTTTTTAAGAATCGAAAAGAGCATCCATTTCATGTATTATAATAGTTATTATGAGTCGCAATTAAAATGTAATAATGGTTTAAAGTGGCAACCATATTTAATAATTTGTTTTAATTGCAAAAATTAGTAACTCGCTTGTTTTTTCAAAGACCAAAGATAGGTTCAAAACTGACAACAAAAAACATGAAAAAGATACAAAGATTTAAAAGAAAAGAACGAATTAAATTTTAAGGAGGAAAATAGGGACAACAATATTAAAATAAAGGACATTCTTTAGGGACCAAAGTTCTTTCTTTTTTTGTTATTTGTCACTTATGGAAACAAAAAACATTGAAAGGCCAAAAATATTAAAATTAAAATTCAAAATTGTGATATATCAAGCTTGATACCCAATTTTCAGCAACAATGGTTTTGATACCAAATGATGCAAAACTTTTAGGCGCACAACATTGGAACCCAAGAACTAAAAGGAATAAGAAATATTGAATCCCTAAGAAGGTGTTTATGAAGATCAAATTGGTGTCCTAAAGGGCAAAAACCAAAAACAAAGCAATATTTTGCCACGAAATTGTAAGACGTCAGAAAATAGTGTAAAAGATGAAATTTGGGTGTGAGAACCCGGAGAACTAATATATTGCTTCTATATGTCTTTAGGAATCGAAAAGAGCATCCATTTCATGTATTATAATAGTTATTATGATTCACAATTAAAATGTAATAAGGGTTTAAAGTGGCAATGATAATTAATAATTTATTTTAATTGCAAAAATTAGTAACTCGCTTGTTTTGTCAAAGACCAAGGATAGGTTGAAAACTGAAAACAAAAACATGAAAAAGATACAAAGAATTAAAAGAAAAGAACGAATTAAATTTTAAGGAGGAAAATAGCGACAACAATATTAAAATAAAGGACAAACTTTAGGGACCAAAGTTCTTTCGTTTTTTGTTATTTGTCACTTATGAGAACAAAAAACAGTGAAAGGCCAAAAACATTAATATATAAATTCAAAATGGTGATATATCAAGCTTGACACCCAATTTTCAGCAACCAGGGTTAGTATACCAAATGATGCAAGAATTTGAGGCGCACAACATTGGAACCCAAGAACTAAAAGGAATAAGAAATATTGAATCCCTAAGAAGGTGTTTATGAAGATCAAATTGGTATCCTAAAGGGCAAAAACCAAAAACTAAGCAATATTTTGCCACGAAATTGTAAGACGTCAGAAAATAGTGTAAAAGATGAAATTTGGGTGTGAGAACCCGGAGAACTAATATATTGCTTCTATATGTTTTTAGGAATCGAAAAGAGCATCCATTTCATGTATTATAATAGTTATTATGATTCACAATTAAAATGTAATAAGGGTTTAAAGTGGCAACCATATTTAATAATTTGTTTTAATTGCAAAAATTAGTAACTCGCTTGTTTTTTCAAAGACCAAAGATAGGTTCAAAACTGACAACAAAAAACATGAAAAAGATACAAAGATTTAAAAGAAAAGAACGAATTAAATTTTAAGGAGGAAAATAGGGACAACAATATTAAAATAAAGGACAAACTTTAGGGACCAAAGTTCTTTCGTTTTTTGTTATTTGTCACTTATGAGAACAAAAAACAGTGAAAGGCCAAAAACATTAATATATAAATTCAAAATGGTGATATATCAAGCTTGACACCCAATTTTCAGCAACCAGGGTTAGTATACCAAATGATGCAAGAATTTTAGGCGCACAACATTGGAACCCAAGAACTAAAAGGAATAAGAAATATTGAATCCCTAAGAAGGTGTTTATGAAGATCAAATTGGTATCCTAAAGGGCAAAAACCAAAAACTAAGCAATATTTTGCACGAAATTGTAAGACGTTAGAAAATAGTGTAAAAGATGAAATTTGGGTGTGAGAACCCGGAGAACTAATATATTGCTTCTATATGTCTTTAGGAATCGAAAAGAGCATCCATTTCATGTATTATAATAGTTATTATGATTCACAATTAAAATGTAATAAGGGTTTAAAGTGGCAACCATATTTAATAATTTGTTTTAATTGCAAAAATTAGTAACTCGCTTGTTTTTTCAAAGAACAAAGATAGGTTGAAAACTGACAACAAAAAACATGAAAAAGATACAAAGATTTAAAAGAAAAGAACGAATTAAATTTTAAGGAGGAAAATAGGGACAACAATATTAAAATAAAGGACATTCTTTAGGGACCAAAGTTCTTTCTTTTTTTGTTATTTGTCACTTATGGAAACAAAAAACATTGAAAGGCCAAAAATATTAAAATTAAAATTCAAAATTGTGATATATCAAGCTTGATACCCAATTTTCAGCAACAATGGTTTTGATACCAAATGATGCAAAACTTTTAGGCGCACAACATTGGAACCCAAGAACTAAAAGGAATAAGAAATATTGAATCCCTAAGAAGGTGTTTATGAAGATCAAATTGGTGTCCTAAAGGGCAAAAACCAAAAACAAAGCAATATTTTGCCACGAAATTGTAAGACGTCAGAAAATAGTGTAAAAGATGAAATTTGGGTGTGAGAACCCGGAGAACTAATATATTGCTTCTATATGTTTTTAGGAATCGAAAAGAGCATCCATTTCATGTATTATAATAGTTATTATGATTCACAATTAAAATGTAATAAGGGTTTAAAGTGGCAACCATATTTAATAATTTGTTTTAATTGCAAAAATTAGTAACTCGCATGTTTTTTCAAAGACCAAGGATAGGTTGAAAACTGAAAACAAAAAACATGAAAAAGATACAAAGAATTAAAAGAAAAGAACGAATTAAATTTTAAGGAGGAAAATAGTGACAACAATATTAAAATAAAGGACAAACTTTAGGGACCAAAGTTCTTTCGTTTTTTGTTATTTTTCACTTATGAGAACAAAAAACAGTGAAAGGCCAAAAACATTAATATATAAATTCAAAATGGTGATATATCAAGCTTGACACCCAATTTTCAGCAACCAGGGTTAGGATACCAAATGATGCAAGAATTTTAGGCGCACAACATTGGAACCCAAGAACTAAAAGGAATAAGAAATATTGAATCACTAAGAAGGTGGTTATGAAGATCAAATTGGTATCCTAAATGGCAAGAACAAAAAACAAAGCAATATTTTGCGATGAAATTGTTCGACGTTAGAAAATAGTATAAAAGATGGAATTTGGGTGTGAGAACCCGGAGAACTAATATATTGCTTCTATATGTCTTTAGGAATCGAAAAGAGCATCCATTTCATGGATTATAATAGTTATTATGATTCACAATTAAAATGTAATAAGGGTTTAAAGTGGCAACGATAATTAATAATTTATTTTAATTGCAAAAATTAGTAACTCGCTTGTTTTGTCAAAAACCAAGGATAGGTTGAAAACTGAAAACAAAAACATGAAAAAGATACAAAAAATTAAAAGAAAAGAACGAATTAAATTTTAAGGAGGAAAATAGCGACAACAATATTAAAATAAAGGACAAACTTTAGGGACCAAAGTTCTTTCGTTTTTTGTTATTTGTCACTTATGAGAACAAAAAACAGTGAAAGGCCAAAAACATTAATATATAAATTCAAAATGGTGATATATCAAGCTTGATACCCAATTTTCAGCAACCAGGGTTAGGATACCAAATGATGCAAGAATTTTAGGCGCACAACATTGGAACCCAAGAACTAAAAGGAATAAGAAATATTGAATCCCTAAGAAGGTGTTTATGAAGATCAAATTGGTATCCTAAAGGGCAAAAACCAAAAACTAAGCAATATTTTGCCACGAAATTGTAAGACGTCAGAAAATAGTGTAAAAGATGAAATTTGGGTGTGAGAACCCGGAGAACTAATATATTGCTTCTATATGTCTTTAGGAATCGAAAAGAGCATCCATTTCATGTATTATAATAGTTATTATGATTCACAATTAAAATGTAATAAGGGTTTAAAGTGGCAACCATATTTAATAATTTGTTTTAATTGCAAAAATTAGTAACTCGCTTGTTTTTTCAAAGAACAAAGATAGGTTGAAAACTGACAACAAAAAACATGAAAAAGATACAAAGATTTAAAAGAAAAGAACGAATTAAATTTTAAGGAGGAAAATAGGGACAACAATATTAAAATAAAGGACATTCTTTAGGGACCAAAGTTCTTTCTTTTTTTGTTATTTGTCACTTATGGAAACAAAAAACATTGAAAGGCCAAAAACATTAAAATTAAAATTCAAAATTGTGATATATCAAGCTTGATACCCAATTTTCAGCAACAATGGTTTTGATACCAAATGATGCAAAACTTTTAGGCGCACAACATTGGAACCCAAGAACTAAAAGGAATAAGAAATATTGAATCCCTAAGAAGGTGTTTATGAAGATCAAATTGGTGTCCTAAAGGGCAAAAACCAAAAACAAAGCAATATTTTGCCACGAAATTGTAAGACGTCAGAAAATAGTGTAAAAGATGAAATTTGGGTGTGAGAACCCGGAGAACTAATATATTGCTTCTATATGTTTTTAGGAATCGAAAAGAGCATCCATTTCATGTATTATAATAGTTATTATGATTCACAATTAAAATGTAATAAGGGTTTAAAGTGGCAACCATATTTAATAATTTGTTTTAATTGCAAAAATTAGTAACTCGCATGTTTTTTCAAAGACCAAGGATAGGTTGAAAACTGAAAACAAAAAACATGAAAAAGATACAAAGAATTAAAAGAAAAGAACGAATTAAATTTTAAGGAGGAAAATAGTGACAACAATATTAAAATAAAGGACAAACTTTAGGGACCAAAGTTCTTTCGTTTTTTGTTATTTGTCACTTATGAGAACAAAAAACAGTGAAAGGCCAAAAACATTAATATATAACTTCAAAATGGTGATATATCAAGCTTGACACCCAATTTTCAGCAACCAGGGTTAGGATACCAAATGATGCAAGAATTTTAGGCGCACAACATTGGAACCCAAGAACTAAAAGGAATAAGAAATATTGAATCCCTAAGAAGGTGGTTATGAAGATCAAATTGGTATCCTAAATGGAAAGAACAAAAAACAAAGCAATATTTTGCGATGAAATTGTTCGACGTTAGAAAATAGTATAAAAGATGGAATTTCGGTTCGAGAACACGGACAACTAATATATTGCTTCTGTTTGTTTTTAAGAATCGAAAAGAGCATCCATTTCATGTATTATAATAGTTATTATGAGTCGCAATTAAAATGTAATAATGGTTTAAAGTGGCAACCATATTTAATAATTTGTTTTAATTGCAAAAATTAGTAACTCGCTTGTTTTTTCAAAGACCAAAGATAGGTTCAAAACTGACAACAAAAAACATGAAAAAGATACAAAGATTTAAAAGAAAAGAACGAATTAAATTTTAAGGAGGAAAATAGGGACAACAATATTAAAATAAAGGACATTCTTTAGGGACCAAAGTTCTTTCTTTTTTTGTTATTTGTCACTTATGGAAACAAAAAACATTGAAAGGCCAAAAATATTAAAATTATAATTCAAAATTGTGATATATCAAGCTTGATACCCAATTTTCAGCAACAATGGTTTTGATACCAAATGATGCAAAACTTTTAGGCGCATAACATTGGAACCCAAGAACTAAAAGGAATAAGAAATATTGAATCCCTAAGAAGGTGTTTATGAAGATCAAATTGGTGTCCTAAAGGGCAAAAACCAAAAACAAAGCAATATTTTGCCACGAAATTGTAAGACGTCAGAAAATAGTGTAAAAGATGAAATTTGGGTGTGAGAACCCGGAGAACTAATATATTGCTTCTATATGTCTTTAGGAATCGAAAAGAGCATCCATTTCATGTATTATAATAGTTATTATGATTCACAATTAAAATGTAATAAGGGTTTAAAGTGGCAATGATAATTAATAATTTATTTTAATTGCAAAAATTAGTAACTCGCTTGTTTTGTCAAAGACCAAGGATAGGTTGAAAACTGAAAACAAAAACATGAAAAAGATACAAAGAATTAAAAGAAAAGAACGAATTAAATTTTAAGGAGGAAAATAGCGACAACAATATTAAAATAAAGGACAAACTTTAGGGACCAAAGTTCTTTCGTTTTTTGTTATTTGTCACTTATGAGAACAAAAAACAGTGAAAGGCCAAAAACATTAATATATAAATTCAAAATGGTGATATATCAAGCTTGACACCCAATTTTCAGCAACTAGGGTTAGTATACCAAATGATGCAAGAATTTGAGGCGCACAACATTGGAACCCAAGAACTAAAAGGAATAAGAAATATTGAATCCCTAAGAAGGTGTTTATGAAGATCAAATTGGTATCCTAAAGGGCAAAAACCAAAAACTAAGCAATATTTTGCACGAAATTGTAAGACGTCAGAAAATAGTGTAAAAGATGAAATTTGGGTGTGAGAACCCGGAGAACTAATATATTGCTTCTATATGTCTTTAGGAATCGAAAAGAGCATCCATTTCATGTATTATAATAGTTATTATGATTCACAATTAAAATGTAATAAGGGTTTAAAGTGGCAACCATATTTAATAATTTGTTTTAATTGCAAAAATTAGTAACTCGCTTGTTTTTTCAAAGAACAAAGATAGGTTGAAAACTGACAACAAAAAACATGAAAAAGATACAAAGATTTAAAAGAAAAGAACGAATTAAATTTTAAGGAGGAAAATAGGGACAACAATATTAAAATAAAGGACATTCTTTAGGGACCAAAGTTCTTTCTTTTTTTGTTATTTGTCACTTATGGAAACAAAAAACATTGAAAGGCCAAAAATATTAAAATTAAAATTCAAAATTGTGATATATAAGGCTTGATACCCAATTTTCAGCAACAATGGTTTTGATACCAAATGATGCAAAACTTTTAGGCGCACAACATTGGAACCCAAGAACTAAAAGGAATAAGAAATATTGAATCCCTAAGAAGGTGTTTATGAAGATCAAATTGGTGTCCTAAAGGGCAAAAACCAAAAACAAAGCAATATTTTGCCACGAAATTGTAAGACGTCAGAAAATAGTGTAAAAGATGAAATTTGGGTGTGAGAACCCGGAGAACTAATATATTGCTTCTATATGTTTTTAGGAATCGAAAAGAGCATCCATTTCATGTATTATAATAGTTATTATGATTCACAATTAAAATGTAATAAGGGTTTAAAGTGGCAACCATATTTAATAATTTGTTTTAATTGCAAAAATTAGTAACTCGCATGTTTTTTCAAAGACCAAGGATAGGTTGAAAACTGAAAACAAAAAACATGAAAAAGATACAAAGAATTAAAAGAAAAGAACGAATTAAATTTTAAGGAGGAAAATAGTGACAACAATATTAAAATAAAGGACAAACTTTAGGGACCAAAGTTCTTTCGTTTTTTGTTATTTTTCACTTATGAGAACAAAAAACAGTGAAAGGCCAAAAACATTAATATATAAATTCAAAATGGTGATATATCAAGCTTGACACCCAATTTTCAGCAACCAGGGTTAGGATACCAAATGATGCAAGAATTTTAGGCGCACAACATTGGAACCCAAGAACTAAAAGGAATAAGAAATATTGAATCCCTAAGAAGGTGGTTATGAAGATCAAATTGGTATCCTAAATGGCAAGAACAAAAAACAAAGCAATATTTTGCGATGAAATTGTTCGACGTTAGAAAATAGTATAAAAGATGGAATTTGGGTGTGAGAACCCGGAGAACTAATATATTGCTTCTATATGTCTTTAGGAATCGAAAAGAGCATCCATTTCATGGATTATAATAGTTATTATGATTCACAATTAAAATGTAATAAGGGTTTAAAGTGGCAACGATAATTAATAATTTATTTTAATTGCAAAAATTAGTAACTCGCTTGTTTTGTCAAAAACCAAGGATAGGTTGAAAACTGAAAACAAAAACATGAAAAAGATACAAAAAATTAAAAGAAAAGAACGAATTAAATTTTAAGGAGGAAAATAGCGACAACAATATTAAAATAAAGGACAAACTTTAGGGACCAAAGTTCTTTCGTTTTTTGTTATTTGTCACTTATGAGAACAAAAAACAGTGAAAGGCCAAAAACATTAATATATAAATTCAAAATGGTGATATATCAAGCTTGATACCCAATTTTCAGCAACCAGGGTTAGGATACCAAATGATGCAAGAATTTTAGGCGCACAACATTGGAACCCAAGAACTAAAAGGAATAAGAAATATTGAATCCCTAAGAAGGTGTTTATGAAGATCAAATTGGTATCCTAAAGGGCAAAAACCAAAAACTAAGCAATATTTTGCCACGAAATTGTAAGACGTCAGAAAATAGTGTAAAAGATGAAATTTGGGTGTGAGAACCCGGAGAACTAATATATTGCTTCTATATGTCTTTAGGAATCGAAAAGAGCATCCATTTCATGTATTATAATAGTTATTATGATTCACAATTAAAATGTAATAAGGGTTTAAAGTGGCAACCATATTTAATAATTTGTTTTAATTGCAAAAATTAGTAACTCGCTTGTTTTTTCAAAGAACAAAGATAGGTTGAAAACTGACAACAAAAAACATGAAAAAGATACAAAGATTTAAAAGAAAAGAACGAATTAAATTTTAAGGAGGAAAATAGGGACAACAATATTAAAATAAAGGACATTCTTTAGGGACCAAAGTTCTTTCTTTTTTTGTTATTTGTCACTTATGGAAACAAAAAACATTGAAAGGCCAAAAACATTAAAATTAAAATTCAAAATTGTGATATATCAAGCTTGATACCCAATTTTCAGCAACAATGGTTTTGATACCAAATGATGCAAAACTTTTAGGCGCACAACATTGGAACCCAAGAACTAAAAGGAATAAGAAATATTGAATCCCTAAGAAGGTGTTTATGAAGATCAAATTGGTATCCTAAAGGGCAAAAACCAAAAACAAAGCAATATTTTCCAACGAAATTGTAAGACGTCAGAAAATAGTGTAAAAGATGAAATTTGGGTGTGAGAACCCGGAGAACTAATATATTGCTTCTATATGTTTTTAGGAATCGAAAAGAGCATCCATTTCATGTATTATAATAGTTATTATGATTCACAATTAAAATGTAATAAGGGTTTAAAGTGGCAACCATATTTAATTATTTGTTTTAATTGCAAAAATTAGTAACTCGCATGTTTTTTCAAAGACCAAGGATAGGTTGAAAACTGAAAACAAAAAACATGAAAAAGATACAAAGAATTAAAAGAAAAGAACGAATTAAATTTTAAGGAGGAAAATAGTGACAACAATATTAAAATAAAGGACAAACTTTAGGGACCAAAGTTCTTTCGTTTTTTGTTATTTGTCACTTATGAGAACAAAAAACAGTGAAAGGCCAAAAACATTAATATATAACTTCAAAATGGTGATATATCAAGCTTGACACCCAATTTTCAGCAACCAGGGTTAGGATACCAAATGATGCAAGAATTTTAGGCGCACAACATTGGAACCCAAGAACTAAAAGGAATAAGAAATATTGAATCCCTAAGAAGGTGGTTATGAAGATCAAATTGGTATCCTAAATGGAAAGAACAAAAAACAAAGCAATATTTTGCGATGAAATTGTTCGACGTTAGAAAATAGTATAAAAGATGGAATTTCGGTTCGAGAACACGGACAACTAATATATTGCTTCTGTTTGTTTTTAAGAATCGAAAAGAGCATCCATTTCATGTATTATAATAGTTATTATGAGTCGCAATTAAAATGTAATAATGGTTTAAAGTGGCAACCATATTTAATAATTTGTTTTAATTGCAAAAATTAGTAACTCGCTTGTTTTTTCAAAGACCAAAGATAGGTTCAAAACTGACAACAAAAAACATGAAAAAGATACAAAGATTTAAAAGAAAAGAACGAATTAAATTTTAAGGAGGAAAATAGGGACAACAATATTAAAATAAAGGACATTCTTTAGGGACCAAAGTTCTTTCTTTTTTTGTTATTTGTCACTTATGGAAACAAAAAACATTGAAAGGCCAAAAATATTAAAATTATAATTCAAAATTGTGATATATCAAGCTTGATACCCAATTTTCAGCAACAATGGTTTTGATACCAAATGATGCAAAACTTTTAGGCGCACAACATTGGAACCCAAGAACTAAAAGGAATAAGAAATATTGAATCCCTAAGAAGGTGTTTATGAAGATCAAATTGGTGTCCTAAAGGGCAAAAACCAAAAACAAAGCAATATTTTGCCACGAAATTGTAAGACGTCAGAAAATAGTGTAAAAGATGAAATTTGGGTGTGAGAACACGGAGAACTAATATATTGCTTCTATATGTCTTTAGGAATCGAAAAGAGCATCCATTTCATGTATTATAATAGTTATTATGATTCACAATTAAAATGTAATAAGGGTTTAAAGTGGCAATGATAATTAATAATTTATTTTAATTGCAAAAATTAGTAACTCGCTTGTTTTGTCAAAGACCAAGGATAGGTTGAAAACTGAAAACAAAAACATGAAAAAGATACAAAGAATTAAAAGAAAAGAACGAATTAAATTTTAAGGAGGAAAATAGCGACAACAATATTAAAATAAAGGACAAACTTTAGGGACCAAAGTTCTTTCGTTTTTTGTTATTTGTCACTTATGAGAACAAAAAACAGTGAAAGGCCAAAAACATTAATATATAAATTCAAAATGGTGATATATCAAGCTTGACACCCAATTTTCAGCAACCAGGGTTAGTATACCAAATGATGCAAGAATTTGAGGCGCACAACATTGGAACCCAAGAACTAAAAGGAATAAGAAATATTGAATCCCTAAGAAGGTGTTTATGAAGATCAAATTGGTATCCTAAAGGGCAAAAACCAAAAACTAAGCAATATTTTGCACGAAATTGTAAGACGTCAGAAAATAGTGTAAAAGATGAAATTTGGGTGTGAGAACCCGGAGAACTAATATATTGCTTCTATATGTCTTTAGGAATCGAAAAGAGCATCCATTTCATGTATTATAATAGTTATTATGATTCACAATTAAAATGTAATAAGGGTTTAAAGTGGCAACCATATTTAATAATTTGTTTTAATTGCAAAAATTAGTAACTCGCTTGTTTTTTCAAAGAACAAAGATAGGTTGAAAACTGACAACAAAAAACATGAAAAAGATACAAAGAATTAAAAGAAAAGAACGAATTAAATTTTAAGGAGGAAAATAGCGACAACAATATTAAAATAAAGGACAAACTTTAGGGACCAAAGTTCTTTCGTTTTTTGTTATTTGTCACTTATGAGAACAAAAAACAGTGAAAGGCCAAAAACATTAATATATAAATTCAAAATGGTGATATATCAAGCTTGACACCCAATTTTCAGCAACCAGGGTTAGTATACCAAATGATGCAAGAATTTTAGGCGCACAACATTGGAACCCAAGAACTAAAAGGAATAAGAAATATTGAATCCCTAAGAAGGTGTTTATGAAGATCAAATTGGTATCCTAAAGGGCAAAAACCAAAAACTAAGCAATATTTTGCACGAAATTGTAAGACGTTAGAAAATAGTGTAAAAGATGAAATTTGGGTGTGAGAACCCGGAGAACTAATATATTGCTTCTATATGTCTTTAGGAATCGAAAAGAGCATCCATTTCATGTATTATAATAGTTATTATGATTCACAATTAAAATGTAATAAGGGTTTAAAGTGGCAACCATATTTAATAATTTGTTTTAATTGCAAAAATTAGTAACTCGCTTGTTTTTTCAAAGAACAAAGATAGGTTGAAAACTGAAAACAAAAAACATGAAAAAGATACAAAGAATTAAAAGAAAAGAACGAATTAAATTTTAAGGAGGAAAATAGTGACAACAATATTAAAATAAAGGACATTCTTTAGGGACCAAAGTTCTTTCGTTTTTTGTTATTTGTCACTTATGAGAACAAAAAACAGTGAAAGGCCAAAAACATTAATATATAACTTCAAAATGGTGATATATCAAGCTTGACACCCAATTTTCAGCAACCAGGGTTAGGATACCAAATGATGCAAGAATTTTAGGCGCACAACATTGGAACCCAAGAACTAAAAGGAATAAGAAATATTGAATCCCTAAGAAGGTGGTTATGAAGATCAAATTGGTATCCTAAATGGAAAGAACAAAAAACAAAGCAATATTTTGCGATGAAATTGTTCGACGTTAGAAAATAGTATAAAAGATGGAATTTCGGTTCGAGAACACGGACAACTAATATATTGCTTCTGTTTGTTTTTAAGAATCGAAAAGAGCATCCATTTCATGTATTATAATAGTTATTATGAGTCGCAATTAAAATGTAATAATGGTTTAAAGTGGCAACCATATTTAATAATTTGTTTTAATTGCAAAAATTAGTAACTCGCTTGTTTTTTCAAAGACCAAAGATAGGTTCAAAACTGACAACAAAAAACATGAAAAAGATACAAAGATTTAAAAGAAAAGAACGAATTAAATTTTAAGGAGGAAAATAGGGACAACAATATTAAAATAAAGGACATTCTTTAGGGACCAAAGTTCTTTCTTTTTTTGTTATTTGTCACTTATGGAAACAAAAAACATTGAAAGGCCAAAAATATTAAAATTATAATTCAAAATTGTGATATATCAAGCTTGATACCCAATTTTCAGCAACAATGGTTTTGATACCAAATGATGCAAAACTTTTAGGCGCACAACATTGGAACCCAAGAACTAAAAGGAATAAGAAATATTGAATCCCTAAGAAGGTGTTTATGAAGATCAAATTGGTGTCCTAAAGGGCAAAAACCAAAAACAAAGCAATATTTTGCCACGAAATTGTAAGACGTCAGAAAATAGTGTAAAAGATGAAATTTGGGTGTGAGAACACGGAGAACTAATATATTGCTTCTATATGTCTTTAGGAATCGAAAAGAGCATCCATTTCATGTATTATAATAGTTATTATGATTCACAATTAAAATGTAATAAGGGTTTAAAGTGGCAATGATAATTAATAATTTATTTTAATTGCAAAAATTAGTAACTCGCTTGTTTTGTCAAAGACCAAGGATAGGTTGAAAACTGAAAACAAAAACATGAAAAAGATACAAAGAATTAAAAGAAAAGAACGAATTAAATTTTAAGGAGGAAAATAGCGACAACAATATTAAAATAAAGGACAAACTTTAGGGACCAAAGTTCTTTCGTTTTTTGTTATTTGTCACTTATGAGAACAAAAAACAGTGAAAGGCCAAAAACATTAATATATAAATTCAAAATGGTGATATATCAAGCTTGACACCCAATTTTCAGCAACCAGGGTTAGTATACCAAATGATGCAAGAATTTGAGGCGCACAACATTGGAACCCAAGAACTAAAAGGAATAAGAAATATTGAATCCCTAAGAAGGTGTTTATGAAGATCAAATTGGTATCCTAAAGGGCAAAAACCAAAAACTAAGCAATATTTTGCACGAAATTGTAAGACGTCAGAAAATAGTGTAAAAGATGAAATTTGGGTGTGAGAACCCGGAGAACTAATATATTGCTTCTATATGTCTTTAGGAATCGAAAAGAGCATCCATTTCATGTATTATAATAGTTATTATGATTCACAATTAAAATGTAATAAGGGTTTAAAGTGGCAACCATATTTAATAATTTGTTTTAATTGCAAAAATTAGTAACTCGCTTGTTTTTTCAAAGAACAAAGATAGGTTGAAAACTGACAACAAAAAACATGAAAAAGATACAAAGAATTAAAAGAAAAGAACGAATTAAATTTTAAGGAGGAAAATAGCGACAACAATATTAAAATAAAGGACAAACTTTAGGGACCAAAGTTCTTTCGTTTTTTGTTATTTGTCACTTATGAGAACAAAAAACAGTGAAAGGCCAAAAACATTAATATATAAATTCAAAATGGTGATATATCAAGCTTGACACCCAATTTTCAGCAACCAGGGTTAGTATACCAAATGATGCAAGAATTTTAGGCGCACAACATTGGAACCCAAGAACTAAAAGGAATAAGAAATATTGAATCCCTAAGAAGGTGTTTATGAAGATCAAATTGGTATCCTAAAGGGCAAAAACCAAAAACTAAGCAATATTTTGCACGAAATTGTAAGACGTTAGAAAATAGTGTAAAAGATGAAATTTGGGTGTGAGAACCCGGAGAACTAATATATTGCTTCTATATGTCTTTAGGAATCGAAAAGAGCATCCATTTCATGTATTATAATAGTTATTATGATTCACAATTAAAATGTAATAAGGGTTTAAAGTGGCAACCATATTTAATAATTTGTTTTAATTGCAAAAATTAGTAACTCGCTTGTTTTTTCAAAGAACAAAGATAGGTTGAAAACTGACAACAAAAAACATGAAAAAGATACAAAGATTTAAAAGAAAAGAACGAATTAAATTTTAAGGAGGAAAATAGGGACAACAATATTAAAATAAAGGACATTCTTTAGGGACCAAAGTTCTTTCTTTTTTTGTTATTTGTCACTTATGGAAACAAAAAACATTGAAAGGCCAAAAATATTAAAATTAAAATTCAAAATTGTGATATATCAAGCTTGATACCCAATTTTCAGCAACAATGGTTTTGATACCAAATGATGCAAAACTTTTAGGCGCACAACATTGGAACCCAAGAACTAAAAGGAATAAGAAATATTGAATCCCTAAGAAGGTGTTTATGAAGATCAAATTGGTGTCCTAAAGGGCAAAAACCAAAAACAAAGCAATATTTTGCCACGAAATTGTAAGACGTCAGAAAATAGTGTAAAAGATGAAATTTGGGTGTGAGAACCCGGAGAACTAATATATTGCTTCTATATGTTTTTAGGAATCGAAAAGAGCATCCATTTCATGTATTATAATAGTTATTATGATTCACAATTAAAATGTAATAAGGGTTTAAAGTGGCAACCATATTTAATAATTTGTTTTAATTGCAAAAATTAGTAACTCGCATGTTTTTTCAAAGACCAAGGATAGGTTGAAAACTGAAAACAAAAAACATGAAAAAGATACAAAGAATTAAAAGAAAAGAACGAATTAAATTTTAAGGAGGAAAATAGTGACAACAATATTAAAATAAAGGACAAACTTTAGGGACCAAAGTTCTTTCGTTTTTTGTTATTTTTCACTTATGAGAACAAAAAACAGTGAAAGGCCAAAAACATTAATATATAAATTCAAAATGGTGATATATCAAGCTTGACACCCAATTTTCAGTAACCAGGGTTAGGATACCAAATGATGCAAGAATTTTAGGCGCACAACATTGGAACCCAAGAACTAAAAGGAATAAGAAATATTGAATCCCTAAGAAGGTGGTTATGAAGATCAAATTGGTATCCTAAATGGCAAGAACAAAAAACAAAGCAATATTTTGCGATGAAATTGTTCGACGTTAGAAAATAGTATAAAAGATGGAATTTGGGTGTGAGAACCCGGAGAACTAATATATTGCTTCTATATGTCTTTAGGAATCGAAAAGAGCATCCATTTCATGGATTATAATAGTTATTATGATTCACAATTAAAATGTAATAAGGGTTTAAAGTGGCAACGATAATTAATAATTTATTTTAATTGCAAAAATTAGTAACTCGCTTGTTTTGTCAAAAACCAAGGATAGGTTGAAAACTGAAAACAAAAACATGAAAAAGATACAAAAAATTAAAAGAAAAGAACGAATTAAATTTTAAGGAGGAAAATAGCGACAACAATATTAAAATAAAGGACAAACTTTAGGGACCAAAGTTCTTTCGTTTTTTGTTATTTGTCACTTATGAGAACAAAAAACAGTGAAAGGCCAAAAACATTAATATATAAATTCAAAATGGTGATATATCAAGCTTGATACCCAATTTTCAGCAACCAGGGTTAGGATACCAAATGATGCAAGAATTTTAGGCGCACAACATTGGAACCCAAGAACTAAAAGGAATAAGAAATATTGAATCCCTAAGAAGGTGTTTATGAAGATCAAATTGGTATCCTAAAGGGCAAAAACCAAAAACTAAGCAATATTTTGCCACGAAATTGTAAGACGTCAGAAAATAGTGTAAAAGATGAAATTTGGGTGTGAGAACCCGGAGAACTAATATATTGCTTCTATATGTCTTTAGGAATCGAAAAGAGCATCCATTTCATGTATTATAATAGTTATTATGATTCACAATTAAAATGTAATAAGGGTTTAAAGTGGCAACCATATTTAATAATTTGTTTTAATTGCAAAAATTAGTAACTCGCTTGTTTTTTCAAAGAACAAAGATAGGTTGAAAACTGACAACAAAAAACATGAAAAAGATACAAAGATTTAAAAGAAAAGAACGAATTAAATTTTAAGGAGGAAAATAGGGACAACAATATTAAAATAAAGGACATTCTTTAGGGACCAAAGTTCTTTCTTTTTTTGTTATTTGTCACTTATGGAAACAAAAAACATTGAAAGGCCAAAAACATTAAAATTAAAATTCAAAATTGTGATATATCAAGCTTGATACCCAATTTTCAGCAACAATGGTTTTGATACCAAATGATGCAAAACTTTTAGGCGCACAACATTGGAACCCAAGAACTAAAAGGAATAAGAAATATTGAATCCCTAAGAAGGTGTTTATGAAGATCAAATTGGTATCCTAAAGGGCAAAAACCAAAAACAAAGCAATATTTTCCAACGAAATTGTAAGACGTCAGAAAATAGTGTAAAAGATGAAATTTGGGTGTGAGAACCAGGAGAACTAATATATTGCTTCTATATGTTTTTAGGAATCGAAAAGAGCATCCATTTCATGTATTATAATAGTTATTATGATTCACAATTAAAATGTAATAAGGGTTTAAAGTGGCAACCGTATTTAATTATTTGTTTTAATTGCAAAAATTAGTAACTCGCATGTTTTTTCAAAGACCAAGGATAGGTTGAAAACTGAAAACAAAAAACATGAAAAAGATACAAAGAATTAAAAGAAAAGAACGAATTAAATTTTAAGGAGGAAAATAATGACAACAATATTAAAATAAAGGACAAACTTTAGGGACCAAAGTTCTTTCGTTTTTTGTTATTTGTCACTTATGAGAACAAAAAACAGTGAAAGGCCAAAAACATTAATATATAACTTCAAAATGGTGATATATCAAGCTTGACACCCAATTTTCAGCAACCAGGGTTTTGATACCAAATGATGCAAGAATTTTAGGCGCACAACATTGGAACCCAAGAACTAAAAGGAATAAGAAATATTGAATCCCTAAGAAGGTGGTTATGAAGATCAAATTGGTATCCTAAAGGGCAAGAACCAAAAACAAAGCAATATTTTGCCACGAAATTGTAAGACGTTAGAAAATAGGGTAAAAGATGAAATTTGGGTTCGAGAACACGGAGAACTAATATATTGCTTCTATATGTTTTTAGGAATCGAAAAGAGCATCCATTTCATGTATTATAATAGTTATTATGATTCACAATTAAAATGTAATAAGGGTTTAAAGTGGCAACCATATTTAATAATTTGTTTTAATTGCAAAAATTTGTAACTCGCATGTTTTTTCAAAGACCAAGGATAGGTTGAAAACTGAAAACAAAAAACATGAAAAAGATACAAAGAATTAACAGAAAAGAACGAATTAAATTTTAAGGAGGAAAATAGTGACAACAATATTAAAATAAAGGACAAACTTTAGGGACCAAAGTTCTTTCGTTTTTTGTTATTTGTCACTTACGAGAACAAAAAACAGTGAAAGGCCAAAAACATTAATATATAAATTCAAAATGGTGATATATCAAGCTTGACACCCAATTTTCAGCAACCAGGGTTAGGATACCAAATGATGCAAGAATTTTAAGCGCACAACATTGGAACCCAAGAACTAAAAGGAATAACAAATCTTGAATCCCTAAGAAGGTGGTTATGAAGATAAATTGGTATCCTAAATGGCAAGAACAAAAAACAAAGCAATATTTTGCGATGAAATTGTTCGACGTTAGAAAATAGTATAAAAGATGGAATTTCGGTTCGAGAACACGGACAACTAATATATTGCTTCTGTTTGTTTTTAAGAATCGAAAAGAGCATCCATTTCATGTATTATAATAGTTATTATGAGTCACAATTAAAATGTAATAATGGTTTAAAGTGGCAACCATATTTAATAATTTGTTTTAATTGCAAAAATTAGTAACTCGCTTGTTTTTTCAAAGACCAAGGATAGGTTGAAAACTAAAAACAAAAAAACATGAAAAAGATACAAAGAATTAAAAGAAAAGAACGAATTAAATTTTAAGGAGGAAAATAGTGACAACAATATTAAAATAAAGGACAAACTTTAGGGACCAAAGTTCTTTCTTTTTTTGTTATTTGTCACTTATGGAAACAAAAAACATTGAAAGGCCAAAAACATTAAAATTAAAATTCAAAATTGTGATATATCAAGCTTGATATCCAATTTTCAGCAACAATGGTTTTGATACCAAATGATGCAAAACTTTTAGGCGCACAACATTGGAACCCGAGAACTAAAAGAAATAAGAAATATTGAATCCCTAAGAAGGTGTTTATCAAGATCAAATTGGTATCCTAAAGGGCAAAAACCAAAAACAAAGCAATATTTTGCCACGAAATTGTAAGACGTCAGAAAATAGTGTAAAAGATGAAATTTGGGTGTGAGAACCCAGAGAACTAATATATTGCTTCTATATGTTTTTAAAAATCGAAAAGAGCATCCATTTCATGTATTATAATAGTTATTATGATTCACAATTTAAATGTAATAATGGTTTAAAGTGGCAACCATATTTAATAATTTGTTTTAATTGCAAAAATTAGTAACTCGCATGTTTTTTCAAAGAACAAAGATAGGTTGAAAACTAACAACAAAAAACATGAAAAAGATACAAAGAATTAAAAGAAAAGAACGAATTAAATTTTAAGGAGGAAAATAGTGACAACAATATTAAAATAAAGGACAAACTTTAGGGACCAAAGTTCTTTCTTTTTTTGTTATTTGTCACTTATGGAAACAAAAAACATTGAAAGGCCAAAAACATTAAAATTAAAATTCAAAATTGTGATATATCAAGCTTGATACCCAATTTTCAGCAACAATGGTTTTGATACCAAATGATGCAAAAAATTTAGGCGCACAACATTGGAACCCAAGAACTAAAAGGAATAAGAAATATTGAATCCCTAAGAAGGTGTTTATGAAGATCAAATTGGTATCCTAAGGGGGAAGAACCAAAAACAAAGCAATATTTTCCCACGAAATTGTAAGACGTTAGAAAATAGTGTAAAAGATGAAATTTGGGTATGAGAACCCGGAAAACTAATATATTGCTTCTATATGTTTTTAGGAATCGATAAGAGCATCCATTTCATGTATTATAATAGTTATTATGATTCACAATTAAAATGTAATAAGGGTTTAAAGTGGCAACGATAATTAATAATTTATTTCAATTGCAAAAATTAGTAACTTGCTTGTTTTTTCAAAGAACAAAGATAGTTTGAAAACTAACCACAAAGAACATGAAAAAGATACAAAGAATTAAAAGAAAAGAACGAATTAAATTTTAAGGAGGAAAATAGCGACAACAATATTAAAATAAAGGACAAACTTTAGGGACCAAAGTTCTTTCATTTTTTGTTATTTGTCACTTATGAAAACAAAAAACAGTGAAAGGCCAAAAACATTAATATATAAATTCAAAATTGTGATATATCAAGCTTGATACCCAATTTTCAACAACCAGGGTTTGGATACCAAATGATGCAAAAAATTTAGGCGCACAACATGGGAACCCAAGAACTAAAAGGAATAAGAAATATTGAATCCCTAAGAAGGTGATTATGAAGATCAAATTGGTATCCTAAAGGGCAAAAACCAAAAACAAAGCAATCTTTTGCGACAAAATTGTAAGACGTCAGAAAATAGTGTAAAAGATGAAATTTGGGTGTGAGAACCCGGAGAACTAATATATTGCTTCTATATGTTTTTAGGAATCGAAAAGAGCATCCATTTCATGTATTATAATAGTTATTATGATTCACAATTAAAATGTAATAAGGGTTTAAAGTGGCAACCATATTTAATAATTTGTTTTAATTGCAAAAATTAGTAACTCGCATGTTTTTTCAAAGACCAAGGATAGGTTGAAAACTGACAACAAAAAACATGAAAAAGATACAAAGAATTAAAAGAAAAGAACGAATTAAATTTTAAGGAGGAAAATAGCGACAAAAATATTAAAATAAAGGACAAACTTTAGGGACCAAAGTTCTTTCGTTTTTTGTTATTTGTCACTTATGAGAACAAAAAACAATGAAAGGCCAAAGACATTAATATATAAATTCAAAATGGTGATATATCAAGCTTGACACCCAATTTTCAGCAACCAGGGTTAGGATACCAAATGATGCAAGAATTTTAGGCGCACAACATTGGAACCCAAGAACTAAAAGGAATAAGAAACATTGAATCCCTAAGAAGGTGGTTATGAAGATTAAATTGGTATCCTAAATGGCAAGAACAAAAAACAAAGCAATATTTTGCGATGAAATTGTTCGACGTTAGAAAATAGTATAAAAGATGGAATTTGGGTTCGAGAACACGGACAACTAATATATTGCTTCTGTTTGTTTTTAGGAATCGAAAAGAGCATGCATTTCATGTATTATAATAGTTATTATGAGTCACAATTAAAATGTAATAATGGTTTAAAGTGGCAACCATATTTAATAATTTGTTTTAATTTCAAAAATTAGTAACTCGCATGTTTTATCAAAGACCAAGGATAGGTTGAAAACTAACAACAACAAACATGAAAAAGATACAAAGAATTAAAAGAAAAGAACGAATTAAATTTTAAGGAGGAAAATAGTGACAACAATATTAAAATAAAGGACGAACTTTAGGGACCAAAGTTCTTTCATTTTTTGTTATTTGTCACTTATGGAAACAAAAAACAGTGAAAGGCCAAAAACATTAATATATAAATTCAAAATTGTGATATATCAAGCTTGATACCCAATTTTCAGCAACCAGGGTTTGGATACCAAATGATGCAAAAAATTTAGGCGCACAACATTGGAAGCCAAGAACTAAAAGGAATAAGAAATATTGAATCCCTAAGAAGGTGATTATGAAGATCAAATTGGTATCCTAAAGGGCAAAAACCAAAAACAAAGCAATCTTTTGCGATGAAATTGTAAGACGTCAGAAAATAGTGTAAAAGATGGAATTTGAGTGTGAGAACTCGGAGAACTAATATATTGCTTCTATATGTTTTTAGGAATTGAAAAGAGCATCCATTTCATGTATTATAATAGTTATTATGATTCACAATTAAAATGTAATAAGGGTTTAAAGTGGCAACCATATCTAATAATTTGTTTTAATTGCAAAAATTAGTAACTCGCATGTTTTTTCAAAGACCAAGGATAGGTTGAAAACTGACAACAACAAACATGAAAAAGATACAAAGAATTAAAAGAAAAGAACGAATTAAATTTTAAGGAGGAAAATAGTGACACCAATATTAAAATAAAGGACGAACTTTAGGGACCAAAGTTCTTTCTTTTCTTGATATTTGTCACTTATGGAAACATAAAACATTGAAAGGCCAAAAACATTAAAATTAAAATTCAAAATTGTGATATATCAAGCTTGATACCCAATTTTCAGCAAAAATGGTTTTGATACCAAATGATGCAAAACTTTTAGGCGCACAACATTGGAACCCAAGAACTAAAAGGAATAAGAAATATTGAATCCCTAAGAAGGTGTTTATGAAGATCAAATTGGTATCCTAAAGGGCAAAAACCAAAAACAAAGCAATATTTTGCCACGAAATTGTAAGACGTCAGAAAATAGTGTAAAAGATGAAATTTGGGTGTGAGAACCCGGAGAACTAATATATTGCTTCTATATGTTTTTAGGAATCGAAAAGAGCATCCATTTCATGTATTATAATAGTTATTATGATTCACAATTAAAATGTAATAAGGGTTTAAAGTGGATCCAATATTTAATAATTTGTTTTAATTGCAAAAATTAGTAACTCGCTTGTTTTTTCAAAGACCAAGGATAGGTTGAAAATTGAAAACAAAAAACATGAAAAACATACAAAGAATTAAAAGAAAAGAACGAATTAAAATTTAAGGAGGAAAATAGCGACAAAAATATTAAAATAAAGGACAAACTTTAGGGACCAAAGTTCTTTCGTTTTTTGTTATTTGTCACTTATGAGAACAAAAAACAGTGAAAGGCAAAAATATTAATATATAAATTCAAAATGGTGATATATCAAGCTTGACACCCAATTTTCAGCAACGAGGGTTAGGATACCAAATGATGCAAGAATTTTAGGCGCACAACATTGGAACCCAAGAACTAAAAGGAATAAGAAACATTGAATCCCTAAGAAGGTGGTTATGAAGATTAAATTGGTATCCTAAATGGCAAGAACAAAAAACAAAGCAATATTTTGCGAGGAAATTGTTCGACGTTAGAAAACAGTATAAAAGATGGAATTTGGGTTCGAGAACACGAACAACTAATATATTGCTTCTGTTTGTTTTTAGGAATCGAAAAGAGCATGCATTTCATGTATTATAATAGTTATTATGAGTCACAATTAAAATGTAATAATGGTTTAAAGTGGCAACGATAATTAATAATTTATTTCAATTGCAAAAATTAGTAACTTGCTTGTTTTTTCAAAGAACAAAGATAGTTTGAAAACTAACCACAAAGAACATGAAAAAGATACAAAGAATTAAAAGAAAAGAACGAATTAAATTTTAAGGAGGAAAATAGCGACAACAATATTAAAATAAAGGACAAACTTTAGGGACCAAAGTTCTTTCATTTTTTGTTATTTGTCACTTATGAAAACAAAAAACAGTGAAAGGCCAAAAACATTAATATATAAATTCAAAATGGTGATATATCAAGCTTGATACCCAATTTTCAACAACCAGGGTTTGGATACCAAATGATGCAAAAAATTTAGGCGCACAACATTGGAACCCAAGAACTAAAAGGAATAAGAAATATTGAATCCCTAAGAAGGTGTTTATGAAGATCAAATTGGTATCCTAAGGGGGAAGAACCAAAAACAAAGCAATATTTTCCCACGAAATTGTAAGACGTTAGAAAATAGTGTAAAAGATGAAATTTGGGTATGAGAACCCGGAAAACTAATATATTGCTTCTATATGTTTTTAGGAATCGATAAGAGCATCCATTTCATGTATTATAATAGTTATTATGATTCACAATTAAAATGTAATAAGGGTTTAAAGTGGCAACGATAATTAATAATTTATTTCAATTGCAAAAATTAGTAACTTGCTTGTTTTTTCAAAGAACAAAGATAGTTTGAAAACTAACCACAAAGAACATGAAAAAGATACAAAGAATTAAAAGAAAAGAACGAATTAAATTTTAAGGAGGAAAATAGCGACAACAATATTAAAATAAAGGACAAACTTTAGGGACCAAAGTTCTTTCATTTTTTGTTATTTGTCACTTATGAAAACAAAAAACAGTGAAAGGCCAAAAACATTAATATATAAATTCAAAATTGTGATATATCAAGCTTGATACCCAATTTTCAACAACCAGGGTTTGGATACCAAATGATGCAAAAAATTTAGGCGCACAACATGGGAAGCCAAGAATTAAAAGGAATAAGAAATATTGAATCCCTAAGAAGGTGATTATGAAGATCAAATTGGTATCCTAAAGGGCAAAAACCAAAAACAAAGCAATCTTTTGCGACGAAATTGTAAGACGTCAGAAAATAGTGTAAAAGATGAAATTTGGGTGTGAGAACCCGGAGAACTAATATATTGCTTCTATATGTTTTTAGGAATTGAAAAGAGCATCCATTTCATGTATTATAATAGTTATTATGATTCACAATTAAAATGTAATAAGGGTTTAAAGTGGCAACGATAATTAATAATTTATTTCAATTGCAAAAATTAGTAACTTGCTTGTTTTTTCAAAGAACAAAGATAGTTTGAAAACTAACCACAAAGAACATGAAAAAGATACAAAGAATTAAAAGAAAAGAACGAATTAAATTTTAAGGAGGAAAATAGCGACAAAAATATTAAAATAAAGGACAAACTTTAGGGACCAAAGTTCTTTCGTTTTTTGTTATTTGTCACTTATGAGAACAAAA
This sequence comes from Hippophae tibetana, assembly GCA_037013495.1. Taxonomy (NCBI): domain Eukaryota; kingdom Viridiplantae; phylum Streptophyta; class Magnoliopsida; order Rosales; family Elaeagnaceae; genus Hippophae; species Hippophae tibetana. Next base: position 47,564,619 of record CM072807.1, read on the forward strand.
AACAGTGAAAGGCCAAAAACATTAATATATAAATTCAAAATGGTGATATATCAAGCTTGACACCCAATTTTCAGCAACGAGGGTTAGGATACCAAATGATGCAAGAATTTTATGCGCAAAACATTGGAACCCAAGAACTAAAAGGAATAAGAAACATTGAATCCCTAAGAAGGTGGTTATGAAGATTAAATTGGTATCCTAAATGGCAAGAACAAAAAACAAAGCAATATTTTGCGATGAAATTGTTCGACGTTAGAAAACAGTGTAAAAGATGGAATTTGGGTTCGAGAACACGGACAACTAATATATTGCTTCTGTTTGTTTTTAGGAATCGAAAAGAGCATGCATTTCATGTATTATAATAGTTATTATGAGTCACAATTAAAACGTAATAATGGTTTAAAGTGGCAACCATATTTAATAATTTGTTTTAATTGCAAAAATTAGTAACTCGCATGTTTTTTCAAAGAACAAAGATATGTTGAAAACTGACAACAAAAAACAGGAAAAAGATACAAAGATTTAAAAGAAAAGAACGAATTAAATTTTAAGCAGGAAAATAGTGACAACAATATTAAAATAAAGGACAAACTTTAGGTACCAAAGTTCTTTCTTTTTTTGTTATTTGTCACTTATGGAAACAAAAAACATTGAAAGGCCAAAAACATTAAAATTAAAATTCAAAATTGTGATATATCAAGCTTGATACCCAATTTTCAGCAACAATGGTTTTGATACCAAATGATGCAAAACTTTTAGGCGCACAACATTAGAACCCAAGAACTAAAAGGAATAAGAAAAATTGAATCCCTAAGAAGGTGTTTATGAAGATCAAATTGGTATCCTAAAGGGCAAGAACCAAAAACAAAGCAATATTTTGCGACAAAATTGTAAGACGTTAGAAAATAGGGTAAAAGATGAAATTTGGGTTCGAGAACACGGAGAACTAATATATTGCTTCTATATGTTTTTAGGAATCGAAAAGAGCATCCATTTCATGTAGTATAATAGTTATTATGATTCACAATTAAAATGTAATAAGGGTTTAAAGTGGCAACCATATTTAATAATTTGTTTTAATTGCAAAAATTAGTAACTCGCATGTTTTTTCAAAGACCAAGGATAGGTTGAAAACTGACAACAAAAAACATGAAAAAGATACAAAGAATTAAAAGAAAAGAACGAATTAAATTTTAAGGAGGAAAATAGTGACAACAATTTTAAAATAAAGGACAAACTTTAGGGACCAAAGTTCTTTCGTTTTTTGTTATTTGTCACTTATGAGAACAAAAAACAGTGAAAGGCCAAAAACATTAATATATAAATTCAAAATGGTGATATATCAAGCTTGATACCCAATTTTCAGCAACAATGGTTTTGATACCAAATGATGCAAAACTTTTAGGCGCACAACATTAGAACCCAAGAACTAAAAGGAATAAGAAAAATTGGATCCCTAAGAAGGTGTTTATGAAGATCAAATTGGTATCCTAAAGGGCAAGAACCAAAAACAAAGCAATATTTTGCGACGAAATTGTAAGACGTTAGAAAATAGGGTAAAAGATGAAATTTGGGTTCGAGAACACGGAGAACTAATATATTGCTTCTATATGTTTTTAGGAATCGAAAAGAGCATCCATTTCATGTAGTATAATAGTTATTATGATTCACAATTAAAATGTAATAAGGGTTTAAAGTGGCAACCATATTTAATAATTTGTTTTAATTGCAAAAATTAGTAACTCGCATGTTTTTTCAAAGACCAAGGATAGGTTGAAAACTGAAAACAAAAAACATGAAAAAGATACAAAGAATTAAAAGAAAAGAACGAATTAAATTTTAAGGAGGAAAATAGCGACAAAAATATTAAAATAAAGGACAAACTTTAGGGACCAAAGTTCTTTCGTTTTTTGTTATTTGTCACTTATGAGAACAAAAAACAGTGAAAGGCCAAAAACATTAATATATAAATTCAAAATGGTGATATATCAAGCTTGACACCCAATTTTGAGCAACGAGGGTTAGGATACCAAATGATGCAAGAATTTTAGGCGCACAACATTGGAACCCAAGAACTAAAAGGAATAAGAAACATTGAATCCCTAAGAAGGTGGTTATGAAGATTAAATTGGTATCCTAAATGGCAAGAACAAAAAACAAAGCAATATTTTGCGATGAAATTGTTCGACGTTAGAAAACAGTGTAAAAGATGGAATTTGGGTTCGAGAACACGGACAACTAATATATTGCTTCTGTTTGTTTTTAGGAATCGAAAAGAGCATGCATTTCATGTATTATAATAGTTATTATGAGTCACAATTAAAATGTAATAATGGTTTAAAGTGGCAACCATGTTTAATAATTTGTTTTAATTGCAAAAATTAGTAACTCGCATGTTTTTTCAAAGAACAAAGATAGGTTGAAAACTGACAACAAAAAACAGGAAAAAGATACAAAGATTTAAAAGAAAAGAACGAATTAAATTTTAAGCAGGAAAATAGTGACAACAATATTAAAATAAAGGACAAACTTTAGGTACCAAAGTTCTTTCTTTTTTTGTTATTTGTCACTTATGGAAACAAAAAACATTGAAAGGCCAAAAACATTAAAATTAAAATTCAAAATTGTGATATATCAAGCTTGATACCCAATTTTCAGCAACAATGGTTTTGATACCAAATGATGCAAAACTTTTAGGCGCACAACATTAGAACCCAAGAACTAAAAGGAATAAGAAAAATTGAATCCCTAAGAAGGTGTTTATGAAGATCAAATTGGTATCCTAAAGGGCAAGAACCAAAAACAAAGCAATATTTTGCGACAAAATTGTAAGACGTTAGAAAATAGGGTAAAAGATGAAATTTGGGTTCGAGAACACGGAGAACTAATATATTGCTTCTATATGTTTTTAGGAATCGAAAAGAGCATCCATTTCATGTAGTATAATAGTTATTATGATTCACAATTAAAATGTAATAAGGGTTTAAAGTGGCAACCATATTTAATAATTTGTTTTAATTGCAAAAATTAGTAACTCGCATGTTTTTTCAAAGACCAAGGATAGGTTGAAAACTGACAACAAAAAACATGAAAAAGATACAAAGAATTAAAAGAAAAGAACGAATTAAATTTTAAGGAGGAAAATAGTGACAACAATATTAAAATAAAGGACAAACTTTAGGGACCAAAGTTCTTTCGTTTTTTGTTATTTGTCACTTATGAGAACAAAAAACAGTGAAAGGCCAAAAACATTAATATATAAATTCAAAATGGTGATATATCAAGCTTGATACCCAATTTTCAGCAACAATGGTTTTGATACCAAATGATGCAAAACTTTTAGGCGCACAACATTAGAACCCAAGAACTAAAAGGAATAAGAAAAATTGGATCCCTAAGAAGGTGTTTATGAAGATCAAATTGGTATCCTAAATGGCAAGAACCAAAAACAAAGCAATATTTTGCGACGAAATTGTAAGACGTTAGAAAATAGGGTAAAAGATGAAATTTGGGTTCGAGAACACGGAGAACTAATATATTGCTTCTATATGTTTTTAGGAATCGAAAAGAGCATCCATTTCATGTAGTATAATAGTTATTATGATTCACAATTAAAATGTAATAAGGGTTTAAAGTGGCAACCATATTTAATAATTTGTTTTAATTGCAAAAATTAGTAACTCGCATGTTTTTTCAAAGACCAAGGATAGGTTGAAAACTGAAAACAAAAAACATGAAAAAGATACAAAGAATTAAAAGAAAAGAACGAATTAAATTTTAAGGAGGAAAATAGTGACAACAATATTAAAATAAAGGACAAACTTTAGGGACCAAAGTTCTTTCGTTTTTTGTTATTTGTCACTTACGAGAACAAAAAACAGTGAAAGGCCAAAAACATTAATATATAAATTCAAAATGGTGATATATCAAGCTTGACACCCAATTTTCAGCAACCAGGGTTAGGATACCAAATGATGCAAGAATTTTAGGCGCACAACATTGGAACCCAAGAACTAAAAGGAATAAGAAATATTGAATCCCTAAGAAGGTGGTTATGAAGATCAAATTGGTATCCTAAATGGAAAGAACAAAAAACAAAGCAATATTTTGCGATGAAATTGTTCGACGTTATAAAATAGTATAAAAGATGGAATTTGGGTTTGAGAACACGGACAACTAATATATTGCTTCTGTTTGTTTTTAGGAATCGAAAAGAGCATCCATTTCATGTCTTATAATAGTTATTATGATTCACAATTAAAATGTAATAAGGGTTTAAAGTGGCAACCATATTTAATAATTTGTTTTAATTGCAAAAATTAGTAACTCACATGTTTTTTCAAAGACCAAGGATAGGTTGAAAACTGAAAACAAAAAACATGAAAAAGATACAAAGAATTAAAAGAAAAGAACGAATTAAATTTTAAGGAGGAAAATAGTGACAACAATATTAAAATAAAGGACAAACTTTAGGGACCAAAGTTCTTTCGTTTTTTGTTATTTGTCACTTATGAGAACAAAAAACAGTGAAAGGCCAAAAACATTAATATATAAATTCAAAATGGTGATATATCAAGCTTGACACCCAATTTTCAGCAACCAGGGTTAGGAGAGCAAATGTTGCAAGAATTTTAGGCGCACAACATTGGAAACCAAGAACTAAAAGGAATAAGAAATATTGAATCCCTAAGAAGGTGGTTATGAAGATCAAATTGGTATTCTAAATTTGCAAGAACAAAAAACAAAGCAATATTTCGCGATGAAATTGTTCGACGTTAGAAAATAGTATAAAAGATGGAATTTGGGTTCGAGAACACGGACAACTAATATATTGCTTCTGTTTGTTTTTAGGAATCGAAAAGAGCATCCATTTCATGTATTATAATAGTTATTATGAGTCACAATTAAAATGTAATAATGGTTTAAAGTGGCAACCATATTTAATAATTTGTTTTAATTGCAAAAATTAGTAACTCGCATGTTTTTTCAAAGAACAAAGATAGGTTGAAAACTGACAACAAAAAACATGAAAAAGATACAAAGAATTAAAAGAAAAGAACGAATTAAATTTTAAGGAGGAAAATAGTGACAACAATATTAAAATAAAGGACAAACTTTAGGGTGCAAAGTTCTTTCTTTTTTTGTTATTTGTCACTTATGGAAACAAAAAACATTGAAAGGCCAAAAACATTAAAATTAAAATTCAAAATTGTGATATATCAAGCTTGATACCCAATTTTCAGCAAAAATGGTTTTGATACCAAATGATGCAAAACTTTTAGGCGCACAACATTGGAACCCAAGATCTAAAAGGAATAAGAAATATTGAATCCCTAAGAAGGTGTTTATGAAGATCAAATTGGTATCCTAAAGGGCAAAAACCAAAAACAAAGCAATATTTTGCCACGAAATTGTAAGACGTCAGAAAATAGTGTAAAAGATGAAATTTGGGTGTGAGAACCCGGAGAACTAATATATTGCTTCTATATGTTTTTAGGAATCGAAAAGAGCATCCATTTCATGTATTATAATAGTTATTATGATTCACAATTAAAATGTAATAAGGGTTTAAAGTGGCAACCATATTTAATAATTTGTTTTAATTGCAAAAATTAGTAACTCGCATGTTTTTTCAAAGAACAAAGATAGGTTGAAAACTGACAACAAAAAAACATGAAAAAGATACAAAGAATTAAAAGAAAAGAACGAATTAAATTTTAAGGAGGAAAATAGTGACAACAATATTAAAATAAAGGTCAAACTTCAGGGACCAAAGTTCTTTCTTTTTTTGTTATTTGTCACTTATGGAAACAAAAAACATTGAAAGGCCAAAAACATTAAAATTAAAATTCAAAATTGTGATATATCAAGCTTGATACCCAATTTTCAGCAACAATGGTTTTGATACCAAATGATGCAAAACTTTTGGGCGCACAACATTAGAACCCAAGAACTAAAAGGAATAAGAAAAATTGAATCCATAAGAAGGTGTTTATGAAGATCAAATTGGTATCCTAAAGGGCAAGAACCAAAAACAAAGCAATATTTTGCGACGAAATTGTAAGACGTTAGAAAATAGGGTAAAAGATGAAATTTGGGTTCGAGAACACGGAGAACTAATATATTGCTTCTATATGTTTTTAGGAATCGAAAAGAGCATCCATTTCATGTAGTATAATAGTTATTATGATTCACAATTAAAATGTAATAAGGGTTTAAAGTGGCAACCATATTTAATAATTTGTTTTAATTGCAAAAATTAGTAACTCGCATGTTTTTTCAAAGACCAAGGATAGGTTGAAAATTGAAAACAAAAAACATGAAAAAGATACAAAGAATTAAAAGAAAAGAACGAATTAAATTTTAAGGAGGAAAATAGCGACAACAATATTAAAATAAAGGACAAACTTTAGGGACCAAAGTTCTTTCGTTTTTTGTTATTTGTCACTTATGAGAACAAAAAACAGTGAAAGGCCAAAAACATTAATATATAAATTCAAAATGGTGATATATCTAGCTTGACACCCAATTTTCAGCAACGAGGGTTAGGATACCAAATGATGCAAGAATTTTAGGCGCACAACATTGGAACCCAAGAACTAAAAGGAATAAGAAATATTGAATCCCTAAGAAGGTGGTTATGAAGATTAAATTGGTATCCTAAATGGCAAGAACAAAAAACAAAGCAATATTTTGCGATGAAATTGTTCGACGTTAGAAAACAGTATAAAAGATGGAATTTGGGTTCGAGAACACGGACAACTAATATATTGCTTCTGTTTGTTTTTAGGAATCGAAAAGAGCATGCATTTCATGTATTATAATAGTTATTATGAGTCACAATTAAAATGTAATAATGGTTTAAAGTGGCAACCATATTTAATAATTTGTTTTAATTGCAAAAATTAGTAACTCGCATGTTTTTTCAAAGAACAAAGATAGGTTGAAAACTGACAACAAAAAACAGGATAAAGATACAAAGATTTAAAAGAAAAGAACGAATTAAATTTTAAGGAGGAAAATAGTGACAACAATATTAAAATAAAGGACAAACTTTAGGGACCAAAGTTCTTTCTTTTTTTGTTATTTGTCACTTATGGAAACAAAAAACATTGAAAGGCCAAAAACATTAAAATTAAAATTCAAAATTGTGATATATCAAGCTTGATACCCAATTTTCAGCAACAATGGTTTTGATACCAAATGATGCAAAACTTTTAGGCGCACAACATTAGAACCCAAGAACTAAAAGGAATAAGAAAAATTGGATCCCTAAGAAGGTGTTTATGAAGATCAAATTGGTATCCTAAAGGGCAAGAACCAAAAACAAAGCAATATTTTGCGACGAAATTGTAAGACGTTAGGAAATAGGGTAAAAGATGAAATTTGGGTTCGAGAACACGGAGAACTAATATATTGCTTCTATATGTTTTTAGGAATCGAAAAGAGCATCCATTTCATGTAGTATAATAGTTATTATGATTCACAATTAAAATGTAATAAGGGTTTAAAGTGGCAACCTTATTTAATAATTTGTTTTAATTGCAAAAATTAGTAACTCGCATGTTTTTTCAAAGACCAAGGATAGGTTGAAAACTGAAAACAAAAAACATGAAAAAGATACAAAGAATTAAAAGAAAAGAACGAATTAAATTTTAAGGAGGAAAATAGTGACAACAATATTAAAATAAAGGACAAACTTTAGGGACCAAAGTTCTTTCGTTTTTTGTTATTTGTCACTTATGAGAACAAAAAACAGTGAAAGGCCAAAAACATTAATATATAAATTCAAAATGGTGATATATCAAGCTTGACACCCAATTTTCCGCAACCAGGGTTAGGAGAGCAAATGTTGCAAGAATTTTAGGCGCACAACATTGGAACCCAAGAACTAAAAGGAATAAGAAATATTGAATCCCTAAGAAGGTGGTTATGAAGATCAAATTGGTATCCTAAATGGCAAGAACAAAAAACAAAGCAATATTTCGCGATGAAATTGTTCGACGTTAGAAAATAGTATAAAAGATGGAATTTGGGTTCGAGAACACGGACAACTAATATATTGCTTCTGTTTGTTTTTAGGAATCGAAAAGAGCATCCATTTCATGTATTATAATAGTTATTATGAGTCACAATTAAAATGTAATAATGGTTTAAAGTGGCAACCATATTTAATAATTTGTTTTAATTGCAAAAATTAGTAACTCGCATGTTTTTTCAAAGAACAAAGATAGGTTGAAAACTGACAACAAAAAACATGAAAAAGATACAAAGAATTAAAAGAAAAGAACGAATTAAATTTTAAGGAGGAAAATAGTGACAACAATATTAAAATAAAGGACAAACTTTAGGGAGCAAAGTTCTTTCTTTTTTTGTTATTTGTCACTTATGGAAACAAAAAACATTGAAAGGCCAAAAACATTAAAATTAAAATTCAAAATTGTGATATATCAAGCTTGATACCCAATTTTTAGCAACAATGGTTTTGATACCAAATGATGCAAAACTTTTAGTCGCACAAGATTGGAACCCGAGAACTAAAAGGAATAAAAAATATTGAATCCCTAAGAAGGTGTTTATGAAGATGAAATTGGTATCCTAAAGGGCAAAAACCAAAAAAAAGCAATATTTTGCCACGAAATTGTAAAACATGAGAAAATAGTGTAAAAGATGAAATTTGGGTGTGAGAACCCAGAGAACTAATATATTGCTTCTATATGTCTTTAGTAATCGAAAAGAGCATCCATTTCATGTTTTATAATAGTTATTATGATTCACAATTAAAATGTAATAAGGGTTTAAAGTGGCAACCATATTTAATAATTTGATTTAATTGCAAAAATTAGTAACTCGCATGTTTTTTCAAAGACCAAGGATAGGTTGAAAATTGAAAACAAAAAACATGAAAAAGATACAAAGAATTAAAAGAAAAGAACGAATTAAATTTTAAGGAGGAAAATAGCGACAACAATATTAAAATAAAGGACAAACTTTAGGGACCAAAGTTCTTTCGTTTTTTGTTATTTGTCACTTATGAGAACAAAAAACAGTGAAAGGCCAAAAACATTAATATATAAATTCAAAATGGTGATATATCTAGCTTGACACCCAATTTTCAGCAACGAGGGTTAGGATACCAAATGATGCAAGAATTTTAGGCGCACAACATTGGAACCCAAGAACTAAAAGGAATAAGAAATATTGAATCCCTAAGAAGGTGGTTATGAAGATTAAATTGGTATCCTAAATGGCAAGAACAAAAAACAAAGCAATATTTTGCGATGAAATTGTTCGACGTTAGAAAACAGTATAAAAGATGGAATTTGGGTTCGAGAACACGGACAACTAATATATTGCTTCTGTTTGTTTTTAGGAATCGAAAAGAGCATGCATTTCATGTATTATAATAGTTATTATGAGTCACAATTAAAATGTAATAATGGTTTAAAGTGGCAACCATATTTAATAATTTGTTTTAATTGCAAAAATTAGTAACTCGCATGTTTTTTCAAAGAACAAAGATAGGTTGAAAACTGACAACAAAAAACAGGATAAAGATACAAAGATTTAAAAGAAAAGAACGAATTAAATTTTAAGGAGGAAAATAGTGACAACAATATTAAAATAAAGGACAAACTTTAGGGACCAAAGTTCTTTCTTTTTTTGTTATTTGTCACTTATGGAAACAAAAAACATTGAAAGGCCAAAAACATTAAAATTAAAATTCAAAATTGTGATATATCAAGCTTGATACCCAATTTTCAGCAACAATGGTTTTGATACCAAATGATGCAAAACTTTTAGGCGCACAACATTAGAACCCAAGAACTAAAAGGAATAAGAAAAATTGGATCCCTAAGAAGGTGTTTATGAAGATCAAATTGGTATCCTAAAGGGCAAGAACCAAAAACAAAGCAATATTTTGCGACGAAATTGTAAGACGTTAGGAAATAGGGTAAAAGATGAAATTTGGGTTCGAGAACACGGAGAACTAATATATTGCTTCTATATGTTTTTAGGAATCGAAAAGAGCATCCATTTCATGTAGTATAATAGTTATTATGATTCACAATTAAAATGTAATAAGGGTTTAAAGTGGCAACCTTATTTAATAATTTGTTTTAATTACAAAAATTAGTAACTCGCATGTTTTTTCAAAGACCAAGGATAGGTTGAAAACTGAAAACAAAAAACATGAAAAAGATACAAAGAATTAAAAGAAAAGAACGAATTAAATTTTAAGGAGGAAAATAGTGACAACAATATTAAAATAAAGGACAAACTTTAGGGACCAAAGTTCTTTCGTTTTTTGTTATTTGTCACTTATGAGAACAAAAAACAGTGAAAGGCCAAAAACATTAATATATAAATTCAAAATGGTGATATATCAAGCTTGACACCCAATTTTCCGCAACCAGGGTTAGGAGAGCAAATGTTGCAAGAATTTTAGGCGCACAACATTGGAACCCAAGAACTAAAAGGAATAAGAAATATTGAATCCCTAAGAAGGTGGTTATGAAGATCAAATTGGTATCCTAAATGGCAAGAACAAAAAACAAAGCAATATTTCGCGATGAAATTGTTCGACGTTAGAAAATAGTATAAAAGATGGAATTTGGGTTCGAGAACACGGACAACTAATATATTGCTTCTGTTTGTTTTTAGGAATCGAAAAGAGCATCCATTTCATGTATTATAATAGTTATTATGAGTCACAATTAAAATGTAATAATGGTTTAAAGTGGCAACCATATTTAATAATTTGTTTTAATTGCAAAAATTAGTAACTCGCATGTTTTTTCAAAGAACAAAGATAGGTTGAAAACTGACAACAAAAAACATGAAAAAGATACAAAGAATTAAAAGAAAAGAACGAATTAAATTTTAAGGAGGAAAATAGTGACAACAATATTAAAATAAAGGACAAACTTTAGGGAGCAAAGTTCTTTCTTTTTTTGTTATTTGTCACTTATGGAAACAAAAAACATTGAAAGGCCAAAAACATTAAAATTAAAATTCAAAATTGTGATATATCAAGCTTGATACCCAATTTTTAGCAACAATGGTTTTGATACCAAATGATGCAAAACTTTTAGTCGCACAAGATTGGAACCCGAGAACTAAAAGGAATAAAAAATATTGAATCCCTAAGAAGGTGTTTATGAAGATGAAATTGGTATCCTAAAGGGCAAAAACCAAAAAAAAGCAATATTTTGCCCCGAAATTGTAAAACATGAGAAAATAGTGTAAAAGATGAAATTTGGGTGTGAGAACCCAGAGAACTAATATATTGCTTCTATATGTCTTTAGTAATCGAAAAGAGCATCCATTTCATGTTTTATAATAGTTATTATGATTCACAATTAAAATGTAATAAGGGTTTAAAGTGGCAACCATATTTAATAATTTGATTTAATTGCAAAAATTAGTAACTCGCATGTTTTTTCAAAGACCAAGGATAGGTTGAAAATTGAAAACAAAAAACATGAAAAAGATACAAAGAATTAAAAGAAAAGAACGAATTAAATTTTAAGGAGGAAAATAGCGACAACAATATTAAAATAAAGGACAAACTTTAGGGACCAAAGTTCTTTCGTTTTTTGTTATTTGTCACTTATGAGAACAAAAAACAGTGAAAGGCCAAAAACATTAATATATAAATTCAAAATGGTGATATATCTAGCTTGACACCCAATTTTCAGCAACGAGGGTTAGGATACCAAATGATGCAAGAATTTTAGGCGCACAACATTGGAACCCAAGAACTAAAAGGAATAAGAAATATTGAATCCCTAAGAAGGTGGTTATGAAGATTAAATTGGTATCCTAAATGGCAAGAACAAAAAACAAAGCAATATTTTGCGATGAAATTGTTCGACGTTAGAAAACAGTATAAAAGATGGAATTTGGGTTCGAGAACACGGACAACTAATATATTGCTTCTGTTTGTTTTTAGGAATCGAAAAGAGCATGCATTTCATGTATTATAATAGTTATTATGAGTCACAATTAAAATGTAATAATGGTTTAAAGTGGCAACCATATTTAATAATTTGTTTTAATTGCAAAAATTAGTAACTCGCATGTTTTTTCAAAGAACAAAGATAGGTTGAAAACTGACAACAAAAAACAGGATAAAGATACAAAGATTTAAAAGAAAAGAACGAATTAAATTTTAAGGAGGAAAATAGTGACAACAATATTAAAATAAAGGACAAACTTTAGGGACCAAAGTTCTTTCTTTTTTTGTTATTTGTCACTTATGGAAACAAAAAACATTGAAAGGCCAAAAACATTAAAATTAAAATTCAAAATTGTGATATATCAAGCTTGATACCCAATTTTCAGCAACAATGGTTTTGATACCAAATGATGCAAAACTTTTAGGCGCACAACATTAGAACCCAAGAACTAAAAGGAATAAGAAAAATTGGATCCCTAAGAAGGTGTTTATGAAGATCAAATTGGTATCCTAAAGGGCAAGAACCAAAAACAAAGCAATATTTTGCGACGAAATTGTAAGACGTTAGGAAATAGGGTAAAAGATGAAATTTGGGTTCGAGAACACGGAGAACTAATATATTGCTTCTATATGTTTTTAGGAATCGAAAAGAGCATCCATTTCATGTAGTATAATAGTTATTATGATTCACAATTAAAATGTAATAAGGGTTTAAAGTGGCAACCTTATTTAATAATTTGTTTTAATTACAAAAATTAGTAACTCGCATGTTTTTTCAAAGACCAAGGATAGGTTGAAAACTGAAAACAAAAAACATGAAAAAGATACAAAGAATTAAAAGAAAAGAACGAATTAAATTTTAAGGAGGAAAATAGTGACAACAATATTAAAATAAAGGACAAACTTTAGGGACCAAAGTTCTTTCGTTTTTTGTTATTTGTCACTTATGAGAACAAAAAACAGTGAAAGGCCAAAAACATTAATATATAAATTCAAAATGGTGATATATCAAGCTTGACACCCAATTTTCCGCAACCAGGGTTAGGAGAGCAAATGTTGCAAGAATTTTAGGCGCACAACATTGGAACCCAAGAACTAAAAGGAATAAGAAATATTGAATCCCTAAGAAGGTGGTTATGAAGATCAAATTGGTATCCTAAATGGCAAGAACAAAAAACAAAGCAATATTTCGCGATGAAATTGTTCGACGTTAGAAAATAGTATAAAAGATGGAATTTGGGTTCGAGAACACGGACAACTAATATATTGCTTCTGTTTGTTTTTAGGAATCGAAAAGAGCATCCATTTCATGTATTATAATAGTTATTATGAGTCACAATTAAAATGTAATAATGGTTTAAAGTGGCAACCATATTTAATAATTTGTTTTAATTGCAAAAATTAGTAACTCGCATGTTTTTTCAAAGAACAAAGATAGGTTGAAAACTGACAACAAAAAACATGAAAAAGATACAAAGAATTAAAAGAAAAGAACGAATTAAATTTTAAGGAGGAAAATAGTGACAACAATATTAAAATAAAGGACAAACTTTAGGGAGCAAAGTTCTTTCTTTTTTTGTTATTTGTCACTTATGGAAACAAAAAACATTGAAAGGCCAAAAACATTAAAATTAAAATTCAAAATTGTGATATATCAAGCTTGATACCCAATTTTTAGCAACAATGGTTTTGATACCAAATGATGCAAAACTTTTAGTCGCACAAGATTGGAACCCGAGAACTAAAAGGAATAAAAAATATTGAATCCCTAAGAAGGTGTTTATGAAGATGAAATTGGTATCCTAAAGGGCAAAAACCAAAAAAAAGCAATATTTTGCCACGAAATTGTAAAACATGAGAAAATAGTGTAAAAGATGAAATTTGGGTGTGAGAACCCAGAGAACTAATATATTGCTTCTATATGTCTTTAGTAATCGAAAAGAGCATCCATTTCATGTTTTATAATAGTTATTATGATTCACAATTAAAATGTAATAAGGGTTTAAAGTGGCAACCATATTTAATAATTTGATTTAATTGCAAAAATTAGTAACTCGCATGTTTTTTCAAAGACCAAGGATAGGTTGAAAATTGAAAACAAAAAACATGAAAAAGATACAAAGAATTAAAAGAAAAGAACGAATTAAATTTTAAGGAGGAAAATAGCGACAACAATATTAAAATAAAGGACAAACTTTAGGGACCAAAGTTCTTTCGTTTTTTGTTATTTGTCACTTATGAGAACAAAAAACAGTGAAAGGCCAAAAACATTAATATATAAATTCAAAATGGTGATATATCTAGCTTGACACCCAATTTTCAGCAACGAGGGTTAGGATACCAAATGATGCAAGAATTTTAGGCGCACAACATTGGAACCCAAGAACTAAAAGGAATAAGAAATATTGAATCCCTAAGAAGGTGGTTATGAAGATTAAATTGGTATCCTAAATGGCAAGAACAAAAAACAAAGCAATATTTTGCGATGAAATTGTTCGACGTTAGAAAACAGTATAAAAGATGGAATTTGGGTTCGAGAACACGGACAACTAATATATTGCTTCTGTTTGTTTTTAGGAATCGAAAAGAGCATGCATTTCATGTATTATAATAGTTATTATGAGTCACAATTAAAATGTAATAATGGTTTAAAGTGGCAACCATATTTAATAATTTGTTTTAATTGCAAAAATTAGTAACTCGCATGTTTTTTCAAAGAACAAAGATAGGTTGAAAACTGACAACAAAAAACAGGATAAAGATACAAAGATTTAAAAGAAAAGAACGAATTAAATTTTAAGGAGGAAAATAGTGACAACAATATTAAAATAAAGGACAAACTTTAGGGACCAAAGTTCTTTCTTTTTTTGTTATTTGTCACTTATGGAAACAAAAAACATTGAAAGGCCAAAAACATTAAAATTAAAATTCAAAATTGTGATATATCAAGCTTGATACCCAATTTTCAGCAACAATGGTTTTGATACCAAATGATGCAAAACTTTTAGGCGCACAACATTAGAACCCAAGAACTAAAAGGAATAAGAAAAATTGGATCCCTAAGAAGGTGTTTATGAAGATCAAATTGGTATCCTAAAGGGCAAGAACCAAAAACAAAGCAATATTTTGCGACGAAATTGTAAGACGTTAGGAAATAGGGTAAAAGATGAAATTTGGGTTCGAGAACACGGAGAACTAATATATTGCTTCTATATGTTTTTAGGAATCGAAAAGAGCATCCATTTCATGTAGTATAATAGTTATTATGATTCACAATTAAAATGTAATAAGGGTTTAAAGTGGCAACCTTATTTAATAATTTGTTTTAATTGCAAAAATTAGTAACTCGCATGTTTTTTCAAAGACCAAGGATAGGTTGAAAACTGAAAACAAAAAACATGAAAAAGATACAAAGAATTAAAAGAAAAGAACGAATTAAATTTTAAGGAGGAAAATAGTGACAACAATATTAAAATAAAGGACAAACTTTAGGGACCAAAGTTCTTTCGTTTTTTGTTATTTGTCACTTATGAGAACAAAAAACAGTGAAAGGCCAAAAACATTAATATATAAATTCAAAATGGTGATATATCAAGCTTGACACCCAATTTTCCGCAACCAGGGTTAGGAGAGCAAATGTTGCAAGAATTTTAGGTGCACAACATTGGAACCCAAGAACTAAAAGGAATAAGAAATATTGAATCCCTAAGAAGGTGGTTATGAAGATCAAATTGGTATCCTAAATGGCAAGAACAAAAAACAAAGCAATATTTCGCGATGAAATTGTTCGACGTTAGAAAATAGTATAAAAGATGGAATTTGGGTTCGAGAACACGGACAACTAATATATTGCTTCTGTTTGTTTTTAGGAATCGAAAAGAGCATCCATTTCATGTATTATAATAGTTATTATGAGTCACAATTAAAATGTAATAATGGTTTAAAGTGGCAACCATATTTAATAATTTGTTTTAATTGCAAAAATTAGTAACTCGCATGTTTTTTCAAAGAACAAAGATAGGTTGAAAACTGACAACAAAAAACATGAAAAAGATACAAAGAATTAAAAGAAAAGAACGAATTAAATTTTAAGGAGGAAAATAGTGACAACAATATTAAAATAAAGGACAAACTTTAGGGAGCAAAGTTCTTTCTTTTTTTGTTATTTGTCACTTATGGAAACAAAAAACATTGAAAGGCCAAAAACATTAAAATTAAAATTCAAAATTGTGATATATCAAGCTTGATACCCAATTTTTAGCAACAATGGTTTTGATACCAAATGATGCAAAACTTTTAGTCGCACAAGATTGGAACCCGAGAACTAAAAGGAATAAAAAATATTGAATCCCTAAGAAGGTGTTTATGAAGATGAAATTGGTATCCTAAAGGGCAAAAACCAAAAAAAAGCAATATTTTGCCACGAAATTGTAAAACATGAGAAAATAGTGTAAAAGATGAAATTTGGGTGTGAGAACCCAGAGAACTAATATATTGCTTCTATATGTCTTTAGTAATCGAAAAGAGCATCCATTTCATGTTTTATAATAGTTATTATGATTCACAATTAAAATGTAATAAGGGTTTAAAGTGGCAACCATATTTAATAATTTGATTTAATTGCAAAAATTAGTAACTCGCATGTTTTTTCAAAGACCAAGGATAGGTTGAAAATTGAAAACAAAAAACATGAAAAAGATACAAAGAATTAAAAGAAAAGAACGAATTAAATTTTAAGGAGGAAAATAGCGACAACAATATTAAAATAAAGGACAAACTTTAGGGACCAAAGTTCTTTCGTTTTTTGTTATTTGTCACTTATGAGAACAAAAAACAGTGAAAGGCCAAAAACATTAATATATAAATTCAAAATGGTGATATATCTAGCTTGACACCCAATTTTCAGCAACGAGGGTTAGGATACCAAATGATGCAAGAATTTTAGGCGCACAACATTGGAACCCAAGAACTAAAAGGAATAAGAAATATTGAATCCCTAAGAAGGTGGTTATGAAGATTAAATTGGTATCCTAAATGGCAAGAACAAAAAACAAAGCAATATTTTGCGATGAAATTGTTCGACGTTAGAAAACAGTATAAAAGATGGAATTTGGGTTCGAGAACACGGACAACTAATATATTGCTTCTGTTTGTTTTTAGGAATCGAAAAGAGCATGCATTTCATGTATTATAATAGTTATTATGAGTCACAATTAAAATGTAATAATGGTTTAAAGTGGCAACCATATTTAATAATTTGTTTTAATTGCAAAAATTAGTAACTCGCATGTTTTTTCAAAGAACAAAGATAGGTTGAAAACTGACAACAAAAAACAGGATAAAGATACAAAGATTTAAAAGAAAAGAACGAATTAAATTTTAAGGAGGAAAATAGTGACAACAATATTAAAATAAAGGACAAACTTTAGGGACCAAAGTTCTTTCTTTTTTTGTTATTTGTCACTTATGGAAACAAAAAACATTGAAAGGCCAAAAACATTAAAATTAAAATTCAAAATTGTGATATATCAAGCTTGATACCCAATTTTCAGCAACAATGGTTTTGATACCAAATGATGCAAAACTTTTAGGCGCACAACATTAGAACCCAAGAACTAAAAGGAATAAGAAAAATTGGATCCCTAAGAAGGTGTTTATGAAGATCAAATTGGTATCCTAAAGGGCAAGAACCAAAAACAAAGCAATATTTTGCGACGAAATTGTAAGACGTTAGGAAATAGGGTAAAAGATGAAATTTGGGTTCGAGAACACGGAGAACTAATATATTGCTTCTATATGTTTTTAGGAATCGAAAAGAGCATCCATTTCATGTAGTATAATAGTTATTATGATTCACAATTAAAATGTAATAAGGGTTTAAAGTGGCAACCTTATTTAATAATTTGTTTTAATTACAAAAATTAGTAACTCGCATGTTTTTTCAAAGACCAAGGATAGGTTGAAAACTGAAAACAAAAAACATGAAAAAGATACAAAGAATTAAAAGAAAAGAACGAATTAAATTTTAAGGAGGAAAATAGTGACAACAATATTAAAATAAAGGACAAACTTTAGGGACCAAAGTTCTTTCGTTTTTTGTTATTTGTCACTTATGAGAACAAAAAACAGTGAAAGGCCAAAAACATTAATATATAAATTCAAAATGGTGATATATCAAGCTTGACACCCAATTTTCCGCAACCAGGGTTAGGAGAGCAAATGTTGCAAGAATTTTAGGCGCACAACATTGGAACCCAAGAACTAAAAGGAATAAGAAATATTGAATCCCTAAGAAGGTGGTTATGAAGATCAAATTGGTATCCTAAATGGCAAGAACAAAAAACAAAGCAATATTTCGCGATGAAATTGTTCGACGTTAGAAAATAGTATAAAAGATGGAATTTGGGTTCGAGAACACGGACAACTAATATATTGCTTCTGTTTGTTTTTAGGAATCGAAAAGAGCATCCATTTCATGTATTATAATAGTTATTATGAGTCACAATTAAAATGTAATAATGGTTTAAAGTGGCAACCATATTTAATAATTTGTTTTAATTGCAAAAATTAGTAACTCGCATGTTTTTTCAAAGAACAAAGATAGGTTGAAAACTGACAACAAAAAACATGAAAAAGATACAAAGAATTAAAAGAAAAGAACGAATTAAATTTTAAGGAGGAAAATAGTGACAACAATATTAAAATAAAGGACAAACTTTAGGGAGCAAAGTTCTTTCTTTTTTTGTTATTTGTCACTTATGGAAACAAAAAACATTGAAAGGCCAAAAACATTAAAATTAAAATTCAAAATTGTGATATATCAAGCTTGATACCCAATTTTTAGCAACAATGGTTTTGATACCAAATGATGCAAAACTTTTAGTCGCACAAGATTGGAACCCGAGAACTAAAAGGAATAAAAAATATTGAATCCCTAAGAAGGTGTTTATGAAGATGAAATTGGTATCCTAAAGGGCAAAAACCAAAAAAAAGCAATATTTTGCCCCGAAATTGTAAAACATGAGAAAATAGTGTAAAAGATGAAATTTGGGTGTGAGAACCCAGAGAACTAATATATTGCTTCTATATGTCTTTAGTAATCGAAAAGAGCATCCATTTCATGTTTTATAATAGTTATTATGATTCACAATTAAAATGTAATAAGGGTTTAAAGTGGCAACCATATTTAATAATTTGATTTAATTGCAAAAATTAGTAACTCGCATGTTTTTTCAAAGACCAAGGATAGGTTGAAAATTGAAAACAAAAAACATGAAAAAGATACAAAGAATTAAAAGAAAAGAACGAATTAAATTTTAAGGAGGAAAATAGCGACAACAATATTAAAATAAAGGACAAACTTTAGGGACCAAAGTTCTTTCGTTTTTTGTTATTTGTCACTTATGAGAACAAAAAACAGTGAAAGGCCAAAAACATTAATATATAAATTCAAAATGGTGATATATCTAGCTTGACACCCAATTTTCAGCAACGAGGGTTAGGATACCAAATGATGCAAGAATTTTAGGCGCACAACATTGGAACCCAAGAACTAAAAGGAATAAGAAATATTGAATCCCTAAGAAGGTGGTTATGAAGATCAAATTGGTATCCTAAAGGGCAAGAACCAAAAACAAAGCAATATTTTGCGATGAAATTGTTCGACGTTAGAAAACAGTGTAAAAGATGAGATTTGGGTGCCAGAACCCAGAGAACTAATATATTTCTTCTGTATGTTTTTAGGAATCGGAGAGAGCATCCATTTCAGGTATTATAATAGTTATTATGATTCACAATTTAAATGTAATAAGGGTTTAAAGTGGCAACCATATTTAATAATTTGTTTTAATTGCAAAAATTAGTAACTCGCATGTTTTTTCAAAGACCAAGGATAGGTTGAAAACTGAAAACAAAAAACATGAAAAAGATACAAAGAATTAAAAGAAAAGAACGAATTAAATTTTAAGGAGGAAAATAGTGACAACAATATTAAAATAAAGGACAAACTTTAGGGACCAAAGTTCTTTCGTTTTTTGTTATTTGTCACTTATGAGAACAAAAAACAGTGAAAGGCCAAAAACATTAATATATAAATTCAAAATGGTGATATATCAAGCTTGACACCCAATTTTCAGCAACCAGGGTTAGGAGAGCAAATGTTGCAAGAATTTTAGGCGCACAACATTGGAAACCAAGAACTAAAAGGAATAAGAAATATTGAATCCCTAAGAAGGTGGTTATGAAGATCAAATTGGTATTCTAAATTTGCAAGAAGAAAAAACAAAGCAATATTTCGCGATGAAATTGTTCGACGTTAGAAAATAGTATAAAAGATGGAATTTGGGTTCGAGAACACGGACAACTAATATATTGCTTCTGTTTGTTTTTAGGAATCGAAAAGAGCATCCATTTCATGTATTATAATAGTTATTATGAGTCACAATTAAAATGTAATAATGGTTTAAAGTGGCAACCATATTTAATAATTTGTTTTAATTGCAAAAATTAGTAACTCGCATGTTTTTTCAAAGAACAAAGATAGGTTGAAAACTGACAACAAAAAACATGAAAAAGATACAAAGAATTAAAAGAAAAGAACGAATTAAATTTTAAGGAGGAAAATAGTGACAACAATATTAAAATAAAGGACAAACTTTATGGAGCAAAGTTCTTTCTTTTTTTGTTATTTGTCACTTATGGAAACAAAAAACATTGAAAGGCCAAAAACATTAAAATTAAAATTCAAAATTGTGATATATCAAGCTTGATACCCAATTTTCAGCAAAAATGGTTTTGATACCAAATGATGCAAAACTTTTAGGCGCACAACAGTGGAACCCAAGAACTAAAAGGAATAAGAAATATTGAATCCCTAAGAAGGTGTTTATGAAGATCAAATTGGTATCCTAAAGGGCAAAAACCAAAAACAAAGCAATATTTTGCCACGAAATTGTAAGACGTCAGAAAATAGTGTAAAAGATGAAATTTGGGTGTGAGAACCCGGAGAACTAATATATTGCTTCTATATGTTTTTAGGAATCGAAAAGAGCATCCATTTCATGTATTATAATAGTTATTATGATTCACAATTAAAATGTAATAAGGGTTTAAAGTGGCAACCATATTTAATAATTTGTTTTAATTGCAAAAATTAGTAACTCGCATGTTTTTTCAAAGAACAAAGATAGGTTGAAAACTGACAACAAAAAACAGGAAAAAGATACAAAGATTTAAAAGAAAAGAAGAATTAAATTTTAAGGAGGAAAATAGTGACAACAATATTAAAATAAAGGTCAAACTTCAGGGACCAAAGTTCTTTCTTTTTTTGTTATTTGTCACTTATGGAAACAAAAAACATTGAAAGGCCAAAAACATTAAAATTAAAATTCAAAATTGTGATATATCAAGCTTGATACCCAATTTTCAGCAACAATGGTTTTGATACCAAATGATGCAAAACTTTTGGGCGCACAACACTAGAACCCAAGAACTAAAAGGAATAAGAAAAATTGAATCCCTAAGAAGGTGTTTATGAAGATCAAATTGGTATCCTAAAGGGCAAGAACCAAAAACAAAGCAATATTTTGCGACGAAATTGTAAGACGTTAGAAAATAGGGTAAAAGATGAAATTTGGGTTCGAGAACACGGAGAACTAATATATTGCTTCTATATGTTTTTAGGAATCGAAAAGAGCATCCATTTCATGTAGTATAATAGTTATTATGATTCACAATTAAAATGTAATAAGGGTTTAAAGTGGCAACCATATTTAATAATTTGTTTTAATTGCAAAAATTAGTAACTCGCATGTTTTTTCAAAGACCAAGGATAGGTTGAAAATTGAAAACAAAAAACATGAAAAAGATACAAAGAATTAAAAGAAAAGAACGAATTAAATTTTAAGGAGGAAAATAGCGACAACAATATTAAAATAAAGGACAAACTTTAGGGACCAAAGTTCTTTCGTTTTTTGTTATTTGTCACTTATGAGAACAAAAAACAGTGAAAGGCCAAAAACATTAATATATAAATTCAAAATGGTGATATATCTAGCTTGACACCCAATTTTCAGCAACGAGGGTTAGGATACCAAATGATGCAAGAATTTTAGGCGCACAACATTGGAACCCAAGAACTAAAAGGAATAAGAAATATTGAATCCCTAAGAAGGTGGTTATGAAGATTAAATTGGTATCCTAAATGGCAAGAACAAAAAACAAAGCAATATTTTGCGATGAAATTGTTCGACGTTAGAAAACAGTATAAAAGATGGAATTTGGGTTCGAGAACACGGACAACTAATATATTGCTTCTGTTTGTTTTTAGGAATCGAAAAGAGCATGCATTTCATGTATTATAATAGTTATTATGAGTCACAATTAAAATGTAATAATGGTTTAAAGTGGCAACCATATTTAATAATTTGTTTTAATTGCAAAAATTAGTAACTCGCATGTTTTTTCAAAGAACAAAGATAGGTTGAAAACTGACAACAAAAAACAGGATAAAGATACAAAGATTTAAAAGAAAAGAACGAATTAAATTTTAAGGAGGAAAATAGTGACAACAATATTAAAATAAAGGACAAACTTTAGGGACCAAAGTTCTTTCTTTTTTTGTTATTTGTCACTTATGGAAACAAAAAACATTGAAAGGCCAAAAACATTAAAATTAAAATTCAAAATTGTGATATATCAAGCTTGATACCCAATTTTCAGCAACAATGGTTTTGATACCAAATGATGCAAAACTTTTAGGCGCACAACATTAGAACCCAAGAACTAAAAGGAATAAGAAAAATTGGATCCCTAAGAAGGTGTTTATGAAGATCAAATTGGTATCCTAAAGGGCAAGAACCAAAAACAAAGCAATATTTTGCGACGAAATTGTAAGACGTTAGGAAATAGGGTAAAAGATGAAATTTGGGTTCGAGAACACGGAGAACTAATATATTGCTTCTATATGTTTTTAGGAATCGAAAAGAGCATCCATTTCATGTAGTATAATAGTTATTATGATTCACAATTAAAATGTAATAAGGGTTTAAAGTGGCAACCTTATTTAATAATTTGTTTTAATTGCAAAAATTAGTAACTCGCATGTTTTTTCAAAGACCAAGGATAGGTTGAAAACTGAAAACAAAAAACATGAAAAAGATACAAAGAATTAAAAGAAAAGAACGAATTAAATTTTAAGGAGGAAAATAGTGACAACAATATTAAAATAAAGGACAAACTTTAGGGACCAAAGTTCTTTCGTTTTTTGTTATTTGTCACTTATGAGAACAAAAAACAGTGAAAGGCCAAACACATTAATATATAAATTCAAAATGGTGATATATCAAGCTTGACACCCAATTTTCCGCAACCAGGGTTAGGAGAGCAAATGTTGCAAGAATTTTAGGCGCACAACATTGGAACCCAAGAACTAAAAGGAATAAGAAATATTGAATCCCTAAGAAGGTGTTTATGAAGATCAAATTGGTATCCTAAATGGCAAGAACAAAAAACAAAGCAATATTTCGCGATGAAATTGTTCGACGTTAGAAAATAGTATAAAAGATGGAATTTGGGTTCGAGAACACGGACAACTAATATATTGCTTCTGTTTGTTTTTAGGAATCGAAAAGAGCATCCATTTCATGTATTATAATAGTTATTATGAGTCACAATTAAAATGTAATAATGGTTTAAAGTGGCAACCATATTTAATAATTTGTTTTAATTGCAAAAATTAGTAACTCGCATGTTTTTTCAAAGAACAAAGATAGGTTGAAAACTGACAACAAAAAACATGAAAAAGATACAAAGAATTAAAAGAAAAGAACGAATTAAATTTTAAGGAGGAAAATAGTGACAACAATATTAAAATAAAGGACAAACTTTAGGGAGCAAAGTTCTTTCTTTTTTTGTTATTTGTCACTTATGGAAACAAAAAACATTGAAAGGCCAAAAACATTAAAATTAAAATTCAAAATTGTGATATATCAAGCTTGATACCCAATTTTTAGCAACAATGGTTTTGATACCAAATGATGCAAAACTTTTAGTCGCACAAGATTGGAACCCGAGAACTAAAAGGAATAAAAAATATTGAATCCCTAAGAAGGTGTTTATGAAGATGAAATTGGTATCCTAAAGGGCAAAAACCAAAAAAAAGCAATATTTTGCCACGAAATTGTAAAACATGAGAAAATAGTGTAAAAGATGAAATTTGGGTGTGAGAACCCAGAGAACTAATATATTGCTTCTATATGTCTTTAGTAATCGAAAAGAGCATCCATTTCATGTTTTATAATAGTTATTATGATTCACAATTAAAATGTAATAAGGGTTTAAAGTGGCAACCATATTTAATAATTTGTTTTAATTGCAAAAATTAGTAACTCGCATGTTTTTTCAAAGACCAAGGATAGGTTGAAAACTGACAACAAAAAACATGAAAAAGATACAAAGAATTAAAAGAAAAGAACGAATTAAATTTTAAGGAGCAAAATAGCGACAACAATATTAAAATAAAGGACAAACTTTAGGGACCAAAGTTCTTTCGTTTTTTGTTATTTGTCACTTATGAGAACAAAAAACAGTGAAAGGCCAAAAACATTAATATATAAATTCAAAATGGTGATATATCAAGCTTGACACCCAATTTTCAGCAACGAGGGTTAGGATACCAAATGATGCAAGAATTTTAGGCGCACAACATTGGAAGCCAAGAACTAAAAGGAATAAGAAATATTGAATCCCTAAGAAGGTGTTTATGAAGATCAAATTGGTATCCTAAAGGGCAAAAACCAAAAAAAAGCAATATTTTGCCACGAAATTGTAAAACATGAGAAAATAGTGTAAAAGATGAAATTTGGGTGTGAGAACCCAGAGAACTAATATATTGCTTCTATATGTCTTTAGTAATCGAAAAGAGCATCCATTTCATGTTTTATAATAGTTATTATGATTCACAATTAAAATGTAATAAGGGTTTAAAGTGGCAACGATAATTAATAATTTATGTTAATTGCAAAAATTAGTAACTTGCTTGTTTTTTCAAAGAACAAAGATAGTTTGAAAACTAACAACAAAGAACATGAAAAAGATACAAAGAATTAAAAGAAAAGAACGAATTAAATTTTAAGGAGGAAAATAGCGACAACAATATTAAAATAAAGGACAAACTTTAGGGACCAAAGTTCTTTCATTTTTTGTTATTTGTCACTTATGAAAACAAAAAACAGTGAAAGGCCAAAAACATTAATATATAAATTCAAAATTGTGATATATCAAGCTTGATACCCAATTTTCAGCAACCAGGGTTTGGATACCAAATGATGCAAAAAATTTAGGCGCACAACATTGGAAGCCAAGAACTAAAAGGAATAAGAAATATTGAATCCCTAAGAAGGTGTTTATGAAGATCAAATTGGTATCCTAAAGGGCAAAAACCAAAAACAAAGCAATATTTTGCCACGAAATTGTAAGACGTCAGAAAATAGTGTAAAAGATGAAATTTGGGTGTGAGAACCCGGAGAACTAATATATTGCTTCTATATGTTTTTAGGAATCGAAAAGAGCATCCATTTCATGTATTATAATAGTTATTATGATTCACAATTAAAATGTAATAAGGGTTTAAAGTGGCAACCATATTTAATAATTTGTTTTAATTGCAAAAATTAGTAACTCGCTTGTTTTTTCAAAGACCAAGGATAGGTTGAAAATTGAAAACAAAAAACACGAAAAAGATACAAAGAATTAAAAGAAAAGAACGAATTAAATTTTAAGGAGCAAAATAGCGACAACAATATTAAAATAAAGGACAAACTTTAGGGACCAAAGTTCTTTCGTTTTTTGTTATTTGTCACTTATGAGAACAAAAAACAGTGAAAGGCCAAAAACATTAATATATAAATTCAAAATGGTGATATATCAAGCTTGACACCCAATTTTCAGCTACGAGGGTTAGGATACCAAATGATGCAAGAATTTTAGGCGCACAACATTGGAACCCAAGAACTAAAAGGAATAAGAAATATTGAATCCCTAAGAAGGTGGTTATGAAGATTAAATTGGTATCCTAAATGGCAAGAACAAAGAACAAAGCAATATTTTGCGATGAAATTGTTCGACGTTAGAAAACAGTATAAAAGATGGAATTTGGGTTCGAGAACACGGACAACTAATATATTGCTTCTGTTTGTTTTTAGGAATCGAAAAGAGCATGCATTTCATGTATTATAATAGTTATTATGAGTCACAATTAAAATGTAATAAGGGTTTAAAGTGGCAACGATAATTAATAATTTATGTTAATTGCAAAAATTAGTAACTTGCTTGTTTTTTCAAAGAACAAAGATAGTTTGAAAACTGACAACAAAGAACATGAAAAAGATACAAAGAATTAAAAGAAAAGAACGAATTAAATTTTAAGGAGGAAAATAGCGACAACAATATTAAAATAAAGGACAAACTTTAGGGACCAAAGTTCTTTCATTTTTTGTTATTTGTCACTTATGAAAACAAAAAACAGTGAAAGGCCAAAAACATTAATATATAAATTCAAAATTGTGATATATCAAGCTTGACACCCAATTTTCAGCAACGAGGGTTAGGATACCAAATGATGCAAGAATTTTAGGCGCACAACATTGGAACCCAAGAACTAAAAGGAATAAGAAATATTGAATCCCTAAGAAGGTGGTTATGAAGATTAAATTGGTATCCTAAATGGCAAGAACAAAGAACAAAGCAATATTTTGCGATGAAATTGTTCGACGTTAGAAAACAGTATAAAAGATGGAATTTGGGTTCGAGAACACGGACAACTAATATATTGCTTCTATATGTCTTTAGTAATCGAAAAGAGCATCCATTTCATGTTTTATAATAGTTATTATGATTCACAATTAAAATGTAATAAGGGTTTAAAGTGGCAACGATAATTAATAATTTATGTTAATTGCAAAAATTAGTAACTTGCTTGTTTTTTCAAAGAACAAAGATAGTTTGAAAACTGACAACAAAGAACATGAAAAAGATACAAAGAATTAAAAGAAAAGAACGAATTAAATTTTAAGGAGGAAAATAGCGACAACAATATTAAAATAAAGGACAAACTTTAGGGACCAAAGTTCTTTCATTTTTTGTTATTTGTCACTTATGAAAACAAAAAACAGTGAAAGGCCAAAAACATTAATATATAAATTCAAAATTGTGATATATCAAGCTTGATACCCAATTTTCAGCAACCAGGGTTTGGATACCAAATGATGCAAAAAATTTAGGCGCACAACATTGGAAGCCAAGAACTAAAAGGAATAAGAAATATTGAATCCCTAAGAAGGTGTTTATGAAGATCAAATTGGTATCCTAAAGGGCAAAAACCAAAAACAAAGCAATATTTTGCCACGAAATTGTAAGACGTCAGAAAATAGTGTAAAAGATGAAATTTGGGTGTGAGAACCCGGAGAACTAATATCTTGCTTCTATATGTTTTTAGGAATCGAAAAGAGCATCCATTTCATGTATTATAATAGTTATTATGATTCACAATTAAAATGTAATAAGGGTTTAAAGTGGCAACCATATTTAATAATTTGTTTTAATTGCAAAAATTAGTAACTCGCTTGTTTTTTCAAAGACCAAGGATAGGTTGAAAATTGAAAACAAAAAACATGAAAAAGATACAAAGAATTAAAAGAAAAGAACGAATTAAATTTTAAGGAGGAAAATAGCGACAACAATATTAAAATAAAGGACAAACTTTAGGGACCAAAGTTCTTTCGTTTTTTGTTATTTGTCACTTATGAGAACAAAAAACAGTGAAAGGCCAAAAACATTAATATATAAATTCAAAATGGTGATATATCAAGCTTGACACCCAATTTTCAGCAACGAGGGTTAGGATACCAAATGATGCAAGAATTTTAGGCGCACAACATTGGAACCCAAGAACTAAAAGGAATAAGAAATATTGAATCCCTAAGAAGGTGGTTATGAAGATTAAATTGGTATCCTAAATGGCAAGAACAAAGAACAAAGCAATATTTTGCGATGAAATTGTTCGACGTTAGAAAACAGTATAAAAGATGGAATTTGGGTTCGAGAACACGGACAACTAATATATTGCTTCTGTTTGTTTTTAGGAATCGAAAAGAGCATGCATTTCATGTATTATAATAGTTATTATGAGTCACAATTAAAATGTAATAAGGGTTTAAAGTGGCAACGATAATTAATAATTTATGTTAATTGCAAAAATTAGTAACTTGCTTGTTTTTTCAAAGAACAAAGATAGTTTGAAAACTGACAACAAAGAACATGAAAAAGATACAAAGAATTAAAAGAAAAGAACGAATTAAATTTTAAGGAGGAAAATAGCGACAACAATATTAAAATAAAGGACAAACTTTAGGGACCAAAGTTCTTTCATTTTTTGTTATTTGTCACTTATGAAAACAAAAAACAGTGAAAGGCCAAAAACATTAATATATAAATTCAAAATTGTGATATATCAAGCTTGACACCCAATTTTCAGCAACGAGGGTTAGGATACCAAATGATGCAAGAATTTTAGGCGCACAACATTGGAACCCAAGAACTAAAAGGAATAAGAAATATTGAATCCCTAAGAAGGTGGTTATGAAGATTAAATTGGTATCCTAAATGGCAAGAACAAAGAACAAAGCAATATTTTGCGATGAAATTGTTCGACGTTAGAAAACAGTATAAAAGATGGAATTTGGGTTCGAGAACACGGACAACTAATATATTGCTTCTATATGTCTTTAGTAATCGAAAAGAGCATCCATTTCATGTTTTATAATAGTTATTATGATTCACAATTAAAATGTAATAAGGGTTTAAAGTGGCAACGATAATTAATAATTTATGTTAATTGCAAAAATTAGTAACTTGCTTGTTTTTTCAAAGAACAAAGATAGTTTGAAAACTGACAACAAAGAACATGAAAAAGATACAAAGAATTAAAAGAAAAGAACGAATTAAATTTTAAGGAGGAAAATAGCGACAACAATATTAAAATAAAGGACAAACTTTAGGGACCAAAGTTCTTTCATTTTTTGTTATTTGTCACTTATGAAAACAAAAAACAGTGAAAGGCCAAAAACATTAATATATAAATTCAAAATTGTGATATATCAAGCTTGATACCCAATTTTCAGCAACCAGGGTTTGGATACCAAATGATGCAAAATATTTAGGCGCACAACATTGGAAGCCAAGAACTAAAAGGAATAAGAAATATTGAATCCCTAAGAAGGTGTTTATGAAGATCAAATTGGTATCCTAAAGGGCAAAAACCAAAAACAAAGCAATATTTTGCCACGAAATTGTAAGACGTCAGAAAATAGTGTAAAAGATGAAATTTGGGTGTGAGAACCCGGAGAACTAATATATTGCTTCTATATGTTTTTAGGAATCGAAAAGAGCATCCATTTCATGTATTATAATAGTTATTATGATTCACAATTAAAATGTAATAAGGGTTTAAAGTGGCAACCATATTTAATAATTTGTTTTAATTGCAAAAATTAGTAACTCGCTTGTTTTTTCAAAGACCAAGGATAGGTTGAAAATTGAAAACAAAAAACATGAAAAAGATACAAAGAATTAAAAGAAAAGAACGAATTAAATTTTAAGGAGGAAAATAGCGACAACAATATTAAAATAAAGGACAAACTTTAGGGACCAAAGTTCTTTCGTTTTTTGTTATTTGTCACTTATGAGAACAAAAAACAGTGAAAGGCCAAAAACATTAATATATAAATTCAAAATGGTGATATATCAAGCTTGACACCCAATTTTCAGCAACGAGGGTAAGGATACCAAATGATGCAAGAATTTTAGGCGCACAACATTGGAACCCAAGAACTAAAAGGAATAAGAAATATTGAATCCCTAAGAAGGTGGTTATGAAGATTAAATTGGTATCCTAAATGGCAAGAACAAAGAACAAAGCAATATTTTGCGATGAAATTGTTCGACGTTAGAAAACAGTATAAAAGATGGAATTTGGGTTCGAGAACACGGACAACTAATATATTGCTTCTGTTTGTTTTTAGGAATCGAAAAGAGCATGCATTTCATGTATTATAATAGTTATTATGAGTCACAATTAAAATGTAATAAGGGTTTAAAGTGGCAACGATAATTAATAATTTATGTTAATTGCAAAAATTAGTAACTTGCTTGTTTTTTCAAAGAACAAAGATAGTTTGAAAACTGACAACAAAGAACATGAAAAAGATACAAAGAATTAAAAGAAAAGAACGAATTAAATTTTAAGGAGGAAAATAGCGACAACAATATTAAAATAAAGGACAAACTTTAGGGACCAAAGTTCTTTCATTTTTTGTTATTTGTCACTTATGAAAACAAAAAACAGTGAAAGGCCAAAAACATTAATATATAAATTCAAAATTGTGATATATCAAGCTTGACACCCAATTTTCAGCAACGAGGGTTAGGATACCAAATGATGCAAGAATTTTAGGCGCACAACATTGGAACCCAAGAACTAAAAGGAATAAGAAATATTGAATCCCTAAGAAGGTGTTTATGAAGATCAAATTGGTATCCTAAAGGGCAAAAACCAAAAAAAAGCAATATTTTGCCACGAAATTGTAAAACATGAGAAAATAGTGTAAAAGATGAAATTTGGGTGTGAGAACCCAGAGAACTAATATATTGCTTCTATATGTCTTTAGTAATCGAAAAGAGCATCCATTTCATGTTTTATAATAGTTATTATGATTCACAATTAAAATGTAATAAGGGTTTAAAGTGGCAACGATAATTAATAATTTATGTTAATTGCAAAAATTAGTAACTTGCTTGTTTTTTCAAAGAACAAAGATAGTTTGAAAACTAACAACAAAGAACATGAAAAAGATACAAAGAATTAAAAGAAAAGAACGAATTAAATTTTAAGGAGGAAAATAGCGACAACAATATTAAAATAAAGGACAAACTTTAGGGACCAAAGTTCTTTCATTTTTTGTTATTTGTCACTTATGAAAACAAAAAACAGTGAAAGGCCAAAAACATTAATATATAAATTCAAAATTGTGATATATCAAGCTTGATACCCAATTTTCAGCAACCAGGGTTTGGATACCAAATGATGCAAAACATTTAGGTGCACAACATTGGAAGCCAAGAACTAAAAGGAATAAGAAATATTGAATCCCTAAGAAGGTGTTTATGAAGATCAAATTGGTATCCTAAAGGGCAAAAACCAAAAACAAAGCAATATTTTGCCACGAAATTGTAAGACGTCAGAAAATAGTGTAAAAGATGAAATTTGGGTGTGAGAACCCGGAGAACTAATGTATTGCTTCTATATGTTTTTAGGAATCGAAAAGAGCATCCATTTCATGTATTATAATAGTTATTATGATTCACAATTAAAATGTAATAAGGGTTTAAAGTGGCAACCATATTTAATAATTTGTTTTAATTGCAAAAATTAGTAACTCGCTTGTTTTTTCAAAGACCAAGGATAGGTTGAAAATTGAAAACAAAAAACATGAAAAAGATACAAAGAATTAAAAGAAAAGAACGAATTAAATTTTAAGGAGGAAAATAGCGACAACAATATTAAAATAAAGGACAAACTTTAGGGACCAAAGTTCTTTCGTTTTTTGTTATTTGTCACTTATGAGAACAAAAAACAGTGAAAGGCCAAAAACATTAATATATAAATTCAAAATGGTGATATATCAAGCTTGACACCCAATTTTCAGCAACGAGGGTAAGGATACCAAATGATGCAAGAATTTTAGGCGCACAACATTGGAACCCAAGAACTAAAAGGAATAAGAAATATTGAATCCCTAAGAAGGTGGTTATGAAGATTAAATTGGTATCCTAAATGGCAAGAACAAAGAACAAAGCAATATTTTGCGATGAAATTGTTCGACGTTAGAAAACAGTATAAAAGATGGAATTTGGGTTCGAGAACACGGACAACTAATATATTGCTTCTGTTTGTTTTTAGGAATCGAAAAGAGCATGCATTTCATGTATTATAATAGTTATTATGAGTCACAATTAAAATGTAATAAGGGTTTAAAGTGGCAACGATAATTAATAATTTATGTTAATTGCAAAAATTAGTAACTTGCTTGTTTTTTCAAAGAACAAAGATAGTTTGAAAACTGACAACAAAGAACATGAAAAAGATACAAAGAATTAAAAGAAAAGAACGAATTAAATTTTAAGGAGGAAAATAGCGACAACAATATTAAAATAAAGGACAAACTTTAGGGACCAAAGTTCTTTCATTTTTTGTTATTTGTCACTTATGAAAACAAAAAACAGTGAAAGGCCAAAAACATTAATATATAAATTCAAAATTGTGATATATCAAGCTTGACACCCAATTTTCAGCAACGAGGGTTAGGATACCAAATGATGCAAGAATTTTAGGCGCACAACATTGGAACCCAAGAACTAAAAGGAATAAGAAATATTGAATCCCTAAGAAGGTGTTTATGAAGATCAAATTGGTATCCTAAAGGGCAAAAACCAAAAAAAAGCAATATTTTGCCACGAAATTGTAAAACATGAGAAAATAGTGTAAAAGATGAAATTTGGGTGTGAGAACCCAGAGAACTAATATATTGCTTCTATATGTCTTTAGTAATCGAAAAGAGCATCCATTTCATGTTTTATAATAGTTATTATGATTCACAATTAAAATGTAATAAGGGTTTAAAGTGGCAACGATAATTAATAATTTATGTTAATTGCAAAAATTAGTAACTTGCTTGTTTTTTCAAAGAACAAAGATAGTTTGAAAACTAACAACAAAGAACATGAAAAAGATACAAAGAATTAAAAGAAAAGAACGAATTAAATTTTAAGGAGGAAAATAGCGACAACAATATTAAAATAAAGGACAAACTTTAGGGACCAAAGTTCTTTCATTTTTTGTTATTTGTCACTTATGAAAACAAAAAACAGTGAAAGGCCAAAAACATTAATATATAAATTCAAAATTGTGATATATCAAGCTTGATACCCAATTTTCAGCAACCAGGGTTTGGATACCAAATGATGCAAAACATTTAGGCGCACAACATTGGAAGCCAAGAACTAAAAGGAATAAGAAATATTGAATCCCTAAGAAGGTGTTTATGAAGATCAAATTGGTATCCTAAAGGGCAAAAACCAAAAACAAAGCAATATTTTGCCACGAAATTGTAAGACGTCAGAAAATAGTGTAAAAGATGAAATTTGGGTGTGAGAACCCGGAGAACTAATATATTGCTTCTATATGTTTTTAGGAATCGAAAAGAGCATCCATTTCATGTATTATAATAGTTATTATGATTCACAATTAAAATGTAATAAGGGTTTAAAGTGGCAACCATATTTAATAATTTGTTTTAATTGCAAAAATTAGTAACTCGCTTGTTTTTTCAAAGACCAAGGATAGGTTGAAAATTGAAAACAAAAAACATGAAAAAGATACAAAGAATTAAAAGAAAAGAACGAATTAAATTTTAAGGAGGAAAATAGCGACAACAATATTAAAATAAAGGACAAACTTTAGGGACCAAAGTTCTTTCGTTTTTTGTTATTTGTCACTTATGAGAACAAAAAACAGTGAAAGGCCAAAAACATTAATATATAAATTCAAAATGGTGATATATCAAGCTTGACACCCAATTTTCAGCAACGAGGGTTAGGATACCAAATGATGCAAGAATTTTAGGCGCACAACATTGGAACCCAAGAACTAAAAGGAATAAGAAATATTGAATCCCTAAGAAGGTGGTTATGAAGATTAAATTGGTATCCTAAATGGCAAGAACAAAGAACAAAGCAATATTTTGCGATGAAATTGTTCGACGTTAGAAAACAGTATAAAAGATGGAATTTGGGTTCGAGAACACGGACAACTAATATATTGCTTCTGTTTGTTTTTAGGAATCGAAAAGAGCCTGCATTTCATGTATTATAATAGTTATTATGAGTCACAATTAAAATGTAATAAGGGTTTAAAGTGGCAACGATAATTAATAATTTATGTTAATTGCAAAAATTAGTAACTTGCTTGTTTTTTCAAAGAACAAAGATAGTTTGAAAACTGACAACAAAGAACATGAAAAAGATACAAAGAATTATAAGAAAAGAACGAATTAAATTTTAAGGAGGAAAATAGCGACAACAATATTAAAATAAAGGACAAACTTTAGGGACCAAAGTTCTTTCATTTTTTGTTATTTGTCACTTATGAAAACAAAAAACAGTGAAAGGCCAAAAACATTAATATATAAATTCAAAATTGTGATATATCAAGCTTGACACCCAATTTTCAGCAACGAGGGTTAGGATACCAAATGATGCAAGAATTTTAGGCGCACAACATTGGAACCCAAGAACTAAAAGGAATAAGAAATATTGAATCCCTAAGAAGGTGGTTATGAAGATTAAATTGGTATCCTAAATGGCAAGAACAAAGAACAAAGCAATATTTTGCGATGAAATTGTTCGACGTTAGAAAACAGTATAAAAGATGGAATTTGGGTTCGAGAACACGGACAACTAATATATTGCTTCTATATGTCTTTAGTAATCGAAAAGAGCATCCATTTCATGTTTTATAATAGTTATTATGATTCACAATTAAAATGTAATAAGGGTTTAAAGTGGCAACGATAATTAATAATTTATGTTAATTGCAAAAATTAGTAACTTGCTTGTTTTTTCAAAGAACAAAGATAGTTTGAAAACTGACAACAAAGAACATGAAAAAGATACAAAGAATTAAAAGAAAAGAACGAATTAAATTTTAAGGAGGAAAATAGCGACAACAATATTAAAATAAAGGACAAACTTTAGGGACCAAAGTTCTTTCATTTTTTGTTATTTGTCACTTATGAAAACAAAAAACAGTGAAAGGCCAAAAACATTAATATATAAATTCAAAATTGTGATATATCAAGCTTGATACCCAATTTTCAGCAACCAGGGTTTGGATACCAAATGATGCAAAATATTTAGGCGCACAACATTGGAAGCCAAGAACTAAAAGGAATAAGAAATATTGAATCCCTAAGAAGGTGTTTATGAAGATCAAATTGGTATCCTAAAGGGCAAAAACCAAAAACAAAGCAATATTTTGCCACGAAATTGTAAGACGTCAGAAAATAGTGTAAAAGATGAAATTTGGGTGTGAGAACCCGGAGAACTAATATATTGCTTCTATATGTTTTTAGGAATCGAAAAGAGCATCCATTTCATGTATTATAATAGTTATTATGATTCACAATTAAAATGTAATAAGGGTTTAAAGTGGCAACCATATTTAATAATTTGTTTTAATTGCAAAAATTAGTAACTCGCTTGTTTTTTCAAAGACCAAGGATAGGTTGAAAATTGAAAACAAAAAACATGAAAAAGATACAAAGAATTAAAAGAAAAGAACGAATTAAATTTTAAGGAGGAAAATAGCGACAACAATATTAAAATAAAGGACAAACTTTAGGGACCAAAGTTCTTTCGTTTTTTGTTATTTGTCACTTATGAGAACAAAAAACAGTGAAAGGCCAAAAACATTAATATATAAATTCAAAATGGTGATATATCAAGCTTGACACCCAATTTTCAGCAACGAGGGTTAGGATACCAAATGATGCAAGAATTTTAGGCGCACAACATTGGAACCCAAGAACTAAAAGGAATAAGAAATATTGAATCCCTAAGAAGGTGGTTATGAAGATTAAATTGGTATCCTAAATGGCAAGAACAAAGAACAAAGCAATATTTTGCGATGAAATTTTTCGACGTTAGAAAACAGTATAAAAGATGGAATTTGGGTTTGAGAACACGGACAACTAATATATTGCTTCTGTTTGTTTTAAGGAATCGAAAAGAGCATGCATTTCATGTATTATAATAGTTATTATGAGTCACAATTAAAATGTAATAATGGTTTACAGTGGCAACCATATTTAACAATTTGTTTTAATTGCAAAAATTAGTAACTCGCATGTTTTTTCAAAGAACAAAGATAGGTTGAAAACTAACAAC
Source organism: Hippophae tibetana (assembly GCA_037013495.1). Lineage (NCBI taxonomy): Eukaryota > Viridiplantae > Streptophyta > Magnoliopsida > Rosales > Elaeagnaceae > Hippophae > Hippophae tibetana. Next base: position 47,600,638 of record CM072807.1, read on the forward strand.
AAAAAACAGGAAAAAGATACAAAGATTTAAAAGAAAAGAACGAATTAAATTTTAAGGAGGAAAATAGCGACAACAATATTAAAATAAAGGACAAACTTTAGGGACCAAAGTTCTTTCTTTTTTTGTTATTTGTCACTTATGGAAACAAAAAACATTGAAAGGCCAAAAACATTAATATATAAATTCAAAATTGTGATATATCAAGCTTGACACCCAATTTTCAGCAACGAGGGTTAGGATACCAAATGATGCAAGAATTTTAGGCGCACAACATTGGAACCCAAGAACTAAAAGGAATAAGAAATATTGAATCCCTAAGAAGGTGGTTATGAAGATTAAATTGGTATCCTAAATGGCAAGAACAAAGAACAAAGCAATATTTTATGATGAAATTGTTCGACGTTAGAAAACAGTATAAAAGATGGAATTTGGGTTCGAGAACACGGACAACTAATATATTGCTTCTATATGTCTTTAGTAATCGAAAAGGGCATCCATTTCATGTTTTATAATAGTTATTATGATTCACAATTAAAATGTAATAAGGGTTTAAAGTGGCAACGATAATTAATAATTTATGTTAATTGCAAAAATTAGTAACTTGCTTGTTTTTTCAAAGAACAAAGATAGTTTGAAAACTGACAACAAAGAACATGAAAAAGATACAAAGAATTAAAAGAAAAGAACGAATTAAATTTTAAGGAGGAAAATAGCGACAACAATATTAAAATAAAGGACAAACTTTAGGGACCAAAGTTCTTTCATTTTTTGTTATTTGTCACTTATGAAAACAAAAAACATTGAAAGGCCAAAAACATTAATATATAAATTCAAAATTGTGATATATCAAGCTTGATACCCAATTTTCAGCAACCAGGGTTTGGATACCAAATGATGCAAAAAATTTAGGCGCACAACATTGGAAGCCAAGAACTAAAAGGAATAAGAAATATTGAATCCCTAAGAAGGTGTTTATGAAGATCAAATTGGTATCCTAAAGGGCAAAAACCAAAAACAAAGCAATATTTTGCCACGAAATTGTAAGACGTCAGAAAATAGTGTAAAAGATGAAATTTGGGTGTGAGAACCCGGAGAACTAATATATTGCTTCTATATGTTTTTAGGAATCGAAAAGAGCATCCATTTCATGTATTATAATAGTTATTATGATTCACAATTAAAATGTAATAAGGGTTTAAAGTGGCAACCATATTTAATAATTTGTTTTAATAGCAAAAATTAGTAACTCGCTTGTTTTTTCAAAGACCAAGGATAGGTTGAAAATTGAAAACAAAAAACATGAAAAAGATACAAAGAATTAAAAGAAAAGAACGAATTAAATTTTAAGGAGGAAAATAGCGACAACAATATTAAAATAAAGGACAAACTTTAGGGACCAAAGTTCTTTCGTTTTTTGTTATTTGTCACTTATGAGAACAAAAAACAGTGAAAGGCCAAAAACATTAATATAAAATTCAAAATGGTGATATATCAAGCTTGACACCCAATTTTCAGCAACGAGGGTTAGGATACCAAATGATGCAAGAATTTTAGGCGCACAACATTGGAACCCAAGAACTAAAAGGAATAAGAAATATTGAATCCCTAAGAAGGTGGTTATGAAGATTAAATTGGTATCCTAAATGGCAAGAACAAAGAACAAAGCAATATTTTGCGATGAAATTGTTCGACGTTAGAAAACAGTATAAAAGATGGAATTTGGGTTCGAGAACACGGACAACTAATATATTGCTTCTGTTTGTTTTTAGGAATCGAAAAGAGCATGCATTTCATGTATTATAATAGTTATTATGAGTCACAATTAAAATGTAATAATGGTTTAAAGTGGCAACCATATTTAATAATTTGTTTTAATTGCAAAAATTAGTAACTCGCATGTTTTTTCAAAGAACAAAGATAGGTTGAAAACTAACAACAAAAAACAGGAAAAAGATACAAAGATTTAAAAGAAAAGAACGAATTAAATTTTAAGGAGGAAAATAGTGACAACAATATTAAAATAAAGGACAAACTTTAGGGACCAAAGTTCTTTCTTTTTTTGTTATTTGTCACTTATGGAAACAAAAAATATTGAAAGGCCAAAAACATTAAAATTAAAATTCAAAATTGTGATATATCAAGCTTGATACCCAATTTTCCGCAACAATGGTTTTGATACTAAATGATGCAAAACTTTTAGGCGCACAACATTAGAACCCAAGAACTAAAAGGAATAAGAAAAATTGAATCCCTAAGAAGGTGTTTATGAAGATCAAATTGGTATCCTAAAGGGCAAGAACCAAAAACAAAGCAATATTTTGCGATGAAATTGTAAGACGTTAGAAAATAGGGTAAAAGATGAAATTTGGGTTCGAGAACACGGAGAACTAATATATTGCTTCTATATGTTTTTGGGAATCGAAAAGAGCATCCATTTCATGTATTATAATAGTTATTATGATTCACAATTAAAATGTAATAAGGGTTTAAAGTGGCAACCATATTTAATAATTTGTTTTAATTGCAAAAATTAGTAACTCGCATGTTTTTTCAAAGACCAAGGATAGGTTGAAAACTGAAAACAAAAAACATGAAAAAGATACAAAGAATTAAAAGAAAAGAGCGAATTAAATTTTAAGGAGGAAAATAGTGACAACAATATTAAAATAAAGGACAAACTTTAGGGACCAAAGTTCTTTCGTTTTTTGTTATTTGTCACTTATGAGAACAAAAAACAGTGAAAGGCCAAAAACATTAATATATAAATTCAAAATGGTGATATATCAAGCTTGACACCCAATTTTCAGCAACCAGGGTTAGGAGAGCAAATGATGCAAGAATTTTAGGCGCACAACATTGGAACCCAAGAACTAAAAGGAATAAGAAATATTGAATCCCTAAGAAGGTGGTTATGAAGATCAAATTGGTATCCTAAATGGCAAGAACAAAAAACAAAGCAATATTTTGCGACGAAATTGTAAGACGTTAGAAAATAGGGTAAAAGATGAAATTTGGGTTCAAGAACACGGAGAACTAATATATTGCTTCTATATGTTTTTGGGAATCGAAAAGAGCATCCATTTCATGTATTATAATAGTTATTATGATTCACAATTAAAATGTAATAAGGGTTTAAAGTGGCAACCATATTTAATAATTTGTTTTAATTGCAAAAATTAGTAACTCGCATGTTTTTTCAAAGACCAAGGATAGGTTGAAAACTGAAAACAAAAAACATGAAAAAGATACAAAGAATTAAAAGAAAAGAGCGAATTAAATTTTAAGGAGGAAAATAGTGACAACAATATTAAAATAAAGGACAAACTTTAGGGACCAAAGTTCTTTCGTTTTTTGTTATTTGTCACTTATGAGAACAAAAAACAGAGAAAGGCCAAAAACATTAATATATAAATTCAAAATGGTGATATATCAAGCTTGATACCCAATTTTCAGCAACCAGGGTTAGGAGAGCAAATGATGCAAGAATTTTAGGCGCACAACATTGGAACCCAAGAACTAAAAGGAATAAGAAATATTGAATCCCTAAGAAGGTGGTTATGAAGATCAAATTGGTATCCTAAATGGCAAGAACAAAAAACAAAGCAATATTTTGCGATGAAATTGTTCGACGTTAGAAAATAGTATAAAAGATGGAATTTGGGTTCGAGAACACGGACAACTAATATATTGCTTCTGTTTGTTTTTAGGAATCGAAAAGAGCATCCATTTCATGTATTATAATAGTTATTATGAGTCACAATTAAAATGTAATAATGGTTTAAAGTGGCAACCATATTTAACAATTTGTTTTAATTGCAAAAATTAGTAACTCGCATGTTTTTTCAAAGAACAAAGATAGGTTGAAAACTGACAACAAAAAACATGAAAAAGATGCAAAGAATTAAAAGAAAAGAACGAATTAAATTTTAAGGAGGAAAATAGTGACAACAATATTAAAATAAAGGACAAACTTTAGGGAGCAAAGTTCTTTCTTTTTTTGTTATTTGTCACTTGTGGAAACAAAAAACATTGAAAGGCCAAAAACATTAAAATTAAAATTCAAAATTGTGATATATCAAGCTTGATACCCAATTTTCAGCAACAATGGTTTTGATACCAAATGATGCAAAACTTTTAGGCGCACAACATTAGAACCCAAGAACTAAAAAGAATAAGAAAAATTGAATCCCTAAGAAGGTGTATATGAAGATCAAATTGGTATCCTAAAGGACAAGAACCAAAAACAAAGCAATATTTTGCGACGAAATTGTAAGACGTTAGAAAATAGGGTAAAAGATGAAATTTGGGTTCGAGAACACTGAGAACTAATATATTGCTTCTATATGTTTTTGGGAATCGAAAAGAGCATCCATTTCATGTATTATAATAGTTATTATGATTCACAATTAAAATGTAATAAGGGTTTAAAGTGGCAACCATATTTAATAATTTGTTTTAATTGCAAAAATTAGTAACTCGTATGTTTTTTCAAAGACCAAGGATAGGTTGAAAACTGAAAACAAAAAACATGAAAAAGATACAAAGAATTAAAAGAAAAGAACGAATTAAATTTTAAGGAGGAAAATAGTGACAACAATATTAAAATAAAGGACAAACTTTAGGGACCAAAGTTCTTTCGTTTTTTGTTATTTGTCACTTATGAGAACAAAAAACAATGAAAGGCCAAAAACATTAATATATAAATTCAAAATGGTGATATATCAAGCTTGACACCCAATTTTCAGCAACCAGGGTTAGGAGAGCAAATGATGCAAGAATTTTAGGCGCACAACATTGGAACCCAAGAACTAAAAGGAATAAGAAATATTGAATCCCTAAGAAGGTGGTTATGAAGATCAAATTGGTATCCTAAATGGCAAGAACAAAAAACAAAGCAATATTTTGCGATGAAATTGTTCGACGTTAGAAAATAGTATAAAAGATGAAATTTGGGTTCGAGAACACGGAGAACTAATATATTGCTTCTATATGTTTTTGGGAATCGAAAAGAGCATCCATTTCATGTATTATAATAGTTATTATGATTCACAATTAAAATGAAATAAGGGTTTAAAGTGGCAACCATATTTAATAATTTGTTTTAATTGCAAAAATTAGTAACTCGCATGTTTTTACAAAGACCAAGGATAGGTTGAAAACTGAAAACAAAAAACATGAAAAAGATACAAAGAATTAAAAGAAAAGAACGAATTAAATTTTAAGGAGGAAAATAGTGACAACAATATTAAAATAAAGGACAAACTTTAGGGACCACAGTTCTTTCGTTTTTTGTTATTTGTCACTTATGAGAACAAAAAACAGAGAAAGGCCAAAAACATTAATATATAAATTCAAAATGGTGATATATCAAGCTTGATACCCAATTTTCAGCAACCAGGGTTAGGAGAGCAAATGATGCAAGAATTTTAGGCGCACAACATTGGAACCCAAGAACTAAAAGGAATAAGAAATATTGAATCCCTAAGAAGGTGGTTATGAAGATCAAATTGGTATCCTAAATGGCAAGAACAAAAAACAAAGCAATATTTTGCGATGAAATTGTTCGACGTTAGAAAATAGTATAAAAGATGGAATTTGGGTTCGAGAACACGGACAACTAATATATTGCTTCTGTTTGTTTTTAGGAATCGAAAAGAGCATCCATTTCATGTATTATAATAGTTATTATGATTCACAATTAAAATGTAATAAGGGTTTAAAGTGGCAACCATATTTAATAATTTGTTTTAATTGCAAAAATTAGTAACTCGCTTGTTTTTTCAAAGACCAAGGATAGGTTGAAAACTGAAAACAAAAAACATGAAAAAGATACAAAGAATTAAAATAAAAGAACGAATTAAATTTTAAAGAGGAAAATAGCGACAACAATATTAAAATAAAGGACAAACTTTAGGGACCAAAGTTCTTTCGTTTTTTGTTATTTGTCACTTATGAGAACAAAAAACAGTGAAAGGCCAAAAACATTAATATATAAATTCAAAATGGTGATATATCAAGCTTGACACCCAATTTTCAGCAACGAGGGTTAGGATACCAAATGATGCAAGAATTTTAGGCGCACAACATTGGAACCCAAGAACTAAGAGGAATAAGAAATATTGAATCCCTAAGAAGGTGGTTATGAAGATTAAATTGGTATCCTAAATGGCAAGAACAAAGAACAAAGCAATATTTTGCGATGAAATTGTTCGACGTTAGAAAACAGTAAAAAAGATGGAATTTGGGTGTGAGAACCCAGAGAACTAATATATTGCTTCTATATGTCTTTAGTAATCGAAAAGAGCATCCATTTCATGTTTTATAATAGTTATTATGATTCACAATTAAAATGTAACAAGGGTTTAAAGTGGCAACGATAATTAATAATTTATGTTAATTGCAAAAATTAGTAACTTGCTTGTTTTTTCAAAGAACAAAGATAGTTTGAAAACTAACAACAAAGAACATGAAAAAGATACAAAGATTTAAAAGAAAAGAACGAATTAAATTTTAAGGAGGAAAATAGCGACAACAATATTAAAATAAAGGACAAACTTTAGGGACCAAAGTTCTTTCATTTTTTGTTATTTGTCACTTATGAAAACAAAAAACAGTGAAAGGCCAAAAACATTAATATATAAATTCAAAATTGTGATATATCAAGCTTGATACCCAATTTTCAGCAACCAGGGTTTGGATACCAAATGATGCAAAACTTTTAGGCGCACAACATTAGAACCCAAGAACTAAAAGGAATAAGAAATATTGAATCCCTAAGAAGGTGTTTATGAAGATCAAATTGGTATCCTAAAGGGCAAAAACCAAAAACAAAGCAATATTTTGCCACGAAATTGTAAGACGTCAGAAAATAGTGTAAAAGATGAAATTTGGGTGTGAGAACCCGGAGAACTAATATATTGCTTCTATATGTTTTTAGGAATCGAAAAGAGCATCCATTTCATGTATTATAATAGTTATTATGATTCACAATTAAAATGTAATAAGGGTTTAAAGTGGCAACCATATTTAATAATTTGTTTTAATTGCAAAAATTAGTAACTCGTATGTTTTTTCAAAGACCAAGGATAGGTTGAAAACTGAAAACAAAAAACATGAAAAAGATACAAAGAATTAAAAGAAAAGAACGAATTAAATTTTAAGGAGGAAAATAGTGACAACAATATTAAAATAAAGGACAAACTTTAGGGACCAAAGTTCTTTCGTTTTTTGTTATTTGTCACTTATGAGAACAAAAAACAATGAAAGGCCAAAAACATTAATATATAAATTCAAAATGGTGATATATCAAGCTTGACACCCAATTTTCAGCAACCAGGGTTAGGAGAGCAAATGATGCAAGAATTTTAGGCGCACAACATTGGAACCCAAGAACTAAAAGGAATAAGAAATATTGAATCCCTAAGAAGGTGGTTATGAAGATCAAATTGGTATCCTAAATGGCAAGAACAAAAAACAAAGCAATATTTTGCGATGAAATTGTTCGACGTTAGAAAATAGTATAAAAGATGAAATTTGGGTTCGAGAACACGGAGAACTAATATATTGCTTCTATATGTTTTTGGGAATCGAAAAGAGCATCCATTTCATGTATTATAATAGTTATTATGATTCACAATTAAAATGAAATAAGGGTTTAAAGTGGCAACCATATTTAATAATTTGTTTTAATTGCAAAAATTAGTAACTCGCATGTTTTTACAAAGACCAAGGATAGGTTGAAAACTGAAAACAAAAAACATGAAAAAGATACAAAGAATTAAAAGAAAAGAACGAATTAAATTTTAAGGAGGAAAATAGTGACAACAATATTAAAATAAAGGACAAACTTTAGGGACCACAGTTCTTTCGTTTTTTGTTATTTGTCACTTATGAGAACAAAAAACAGAGAAAGGCCAAAAACATTAATATATAAATTCAAAATGGTGATATATCAAGCTTGATACCCAATTTTCAGCAACCAGGGTTAGGAGAGCAAATGATGCAAGAATTTTAGGCGCACAACATTGGAACCCAAGAACTAAAAGGAATAAGAAATATTGAATCCCTAAGAAGGTGGTTATGAAGATCAAATTAGTATCCTAAATGGCAAGAACAAAAAACAAAGCAATATTTTGCGATGAAATTGTTCGACGTTAGAAAATAGTATAAAAGATGGAATTTGGGTTCGAGAACACGGACAACTAATATATTGCTTCTGTTTGTTTTTAGGAATCGAAAAGAGCATCCATTTCATGTATTATAATAGTTATTATGAGTCACAATTAAAATGTAATAATGGTTTAAAGTGGCAACCATATTTAATAATTTGTTTTAATTGCAAAAATTAGTAACTCGCATGTTTTTTCAAAGAACAAAGATAGGTTGAAAACTGACAACAAAAAACATGAAAAAGATGCAAAGAATTAAAAGAAAAGAACGAATTAAATTTTAAGGAGGAAAATAGTGACAACAATATTAAAATAAAGGACAAACTTTAGGGAGCAAAGTTCTTTCTTTTTTAATTATTTGTCACTTGTGGAAACAAAAAACATTGAAAGGCCAAAAACATTAAAATTAAAATTCAAAATTGTGATATATCAAGCTTGATACCCAATTTTTAGCAACAATGGTTTTGATACCAAATGATGCAAAACTTTTAGTCGCACAACATTGGAACCCGAGAACTAAAAGGAATAAAAAATATTGAATCCCTAAGAAGGTGTTTATGAAGATGAAATTGGTATCCTAAAGGGCAAAAACCAAAAAAAAGCAATATTTTGCCACGAAATTGTAAAACGTGAGAAAATAGTGTAAAAGATGAAATTTGGGTGTGAGAACCCAGAGAACTAATATATTGCTTCTATATGTCTTTAGTAATCGAAAAGAGCATCCATTTCATGTTTTATAATAGTTATTATGATTCACAATTAAAATGTAACAAGGGTTTAAAGTGGCAACGATAATTAATAATTTATGTTAATTGCAAAAATTAGTAACTTGCTTGTTTTTTCAAAGAACAAAGATAGTTTGAAAACTGACAACAAAGAACATGAAAAAGATACAAAGAATTAAAAGAAAAGAACGAATTAAATTTTAAGGAGGAAAATAGCGACAACAATATTAAAATAAAGGACAAACTTTAGGGACCAAAGTTCTTTCATTTTTTGTTATTTGTCACTTATGAAAACAAAAAACAGTGAAAGGCCAAAAACATTAATATATAAATTCAAAATTGTGATATATCAAGCTTGATACCCAATTTTCAGCAACCAGGGTTTGGATACCAAATGATGCAAAAAATTTAGGCGCACAACATTGGAAGCCAAGAACTAAAAGGAATAAGAAATATTGAATCCCTAAGAAGGTGTTTATGAAGATCAAATTGGTATCCTAAAGGGCAAAAACCAAAAACAAAGCAATATTTTGCCACGAAATTGTAAGACGTCAGAAAATAGTGTAAAAGATGAAATTTGGGTGTGAGAACCCGGAGAACTAATATATTGCTTCTATATGTTTTTAGGAATCGAAAAGAGCATCCATTTCATGTATTATAATAGTTATTATGATTCACAATTAAAATGTAATAAGGGTTTAAAGTGGCAACCATATTTAATAATTTGTTTTAATTGCAAAAATTAGTAACTCGTATGTTTTTTCAAAGACCAAGGATAGGTTGAAAACTAAAAACAAAAAACATGAAAAAGATACAAAGAATTAAAAGAAAAGAATGAATTAAATTTTAAGGAGGAAAATAGTGACAACAATATTAAAATAAAGGACAAACTTTAGGGACCAAAGTTCTTTCGTTTTTTGTTATTTGTCACTTATGAGAACAAAAAACAGTGAAAGGCCAAAAACATTAATATATAAATTCAAAATGGTGATAAATCAAGCTTGACACCCAATTTTCAGCAACAAGGGTTAGGAGAGCAAATGATGCAAGAATTTTAGGCGCACAACATTGGAACCCAAGAACTAAAAGGAATAAGAAATATTGAATCCCTAAGAAGGTGGTTATGAAGATCAAATTGGTATCCTAAATGGCAAGAACAAAAAACAAAGCAATATTTCGCGATGAAATTGTTCGACGTTAGAAAATAGTATAAAAGATGGAATTTGGGTTCGAGAACACGGACAACTAATATATTGCTTCTGTTTGTTTTTAGGAATCGTAAAGAGCATCCATTTCATGTATTATAATAGTTATTATGAGTCACAATTAAAATGTAATAATGGTTTAAAGTGGCAACCATATTTAATAATTTGTTTTAATTGCAAAAATTAGTAACTCGCATGTTTTTTCAAAGAACAAAGATAGGTTGAAAACTGACAACAAAAAACATGAAAAATATACAAAGAATTAAAAGAAAAGAACGAATTAAATTTTAAGGAGGAAAATAGTGACAACAATATTAAAATAAAGGACAAACTTTAGGGAGCAAAGTTCTTTCTTTTTTTGTTATTTGTCACTTATGGAAACAAAAAACATTGAAAGGCCAAAAACATTAAAATTAAAATTCAAAATTGTGATATATCAAGCTTGATACCCAATTTTTAGCAACAATGGTTTTGATACCAAATGATGCAAAACTTTTAGTCGCACAACATTGGAACCCGAGAACTAAACGGAATAAAAAATATTGAATCCCTAAGAAGGTGTTTATGAAGATCAAATTGGTATCCTAAAGGGCAAAAACAAAAAAAAAGCAATATTTTGCCACGAAATTGTAAAACGTGAGAAAATAGTGTAAAAGATGAAATTTGGGTGTGAGAACCCAGAGAACTAATATATTGCTTCTATATGTCTTTAGTAATCGAAAAGAGCATCCATTTCATGTTTTATAATAGTTATTATGATTCACAATTAAAATGTAATAAGGGTTTAAAGTGGCAACGATAATTAATAATTTATGTTAATTGCAAAAATTAGTAACTTGCTTGTTTTTTCAAAGAACAAAGATAGTTTGAAAACTGACAACAAAGAACATGAAAAAGATACAAAGAATTAAAAGAAAAGAACGAATTAAATTTTAAGGAGGAAAATAGCGACAACAATATTAAAATAAAGGACAAACTTTAGGGACCAAAGTTCTTTCATTTTTTGTTATTTGTCACTTATGAAAACAAAAAACAGTGAAAGGCCAAAAACAATAATATATAAATTCAAAATTGTGATATATCAAGCTTGATACCCAATTTTCAGCAACCAGGGTTTGGATACCAAATGATGCAAAAAATTTAGGCGCACAACATTGGAAGCCAAGAACTAAAAGGAATAAGAAATATTGAATCCCTAAGAAGGTGTTTATGAAGATCAAATTGGTATCCTAAAGGGCAAAAACCAAAAATAAAGCAATATTTTGCCACGAAATTGTAAGACGTCAGAAAATAGTGTAAAAGATGAAATTTGGGTGTGAGAACCCGGAGAACTAATATATTGCTTCTATATGTTTTTAGGAATCGAAAAGAGCATCCATTTCATGTATTATAATAGTTATTATGATTCACAATTAAAATGTAATAAGGGTTTAAAGTGGCAACCATATTTAATAATTTGTTTTAATTGCAAAAATTAGTAACTCGCTTGTTTTTTCAAAGACCAAGGATAGGTTGAAAATTGAAAACAAAAAACATGAAAAAGATACAAAGAATTAAAAGAAAAGAACGAATTAAATTTTAAGGAGGAAAATAGCGACAACAATATTAAAATAAAGGACAAACTTTAGGGACCAAAGTTCTTTCGTTTTTTGTTATTTGTCACTTATGAGAACAAAAAACAGTGAAAGGCCAAAAACATTAATATATAAATTCAAAATGGTGATATATCAAGCTTGACACCCAATTTTCAGCAACGAGGGTTAGGATACCAAATGATGCAAGAATTTTAGGCGCACAACATTGGAACCCAAGAACTAAAAGGAATAAGAAATATTGAATCCCTAAGAAGGTGGTTATGAAGATTAAATTGGTATCCTAAATGGCAAGAACAAAAAACAAAGCAATATTTTGCGATGAAATTGTTCGACGTTAGAAAACAGTATAAAAGATGGAATTTGGGTTCGAGAACACAGACAACTAATATATTGCTTCTGTTTGTTTTTAGGAATCGAAAAGAGCATGCATTTCATGTATTATAATAGTTATTATGAGTCACAATTAAAATGTAATAATGGTTTAAAGTGGCAACCATATTTATTAATTTGTTTTAATTGCAAAAATTAGTAACTCGCATGTTTTTTCAAAGAACAAAGATAGGTTGAAAACTGACAACAAAAAACAGGAAAAAGATACAAAGATTTAAAAGAAAAGAACGAATTAAATTTTAAGGAGGAAAATAGTGACAACAATATTAAAATAAAGGACAAACTTTAGGGACCAAAGTTCTTTCTTTTTTTGTTATTTGTCACTTATGGAAACAAAAAACATTGAAAGGCCAAAAACATTAAAATTAAAATTCAAAATTGTGATATATCACGCTTGATACCCAATTTTCAGCAACAATGGTTTTGATACCAAATGATGCAAAACTTTTAGGCGCACAACATTAGAACCCAAGAACTAAAAGGAATAAGAAAAATTGAATCCCTAAGAAGGTGTTTATGAAGATCAAATTGGTATCCTAAATTGCAAGAACCAAAAACAAAGCAATATTTTGCGACGAAATTGTAAGACGTTAGAAAATAGGGTAAAAGATGAAATTTGGGTTCGAGAACACGGAGAACTAATATATTGCTTCTATATGTTTTTGGGAATCGAAAAGAGCATCCATTTCATGTATTATAATAGTTATTATGATTCACAATTAAAATGTAATAAGGGTTTAAAGTGGCAACCATATTTAATAATTTGTTTTAATTGCAAAAATTAGTAACTCGTATGTTTTTTCAAAGACCAAGGATAGGTTGAAAACTGAAAACAAAAAACATGAAAAAGATACAAAGAATTAAAAGAAAAGAACGAATTAAATTTTAAGGAGGAAAATAGTGACAACAATATTAAAATAAAGGACAAACTTTAGGGACCAAAGTTCTTTCGTTTTTTGTTATTTGTCACTTATGAGAACAAAAAACAATGAAAGGCCAAAAACATTAATATATAAATTCAAAATGGTGATAAATCAAGCTTGACACCCAATTTTCAGCAACCAGGGTTAGGAGAGCAAATGATGCAAGAATTTTAGGCGCACAACATTGGAACCCAAGAACTAAAAGGAATAAGAAATATTGAATCCCTAAGAAGGTGGTTATGAAGATCAAATTGGTATCCTAAATGGCAAGAACAAAAAACAAAGCAATATTTTGCGATGAAATTGTTCGACGTTAGAAAATAGTATAAAAGATGGAATTTGGGTTCGAGAACACGGACAACTAATATATTGCTTCTGTTTGTTTTTAGGAATCGTAAAGAGCATCCATTTCATGTATTATAATAGTTATTATGAGTCACAATTAAAATGTAATAATGGTTTAAAGTGGCAACCATATTTAATAATTTGTTTTAATTGCAAAAATTAGTAACTCGCATGTTTTTTCAAAGAACAAAGATAGGTTGAAAACTGACAACAAAAAACAGGAAAAACATACAAAGATTTAAAAGAAAAGAACGAATTAAATTTTAAGGAGGAAAATAGTGACAACAATATTAAAATAAAGGACAAACTTTAGGGAACAAAGTTCTTTCTTTTTTTGTTATTTGTCACTTATGGAAACAAAAAACATTGAAAGGACAAAAACATTAAAATTAAAATTCAAAATTGTGATATATCAAGCTTGATACCCAATTTTCAGCAACAATGGTTTTGATACCAAATGATGCAAAACTTTTAGGCGCACAACATTAGAACCCAAGAACTAAAAGGAATAAGAAAAATTGAATCCCTAAGAAGGTGTTTATGAAGATCAAATTGGTATCCTAAAGGGCAAGAACCAAAAACAAAGCAATATTTTGCGACGAAATTGTAAGACGTTAGAAAATAGGGTAAAAGATGAAATTTGGGTTCGAGAACACGGAGAACTAATATATTGCTTCTATATGTTTTTGGGAATCGAAAAGAGCATCCATTTCATGTATTATAATAGTTATTATGATTCACAATTAAAATGTAATAAGGGTTTAAAGTGGCAACTATATTTAATAATTTGTTTTAATTGCAAAATTAGTAACTCGTATGTTTTTTCAAAGACCAAGGATAGGTTGAAAACTGAAAACAAAAAACATGAAAAAGATACAAAGAATTAAAAGAAAAGAACGAATTAAATTTTATGGAGGAAAATAGTGACAACAATATTAAAATAAAGGACAAACTTTAGGGACCAAAGTTCTTTCGTTTTTTGTTATTTGTCACTTATGAGAACAAAAAACAGTGAAAGGCCAAAAACATTAATATATAAATTAAAAATGGTGATAAATCAAGCTTGACACCCAATTTTCAGCAACCAGGGTTAGGAGAGCAAATGATGCAAGAATTTTAGGCGCACAACATTGGAACCCAAGAACTAAAAGGAATAAGAAATATTGAATCCCTAAGAAGGTGGTTATGAAGATCAAATTGGTATCCTAAATGGCAAGAACAAAAAACAAAGCAGTATTTTGCGATGAAATTGTTCGACGTTAGAAAATAGTATAAAAGATGGAATTTGGGTTCGAGAACACGGACAACTAATATATTGCTTCTGTTTGTTTTTAGGAATCGAAAAGAGCATCCATTTCATGTATTATAATAGTTATTATGAGTCACAATTAAAATGTAATAATGGTTTAAAGTGGCAACCATATTTAATAATTTGTTTTAATTGCAAAAATTAGTAACTCGCATGTTTTTTCAAAGAACAAAGATAGGTTGAAAACTGACAACAAAAAACATGAAAAAGATACAAAGAATTAAAAGAAAAGAACGAATTAAATTTTAAGGAGGAAAATAGTGACAACAATATTAAAATAAAGGACAAACTTTAGGGAGTAAAGTTCTTTCTTTTTTTGTTATTTGTCACTTATGGAAACAAAAAACATTGAAAGGCCAAAAACATTAAAATTAAAATTCAAAATTGTGATATATCACGCTTGATACCCAATTTTCAGCAACAATGGTTTTGATACCAAATGATGCAAAACTTTTAGGCGCACAACATTAGAACCCAAGAACTAAAAGGAATAAGAAAAATTGAATCCCTAAGAAGGTGTTTAGGAAGATCAAATTGGTATCCTAAATTGCAAGAACCAAAAACAAAGCAATATTTTGCGACGAAATTGTAAGACGTTAGAAAATAGGGTAAAAGATGAAATTTGGGTTCGAGAACACGGAGAACTAATATATTGCTTCTATATGTTTTTGGGAATCGAAAAGAGCATCCATTTCATGTATTATAATAGTTATTATGATTCACAATTAAAATGTAATAAGGGTTTAAAGTGGCAACCATATTTAATAATTTGTTTTAATTGCAAAAATTAGTAACTCGCATGTTTTTTCAAAGAACAAAGATAGGTTGAAAACTGACAACAAAAAACATGAAAAAGATACAAAGAATTAAAAGAAAAGAACGAATTAAATTTTAAGGAGGAAAATAGTGACAACAATATTAAAATAAAGGACAAACTTTAGGGAGCAAAGTTCTTTCTTTTTTTGTTATTTGTCACTTATGGAAACAAAAAACATTGAAAGGCCAAAAACATTAAAATTAAAATTCAAAATTGTGATATATCAACCTTGATACCCAATTTTTAGCAACAATGGTTTTGATACCAAATGATGCAAAACTTTTAGTCGCACAACATTGGAACCCGAGAACTAAAAGGAATAAAAAATATTGAATCCCTAAGAAGATGTTTATGAAGATCAAATTGGTATCCTAAAGGGCAAAAACCAAAAACAAAGCAATATTTTGCCACGAAATTGTAAAACGTGAGAAAATAGTGTAAAAGATGAAATTTGGGTGTGAGAACCCAGAGAACTAATATTTTGCTTCTATATGTCTTTAGTAATCGAAAAGAGGATCCATTTAATGTTTTATAATAGTTATTATGATTCACAATTAAAATGTAATAAGGGTTTAAAGTGGCAACGATAATTAATAATTTATGTTAATTGCAAAAATTAGTAACTTGCTTGTTTTTTCAAAGAACAAAGATAGTTTGAAAACTGACAACAAAGAACATGAAAAAGATACAAAGAATTAAAAGAAAAGAACGAATTAAATTTTAAGGAGGAAAATAGCGACAACAATATTAAAATAAAGGACAAACTTTAGGGACCAAAGTTCTTTCGTTTTTTGTTATTTGTCACTTATGAGAACAAAAAACAGTGAAAGGCCAAAAAACATTAATATATAAATTAAAAATGGTGATATATCAAGCTTGACACCCAATTTTCAGCAACCAGGGTTAGGAGAGCAAATGATGCAAGAATTTTAGGCGCACAACATTGGAACCCAAGAACTAAAAGGAATAAGAAATATTGAATCCCTAAGAAGGTGGTTATGAAGATCAAATTGGTATCCTAAATGGCAAGAACAAAAAACAAAGCAATATTTTGCGATGAAATTGTTCGACGTTAGAAAATAGTATAAAAGATGGAATTTGGGTTCGAGAACACGGACAACTAATATATTGCTTCTGTTTGTTTTTAGGAATCGTAAAGAGCATCCATTTCATGTATTATAATAGTTATTATGAGTCACAATTAAAATGTAATAATGGTTTAAAGTGGCAACCATATTTAATAATTTGTTTTAATTGCAAAAATTAGTAACTCGCATGTTTTTTCAAAGAACAAAGATAGGTTGAAAACTGACAACAAAAAACAGGAAAAAGATACAAAGATTTAAAAGAAAAGAACGAATTAAATTTTAAGGAGGAAAATAGTGACAACAATATTAAAATAAAGGACAAACTTTAGGGAACAAAGTTCTTTCTTTTTTTGTTATTTGTCACTTATGGAAACAAAAAACATTGAAAGGACAAAAACATTAAAATTAAAATTCAAAATTGTGATATATCAAGCTTGATACCCAATTTTCAGCAACAATTATTTTGATACCAAATGATGCAAAACTTTTAGGAGCACAACATTGGAACCCAAGAACTAAAAGGAATAAGAAAAATTGAATCCCTAAGAAGGTGTTTATGAAGATCAAATTGGTATCCTAAAGGGCAAGAACCAAAAACAAAGCAATATTTTGCGACGAAATTGTAAGACGTTAGAAAATAGGGTAAAAGATGAAATTTGGGTTCGAGAACACGGAGAACTAATATATTGCTTCTATATGTTTTTGGGAATCGAAAAGAGCATCCATTTCATGTATTATAATAGTTATTATGATTCACAATTAAAATGTAATAAGGGTTTAAAGTGGCAACCATATTTAATAATTTGTTTTAATTGCAAAAATTAGTAACTCGTATGTTTTTTCAAAGACCAAGGATAGGTTGAAAACTGAAAACAAAAAACATGAAAAAGACACAAAGAATTAAAAGAAAAGAACGAATTAAATTTTATGGAGGAAAATAGTGACAACAATATTAAAATAAAGGACAAACTTTAGGGACCAAAGTTCTTTCGTTTTTTGTTATTTGTCACTTATGAGAACAAAAAACAGTGAAAGGCCAAAAACATTAATATATAAATTAAAAATGGTGATAAATCAAGCTTGACACCCAATTTTCAGCAACCAGGGTTAGGAGAGCAAATGATGCAAGAATTTTAGGCGCACAACATTGGAACCCAAGAACTAAAAGGAATAAGAAATATTGAATCCCTAAGAAGGTGGTTATGAAGATCAAATTGGTATCCTAAATGGCAAGAACAAAAAACAAAGCAGTATTTTGCGATGAAATTGTTCGACCTTAGAAAGTAGTATAAAAGATGGAATTTGGGTTCGAGAACACGGACAACTAATATATTGCTTCTGTTTGTTTTTAGGAATCGAAAAAAGCATCCATTTCATGTATTATAATAGTTATTATGTGTCACAATTAAAATGTAATAATGGTTTAAAGTGGCAACCATATTTAATAATTTGTTTTAATTGCAAAAATTAGTAACTCGCATGTTTTTTCAAAGAACAAAGATAGGTTGAAAACTGACAACAAAAAACATGAAAAAGATACAAAGAATTAAAAGAAAAGAACGAATTAAATTTTAAGGAGGAAAATAGTGACAACAATATTAAAATAAAGGACAAACTTTAGGGAACAAAGTTCTTTCTTTTTTTGTTATTTGTCACTTATGGAAACAAAAAACATTGAAAGGACAAAAACATTAAAATTAAAATTCAAAATTGTGATATATCAAGCTTGATACCCAATTTTCAGCAACAATTATTTTGATACCAAATGATGCAAAACTTTTAGGAGCACAACATTGGAACCCAAGAACTAAAAGGAATAAGAAAAATTGAATCCCTAAGAAGGTGTTTATGAAGATCAAATTGGTATCCTAAAGGGCAAAAACCAAAAACAAAGCAATATTTTGCCACGAAATTGTAAAACGTGAGAAAATAGTGTAAAAGATGAAATTTGGGTGTGAGAACCCAGAGAACTAATATTTTGCTTCTATATGTCTTTAGTAATCGAAAAGAGGATCCATTTAATGTTTTATAATAGTTATTATGATTCACAATTAAAATGTAATAAGGGTTTAAAGTGGCAACGATAATTAATAATTTATGTTAATTGCAAAAATTAGTAACTTGCTTGTTTTTTCAAAGAACAAAGATAGTTTGAAAACTGACAACAAAGAACATGAAAAAGATACAAAGAATTAAAAGAAAAGAAGGAATTAAATTTTAAGGAGGAAAATAGCGACAACAATATTAAAATAAAGGACAAACTTTAGGGACCAAATATCTTTCATTTTTTGTTATTTGTCACTTATGAAAACAAAAAACAGTGAAAGGCCAAAAACATTAATATATAAATTCAAAATTGTGATATATCAAGCTTGATACCCAATTTTCAGCAACCAGGGTTTGGATACCAAATGATGCAAAAAATTTAGGCGCACAACATTGGAAGCCAAGAACTAAAAGGAATAAGAAATATTGAATCCCTAAGAAGGTGTTTATGAAGATCAAATTGGTATCCTAAAGGGCAAAAACCAAAAACAAAGCAATATTTTCCCACGAAATTGTAAGACGTCAGAAAATAGTGTAAAAGATGAAATTTGGGTGTGAGAACCCGGAGAACTAATATATTGCTTCTATATGTTTTTAGCAATCGAAAAGAGCATCCATTTCATGTATTATAATAGTTATTATGATTCACAATTAAAATGTAATAAGGGTTTAAAGTGGCGACCATATTTAATAATTTGTTTTAATTGCAAAAATTAGTAACTCGCTTGTTTTTTCAAAGACCAAGGATAGGTTGAAAATTGAAAACAAAAAACATGAAAAAGATACAAAGAATTAAAAGAAAAGAACGAATTAAATTTTAAGGAGGAAAATAGCGACAACAATATTAAAATAAAGGACAAACTTTAGGGACCAAAGTTCTTTCGTTTTTTGTTATTTGTCACTTATGAGAACAAAAAACAGTGAAAGGCCAAAAACATTAATATATAAATTAAAAATGGTGATATATCAAGCTTGACACCCAATTTTCAGCAACCAGGGTTAGTATACCAAATGATGCAAGAATTTTAGGCGCACAACATTGGAACCCAAGAACTAAAAGGAATAAGAAATATTGAATCCCTAAGAAGGTGTTTATGAAGATCAAATTGGTATCCTAAATGGCAAGAACAAAAAACAAAGCAATATTTTGCGATGAAATTGTTCGACGTTAGAAAATAGTATAAAAGATGGAATTTGGGTTCGAGAACACGGACAACTAATATATTGCTTCTGTTTGTTTTTAGGAATCGTAAAGAGCATCCATTTCATGTATTATAATAGTTATTATGAGTCACAATTAAAATGTAATAATGGTTTAAAGTGGCAACCATATTTAATAATTTGTTTTAATTGCAAAAATTAGTAACTCGCATGTTTTTTCAAAGAACAAAGATAGGTTGAAAACTGACAACAAAAAACAGGAAAAAGGTACAAAGAATTAAAAGAAAAGAACGAATTAAATTTTAAGGAGGAAAATAGTGACAACAATATTAAAATAAAGGACAAACTTTAGGGAGCAAAGTTCTTTCTTTTTTTGTTATTTGTCACTTATGGAAACAAAAAACATTGAAAGGCCAAAAACATTAAAATTAAAATTCAAAATTGTGATATATCAAGCTTGATACCCAATTTTTAGCAACAATGGTTTTGATACCAAATGATGCAAAACTTTTAGTCGCACAACATTGGAACCCGAGAACTAAAAGGAATAAAAAATATTGAATCTCTAAGAAGGTGTTTATGAAGATCAAATTGGTATCCTAAAGGGCAAAAACCAAAAACAAAGCAATATTTTGCCACGAAATTGTAAAACGTGAGAAAATAGTGTAAAAGATGAAATTTGGGTGTGAGAACCCAGAGAACTAATATTTTGCTTCTATATGTCTTTAGTAATCGAAAAGAGGATCCATTTAATGTTTTATAATAGTTATTATGATTCACAATTAAAATGTAATAAGGGTTTAAAGTGGCAACGATAATTAATAATTTATGTTAATTGCAAAAATTAGTAACTTGCTTGTTTTTTCAAAGAACAAAGATAGTTTGAAAACTGACAACAAAGAACATGAAAAAGATACAAAGAATTAAAAGAAAAGAACGAATTAAATTTTAAGGAGGAAAATAGCGACAACAATATTAAAATAAAGGACAAACTTTAGGGACCAAAGTTCTTTCGTTTTTTGTTATTTGTCACTTATGAGAACAAAAAACAGTGAAAGGCCAAAAACATTAATATATAAATTCAAAATGGTGATATATCAAGCTTGACACCCAATTTTCAGCAACGAGGGTTAGGATACCAAATGATGCAATAATTTTAGGCGCACAACATTGGAACCCAAGAACTAAAAGGAATAAGAAATATTGAATCCCTAAGAAGGTGGTTATGAAGATTAAATTGGTATCCTAAATGGCAAGAACAAAAAACAAAGCAATATTTTGCGATGAAATTGTTCGACGTTAGAAAACAGTATAAAAGATGGAATTTGGGTTCGAGAACACGGACAACTAATATATTGCTTCTGTTTGTTTTTAGGAATCGAAAAGAGCATGCATTTCATGTATTATAATAGTTATTATGAGTCACAATTAAAATGTAATAATGGTTTAAAGTGGCAACCATATTTAATAATTTGTTTTAATTGCAAAAATTAGTAACTCGCATGTTTTTTCAAAGAACAAAGATAGGTCGAAAACTGACAACAAAAAACAGGAAAAAGATACAAAGATTTAAAAGAAAAGAACGAATTAAATTTTAAGGAGGAAAATAGTGACAACAATATTAAAATAAAGGACAAACTTTAGGGACCAAAGTTCTTTCTTTTTTTGTTATTTGTCACTTATGGAAACAAAAAACATTGAAAGGCCAAAAACATTAAAATTAAAATTCAAAATTGTGATATATCAAGCTTGATACCCAATTTTCAGCAACAATGGTTTTGATACCAACAGATGCAAAACTTTTAGGCGCACAACATTAGAACCCAAGAACTAAAAGGAATAAGAAAAATTGAATCCCTAAGAAGGTGTTTATGAAGATCAAATTGGTATCCTAAAGGGCAAGAACCAAAAACAAAGCAATATTTTGCGACGAAATTGTAAGACGTTAGAAAATAGGGTAAAAGATGAAATTTGGGTTCGAGAACACGGAGAACTAATATATTGCTTCTATATGTTTTTGGGAATCGAAAAGAGCATCCATTTCATGTATTATAATAGTTATTATGATTCACAATTAAAATGTAATAAGGGTTTAAAGTGGCAACCATATTTAATAATTTGTTTTAATTGCAAAAATTAGTAACTCGTATGTTTTTTCAAAGACCAAGGATAGGTTGAAAACTGAAAACAAAAAACATGAAAAAGATACAAAGAATTAAAAGAAAAGAACGAATTAAATTTTAAGGAGGAAAATAGTGACAACAATATTAAAATAAAGGACAAACTTTAGGGACCAAAGTTCTTTCGTTTTTTGTTATTTGTCACTTATGAGAACAAAAAACAGTGAAAGGCCAAAAACATTAATATATAAATTCAAAATGGTGATATATCAAGCTTGACACCCAATTTTCAGCAACCATGGTTAGGAGAGCAAATGATGCAAAACTTTTAGTCGCACAACATTGGAACCCAAGAACTAAAAGGAATAAGAAAAATTGAATCCCTAAGAAGGTGTTTATGAAGATCAAATTGGTATCCTAAAGGGCAAGAACCAAAAACAAAGCAATATTTTGCGACGAAATTGTAAGACGTTAGAAAATAGGGTAAAAGATGAAATTTGGGTTCGAGAACACGGAGAACTAATATATTGCTTCTATATGTTTTTGGGAATCGAAAAGAGCATCCATTTCATGTATTATAATAGTTATTATGATTCACAATTAAAATGTAATAAGGGTTTAAAGTGGCAACGATAATTAATAATTTATGTTATTGCAAAAATTAGTAACTTGCTTGTTTTTTCAAAGAACAAAGATAGTTTGAAAACTGACAACAAAGAACATGAAAAAGATACAAAGAATTAAAAGAAAACAACGAATTAAATTTTAAGGAGGAAAATAGCGACAACAATTTTAAAATAAAGGACAAACTTTAGGGACCAAAGTTCTTTCATTTTTTGTTATTTGTCACTTATGAAAACAAAAAACATTGAAAGGCCAAAAACATTAAAATTAAAATTCAAAATTGTGATATATCAAGCTTGATACCCAATTTTCAGCAACAATGGTTTTGATACCAAATGATGCAAAACTTTTAGGCGCACAACATTAGAACCCCAGAACTAAAAGGAATAAGAAAAATTGAATCCCTAAGAAGGTGTTTATGAAGATCAAATTGGTATCCTAAAGGGCAAGAACGAAAAACAAAGAAATATTTTGCGACGAAATTGTAAGACGTTTGAAAATAGGGTAAAAGATGAAATTTGGGTTCGAGAACACGGAGAACTAATATATTGCTTCTATATGTTTTTGGGAATCGAAAAGAGCATCCATTTCATGTATTATAATAGTTATTATGATTCACAATTAAAATGTAATAAAGGTTTAAAGTGGCAACCATATTTAATAATTTGTTTTAATTGCAAAAATTAGTAACTCGTATGTTTTTTCAAAGACCAAGTATAGGTTGAAAACTGAAAACAAAAAACATGAAAAAGATACAAAGAATTAAAAGAAAAGAGCGAATTAAATTTTATGGAGGAAAATAGTGACAACAATATTAAAATAAAGGACAAACTTTAGGGACCAAAGTTCTTTCGTTTTTTGTTATTTGTCACTTATGAGAACAAAAAATAGTGAAAGGCCAAAAACATTAATATATAAATTAAAAATGGTGATATATCAAGCTTGACACCCAATTTTCAGCAACCAGGGTTAGGAGAGCAAATGATGCAAGAATTTTAGGCGCACAACATTGGAACCCAAGAACTAAAAGGAATAAGAAATATTGAATCCCTAAGAAGGTGGTTATGAAGATGAAATTGGTATCCTAAATGGCAAGAACAAAAAACAAAGCAATATTTTGTGATGAAAATGTTCGACGTTAGAAAATAGTATAAAAGATGGAATTTGGGTTCGAGAACACGGACAACTAATATATTGCTTCTGTTTGTTTTTAGGAATCGAAAAGAGCATCCATTTCATGTATTATAATAGTTATTATGAGTCACAATTAAAATGTAATAATGGTTTAAAGTGGCAACCATATTTAATAATTTGTTTTAATTGCAAAAATTAGTAACTCGCATGTTTTTTCAAAGAACAAAGATAGGTTGAAAACTGACAACAAAAAACATGAAAAAGATACAAAGAATTAAAAGAAAAGAACGAATTAAATTTTAAGGAGGAAAATATTGACAACAATATCAAAATAAAGGACAAACTTTAGGGAGCAAAGTTCTTTCTTTTTTTGTTATTTGTCACTTATGGAAACAAAAAACATTGAAAGGCCAAAAACATTAAACTTAAAATTCAAAATTGTGATATATCAAGCTTGATACCCAATTTTTAGCAACAATGGTTTTGATACCAAATGATGCAAAACTTTTAGTCGCACAACATTGGAACCCGAGAACTAAAAGGAATAAAAAATATTGAATCCCTAAGAAGGTGTTTATGAAGATCAAATTGGTATCCTAAAGGGCAAAAACCAAAAACAAAGCAATATTTTGCCACGAAATTGTAAAACGTGAGAAAATAGTGTAAAAGATGAAATTTGGGTGTGAGAACCCAGAGAACTAATATATTGCTTCTATATGTCTTTAGTAATCGAAAAGAGCATCCATTTCATGTTTTATAATAGTTATTATGATTCACAATTAAAATGTAATAAGGGTTTAAAGTGGCAACGATAATTAATAATTTATGTTAATTGCAAAAATTAGTAACTTGCTTGTTTTTTCAAAGAACAAAGATAGTTTGAAAACTGACAACAAAGAACATGAAAAAGATACAAAGAATTAAAAGAAAAGAACGAATTAAATTTTAAGGAGGAAAATAGCGACAAAATTATTAAAATAAAGGACAAACTTTAGGGACCAAAGTTCTTTCATTTTTTGTTATTTGTCACTTATGAAAACAAAAAACAGTGAAAGGCCAAAAACATTAATATATAAATTCAAAATTGTGATATATCAAGCTTGATACCCAATTTTCAGCAACCAGGGTTTGGATACCAAATGATGCAAAAATTTTAGGCGCACAACATTGGAAGCCAAGAACTAAAAGGAATAAGAAATATTGAATCCCTAAGAAGGTGTATATGAAGATCAAATTGGTATCCTAAAGGGCAAGAACCAAAAACAAAGCAATATTTTGCGACGAAATTGTAAGACGTTTGAAAATAGGGTAAAAGATGAAATTTGGGTTCGAGAACACGGAGAACTAATATATTGCTTCTATATGTTTTTGGGAATCGAAAAGAGCATCCATTTCATGTATTATAATAGTTATTATGATTCACAATTAAAATGTAATAAGGGTTTAAAGTGGCAACCATATTTAATAATTTGTTTTAATTGCAAAAATTAGTAACTCGTATGTTTTTTCAAAGACCAAGGATAGGTTGAAAACTGAAAACAAAAAACATGAAAAAGATACAAAGAATTAAAAGAAAAGAACGAATTAAATTTTAAGGAGGAAAATAGTGACAACAATATTAAAATAAAGGACAAACTTTAGGGACCAAAGTTCTTTCGTTTTTTGTTATTTGTCACTTATGAGAACAAAAAACAGTGAAAGGCCAAAAACATTAATATATAAATTAAAAATGGTGATATATCAAGCTTGACACCCAATTTTCAGCAACCAGGGTTAGGAGAGCAAATGATGCAAGAATTTTAGGCGCACAACATTGGAACCCAAGAACTAAAAGGAATAAGAAATATTGAATCCCTAAGAAGGTGGTTATGAAGATCAAATTGGTATCCTAAATGGCAAGAACAAAAAACAAAGCAATATTTTGCGACGAAATTGTAAGACGTTAGAAAATAGGGTAAAAGATGAAATTTGGGTTCAAGAACACGGAGAACTAATATATTGCTTCTATATGTTTTTGGGAATCGAAAAGAGCATCCATTTCATGTATTATAATAGTTATTATGATTCACAATTAAAATGTAATAAGGGTTTAAAGTGGCAACCATATTTAATAATTTGTTTTAATTGCAAAAATTAGTAACTCGCATGTTTTTTCAAAGACCAAGGATAGGTTGAAAACTGAAAACAAAAAACATGAAAAAGATACAAAGAATTAAAAGAAAAGAGCGAATTAAATTTTAAGGAGGAAAATAGTGACAACAATATTAAAATAAAGGACAAACTTTAGGGACCAAAGTTCTTTCGTTTTTTGTTATTTGTCACTTATGAGAACAAAAAACAGAGAAAGGCCAAAAACATTAATATATAAATTCAAAATGGTGATATATCAAGCTTGATACCCAATTTTCAGCAACCAGGGTTAGGAGAGCAAATGATGCAAGAATTTTAGGCGCACAACATTGGAACCCAAGAACTAAAAGGAATAAGAAATATTGAATCCCTAGGAAGGTGGTTATGAAGATCAAATTGGTATCCTAAATGGCAAGAACAAAAAACAAAGCAATATTTTGCGATGAAATTGTTCGACGTTAGAAAATAGTATAAAAGATGGAATTTGGGTTCGAGAACACGGACAACTAATATATTGCTTCTGTTTGTTTTTAGGAATCGAAAAGAGCATCCATTTCATGTATTATAATAGTTATTAGGATCACAATTAAAATGTAATAATGGTTTAAAGTGGCAACCATATTTAATAATTTCTTTTAATTGCAAAAATTAGTAACTCGCATGTTTTTTCAAAGAACAAAGATAGGTTGAAAACTGACAATAAAAAACATGAAAAAGATACAAAGAATTAAAAGAAAAGAACGAATTAAATTTTAAGGAGGAAAATAGTGACAACAATATTAAAATAAAGGACAAACTTTAGGGACCAAAGTTCTTTCTTTTTTTGTTATTTGTCACTTATGGAAACAAAAAACATTGAAAGGCCAAAAACATTAAAATTAAAATTCAAAATTGTGATATATCAAGCTTGATACCCAATTTTCAGCAACAATGGTATTGATACCAACAGATGCAAAACTTTTAGGCGCACAACATTAGAACCCAAGAACTAAAAGGAATAAGAAAAATTGAATCCCTAAGAAGGTGTTTATGAAGATCAAATTGGTATCCTAAAGGGCAAGAACCAAAAACAAAGCAATATTTTGCGACGAAATTGTAAGACGTTAGAAAATAGGGTAAAAGATGAAATTTGGGTTCGAGAACACGGAGAACTAATATATTGCTTCTATATGTTTTTGGGAATCGAAAAGAGCATCCATTTCATGTATTATAATAGTTATTATGATTCACAATTAAAATGTAATAAGGGTTTAAAGTGGCAACCATATTTAATAATTTGTTTTAATTGCAAAAATTAGTAACTCGTATGTTTTTTCAAAGACCAAGGATAGGTTGAAAACTGAAAACAAAAAACATGAAAAAGATACAAAGAATTAAAAGAAAAGAACGAATTAAATTTTAAGGAGGAAAATAGTGACAACAATATTAAAATAAAGGACAAACTTTTGGGACCAAAGTTCTTTCGTTTTTTGTTATTTGTCACTTATGAGAACAAAAAACAGTGAAAGGCCAAAAACATTAATATATAAATTAAAAATGGTGATATATCAAGCTTGACACCCAATTTTCAGCAACCAGGGTTAGGAGAGCAAATGATGCAAGAATTTTAGGCGCACAACATTGGAACCCAAGAACTAAAAGGAATAAGAAATATTGAATCCCTAAGAAGGTGGTTATGAAGATCAAATTGGTATCCTAAATGGCAAGAACAAAAAACAAAGCAATATTTTGCGATGAAATTGTTCGACTTTAGAAAATAGTATAAAAGATGAAATTTGTGTTCGAGAACACGGAGAACTAATATATTGCTTCTATATGTTTTTGGGAATCGAAAAGAGCATCCATTTCATGTATTATAATAGTTATTATGAGTCACAATTAAAATGTAATAATGGTTTAAAGTGGCAACCATATTTAATAATTTGTTTTAATTGCAAAAATTAGTAACTCGCGTGTTTTTTCAAAGACCAAGGATAGGTTGAAAACTGAAAACAAAAAACATGAAAAAGATACAAAGAATTAAAAGAAAAGAGCGAATTAAATTTTAAGGAGGAAAATAGTGACAACAATATTAAAATAAAGGACAAACTTTTGGGACCAAAGTTCTTTCGTTTTTTGTTATTTGTCACTTATGAGAACAAAAAACAGTGAAAGGCCAAAAACATTAATATATAAATTAAAAATGGTGATATATCAAGCTTGACACCCAATTTTCAGCAACCAGGGTTAGGAGAGCAAATGATGCAAGAATTTTAGGCGCACAACATTGGAACCCAAGAACTAAAAGGAATAAGAAATATTGAATCCCTAAGAAGGTGGTTATGAAGATTAAATTGGTATCCTAAATGGCAAGAACAAAAAACAAAGCAATATTTTGCGATGAAATTGTTCGACGTTAGAAAACAGTATAAAAGATGGAATTTGGGTTCGAGAACACGGACAACTAATATATTGCTTCTGTTTGTTTTTAGGAATCGAAAAGAGCATGCATTTCATGTATTATAATAGTTATTATGAGTCACAATTAAAATGTAATAAGGGTTTAAAGTGGCAACCATATTTAATAATTTGTTTTAATTGCAAAAATTAGTAACTCGCATGTTTTTTCAAAGACCAAGGATAGGTTGAAAACTGAAAACAAAAAACATGAAAAAGATACAAAGAATTAAAAGAAAAGAACGAATTAAATTTTAAGGCGGAAAATAGTGACAACAATATTAAAATAAAGGACAAACTTTAGGGACCAAAGTTCTTTCGTTTTTTGTTATTTGTCACTTATGAGAACAAAAAACAGAGAAAGGCCAAAAACATTAATATATAAATTCAAAATGGTGATATATCAAGCTTGATACCCAATTTTCAGCAACCAGGGTTAGGAGAGCAAATGATGCAAGAATTTTAGGCGCACAACATTGGAACCCAAGAACTAAAAGGAATAAGAAATATTGAATCCCTAAGAAGGTGGTTATGAAGATCAAATTGGTATCCTAAATGGCAAGAACAAAAAACAAAGCAATATTTTGCGATGAAATTGTTCGACGTTAGAAAATAGTATAAAAGATGGAATTTGGGTTCGAGAACACGGACAACTAATATATTGCTTCTGTTTGTTTTTAGGAATCGAAAAGAGCATCCATTTCATGTATTATAATAGTTATTATGAGTCACAATTAAAATGTAATAATGGTTTAAAGTGGCAACCATATTTAATAATTTGTTTTAATTGCAAAAATTAGTAACTCGCGTTTTTTTCAAAGAACAAAGATAGGTTGAAAACTGACAACAAAAAACATGAAAAAGATACAAAGAATTAAAAGAAAAGAACGAATTAAATTTTAAGGAGGAAAATAGTGACAACAATATTAAAATAAAGGACAAACTTTAGGGACCAAAGTTCTTTCTTTTTTTGTTATTTGTCACTCATGGAAACAAAAATCATTGAAAGGCCAAAAACATTAAAATTAAAATTCAAAATTGTGATATATCAAGCTTGATACCCAATTTTCAGCAACAATGGTTTTGATACCAAATGATGCAAAACTTTTAGGCGCACAACATTAGAACCCAAGAACTAAAAGGAATAAGAAAAATTGAATCCCTAAGAAGGTGTATATGAAGATCAAATTGGTATCCTAAAGGGCAAGAACCAAAAACAAAGCAATATTTTGTGACGAAATTATAAGACGTTAGAAAATAGGGTAAAAGATGAAATTTGGGTTCGAGAACACGGAGAACTACTATATTGCTTCTATATGTTTTTGGGAATCGAAAAGAGCATCCATTTCATGTATTATAATAGTTATTATGATTCACAATTAAAATGTAATAAGGGTTTAAAGTGGCAACCATATTTAATAATTTGTTTTAATTGCAAAAATTAGTAACTCGTATGTTTTTTCAAAGACCAAGGATAGGTTGAAAACTGAAAACAAAAAACATGAAAAAGATACAAAGAATTAAAAGAAAAGAACGAATTAAATTTTAAGGAGGAAAATAGTGACAACAATATTAAAATAAAGGACAAACTTTAGGGACCAAAGTTCTTTCGTTTTTTGTTATTTGTCACTTATGAGAACAAAAAACAGTGAAAGGCCAAAAACATTAATATATAAATTCAAAATGGTGATATATCAAGCTTGACACCCAATTTTCAGCAACCAGGGTTAGGAGAGCAAATGATGCAAGAATTTTAGGCGCACAACATTGGAACCCAAGAACTAAAAGGAGTAAGAAATATTGAATCCCTAAGAAGGTGGTTATGAAGATCAAATTGGTATCCTAAATGGCAAGAACAAAAAACAAAGCAATATTTTGCGATGAAATTGTTCGACTTTAGAAAATAGTATAAAAGATGAAATTTGGGTTCGAGAACACGGAGAACTAATATATTGCTTCTATATGTTTTTGGGAATCGAAAAGAGCATCCATTTCATGTATTATAATATTTATTACGATTCACAATTAAAATAAAATAAGGGTTTAAAGTGGCAACCATATTTAATAATTTGTTTTAATTGCAAAAATTAGTAACTCGCATGTTTTTTCAAAGACCAAGGATAGGTTGAAAACTGAAAACAAAAAACATGAAAAAGATACAAAGAATTAAAAGAAAAGAGCGAATTAAATTTTAAGGAGGAAAATAGTGACAACAATATTAAAATAAAGGACAAACTTTAGGGACCAAAGTTCTTTCGTTTTTTGTTATTTGTCACTTATGAGAACCAAAAACAGAGAAAGGCCAAAAACATTAATATATAAATTCAAAATGGTGATATATCAAGCTTGATACCCAATTTTCAGCAACCAGGGTTAGGAGAGCAAATGATGCAAGAATTTTAGGCGCACAACATTGGAACCCAAGAACTAAAAGGAATAAGAAATATTGAATCCCTAGGAAGGTGGTTATGAAGATCAAATTGGTATCCTAAATGGCAAGAACAAAAAACAAAGCAATATTTTGCGATGAAATTGTTCGACGTTAGAAAATAGTATAAAAGATGGAATTTGGGTTCGAGAACACGGACAACTAATATATTGCTTCTGTTTGTTTTTAGGAATCGAAAAGAGCATCCATTTCATTTATTATAATAGTTATTATGAGTCACAATTAAAATGTAATAATGGTTTAAAGTGGCAACCATATTTAATAATTTGTTTTAATTCCAAAAATTAGTAACTCGCATGTTTTTTCAAAGAACAAAGATAGGTTGAAAACTGACAACAAAAAACATGAAAAAGATACAAAGAATTATAAGAAAAGAACGAATTAAATTTTAAGGAGGAAAATAGTGACAACAATATTAAAATAAAGGACAAACTTTGGGGAGCAAATTTCTTTTTTTTTTTGTTATTTGTCACTTATGGAAACAAAAAACATTGAATAGCCAAAAACATTAAAATTAAAATTCAAAATTGTGATATATCAAGCTTGATACCCAATTTTCAGCAACAATGGTTTTGATACCAAATGATGCAAAACTTTTAGGCGCACAACATTGGAACCCGAGAACTAAAAGGAATAAGAAATATTGAATCCCTAAGAAGGTGTTTATGAAGATCAAATTGGTATCCTAAAGGGCAAAAACCAAAAACAAAGCAATATTTTTTGCCACGAAATTGTAAAACGTCAGAAAATAGTGTAAAAGATGAAATTTGGGTGTGAGAACCCGAAGAACTAATATATTGCTTCTATATGTCTTTAGTAATCGAAAAGAGCATCCATTTCATGTTTTATAATAGTTATTATGATTCACAATTAAAATGTAATAAGGGTTTAAAGTGGCAACCATATTTAATAATTTGTTTTAATTGCAAAAATTAGTAACTCGTATGTTTTTTCAAAGACCAAGGATAGGTTGAAAACTGAAAACAAAAAACATGAAAAAGATACAAAGAATTAAAAGAAAAGAACGAATTAAATTTTAAGGAGGAAAATAGTGACAACAATATTAAAATAAAGGACAAACTTTAGGGACCAAAGTTCTTTCGTTTTTTGTTATTTGTCACTTATGAGAACAAAAAACATTGAAAGGCCAAAAACATTAATATATAAATTCAAAATGGTGATATATCAAGCTTGACACCCAATTTTCAGCAACCAGGGTTAGGAGAGCAAATGATGCAAGAATTTTAGGCGCACAACATTGGAACCCAAGAACTAAAAGGAATAAGAAATATTGAATCCCTAAGAAGGTGTTTATGAAGATCAAATTGGTATCCTAAAGGGCAAAAACCAAAAACAAAGCAATATTTTTTGCCACGAAATTGTAAAACGTCAGAAAATAGTGTAAAAGATGAAATTTGGGTGTGAGAACCCGAAGAACTAATATATTGCTTCTATATGTCTTTAGTAATCGAAAAGAGCATCCATTTCATGTTTTATAATAGTTATTATGAGTCACAATTAAAATGTAATAATGGTTTAAAGTGGCAACCATATTTAATAATTTCTTTTAATTGCAAAAATTAGTAACTCGCATGTTTTTTCAAAGAACAAAGATAGGTTGAAAACTGACAACAAAAAACATGAAAAAGATACAAAGAATTAAAAGAAAAGAACGAATTAAATTTTAAGGAGGAAAATAGTGACAACAATATTAAAATAAAGGACAAACTTTAGGGAGCAAAGTTCTTTCTTTTTTTGTTATTTGTCACTTATGGAAACAAAAAACATTGAAAGGCCAAAAACATTAAAATTAAAATTCAAAATTGTGATATATCAAGCTTGATACCCAATTTTCAGCAACAATGGTTTTGATACCAACAGATGCAAAACTTTTAGGCGCACAACATTAGAACCCAAGAACTAAAAGGAATAAGAAAAATTGAATCCCTAAGAAGGTGTTTATGAAGATCAAATTGGTATCCTAAAGGGCAAGAACCAAAAACAAAGCAATATTTTGCGACGAAATTGTAAGACGTTAGAAAATAGGGTAAAAGATGAAATTTGGGTTCGAGAACACGGAGAACTAATATATTGCTTCTATATGTTTTTGGGAATCGAAAAGAGCATCCATTTCATGTATTATAATAGTTATTATGATTCACAATTAAAATGTAATAAGGGTTTAAAGTGGCAACCATATTTAATAATTTGTTTTAATTGCAAAAATTAGTAACTCGTATGTTTTTTCAAAGACCAAGGATAGGTTGAAAACTGAAAACAAAAAACATGAAAAAGATACAAAGAATTAAAAGAAAAGAACGAATTAAATTTTAAGGAGGAAAATAGTGACAACAATATTAAAATAAAGGACAAACTTTTGGGACCAAAGTTCTTTCGTTTTTTGTTATTTGTCACTTATGAGAACAAAAAACAGTGAAAGGCCAAAAACATTAATATATAAATTAAAAATGGTCATATATCAAGCTTGACACCCAATTTTCAGCAACCAGGGTTAGGAGAGCAAATGATGCAAGAATTTTAGGCGCACAACATTGGAACCCAAGAACTAAAAGGAATAAGAAATATTGAATCCCTAAGAAGGTGGTTATGAAGATCAAATTGGTATCCTAAATGGCAAGAACAAAAAACAAAGCAATATTTTGCGATGAAATTGTTCGACTTTAGAAAATAGTATAAAAGATGAAATTTGGGTTCGAGAACACGGAGAACTAATATATTGCTTCTATATGTTTTTGGGAATCGAAAAGAGCATCCATTTCATGTATTATAATAGTTATTATGATTCACAATTAAAATAAAATAAGGGTTTAAAGTGGCAACCATATTTAATAATTTGTTTTAATTGCAAAAATTAGTAACTCGCATGTTTTTTCAAAGACCAAGGATAGGTTGAAAACTGAAAACAAAAAACATGAAAAAGATACAAAGAATTAAAAGAAAAGAACGAATTAAATTTTAAGGCGGAAAATAGTGACAACAATATTAAAATAAAGGACAAACTTTAGGGACCAAAGTTCTTTCGTTTTTTGTTATTTGTCACTTATGAGAACAAAAAACAGAGAAAGGCCAAAAACATTAATATATAAATTCAAAATGGTGATATATCAAGCTTGATACCCAATTTTCAGCAACCAGGGTTAGGAGAGCAAATGATGCAAGAATTTTAGGCGCACAACATTGGAACCCAAGAACTAAAAGGAATAAGAAATATTGAATCCCTAAGAAGGTGGTTATGATGATCAAATTGGTATCCTAAATGGCAAGAACAAAAAACAAAGCAATATTTTGCGATGAAATTGTTCGACGTTAGAAAACAGTATAAAAGATGGAATTTGGGTTCGAGAACACGGACAACTAATATATTGCTTCTGTTTGTTTTTAGGAATCGAAAAGAGCATGCATTTCATGTATTATAATAGTTATTATGATTCACAATCAAAATGTAATAAGGGTTTAAAGTGGCAACCATATTTAATAATTTGTTTTAATTGCAAAAATTAGTAACTCGCATGTTTTTTCAAAGACCAAGGATAGGTTGAAAACTGAAAACAAAAAACATGAAAAAGATACAAAGAATTAAAAGAAAAGAACGAATTAAATTTTAAGGCGGAAAATAGTGACAACAATATTAAAATAAAGGACAAACTTTAGGGACCAAAGTTCTTTCGTTTTTTGTTATTTGTCACTTATGAGAACAAAAAACAGAGAAAGGCCAAAAACATTAATATATAAATTCAAAATGGTGATATATCAAGCTTGATACCCAATTTTCAGCAACCAGGGTTAGGAGAGCAAATGATGCAAGAATTTTAGGCGCACAACATTGGAACCCAAGAACTAAAAGGAATAAGAAATATTGAATCCCTAAGAAGGTGGTTATGAAGATCAAATTGGTATCCTAAATGGCAAGAACAAAAAACAAAGCAATATTTTGCGATGAAATTGTTCGACGTTAGAAAATAGTATAAAAGATGGAATTTGGGTTCGAGAACACGGACAACTAATATATTGCTTCTGTTTGTTTTTAGGAATCGAAAAGAGCATCCATTTCATGTATTATAATAGTTATTATGAGTCACAATTAAAATGTAATAATGGTTTAAAGTGGCAACCATATTTAATAATTTGTTTTAATTGCAAAAATTAGTAACTCGCATGTTTTTTCAAAGAACAAAGATAGGTTGAAAACTGACAACAAAAAACATGAAAAAGATACAAAGAATTAAAAGAAAAGAACGAATTAAATTTTAAGGAGGAAAATAGTGACAACAATATTAAAATAAAGGACAAACTTTAGGGACCAAAGTTCTTTCTTTTTTTGTTATTTGTCACTTATGGAAACAAAAATCATTGAAAGGCCAAAAACATTAAAATTAAAATTCAAAATTGTGATATATCAAGCTTGATACCCAATTTTCAGCAACAATGGTTTTGATACCAAATGATGCAAAACTTTTAGGCGCACAACATTAGAACCCAAGAACTAAAAGGAATAAGAAAAATTGAATCCCTAAGAAGGTGTATATGAAGATCAAATTGGTATCCTAAAGGGCAAGAACCAAAAACAAAGCAATATTTTGTGACGAAATTATAAGACGTTAGAAAATAGGGTAAAAGATGAAATTTGGGTTCGAGAACACGGAGAACTACTATATTGCTTCTATATGTTTTTGGGAATCGAAAAGAGCATCCATTTCATGTATTATAATAGTTATTATGATTCACAATTAAAATGTAATAAGGGTTTAAAGTGGCAACCATATTTAATAATTTGTTTTAATTGCAAAAATTAGTAACTCGTATGTTTTTTCAAAGACCAAGGATAGGTTGAAAACTGAAAACAAAAAACATGAAAAAGATACAAAGAATTAAAAGAAAAGAACGAATTAAATTTTAAGGAGGAAAATAGTGACAACAATATTAAAATAAAGGACAAACTTTAGGGACCAAAGTTCTTTCGTTTTTTGTTATTTGTCACTTATGAGAACAAAAAACAGTGAAAGGCCAAAAACATTAATATATAAATTCAAAATGGTGATATATCAAGGTTGACACCCAATTTTCAGCAACCAGGGTTAGGAGAGCAAATGATGCAAGAATTTTAGGCGCACAACATTGGAACCCAAGAACTAAAAGGAATAAGAAATATTGAATCCCTAAGAAGGTGGTTATGAAGATCAAATTGGTATCCTAAATGGCAAGAACAAAAAACAAAGCAATATTTTGCGATGAAATTGTTCGACTTTAGAAAATAGTATAAAAGA
This sequence comes from Hippophae tibetana, assembly GCA_037013495.1. Classification (NCBI taxonomy): domain Eukaryota; kingdom Viridiplantae; phylum Streptophyta; class Magnoliopsida; order Rosales; family Elaeagnaceae; genus Hippophae; species Hippophae tibetana. Next base: position 47,636,588 of record CM072807.1, read on the forward strand.
TGAAATTTGGATTCGAGAACACGGAGAACTAATATATTGCTTCTATATGTTTTTGGGAATCGAAAAGAGCATCCATTTCATGTATTATAATAGTTATTATGATTCACAATTAAAATAAAATAAGGGTTTAAAGTGGCAACCATATTTAATAATTTGTTTTAATTGCAAAAATTAGTAACTCGCATGTTTTTTCAAAGACCAAGGATAGGTTGAAAACTGAAAACAAAAAACATGAAAAAGATACAAAGAATTAAAAGAAAAGAACGAATTAAATTTTAAGGCGGAAAATAGTGACAACAATATTAAAATAAAGGACAAACTTTAGGGACCAAAGTTCTTTCGTTTTTTGTTATTTGTCACTTATGAGAACAAAAAACAGAGAAAGGCCAAAAACATTAATATATAAATTCAAAATGGTGATATATCAAGCTTGATACCCAATTTTCAGCAACCAGGGTTAGGAGAGCAAATGATGCAAGAATTTTAGGCGCACAACATTGGAACCCAAGAACTAAAAGCAATAAGAAATATTGAATCCCTAAGAAGGTGGTTATGAAGATCAAATTGGTATCCTAAATGGCAAGAACAAAAAACAAAGCAATATTTTGCGATGAAATTGTTCGACGTTAGAAAATAGTATAAAAGATGGAATTTGGGTTCGAGAACACGGACAACTAATATATTGCTTCTGTTTGTTTTTAGGAATGGAAAAGAGCATCCATTTCATGTATTATAATAGTTATTATGAGTCACAATTAAAATGTAATAATGGTTTAAAGTGGCAACCATATTTAATAATTTGTTTTAATTGCAAAAATTAGTAACTCGCATGTTTTTTCAAAGAACAAAGATAGGTTGAAAACTGACAACAAAAAACATGAAAAAGATACAAAGAATTATAAGAAAATAACGAATTAAATTTTAAGGAGGAAAATAGTGACAACAATATTAAAATAAAGGACAAACTTTAGGGAGCAAAGTTCTTTCTTTTTTTGTTATTTGTCACTTGTGGAAACAAAAAACATTGAAAGGCCAAAAACATTAAAATTAAAATTCAAAATTGTGATATATCAAGCTTGATACCCAATTTTCAGCAACAATGGTTTTGATACCAAATGATGCAAAACTTTTAGGCGCACAACATTGGAACCCGAGAACAAAAAGGAATAAGAAATATTGAATCCCTAAGAAGGTGTTCATGAAGATCAAATTGGTATCCTAAAGGGCAAAAACCAAAAACAAAGCAATATTTTTTGCCACAAAATTGTAAAACGTCATAAAATAGTGTAAAAGATGAAATTTGGGTGTGAGAACCCGAAGAACTAATATATTGCTTCTATATGTCTTTAGTAATCGAAAAGAGCATCCATTTCATGTTTTATAATAGTTATTATGATTCACAATTAAAATGTAATAAGGGTTTAAAGTGGCAACGATAATTAATAATTTATTTTAATTGCAAAAATTAGTAACTTGCTTGTTTTTTCAAAGAACAAAGATAGTTTGAAAACTGACAACAAAGAACATGAAAAAGATACAAAGAATTAAAAGAAAAGAATGAATTAAATTTTAAGGAGGAAAATAGCGACAACAATATTAAAATAAAGGACAAACTTTAGGGACCAAAGTTCTTTCATTTTTTGTTATTTGTCACTTATGAAAACAAAAAACAGTGAAAGGCCAAAAACATTAATATATAAATTCAAAATTGTGATATATCAAGCTTGATACCCAATTTTCAGCAACAAGGGTTTGGATACCAAATGATGCAAAAAATTTAGGCGCACAACATTGGAAGCCAAGAACTAAAAGAAATAAGAAATATTGAATCCCTAAGAAGGTGTTTATGAAGATCAAATTGGTATCCTAAAGGGCAAAAACCAAAAACAAAGCAATATTTTGCCACGAAATTGTAAGACGTCAGAAAATAGTGTAAAAGATGAAATTTGGGTGTGAGAACCCGGAGAACTAATATATTGCTTCTATATGTTTTTAGGAATCGAAAAGAGCATCCATTTCATGTATTATAATAGTTATTATGATTCACAATTAAAATGTAATAAGGGTTTAAAGTGGCAACCATATTTAATAATTTGTTTTAATTGCAAAAATTAGTAACTCGCATGTTTTTACAAAGACCAAGGATAGGTTGAAAACTGAAAACAAAAAACATGAAAAAGATACAAAGAATTAAAAGAAAAGAACGAATTAAATTTTAAGGAGGAAAATAGTGACAACAATATTAAAATAAAGGACAAACTTTAGGGACCACAGTTCTTTCGTTTTTTGTTATTTGTCACTTATGAGAACAAAAAACAGAGAAAGGCCAAAAACATTAATATATAAATTCAAAATGGTGATATATCAAGCTTGACACCCAATTTTCAGCAACCAGGGTTAGGATACCAAATGATGCAAGAATTTTAGGCGCACAACATTGGAACCCAAGAACTAAAAGGAATAAGAAATATTGAATCCCTAAGAAGTTGGTTATGAAGATTAAATTGGTATCCTAAATGGCAAGAACAAAAAAGAAAGCAATATTTTGCGATGAAATTGTTCGACATTAGAAAACAGTATAAAAGATGGAATTTGGGTTCGAGAACACGGACAACTAATATATTGCTTCTGTTTGTTTTTAGGAATCGAAAAGAGCATGCATTTCATGTATTATAATAGTTATTATGAGTCACAATTAAAATGTAATAATGGTTTAAAGTGGCAACCATATTTAATAATTTGTTTTAATTGCAAAAATTAGTAACTCGCATGTTTTTTCAAAGAACAAAGATAGGTTGAAAACTGACAACAAAAAACAGGAAAAAGATACAAAGATTTAAAAGAAAAGAACGAATTAAATTTTAAGGAGGAAAATAGTGACAACAATATTAAAATAAAGGACAAACTTTAGGGAGCAAAGTTCTTTCTTTTTTTGTTATTTGTCACTTGTGGAAACAAAAAACATTGAAAGGCCAAAAACATTAAAATTAAAATTCAAAATTGTGATATATCAAGCTTGATACCCAATTTTCAGCAACAATGGTTTTGATACCAAATGATGCAAAACTTTTAGGCGCACAACATTGGAACCCGAGAACTAAAAGGAATAAAAAATATTGAATCCCTAAGAAGGTGTTTATGAAGATCAAATTGGTATCCTAAAGGGCAAAAACCAAAAACAAAGCAATATTTTGCGACGAAATTGTAAGACGTTAGAAAATAGGGTAAAAGATGAAATTTAGGTTCGAGAACACGGAGAACCAATATATTGCTTCTATATGTTTTTGGGAATCGAAAAGAGCATCCATTTCATGTATTATAATAGTTATTATGATTCACAATTAAAATGTAATAAGGGTTTAAAGTGGCAACCATATTTAATAATTTTTTTTAATTGCAAAAATTAGTAACTCGTATGTTTTTTCAAAGACCAAGGATAGGTTGAAAACTGAAAACAAAAAACATGAAAAAGATACAAAGAATTAAAAGAAAAGAACGAATTAAATTTTATGGAGGAAAATAGTGACAACAATATTAAAATAAAGGACAAACTTTAGGGACCAAAGTTCTTTCGTTTTTTGTTATTTGTCACTTATGAGAACAAAAAACAGTGAAAGGCCAAAAACATTAATATATAAATTCAAAATGGTGATATATCAAGCTTGACACCCAATTTTCCGCAACCAGGGTTAAGAGAGCAAATGTTGCAAGAATTTTAGGCGCACAACATTGGAACCCAATAACTAAAAGGAATTAGAAATATTGAATCCCTAAGAAGGTGGTTATGAAGATCAAATTGGTATCCTAAATGGCAAGAACAAAAAACAAAGCAATATTTCGCGATGAAATTGTTCGACGTTAGAAAATAGTATAAAAGATGGAATTTGGGTTCGAGAACACGGACAACTAATATGTTGCTTCTGTTTGTTTTTAGGAATCGAAAAGAGCATCCATTTCATGTATTATAATAGTTATTATGAGTCACAATTAAAATGTAATAATGGTTTAAAGTGGCAACCATATTTAATAATTTGTTTTAATTGCAAAAATTAGTAACTCGCATGTTTTTTCAAAGAACAAAGATAGGTTGAAAACTGACAACAAAAAACATGAAAAAGATACAAAGAATTAAAAGAAAAGAACGAATTAAATTTTAAGGAGGAAAATAGTGACAACAATATTAAAATAAAGGACAAACTTTAGGGAGCAAAGTTCTTTCTTTTTTTGTTATTTGTCACTTATGGAAACAAAAAAACATTGAAAGGCCAAAAACATTAAAATTAAAATTCAAAATTGTGATATATCAAGCTTGATACCCAATTTTTAGCAACAATGCTTTTGATACCAAATGATGCAAAACTTTTAGTCGCACAACATTGGAACCCGAGAACTAAAAGGAATAAAAAATATTGAATCCCTAAGAAGGTGTTTATGAAGATCAAATTGGTATCCTAAAGGGCAAAAACCAAAAACAAAGCAATATTTTGCCACGAAATTGTAAAACGTGAGAAAATAGTGTAAAAGATGAAATTTGGGTGTGAGAACCCAGAGAACTAATATATTGCTTCTATATGTCTTTAGTAATCGAAAAGAGCATCCATTTCATGTTTTATAATAGTTATTATGATTCACAATTAAAATGTAATAAGGGTTTAAAGTGGCAACGATAATTAATAATTTATGTTAATTGCAAAAATTAGTAACTTGCTTGTTTTTTCAAAGAACAAAGATAGTTTGAAAACTGACAACAAAGAACATGAAAAAGATACAAAGAATTAAAAGAAAAGAACGAATTAAATTTTATGGAGGAAAATAGCGACAACAATATTAAAATAAAGGACAAACTTTAGGGACCAAAGTTCTTTCATTTTTTGTTATTTGTCACTTATGAAAACAAAAAACAGTGAAAGGCCAAAAACATTAATATATAAATTCAAAATTGTGATATATCAAGCTTGATACCCAATTTTCAGCAACCAGGGTTTGGATACCAAATGATACAAAAAATTTAGGCGCACAACATTGGAAGCCAAGAACTAAAAGGAATAAGAAATATTGAATCCCTAAGAAGGTGTTTATGAAGATCAAATTGGTATCCTAAAGGGCAAAAACCAAAAACAAAGCAATATTTTGCCACGAAATTGTAAGACGTCAGAAAATAGTGTAAAAGATGAAATTTGGGTGTGAGAACGCGGAGAACTAATATATTGCTTCTATATGTTTTTAGGAATCGAAAAGAGCATCCATTTCATGTATTATAATAGTTATAATGATTCACAATTAAAATGTAATAAGGGTTTAAAGTGGCAACCATATTTAATAATTTGTTTTAATTGCAAAAATTAGTAACTCGCTTGTTTTTTCAAAGACCAAGGATAGGTTGAAAATTGAAAACAAAAAACATGAAAAAGATACAAAGAATTAAAAGAAAAGAACGAATTAAATTTTAAGGAGGAAAATAGCGAAAACAATATTAAAATAAAGGACAAACTTTAGGGACCAAAGTTCTTTCGTTTTTTGTTATTTGTCACTTATGAGAACAAAAAACAGTGAAAGGCCAAAAACATTAATATATAAATTCAAAATGGTGATATATCAAGCTTGACACCCAATTTTCAGCAACGAGGGTTAGGATACCAAATGATGCAAGAATTTTAGGCGCACAACATTGGAACCCAAGAACTAAAAGGAATAAGAAATATTGAATCCCTAAGAAGGTGGTTATGAAGATTAAATTGGTATCCTAAATGGCAAGAACAAAAAACAAAGCAATATTTTGCGATGAAATTGTTCGACTTTAGAAAATAGTATAAAAGATGAAATTTGGGTTCGAGAACACGGAGAACTAATATATTGCTTCTATATGTTTTTGGGAATCGAAAAGAGCATCCATTTCATGTATTATAATATTTATTACGATTCACAATTAAAATAAAATAAGGGTTTAAAGTGGCAACCATATTTAATAATTTGTTTTAATTGCAAAAATTAGTAACTCGCATGTTTTTTCAAAGAACAAAGATAGGTTGAAAACTGACAACAAAAAACAGGAAAAAGATACAAAGATTTAAAAGAAAAGAACGAATTAAATTTTAAGGAGGAAAATAGTGACAACAATATTAAAATAAAGGACAAACTTTAGGGACCAAAGTTCTTTCTTTTTTTGTTATTTGTCACTTATGGAAACAAAAAACATTGAAAGGCCAAAAACATTAAAATTAAAATTCAAAATTGTGATATATCAAGCTTTATACCCAATTTTCAGCAACAATGGTTTTGATACCAAATGATGCAAAACTTTTAGGCGCACAACATTAGAACCCAAGAACTAAAAGGAATAAGAAAAATTGAATCCCTAAGAAGGTGTTTATGAAGATCAAATTGGTATCCTAAAGGGCAAGAACCAAAAACAAAGCAATATTTTGCGACGAAATTGTAAGACGTTAGAAAATAGGGTAAAAGATGAAATTTGGGTTCGAGAACACGGAGAACTAATATATTGCTTCTATATGTTTTTGGGAATCGAAAAGAGCATCCATTTCATGTATTATAATAGTTATTATGATTCACAATTAAAATGTAATAAGGGTTTAAAGTGGCGACCATATTTAATAATTTTTTTTAATTGCAAAAATTAGTAACTCGTATGTTTTTTCAAAGACCAAGGATAGGTTGAAAACTGAAAACAAAAAACATGAAAAAGATACAAAGAATTAAAAGAAAAGAACGAATTAAATTTTATGGAGGAAAATAGTGACAACAATATTAAAATAAAGGACAAACTTTAGGGACCAAAGTTCTTTCGTTTTTTGTTATTTGTCACTTATGAGAACAAAAAACAGTGAAAGGCCAAAAACATTAATATATAAATTCAAAATGGTGATATATCAAGCTTGACACCCAATTTTCCGCAACCAGGGTTAAGAGAGCAAATGTTGCAAGAATTTTAGGCGCACAACATTGGAACCCAATAACTAAAAGGAATAAGAAATATTGAATCCCTAAGAAGGTGGTTATGAAGATCAAATTGGTATCCTAAATGGCAAGAACAAAAAACAAAGCAATATTTCGCGATGAAATTGTTCGACGTTAGAAAATAGTATAAAAGATGGAATTTGGGTTCGAGAACACGGACAACTAATATGTTGCTTCTGTTTGTTTTTAGGAATCGAAAAGAGCATCCATTTCATGTATTATAATAGTTATTATGAGTCACAATTAAAATGTAATAATGGTTTAAAGTGGCAACCATATTTAATAATTTGTTTTAATTGCAAAAATTAGTAACTCGCATGTTTTTTCAAAGAACAAAGATAGGTTGAAAACTGACAACAAAAAACATGAAAAAGATACAAAGAATTAAAAGAAAAGAACGAATTAAATTTTAAGGAGGAAAATAGTGACAACAATATTAAAATAAAGGACAAACTTTAGGGAGCAAAGTTCTTTCTTTTTTTGTTATTTGTCACTTATGGAAACAAAAAAACATTGAAAGGCCAAAAACATTAAAATTAAAATTCAAAATTGTGATATATCAAGCTTGATACCCAATTTTTAGCAACAATGGTTTTGATACCAAATGATGCAAAACTTTTAGTCGCACAACATTGGAACCCGAGAACTAAAAGGAATAAAAAATATTGAATCCCTAAGAAGGTGTTTATGAAGATCAAATTGGTATCCTAAAGGGCAAAAACCAAAAACAAAGCAATATTTTGCCACGAAATTGTAAAACGTGAGAAAATAGTGTAAAAGATGAAATTTGGGTGTGAGAACCCAGAGAACTAATATATTGCTTCTATATGTCTTTAGTAATCGAAAAGAGCATCCATTTCATGTTTTATAATAGTTATTATGATTCACAATTAAAATGTAATAAGGGTTTAAAGTGGCAACGATAATTAATAATTTATGTTAATTGCAAAAATTAGTAACTTGCTTGTTTTTTCAAAGAACAAAGATAGTTTGAAAACTGACAACAAAGAACATGAAAAAGATACAAAGAATTAAAAGAAAAGAACGAATTAAATTTTATGGAGGAAAATAGCGACAACAATATTAAAATAAAGGACAAACTTTAGGGACCAAAGTTCTTTCATTTTTTGTTATTTGTCACTTATGAAAACAAAAAACAGTGAAAGGCCAAAAACATTAATATATAAATTCAAAATTGTGATATATCAAGCTTGATACCCAATTTTCAGCAACCAGGGTTTGGATACCAAATGATGCAAAAAATTTAGGCGCACAACATTGGAAGCCAAGAACTAAAAGGAATAAGAAATATTGAATCCCTAAGAAGGTGTTTATGAAGATCAAATTGGTATCCTAAAGGGCAAAAACCAAAAACAAAGCAATATTTTGCCACGAAATTGTAAGACGTCAGAAAATAGTGTAAAAGATGAAATTTGGGTGTGAGAACGCGGAGAACTAATATATTGCTTCTATATGTTTTTAGGAATCGAAAAGAGCATCCATTTCATGTATTATAATAGTTATAATGATTCACAATTAAAATGTAATAAGGGTTTAAAGTGGCAACCATATTTAATAATTTGTTTTAATTGCAAAAATTAGTAACTCGCTTGTTTTTTCAAAGACCAAGGATAGGTTGAAAATTGAAAACAAAAAACATGAAAAAGATACAAAGAATTAAAAGAAAAGAACGAATTAAATTTTAAGGAGGAAAATAGCGACAACAATATTAAAATAAAGGACAAACTTTAGGGACCAAAGTTCTTTCGTTTTTTGTTATTTGTCACTTATGAGAACAAAAAACAGTGAAAGGCCAAAAACATTAATATATAAATTCAAAATGGTGATATATCAAGCTTGACACCCAATTTTCAGCAACGAGGGTTAGGATACCAAATGATGCAAGAATTTTAGGCGCACAACATTGGAACCCAAGAACTAAAAGGAATAAGAAATATTGAATCCCTAAGAAGGTGGTTATGAAGATTAAATTGGTATCCTAAATGGCAAGAACAAAAAACAAAGCAATATTTTGCGATGAAATTGTTCGACGTTAGAAAACAGTATAAAAGATGGAATTTGGGTTCGAGAACACGGACAACTAATATATTGCTTCTGTTTGTTTTTAGGAATCGAAAAGAGCATGCATTTCATGTATTATAATAGTTATTATGAGTCACAATTAAAATGTAATAATGGTTTAAAGTGGCAACCATATTTCATAATTTGTTTTAATTGCAAAAATTAGTAACTCGCATGTTTTTTCAAAGAACAAAGATAGGTTGAAAACTGACAACAAAAAACAGGAAAAAGATACAAAGATTTAAAAGAAAAGAACGAATTAAATTTTAAGGAGGAAAATAGTGACAACAATATTAAAATAAAGGACAAACTTTAGGGACCAAAGTTCTTTCTTTTTTTGTTATTTGTCACTTATGGAAACAAAAAACATTGAAAGGCCAAAAACATTAAAATTAAAATTCAAAATTGTGATATATCAAGCTTTATACCCAATTTTCAGCAACAATGGTTTTGATACCAAATGATGCAAAACTTTTAGGCGCACAACATTAGAACCCAAGAACTAAAAGGAATAAGAAAAATTGAATCCCTAAGAAGGTGTTTATGAAGATCAAATTGGTATCCTAAAGGGCAAGAACCAAAAACAAAGCAATATTTTGCGACGAAATTGTAAGACGTTAGAAAATAGGGTAAAAGATGAAATTTGGGTTCGAGAACACGGAGAACTAATATATTGCTTCTATATGTTTTTGGGAATCGAAAAGAGCATCCATTTCATGTATTATAATAGTTATTATGATTCACAATTAAAATGTAATAAGGGTTTAAAGTGGCGACCATATTTAATAATTTTTTTTAATTGCAAAAATTAGTAACTCGTATGTTTTTTCAAAGACCAAGGATAGGTTGAAAACTGAAAACAAAAAACATGAAAAAGATACAAAGAATTAAAAGAAAAGAACGAATTAAATTTTATGGAGGAAAATAGTGACAACAATATTAAAATAAAGGACAAACTTTAGGGACCAAAGTTCTTTCGCTTTTTGTTATTTGTCACTTATGAAAACAAAAAACAGTGAAAGGCCAAAAACTTTAATATATAAATTCAAAATTGTGATATATCAAGCTTGATACCCAATTTTCAGCAACCAGGGTTTGGATACCAAATGATGCAAAAATTTTAGGCGCACAACATTGGAAGCCAAGAACTAAAAGGAATAAGAAATATTGAATCCCTAAGAAGGTGTTTATGAAGATCAAATTGGTATCCTAAAGGGCAAAAACCAAAAACAAAGCAATATTTTGCCACGAAATTGTAAGACGTCAGAAAATAGTGTAAAAGATGAAATTTGGGTGTGAGAACCAGGAGAACTAATATATTGCTTCTATATGTTTTTAGGAATCGAAAAGAGCCTCCATTTCATGTATTATAATAGTTATTATGATTCACAATTAAAATGTAATAAGGGTTTAAAGTGGCAACCATATTTAATAATTTGTTTTAATTGCAAAAATTAGTAACTCGCATGTTTTTTCAAAGACCAAGGATAGGTTGAAAACTAAAAACAAAAAACATGAAAAAGATACAAAGAATTAAAAGAAAAGAACGAATTAAATTTTATGGAGGAAAATAGTGACAACAATATTAAAATAAAGGACAAACTTTAGGGACCAAAGTTCTTTCGCTTTTTGTTATTTGTCACTTATGAAAACAAAAAACAGTGAAAGGCCAAAAACTTTAATATATAAATTCAAAATTGTGATATATCAAGCTTGATACCCAATTTTCAGCAACCAGGGTTTGGATACCAAATGATGCAAAAATTTTAGGCGCACAACATTGGAAGCCAAGAACTAAAAGGAATAAGAAATATTGAATCCCTAAGAAGGTGTTTATGAAGATCAAATTGGTATCCTAAAGGGCAAAAACCAAAAACAAAGCAATATTTTGCCACGAAATTGTAAGACGTCAGAAAATAGTGTAAAAGGTGAAATTTAGGTGTGAGAACCAGGAGAACTAATATATTGCTTCTATATGTTTTTAGGAATCGAAAAGAGCATCCATTTCATGTATTATAATAGTTATTATGATTCACAATTAAAATGTAATAAGGGTTTAAAGTGGCAACCATATTTAATAATTTGTTTTAATTGCAAAAATTAGTAACTCGCATGTTTTTTCAAAGACCATGGATAGGTTGAAAACTGAAAACAAAAAACATGAAAAAGATACAAAGAATTAAAAGAAAAGAACGAATTAAATTTTAAGGAGGAAAATAGTGACAACAATATTAAAATAAAGGATAAACTTTAGTGACCAAATTTCTTTCGTTTTTTGTTATTTGTCACTTATGAGAACAAAAAACAGTGAAAGGCCAAAAACATTAATATATAAATTCAAAATGGTGATATATCAAGCTTGACACCCAATTTTTAGCAACCAGGGTTAGGATACCAAATGATGCAAGAATTTTAGGCGCACAACATTGGAACCCAAGAACTAAAAGGAATAAGAAACATTGAATCCCTAAGAAGGTGGTTATGAAGATCAAATTGGTATCCTAAATGGCAAGAACAAAAAACAAAGCAATATTTTGCGATGAAATTGTTCGACGTTAGAAAATAGTACAAAAGATGGAATTTGGGTTCGAGAACACGGACAACTAATATATTGCTTCTGTTTGTTTTTAGGAATCGAAAAGAGCATTCATTTCATGTATTATAATAGTTATTATGAGTCACAATTAAAATGTAATAATGGTTTAAAGTGGCAACCATATTTAATAATTTGTTTTAATTTCAAAAATTAGTAACTCGCATGTTTTTTCAAAGACCAAGGATAGGTTGAAAACTGACAACAACAAACATGAAAAAGATACAAAGAATTAAAAGAAAAAAACGAATTAAATTTTAAGGAGGAAAATAGTGACACCAATATTAAAATAAAGGACAAACTTTAGGGACCAAAGTTCTTTCTTTTTTTGTTATTTGTCACTTATGGAAACAAAAAACATTGAAAGGCCAAAAACATTAAAATTAAAATTCAAAATTGTGATATATCAAGCTTGATACCCAATTTTCAGCAACAATGGTTTTGATACCAAATGATGCAAAACTTTTAGGCGCACAACATTGGAACCCGAGAACTAAAAGGAATAAGAAATATTGAATCCCTAAGAAGGTGTTTATGAAGATCAAATTGGTATCCTAAAGGGCAAAAACCAAAAACAAAGCAATATTTTTTGCCACGAAATTGTAAAACGTTAGAAAATAGTGTAAAAGATGAAATTTGGGTGTGAGAACCCGAAGAACTAATATATTGCTTCTATATGTCTTTAGTAATCGAAAAGAGCATCCATTTCATGTTTTATAATAGTTATTATGATTCACAATTAAAATGTAATAAGGGTTTAAAGTGGCGACCATATTTAATAATTTTTTTTAATTGCAAAAATTAGTAACTCGTATGTTTTTTCAAAGACCAAGGATAGGTTGAAAACTGAAAACAAAAAACATGAAAAAGATACAAAGAATTAAAAGAAAAGAACGAATTAAATTTTATGGAGGAAAATAGTGACAACAATATTAAAATAAAGGACAAACTTTAGGGACCAAAGTTCTTTCGCTTTTTGTTATTTGTCACTTATGAAAACAAAAAACAGGGAAAGGCCAAAAACTTTAATATATAAATTCAAAATTGTGATATATCAAGCTTGATACCCAATTTTCAGCAACCAGGGTTTGGATACCAAATGATGCAAAAATTTTAGGCGCACAACATTGGAAGCCAAGAACTAAAAGGAATAAGAAATATTGAATCCCTAAGAAGGTGTTTATGAAGATCAAATTGGTATCCTAAAGGGCAAAAACCAAAAACAAAGCAATATTTTGCCACGAAATTGTAAGACGTCAGAAAATAGTGTAAAAGATGAAATTTGGGTGTGAGAACCAGGAGAACTAATATATTGCTTCTATATGTTTTTAGGAATCGAAAAGATCATCCATTTCATGTATTATAATAGTTATTATGATTCACAATTAAAATGTAATAAGGGTTTAAAGTGGCAACCATATTTAATAATTTGTTTTAATTGCAAAAATTAGTAACTCGCATGTTTTTTCAAAGACCAAAGATAGGTTGAAAACTGAAAACAAAAAACATGAAAAAGATACAAAGAATTAAAAGAAAAGAACGAATTAAATTTTAAGGAGGAAAATAGTGACAACAATATTAAAATAAAGGATAAACTTTAGGGACCAAATTTCTTTCGTTTTTTGTTATTTGTCACTTATGAGAACAAAAAACAGTGAAAGGCCAAAAACATTAATATATAAATTCAAAATGGTGATATATCAAGCTTGACACCCAATTTTTAGCAACCAGGGTTAGGATACCAAATGATGCAAGAATTTTAGGCGCACAACATTGGAACCCAAGAACTAAAAGGAATAAGAAACATTGAATCCCTAAGAAGGTGGTTATGAAGATCAAATTGGTATCCTAAATGGCAAGAACAAAAAACAAAGCAATATTTTGCGATGAAATTGTTCGACGTTAGAAAATAGTACAAAAGATGGAATTTGGGTTCGAGAACACGGACAACTAATATATTGCTTCTGTTTGTTTTTAGGAATCGAAAAGAGCATTCATTTCATGTATTATAATAGTTATTATGAGTCACAATTAAAATGTAATAATGGTTTAAAGTGGCAACCATATTTAATAATTTGTTTTAATTTCAAAAATTAGTAACTCGCATGTTTTTTCAAAGACCAAGGATAGGTTGAAAACTGACAACAACAAACATGAAAAAGATACAAAGAATTAAAAGAAAAAAACGAATTAAATTTTAAGGAGGAAAATAGTGACACCAATATTAAAATAAAGGACAAACTTTAGGGACCAAAGTTCTTTCTTTTTTTGTTATTTGTCACTTATGGAAACAAAAAACATTGAAAGGCCAAAAACATTAAAATTAAAATTCAAAATTGTGATATATCAAGCTTGATACCCAATTTTCAGCAACAATGGTTTTGATACCAAATGATGCAAAACTTTTAGGCGCACAACATTGGAACCCGATAACTAAAAGGAATAAGAAATATTGAATCCCTAAGAAGGTGTTTATGAAGATCAAATTGGTATCCTAAAGGGCAAAAACCAAAAACAAAGCAATATTTTTTGCCACGAAATTGTAAAATGTCAGAAAATAGTGTAAAAGATGAAATTTGGGTGTGAGAACCCGAAGAACTAATATATTGCTTCTATATGTCTTTAGTAATCGAAAAGAGCATCCATTTCATGTTTTATAATAGTTATTATGATTCACAATTAAAATGTAATAAGGGTTTAAAGTGGCAACCATATTTAATAATTTGTTTTAATTGCAAAAATTAGTAACTCGTATGTTTTTTCAAAGACCAAGGATAGGTTGAAAACTGAAAACAAAAAACATGAAAAAGATACAAAGAATTAAAAGAAAAGAACGAATTAAATTTTAAGGAGGAAAATAGTGACAACAATATTAAAATAAAGGACAAACTTTAGGGACCAAAGTTCTTTCGTTTTTTGTTATTTGTCACTTATGAGAACAAAAAACAGTGAAAGGCCAAAAACATTAATATATAAATTCAAAATGGTGATATATCAAGCTTGACACCCAATTTTCAGCAACCAGGGTTAGGAGAGCAAATGATGCAAGAATTTTAGGCGCACAACATTGGAACCCAAGAACTAAAAGGAATAAGAAATATTGAATATTTAAGAAGGTGGTTATGAAGATCAAATTGGTATCCTAAATGGCAAGAACAAAAAACAAAGCAATATTTTCGATGAAATTGTTCGACGTTAGAAAATAGTATAAAAGATGAAATTTGGGTTCGAGAACACGGAGAACTAATATATCGCTTCTATATGTTTTTGGGAATCGAAAAGAGCATCCATTTCATGTATTATAATAGTTATTATGATTCACAATTAAAATGTAATAAGGGTTTAAAGTGGCAACCATATTTAATAATTTGTTTTAATTGCAAAAATTAGTAACTCGCATGTTTTTTCAAAGACCAAGGATAGGTTGAAAACTGAAAACAAAAAACATGAAAAAGATACAAAGAATTAAAAGAAAAGAACGAATTAAATTTTAAGGAGGAAAATAGTGACAACAATATTAAAATAAAGGACAAACTTTAGGGACCAAAGTTCTTTCGTTTTTTGTTATTTGTCACTTATGAGAACAAAAAACAGAGAAAGGCCAAAAACATTAATATATAAATTCAAAATGGTGATATATCAAGCTTGATACCCAATTTTCAGCAACCAGGGTTAGGAGAGCAAATGATGCAAGAATTTTAGGCGCACAACATTGGAACCCAAGAACTAAAAGGAATAAGAAATATTGAATCCCTAAGAAGGTGGTTATGAAGATCAAATTGGTATCCTAAATGGCAAGAACAAAAAACAAAGCAATATTTTGCGATGAAATTGTTCGACGTTAGAAAATAGTATAAAAGATGGAATTTGGGTTCGAGAACACGGACAACTAATATATTGCTTCTGTTTGTTTTTAGGAATCGAAAAGAGCATCCATTTCATTTATTATAATAGTTATTATGAGTCACAATTAAAATGTAATAATGGTTTAAAGTGGCAACCATATTTAATAATTTGTTTTAATTCCAAAAATTAGTAACTCGCATGTTTTTTCAAAGAACAAAGATAGGTTGAAAACTGACAACAAAAAACATGAAAAAGATACAAAGAATTATAAGAAAAGAACGAATTAAATTTTAAGGAGGAAAATAGTGACAACAATATTAAAATAAAGGACAAACTTTAGGGAGCAAATTTCTTTTTTTTTTTGTTATTTGTCACTTATGGAAACAAAAAACATTGAATAGCCAAAAACATTAAAATTAAAATTCAAAATTGTGATATATCAAGCTTGATACCCAATTTTCAGCAACAATGGTTTTGATACCAAATGATGCAAAACTTTTAGGCGCACAACATTGGAACCCGAGAACTAAAAGGAATAAGAAATATTGAATCCCTAAGAAGGTGTTTATGAAGATCAAATTGGTATCCTAAAGGGCAAAAACCAAAAACAAAGCAATATTTTTTGCCACGAAATTGTAAAACGTCAGAAAATAGTGTAAAAGATGAAATTTGGGTGTGAGAACCCGAAGAACTAATATATTGCTTCTATATGTCTTTAGTAATCGAAAAGAGCATCCATTTCATGTTTTATAATAGTTATTATGATTCACAATTAAAATGTAATAAGGGTTTAAAGTGGCAACCATATTTAATAATTTGTTTTAATTGCAAAAATTAGTAACTCGTATGTTTTTTCAAAGACCAAGGATAGGTTGAAAACTGAAAACAAAAAACATGAAAAAGATACAAAGAATTAAAAGAAAAGAACGAATTAAATTTTAAGGAGGAAAATAGTGACAACAATATTAAAATAAAGGACAAACTTTAGGGACCAAAGTTCTTTCGTTTTTTGTTATTTGTCACTTATGAGAACAAAAAACAGTGAAAGGCCAAAAACATTAATATATAAATTCAAAATGGTGATATATCAAGCTTGACACCCAATTTTCAGCAACCAGGGTTAGGAGAGCAAATGATGCAAGAATTTTAGGCGCACAACATTGTAACCCAAGAACTAAAAGGAATAAGAAATATTGAATATTTAAGAAGGTGGTTATGAAGATCAAATTGGTATCCTAAATGGCAAGAACAAAAAACAAAGCAATATTTTCGATGAAATTGTTCGACGTTAGAAAATAGTATAAAAGATGAAATTTGCGTTCGAGAACACGGAGAACTAATATATTGCTTCTATATGTTTTTGGGAATCGAAAAGAGCATCCATTTCATGTATTATAATAGTTATTATGATTCACAATTAAAATGTAATAAGGGTTTAAAGTGGCAACCATATTTAATAATTTGTTTTAATTGCAAAAATTAGTAACTCGCATGTTTTTTCAAAGACCAAGGATAGGTTGAAAACTGAAAACAAAAAACATGAAAAAGATACAAAGAATTAAAAGAAAAGAACGAATTAAATTTTTAGGAGGAAAATAGTGACAACAATATTAAAATAAAGGACAAACTTTAGGGACCAAAGTTCTTTCGTTTTTTGTTATTTGTCACTTATGAGAACAAAAAACAGAGAAAGGCCAAAAACATTAATATATAAATTCAAAATGGTGATATATCAAGCTTGATACCCAATTTTCAGCAACCAGGGTTAGGAGAGCAAATGATGCAAGAATTTTAGGCGCACAACATTGGAACCCAAGAACTAAAAGGAATAAGAAATATTGAATCCCTAAGAAGGTGGTTATGAAGATCAAATTGGTATCCTAAATGGCAAGAACAAAAAACAAAGCAATATTTTGCGATGAAATTGTTCGACGTTAGAAAATAGTATAAAAGATGGAATTTGGGTTCGAGAACACGGACAACTAATATATTGCTTCTGTTTGTTTTTAGGAATCGAAAAGAGCATCCATTTCATTTATTATAATAGTTATTATGAGTCACAATTAAAATGTAATAATGGTTTAAAGTGGCAACCATATTTAATAATTTGTTTTAATTCCAAAAATTAGTAACTCGCATGTTTTTTCAAAGAACAAAGATAGGTTGAAAACTGACAACAAAAAACATGAAAAAGATACAAAGAATTATAAGAAAAGAACGAATTAAATTTTAAGGAGGAAAATAGTGACAACAATATTAAAATAAAGGACAAACTTTAGGGAGAAAATTTCTTTTTTTTTTTGTTATTTGTCACTTATGGAAACAAAAAACATTGAATGGCCAAAAACATTAAAATTAAAATTCAAAATTGTGATATATCAAGCTTGATACCCAAATTTCAGCAACAATGGTTTTGATACCAAATGATGCAAAACTTTTAGGCGCACAACATTGGAACCCGAGAACTAAAAGGAATAAGAAATATTGAATCCCTAAGAAGGTGTTTATGAAGATCAAATTGGTATCCTAAAGGGCAAAAACCAAAAACAAAGCAATTTTTTTTGCCACGAAATTGTAAAACGTCAGAAAATAGTGTAAAAGATGAAATTTGGGTGTGAGAACCCGAAGAACTAATATATTGCTTCTATATGTCTTAAGTAATCGAAAAGAGCATCCATTTCATGTTTTATAATAGTTATTATGATTCACAATTAAAATGTAATAAGGGTTTAAAGTGGCAAAGATAATTAATAATTTATTTTAATTGCAAAAATTAGTAACTTGCTTGTTTTTTCAAAGAACAAAGATAGTTTGAAAACTGACAACAAAGAACATGAAAAAGATACAAAGAATTAAAAGAAAAGAACGAATTAAATTTTAAGAAGGAAAATAGCGACAACAATATTAAAATAAAGGACAAACTTTAGGGACCAAAGTTCTTTCATTTTTTGTTATTTGTCACTTATGAAAACAAAAAATAGTGAAAGGCCAAAAACATTAATATATAAATTCAAAATTGTGATATATCAAGCTTGATACCCAATTTTCAGCAACCAGGGTTTGGATACCAAATGATGCAAAAAATTTAGGCGCACAACATTGGAAGCCAAGAACTAAAAGGAATAAGAAATATTGAATCCCTAAGAAGGTGTTTATGAAGATCAAATTGGTATCCTAAAGGGCAAAAACCAAAAACAAAGCAATATTTTGCCACGAAATTGCAAGATGTCAGAAAATAGTGTAAAAGATGAAATTTGGGTGTGAGAACCCGGATAACTAATATATTGCTTCTACATGTTTTTAGGAATCGAAAAGAGCATCCATTTCATGTATTATAATACTTATTTTGATTCACAATTAAAATGTAATAAGGGTTTAAAGTGGCAACCATATTTAATAATTTGTTTTAATTGCAAAAATTAGTAACTCGCTTGTTTTTTCAAAGACCAAGGATAGGTTGAAAATTGAAAACAAAAAACATGAAAAAGATACAAAGAATTAAAAGAAAAGAACGAATTAAATTTTAAGGAGCAAAATAGCGACAACAATATTAAAATAAAGGACAAACTTTACGGACCAAAGTTCTTTCGTTTTTTGTTATTTGTCACTTATGAGAACAAAAAACAGTGAAAGGCCAAAAACATTAATATATAAATTCAAAATGGTGATATATCAAGCTTGACACCCAATTTTCAGCAACGAGGGTTAGGATACCAAATGATACAAGAATTTTAGGCGCACAACATTGGAACCCAAGAACTAAAAGGAATAAGAAATATTGAATCCCTAAGAAGGTGGTTATGAAGATTAAATTGGTATCCTAAATGGCAAGAACAAAAAACAAAGCAATATTTTGCGATGAAATTGTTCGACGTTAGAAAACAGTATAAAAGATGGAATTTGGGTTCGAGAACACGGACAACTAATATATTGCTTCTGTTTGTTTTTAGGAATCGAAAAGAGCATGCATTTCATGTATTATAATAGTTATTATGAGTCACAATTAAAATGTAATAATGGTTTAAAGTGGCAACCATATTTAATAATTTGTTTTAATTGCAAAAATTAGTAACTCGCATGTTTTTTCAAAGAACAAAGATAGGTTGAAAACTGACAACAAAAAACAGGAAAAAGATACAAAGATTTAAAAGAAAAGAACGAATTAAATTTTAAGGAGGAAAATAGTGACAACAATATTAAAATAAAGGACAAACTTTAGGGACCAAAGTTCTTTCTTTTTTTGTTATTTGTCACTTATGGAAACAAAAAACATTGAAAGGGCAAAAACATTAAAATTAAAATTCAAAATTGTGATATATCAAGCTTGATACCCAATTTTCAGCAACAATGGTTTTGATACCAAATGATGCAAAACTTTTAGACGCACAACTTTAGAACCCAAGAACTAAAAGGAATAAGAAAAATTGAATCCCTAAGAAGGTGTTTATGAAGATCAAATTGGTATCCTAAAGGGCAAGAACCAAAAACAAAGCAATATTTTGCGACGAAATTGTAAGACATTAGAAAATAGGGTAAAAGATGAAATTTGGGTTCGAGAACACGGAGAACTAATATTGCTTCTATATGTTTTTGGGAATCGAAAAGAGCATCCATTTCATGTATTATAATAGTTATTATGATTCACAATTAAAATGTAATAAGGGTTTAAAGTGGCAACCATATTTAATAATTTGTTTTAATTGCAAAAATTAGTAACTCGTATGTTTTTTCAAAGACCAAGGATAGGTTGAAAACTGAAAACAAAAAACATTAAAAAGATACAAAGAATTAAAAGAAAAGAACGAATTAAATTTTATGGAGGAAAATAGTGACAACAATATTAAAATAAAGGACAAACTTTAGGGACCAAAGGTCTTTCGTTTTTTATTATTTGTCACTTATGAAAACAAAAAATAGTGAAAGGCCAAAAACATTAATATATAAATTCAAAATTGTGATATATCAAGCTTGATACCCAATTTTCAGCAACCAGGGTTTGGATTCCAAATGATGCAAAAATTTTAGGCGCACAACATTGGAAGCCAAGAACTAAAAGGAATAAGAAATATTGAATCCCTAAGAAGGTGTTTATGAAGATCAAATTGGTATCCTAAAGGGCAAAAACCAAAAACAAAGCAATATTTTGCCACGAAATTGTAAGACGTCAAAAAATAGTGTAAAAGATGAAATTTGGGTGTGAGAACCAGGAGAACTAATATATTGCTTCTATATGTTTTTAGGAATCGAAAAGAGCATCCATTTCATGTATTATAATAGTTATTATGATTCACAATTAAAATGTAATAATTGTTTAAAGTGGCAACCATATTTAATAATTTATTTTAATTGCAAAAATTAGTAACTCGCATGTTTTTTCAAAGACCAAGGATAGGTTGAAAACTGAAAACAAAAAACAGGAAAAAGATACAAAGATTTAAAAGAAAAGAACGAATTAAATTTTAAGGAGGAAAATAGTGACAACAATATTAAAATAAAGGACAAACTTTAGGGACCAAAGTTCCTTCTTTTTTTGATATTTGTCACTTATGGAAACAAAAAACATTGAAAGGGCAAAAACATTAAAATTAAAATTCAAAATTGTGATATATCAAGCTTGATACCCAATTTTCAGCAACAATGGTTTTGATACCAAATGATGCAAAACTTTTAGGCGCACAACATTAGAACCCAAGAACTAAAAGGAATAAGAAAAATTGAATCCCTAAGAAGGTGTTTATGAAGATCAAATTGGTATCCTAAAGGGCAAGAACCAAAAACAAAGCAATATTTTGCGACGAAATTGTAAGACATTAGAAAATAGGGTAAAAGATGAAATTTGGGTTCGAGAACACGGAGAACTAATATATTGCTTCTATATGTTTTTGGGAATCGAAAAGAGCATCCATTTCATGTATTATAATAGTTATTTTGATTCACAATTAAAATGTAATAAGGGTTTAAAGTGGCAACCATATTTAATAATTTGTTTTAATTGCAAAAATTAGTAACTCGTATGTTTTTTCAAAGACCAAGGATAGGTTGAAAACTGAAAACAAAAAACATGAAAAAGATACAAAGAATTAAAAGAAAAGAACGAATTAAATTTTATGGAGGAAAATAGTGACAACAATATTAAAATAAAGGACAAACTTTAGGGACCAAAGTTCTTTCGTTTTTTGTTATTTGTCACTTATGAGAACAAAAAACAGAGAAAGGCCAAAAACATTAATATATAAATTCAAAATGGTGATATATCAAGCTTGATACCCAATTTTCAGCAACCAGGGTTAGGAGAGCAAATGATGCAAGAATTTTAGGCGCACAACATTGGAACCCAAGAACTAAAAGGAATAAGAAATATTGAATCCCTAAGAAGGTGGTTATGAAGATCAAATTGGTATCCTAAATGGCAAGAACAAAAAACAAAGCAATATTTTGCGATGAAATTGTTCGACGTTAGAAAATAGTATAAAAGATGGAATTTGGGTTCGAGAACACGGACAACTAATATATTGCTTCTGTTTGTTTTTAGGAATCGAAAAGAGCATCCATTTCATTTATTATAATAGTTATTATGAGTCACAATTAAAATGTAATAATGGTTTAAAGTGGCAACCATATTTAATAATTTGTTTTAATTCCAAAAATTAGTAACTCGCATGTTTTTTCAAAGAACAAAGATAGGTTGAAAACTGACAACAAAAAACATGAAAAAGATACAAAGAATTATAAGAAAAGAACGAATTAAATTTTAAGGAGGAAAATAGTGACAACAATATTAAAATAAAGGACAAACTTTAGGGAGCAAATTTCTTTCGTTTTTTGTTATTTGTCACTTATGGAAACAAAAAACATTGAATAGCCAAAAACATTAAAATTAAAATTCAAAATGGTGATATATCAAGCTTGATACCCAATTTTCAGCAACCAGGGTTAGGAGAGCAAATGATGCAAGAATTTTAGGCGCACAACATTGGAACCCAAGAACTAAAAGGAATAAGAAATATTGAATCATTAAGAAGGTGGTTATGAAGATCAAATTGGTATCCTAAATGGCAAGAACAAAAAACAAAGCAATATTTTGCGATGAAATTGTTCGACGTTAGAAAATAGTATAAAAGATGAAATTTGGGTTCGAGAACACGGAGAACTAATATATTGCTTCTATATGTTTTTAGGAATCGAAAAGAGCATCCATTTCATGTATTATAATAGTTATTATGATTCACAATTAAAATGTAATAAGGGTTTAAAGTGGCAACCATATTTAATAATTTGTTTTAATTTCAAAAATTAGTAACTCGCATGTTTTTTCAAAGACCAAGGATAGGTTGAAAACTGACAACAACAAACATGAAAAAGATACAAAGAATTAAAAGAAAAGAACGAATTAAATTTTAAGGAGGAAAATAGTGACAACAATATTAAAATAAAGGACAAACTTTAGGGACCAAAGTTCTTTCTTTTTTTGTTATTTGTCACTTATGGAAACAAAAAACATTGAAAGGGCAAAAACATTAAAATTAAAATTCAAAATTGTGATATATCAAGCTTGATACCCAATTTTCAGCAACAATGGTTTTGATACCAAATGATGCAAAACTTTTAGGCGCACAACATTAGAACCCAAGAACTAAAAGGAATAAGAAAAATTGAATCCCTAAGAAGGTGTTTATGAAGATCAAATTGGTATCCTAAAGGGCAAGAACCAAAAACAAAGCAATATTTTGCGACGAAATTGTAAGACGTTAGAAAATAGGGTAAAAGATGAAATTTGGGTTCGAGAACACGGAGAACTAATATATTGCTTCTATATGTTTTTGGGAATCGAAAAGAGCATCCATTTCATGTATTATAATAGTTATTATGATTCACAATTAAAATGTAATAAGGGTTTAAAGTGGCAACCATATTTAATAATTTGTTTTAATTGCAAAAATTAGTAACTCGTATGTTTTTTCAAAGACCAAGGATAGGTTGAAAACTGAAAACAAAAAACATGAAAAAGATACAAAGAATTAAAAGAAAAGAACGAATTAAATTTTATGGAGGAAAATAGTGACAACAATATTAAAATAAAGGACAAACTTTAGGGACCAAAGTTCTTTCGTTTTTTGTTATTTGTCACTTATGAAAACAAAAAACAGTGAAAGGCCAAAAACATTAATATATAAATTCAAAATTGTGATATATCAAGCTTGATACCCAATTTTCAGCAACCAGGGTTTGGATACCAAATGATGCAAGAATTTTAGGCGCACAACATTGGAACCCAAGAACTAAAAGGAATAAGAAATATTGAATCCCTAAGAAGGTGGTTATGAAGATCAAATTGGTATCCTAAATGGCAAGAACAAAAAACAAAGCAATATTTTGCGACGAAATTGTTCGCCGTTAGAAAATAGTATAAAAGATGAAATTTGGGTTCGAGAACACGGAGAACTAATATATTGCTTCTATATGTTTTTGGGAATCGAAAAGAGCATCCATTTCATTTATTATAATAGTTATTATGATTCACAATTAAAATGTAATAAGGGTTTAAAGTGGCAACCATATTTAATAATTTGTTTTAATTGCAAAAATTAGTAACTCGCATGTTTTTTCAAAGACCAAGGATAGGTTGAAAACTGAAAACAAAAAACATGAAAAAGATACAAAGAATTAAAAGAAAAGAACGAATTAAATTTTAAGGAGGAAAATAGTGACAACAATATTAAAATAAAGGACAAACTTTAGGGACCAAAGTTCTTTCGTTTTTTGTTATTTGTCACTTATGAGAACAAAAAACAGAGAAAGGCCAAAAACATTAATATATAAATTCAAAATGGTGATATATCAAGCTTGATACCCAATTTTCAGCAACCAGGGTTAGGAGAGCAAATGATGCAAGAATTTTAGGCGCACAACATTGGAACCCAAGAACTAAAAGGAATAAGAAATATTGAATCCCTAAGAAGGTGGTTATGAAGATCAAATTGGTATCCTAAATGGCAAGAACAAAAAACAAAGCAATATTTTGCGATGAAATTGTTCGACGTTAGAAAATAGTATAAAAGATGAAATTTGGGTTCGAGAACACGGAGAACTAATATATTGCTTCTATATGTTTTTAGGAATCGAAAAGAGCATCCATTTCATGTATTATAATAGTTATTATGATTCACAATTAAAATGTAATAAGGGTTTAAAGTGGCAACCATATTTAATAATTTGTTTTAATTGCAAAAATTAGTAACTCGCATGTTTTTTCAAAGACCAAGGATAGGTTGAAAACTGAAAACAAAAAACATGAAAAAGATACAAAGAATTAAAAGAAAAGAACGAATTAAATTTTAAGGCGGAAAATAGTGACAACAATATTAAAATAAAGGACAAACTTTAGGGACCAAAGTTCTTTCGTTTTTTGTTATTTGTCACTTATGAGAACAAAAAACAGAGAAAGGCCAAAAACATTAATATATAAATTCAAAATGGTGATATATCAAGCTTGATACCCAATTTTCAGCAACCAGGGTTAGGAGAGCAAATGATGCAAGAATTTTAGGCGCACAACATTGGAACCCAAGAACTAAAAGGAATAAGAAATATTGAATCCCTAAGAAGGTGGTTATGAAGATCAAATTGGTATCCTAAATGGCAAGAACAAAAAACAAAGCAATATTTTGCGATGAAATTGTTCGACGTTTCAAAATAGTATAAAAGATGGAATTTGGGTTCGAGAACACGGACAACTAATATATTGCTTCTGTTTGTTTTTAGGAATGGAAAAGAGCATCCATTTCATGTATTATAATAGTTATTATGAGTCACAATTAAAATGTAATAAGGGTTTAAAGTGGCAACCATATTTAATAATTTGTTTTAATTTCAAAAATTAGTAACTCGCATGTTTTTTCAAAGACCAAGGATAGGTTGAAAACTGACAACAACAAACATGAAAAAGATACAAAGAATTAAAAGAAAAGAACGAATTAAATTTTAAGGAGGAAAATAGTGACAACAATATTAAAATAAAGGACAAACTTTAGGGACCAAAGTTCTTTCTTTTTTTGTTATTTGTCACTTATGGAAACAAAAAACATTGAAAGGGCAAAAACATTAAAATTAAAATTCAAAATTGTGATATATCAAGCTTGATACCCAATTTTCAGCAACAATGGTTTTGATACCAAATGATGCAAAACTTTTAGGCGCACAACATTAGAACCCAAGAACTAAAAGGAATAAGAAAAATTGAATCCCTAAGAAGGTGTTTATGAAGATCAAATTGGTATCCTAAAGGGCAAGAACCAAAAACAAAGCAATATTTTGCGACGAAATTGTAAGACGTTAGAAAATAGGGTAAAAGATGAAATTTGGGTTCGAGAACACGGAGAACTAATATATTGCTTCTATATGTTTTTGGGAATCGAAAAGAGCATCCATTTCATGTATTATAATAGTTATTATGATTCACAATTAAAATGTAATAAGGGTTTAAAGTGGCAACCATATTTAATAATTTGTTTTAATTGCAAAAATTAGTAACTCGTATGTTTTTTCAAAGACCAAGGATAGGTTGAAAACTGAAAACAAAAAACATGAAAAAGATACAAAGAATTAAAAGAAAAGAACGAATTAAATTTTATGGAGGAAAATAGTGACAACAATATTAAAATAAAGGACAAACTTTAGGGACCAAAGTTCTTTCGTTTTTTGTTATTTGTCACTTATGAAAACAAAAAACAGTGAAAGGCCAAAAACATTAATATATAAATTCAAAATTGTGATATATCAAGCTTGATACCCAATTTTCAGCAACCAGGGTTTGGATACCAAATGATGCAAGAATTTTAGGCGCACAACATTGGAACCCAAGAACTAAAAGGAATAAGAAATATTGAATCCCTAAGAAGGTGGTTATGAAGATCAAATTGGTATCCTAAATGGCAAGAACAAAAAACAAAGCAATATTTTGCGACGAAATTGTTCGCCGTTAGAAAATAGTATAAAAGATGAAATTTGGGTTCGAGAACACGGAGAACTAATATATTGCTTCTATATGTTTTTGGGAATCGAAAAGAGCATCCATTTCATGTATTATAATAGTTATTATGATTCACAATTAAAATGTAATAACGGTTTAAAGTGGCAACCATATTTTATAATTTGTTTTATTGCAAAAATTAGTAACTCGCATGTTTTTTCAAAGACCAAGGATAGGTTGAAAACTGAAAACAAAAAACATGAAAAAGATACAAAGAATTAAAAGAAAAGAACGAATTAAATTTTAAGGAGGAAAATAGTGACAACAATATTAAAATAAAGGACAAACTTTAGGGACCAAAGTTCTTTCGTTTTTTGTTATTTGTCACTTATGAGAACAAAAAACAGAGAAAGGCCAAAAACATTAATATATAAATTCAAAATGGTGATATATCAAGCTTGATACCCAATTTTCAGCAACCAGGGTTAGGAGAGCAAATGATGCAAGAATTTTAGGCGCACAACATTGGAACCCAAGAACTAAAAGGAATAAGAAATATTGAATCCCTAAGAAGGTGGTTATGAAGATCAAATTGGTATCCTAAATGGCAAGAACAAAAAACAAAGCAATATTTTGCGATGAAATTGTTCGCCGTTAGAAAATAGTATAAAAGATGAAATTTGGGTTCGAGAACACGGAGAACTAATATATTGCTTCTATATGTTTTTGGGAATCGAAAAGAGCATCCATTTCATGTATTATAATAGTTATTATGATTCACAATTAAAATGTAATAAGGGTTTAAAGTGGCAACCATATTTAATAATTTGTTTTAATTTCAAAAATTAGTAACTCGCATGTTTTTTCAAAGACCAAGGATAGGTTGAAAACTGACAACAACAAACATGAAAAAGATACAAAGAATTAAAAGAAAAGAACGAATTAAATTTTAAGGAGGAAAATAGTGACAACAATATTAAAATAAAGGACAAACTTTAGGGACCAAAGTTCTTTCTTTTTTTGTTATTTGTCACTTATGGAAACAAAAAACATTGAAAGGGCAAAAACATTAAAATTAAAATTCAAAATTGTGATATATCAAGCTTGATACCCAATTTTCAGCAACAATGGTTTTGATACCAAATGATGCAAAACTTAGGCGCACAACATTAGAACCCAAGAACTAAAAGGAATAAGAAAAATTGAATCCCTAAGAAGGTGTTTATGAAGATCAAATTGGTATCCTAAAGGGCAAGATCCAAAAAAAAAGCAATATTTTGCGACGAAATTGTAAGACGTTAGAAAATAGGGTAAAAGATGAAATTTGGGTTCGAGAACACGGAGAACTAATATATTGCT
The DNA here is from genome assembly GCA_037013495.1 of Hippophae tibetana. Taxonomy (NCBI): domain Eukaryota; kingdom Viridiplantae; phylum Streptophyta; class Magnoliopsida; order Rosales; family Elaeagnaceae; genus Hippophae; species Hippophae tibetana. The sequence goes on from CM072807.1 coordinate 47,664,412, forward strand.
TCTATATGTTTTTGGGAATCGAAAAGAGCATCCATTTCATGTATTATAATAGTTATTATGATTCACAATTAAAATGTAATAAGGGTTTAAAGTGGCAACCATATTTAATAATTTGTTTTAATTGCAAAAATTAGTAACTCGTATGTTTTTTCAAAGACCAAGGATAGGTTGAAAACTGAAAACAAAAAACATGAAAAAGATACAAAGAATTAAAAGAAAAGAACGAATTAAATTTTATGGAGGAAAATAGTGACAACAATATTAAAATAAAGGACAAACTTTAGGGACCAAAGTTCTTTCGTTTTTTGTTATTTGTCACTTATGAAAACAAAAAACAGTGAAAGGCCAAAAACATTAATATATAAATTCAAAATTGTGATATATCAAGCTTGATACCCAATTTTCAGCAACCAGGGTTTGGATACCAAATGATGCAAAAATTTTAGGCGCACAACATTGGAACCCAAGAACTAAAAGGAATAAGAAATATTGAATCCCTAAGAAGGTGTTTATGAAGATCAAATTGGTATCCTAAAGGGCAAAAACCAAAAACAAAGCAATATTTTGCCACGAAACTGTAAGACGTCAGAAAATAGTGTAAAAGATGAAATTTGGGTGTGAGAACCAGGAGAACTAATATATTGCTTCTATATGTTTTTAGGAATCGAAAAGAGCATCCATTTCATGTATTATAATAGTTATTATGATTCACAATTAAAATGTAATAACGGTTTAAAGTGGCAACCATATTTAATAATTTGTTTTAATTGCAAAAATTAGTAACTCGCATGTTTTTTCAAAGACCAAGGATAGGTTGAAAACTGAAAACAAAAAACATGAAAAAGATACAAAGAATTAAAAGAAAAGAACGAATTAAATTTTAAGGAGGAAAATAGTGACAACAATATTAAAATAAAGGACAAACTTTAGGGACCAAAGTTCTTTCGTTTTTTGTTATTTGTCACTTATGAGAACAAAAAACAGAGAAAGGCCAAAAACATTAATATATAAATTCAAAATGGTGATATATCAAGCTTGATACCCAATTTTCAGCAACCAGGGTTAGGAGAGCAAATGATGCAAGAATTTTAGGCGCACAACATTGGAACCCAAGAACTAAAAGGAATAAGAAATATTGAATCCCTAAGAAGGTGGTTATGAAGATCAAATTGGTATCCTAAATGGCAAGAACAAAAAACAAAGCAATATTTTGCGATGAAATTGTTCGACGTTAGAAAATAGTATAAAAGATGAAATTTGGGTTCGAGAACACGGAGAACTAATATATTGCTTCTATATGTTTTTAGGAATCGAAAAGAGCATCCATTTCATGTATTATAATAGTTATTATGATTCACAATTAAAATGTAATAAGGGTTTAAAGTGGCAACCATATTTAATAATTTGTTTTAATTTCAAAAATTAGTAACTCGCATGTTTTTTCAAAGACCAAGGATAGGTTGAAAACTGACAACAACAAACATGAAAAAGATACAAAGAATTAAAAGAAAAGAACGAATTAAATTTTAAGGAGGAAAATAGTGACAACAATATTAAAATAAAGGACAAACTTTAGGGACCAAAGTTCTTTCTTTTTTTGTTATTTGTCACTTATGGAAACAAAAAACATTGAAAGGGCAAAAACATTAAAATTAAAATTCAAAATTGTGATATATCAAGCTTGATACCCAATTTTCAGCAACAATGGTTTTGATACCAAATGATGCAAAACTTAGGCGCACAACATTAGAACCCAAGAACTAAAAGGAATAAGAAAAATTGAATCCCTAAGAAGGTGTTTATGAAGATCAAATTGGTATCCTAAAGGGCAAGAACCAAAAACAAAGCAATATTTTGCGACGAAATTGTAAGACGTTAGAAAATAGGGTAAAAGATGAAATTTGGGTTCGAGAACACGGAGAACTAATATATTGCTTCTATAAGTTTTTGGGAATCGAAAAGAGCATCCATTTCATGTATTATAATAGTTATTATGATTCACAATTAAAATGTAATAAGGGTTTAAAGTGGCAACCATATTTAATAATTTGTTTTAATTGCAAAAATTAGTAACTCGTATGTTTTTTCAAAGACCAAGGATAGGTTGAAAACTGAGAAAACAAAAAACATGAAAAAGATACAAAGAATTAAAAGAAAAAAACGAATTAAATTTTATGGAGGAAAATAGTGACAACAATATTAAAATAAAGGACAAACTTTAGGGACCAAAGTTCTTTCGTTTTTTTTTATTTGTCACTTATGAGAACAAAAAACAGTGAAAGGCCAAAAACATTAATATATAAATTCAAAATGGTGATATATCAAGCTTGACACCCAATTTTCAGCAACCAGGGTTAGGAGAGCAAATGATGCAAGAATTTTAGGCGCACAACATTGGAACCCAAGAACTAAAAGGAATAAGAAATATTGAATCCCTAAGAAGGTGGTTATGAAGATCAAATTGGTATCCTAAATGGCAAGAACAAAAAACAAAGCAATATTTTGCGATGAAATTGTTCGACGTTAGAAAATAGTATAAAAGATGAAATTTGGGTTCGAGAACACGGAGAACTAATATATTGCTTCTATATGTTTTTAGGAATCGAAAAGAGCATCCATTTCATTTATTATAATAGTTATTATGAGTCATAATTAAAATGTAATAAGGGTTTAAAGTGGCAACCATATTTAATAATTTGTTTTAATTTCAAAAATTAGTAACTCGCATGTTTTTTCAAAGACCAAGGATAGGTTGAAAACTGAAAACAAAAAACATGAAAAAGATACAAAGAATTAAAAGAAAAGAACGAATTAAATTTTAAGGAGGAAAATTGTGACAACAATATTAAAATAAAGGACAAACTTTAGGGACCAATGTTCTTTCGTTTTTTGTTATTTGTCACTTATGAGAACAAAAAACAGAGAAAGGCCAAAAACATTAATATATAAATTCAAAATGGTGATATATCAAGCTTGATACCCAATTTTCAGCAACCAGGGTTAGGAGAGCAAATGATGCAAGAATTTTAGGCGCACAACATTGGAACCCAAGAACTAAAAGGAATAAGAAATATTGAATCCCTAAGAAGGTGGTTATGAAGATCAAATTGGTATCCTAAATGGCAAGAACAAAAAACAAAGCAATATTTTGCGATGAAATTGTTCGACGTTAGAAAATAGTATAAAAGATGAAATTTGGGTTCGAGAACACGGAGAACTAATATATTGCTTCTATATGTTTTTAGGAATCGAAAAGAGCATCCATTTCATGTATTATAATAGTTATTATGATTCACAATTAAAATGTAATAAGGGTTTAAAGTGGCAACCATATTTAATAATTTGTTTTAATTGCAAAAATTAGTAACTCGCATGTTTTTTCAAAGACCAAGGATAGGTTGAAAACTGAAAACAAAAAACATGAAAAAGATACAAAGAATTAAAAGAAAAGAACGAATTAAATTTTAAGGCGGAAAATAGTGACAACAATATTAAAATAAAGGACAAACTTTAGGGACCAAAGTTCTTTCGTTTTTTGTTATTTGTCACTTATGAGAACAAAAAACAGAGAAAGGCCAAAAACATTAATATATAAATTCAAAATGGTGATATATCAAGCTTGATACCCAATTTTCAGCAACCAGGGTTAGGAGAGCAAATGATGCAAGAATTTTAGGCGCACAACATTGGAACCCAAGAACTAAAAGGAATAAGAAATATGGAATCCCTAAGAAGGTGGTTATGAAGATCAAATTGGTATCCTAAATGGCAAGAACAAAAAACAAAGCAATATTTTGCGATGAAATTGTTCGACGTTAGAAAATAGTATAAAAGATGGAATTTGGGTTCGAGAACACGGACAACTAATATATTGCTTCTGTTTGTTTTTAGGAATGGAAAAGAGCATCCATTTCATGTATTATAATAGTTATTATGAGTCACAATTAAAATGTAATAAGGGTTTAAAGTGGCAACCATATTTAATAATTTGTTTTAATTTCAAAAATTAGTAACTCGCATGTTTTTTCAAAGACCAAGGATAGGTTGAAAACTGACAACAACAAACATGAAAAAGATACAAAGAATTAAAAGAAAAGAACGAATTAAATTTTAAGGCGGAAAATAGTGACAACAATATTAAAATAAAGGACAAACTTTAGGGACCAAAGTTCTTTCGTTTTTTGTTATTTGTCACTTATGAGAACAAAAAACAGAGAAAGGCCAAAAACATTAATATATAAATTCAAAATGGTGATATATCAAGCTTGATACCCAATTTTCAGCAACCAGGGTTAGGAGAGCAAATGATGCAAGAATTTTAGGCGCACAACATTGGAACCCAAGAACTAAAAGGAATAAGAAATATTGAATCCCTAAGAAGGTGGTTATGAAGATCAAATTGGTATCCTAAATGGCAAGAACAAAAAACAAAGCAATATTTTGCGATGAAATTGTTCGACGTTAGAAAATAGTATAAAAGATGGAATTTGGGTTCGAGAACACGGACAACTAATATATTGCTTCTGTTTGTTTTTAGGAATGGAAAAGAGCATCCATTTCATGTATTATAATAGTTATTATGAGTCACAATTAAAATGTAATAAGGGTTTAAAGTGGCAACCATATTTAATAATTTGTTTTAATTTCAAAAATTAGTAACTCGCATGTTTTTTCAAAGACCAAGGATAGGTTGAAAACTGACAACAACAAACATGAAAAAGATACAAAGAATTAAAAGAAAAGAACGAATTAAATTTTAAGGAGGAAAATAGTGACAACAATATTAAAATAAAGGACAAACTTTAGGGACCAAAGTTCTTTCTTTTTTTGTTATTTGTCACTTATGGAAACAAAAAACATTGAAAGGGCAAAAACATTAAAATTAAAATTCAAAATTGTGATATATCAAGCTTGATACCCAATTTTCAGCAACAATGGTTTTGATACCAAATGATGCAAAACTTTTAGGCGCACAACATTAGAACCCAAGAACTAAAAGGAATAAGAAAAATTGAATCCCTAAGAAGGTGTTTATGAAGATCAAATTGGTATCCTAAAGGGCAAGAACCAAAAACAAAGCAATATTTTGCGACGAAATTGTAAGACGTTAGAAAATAGGGTAAAAGATGAAATTTGGGTTCGAGAACACGGAGAACTAATATATTGCTTCTATATGTTTTTGGGAATCGAAAAGAGCATCCATTTCATGTATTATAATAGTTATTATGATTCACAATTAAAATGTAATAAGGGTTTAAAGTGGCAACCATATTTAATAATTTGTTTTAATTGCAAAAATTAGTAACTCGTATGTTTTTTCAAAGACCAAGGATAGGTTGAAAACTGAAAACAAAAAACATGAAAAAGATACAAAGAATTAAAAGAAAAGAACGAATTAAATTTTATGGAGGAAAATAGTGACAACAATATTAAAATAAAGGACAAACTTTAGGGACCAAAGTTCTTTCGTTTTTTGTTATTTGTCACTTATGAAAACAAAAAACAGTGAAAGGCCAAAAACATTAATATATAAATTCAAAATTGTGATATATCAAGCTTGATACCCAATTTTCAGCAACCAGGGTTTGGATACCAAATGATGCAAGAATTTTAGGCGCACAACATTGGAACCCAAGAACTAAAAGGAATAAGAAATATTGAATCCCTAAGAAGGTGGTTATGAAGATCAAATTGGTATCCTAAATGGCAAGAACAAAAAACAAAGCAATATTTTGCGACGAAATTGTTCGCCGTTAGAAAATAGTATAAAAGATGAAATTTGGGTTCGAGAACACGGAGAACTAATATATTGCTTCTATATGTTTTTGGGAATCGAAAAGAGCATCCATTTCATGTATTATAATAGTTATTATGATTCACAATTAAAATGTAATAACGGTTTAAAGTGGCAACCATATTTTATAATTTGTTTTATTGCAAAAATTAGTAACTCGCATGTTTTTTCAAAGACCAAGGATAGGTTGAAAACTGAAAACAAAAAACATGAAAAAGATACAAAGAATTAAAAGAAAAGAACGAATTAAATTTTAAGGAGGAAAATAGTGACAACAATATTAAAATAAAGGACAAACTTTAGGGACCAAAGTTCTTTCGTTTTTTGTTATTTGTCACTTATGAGAACAAAAAACAGAGAAAGGCCAAAAACATTAATATATAAATTCAAAATGGTGATATATCAAGCTTGATACCCAATTTTCAGCAACCAGGGTTAGGAGAGCAAATGATGCAAGAATTTTAGGCGCACAACATTGGAACCCAAGAACTAAAAGGAATAAGAAATATTGAATCCCTAAGAAGGTGGTTATGAAGATCAAATTGGTATCCTAAATGGCAAGAACAAAAAACAAAGCAATATTTTGCGATGAAATTGTTCGCCGTTAGAAAATAGTATAAAAGATGAAATTTGGGTTCGAGAACACGGAGAACTAATATATTGCTTCTATATGTTTTTGGGAATCGAAAAGAGCATCCATTTCATGTATTATAATAGTTATTATGATTCACAATTAAAATGTAATAAGGGTTTAAAGTGGCAACCATATTTAATAATTTGTTTTAATTTCAAAAATTAGTAACTCGCATGTTTTTTCAAAGACCAAGGATAGGTTGAAAACTGACAACAACAAACATGAAAAAGATACAAAGAATTAAAAGAAAAGAACGAATTAAATTTTAAGGAGGAAAATAGTGACAACAATATTAAAATAAAGGACAAACTTTAGGGACCAAAGTTCTTTCTTTTTTTGTTATTTGTCACTTATGGAAACAAAAAACATTGAAAGGGCAAAAACATTAAAATTAAAATTCAAAATTGTGATATATCAAGCTTGATACCCAATTTTCAGCAAAAATGGTTTTGATACCAAATGATGCAAAACTTAGGCGCACAACATTAGAACCCAAGAACTAAAAGGAATAAGAAAAATTGAATCCCTAAGAAGGTGTTTATGAAGATCAAATTGGTATCCTAAAGGGCAAGATCCAAAAAAAAAGCAATATTTTGCGACGAAATTGTAAGACGTTAGAAAATAGGGTAAAAGATGAAATTTGGGTTCGAGAACACGGAGAACTAATATATTGCTTCTATATGTTTTTGGGAATCGAAAAGAGCATCCATTTCATGTATTATAATAGTTATTATGATTCACAATTAAAATGTAATAAGGGTTTAAAGTGGCAACCATATTTAATAATTTGTTTTAATTGCAAAAATTAGTAACTCGTATGTTTTTTCAAAGACCAAGGATAGGTTGAAAACTGAAAACAAAAAACATGAAAAAGATACAAAGAATTAAAAGAAAAGAACGAATTAAATTTTATGGAGGAAAATAGTGACAACAATATTAAAATAAAGGACAAACTTTAGGGACCAAAGTTCTTTCGTTTTTTGTTATTTGTCACTTATGAAAACAAAAAACAGTGAAAGGCCAAAAACATTAATATATAAATTCAAAATTGTGATATATCAAGCTTGATACCCAATTTTCAGCAACCAGGGTTTGGATACCAAATGATGCAAAAATTTTAGGCGCACAACATTGGAACCCAAGAACTAAAAGGAATAAGAAATATTGAATCCCTAAGAAGGTGTTTATGAAGATCAAATTGGTATCCTAAAGGGCAAAAACCAAAAACAAAGCAATATTTTGCCACGAAACTGTAAGACGTCAGAAAATAGTGTAAAAGATGAAATTTGGGTGTGAGAACCAGGAGAACTAATATATTGCTTCTATATGTTTTTAGGAATCGAAAAGAGCATCCATTTCATGTATTATAATAGTTATTATGATTCACAATTAAAATGTAATAACGGTTTAAAGTGGCAACCATATTTAATAATTTGTTTTAATTGCAAAAATTAGTAACTCGCATGTTTTTTCAAAGACCAAGGATAGGTTGAAAACTGAAAACAAAAAACATGAAAAAGATACAAAGAATTAAAAGAAAAGAACGAATTAAATTTTAAGGAGGAAAATAGTGACAACAATATTAAAATAAAGGACAAACTTTAGGGACCAAAGTTCTTTCGTTTTTTGTTATTTGTCACTTATGAGAACAAAAAACAGAGAAAGGCCAAAAACATTAATATATAAATTCAAAATGGTGATATATCAAGCTTGATACCCAATTTTCAGCAACCAGGGTTAGGAGAGCAAATGATGCAAGAATTTTAGGCGCACAACATTGGAACCCAAGAACTAAAAGGAATAAGAAATATTGAATCCCTAAGAAGGTGGTTATGAAGATCAAATTGGTATCCTAAATGGCAAGAACAAAAAACAAAGCAATATTTTGCGATGAAATTGTTCGACGTTAGAAAATAGTATAAAAGATGAAATTTGGGTTCGAGAACACGGAGAACTAATATATTGCTTCTATATGTTTTTAGGAATCGAAAAGAGCATCCATTTCATGTATTATAATAGTTATTATGATTCACAATTAAAATGTAATAAGGGTTTAAAGTGGCAACCATATTTAATAATTTGTTTTAATTTCAAAAATTAGTAACTCGCATGTTTTTTCAAAGACCAAGGATAGGTTGAAAACTGACAACAACAAACATGAAAAAGATACAAAGAATTAAAAGAAAAGAACGAATTAAATTTTAAGGAGGAAAATAGTGACAACAATATTAAAATAAAGGACAAACTTTAGGGACCAAAGTTCTTTCTTTTTTTGTTATTTGTCACTTATGGAAACAAAAAACATTGAAAGGGCAAAAACATTAAAATTAAAATTCAAAATTGTGATATATCAAGCTTGATACCCAATTTTCAGCAACAATGGTTTTGATACCAAATGATGCAAAACTTAGGCGCACAACATTAGAACCCAAGAACTAAAAGGAATAAGAAAAATTGAATCCCTAAGAAGGTGTTTATGAAGATCAAATTGGTATCCTAAAGGGCAAGAACCAAAAACAAAGCAATATTTTGCGACGAAATTGTAAGACGTTAGAAAATAGGGTAAAAGATGAAATTTGGGTTCGAGAACACGGAGAACTAATATATTGCTTCTATATGTTTTTGGGAATCGAAAAGAGCATCCATTTCATGTATTATAATAGTTATTATGATTCACAATTAAAATGTAATAAGGGTTTAAAGTGGCAACCATATTTAATAATTTGTTTTAATTGCAAAAATTAGTAACTCGTATGTTTTTTCAAAGACCAAGGATAGGTTGAAAACTGAGAAAACAAAAAACATGAAAAAGATACAAAGAATTAAAAGAAAAAAACGAATTAAATTTTATGGAGGAAAATAGTGACAACAATATTAAAATAAAGGACAAACTTTAGGGACCAAAGTTCTTTCGTTTTTTTTTATTTGTCACTTATGAGAACAAAAAACAGTGAAAGGCCAAAAACATTAATATATAAATTCAAAATGGTGATATATCAAGCTTGACACCCAATTTTCAGCAACCAGGGTTAGGAGAGCAAATGATGCAAGAATTTTAGGCGCACAACATTGGAACCCAAGAACTAAAAGGAATAAGAAATATTGAATCCCTAAGAAGGTGGTTATGAAGATCAAATTGGTATCCTAAATGGCAAGAACAAAAAACAAAGCAATATTTTGCGATGAAATTGTTCGACGTTAGAAAATAGTATAAAAGATGAAATTTGGGTTCGAGAACACGGAGAACTAATATATTGCTTCTATATGTTTTTAGGAATCGAAAAGAGCATCCATTTCATTTATTATAATAGTTATTATGAGTCATAATTAAAATGTAATAAGGGTTTAAAGTGGCAACCATATTTAATAATTTGTTTTAATTTCAAAAATTAGTAACTCGCATGTTTTTTCAAAGACCAAGGATAGGTTGAAAACTGAAAACAAAAAACATGAAAAAGATACAAAGAATTAAAAGAAAAGAACGAATTAAATTTTAAGGAGGAAAATTGTGACAACAATATTAAAATAAAGGACAAACTTTAGGGACCAATGTTCTTTCGTTTTTTGTTATTTGTCACTTATGAGAACAAAAAACAGAGAAAGGCCAAAAACATTAATATATAAATTCAAAATGGTGATATATCAAGCTTGATACCCAATTTTCAGCAACCAGGGTTAGGAGAGCAAATGATGCAAGAATTTTAGGCGCACAACATTGGAACCCAAGAACTAAAAGGAATAAGAAATATTGAATCCCTAAGAAGGTGGTTATGAAGATCAAATTGGTATCCTAAATGGCAAGAACAAAAAACAAAGCAATATTTTGCGATGAAATTGTTCGACGTTAGAAAATAGTATAAAAGATGAAATTTGGGTTCGAGAACACGGAGAACTAATATATTGCTTCTATATGTTTTTAGGAATCGAAAAGAGCATCCATTTCATGTATTATAATAGTTATTATGATTCACAATTAAAATGAAATAAGGGTTTAAAGTGGCAACCATATTTAATAATTTGTTTTAATTGCAAAAATTAGTAACTCGTATGTTTTTTCAAAGACCAAGGATAGGTTGAAAACTGAAAACAAAAAACATGAAAAAGATACAAAGAATTAAAAGAAAAGAACGAATTAAATTTTATGGAGGAAAATAGTGACAACAATATTAAAATAAAGGACAAACTTTAGGGACCAAAGTTCTTTCGTTTTTTGTTATTTGTCACTTATGAAAACAAAAAACAGTGAAAGGCCAAAAACATTAATATATAAATTCAAAATTGTGATATATCAAGCTTGATACCCAATTTTCAGCAACCAGGGTTTGGATACCAAATGATGCAAAAAAGTTAGGCGCACAACATTGGAAGCCAAGAACTAAAAGGAATAAGAAATATTGAATCCCTAAGAAGGTGTTTATGAAGATCAAATTGGTATCCTAAAGGGCAAAAACCAAAAACAAAGCAATATTTTGCCACGAAATTGTAAGACGTCAGAAAATAGTGTAAAAGATGAAATTTGGGTGTGAGAACCAGGAGAACTAATATATTGCTTCTATATGTTTTTAGGAATCGAAAAGAGCATCCATTTCATGTATTATAATAGTTATTATGATTCACAATTAAAATGTAATAAGGGTTTAAAGTGGCAACCATATTTAATAATTTGTTTTAATTGCAAAAATTAGTAACTCGTATGTTTTTTCAAAGACCAAGGATAGGTTGAAAACTGAAAACAAAAAACATGAAAAAGATACAAAGAATTAAAAGAAAAGAACGAATTAAATTTTATGGAGGAAAATAGTGACAACAATATTAAAATAAAGGACAAACTTTAGGGACCAAAGTTCTTTCGTTTTTTGTTATTTGTCACTTATGAAAACAAAAAACAGTGAAAGGCCAAAAACATTAATATATAAATTCAAAATTGTGATATATCAGGCTTGATACCCAATTTTCAGCAACCAGGGTTTGGATACCAAATGATGCAAAAATTTTAGGCGCACAACATTGGAAGCCAAGAACTAAAAGGAATAAGAAATATTGAATCCCTAAGAAGGTGTTTATGAAGATCAAATTGGTATCCTAAAGGGCAAAAACCAAAAACAAAGCAATATTTTGCCACGAAATTGTAAGACGTCAGAAAATAGTGTAAAAGATGAAATTTGGGTGTGAGAACCAGGAGAACTAATATATTGCTTCTATATGTTTTTAGGAATCGAAAAGAGCATCCATTTCATGTATTATAATAGTTATTATGATTCACAATTAAAATGTAATAAGGGTTTAGAGTGGCAACCATATTTAATAATTTGTTTTAATTGCAAAAATTAGTAACTCACATGTTTTTTCAAAGACCAAGGATAGGTTGAAAACTGAAAACAAAAAACAGGAAAAAGATACAAAGATTTAAAAGAAAAGAACGAATTAAATTTTAAGGAGGAAAATAGTGACAACAATATTAAAATAAAGGACAAACTTTAGGGACCAAAGTTCTTTCTTTTTTTGTTATTTGTCACTTATGGAAACAAAAAACATTAAAAGGGCAAAAACATTAAAATTAAAATTCAAAATTGTGATATATCAAGCTTGATACCCAATTTTCAGCAACAATGGTTTTGATACCAAATGATGCAAAACTTTTAGGCGCACAACATTAGAACCCAAGAACTAAAAGGAATAAGAAAAATTGAATCCCTAAGAAGGTGTTTATGAAGATCAAATTGGTATCCTAAAGGGCAAGAACCAAAAACAAAGCAATATTTTGCGACGAAATTGTAAGACGTTAGAAAATAGGGTAAAAGATGAAATTTGGGTTCGAGAACACGGAGAAATAATATATTGCTTCTATAAGTTTTTGGGAATCGAAAAGAGCATCCATTTCATGTATTATAATAGTTATTATGATTCACAATTAAAATGTAATAAGGGTTTAAAGTGGCAACCATATTTAATAATTTGTTTTAATTGCAAAAATTAGTAACTCGTATGTTTTTTCAAAGACCAAGGATAGGTTGAAAACTGAGAAAACAAAAAACATGAAAAAGATACAAAGAATTAAAAGAAAAGAACGAATTAAATTTTATGGAGGAAAATAGTGACAACAATATTAAAATAAAGGACAAACTTTAGGGACCAAAGTTCTTTCGTTTTTTGTTATTTGTCACTTATGAAAACAAAAAACAGTGAAAGGCCAAAAACATTAATATATAAATTCAAAATTGTGATATATCAAGCTTGATACCCAATTTTCAGCAACCAGGGTTTGGATACCAAATGATGCAAAAATGTTTGGCGCACAACATTGGAAGCCAAGAACTAAAAGGAATAAGAAATATTGAATCCCTAAGAAGGTGTTTATGAAGATCAAATTGGTATCCTAAAGGGAAAAAACCAAAAACAAAGCAATATTTTGCCACGAAATTGTAAGACGTCCGAAAATAGTGTAAAAGATGAAATTTGGGTGTGAGAACCAGGAGAACTAATATATTGCTTCTATATGTTTTTAGGAATCGAAAAGAGCATCCATTTCATGTATTATAATAGTTATTATGATTCACAATTAAAATGTAATAAGGGTTTAAAGTGGCAACCATATTTAATAATTTGTTTTAATTGCAAAAATTAGTAACTCGCATGTTTTTTCAAAGACCAAGGATAGGTTGAAAACTGAAAACAAAAAACATGAAAAAGATACAAAGAATTAAAAGAAAAGAACGAATTAAATTTTAAGGAGGAAAATAGTGACAACAATATTAAAATAAAGGATAAACTTTATGGACCAAAGTTCTTTCGTTTTTTGTTATTTGTCACTTATGAGAACAAAAAACAGTGAAAGGCCAAAAACATTAATATATAAATTCAAAATGGTGATATATCAAGCTTGACACCCAATTTTTAGCAACCTGGGTTAGGATACCAAATGATGCAAGAATTTTAGGCGCACAACATTGGAACCCAAGAACTAAAAGGAATAAGAAACATTGAATCCCTAAGAAGGTGGTTATGAAGATCAAATTGGTATCCTAAATGGCAAGAACAAAAAACAAAGCAATATTTTGCGATGAAATTGTTCGACGTTAGAAAATAGTACAAAAGATGGAATTTGGGTTCGAGAACACGGACAACTAATATATTGCTTCTGTTTGTTTTTAGGAATCGAAAAGAGCATTCATTTCATTTATTATAATAGTTATTATGAGTCACAATTAAAATGTAATAATGGTTTAAAGTGGCAACCATATTTAATAATTTGTTTTAATTTCAAAAATTAGTAACTCGCATGTTTTTTCAAAGACCTAGGATAGGTTGAAAACTGACAACAACAAACATGAAAAAGATACAAAGAATTAAAAGAAAAGAACGAATTAAATTTTAAGGAGGAAAATAGTGACACCAATATTAAAATAAAGGACAAACTTTAGGGACCAAAGTTCTTTCTTTTTTTGTTATTTGTCACTTATGGAAACAAAAAACATTGAAAGGCCAAAAACATTAAAATTAAAATTCAAAATTGTGATATATCAAGCTTGATACCCAATTTTCAGCAACAATGGTTTTGATACCAAATGATGCAAAAATTTTAGGCGCACAACATTGGAACCCAAGAACTAAAAGGAATAAGAAATATTGAATCCCTAAGAAGGTGTTTATGAAGATCAAATTGGTATCCTAAAGGGCAAAAACCAAAAACAAAGCAATATTTTTTGCCACGAAATTGTAAAACGTCAGAAAATAGTGTAAAAGATGAAATTTGGGTGTGAGAACCCGAAGAACTAATATATTGCTTCTATATGTCTTTAGTAATCGAAAAGAGCATCCATTTCATGTTTTATAATAGTTATTATGATTCACAATTAAAATGTAATAAGGATTTAAAGTGGCAACCATATTTAATAATTTGTTTTAATTGCAAAAATTAGTAACTCGTATGTTTTTTCAAAGACCAAGGATAGGTTGAAAACTGAAAACAAAAAACATGAAAAAGATACAAAGAATTAAAAGAAAAGAAAGAATTAAATTTTAAGGAGGAAAATAGTGACAACAATATTAAAATAAAGGACAAACTTTAGGGACCAAAGTTCTTTCGTTTTTTGTTATTTGTCACTTATGAGAACAAAAAACAGTGAAAGGCCAAAAACATTAATATATAAATTCAAAATGGTGATATATCAAGCTTGACACCCAATTTTCAGCAACCAGGGTTAGGAGAGCAAATGATGCAAGAATTTTAGGCGCACAACATTGGAACCCAAGAATTAAAAGGAATAAGAAATATTGAATCCCTAAGAAGGTGGTTATGAAGATCAAATTGGTATCCTAAATGGCAAGAACAAAAAACAAAGCAATATTTTGCGATGAAATTGTTCGACGTTAGAAAATAGTATAAAAGATGAAATTTAGGTTCGAGAACATGGAGAACTAATATATTGCTTCTATATGTTTTTGGGAATCGAAAAGAGCATCCATTTCATGTATTATAATAGTTATTATGATTCACAATTAAAATGTAATAAGGGTTTAAAGTGGCAACCATATTTAATAATTTGTTTTAATTGCAAAAATTAGTAACTCGCATGTTTTTTCAAAGACCAAGGATAGGTTGAAAACTGAAAACAAGAAACATGAAAAAGATACAAAGAATTAAAAGAAAAGAACGAATTAAATTTTAAGGAGGAAAATAGTGTCAACATTATTAAAATAAAGGACAAACTTTAGGGACCAAAGTTCTTTCGTTTTTTGTTATTTGTCACTTATGAGAACAAAAAACAGAGAAAGGCCAAAAACATTAATATATAAATTCAAAATGGTGATATATCAAGCTTGATACCCAATTTTCAGCAACCAGGGTTAGGAGAGCAAATGATGCAAGAATTTTAGGCGCACAACATTGGAACCCAAGAACTAAAAGGAATAAGAAATATTGAATCCCTAAGAAGGTGGTTATGAAGATCAAATTGGTATCCTAAATGGCAAGAACAAAAAACAAAGCAATATTTTGCGATGAAATTGTTCGAAGTTAGAAAATAGTATAAAAGATGAAATTTGGGTTCGAGAACACGGAGAACTAATATATTGCTTCTATATGTTTTTAGGAATCGAAAAGAGCATCCATTTCATTTATTATAATAGTTATTATGAGTCACAATTAAAATGTAAAATGGGTTTAAAGTGGCAACCATATTTAATAATTTGTTTTAATTTCAAAAATTAGTAACTCGCATGTTTTTTCAAAGACCAAGGATAGGTTGAAAACTGACAACAACAAACATGAAAAAGATACAAAGAATTAAAAGAAAAGAACGAATTAAATTTTAAGGAGGAAAATAGTGACACCAATATTAAAATAAAGGACAAACTTTAGGGACCAAAGTTCTTTCTTTTTTTGTTATTTGTCACTTATGGAAACAAAAAACATTGAAAGGCCAAAAACATTAAAATTAAAATTCAAAATTGTGATATATCAAGCTTGATACCCAATTTTCAGCAACAATGGTTTTGATACCAAATGATGCAAAAATTTTAGGCGCACAACATTGGAACCCAAGAACTAAAAGGAATAAGAAATATTGAATCCCTAAGAAGGTGTTTATGAAGATCAAATTGGTATCCTAAAGGGCAAAAACCAAAAACAAAGCAATATTTTTTGCCACGAAATTGTAAAACGTCAGAAAATAGTGTAAAAGATGAAATTTGGGTGTGAGAACCCGAAGAACTAATATATTGCTTCTATATGTCTTTAGTAATCGAAAAGAGCATCCATTTCATGTTTTATAATAGTTATTATGATTCACAATTAAAATGTAATAAGGGTTTAAAGTGGCAACCATATTTAATAATTTGTTTTAATTGCAAAAATTAGTAACTCGTATGTTTTTTCAAAGACCAAGGATAGGTTGAAAACTGAAAACAAAAAACATGAAAAAGATACAAAGAATTAAAAGAAAAGAACGAATTAAATTTTAAGGAGGAAAATAGTGACAACAATATTAAAATAAAGGACAAACTTTAGGGACCAAAGTTCTTTCGTTTTTTGTTATTTGTCACTTATGAGAACAAAAAACAGTGAAAGGCCAAAAACATTAATATATAAATTCAAAATGGTGATATATCAAGCTTGACACCCAATTTTCAGCAACCAGGGTTAGGAGAGCAAATGATGCAAGAATTTTAGGCGCACAACATTGGAACCCAAGAACTAAAAGGAATAAGAAATATTGAATCCCTAAGAAGGTGGTTATGAAGATCAAATTGGTATCCTAAATGGCAAGAACAAAAAACAAAGCAATATTTTGCGATGAAATTGTTCGACGTTAGAAAATAGTATAAAAGATGAAATTTGGGTTTGAGAACACGGAGAACTAATATATTGCTTCTATATGTTTTTGGGAATCGAAAAGAGCATCCATTTCATGTATTATAATAGTTATTATGATTCACAATTAAAATGTAATAAGGGTTTAAAGTGGCAACCATATTTAATAATTTGTTTTAATTGCAAAAATTAGTAACTCGCATGTTTTTTCAAAGACCAAGGATAGGTTGAAAACTGAAAACAAGAAACATGAAAAAGATACAAAGAATTAAAAGAAAAGAACGAATTAAATTTTAAGGAGGAAAATAGTGTCAACAATATTAAAATAAAGGACAAACTTTAGGGACCAAAGTTCTTTCGTTTTTTGTTATTTGTCACTTATGAGAACAAAAAACAGAGAAAGGCCAAAAACATTAATATATAAATTCAAAATGGTGATATATCAAGCTTGATACCCAATTTTCAGCAACCAGGGTTAGGAGAGCAAATGATGCAAGAATTTTAGGCGCACAACATTGGAAGCCAAGAACTAAAAGGAATAAGAAATATTGAATCCCTAAGAAGGTGTTTATGAAGATCAAATTGGTATCCTAAATGGCAAGAACAAAAAACAAAGCAATATTTTGCGATGAAATTGTAAGACGTTAGAAAATAGTGTAAAAGATGAAATTTGGGTGTGAGAACACGGAGAACTAATATATTGCTTCTATATGTTTTTAGGAATCGAAAAGAGCATCCATTTCATTTATTATAATAGTTATTATGAGTCACAATTAAAATGTAATAAGGGTTTAAAGTGGCAACCATATTTAATAATTTGTTTTAATTTCAAAAATTAGTAACTCGCATGTTTTTTCAAAGACCAAGGATAGGTTGAAAACTGACAACAACAAACATGAAAAAGATACAAAGAATTAAAATAAAATAACGAATTAAATTTTAAGGAGGAAAATAGTGACAACAATATTAAAATAAAGGACAAACTTTAGGGACCAAAGTTCTTTCTTTTTTTTGTTATTTGTCACTTATGGAAACAAAAAACATTGAAAGGCCAAAAACATTAAAATTAAAATTCAAAATTGTGATATATCAAGCTTGATACCCAATTTTCAGCAACAATGGTTTTGATACCAAATGATGCAAGAATTTTAGGCGCACAACATTGGAACCCAAGAACTAAAAGGAATAACAAATATTGAATCCCTAAGAAGGTGTTTATGAAGATCAAATTGGTATCCTAAAGGGCAAAAGCCAAAAACAAAGCAATTTTTTTTGCAACGAAATTGTAAAACGTCAGAAAATAGTGTAAAAGATGAAATTTGGGTGTGAGAACCCGTAGAACTAATATATTGCTTCTATATGTCTTTAGTAATCGAAAAGAGCATCCATTTCATGTTTTATAATAGTTATTATGATTCACAATTAAAATGTAATAAGGGTTTAAAGTGGCAACGATAATTAATAATTTATTTTAATTGCAAAAATTAGTAACTTGCTTGTTTTTTCAAAGAACAAAGATAGTTTGAAAACTGACAACAAAGAACATGAAAAAGATACAAAGAATTAAAAGAAAAGAAAGAATTAAATTTTAAGGAGGAAAATAGTGACAACAATATTAAAATAAAGGACAAACTTTAGGGACCAAAGTTCTTTCGTTTTTTGTTATTTGTCACTTATGAGAACAAAAAACAGTGAAAGGCCAAAAACATTAATATATAAATTCAAAATGGTGATATATCAAGCTTGACACCCAATTTTCAGCAACCAGGGTTAGGAGAGCAAATGATGCAAGAATTTTAGGCGCACAACATTGGAACCCAAGAATTAAAAGGAATAAGAAATATTGAATCCCTAAGAAGGTGGTTATGAAGATCAAATTGGTATCCTAAATGGCAAGAACAAAAAACAAAGCAATATTTTGCGATGAAATTGTTCGACGTTAGAAAATAGTATAAAAGATGAAATTTAGGTTCGAGAACATGGAGAACTAATATATTGCTTCTATATGTTTTTGGGAATCGAAAAGAGCATCCATTTCATGTATTATAATAGTTATTATGATTCACAATTAAAATGTAATAAGGGTTTAAAGTGGCAACCATATTTAATAATTTGTTTTAATTGCAAAAATTAGTAACTCGCATGTTTTTTCAAAGACCAAGGATAGGTTGAAAACTGAAAACAAGAAACATGAAAAAGATACAAAGAATTAAAAGAAAAGAACGAATTAAATTTTAAGGAGGAAAATAGTGTCAACATTATTAAAATAAAGGACAAACTTTAGGGACCAAAGTTCTTTCGTTTTTTGTTATTTGTCACTTATGAGAACAAAAAACAGAGAAAGGCCAAAAACATTAATATATAAATTCAAAATGGTGATATATCAAGCTTGATACCCAATTTTCAGCAACCAGGGTTAGGAGAGCAAATGATGCAAGAATTTTAGGCGCACAACATTGGAACCCAAGAACTAAAAGGAATAAGAAATATTGAATCCCTAAGAAGGTGGTTATGAAGATCAAATTGGTATCCTAAATGGCAAGAACAAAAAACAAAGCAATATTTTGCGATGAAATTGTTCGAAGTTAGAAAATAGTATAAAAGATGAAATTTGGGTTCGAGAACACGGAGAACTAATATATTGCTTCTATATGTTTTTAGGAATCGAAAAGAGCATCCATTTCATTTATTATAATAGTTATTATGAGTCACAATTAAAATGTAAAATGGGTTTAAAGTGGCAACCATATTTAATAATTTGTTTTAATTTCAAAAATTAGTAACTCGCATGTTTTTTCAAAGACCAAGGATAGGTTGAAAACTGACAACAACAAACATGAAAAAGATACAAAGAATTAAAAGAAAAGAACGAATTAAATTTTAAGGAGGAAAATAGTGACACCAATATTAAAATAAAGGACAAACTTTAGGGACCAAAGTTCTTTCTTTTTTTGTTATTTGTCACTTATGGAAACAAAAAACATTGAAAGGCCAAAAACATTAAAATTAAAATTCAAAATTGTGATATATCAAGCTTGATACCCAATTTTCAGCAACAATGGTTTTGATACCAAATGATGCAAAAATTTTAGGCGCACAACATTGGAACCCAAGAACTAAAAGGAATAAGAAATATTGAATCCCTAAGAAGGTGTTTATGAAGATCAAATTGGTATCCTAAAGGGCAAAAACCAAAAACAAAGCAATATTTTTTGCCACGAAATTGTAAAACGTCAGAAAATAGTGTAAAAGATGAAATTTGGGTGTGAGAACCCGAAGAACTAATATATTGCTTCTATATGTCTTTAGTAATCGAAAAGAGCATCCATTTCATGTTTTATAATAGTTATTATGATTCACAATTAAAATGTAATAAGGGTTTAAAGTGGCAACCATATTTAATAATTTGTTTTAATTGCAAAAATTAGTAACTCGTATGTTTTTTCAAAGACCAAGGATAGGTTGAAAACTGAAAACAAAAAACATGAAAAAGATACAAAGAATTAAAAGAAAAGAACGAATTAAATTTTAAGGAGGAAAATAGTGACAACAATATTAAAATAAAGGACAAACTTTAGGGACCAAAGTTCTTTCGTTTTTTGTTATTTGTCACTTATGAGAACAAAAAACAGTGAAAGGCCAAAAACATTAATATATAAATTCAAAATGGTGATATATCAAGCTTGACACCCAATTTTCAGCAACCAGGGTTAGGAGAGCAAATGATGCAAGAATTTTAGGCGCACAACATTGGAACCCAAGAACTAAAAGGAATAAGAAATATTGAATCCCTAAGAAGGTGGTTATGAAGATCAAATTGGTATCCTAAATGGCAAGAACAAAAAACAAAGCAATATTTTGCGATGAAATTGTTCGACGTTAGAAAATAGTATAAAAGATGAAATTTGGGTTTGAGAACACGGAGAACTAATATATTGCTTCTATATGTTTTTGGGAATCGAAAAGAGCATCCATTTCATGTATTATAATAGTTATTATGATTCACAATTAAAATGTAATAAGGGTTTAAAGTGGCAACCATATTTAATAATTTGTTTTAATTGCAAAAATTAGTAACTCGCATGTTTTTTCAAAGACCAAGGATAGGTTGAAAACTGAAAACAAGAAACATGAAAAAGATACAAAGAATTAAAAGAAAAGAACGAATTAAATTTTAAGGAGGAAAATAGTGTCAACAATATTAAAATAAAGGACAAACTTTAGGGACCAAAGTTCTTTCGTTTTTTGTTATTTGTCACTTATGAGAACAAAAAACAGAGAAAGGCCAAAAACATTAATATATAAATTCAAAATGGTGATATATCAAGCTTGACACCCAATTTTCAGCAACCAGGGTTAGGAGAGCAAATGATGCAAGAATTTTAGGCGCACAACATTGGAACCCAAGAACTAAAAGGAATAAGAAATATTGAATCCCTAAGAAGGTGGTTATGAAGATCAAATTGGTATCCTAAATGGCAAGAACAAAAAACAAAGCAATATTTTGCGATGAAATTGTTCGAAGTTAGAAAATAGTATAAAAGATGAAATTTGGGTTCGAGAACACGGAGAACTAATATATTGCTTCTATATGTTTTTAGGAATCGAAAAGAGCATCCATTTCATTTATTATAATAGTTATTATGAGTCACAATTAAAATGTAAAATGGGTTTAAAGTGGCAACCATATTTAATAATTTGTTTTAATTTCAAAAATTAGTAACTCGCATGTTTTTTCAAAGACCAAGGATAGGTTGAAAACTGACAACAACAAACATGAAAAAGATACAAAGAATTAAAAGAAAAGAACGAATTAAATTTTAAGGAGGAAAATAGTGACACCAATATTAAAATAAAGGACAAACTTTAGGGACCAAAGTTCTTTCTTTTTTTGTTATTTGTCACTTATGGAAACAAAAAACATTGAAAGGCCAAAAACATTAAAATTAAAATTCAAAATTGTGATATATCAAGCTTGATACCCAATTTTCAGCAACAATGGTTTTGATACCAAATGATGCAAAAATTTTAGGCGCACAACATTGGAACCCAAGAACTAAAAGGAATAAGAAATATTGAATCCCTAAGAAGGTGTTTATGAAGATCAAATTGGTATCCTAAAGGGCAAAAACCAAAAACAAAGCAATATTTTTTGCCACGAAATTGTAAAACGTCAGAAAATAGTGTAAAAGATGAAATTTGGGTGTGAGAACCCGAAGAACTAATATATTGCTTCTATATGTCTTTAGTAATCGAAAAGAGCATCCATTTCATGTTTTATAATAGTTATTATGATTCACAATTAAAATGTAATAAGGGTTTAAAGTGGCAACCATATTTAATAATTTGTTTTAATTGCAAAAATTAGTAACTCGTATGTTTTTTCAAAGACCAAGGATAGGTTGAAAACTGAAAACAAAAAACATGAAAAAGATACAAAGAATTAAAAGAAAAGAACGAATTAAATTTTAAGGAGGAAAATAGTGACAACAATATTAAAATAAAGGACAAACTTTAGGGACCAAAGTTCTTTCGTTTTTTGTTATTTGTCACTTATGAGAACAAAAAACAGTGAAAGGCCAAAAACATTAATATATAAATTCAAAATGGTGATATATCAAGCTTGACACCCAATTTTCAGCAACCAGGGTTAGGAGAGCAAATGATGCAAGAATTTTAGGCGCACAACATTGGAACCCAAGAACTAAAAGGAATAAGAAATATTGAATCCCTAAGAAGGTGGTTATGAAGATCAAATTGGTATCCTAAATGGCAAGAACAAAAAACAAAGCAATATTTTGCGATGAAATTGTTCGACGTTAGAAAATAGTATAAAAGATGAAATTTGGGTTTGAGAACACGGAGAACTAATATATTGCTTCTATATGTTTTTGGGAATCGAAAAGAGCATCCATTTCATGTATTATAATAGTTATTATGATTCACAATTAAAATGTAATAAGGGTTTAAAGTGGCAACCATATTTAATAATTTGTTTTAATTGCAAAAATTAGTAACTCGCATGTTTTTTCAAAGACCAAGGATAGGTTGAAAACTGAAAACAAGAAACATGAAAAAGATACAAAGAATTAAAAGAAAAGAACGAATTAAATTTTAAGGAGGAAAATAGTGTCAACAATATTAAAATAAAGGACAAACTTTAGGGACCAAAGTTCTTTCGTTTTTTGTTATTTGTCACTTATGAGAACAAAAAACAGAGAAAGGCCAAAAACATTAATATATAAATTCAAAATGGTGATATATCAAGCTTGATACCCAATTTTCAGCAACCAGGGTTAGGAGAGCAAATGATGCAAGAATTTTAGGCGCACAACATTGGAAGCCAAGAACTAAAAGGAATAAGAAATATTGAATCCCTAAGAAGGTGTTTATGAAGATCAAATTGGTATCCTAAATGGCAAGAACAAAAAACAAAGCAATATTTTGCGATGAAATTGTAAGACGTTAGAAAATAGTGTAAAAGATG
Organism: Hippophae tibetana; assembly: GCA_037013495.1. Lineage (NCBI taxonomy): Eukaryota > Viridiplantae > Streptophyta > Magnoliopsida > Rosales > Elaeagnaceae > Hippophae > Hippophae tibetana. Next base: position 47,687,639 of record CM072807.1, read on the forward strand.
AAATTTGGGTGTGAGAACACGGAGAACTAATATATTGCTTCTATATGTTTTTAGGAATCGAAAAGAGCATCCATTTCATTTATTATAATAGTTATTATGAGTCACAATTAAAATGTAATAAGGGTTTAAAGTGGCAACCATATTTAATAATTTGTTTTAATTTCAAAAATTAGTAACTCGCATGTTTTTTCAAAGACCAAGGATAGGTTGAAAACTGACAACAACAAACATGAAAAAGATACAAAGAATTAAAATAAAATAACGAATTAAATTTTAAGGAGGAAAATAGTGACAACAATATTAAAATAAAGGACAAACTTTAGGGACCAAAGTTCTTTCTTTTTTTTGTTATTTGTCACTTATGGAAACAAAAAACATTGAAAGGCCAAAAACATTAAAATTAAAATTCAAAATTGTGATATATCAAGCTTGATACCCAATTTTCAGCAACAATGGTTTTGATACCAAATGATGCAAGAATTTTAGGCGCACAACATTGGAACCCAAGAACTAAAAGGAATAACAAATATTGAATCCCTAAGAAGGTGTTTATGAAGATCAAATTGGTATCCTAAAGGGCAAAAGCCAAAAACAAAGCAATTTTTTTTGCAACGAAATTGTAAAACGTCAGAAAATAGTGTAAAAGATGAAATTTGGGTGTGAGAACCCGTAGAACTAATATATTGCTTCTATATGTCTTTAGTAATCGAAAAGAGCATCCATTTCATGTTTTATAATAGTTATTATGATTCACAATTAAAATGTAATAAGGGTTTAAAGTGGCAACGATAATTAATAATTTATTTTAATTGCAAAAATTAGTAACTTGCTTGTTTTTTCAAAGAACAAAGATAGTTTGAAAACTGACAACAAAGAACATGAAAAAGATACAAAGAATTAAAAGAAAAGAACGAATTAAATTTTAAGGAGGAAAATAGCGACAACAATATTAAAATAAAGGACAAACTTTACGGACCAAAGTTCTTTCATTTTTTGTTATTTGTCACTTATGAAAACAAAAAACAGTGAAAGGCCAAAAACAATAATATATAAATTCAAAATTGTGATATATCAAGCTTGATACCCAATTTTCAGCAACCAGGGTTTGGATACCAAATGATGCAAAAATGTTAGGCGCACAACATTGGAAGCCAAGAACTAAAAGGAATAAGAAATATTGAATCCCTAAGAAGGTGTTTATGAAGATCAAATTGGTATCCTAAATGGCAAGAACAAAAAACAAAGTAATATTTTGCGATGAAATTGTTCGACGTTAGAAAATAGTACAAAAGATGGAATTTGGGTTCGAGAACACGGACAACTAATATATTGCTTCTGTTTGTTTTTAGGAATCGAAAAGAGCATTCATTTCATTTATTATAATAGTTATTATGAGTCACAATTAAAATGTAATAATGGTTTAAAGTGGCAACCATATTTAATAATTTGTTTTAATTTCAAAAATTAGTAACTCGCATGTTTTTTCAAAGACCTAGGATAGGTTGAAAACTGACAACAACAAACATGAAAAAGATACAAAGAATTAAAAGAAAAGAACGAATTAAATTTTAAGGAGGAAAATAGTGACACCAATATTAAAATAAAGGACAAACTTTAGGGACCAAAGTTCTTTCTTTTTTTGTTATTTGTCACTTATGGAAACAAAAAACATTGAAAGGCCAAAAACATTAAAATTAAAATTCAAAATTGTGATATATCAAGCTTGATACCCAATTTTCAGCAACAATGGTTTTGATACCAAATGATGCAAAAATTTTAGGCGCACAACATTGGAACCCAAGAACTAAAAGGAATAAGAAATATTGAATCCCTAAGAAGGTGTTTATGAAGATCAAATTGGTATCCTAAAGGGAAAAAACCAAAAACAAAGCAATATTTTGCCACGAAATTGTAAGACGTCAGAAAATAGTGTAAAAGATGAAATTTGGGTGTGAGAACCAGGAGAACTAATATATTGCTTCTATATGTTTTTAGGAATCGAAAAGAGCATCCATTTCATGTATTATAATAGTTATTATGATTCACAATTAAAATGTAATAAGGGTTTAAAGTGGCAACCATATTTAATAATTTGTTTTAATTGCAAAAATTAGTAACTCGCATGTTTTTTCAAAGACCAAGGATAGGTTGAAAACTGAAAACAAAAAACATGAAAAAGATACAAAGAATTAAAAGAAAAGAACGAATTAAATTTTAAGGAGGAAAATAGTGACAACAATATTAAAATAATGGATAAACTTTAGGGACCAAAGTTCTTTCGTTTTTTGTTATTTGTCACTTATGAGAACAAAAAACAGTGAAAGGCCAAAAACATTAATATATAAATTCAAAATGGTGATATATCAAGCTTGACACCCAATTTTTAGCAACCAGGGTTAGGATACCAAATGATGCAAGAATTTTAGGCGCACAACATTGGAACCCAAGAACTAAAAGGAATAAGAAACATTGAATCCCTAAGAAGGTGGTTATGAAGATCAAATTGGTATCCTAAATGGCAAGAACAAAAAACAAAGTAATATTTTGCGATGAAATTGTTCGACGTTAGAAAATAGTACAAAAGATGGAATTTGGGTTCGAGAACACGGACAACTAATATATTGCTTCTGTTTGTTTTTAGGAATCGAAAAGAGCATTCATTTCATTTATTATAATAGTTATTATGAGTCACAATTAAAATGTAATAATGGTTTAAAGTGGCAACCATATTTAATAATTTGTTTTAATTTCAAAAATTAGTAACTCGCATGTTTTTTCAAAGACCTAGGATAGGTTGAAAACTGACAACAACAAACATGAAAAAGATACAAAGAATTAAAAGAAAAGAACGAATTAAATTTTAAGGAGGAAAATAGTGACACCAATATTAAAATAAAGGACAAACTTTAGGGACCAAAGTTCTTTCTTTTTTTGTTATTTGTCACTTATGGAAACAAAAAACATTGAAAGGCCAAAAACATTAAAATTAAAATTCAAAATTGTGATATATCAAGCTTGATACCCAATTTTCAGCAACAATGGTTTTGATACCAAATGATGCAAAAATTTTAGGCGCACAACATTGGAACCCAAGAACTAAAAGGAATAAGAAATATTGAATCCCTAAGAAGGTGTTTATGAAGATCAAATTGGTATCCTAAAGGGCAAAAACCAAAAACAAAGCAATATTTTTTGCCACGAAATTGTAAAACGTCAGAAAATAGTGTAAAAGATGAAATTTGGGTGTGAGAACCCGAAGAACTAATATATTGCTTCTATATGTCTTTAGTAATCGAAAAGAGCATCCATTTCATGTTTTATAATAGTTATTATGATTCACAATTAAAATGTAATAAGGGTTTAAAGTGGCAACCATATTTAATAATTTGTTTTAATTGCAAAAATTAGTAACTCGTATGTTTTTTCAAAGACCAAGGATAGGTTGAAAACTGAAAACAAAAAACATGAAAAAGATACAAAGAATTAAAAGAAAAGAAAGAATTAAATTTTAAGGAGGAAAATAGTGACAACAATATTAAAATAAAGGACAAACTTTAGGGACCAAAGTTCTTTCGTTTTTTGTTATTTGTCACTTATGAGAACAAAAAACAGTGAAAGGCCAAAAACATTAATATATAAATTCAAAATGGTGATATATCAAGCTTGACACCCAATTTTCAGCAACCAGGGTTAGGAGAGCAAATGATGCAAGAATTTTAGGCGCACAACATTGGAACCCAAGAACTAAAAGGAATAAGAAATATTGAATCCCTAAGAAGGTGGTTATGAAGATCAAATTGGTATCCTAAATGGCAAGAACAAAAAACAAAGCAATATTTTGCGATGAAATTGTTCGACGTTAGAAAATAGTATAAAAGATGAAATTTAGGTTCGAGAACACGGAGAACTAATATATTGCTTCTATATGTTTTTGGGAATCGAAAAGAGCATCCATTTCATGTATTATAATAGTTATTATGATTCACAATTAAAATGTAATAAGGGTTTAAAGTGGCAACCATATTTAATAATTTGATTTAATTGCAAAAATTAGTAACTCGCATGTTTTTTCAAAGACCAAGGATAGGTTGAAAACTGAAAACAAGAAACATGAAAAAGATACAAAGAATTAAAAGAAAAGAACGAATTAAATTTTAAGGAGGAAAATAGTGTCAACAATATTAAAATAAAGGACAAACTTTAGGGACCAAAGTTCTTTCGTTTTTTGTTATTTGTCACTTATGAGAACAAAAAACAGAGAAAGGCCAAAAACATTAATATATAAATTCAAAATGGTGATATATCAAGCTTGATACCCAATTTTCAGCAACCAGGGTTAGGAGAGCTAATGATGCAAGAATTTTAGGCGCACAACATTGGAACCCAAGAACTAAAAGGAATAAGAAATATTGAATCCCTAAGAAGGTGGTTATGAAGATCAAATTGGTATCCTAAATGGCAAGAACAAAAAACAAAGCAATATTTTGCGATGAAATTGTTCGACGTTAGAAAATAGTATAAAAGATGAAATTTGGGTTCGAGAACACGGAGAACTAATATATTGCTTCTATATGTTTTTAGGAATCGAAAAGAGCATCCATTTCATTTATTATAATAGTTATTATGAGTCACAATTAAAATGTAATAAGGGTTTAAAGTGGCAACCATATTTAATAATTTGTTTTAATTTCAAAAATTAGTAACTCGCATGTTTTTTCAAAGACCAAGGATAGGTTGAAAACTGACAACAACAAACATGAAAAAGATACAAAGAATTAAAAGAAAAGAACGAATTAAATTTTAAGGAGGAAAATAGTGACACCAATATTAAAATAAAGGACAAAATTTAGGGACCAAAGTTCTTTCTTTTTTTGTTATTTGTCACTTATGGAAACAAAAAACATTGAAAGGCCAAAAACATTAAAATTAAAATTCAAAATTGTGATATATCAAGCTTGATACCCAATTTTCAGCAACAATGGTTTTGATACCAAATGATGCAAAAATTTTAGGCGCACAACATTGGAACCCAAGAACTAAAAGGAATAAGAAATATTGAATCCCTAAGAAGGTGTTTATGAAGATCAAATTGGTATCCTAAAGGGCAAAAACCAGAAACAAAGCAATATTTTTTGCCACGAAATTGTAAAACGTCAGAAAATAGTGTAAAAGATGAAATTTGGGTGTGAGAACCCGAAGAACTAATATATTGCTTCTATATGTCTTTAGTAATCGAAAAGAGCATCCATTTCATGTTTTATAATAGTTATTATGATTCACAATTAAAATGTAATAAGGGTTTAAAGTGGCAACCATATTTAATAATTTGTTTTAATTGCAAAAATTAGTAACTCGTATGTTTTTTCAAAGACCAAGGATAGGTTGAAAACTGAAAACAAAAAACATGAAAAAGATACAAAGAATTAAAAGAAAAGAACGAATTAAATTTTAAGGAGGAAAATAGTGACAACAATATTAAAATAAAGGACAAACTTTAGGGACCAAAGTTCTTTCGTTTTTTGTTATTTGTCACTTATGAGAACAAAAAACAGTGAAAGGCCAAAAACATTAATATATAAATTCAAAATGGTGATATATCAAGCTTGACACCCAATTTTCAGCAACCAGGGTTAGGAGAGCAAATGATGCAAGAATTTTAGGCGCACAACATTGGAACCCAAGAACTAAAAGGAATAAGAAATATTGAATCCCTAAGAAGGTGGTTATGAAGATCAAATTGGTATCCTAAATGGCAAGAACAAAAAACAAAGCAATATTTTGCGATGAAATTGTTCGACGTTAGAAAATAGTATAAAAGATGAAATTTGGGTTTGAGAACACGGAGAACTAATATATTGCTTCTATATGTTTTTGGGAATCGAAAAGAGCATCCATTTCATGTATTATAATAGTTATTATGATTCACAATTAAAATGTAATAAGGGTTTAAAGTGGCAACCATATTTAATAATTTGTTTTAATTGCAAAAATTAGTAACTCGCATGTTTTTTCAAAGACCAAGGATAGGTTGAAAACTGAAAACAAAAAACATGAAAAAGATACAAAGAATTAAAAGAAAAGAACGAATTAAATTTTAAGGAGGAAAATAGTGTCAACAATATTAAAATAAAGGACAAACTTTAGGGACCAAAGTTCTTTCGTTTTTTGTTATTTGTCACTTATGAGAACAAAAAACAGAGAAAGGCCAAAAACATTAATATATAAATTCAAAATGGTGATATATCAAGCTTGATACCCAATTTTCAGCAACCAGGGTTAGGAGAGCAAATGATGCAAGAATTTTAGGCGCACAACATTGGAACCCAAGAACTAAAAGGAATAAGAAATATTGAATCCCTAAGAAGGTGGTTATGAAGATCAAATTGGTATCCTAAATGGCAAGAACAAAAAACAAAGCAATATTTTGCGATGAAATTGTTCGACGTTAGAAAATAGTATAAAAGATGAAATTTGGGTTCGAGAACACGGAGAACTAATATATTGCTTCTATATGTTTTTAGGAATCGAAAAGAGCATCCATTTCATTTATTATAATAGTTATTATGAGTCACAATTAAAATGTAATAAGGGTTTAAAGTGGCAACCATATTTAATAATTTGTTTTAATTTCAAAAATTAGTAACTCGCATGTTTTTTCAAAGACCAAGGATAGGTTGAAAACTGACAACAACAAACATGAAAAAGATACAAAGAATTAAAATAAAATAACGAATTAAATTTTAAGGAGGAAAATAGTGACAACAATATTAAAATAAAGGACAAACTTTAGGGACCAAAGTTCTTTCTTTTTTTTGTTATTTGTCACTTATGGAAACAAAAAACATTGAAAGGCCAAAAACATTAAAATTAAAATTCAAAATTGTGATATATCAAGCTTGATACCCAATTTTCAGCAACAATGGTTTTGATACCAAATGATGCAAAAATTTTAGGCGCACAACATTGGAACCCAAGAACTAAAAGGAATAACAAATATTGAATCCCTAAGAAGGTGTTTATGAAGATCAAATTGGTATCCTAAAGGGCAAAAGCCAAAAACAAAGCAATTTTTTTTGCCACGAAATTGTAAAACGTCAGAAAATAGTGTAAAAGATGAAATTTGGGTGTGAGAACCCGTAGAACTAATATATTGCTTCTATATGTCTTTAGTAATCGAAAAGAGCATCCATTTCATGTTTTATAATAGTTATTATGATTCACAATTAAAATGTAATAAGGGTTTAAAGTGGCAACGATAATTAATAATTTATTTTAATTGCAAAAATTAGTAACTTGCTTGTTTTTTCAAAGAACAAAGATAGTTTGAAAACTGACAACAAAGAACATGAAAAAGATACAAAGAATTAAAAGAAAAGAACGAATTAAATTTTAAGGAGGAAAATAGCGACAACAATATTAAAATAAAGGACAAACTTTACGGACCAAAGTTCTTTCATTTTTTGTTATTTGTCACTTATGAAAACAAAAAACAGTGAAAGGCCAAAAACATTAATATATAAATTCAAAATTGTGATATATCAAGCTTGATACCCAATTTTCAGCAACCAGGGTTTGGATACCAAATGATGCAAAAAATTTAGGCGCACAACATTGGAAGCCAAGAACTAAAAGGAATAAGAAATATTGAATCCCTAAGAAGGTGTTTATGAAGATCAAATTGGTATCCTAAAGGGCAAAAACCAAAAACAAAGCATTATTTTGCCACGAAATTGTAAGACGTCAGAAAATAGTGTAAAAGATGAAATTTGGGTGTGAGAACCCGGATAACTAATATATTGCTTCTACATGTTTTTAGGAATCGAAAAGAGCATCCATTTCATGTATTATAATAGTTATTTTGATTCACAATTAAAATGTAATAAGGGTTTAAAGTGGCAACCATATTTAATAATTTGTTTTAATTGCAAAAATTAGTAACTCGCTTGTTTTTTCAAAGACCAAGGATAGGTTGAAAATTGAAAACAAAAAACATGAAAAAGATACAAAGAATTAAAAGAAAAGAACGAATTAAATTTTAAGGAGGAAAATAGCGACAACAATATTAAAATAAAGGACAAACTTTAGGGACCAAAGTTCTTTCGTTTTTTGTTATTTGTCACTTATGAGAACAAAAAACAGTGAAAGGCCAAAAACATTAATATATAAATTCAAAATGGTGATATATCAAGCTTGACACCCAATTTTCAGCAACCAGGGTTAGGAGAGCAAATGATGCAAGAATTTTAGGCGCACAACATTGTAACCCAAGAACTAAAAGGAATAAGAAATATTGAATCCCTAAGAAGGTGGTTATGAAGATTAAATTGGTATCCTAAATGGCAAGAACAAAAAACAAAGCAATATTTTGCGATGAAATTGTTCGACCTTAGAAAATAGTATAATAGATGGAATTTGGGTTCGAGAACACGGACAACTAATATATTGCTTCTGTTTGTTTTTAGGAATCGAAAAGAGCATGCATTTCATGTATTATAATAGTTATTATGAGTCACAATTAAAATGTAATAATGGTTTAAAGTGGCAACCATATTTAATAATTTGTTTTAATTGCAAAAATTAGTAACTCGCATGTTTTTTCAAAGAACAAAGATAGGTTGAAAACTAACAACAAAAAACATGAAAAAGATACAAAGAATTAAAAGAAAAGAACGAATTAAATTTTAAGGAGGAAAATAGTGACAACAATATTAAAATAAAGGACAAACTTTAGGGACCAAAGTTCTTTGTTTTTTTGTTATTTGTCACTTATGGAAACAAAAAACATTGAAAGGCCAAGAACATTAAAATTAAAATTCAAAATTGTGATATATCAAGCTTTATACCCAATTTTCAGCAACAATGGTTTTGATACCAAATGATGCAAAACTTTTAGGTGCACAACATTGGAACCCAAGAACTAAAAGGAATAAGAAAAACTGAATCCCTAAGAAGGTGTTTATGAAGATCAAATTGGTATCCTAAAGGCCAAGAACCAAAAACAAAGCAATATTTTGCGACGAAATTGTAAGACGTTAGAAAATAGTGTAAAAGATGAAATTTGGGTTCCAGAACACGGAGAACTAATATATTGCTTCTATATGTTTTTAGGAATCGAAAAGAGCATCCATTTCATGTATTATAATAGTTATTATGATTCACAATTTAAATGTAATAATTGTTTAAAGTGGCAACCATATTTAATAATTTGTTTTAATTGCAAAACTTAGTAACTCACATATTTTTTCAAAGACCAAAGATAGGTTGAAAATTGAAAACAAAAAACATGAAAAAGATACAAAGAATTAAAAGAAAAGAACGAATTAAATTTTAAGGAGGAAAATAGTGACAACAATAACAAAATAAAGGACAAACTTAAGGGACCAAAGTTCTTTAATTTTTTGTTATTTGTCACTTATGAGAACAAAAAATAGTGAAAGGCCAAAAACATTAATATATAAATTCAAAATTGTGATATATCAAGCTTGATACCCAATTTTCAGCAACCAGGGTTTGGATACCAAATGATTCAAAAACGTTTGGCGCACAACATTGGAACTCAAGAACTAAAAGGAATAAAAAATATTGAATCCCTAAAAAGGTGGTTATGAAGATCAAATTGGTATCCTAAATTGCAAGAACAAAAAACAAAGCAATATTTTGCGACGAAATTGTTCGACTTTAGAAAATAGTATAAAAGATGGAATTTGGGTTCGAGAACACGGACAACTAATATATTGCTTATGTTTGTTTTTAGGAATCGAAAAGAGCATCCATTTCATGTATTTTAATAGTTACTATGAGTCACAATTAAAATGTAATAATGGTTTAAAGTGGCAACCATATTTAATAATTTGTTTTAATTGCAAAAATTAGTAACTCACATGTTTTTTCAAAGACCAAAGATAGGTTGAAAACTGACAACAACAAACATGAAAAAGATACAAAGAATTAAAAGAAAAGAACGAATTAAATTTTAAGGAGGAAAATATTGACAACAATATTAAAATAAAGGACAAACTTTAGGGACCAAAGTTATTTCTTTTTTTGTTATTTGTCACTTATGGAAACAAAAAACATTGAAAGGCGAAAAACATTAAAATTAAAATTCAAAATTGTGATATATCAAGCTTGATACCCAATTTTCAGCAATAATGGTTTTGATACCAAATGATGCAAAACTTTTAGGCGCACAACATTGGAACCCAAGAACTAAAAGGAATAAGAAATATTGAATCCCTAACAAGGTGTTTATGAAGATCAAATTGGTATCTTAAAGGTCAAGAACCAAAAAAAAGCAATATTTTGCCACGCTATTGTAAGACGTCATAAAATAGTGTAAAAGAAGAAATTTGGGTTCGAGAACACGGAGAATTAATATATTGCTTCTATATGTTTTTAGGAATCGAAAAGAGCATGCATTTCATGTATTATAATAGTTATTATGAGTCACAATTAAAATGTAATAATGGTTTAAAGTGGCAACCATATTTAATAATTTGTTTTAATTGCAAAAATTAGTAACTCGCATGTTTTTTCGAAGACCAAAGATAGGTTGAAAACTGACAACAAAAAACATGAAAAAGATACAAAGAATTAAAAGAAAAGAACGAATTAAATTTTAAGGAGGAAAATAGTGACAACAATATTAAAATAAAGGACAAACTTTAGGGACAAAATTCTTTCTTTTTTTGTTATTTGTCACTTATGGAAACAAAAAACATGGAAAGGCCAAAAACATTAAAATTAAAATTCAAAATTGTGATATATCAAGCTTGATACCCAATTTTCACCAACAATGGTTTTGATACCAAATGATGCAAAACTTTTAGGCGCACAACATTAGAACCCAAGAACTAAAAGGAATAAGAAAAATTGAATCCCTAAGAAGGTGTTTATGAAGATCAAATTGGTATCCTAAATTGCAAGAACAAAAAACAAAGCAATATTTTGCGACGAAATTGTTCGACGTTAGAAAATAGTATAAAAGATGGAATTTGGATTCGAGAACATGGAGAACTAATATATTGCTTACGTTTTCTTTTAGGAATCGAAAAGAGCATCCATTTCATGTATTATAATAGTTATTATGAGTCACAATTAAAATGTAATAATGGTTTAAATTGGCAACCATATTTAAAAATTTGTTTTAATTGCAAAAATTAGTAACTCGCATGTTTTTTCAAAGACCAAAGATAGGTTGAAAACTGAAAACAAAGAACATGAAAAAGATATAAAGAATTAAAAGAAAAGAACGAATTAAATTTTAAGGATGAAAATAATGACAACAACATTAAAATAAAGAACAAACTTTAGGGACCAAAGTTCTTTGTTTTTTTGTTATTTGTCACTTATGGAAACAAAAAACATTGAAAGGACAAAAACATTAAAATTAAAATTCAAAATTGCGATCTATCAAGCTTGATACCCAATTTTCAGCAACAATGGTTTTGATACCAAATGATGCAAAACTTTTAGGCGCACAACATTGGAACCCAAGAACTAAATGGAATAAGAAAAATTGAATCCCTAAGAAGGTGTTTATGAATATCAAATTGGTATCCTAAAGGGCAAGAACCAAAAACAAAGCAATATTTTGCCACGAAATTGTAAGACGTCATAAAATAGTGTAAAAGAAGAAATTTGGGTTCGAGAACACGGAGAATTAATATATTGCTTCTATATGTTTTTAGGAATCGAAAAGAGCATCCATTTCATGTATTATAATAGTTATTATGATTCACAATTTAAATGTAATAATGGTTTAAAGTGGCAACCATATTTAATAATTTATTTTAATTGCAAAAATTAGTAACTCGCATGTTTTTTCAAAGACCAAAGATAGGTTGAAAATTGAAAACAAAAAACATGAAAAAGATACAAAGAATTAAAAGAAAAGAACGAATTAAATTTTAAGGAGGAAAATAGTGACAACAATAACAAAATAAAGGACAAACTTAAGGGACCAAAGTTCTTTAATTTTTTGTTATTTGTCACTTATGAGAACAAAAAATAGTGAAAGGCCAAAAACATTAATATATAAATTCAAAATTGTGATATATCAAGCTTGATACCCAATTTTCAGCAACCAGGGTTTGGATACCAAATGATTCAAAAACGTTTGGCGCACAACATTGGAACCCAAGAACTAAAAGGAATAAAAAATATTGAATCCCTAAAAAGGTGGTTATGAAGATCAAATTGGTATCCTAAATTGCAAGAAAAAAAAACAAAGCAATATTTTGCGACGAAATTGTTCGACGTTAGAAAATAGTATAAAAGATGGAATTTGGGTTCGAGAACACGGACAACTAATATATTGCTTATGTTTGTTTTTAGGAATCGAAAAGAGCATCCATTTCATGTATTTTAATAGTTATTATGAGTCACATTTAAAATGTAATAATGGTTTAAAGTGGCAACCATATTTAATAATTTGTTTTAATTGCAAAAATTAGTAACTCGCATGTTTTTTCAAAGACCAAAGATAGGTTGAAAACTGACAACAACAAACATGAAAAAGATACAAAGAATTAAAAGAAAAGAACGAATTAAATTTTAAGGAGGAAAATATTGACAACAATATTAAAATAAAGGACAAACTTTAGGGACCAAAGTTCTTTCTTTTTTTGTTATTTGTCACTTATGGAAACAAAAAACATTGAAAGGCCAAAAACATTAAAATTAAAATTCAAAATTGTGATATATCAAGCTTGATACCCAATTTTCAGCAGCAATGGTTTTGATACCAAATGATGCAAAACTTTTAGGCCCACAACATTGGAACCCAAGAACTAAAAGGAATAAGAAATATTGAATCCCTAAGAAGGTGTTTATGAAGATCAAATTGGTATCCTAAAGGGCAAGAACCAAAAACAAAGCAATATTTTGCCACGAAATTGTAAGACGTCAGAAAATAGTGTAAAGGATGAAATTTGGGTTCGAGAACACGGAGAACTAATATATTGCTTCTATATGTTTTTTGGAATCGAAAAGAGCATCCATTTCATGTATTATAATAGTTATTATGATTCAATATAAAAATGTAATAATGGTTTAGAGTGGCAACCATATTTAATAATTTATTTTAATTGCAAAAATTAGTAACTTGCTTGTTTTTTCAAAGAACAAAGATAGTTTGAAAACTGAAAACAAAAAACATGAAAAAGATACAAAGAATTAAAAGAAAAGAACGAATTAAATTATAAGGAGGAAAATAGCGACAACAATATTAAAATAAAGGACAAACTTTAGGGACCAAAGTTCTTTCATTTTTTGTTATTTGTCACTTATGAAAACAAAAAACAGTGAAAGGCCAAAAACATTAATATATAAATTCAAAATTGTGATATATCAAGCTTGATACCCAATTTTCACCAACCAGGGTTTGGATAGCAAATGATGCAAAAACTTTAGGCGAACAACATTGGAACCCAAGAACTAAAAGGAATAAGAAATATTGAATCCCTAAAAAGGTGGTTATGAAGATCAAATTGGTATCCTAAAGGGCAAGAACAAAAAACAAAGCAATATTTTGCGACGAAATTGTTCGACGTTAGAAAATAGTATAAAAGATGGAATTTGGGTTCGAGAACACGGACAACTAATATATTGCTTCTGTTTGTTTTTAGGAATCGAAAAGAGCATCCATTTCATGTATTATAATAGTTATTATGAGTCACAATTAAAATGTAATAATGGTTTAAAGTGGCAACCATATTTAATAATTTGTTTTAATTGCAAAAATTAGTAACTCGCATGTTTTTTCAAAGACCAAAGATAGGTTGAAAACTGACAACGTAAAACATGAAAAAGATACAAAGAATTAAAAGAAAAGAACGAATTAAATTTTAAGGAGGAAAATATTGACAACAATATCAAAATAAAGGACAAACTTTAGGGACCAAAGTTCTTTGTTTTTTTGTTATTTGTCACTTATGGAAACAAAAAACATTGAAAGGCCAAGAACATTAAAATTAAAATTCAAAATTGTGATATATCAAGCTTTATACCCAATTTTCAGCAACAATGGTTTTGATACCAAATGATGCAAAACTTTTAGGCGCACAACATTGGAACCCAAGAACTAAAAGGAATAAGAAAAATTGAATCCCTAAGAAGGTGTTTATGAAGATCAAATTGGTATCCTAAAGGGCAAGAACCAAAAACAAAGCAATATTTTGCGACGAAATTGTAAGACGTTAGAAAATAGTGTAAAAGATGAAATTTGGGTTCCAGAACACGGAGAACTAATATATTGCTTCTATATGTTTTTAGGAATCGAAAAGAGCATCCATTTCATGTATTATAATAGTTATTATGATTCACAATTTAAATGTAATAATTGTTTAAAGTGGCAACCATATTTAATAATTTGTTTTAATTGCAAAAATTAGTAACTCGCATATTTTTTCAAAGACCAAAGATAGGTTGAAAACTGACAACAACAAACATGAAAAAGATACAAAGAATTAAAAGAAAAGAACGAATTAAATTTTAAGGAGGAAAATATTGACAAGAATATTAAAATAAAGGACAAAATTTAGGGACCAAAGTTCTTTCTTTTTTTGTTATTTGTCACTTATGGAAACAAAAAACATTGAAAGGCCAAAAACATTAAAATTAAAATTCAAAATTGTGATATATCAAGCTTGATACCCAATTTTCAGCAGCAATGGTTTTGATACCAAATGATGCAAAACTTTTAGGCGCACAACATTGGAACCCAAGAACTAAAAGGAATAAGAAAAATTGAATCCCTAAGAAGGTGTTTATGAAGATCAAATTGGTATCCTAAAGGGCAAGAACCAAAAACAAAGCAATATTTTGCGACGAAATTGTAAGACGTTAGAAAATAGTGTAAAAGATGAAATTTGGGTTCCAGAACACGGAGAACTAATATATTGCTTCTATATGTTTTTAGGAATCGAAAAGAGCATCCATTTCATGTATTATAATAGTTATTATGATTCACAATTTAAATGTAATAATTGTTTAAAGTGGCAACCATATTTAATAATTTGTTTTAATTGCAAAAATTAGTAACTCGCATATTTTTTCAAAGACCAAAGATAGGATGAAAATTGAAAACAAAAAACATGAAAAAGATA
This sequence comes from Hippophae tibetana, assembly GCA_037013495.1. Taxonomy (NCBI): domain Eukaryota; kingdom Viridiplantae; phylum Streptophyta; class Magnoliopsida; order Rosales; family Elaeagnaceae; genus Hippophae; species Hippophae tibetana. Next base: position 47,702,746 of record CM072807.1, read on the forward strand.
CAAAGAATTAAAAGAAAAGAACGAATTAAATTTTAAGGAGGAAAATAGTGACAACAATAACAAAATAAAGGACAAACTTAAGGGACCAAAGTTCTTTAATTTTTTGTTATTTGTCACTTATGAGAACAAAAAATAGTGAAAGGCCAAAAACATTAATATATAAATTCAAAATTGTGATATATCAAGCTTGATACCCAATTTTCAGCAACCAGGGTTTGGATACCAAATGATTCAAAAACGTTTGGCGCACAACATTGGAACCCAAGAACTAAAAGGAATAAAAAATATTGAATCCCTAAAAAGGTGGTTATGAAGATCAAATTGGTATCCTAAATTGCAAGAACAAAAAACAAAGCAATATTTTGCGACGAAATTGTTCGACGTTAGAAAATAGTATAAAAGATGGAATTTGGGTTCGAGAACACGGACAACTAATATATTGCTTATGTTTGTTTTTAGGAATCGAAAAGAGCATCCATTTCATGTATTATAATAGTTATTATGAGTCACAATTAAAATGTAATAATGGTTTAAAGTGGCAACCATATTTAATAATTTGTTTTAATTGCAAAAATTAGTAACTCGCATGTTTTTTCAAAGACCAAAGATAGGTTGAAAACTGACAACAACAAACATGAAAAAGATACAAAGAATTAAAAGAAAAGAACGAATTAAATTTTAAGGAGGAAAATATTGACAACAATATTAAAATAAAGGACAAACCTGAGGGACCAAAGTTCTTTCTTTTTTTGTTATTTGTCACTTATGGAAACAAAAAACATTGAAAGGCCAAAAACATTAAAATTAAAATTCAAAATTGTGATATATCAAGCTTGATACCCAATTTTCAGCAACAATGGTTTTGATACCAAATGATGCAAAACTTTTAGGCGCACAACATTGGAACCCAAGAACTAAAAGGAATAAGAAATATTGAATCCCTAACAAGGTGTTTATGAAGATCAAATTGGTATCTTAAAGGTCAAGAACCAAAAACAAAGCAATATTTTGCCACGCTATTGTAAGACGTCATAAAATAGTGTAAAAGAAGAAATTTGGGTTCGAGAACACGGAGAATTAATATATTGCTTCTATATGTTTTTAGGAATCGAAAAGAGCATGCATTTCATGTATTATAATAGTTATTATGAGTCACAATTAAAATGTAATAATGGTTTAAAGTGGCAACCATATTTAATAATTTTTTTTAATTGCAAAAATTAGTAACTCGCATGTTTTTTCAAAGACCAAAGATAGGTTGAAAACTAACAACAAAAAACATGAAAAAGATACAAAGAATTAAAAGAAAAGAACGAATTAAATTTTAAGGAGGAAAATAGTGACAACAATATTAAAATAAAGGACAAACTTTAGGGACAAAATTCTTTCTTTTTTTGTTATTTGTCACTTATGGAAACAAAAAACATGGAAAGGCCAAAAACATTAAAATTAAAATTCAAAATTGTGATATATCAAGCTTGATACCCAATTTTCACCAACAATGGTTTTGATACCAAATGATGCAAAACTTTTAGGCGCACAACATTAGAACCCAAGAACTAAAAGGAATAAGAAAAATTGAATCCCTAAGAAGGTGTTTATGAAGATCAAATTGGTATCCTAAATTGCAAGAACAAAAAACAAAGCAATATTTTGCGACGAAATTGTTCGACGTTAGAAAATAGTATAAAAGATGGAATTTGGGTTCGAGAACACGGACAACTAATATATTGCTTATGTTTGTTTTTAGGAATCGAAAAGAGCATCCATTTCATGTATTATAATAGTTATTATGAGTCACAATTAAAATGTAATAATGGTTTAAAGTGGCAACCATATTTAATAATTTGTTTTAATTGCAAAAATTAGTAACTCGCATGTTTTTTCAAAGACCAAAGATAGGTTGAAAACTGACAACAACAAACATGAAAAAGATACAAAGAATTAAAAGAAAAGAACGAATTAAATTTTAAGGAGGAAAATATTGACAACAATATTAAAATAAAGGACAAACCTGAGGGACCAAAGTTCTTTCTTTTTTTGTTATTTGTCACTTATGGAAACAAAAAACATTGAAAGGCCAAAAACATTAAAATTAAAATTCAAAATTGTGATATATCAAGCTTGATACCCAATTTTCAGCAACAATGGTTTTGATACCAAATGATGCAAAACTTTTAGGCGCACAACATTGGAACCCAAGAACTAAAAGGAATAAGAAATATTGAATCCCTAACAAGGTGTTTATGAAGATCAAATTGGTATCTTAAAGGTCAAGAACCAAAAACAAAGCAATATTTTGCCACGCTATTGTAAGACGTCATAAAATAGTGTAAAAGAAGAAATTTGGGTTCGAGAACACGGAGAATTAATATATTGCTTCTATATGTTTTTAGGAATCGAAAAGAGCATGCATTTCATGTATTATAATAGTTATTATGAGTCACAATTAAAATGTAATAATGGTTTAAAGTGGCAACCATATTTAATAATTTTTTTTAATTGCAAAAATTAGTAACTCGCATGTTTTTTCAAAGACCAAAGATAGGTTGAAAACTAACAACAAAAAACATGAAAAAGATACAAAGAATTAAAAGAAAAGAACGAATTAAATTTTAAGGAGGAAAATAGTGACAACAATATTAAAATAAAGGACAAACTTTAGGGACAAAATTCTTTCTTTTTTTGTTATTTGTCACTTATGGAAACAAAAAACATGGAAAGGCCAAAAACATTAAAATTAAAATTCAAAATTGTGATATATCAAGCTTGATACCCAATTTTCACCAACAATGGTTTTGATACCAAATGATGCAAAACTTTTAGGCGCACAACATTAGAACCCAAGAACTAAAAGGAATAAGAAAAATTGAATCCCTAAGAAGGTGTTTATGAAGATCAAATTGGTATCCTAAATTGCAAGAACAAAAAACAAAGCAATATTTTGCGACGAAATTGTTCGACGTTAGAAAATAGTATAAAAGATGGAATTTGGGTTCGAGAACACGGAGAACTAATATATTGCTTATGTTTCTTTTTAGGAATCGAAAAGAGCATCCATTTCATGTATTATAATAGTTATTATGAGTCACAATTAAAATGTAATAATGGTTTAAATTGGCAACCATATTTAAAAATTTGTTTTAATTGCAAAAATTAGTAACTCGCATGTTTTTTCAAAGACCAAAGATAGGTTGAAAACTGAAAACAAAGAACATGAAAAAGATATAAAGAATTAAAAGAAAACAACGAATTAAATTTTAAGGATGAAAATAATGACAACAACATTAAAATAAAGAACAAACTTTAGGGACCAAAGTTCTATGTTTTTTTGTTATTTGTCACTTATGGAAACAAAAAACATTGAACGGACAGAAACATTAAAATTAAAATTCAAAATTGTGATCTATCAAGCTTGATACCCAATTTTCAGCAACAATGGTTTTGATACCAAATGATGCATAACTTTTAGGCGCACAACATTGGAACCCAAGAACTAAATGGAATAAGAAAAATTGAATCCCTAAGAAGGTGTTTATGAATATCAAATTGGTATCCTAAAGGGCAAGAACCAAAAACAAAGCAATATTTTGCCACGAAATTGTAAGACGTCATAAAATAGTGTAAAAGAAGAAATTTGGGTTCGAGAACACGGAGAACTAATATATTGCTTCTATATGTTTTTTGGAATCGAAAAGAGCATCCATTTCATGTATTATAATAGTTATTATGATTCAATATAAAAATGTAATAATGGTTTAGAGTGGCAACCATATTTAATAATTTATTTTAATTGCAAAAATTAGTAACTTGCTTGTTTTTTCAAAGAACAAAGATAGTTTGAAAACTGAAAACAAAAAACATGAAAAAGATACAAAGAATTAAAAGAAAAGAACGAATTAAATTTTAAGGAGGAAAATAGTGACAACAATAACAAAATAAAGGACAAACTTAAGGGACCAAAGTTCTTTAATTTTTTGTTATTTGTCACTTATGAGAACAAAAAATAGTGAAAGGCCAAAAACATTAATATATAAATTCAAAATTGTGATATATCAAGCTTGATACCCAATTTTCAGCAACCAAGGTTTGGATACCAAATGATTCAAAAACGTTTGGCGCACAACATTGGAACCCAAGAACTAAAAGGAATAAAAAATATTGAATCCCTAAAAAGGTGGTTATGAAGATCAAATTGGTATCCTAAATTGCAAGAACAAAAAACAAAGCAATATTTTGCGACGAAATTGTTCGACGTTAGAAAATTGTATAAAAGATGGAATTTGGGTTCGAGAACACGGAAAACTAATATATTGCTTATGTTTGTTTTTAGGAATCGAAAAGAGCATCCATTTCATGTATTATAATAGTTATTATGAGTCACAATTAAAATGTAATAATGGTTTAAAGTGGCAACCATATTTAATAATTTGTTTTAATTGCAAAAATTAGTAACTCGCATGTTTTTTCAAAGACCAAAGATAGGTTGAAAACTGACAACAACAAACATGAAAAAGATACAAAGAATTAAAAGAAAAGAACGAATTAAATTTTAAGGAGGAAAATATTGACAACAGTATTAAAATAAAGGACAAACTTTAGGGACCAAAGTTCTTTCTTTTTTTGTTATTTGTCACTTATGGAAACAAAAAACATTGAAAGGCCAAAAACATTAAAATTAAAATTCAAAATTGTGATATATGAAGCTTGATACCCAATTTTTAGCAGCAATGGTTTTGATACCAAATGATGCAAAACTTTTAGGCGCACAACATTGGAACCCAAGAACTAAAAGGAATAAGAAATATTGAATCCCTAAGAAGGTGTTTATGAAGATCAAATTGGTATCCTAAAGGGCAAGAACCAAAAACAAAGCAATATTTTGCCACGAAATTGTAAGACGTCAGAAAATAGTGTAAAGGATGAAATTTGGGTTCGAGAACATGGAGAACTAATATATTGCTTCTATATGTTTTTTGGAATCGAAAAGAGCATCCATTTCATGTATTATAATAGTTATTATGATTCAATATAAAAATGTAATAATGGTTTAGAGTGGCAAGCAAATTTAATAATTTATTTTAATTGCAAAAATTAGTAACTTGCTTGTTTTTTCAAAGAACAAAGATAGTTTGAAAACTGAAAACAAAAAACATGAAAAAGATACAAAGAATTAAAAGAAAAGAACGAATTAAATTTTAAGGAGGAAAATAGCGACAACAATATTAAAATAAAGGACAAACTTTAGGGACCAAAGTTCTTTCATTTTTTGTTATTTGTCACTTATGAAAACAAAAAACAGTGAAAGGCCAAAAACATTAATATATAAATTCAAAATTGTGATATATCAAGTTTGATACCCAATTTTCACCAACCAGGGTTTGGATAGCAAATGATGCAAAAAATTTAGGCGCACAACATTGGAACCCAAGAACTAAAAGGAATAAGAAATATTGAATCCCTAAAAAGGTGGTTATGAATATCAAATTGGTATCCTAAAGGGCAAGAACAAAAAACAAAGCAATATTTTGCGACGAAATTGTTCGACGTTAGAAAATAGTATAAAAGATGGAATTTGGGTTCGAGAACACGGACAACTAATATATTGCTTCTGTTTGTTTTTAGGAATCGAAAAGAGCATCCATTTCATGTATTATAATAGTTATTATGAGTCACAATTAAAATGTAATAATGGTTTAAAGTGGCAACCATATTTAATAATTTGTTTTAATTGCAAAAATTAGTAACTCGCATGTTTTTTCAAAGACCAAAGATAGGTTGAAAACTGACAACGTAAAACATGAAAAAGATACAAAGAATTAAAAGAAAAGAACGAATTAAATTTTAAGGAGGAAAATATTGACAACAATATCAAAATAAAGGACAAACTTTAGGGACCAAAGTTCTTTGTTTTTTTGTTATTTGTCACTTATGGAAACAAAAAACATTGAAAGGCCAAGAACATTAAAATTAAAATTCAAAATTGTGATATATCAAGCTTTATACCCAATTTTCAGCAACAATGGTTTTGATACCAAATGATGCAAAACTTTTAGGCGCACAACATTGGAACCCAAGAACTAAAAGGAATAAGAAAAACTGAATCCCTAAGAAGGTGTTTATGAAGATCAAATTGGTATCCTAAAGGGCAAGAACCAAAAACAAAGCAATATTTTGCGACGAAATTGTTCGACGTTAGAAAATAGTATAAAAGATGGAATTTGGGTTCGAGAACACGGACAACTAATATATTGCTTCTATATGTTTTTAGGAATCGAAAAGAGCATCCATTTCATGTATTATAATAGTTATTATGATTCACAATTTAAATGTAATAATGGTTTAAAGTGGCAACCATATTTAAAAATTTGTTTTAATTGCAAAAATTAGTAACTCGCATGTTTTTTCAAAGACCAAAGATAGGTTGAAAACTGAAAACAAAGAACATGAAAAAGATATAAAGAATTAAAAGAAAAGAACGAATTAAATTTTAAGGAGGAAAATATTGACAACAATATCAAAATAAAGGACAAAATTTAGGGACCAAAGTTCTTTCTTTTTTTGTTATTTGTCACTTATGGAAACAAAAAACATTGAAAGGCCAAAAACATTAAAATTAAAATTCAAAATTGTGATATATCAAGCTTGATACCCAATTTTCAGCAGCAATGGTTTTGATACCAAATGATGCAAAACTTTTAGGCGCACAACATTGGAACCCAAGAACTAAAAGGAATAAGAAATATTGAATCCCTAAGAAGGTGTTTATGAAGATCAAATTGGTATCCTAAAGGGCAAGAACCAAAAACAAAGCAATATTTTGCCACGAAATTGTAAGACGTCAGAAAATAGTGTAAAGGATGAAATTTGGGTTCGAGAACACGGAGAACTAATATATTGCTTCTATATGTTTTTTGGAATCGAAAAGAGCATCCATTTCATGTATTATAATAGTTATTATGATTCAATATAAAAATGTAATAATGGTTTAGAGTGGCAACCATATTTAATAATTTATTTTAATTGCAAAAATTAGTAACTTGCTTGTTTTTTCAAAGAACAAAGATAGTTTGAAAACTGAAAACAAAAAACATGAAAAAGATACAAAGAATTAAAAGAAAAGAACGAATTAAATTATAAGGAGGAAAATAGCGACAACAATATTAAAATAAAGGACAAACTTTAGGGACCAAAGTTCTTTCATTTTTTGTTATTTGTCACTTATGAGAACAAAAAATAGTGAAAGGCCAAAAACATTAATATATAAATTCAAAATTGTGATATATCAAGCTTGATACCCAATTTTCAGCAACCAGGGTTTGGATACCAAATGATTCAAAAACGTTTGGCGCACAACATTGGAACCCAAGAACTAAAAGGAATAAAAAATATTGAATCCCTAAAAAGGTGGTTATGAAGATCAAATTGGTATCCTAAATTGCAAGAACAAAAAACAAAGCAATATTTTGCGACGAAATTGTTCGACGTTAGAAAATAGTATAAAAGATGGAATTTGGGTTCGAGAACACGGACAACTAATATATTGCTTATGTTTGTTTTTAGGAATCGAAAAGAGCATCCATTTCATGTATTATAATAGTTATTATGAGTCACAATTAAAATGTAATAATGGTTTAAAGTGGCAACCATATTTAATAATTTGTTTTAATTGCAAAAATTAGTAACTCGCATGTTTTTTCAAAGACCAAAGATAGGTTGAAAACTGACAACAACAAACATGAAAAAGATACAAAGAATTAAAAGAAAAGAACGAATTAAATTTTAAGGAGGAAAAAATTGACAACAATATTAAAATAAAGGACAAACCTTAGGGACCAAAGTTCTTTCTTTTTTTGTTATTTGTCACTTATGGAAACAAAAAACATTGAAAGGCCAAAAACATTAAAATTAAAATTCAAAATTGTGATATATCAAGCTTGATACCCAATTTTCAGCAACAATGGTTTTGATACCAAATGATGCAAAACTTTTAGGCGCACAACATTGGAACCCAAGAACTAAAAGGAATAAGAAATATTGAATCCCTAACAAGGTGTTTATGAAGATCAAATTGGTATCTTAAAGGTCAAGAACCAAAAACAAAGCAATATTTTGCCACGCTATTGTAAGACGTCATAAAATAGTGTAAAAGAAGAAATTTGGGTTCGAGAACACGGAGAATTAATATATTGCTTCTATATGTTTTTAGGAATCGAAAAGAGCATGCATTTCATGTATTATAATAGTTATTATGAGTCACAATTAAAATGTAATAATGGTTTAAAGTGGCAACCATATTTAATAATTTTTTTTAATTGCAAAAATTAGTAACTCGCATGTTTTTTCAAAGACCAAAGATAGGTTGAAAACTAACAACAAAAAACATGAAAAAGATACAAAGAATTAAAAGAAAAGAACGAATTAAATTTTAAAGAGGAAAATAGTGACAACAATATTAAAATAAAGGACAAACTTTAGGGACAAAATTCTTTCTTTTTTTGTTATTTGTCACTTATGGAAACAAAAAACATGGAAAGGCCAAAAACATTAAAATTAAAATTCAAAATTGTGATATATCAAGCTTGATACCCAATTTTCACCAACAATGGTTTTGATACCAAATGATGCAAAACTTTTAGGCGCACAACATTAGAACCCAAGAACTAAAAGTAATAAGAAAAATTGAATCCCTAAGAAGGTGTTTATGAAGATCAAATTGGTATCCTAAATTGCAAGAACAAAAAACAAAGCAATATTTTGCGACGAAATTGTTCGACGTTAGAAAATAGTATAAAAGATGGAATTTGGGTTCGAGAACACGGAGAACTAACATATTGCTTATGTTTCTTTTTAGGAATCGAAAAGAGCATCCATTTCATGTATTATAATAGTTATTATGAGTCACAATTAAAATGTAATAATGGTTTAAATTGGCAACCATATTTAAAAATTTGTTTTAATTGCAAAAATTAGTAACTCGCATGTTTTTTCAAAGACCAAAGATAGGTTGAAAACTGAAAACAAAGAACATGAAAAAGATATAAAGAATTAAAAGAAAACAACGAATTAAATTTTAAGGATGAAAATAATGACAACAACATTAAAATAAAGAACAAACTTTAGGGACCAAAGTTCTATGTTTTTTTGTTATTTGTCACTTATGGAAACAAAAAACATTGAACGGACAAAAACATTAAAATTAAAATTCAAAATTGTGATCTATCAAGCTTGATACCCAATTTTCAGCAACAATGGTTTTGATACCAAATGATGCATAACTTTTAGGCGCACAACATTGGAACCCAAGAACTAAATGGAATAAGAAAAATTGAATCCCTAAGAAGGTGTTTATGAATATCAAATTGGTATCCTAAAGGGCAAGAACCAAAAACAAAGCAATATTTTGCCACGAAATTGTAAGACGTCATAAAATAGTGTAAAAGAAGAAATTTGGGTTCGAGAACACGGAGAACTAATATATTGCTTCTATATGTTTTTTGGAATCGAAAAGAGCATCCATTTCATGTATTATAATAGTTATTATGATTCAATATAAAAATGTAATAATGGTTTAGAGTGGCAACCATATTTAATAATTTATTTTAATTGCAAAAATTAGTAACTTGCTTGTTTTTTCAAAGAACAAAGATAGTTTGAAAACTGAAAACAAAAAACATGAAAAAGATACAAAGAATTAAAAGAAAAGAACGAATTAAATTTTAAGGAGGAAAATAGTGACAACAATAACAAAATAAAGGACAAACTTAAGGGACCAAAGTTCTTTAATTTTTTGTTATTTGTCACTTATGAGAACAAAAAATAGTGAAAGGCCAAAAACATTAATATATAAATTCAAAATTGTGATATATCAAGCTTGATACCCAATTTTCAGCAACCAAGGTTTGGATACCAAATGATTCAAAAACGTTTGGCGCACAACATTGGAACCCAAGAACTAAAAGGAATAAAAAATATTGAATCCCTAAAAAGGTGGTTATGAAGATCAAATTGGTATCCTAAATTGCAAGAACAAAAAACAAAGCAATATTTTGCGACGAAATTGTTCGACGTTAGAAAATAGTATAAAAGATGGAATTTGGGTTCGAGAACACGGACAACTAATATATTGCTTATGTTTGTTTTTAGGAATCGAAAAGAGCATCCATTTCATGTATTATAATAGTTATTATGAGTCACAATTAAAATGTAATAATGGTTTAAAGTGGCAACCATATTTAATAATTTGTTTTAATTGCAAAAATTAGTAACTCGCATGTTTTTTCAAAGACCAAAGATAGGTTGAAAACTGACAACAACAAACATGAAAAAGATACAAAGAATTAAAAGAAAAGAACGAATTAAATTTTAAGGAGGAAAATATTGACAACAATATTAAAATAAAGGACAAACTTTAGGGACCAAAGTTCTTTCTTTTTTTGTTATTTGTCACTTATGGAAACAAAAAACATTGAAAGGCCAAAAACATTAAAATTAAAATTCAAAATTGTGATATATGAAGCTTGATACCCAATTTTCAGCAGCAATGGTTTTGATACCAAATGATGCAAAACTTTTAGGCGCACAACATTGGAACCCAAGAACTAAAAGGAATAAGAAATATTGAATCCCTAAGAAGGTGTTTATGAAGATCAAATTGGTATCCTAAAGGGCAAGAACCAAAAACAAAGCAATATTTTGCCACGAAATTGTAAGACGTCAGAAAATAGTGTAAAGGATGAAATTTGGGTTCGAGAACATGGAGAACTAATATATTGCTTCTATATGTTTTTTGGAATCGAAAAGAGCATCCATTTCATGTATTATAATAGTTATTATGATTCAATATAAAAATGTAATAATGGTTTAGAGTGGCAACCATATTTAATAATTTATTTTAATTGCAAAAATTAGTAACTTGCTTGTTTTTTCAAAGAACAAAGATAGTTTGAAAACTGAAAACAAAAAACATGAAAAAGATACAAAGAATTAAAAGAAAAGAACGAATTAAATTTTAAGGAGGAAAATAGCGACAACAATATTAAAATAAAGGACAAACTTTAGGGACCAAAGTTCTTTCATTTTTTGTTATTTGTCACTTATGAAAACAAAAAACAGTGAAAGGCCAAAAACATTAATATATAAATTCAAAATTGTGATATATCAAGCTTGATACCCAATTTTCACCAACCAGGGTTTGGATAGCAAATGATGCAAAAAATTTAGGCGCACAACATTGGAACCCAAGAACTAAAAGGAATAAGAAATATTGAATCCCTAAAAAGGTGGTTATGAATATCAAATTGGTATCCTAAAGGGCAAGAACAAAAAACAAAGCAATATTTTGCGACGAAATTGTTCGACGTTAGAAAATAGTATAAAAGATGGAATTTGGGTTCGAGAACACGGACAACTAATATATTGCTTCTGTTTGTTTTTAGGAATCGAAAAGAGCATCCATTTCATGTATTATAATAGTTATTATGAGTCACAATTAAAATGTAATAATGGTTTAAAGTGGCAACCATATTTAATAATTTGTTTTAATTGCAAAAATTAGTAACTCGCATGTTTTTTCAAAGACCAAAGATAGGTTGAAAACTGACAACGTAAAACATGAAAAAGATACAAAGAATTAAAAGAAAAGAACGAATTAAATTTTAAGGAGGAAAATATTGACAACAATATCAAAATAAAGGACAAACTTTAGGGACCAAAGTTCTTTGTTTTTTTGTTATTTGTCACTTATGGAAACAAAAAACATTGAAAGGCCAAGAACATTAAAATTAAAATTCAAAATTGTGATATATCAAGCTTTATACCCAATTTTCAGCAACAATGGTTTTGATACCAAATGATGCAAAACTTTTAGGCGTACAACATTGGAACCCAAGAACTAAAAGGAATAAGAAAAACTGAATCCCTAAGAAGGTGTTTATGAAGATCAAATTGGTATCCTAAAGGGCAAGAACCAAAAACAAAGCAATATTTTGCGACGAAATTGTTCGACGTTAGAAAATAGTATAAAAGATGGAATTTGGGTTCGAGAACACGGACAACTAATATATTGCTTATGTTTGTTTTTAGGAATCGAAAAGAGCATCCATTTCATGTATTTTAATAGTTATTATGAGTCACAATTAAAATGTAATAATGGTTTAAAGTGGCAACCATATTTAATAATTTGTTTTAATTGCAAAAATTAGTAACTCGCATGTTTTTTCAAAGACCAAAGATAGGTTGAAAACTGACAACAACAAACATGAAAAAGATACAAAGAATTAAAAGAAAAGAACGAATTAAATTTTAAGAAGGAAAATATTGACAACAATATTAAAATAAAGGACAAACTTTAGGGACCAAAGTTCTTTCTTTTTTTGTTATTTGTCACTTATGGAAACAAAAAACATTGAAAGGCCAAAAACATTAAAATTAAAATTCAAAATTGTGATATATCAAGCTTGATACCCAATTTTCAGCAACAATGGTTTTGATACCAAATGATGCAAAACTTTTAGGCGCACAACATTGGAACCCAAGAACTAAAAGGAATAAGAAATATTGAATCCCTAACATGGTGTTTATGAAGATCAAATTGGTATCTTAAAGGTCAAGAACCAAAAACAAAGCAATATTTTGCCACGCTATTGTAAGACGTCATAAAATAGTGTAAAAGAAGAAATTTGGGTTCGAGAACACGGAGAATTAATATATTGCTTCTATATGTTTTTAGGAATCGAAAAGAGCATGCATTTCATGTATTATAATAGTTATTATGAATCACAATTAAAATGTAATAATGGTTTAAAGTGGCAACCATATTTAATAATTTGTTTTAATTGCAAAAATTAGTAACTCGCATGTTTTTTCGAAGACCAAAGATAGGTTGAAAACTGACAACAAAAAACATGAAAAAGATACAAAGAATTAAAAGAAAAGAACGAATTAAATTTTAAGGAGGAAAATAGTGACAACAATATTAAAATAAAGGACAAACTTTAGGGACAAAATTCTTTCTTTTTTTGTTATTTGTCACTTATGGAAACAAAAAACATGGAAAGGCCAAAAACATTAAAATTAAAATTCAAAATTGTGATATATCAAGCTTGATACCCAATTTTCACCAACAATGGTTTTGATACCAAATGATGCAAAACTTTTAGGCGCACAACATTAGAACCCAAGAACTAAATGGAATAAGAAAAATTGAATCCCTAAGAAGGTGTTTATGAAGATCAAATTGGTATCCTAAATTGCAAGAACAAAAAACAAAGCAATATTTTGCGACGAAATTGTTCGACGTTAGAAAATAGTATAAAAGATGGAATTTGGGTTCGAGAACACGGAGAACTAATATATTGCTTATGTTTCTTTTTAGGAATCGAAAAGAGCATCCATTTCATGTATTATAATAGTTATTATGAGTCACAATTAAAATGTAATAATGGTTTAAAGTGGCAACCATATTTAAAAATTTGTTTTAATTGCAAAAATTAGTAACTCGCATGTTTTTTCAAAGACCAAAGATAGGTTGAAAACTGAAAACAAAGAACATGAAAAAGATATAAAGAATTAAAAGAAAAGAACGAATTAAATTTTAAGGATGAAAATATTGACAACAATATCAAAATAAAGGACAAAATTTAGGGACCAAAGTTCTTTGTTTTTTTGTTATTTGTCACTTATGGAAACAAAAAACATTGAAAGGCCAAGAACATTAAAATTAAAATTCAAAATTGTGATATATCAAGCTTGATACCCAATTTTCAGCAACAATGGTTTTGATACCAAATGATGCAAAACTTTTAGGCGCACAACATTGGAACCCAAGAACTAAAAGGAATAAGAAATATTGAATCCCTAACATGGTGTTTATGAAGATCAAATTGGTATCTTAAAGGTCAAGAACCAAAAACAAAGCAATATTTTGCCACGCTATTGTAAGACGTCATAAAATAGTGTAAAAGAAGAAATTTGGGTTCGAGAACACGGAGAATTAATATATTGCTTCTATATGTTTTTAGGAATCGAAAAGAGCATCCATTTCATGTATTATAATAGTTATTATGATTCACAATTTAAATGTAATAATGGTTTAAAGTGGCAACCATATTTAATAATTTGTTTTAATTGCAAAAATTAGTAACTCGCATGTTTTTTCAAAGACCAAAGATACGTTGAAAATTGAAAACAAAAAACATGAAAAAGATACAAAGAATTAAAAGAAAAGAACGAATTAAATTTTAAGGAGGAAAATAGTGACAACAATAACAAAATAAAGGACAAACTTAAGGGACCAAAGTTCTTTAATTTTTTGTTATTTGTCACTTATGAGAACAAAAAATAGTGAAAGGCCAAAAACATTAATATATAAATTCAAAATTGTGATATATCAAGCTTGATACCCAATTTTCAGCAACCAGGGTTTGGATACCAAATGATTCAAAAACGTTTGGCGCACAACATTGGAACCCAAGAACTAAAAGGAATAAAAAATATTGAATCCCTAAAAATGTGGTTATGAAGATCAAATTGGTATCCTAAATTGCAAGAACAAAAAACAAAGCAATATTTTGCGACGAAATTGTTCGACGTTAGAAAATAGTATAAAAGATGGAATTTGGGTTCGAGAACACGGACAACTAATATATTGCTTATGTTTGTTTTTAGGAATCGAAAAGAGCATCCATTTCATGTATTTTAATAGTTATTATGAGTCACAATTAAAATGTAATAATGGTTTAAAGTGGCAACCATATTTAATAATTTGTTTTAATTGCAAAAATTAGTAACTCGCATGTTTTTTCAAAGACCAAAGATAGGTTGAAAACTGACAACAACAAACATGAAAAAGATACAAAGAATTAAAAGAAAAGAACGAATTAAATTTTAAGGAGGAAAATATTGACAACAATATTAAAATAAAGGACAAACTTTAGGGACCAAAGTTCTTTCTTTTTTTGTTATTTGTCACTTATGGAAACAAAAAACATTGAAAGGCCAAAAACATTAAAATTAAAATTCAAAATTGTGATATATCAAGCTTGATACCCAATTTTCAGCAGCAATGGTTTTGATACCAAATGATGCAAAACTTTTAGGCGCACAACATTGGAACCCAAGAACTAAAAGGAATAAGAAATATTGAATCCCTAAGAAGGTGTTTATGAAGATCAAATTGGTATCCTAAAGGGCAAGAACCAAAAACAAAGCAATATTTTGCCACGAAATTGTAAGACGTCAGAAAATAGTGTAAAGGATGAAATTTGAGTTCGAGAACACGGAGAACTAATATATTGCTTCTATATGTTTTTTGGAATCGAAAAGAGCATCCATTTCATGTATTATAATAGTTATTATGAGTCACAAATAAAATGTAATAATGGTTTAAAGTGGCAACCATATTTAATAATTTGTTTTAATTGCAAAAATTAGTAACTCGCATGTTTTTTCAAAGACCAAAGATAGGTTGAAAACTGACAACGTAAAACATGAAAAAGATACAAAGAATTAAAAGAAAAGAACGAATTAAATTTTAAGGAGGAAAATATTGACAACAATATCAAAATAAAGGACAAAATTTAGGGACCAAAGTTCTTTGTTTTTTTGTTATTTGTCACTTATGGAAACAAAAAACATTGAAAGGCCAAGAACATTAAAATTAAAATTCAAAATTGTGATATATCAAGCTTGATACCCAATTTTCAGCAACAATGGTTTTGATACCAAATGATGCAAAACTTTTAGGCGCACAACATTGGAACCCAAGAACTAAAAGGAATAAGAAATATTGAATCCCTAACAAGGTGTTTATGAAGATCAAATTGGTATCTTAAAGGTCAAGAACCAAAAACAAAGCAATATTTTGCCACGCTATTGTAAGACGTCATAAAATAGTGTAAAAGAAGAAATTTGGGTTCGAGAACACGGAGAATTAATATATTGCTTCTATATGTTTTTAGGAATCGAAAAGAGCATCCATTTCATGTATTATAATAGTTATTATGATTCACAATTTAAATGTAATAATGGTTTAAAGTGGCAACCATATTTAATAATTTGTTTTAATTACAAAAATTAGTAACTCGCATGTTTTTTCAAAGACCAAAGATAGGTTGAAAATTGAAAACAAAAAACATGAAAAAGATACAAAGAATTAAAAGAAAAGAACGAATTAAATTTTAAGGAGGAAAATAGTGACAACAATAACAAAATAAAGGACAAACTTAAGGGACCAAAGTTCTTTAATTTTTTGTTATTTGTCACTTATGAGAACAAAAAATAGTGAAAGGCCAAAAACAATAATATATAATTCAAAATTGTGATATATCAAGCTTGATACCCAATTTTCAGCAACCAGGGTTTGGATACCAAATGATTCAAAAACGTTTGGCGCACAACATTGGAACCCAAGAACTAAAAGGAATAAAAAATATTGAATCCCTAAAAAGGTGGTTATGAAGATCAAATTGGTATCCTAAATTGCAAGAACAAAAAACAAAGCAATATTTTGCGACGAAATTGTTCGACGTTAGAAAATAGTATAAAAGATGGAATTTGGGTTCGAGAACACGGACAACTAATATATTGCTTATGTTTGTTTTTAGGAATCGAAAAGAGCATCCATTTCATGTATTATAATAGTTATTATGAGTCACAATTAAAATGTAATAATGGTTTAAAGTGGCAACCATATTTAATAATTTGATTTAATTGCAAAAATTAGTAACTCGCATGTTTTTTCAAAGACCAAAGATAGGTTGAAAACTGACAACAACAAACATGAAAAAGATACAAAGAATTAAAAGAAAAGAACGAATTAAATTTTAAGGAGGAAAATATTGACAACAATATTAAAATAAAGGACAAACTTTAGGGACCAAAGTTCTTTGTTTTTTTGTTATTTGTCACTTATGGAAACAAAAAACATTGAAAGGCCAAAAACATTAAAATTAAAATTCAAAATTGTGATATATCAAGCTTGATACCCAATTTTCAGCAGCAATGGTTTTGATACCAAATGATGCAAAACTTTTAGGCGCACAACATTGGAACCCAAGAACTAAAAGGAATAAGAAATATTGAATCCCTAAGAAGGTGTTTATGAAGATCAAATTGGTGTCCTAAAGGGCAAGAACCAAAAACAAAGCAATATTTTGCCACGAAATTGTAAGACGTCAGAAAATAGTGTAAAGGATGAAATTTGGGTTCGAGAACACGGAGAACTAATATATTGCTTCTATATGTTTTTTGGAATCGAAAAGAGCATCCATTTCATGTATTATAATAGTTATTATGAGTCACAAATAAAATGTAATAATGGTTTAAAGTGGCAACCATATTTAATAATTTGTTTTAATTGCAAAAATTAGTAACTCGCATGTTTTTTCAAAGACCAAAGATAGGTTGAAAACTGACAACGTAAAACATGAAAAAGATACAAAGAATTAAAAGAAAAGAACGAATTAAATTTTAAGGAGGAAAATATTGACAACAATATCAAAATAAAGGACAAAATTTAGGGACCAAAGTTCTTTGTTTTTTTGTTATTTGTCACTTATGGAAACAAAAAACATTGAAAGGCCAAGAACATTAAAATTAAAATTCAAAATTGTGATATATCAAGCTTGATACCCAATTTTCAGCAACAATGGTTTTGATACCAAATGATGCAAAACTTTTAGGCGCACAACATTGGAACCCAAGAACTAAAAGGAATAAGAAATATTGAATCCCTAACAAGGTGTTTATGAAGATCAAATTGGTATCTTAAAGGTCAAGAACCAAAAACAAAGCAATATTTTGCCACGCTATTGTAAGACGTCATAAAATAGTGTAAAAGAAGAAATTTGGGTTCGAGAACACGGAGAATTAATATATTGCTTCTATATGTTTTTAGGAATCGAAAAGAGCATCCATTTCATGTATTATAATAGTTATTATGATTCACAATTTAAATGTAATAATGGTTTAAAGTGGCAACCATATTTAATAATTTGTTTTAATTACAAAAATTAGTAACTCGCATGTTTTTTCAAAGACCAAAGATAGGTTGAAAATTGAAAACAAAAAACATGAAAAAGATACAAAGAATTAAAAGAAAAGAACGAATTAAATTTTAAGGAGGAAAATAGTGACAACAATAACAAAATAAAGGACAAACTTAAGGGACCAAAGTTCTTTAATTTTTTGTTATTTGTCACTTATGAGAACAAAAAATAGTGAAAGGCCAAAAACAATAATATATAATTCAAAATTGTGATATATCAAGCTTGATACCCAATTTTCAGCAACCAGGGTTTGGATACCAAATGATTCAAAAACGTTTGGCGCACAACATTGGAACCCAAGAACTAAAAGGAATAAAAAATATTGAATCCCTAAAAAGGTGGTTATGAAGATCAAATTGGTATCCTAAATTGCAAGAACAAAAAACAAAGCAATATTTTGCGACGAAATTGTTCGACGTTAGAAAATAGTATAAAAGATGGAATTTGGGTTCGAGAACACGGACAACTAATATATTGCTTATGTTTGTTTTTAGGAATCGAAAAGAGCATCCATTTCATGTATTATAATAGTTATTATGAGTCACAATTAAAATGTAATAATGGTTTAAAGTGGCAACCATATTTAATAATTTGATTTAATTGCAAAAATTAGTAACTCGCATGTTTTTTCAAAGACCAAAGATAGGTTGAAAACTGACAACAACAAACATGAAAAAGATACAAAGAATTAAAAGAAAAGAACGAATTAAATTTTAAGGAGGAAAATATTGACAACAATATTAAAATAAAGGACAAACTTTAGGGACCAAAGTTCTTTGTTTTTTTGTTATTTGTCACTTATGGAAACAAAAAACATTGAAAGGCCAAAAACATTAAAATTAAAATTCAAAATTGTGATATATCAAGCTTGATACCCAATTTTCAGCAGCAATGGTTTTGATACCAAATGATGCAAAACTTTTAGGCGCACAACATTGGAACCCAAGAACTAAAAGGAATAAGAAATATTGAATCCCTAAGAAGGTGTTTATGAAGATCAAATTGGTGTCCTAAAGGGCAAGAACCAAAAACAAAGCAATATTTTGCCACGAAATTGTAAGACGTCAGAAAATAGTGTAAAGGATGAAATTTGGGTTCGAGAACACGGAGAACTAATATATTGCTTCTATATGTTTTTTGGAATCGAAAAGAGCATCCATTTCATGTATTATAATAGTTATTATGAGTCACAAATAAAATGTAATAATGGTTTAAAGTGGCAACCATATTTAATAATTTGTTTTAATTGCAAAAATTAGTAACTCGCATGTTTTTTCAAAGACCAAAGATAGGTTGAAAACTGACAACGTAAAACATGAAAAAGATACAAAGAATTAAAAGAAAAGAACGAATTAAATTTTAAGGAGGAAAATATTGACAACAATATCAAAATAAAGGACAAAATTTAGGGACCAAAGTTCTTTGTTTTTTTGTTATTTGTCACTTATGGAAACAAAAAACATTGAAAGGCCAAGAACATTAAAATTAAAATTCAAAATTGTGATATATCAAGCTTGATACCCAATTTTCAGCAACAATGGTTTTGATACCAAATGATGCAAAACTTTTAGGCGCACAACATTGGAACCCAAGAACTAAAAGGAATAAGAAATATTGAATCCCTAACAAGGTGTTTATGAAGATCAAATTGGTATCTTAAAGGTCAAGAACCAAAAACAAAGCAATATTTTGCCACGCTATTGTAAGACGTCATAAAATAGTGTAAAAGAAGAAATTTGGGTTCGAGAACACGGAGAATTAATATATTGCTTCTATATGTTTTTAGGAATCGAAAAGAGCATCCATTTCATGTATTATAATAGTTATTATGATTCACAATTTAAATGTAATAATGGTTTAAAGTGGCAACCATATTTAATAATTTGTTTTAATTACAAAAATTAGTAACTCGCATGTTTTTTCAAAGACCAAAGATAGGTTGAAAATTGAAAACAAAAAACATGAAAAAGATACAAAGAATTAAAAGAAAAGAACGAATTAAATTTTAAGGAGGAAAATAGTGACAACAATAACAAAATAAAGGACAAACTTAAGGGACCAAAGTTCTTTAATTTTTTGTTATTTGTCACTTATGAGAACAAAAAATAGTGAAAGGCCAAAAACAATAATATATAATTCAAAATTGTGATATATCAAGCTTGATACCCAATTTTCAGCAACCAGGGTTTGGATACCAAATGATTCAAAAACGTTTGGCGCACAACATTGGAACCCAAGAACTAAAAGGAATAAAAAATATTGAATCCCTAAAAAGGTGGTTATGAAGATCAAATTGGTATCCTAAATTGCAAGAACAAAAAACAAAGCAATATTTTGCGACGAAATTGTTCGACGTTAGAAAATAGTATAAAAGATGGAATTTGGGTTCGAGAACACGGACAACTAATATATTGCTTATGTTTGTTTTTAGGAATCGAAAAGAGCATCCATTTCATGTATTATAATAGTTATTATGAGTCACAATTAAAATGTAATAATGGTTTAAAGTGGCAACCATATTTAATAATTTGATTTAATTGCAAAAATTAGTAACTCGCATGTTTTTTCAAAGACCAAAGATAGGTTGAAAACTGACAACAACAAACATGAAAAAGATACAAAGAATTAAAAGAAAAGAACGAATTAAATTTTAAGGAGGAAAATATTGACAACAATATTAAAATAAAGGACAAACTTTAGGGACCAAAGTTCTTTGTTTTTTTGTTATTTGTCACTTATGGAAACAAAAAACATTGAAAGGCCAAAAACATTAAAATTAAAATTCAAAATTGTGATATATCAAGCTTGATACCCAATTTTCAGCAGCAATGGTTTTGATACCAAATGATGCAAAACTTTTAGGCGCACAACATTGGAACCCAAGAACTAAAAGGAATAAGAAATATTGAATCCCTAAGAAGGTGTTTATGAAGATCAAATTGGTGTCCTAAAGGGCAAGAACCAAAAACAAAGCAATATTTTGCCACGAAATTGTAAGACGTCAGAAAATAGTGTAAAGGATGAAATTTGGGTTCGAGAACACGGAGAACTAATATATTGCTTCTATATGTTTTTTGGAATCGAAAAGAGCATCCATTTCATGTATTATAATAGTTATTATGAGTCACAAATAAAATGTAATAATGGTTTAAAGTGGCAACCATATTTAATAATTTGTTTTAATTGCAAAAATTAGTAAGTCGCATGTTTTTTCAAAGACCAAAGATAGGTTAAAAACTGACAACGTAAAACATGAAAAAGATACAAAGAATTAAAAGAAAAGAACGAATTAAATTTTAAGGAGGAAAATATTGACAACAATATCAAAATAAAGGACAAACTTTAGGGACCAAAGTTCTTTGTTTTTTTGTTATTTGTCACTTATGGAAACAAAAAACATTGAAAGGCCAAGAACATTAAAATTAAAATTCAAAATTGTGATATATCAAGCTTTATACCCAATTTTCAGCAACAATGGTTTTGATACCAAATTATGCAAAACTTTTAGGCGCACAACATTGGAACCCAAGAACTAAAAGGAATAAGAAAAATTGAATCCCTAAGAAGGTGTTTATGAAGATCAAATTGGTATCCTAAAGGGCAAGAACCAAAAACAAAGCAATATTTTGCGACGAAATTGTAAGACGTTAGAAAATAGTGTAAAAGATGAAATTTGGGTTCCAGAACACGGAGAACTAATATATTGCTTCTATATGTTTTTAGGAATCGAAAAGAGCATCCATTTCATGTATTATAATAGTTATTATGATTCACAATTTAAATGTAATAATTGTTTAAAGTGGCAACCATATTTAATAATTTGTTTTAATTGCAAAAATTAGTAACTCGCATATTTTTTCAAAGACCAAAGATAGGATGAAAATTGAAAACAAAAAACATGAAAAAGATACAAAGAATTAAAAGAAAAGAACGAATTAAATTTTAAGGAGGAAAATAGTGACAACAATAACAAAATAAAGGACAAACTTAAGGGACCAAAGTTCTTTAATTTTTTGTTATTTGTCACTTATGAGAACAAAAAATAGTGAAAGGCCAAAAACATTAATATATAAATTCAAAATTGTGATATATCAAGCTTGATACCCAATTTTCAGCAACCAGGGTTTGGATACCAAATGATTCAAAAACGTTTGGCGCACAACATTGGAACCCAAGAACTAAAAGGAATAAAAAATATTGAATCCCTAAAAAGGTGGTTATGAAGATCAAATTGGTATCCTAAATTGCAAGAACAAAAAACAAAGCAATATTTTGCGACGAAATTGTTCGACGTTAGAAAATAGTATAAAAGATGGAATTTGGGTTCGAGAACACGGACAACTAATATATTGCTTATGTTTGTTTTTAGGAATCGAAAAGAGCATCCATTTCATGTATTATAATAGTTATTATGAGTCACAATTAAAATGTAATAATGGTTTAAAGTGGCAACCATATTTAATAATTTGTTTTAATTGCAAAAATTAGTAACTCACATGTTTTTTCAAATACCAAAGATAGGTTGAAAACTGACAACATAAAACATGAAAAAGATACAAAGAATTAAAAGAAAAGAACGAATTAAATTTTAAGGAGGAAAATAGTGACAACAATATTAAAATAAAGGACAAACTTTAGGGACAAAATTCTTTCTTTTTTTGTTATTTGTCACTTATGGAAACAAAAAACATGGAAAGGCCAAAAACATTAAAATTAAAATTCAAAATTGTGATATATCAAGCTTCATACCCAACTTTCACCAACGATGGTTTTGATACCAAATGATGCAAAACTTTTAGGCGCACAACATTAGAACCCAAGAACTAAAAGGAATAAGAAAAATTGAATCCCTAAGAAGGTGTTTATGAAGATCAAATTGGTATCCTAAAGGGCAAGAACCAAAAACAAAACAATATTTTGCGACGAAATTGTAAGACGTTAGAAAATAGTGTAAAAGATGAAATTTGGGTGTAAGAACCCGGAGAACTAATATATTGCTTCTATATTTTTTTAGAAATCGAAAAGAGCATCCATTTCATGTATTATAATAGTTATTATGATTCACAATTAAAATGTAATAAGGGTTTAAAGTGGCAACCATATTAAATAATTTCTTTTAATTGCAAAAATTAGTAACTCGCATGTTTTTTCAAAGACCAAGGATAGGTTGAAAACTGAAAACAAAAAACATGAAAAAGATACAAAGAATTAAAAGAAAAGAACGAATTAAATTTTAAGGAGGAAAATAGTGACAACAATATTAAAATAAAGGACAAACTTTAGGGACCAAAGTTCTTTCGTTTTTTGTTATTTGTCACTTATGAGAACAAAAAACAGTGAAAGGCCAAAAACATTAATATATAAATTCAAAATGGTGATATATCAAGCTTGACACCCAATTTTCAGCAACCAGGGTTAGGAGAGCAAATGATGCAAGAATTTTAGGCGCACAACATTGGAACCCAAGAACTAAAAGGAATAAGAAATATTGAATCCCTAAGAAGGTGGTTATGAAGATCAAATTGGTATCCTAAATGGCAAGAACAAAAAACAAAGCAATATTTTGCGATGAAATTGTTCGACGTTAGAAAATAGTATAAAAGATGGAATTTGGGTTCGAGAACACGGACAACTAATATATTGCTTCTGTTTGTTTGTAGGAATCGAAAAGAGCATCCATTTCATGTATTATAATAGTTATTATGAGTCACAATTAAAATGTAATAATGGTTTAAAGTGGCAACCATATTTAATAATTTGTTTTAATTGCAAAAATTAGTACCTCGTATGTTTTTTCAAAGAACAAAGATAGGTTGAAAACTGACAACAAAAAACATGAAAAAGATACAAAGAATTAAAAGAAAAGAACGAATTAAATTTTAAGTAGGAAAATAGTGACAACAATATTAAAATAAAGGACAAACTTTAGGTAGCAAAGTTCTTTCTTTTTTTGTTATTTGTCACTTATGGAAACAAAAAACATTGAAAGGCCAAAAACATTAAAATTAAAATTCAAAATTGTGATATATCAAGCTTGATACCCAATTTTCAGCAACAATGGTTTTGATACCAAATGATGCCAAACTTTTAGGCGCACAACATTGGAACCCAAGAACTAAAAGGAATAAGAAAAATTGAATCCCTAAGAAGGTGTTTATGAAAATCAAATTGGTATCCTAAAGGGGAAGAACCAAAAACAAAGCCATATTTTCCCACGAAATTGTAAGACGTTAGAAAATAGTGTAAAAGATGAAATTTGGGTGTAAGAACCCGGAGAACTAATATATTGCTTCTATATTTTTTTAGAAATCGAAAAGAGCATCCATTTCATGTATTATAATAGTTATTATGATTCACAATTAAAATGTAATAAGGGTTTAAAGTGGCAACGATAATTAATAATTTATTTCAATTGCAAAAATTAGTAACTTCCTCTTTTTTTCAAAGAACAAAGATAGTTTGAAAACTGACCACAAAGAACATGAAAAAGATACAAAAAATTAAAAGAAAAGAACGAATTAAATTTTAAGGAGGAAAATAGCGACAACAATATTAAAATAAAGGACAAACTTTAGGGACCAAAGTTCTTTCATTTTTTGTTATTTGTCACTTATGAAAACAAAAAATAGTGAAAGGCCAAAAACATTAATATCTAAATTCAAAATTGTGATATATCAAGCTTGACACCCAATTTTCAGCAACGAGGGTTAGGATACCAAATGATGCAAGAATTTTAGGCGCACAACATTGGAACCCAAGAACTAAAAGGAATAAGAAATATTGAATCCCTAAGAAGGTGGTTATGAAGATTAAATTGGTATCCTAAATGGCAAGAACAAAAAACAAAGCAATATTTTGCGATGAAATGGTTCGACGTTAGAAAACAGTATAAAAGATGGAATTTGGGTTCGAGAACACGGACAACTAATATATTGCTTCTGTTTGTTTTTAGGAATCGAAAAGAGCATGCATTTCATGTATTATAATAGTTATTATGAGTCACAATTAAAATGTAATAATGGTTTAAAGTGGCAACCATATTTAATAATTTGTTTTAATTGCAAAAATTAGTAACTCGCATGTTTTTTCAAAGAACAAAGATAGGTTGAAAACTGACAACAAAAAACAGGAAAAAGATACAAAGATTTAAAAGAAAAGAACGAATTAAATTTTAAGGAGGAAAATAGTGACAACAATATTAAAATAAAGGACAAACTTTAGGGACCAAAGTTCTTTCTTTTTTTGTTATTTGTCATTTATGGAAACAAAAAACATTCAAAGGTCAAAAACATTAAAATTAAAATTCAAAATTGTGATATATCAAGCTTGATACCCAATTTTCAGCAACAATGGTTTTGATACCAAATGATGCAAAACTTTTAGGCGCACAACATTAGAACCCAAGAACTAAAAGGAATAAGAAAAATTGAATCCCTAAGAAGGTGTTTATGAAGATCAAATTGGTATCCTAAAGGGCAAGAACCAAAAACAAAACAATATTTTGCGATGAAATTGTAAGACGTTAGAAAATAGGGTAAAAGATGAAATTTGGGTTCGAGAACACGGAGAACTAATATATTGCTTCTATATATTTTTAGGAATCGAAAAGAGCATCCATTTCATGTATTATAATAGTTATTATGATTCACAATTAAAATGTAATAAGGGTTTAAAGTGGCAACCATATTAAATAATTTGTTTTAATTGCAAAAATTAGTAACTCGCATGTTTTTTCAAAGACCAAGGATAGGTTGAAAACTGAAAACAAAAAACATGAAAAAGATACAAAGAATTAAAAGAAAAGAACGAATTAAATTTTAAGGAGGAAAATAGTGACAACAATATTAAAATAAAGGACAAACTTTAGGGACCAAAGTTCTTTCGTTTTTTGTTATTTGTCACTTATGAGAACAAAAAACAGTGAAAGGCCAAAAACATTAATATATAAATTCAAAATGGTGATATATCAAGCTTGACACCCAATTTTCAGCAACCAGGGTTAGGAGAGCAAATGATGCAAGAATTTTAGGCGCACAACATTGGAACCCAAGAACTAAAAGGAATAAGAAATATTGAATCCCTAAGAAGGTGGTTATGAAGATCAAATTGGTATCCTAAATGGCAAGAACAAAAAACAAAGCAATATTTTGCGATGAAATTGTTCGACGTTAGAAAATAGTATAAAAGATGGAATTTGGGTTCGAGAACACGGACAACTAATATATTGCTTCTGTTTGTTTTTAGGAATCGAAAAGAGCATCCATTTCATGTATTATAATAGTTATTATGAGTCACAATTAAAATGTAATAATGGTTTAAAGTGGCAACCATATTTAATAATTTGTTTTAATTGCAAAAATTAGTACCTCTCATGTTTTTTCAAAGAACAAAGATAGGTTGAAAACTGACAACAAAAAACATGAAAAAGATACAAAGAATTAAAAGAAAAGAACGAATTAAATTTTAAGGAGGAAAATAGTGACAACAATATTAAAATAAAGGACAAACTTTAGGGAGCAAAGTTCTTTCTTTTTTTGTTATTTGTCACTTATGGAAACAAAAAACATTGAAAGGCCAAAAACATTAAAATTAAAATTCAAAATTGTGATATATCAAGCTTGATACCCAATTTTCAGCAACAATGGTTTTGATACCAAATGATGCCAAACTTTTAGGCGCACAACATTGGAACCCAAGAACTAAAAGGAATAAGAAAAATTGAATCCCTAAGAAGGTGTTTATGAAGATCAAATTGGTATCCTAAAGGGGAAGAACCAAAAACAAAGCCATATTTTCCCACGAAATTGTAAGACGTTAGAAAATAGTGTAAAAGATGAAATTTGGGTGTAAGAACCCGGAGAACTAATATATTGCTTCTATATGTTTTTAGAAATCGAAAAGAGCATCCATTTCATGTATTATAATAGTTATTATGATTCACAATTAAAATGTAATAAGGGTTTAAAGTGGCAACGATAATTAATAATTTATTTCAATTGCAAAAATTAGTAACTTCCTCTTTTTTTCAAAGAACAAAGATAGTTTGAAAACTGACCACAAAGAACATGAAAAAGATACAAAGAATTAAAAGAAAAGAACGAATTAAATTTTAAGGAGGCAAATAGCGACAACAATATTAAAATAAAGGACAAACTTTAGGGACCAAAGTTCTTTCGTTTTTTGTTATTTGTCACTTATGAGAACAAAAAACATTGAAAGGCCAAAAACATTAATATATAAATTCAAAATGGTGATATATCAAGCTTGACACCCAATTTTCAGCAACCAGGGTTAGGAGAGCAAATGATGCAAGAATTTTAGGCGCACAACATTGGAACCCAAGAACTAAAAGGAATAAGAAATATTGAATCCCTAAGAAGGTGGTTATGAAGATCAAATTGGTATCCTAAATGGCAAGAACAAAAAACAAAGCAATATTTTGCGATGAAATTGTTCGACGTTAGAAAATAGTATAAAAGATGGAATTTGGGTTCGAGAACACGGACAACTAATATATTGCTTCTGTTTGTTTTTAGGAATCGAAAAGAGCATCCATTTCATGTATTATAATAGTTATTATGAGTCACAATTAAAATGTAATAATGGTTTAAAGTGGCAACCATATTTAATAATTTGTTTTAATTGCAAAAATTAGTACCTCGCATGTTTTTTCAAAGAACAAAGATAGGTTGAAAACTGACAACAAAAAACATGAAAAAGATACAAAGAATTAAAAGAAAAGAACGAATTAAATTTTAAGGAGGAAAATAGTGACAACAATATTAAAATAAAGGACAAACTTTAGGGTGCAAAGTTCTTTCTTTTTTTGTTATTTGTCACTTATGGAAACAAAAAACATTGAAAGGCCAAAAACATTAAAATTAAAATTCAAAATTGTGATATATCAAGCTTGATACCCAATTTTCAGCAACAATGGTTTTGATACCAAATGATGCCAAACTTTTAGGCGCACAACATTGGAACCCAAGAACTAAAAGGAATAAGAAAAATTGAATCCCTAAGAAGGTGTTTATGAAGATCAAATTGGTATCCTAAAGGGGAAGAACCAAAAACAAAGCCATATTTTCCCACGAAATTGTAAGACGTTAGAAAATAGTGTAAAAGATGAAATTTGGGTGTAAGAACCCGGAGAACTAATATATTGCTTCTATATGTTTTTAGAAATCGAAAAGAGCATCCATTTCATGTATTATAATAGTTATTATGATTCACAATTAAAATGTAATAAGGGTTTAAAGTGGCAACGATAATTAATAATTTATTTCAATTGCAAAAATTAGTAACTTCCTCTTTTTTTCAAAGAACAAAGATAGTTTGAAAACTGACCACAAAGAACATGAAAAAGATACAAAGAATTAAAAGAAAAGAACGAATTAAATTTTAAGGAGGAAAATAGCGACAACAATATTAAAATAAAGGACAAACTTTAGGGACCAAAGTTCTTTCATTTTTTGTTATTTGTCACTTATGAAAACAAAAAATAGTGAAAGGCCAAAAACATTAATATCTAAATTCAAAATTGTGATATATCAAGCTTGATACCCAATTTTCAGCAACCAGGGTTTGGATACCAAATGATGCAAAAAATTTAGGCGCACAACATTGGAACCCATGAACTAAAAGGAATAAGAATTATTGAATCCCTAAAAAGGTGGTTATGAAGATCAAATTGGTATCCTAAAGGGCAAGAACAAAAAAGAAAGCAATATTTTGCGACGAAATTGTTCGACGTTAGAAAATAGTATAAAAGATGGAATTTGGGTTCGAGAACATGGACAACTAATATATTGCTTCTGTTTGTTTTTAGGAATCGAAAAGAGCATCCATTTCATGTATTATAATAGTTATTATGAG
Source organism: Hippophae tibetana (assembly GCA_037013495.1). Lineage (NCBI taxonomy): Eukaryota > Viridiplantae > Streptophyta > Magnoliopsida > Rosales > Elaeagnaceae > Hippophae > Hippophae tibetana. Next base: position 47,731,668 of record CM072807.1, read on the forward strand.
TGACAATTAAAATGTAATAATGGTTTAAAGTGGCAACCATATTTAATAATTTGTTTTAATTGCAAAAATTAGTAACTCACATGTTTTTTCAAATACCAAAGATAGGTTGAAAACTGACAACATAAAACATGAAAAAGATACAAAGAATTAAAAGAAAAGAACGAATTAAATTTTAAGGAGGAAAATAGCGACAACAATATTAAAATAAAGGACAAACTTTAGGGACCAAAGTTCTTTCGTTTTTTGTTATTTGTCACTTATGAGAACAAAAAACAGTGAAAGGCCAAAAACATTAATATATAATTTCAAAATGGTGATATATCAAGCTTGACACCCAATTTTCAGCAACGAGGGTTAGGATACCAAATGATGCAAGAATTTTAGGCGCACAACATTGGAACCCAAGAACTAAAAGGAATAAGAAATATTGAATCCCTAGGAAGGTGGTTATGAAGATTAAATTGGTATCCTAAATGGCAAGAACAAAAAACAAAGCAATATTTTGCGACGAAATTGTAAGACGTTAGAAAATAGGGTAAAAGATGAAATTTGGGTTCAAGAACACGGAGAACTAATATATTGCTTATATATGTTTTTAGGAATCGAAAAGGGCATCCATTTCATGTATTATAATAGTTATTATGATTCACAATTAAAATGTAATAAGGGTTTAAAGTGGCAACCATATTAAATAATTTGTTTTAATTGCAAAAATTAGTAACTTGCTTGTTTTTTCAAAGAACAAAGATAGTTTGAAAACTGACCACAAAGAACATGAAAAAGATACAAAGAATTAAAAGAAAAGAACGAATTAAATTTTAAGGAGGAAACTAGCGACAAAAATATTAAAATAAAGGACAAACTTTAGGGACCAAAGTTCTTTCCTTTTTTATTATTTGTCACTTATGAGAACAAAAAACAGTGAAAGGCCAAAAACATTAATATATAAATTCAAAATTGTGATATATCAAGCTTGACACCCAATTTTCAGCAACCACGGTTAGGAGAGCAAATGATGCAAAAATTTTAGGCGCACAACATTGGAACCCAAGAACTAAAAGGAATAAGAAATATTGAATCCCTAAGAAGGTGGTTATGAAGATCAAATTGGTATCCTAAATGGCAAGAACAAAAAACAAAGCAATATTTTGCGATGAAATTGTTCGACGTTAGAAAATAGTATAAAAGATGGAATTTGGGTTCGAGAACATGGACAACTAATATATTGATTCTGTTTGTTTTTAGGAATCGAAAAGAGCATCCATTTCATGTATTATAATAGTTATTATGAGTCACAATTAAAATGTAATAATGGTTTAAAGTGGCAACCATATTTAATAATTTTTTTTAATTGCAAAAATTAGTAACTCGCATGTTTTTTCAAAGACCAAAGATAGGTTGAAAACTGACAACAAAAAACATGAAAAAGATATAAAGAATTAAAAGAAAAGAACGAATTAAATTTTAAGGAGGAAAATAGTGACAACAATATTAAAATAAAGGACAAACTTTAGGGACCAAAGTTCTTTCTTTTTTTGTTATTTGTCACTTATGGAAACAAAAAACATTCAAAGGCCAAAAACATTAAAATTAAAATTCAAAATTGTGATATATCAAGCTTGATACCCAATTTTCAGCAACAATGGTTTTGATACCAAATGATGCAAAACTTTTAGGCGCACAACATTAGAACCCAAGAACTAAAAGGAATAAGAAATATTGAATCCCTAAGAAGGTGTTTATGAAGATCAAATTGGTATCCTAAAGGGCAAGCACCAAAAACAAAGCAATATTTTGCGACGAAATTGTAAAACGTGAGAAAATAGTGTAAAAGATGAAATTTGGGTGTAAGAACCCGGAGAACTAATATATTGCTTCTATATGTTTTTAGAAATCGAAAAGAGCATCCATTTCATGTATTATAATAGTTATTATGAGTGACAATTAAAATGTAATAATGGTTTAAAGTGGCAACCATATTTAATAATTTGTTTTAATTGCAAAAATTAGTAACTCACATGTTTTTTCAAATACCAAAGATAGGTTGAAAACTGACAACATAAAACATGAAAAAGATACAAAGAATTAAAAGAAAAGAACGAATTAAATTTTAAGGAGGAAAATAGCGACAACAATATTAAAATAAAGGACAAACTTTAGGGACCAAAGTTCTTTCGTTTTTTGTTATTTGTCACTTATGAGAACAAAAAACAGTGAAAGGCCAAAAACATTAATATATAATTTCAAAATGGTGATATATCAAGCTTGACACCCAATTTTCAGCAACGAGGGTTAGGATACCAAATGATGCAAGAATTTTAGGCGCACAACATTGGAACCCAAGAACTAAAAGGAATAAGAAATATTGAATCCCTAGGAAGGTGGTTATGAAGATTAAATTGGTATCCTAAATGGCAAGAACAAAAAACAAAGCAATATTTTGCGACGAAATTGTAAGACGTTAGAAAATAGGGTAAAAGATGAAATTTGGGTTAAAGAACACGGAGAACTAATATATTGCTTATATATGTTTTTAGGAATCGAAAAGGGCATCCATTTCATGTATTATAATAGTTATTATGATTCACAATTAAAATGTAATAAGGGTTTAAAGTGGCAACCATATTAATAATTTTTTTTAATTGCAAAAATTAGTAACTCGCATGTTTTTTCAAAGACCAAGGATAGGTTGAAAACTGAAAACAAAAAACATGAAAAAGATACAAAGAATTAAAAGAAAAGAACGAATTAAATTTTAAGGAGGAAAATAGCGACAACAATATTAAAATAAAGGACAAACTTTAGGGACCAAAGTTCTTTCATTTTTTGTTATTTGTCACTTATGAAAACAAAAAATAGTGAAAGGCCAAAAACATTAATATCTAAATTCAAAATTGTGATATATCAAGCTTGATACCCAATTTTCAGCAACCAGGGTTTGTATACCAAATGATGCAAAAATTTTAGGCGCACAACATTGGAACCCAAGAACTAAAAGGAATAAGAAATATTGAATCCCTAAAAAGGTGGTTATGAAGATCAAATTGGTATCCTAAAGGGCAAGAACAAAAAAGAAAGCAATATTTTGCGACGAAATTGTTCGACGTTAGAAAATAGTATAAAAGATGGAATTTGGGTTCGAGAACATGGACAACTAATATATTGCTTCTGTTTGTTTTTAGGAATCGAAAAGAGCATCCATTTCATGTATTATAATAGTTATTATGAGTCACAATTAAAATGTAATAATGGTTTAAAGTGGCAACCATATTTAATAATTTTTTTTAATTGCAAAAATTAGTAACTCGTATGTTTTTTCAAAGACCAAAGATAGGTTGAAAACTGACAACAAAAAACATGAAAAAGATACAAAGAATTAAAAGAAAAGAACGAATTAAATTTTAAGGAGGAAAATAGCGACAACAATATTAAAATAAAGGACAAACTTTAGGGACCAAAGTTCTTTCGTTTTTTGTTATTTGTCACTTATGAGAACAAAAAACAGTGAAAGGCCAAAAACATTAATATATAATTTCAAAATGGTGATATATCAAGCTTGACACCCAATTTTCAGCAACGAGGGTTAGGATACCAAATGATGCAAGAATTTTAGGCGCACAACATTGGAACCCAAGAACTAAAAGGAATAAGAAAAATTGAATCCCTAAGAAGGTTTTTATGAAGATCAAATTGGTATCCTAAAGGGCAAGAACCAAAAACAAAGCAATATTTTGCGACGAAATTGTAAGACGTTAGAAAATAGTGTAAAAGATGAAATTTGGATTCCAGAACACGGAGAACTAATATATTGCTTCTATATGTTTTTAGGAATCGAAAAGAGCATCCATTTAATGTATTATAATAGTTATTATGATTCACAATTTAAATGTAATAATTGTTTAAAGTGGCAACCATATTTAATAATTTGTTTTAATTGCAAAAATTAGTAACTCGCATATTTTTTCAAAGACCAAAGATAGGTTGAAAATTGACAACATAAAACATGAAAAAGATACAAAGAATTAAAAGAAAAGAACGAATTAAATTTTAAGGAGGAAAATAGCGACAACAATATTAAAATAAAGGACAAACTTTAGGGACCAAAGTTCTTTCGTTTTTTGTTATTTGTCACTTATGAGAACAAAAAACAGTGAAAGGCCAAAAAGATTAATATATAATTTCAAAATGGTGATATATCAAGCTTGACACCCAATTTTCAGCAACGAGGGTTAGGATACCAAATGATGCAAGAATTTTAGGCGCACAACATTGGAACCCAAGAACTAAAAGGAATAAGAAATATTGAATCCCTAAGAAGGTGGTTATGAAGATTAAATTGGTATCCTAAATGGCAAGAACCAAAAACAAAGCAATATTTTGCGATGAAATTGTTCGACGTTAGAAAACAGTATAAAAGATGGAATTTGCTTTCGAGAACACGGACAACTAATATATTGCTTCTGTTTGTTTTTAGGAATCGAAAAGAGCATGCATTTCATGTATTATCATAGTTATTATGAGTCACAATTAAAATGTAATAATGGTTTAAAGTGGCAACCATATTTAATAATTTCTTTTAATTGCAAAAATTAGTAACTCGCATGTTTTTTCATAGAACAAAGATAGGTTGAAAACTGACAACAAAAAACAGGAAAAAGATACAAAGATTTAAAAGAAAAGAACGAATTAAATTTTAAGGAGGAAAATAGTGACAACAATATTAAAATAAAGGACAAACTTTAGGGACCAAAGTTCTTTCTTTTTTTGTTATTTGTCACTTATGGAAACAAAAAACATTCAAAGGCCACAAACATTAAAATTAAAATTCAAAATTGTGATATATCAAGCTTGATACCCAATTTTCAGCAACAATGGTTTTGATACCAAATGATGCAAAACTTTTAGGCGCACAACATTAGAACCCAAGAACTAAAAGGAATAAGAAATATTGAATCCCTAAGAAGGTGTTTATGAAGATCAAATTGGTATCCTAAAGGGCAAGAACCAAAAACAAAGCAATATTTTGCGACGAAATTGTAAAACGTGAGAAAATAGTGTAAAAGATGAAATTTGGGTGTGAGAACCCAGAGAACTAATATATTGCTTCTATATGTCTTTAGTAATCGAAAAGAGCATCCATTTCATGTATTATAATAGTTATTATGATTCACAATTAAAATGTAATAAGGGTTTAAAGTGGCAACCATATTTAATAATTTGTTTTAATTGCAAAAATTAGTAACTCGCATGTTTTTTCAAAGACCAAGGATAGGTTGAAAACTGAAAACGAAAAACATGAAAAAGATACAAAGAATTAAAAGAAAAGAACGAATTAAATTTTAAGGAGGAAAATAGTGACAACAATATTAAAATAAAGGACAAACTTTAGGGACCAAAGTTCTTTCGTTTTTTGTTATTTGTCACTTATGAGAACAAAAAACAGTGAAAGGCCAAAAACATTAATATATAAATTCAAAATGGTGATATATCAAGCTTGACACCCAATTTTCAGCAACCAGGGTTAGGAGAGCAAATGTTGCAAGAATTTTAGGCGCACAACATTGGAACCCAAGAACTAAAAGGAATAAGAAATATTGAATCCCTAAGAAGGTGGTTATGAAGATCAAATTGGTATCCTAAATGGCAAGAACAAAAAACAAAGCAATATTTTGCGATGAAATTGTTCGACGTTAGAAAATAGTATAAAAGATGGAATTTGTGTTCGAGAACACGGACAACTAATATATTGCTTCTGTTTGTTTTTAGGAATCGAAAAGGGTATCCATTTCATGTATTATAATAGTTATTATGAGTCACAATTAAAGTGTAAAAATGGTTTAAAGTGGCAACCATATTTAATAATTTGTTTTAATTGCAAAAATTAGTAACTCCCATGTTTTTTCAAAGACCAAAGATAGGTTGAAAAATGACAACAACAAACATGAAAAAGATACAAAGAATTAAAAGAAAAGAACGAATTAAATTTTAAGGAGGAAAATAGTGACAACAATATTAAAATAAAGGACAAACTTTAGGGAGCAAAGTTCTTTCTTTTTTTGTTATTTGTCACTTATGGAAACAAAAAACATTGAAAGGCCAAAAACATTAAAATTAAAATTCAAAATTGTGATATATCAAGCTTGATACCCAATTTTTAGCAACAATGGTTTTGATACCAAATGATGCAAAACTTTTAGTCGCACAACATTGGAACCCGAGAACTAAAAGGAATAAGAAATATTGAATCCCTAAGAAGGTGTTTATGAAGATCAAATTGGTATCCTAAAGGGCAAAAACAAAAAACAAAGCAATATTTTGCGACGAAATTGTAAAACGTGAGAAAATAGTGTAAAAGATGAAATTTGGGTGTGAGAACCCAGAGAACTAATATATTGCTTCTATATGTCTTTAGTAATCGAAAAGAGCATCCATTTCATGTATTATAATAGTTATTATGATTCACAATTAAAATGTAATAAGGGTTTAAAGTGGCAACGATAATTAATAATTTATGTTAATTGCAAAAATTAGTAAATTGCTTGTTTTTTCAAAGAACAAAGATAGTTTGAAAACTGACCACAAAGAACATGAAAAAGAGACAAAGAATTAAAAGAAAAGAACGAATTAAATTTTAAGGAGGAAACTAGCGACAAAAATATTAAAATGAAGGACAAACTTTAGGGAGCAAAGTTCTTTCATTTTTTGTTATTTGTCACTTATGAAAACAAAAAACAGTGAAAGGCCAAAAACATTAATATATAAATTCAAAATTGTGCTATATCAAGCTTGATACCCAATTTTCAGCAACGAGGGTTAGGATACCAAATGATGCAAGAATTTTAGGCGCACAACATTGGAACCCAAGAACTAAAAGGAATAAGAAATATTGAATCCCTAAGAAGGTGGTTATGAAGATTAAATTGGTATCCTAAATGGCAAGAACAAAAAACAAAGCAATATTTTGCGATGAAATTGTTCGACGTTAGAAAACAGTATAAAAGATGGAATTTGGGTTCGAGAACACGGACAACTAATATATTGCTTCTGTTTGTTTTTAGGAATCGAAAAGAGCATGCATTTCATGTATTATCATAGTTATTATGAGTCACAATTAAAATGTAATAATGGTTTAAAGTGGCAACCATATTTAATAATTTGTTTTAATTGCAAAAATTAGTAACTCACATGTTTTTTCAAATACCAAAGATAGGTTGAAAACTGACAACATAAAACATGAAAAAGATACAAAGAATTAAAAGAAAAGAACGAATTAAATTTTAAGGAGGAAAATAGTGACAACAATATTAAAATAAAGGACAAACTTTAGGGGCCCAAGTTCTTTCTTCTTTTGTTATTTGTCACTTATGGAAACAAAAAACATTGAAAGGCCAAAAACATTAAAATTAAAATTCAAAATTGTGATATATCAAGCTTGATAACCAATTTTCAGCAACAATGGTTTTGAAACCAAATGATGCAAAACTTTTAGCCGCACAACATTGGAACCCAAGAACTAAAAGCAATAAGAAATATTGAATCCCTAAGAAGGTGTTTATGAAGATCAAATTGGTATCCTAAAGGGCAAGAACCAAAAACAAAGCAATATTTTGCCACGAAATTGTAAGACGTTAGAAAATAGTATAAAAGATGAAATTTGGGTGTGAGAAGCCGTAAAACTAATATATTGCTTCTATATGTTTTTAGGAATCGAAAAGAGCATCCATTTCATGTATTATATTACTTATTATGATTCACAATTAAAATGTAATAAGGGTTTAAAGTGGCAACGATAATTAATAATTTATTTTAATTTCAAAAATTAGTAACTCGCATGTTTCTTCAAAGACCAAAGATAGGTTAAAAACTGAAAACAAAAAACATGAAAAAGATACAAAGAATTAAAAGAAAAGAACGAATTAAATTTTAAGGAGGAAAATAGTGACAACAATAATAAAATAAAGGACAAACTTTAGGGACCAAAGTTCTTTCATTTTTTGTTATTTGTCACTTATGAGAACAAAAAACAGTGAAAGGCCAAAAACATTAATATATAAATTCAAAATTGTGATATATCAAGCTTGATACCCAATTTCCAGCAACCAGGGTTTGGATACCAAATGATGCAAAAAATTTAGGTGCACGACATTGGAACCCAAGAACTAAAAGGAATAAGAAATTTTGAATCCCTAAGAAGGTGGTTATGAAGATCAAATTGGTATCCTAAATGGCAAGAACAAAAAACAAAGCAATATTTTGCGATGAAATTGTTCGACGTTAGAAAATAGTATAAAAGATAGAATTTGGGTTCGAGAACACGGACAACTAATATATTGCTTCTGTTTCTTTTTAGGAATCGAAAAGAGCATCCATTTCATGTATTATAATAGTTATTATGAGTCACAATTAAAATGTAATAATGGTTTAAAGTGGCAACCATATTTAATAATTTGTTTTAATTGCAAAAATAAGTAACTCGCATGTTTTTTCAAAGAACAAAGATAGGTTGAAAACTGACAACAAAAAACATGAAAAAGATACAAAGAATTAAAAGAAAAGAACGAATTAAATTTTAAGGAGGAAAATAGTGACAACAATATTAAAATAAAGGACAAACTTTAGGGACCAAAGTTCTTTCTTTTTTTGTTATTTGTCACTTATGGAAACAAAAAACATTCAAAGGCCAAAAACATTAAAATTAAAATTCAAAATTGTGATATATCAAGCTTGATACCCAATTTTCAGCAACAATGGTTTTGATACCAAATGATGCAAAACTTTTAGGCGCACAACATTGGAACCCGAGAACTAAAAGGAATAAGAAATATTGAATCCCTAAGAAGGTGTTTATGAAGATCAAATTGGTATCCTAAAGGGCAAAAACCAAAAACAAAGCAATATTTTGCCACAAAATTGTAAGACGTCAGAAAATAGTGTAAAAGATGAAATTTGGGTGTGAGAACCCGGAGAACTAATATATTGCTTCTATATGTTTTTAGGAATCGAAAAGAGCATCCATTTCATGTATTATAATAGTTATTATGATTCACAATTAAAATGTAATATGGGTTTAAAGTGGCAACCATATTTAATAATTTATTTTAATTGCAAAAAGTAGTAACTTGTTTGTTTTTTCAAAGAACAAAGATAGTTTGAAAACTGACAACAAAGAACATGAAAAAGATACAAAGAATTAAAAGAAAAGAACGAATTAAATTTTAAGGAGGAAAATAGCGACAACAATATTAAAATAAAGGACAAACTTTTGGGACCAAAGTTCTTTCATTTTTTGTTATTTTTCACTTATGAAAACAAAAAACAGTGAAAGGCCAAAAACATTAATATATAAATTGAAAATTGTGATATATCAAGCTTGATACACAATTTTCAGCAACCAGGGTTTGGATACCAAATGATGCAAAAATTTTAGGCGCACTTGATGAGCGAAAACCAGCATCGCCGATTCTTGCCAATACTTTGGTTTTAATATTTATAAAACTCTCGCAAGTGCACGAATCATTTCGAAGAAAATGATAAGTATACTCCCAAGGTCGATCTAAGGAAGGAATGTATGTGGTTTTTAATTTATTATTCAAACTTTTTAAAAACGAAATTAAATCCTAAACATCCTGTCACGATAGTTTGGTTTTTGTGTTCCTAATCTAATGACATAAAATAAACATATATACAGATTAATTAAATATAATCTAATAACATAAAAACAAACATAGATATAAATTCAATAAATAATTATCTAAAAATAAACATATACACAGATTCAATAAATATTCATGCAAATTTTATCATTTATATTAGCGGAGTATTTATGGATATAATAACTAAATTAATTATGCTTGCTCATATTATCTAGGTTATTAAAGATATAAATTGATATTTTATTGATTCTCTCTTTTTTATATAAATACCACCTTTTGTGGGGTTAGATATTCTTTGTTAACTAAACAAATCAATTAACACCTATGGGTGGGGTTGATAACTAATATACTTAATTAAATTAATTCCTTTTTCTAAGAGATTGAAAATGAACCATTTAAATGCCACCTTTGGTGGGGTTAGACAGTTTAAACTTTATTCAAGGTGTCCAAATTAAACCTAAGAATTTAATTATCCGAGTACTAACTTTCAAGTTTTAAAACCACTATTGAAAACATGTTGTCAATACATTTTCACATAATAATTCTTATAAAAACTTTTGAAATAGAGTTTCACTCTAACTACCGGGCGATTGTACGAACAAATAAAAGAGCACTACTCTAAATTAGACCGGATAACTAAACCTTAAAATCTAATTTTCAGGTTTAAGTTTGTAATGAAAAATAATATATTTCTCTCTAACATTCTTAATATAAAATCTTGAATAAAAACAAAATCAATTCATTTTAGGGATTTTTACCTATTTAATATTTCGCAAGCATAACAACGTCATTATTACATCATATTTACTAAACAGCCAGCATAGTTAAATTTAACCACAGAGAAATTAAATATAACATGTAAGAATAAAGCATAAAAATAACTGTAAAGAAAATAAAATCCTTACAGAACTTCGACGCTATTCCCGTAGCTGGAAAACCTCCAAGCAGAATTTGCACTCCCATTTATTGAATCAAAAATCTAAATTATTACAAAAACATTACAAGTTCCTCTCAAAAAGAGAAGAACTCTAAACCTAAGAGAATTGAACTAAAAACTAAGAGAAAAACTAAGAAAAGCTTAGAAACTAAGAAAGAAACTAAGAAAACTCAAAAACTAAGAAATGAGAGAAAGAAAGAAGAGAGAAGTGTGTTTTGAAGGTGTGATTTGAAGTGAAGGGAAAGGGGGGTATTTATAGATGAGGATGGAGAGAAACAATGAGTAAAAAAATGTTAAAAAAATATTAAAAAATGTAAAAACGCGTATTGGAATTGCTGATGTCATTAATGACGTCAGCATGACGTCATAGGGGTGGCTGCACGTGAAAAATGGGGCGAAAACGCGTTGGGCGCGCGGTGGGGCTGCTGCTGGGCGCTGCGCGCGTGGCATGGGGCGTTGGGGCGCGCGCGGCTGGGCGCTGGGGTGCTAGGCTGCGCGCGCGGCTGGGCTGCGGCGCGCGATGTCCGTCTTTTTGACATTTTTGACCTTTTTCGACCCATTTTGTTCAATTTTTCCATGTTTGTTGACCTTTTTCCACTTATTTATTGATATATTTGTGATGTATTGCTTCAAGTATTCCTCTTTGAGTCTTTAAATTGCGTTTTTAAGCCAAAATTTCTGAAAAACAATAAAAATACCCGTGATTCCGAAAATGAGAAATTTATATAAATATATGATAAAACATATAAATATATATATTTTTAATCAATTAATGTACATAAAATCATGGTTATTTTAGTGCTTTTTGAGCACTCATCACAACCCCCAACCAGCTTCTTGCTAGTCCCTTAGCAAGAGAAGCGATAAAAGCTAAAAATTAAACTATCCTAAATCACTTTCGTGGATTGAAACAGTTGCATTTAGGCTATGCAACAAGCCTTTAAACCCCTAGGTTGCCCTAGTGGACGAGTTTGAGTCTCGTGAGGGTTTTCAGTAATGATACCCACAAACATTGAACTAATTGTAAAAATCAAAAGAAACTATAAAAACAATCAAATCAAAAACTACAATTACAACACAATCAAAAATTAATTTAAGAATAAAAGAAAACAACATATCACAAAAATTTCTCACACTTTTTAATATCCTTTAAGATCATAATTAAAATCTCAAGCATAAGTTATTTTAATCTCTTTAAACAATCATGATTTTATTATAATAATTAGTCGAAAATCATTTTCATATTTCATTTCAAAAATGTGTCAATTTAATTTTACCCAATTTCAGTGTCATGAATCAGAATTCGCTTCGACTCTATTCCTCACATGTCAATACTCTCAAAGCACTGAATCCTATGGGTTCAAACACTCATACTAATTTATATGCGAAAGAGTTGATGTATAGAAATGAACTAATATGTTCGCATATGTATAAAGAATAAAGGCTCAAAGTGTTATTTTAACATTGATCTCATGAAAGGAATCGAATGTATAAATTATAAAGATATCATATAAAAAAATTATTTTCATGCATAAATTAAACTCATTAAGAAAGAATTTCAAGATATATGCTTTTTACAAATAAAGAAATTGCAATGACTTTTTAGGGAATTTACTTCCTATATCTTTCTTTTGTATTTAGAATTTACTCACAACTTTGTTGGCAATGTGGGTCATAGTATGTAGATGATACTATTTTTTTTATCTCTCTATACATTTTTTTTAATATATGTATTTTTTTTAGAGAGTCAACCCATGTACAGATTGTACATTTTTTGGATTTTGGTGAGTGGTTAATTTTGTGGCTTTTCTGTTTGATCTTGGTTTAGGTAACCCCAGATATGTCTTTTTGTTTTTGTAGCAGTCATGCATGAATGAGATATAAGCATATACTATCAATTTCTACTCAAATCGTTTGATCTAAACAAAAATAATAATAAAAAATATATGATACTCTATTAAGATGAGAAAAAAAATTCATACATTCAATGCTAATACCTATAGAGATCATCTAAACTTTTGAATAAATAAGAAATGTGTTTGGAGTAGAAAAAATATATATTTCACTCTGAATAAAAGAAATTAGGTTCAAATTATATCTCACAAGGGTAGTCTCCACTAAAAAAAATTCATAAACACCGATTTTGGGTTTAATATAATTTCCACATTTTATCAAGAAATACTAGTTATGACAAAAACTAACTAATTATCAAAAATAATTACAAAATATTTCATGATATGTTTTCAAAAATTAATCTAACAGTACCAAATACTTAACTATTTACTTAAATTTGATTTAAAGAAATGATAAATTTTTGTGAGAATTTTTTTTTTATTATGCATGGTAACTTTTCACCACCCCCAACCTAGAACTTACATTGTCCTCAATGTAACAACTGTAAATTAAAGATAAAGAGAAAAGAGGGGAAAGATTACCTATTTCTTGAGAATGTGTAAGTAGTAATGAAGAAATGCAGGTGCATCCATCATATTCATCATTAAAGTGTATACAGACAGATTGCTGTGAACTTCTAACATCTCAACAAATATTTTAGTTTTAACAATTTTAAAAATTATTCACATATAAGTAAACTAAAATAAACAATAAAATTAAGTAAATAAAACAAATAACAAAAAAAATTACCTAACATGATGGGTTGCCTCCCATCCAGCGCTTAGTTTAACGTCTTAGCAAGACGTATCTTTTTGGTGCTAAGGATTACTCAGCCAAATGCAATCTATTTCAGTAATGTTGTTTGGTTCTTCTAAATAAGGCTTGACACGATGGCCATTAACTTTGAACGTTTTTTGTGTCTTGGAGTCCAATAGTTCTACCACTCCATGTTCAAATACCTGAACTATTGTGAATGGTCCATCCCATCTTGATCTCAGCTTTCCTGGAAACAATCTCAAACGAGAGTTAAATAAAAGAACTTTCATTCCATGGTGAAAAGTCTTAGGAACTAGCCTCTTGTCATGATAGCGCTTAGTACGCTCTTTGTATAATTTGGCATTCTCATAAGCTTCATTCCTAATTTCTTCCAACTCATGAAGCTGGAGTAATCGTTTTTCACCTGCTTTATCTAAATCCATGTTTAGCTCTTTAATTGCCCAGTAAGCCTTGTGTTCAAGTTCAACTGGAAGGTGGCACGCTTTCCCAAAGATTAACTGGTAAGGGCTCATCCCAATAGGTGTTTTGTAAGCGGTGCGGTATGCCCATAAGGCATCATTTAACTTAAATGCCCAATCCTTCCTTGAAGGACGCACAGTGCGTTCCAGTATTCCCTTAATTTGCCTATTACTTACTTCCACTAAACCGGAAGTTTGAGGATGATATGGAGTAGCTACCTTATGTGTGATGTTGTACTTGTTTAGTACTCCATCAAAGAGTTTGTTACAAAAATGGCTACCTCCATCACTTATTATAGCTCTAGGCGTTCCGAACCTACCGAATATGAAATCTTTCAAGAATTTCACAACAACATTAGCATCATTGGTTTTGGTGGGGATAGCTTCTACCCACTTGGACACATAATCCACAGCAACCAAAATGTATTGAAAACCATTAGATGGGGGAAAAGGACCCATAAAGTCAATCCCTCATACATCAAAGAGTTTAACAACTAAATTAGATGTCAAAGGCATTTCATCTCTTTTACTTATGTTTCCTGTTCTTTGACATCTATCACATTGTGCACAAAACATATGAGCATCTTTAAAAAGAGTGGGCTAAAAGAATCCAGACTGTAATATCTTACGGGCTGTCTTTTCACCTCCAAAATGACCCCCACAATGAAGTTCATGACAAAAAGTCAGAATGCTCTTATGTTCTTCTTTAGGTACACATCTCCGGATGACTTGATCTTGACCAATCTTGTATAAATAAGGGTCATCCCAGAAATAGTCCTTAATAGTTTTAAAAAACCTTTTCTTGTCCTGATATGAAGTGTTAGGTCGCAAAACACCAGTGGCAAGATAGTTTACAATATCAGCATACCATGGGTTCGGACCTATGAAAAATAACTGTTCATCAGGAAAGGTTTCAACTATATCGTCATTACTCTCATCTTTAAGAGAATTGAAGTCAGAAATCAACCTAGACAAATGGTCAGCTACTAAGTTTTCACTGCCTTTCTTATCCTTGATTTCTTGGTCAAATTCTTGTAAGAGTAAGACCCACCTGATTAATCTTGGCTTGGCATTTGGTTTACTTAATAGGTATCTTAAAGCAGCATGATCAGAATGCACAATCACTTTAGATCCTACTAAATAAGACCAAAATTTGTCTAAAGAGAATACTATAGCCAAGAATTCCTTTTCAGTGGTGGTGTAATTCATCTGGGCATCATTGAGTGTTTTGCTAGCATAGTAAATGACATGTAAACGCTTTTCCACTCTTTGTCCCAGGACTGCTCCTATTGCATAATCAGAAGCGTCACACATTATTTCAAAGGGTAAAGACCAGTTTGGTGCCATTATAACAGGGGTAGATGTGAGTTTATCTTTCAAGGTATTAAAGGAGGTAAGGCAGTCATTGTTGAAATCAAAATCAGCATCTTTGGATAGCAAGTTACATAATGGACGACTTATTTTAGAGAAATCTTTAATAAATCGTCTGTAGAATCCTGCATGTCCCAAAAAGCTTCTTATCCCCTTCACAGATGTAGGGGGAGGTAGTTTGGATATCAATTCAACTTTTGCCTTATCAACTTCAATACCCTTGTTTGAAATTATATGTCCTAAAACTATCCCTTGTTGAACCATAAAATGACTTTTCTCCCAACTAAGGGTTAGATTGCATTCAATGCATCTTTCTAAAACCAAAGTCAATTTATGTAAGCAATCATCAAATGAGTTCCCAAAGACAGAGAAATCGTCCATGAAAATCTCAATGAATTTTTCCACCATGTCCGAGAAAATGGATATCATGCATCTCTGGAACGTGGCAGGGGCATTGCATAACCCAAATGGCATTCTGCGAAAAGCAAATGTCCCAAAAGGACATGTAAATGTGGTCTTTTCCTGATCTTCTGGTGCTATGGGTACTTGATAATATCCAGACAGTCCATCCAAAAAACAGTAAAATTCGTGCCCAGCTAATCTTTCCAACATTTGATCAATGAATGGAAGAGGAAAGTGATCCTTTTTCGTATATAAATTTAGTTTCCTAAAATCTATACACATTCTCCATCCAGTGATTATTCTAGTGGGCACTAATTCACTTTTGTCATTCTTAACAACTGTTATCCCAGATTTCTTTGGTACCACATGCACTGGACTAACCCACTTACTATCTGCAATAGGATAGATAATCCCTTCTTCTAATAATTTAAGAATTTCCTTTTTAACTACCTCTTGCATGTTTGGGTTTAGTCTTCTTTGGGCCTCTCGTACAGGTTTAGCACCATCCTCCAAGTTGATCTTATGCATACACATTGTTGTACTAATGCCTCTTATATCCCCTATACTCCAACCTATAGATTTCTTAAACTGTTTAAGCACTTTGATGAGTTCCTTTTCTTGTGGTTTGGTCAAGGTTGAAGAAATTATCACTGGATAAGTTTCTCCCTCTCCCAAAAACACATATTTTAAGTGCTCAGGTAAGTCTTTGAGTTCAAGTTCAGGTGGATTGGCCTCTTTAATAAATGAAGAACTGGGTAGATTTAAAAGTGTACTAGATTTTGTCATCACTTCATTATTGTCTAGTTGTTCAAGGTACCCCTTAATTTCTTCATCTAAATCTTCTTCAACCTTTTCAAGTGTAAGAACGGTTTCAAGCTTGTCTTCTATTCTGGTTTGGAAAAAGGTGTTTTGGACAAGATTATCCAAAGGATCAACATCGAATATTCCATCGATGGCAGAAATAGAAGGGAAAGGTGAAGAATCAAAAACTTTAAAATGAACAGTCTCTCCTAAGACTGTCATTGTCAAGTTTCCATCTTGGACATCAATAATAGTTTTAGTAGTTGCCATAAATGGTCTACCAAGGAATATTGTGTGCTCTCTGTCCAATGCTGGATTTTCTTGCATATCCAGAACCACAAAGTCAACAGGTATTTGATGAGTGCTCAAAAAGCACTAAAATAACCATGATTTTATGCACATTAATTGATTAAAAATACATATATTTATATGTTTTATCATATATTTATATAAATTTGTCTTTTTCGGAATCACAGGTATTTTTATTGTTTTTCAGGTATTTTGGCTTAAAAACGCAATTTAAAGACTCAAACAGGAATACTTGAAGCAATACATCACAAATATATTAATAAATAAGTGGGAAAAGGTCAACAAATATGGAAAAATTGGACAAAATGGGTCGAAAAGGTCAAAAATGTCAAAAAGACGAAAATCGCGCTGCTGCTTGGGGTTCATCCACGGGTACTATTCATCAGACTCGGCACTGTTCATGAGACGCGGCACTGTTCATCAGACCCGGCACTGTTCATCAGACTGGGTACTGTTCATCAGACTCGGCACTGTTCATCAGACGCGGCACTGTTCATCCTCGGCACTGTACAGACGCGGTACTGTTCATACCCGGTACTGTGCAGCCGCCCCATGTCATGCTGACGTCATCAAATGACGTCAGCAATCAATAATACGCGTTTTTTCATTTTTTTAACATTTTTTTCTCTACTTTTTCTCTCCATCCTCACCTATAAATACCCCCCTTCCCTTCACTTCAAATCACACCTTAAAACCACACTTCTCTCTTCTTTCTTTCTCTCATTTCTTAGTTTTTTGAGTTTTCCTTAGTTTCTTTCTTAGTTTCTAAGTTTTTCTTAGTTTCCTTCTTAGTTTTTAGTTCAATTCTCTTAGTTTTAGTGTTCTTCTCTTTTTGAGAGGAACTTGTAATGTTTTTGTAATAATTTAGTTTTTGATTCAATATATGGAAGTGCAAATTCCGCTCAGAGGTTTTCTAGCAACGGGAATAGCGTCGAAGTTCTGTAAGGATTTTATTTTCTTTACAGTTATTTTTATGCTTTATTCTTACATGTTATATTCAACTTGTCTGTGGTTAAATTTAACTATGCTAGCTGTTTAGTAAAAATGATGTAATAACGACGTTGTTATGCCTGCGAAATATTAAATAGGTAAAAATCTTTAAAATGAATTGATTTTGTTTTTATTCAAGATTTTATATTAAGAATGTTAGAGAGAAATATATTATTTTTCATTACAAACTTAAACCCGAAAATTAGATTTTAAGGTTTAGTTATCCGGTCTAATTTAGAGTAGTGCTCTTTTATTTGTTGGTACAATCGCCCGGTAGTTAGAGTGAAACTCTATTTCAAAAGTTTTTATAAGAATTATTATGTGAAAATGTATTGACAATATGTTTTCAATAGTGGTTTTAAAACTTGAAAGTTAGTACTCGGATAATTAAATTCTTAAGTTTAATTTGGACACCTTGAATAATGTTTAAATTGTCTAACCCCACCAAAGGTGGCATTTAAATGGTTTATTTTCAATCTCTTAGAAAAAGGAATTAATTTAATTAAGCATATTAGTTATCAACCCCACCCATAGGTGTTAATTGATTTGTTTAGTTAACAAAGAATATCTAACCCCACCAAAGGTGGTATTTATATAAAAAAGAGAGAATCAATAAAATATCAATTTATATCTTTAATAACCTAGTTAATATGAGCAAGCATAATTAATTTAGTTATTATATCCATAAATACTCCGCTAATATAAATGATAAAAATTTGCATGAATATTTATTGAATCCGTATATATGTTTATTTTTAGATAATTATTTATTGAATTTGTATCTATGTTTATTTTTATGTTATTAGATTATATTTAATTAATCTGTATATATGTTTATTTTATGTTATTAGATTAGGAACACAAAAACCAAACTATCGTGACAGGATGTTTAGGATTTAATTTCGTTTTTAAAAGTTTGAATAATAAATTAAAAACCACATACATTCCTTCCTTAGATCGACCTTGGGAGTATACTTATCATTTTCTTCGAAATGATTCGTGCACTTGCGAGAGTTTTATAAATATTAAAACCAAAGTATTTGCGAAGATCGGCGATGCCGGTTTTCGTTCGTCAAGTTTTTGGCGCCGTTGCCGGGGAAGGAATAGCGTTTTTAAATTATTTATCAAAATTTTAAAAACATTTTTTTTACTATAAATAATCGTGATATTTTAATAATAATCAAATTTCAAAATTCATAATAAATAAAAAAAATAAAAAAAAATAAAAAAATAATAATTTTTTTTAATTGTAAAATAATTTAGAAATTTGAAATTTGAAGTAAAAATTTTTACCGTTCATGAATAGTAAAAAAAAAAAAAAAAATTAAAATTCAAAATTCAAAAAAAATTTTAAGTTAATAAGAAATAATATAGCGTGAATAGTAAAATAAAATTACCGTTCAAAAAAAAAAAAAAAAATTCAAAAACTTAAATTTCAAAAAAAAAAAATTTATATAGCGTGAATAATAAAATAAAATTACCGTTCATGAATAGTAAAAAAAAAAAAAATTACTTGAATTCATATCTAATTAACTAAATAGCATGAAAAGTAAAAATCTAAGGGAGTTCTGTCTAGGAGACTAGTTCTTGAAGCCTTTGTGCCACTAGTCTTTCCTGGGAACGTTGCTCTGGCTAGGAGAATGGTATTTAAGGAGCCGTTTGCACCACCATTCTTTCCTGGGAGCACTCTTGGTTAATACTAATTATGTTACAAAAAATAATAATTAAAAAAAAAAACAAAAAAAAAATTTCTTTTTTTTTAGTATTTAACTAGTTTTGTTTAGTGCTTTGTATTAAATAACATGTAAATTTTCTCTAAATTTTTTATTTTGTTGACAGGAGTTTTAAAATTTACGTTTACAATAGTCTATGCGTGGTAGGAGATCCTTAGGAAACCCCCTAACACCATATGTAAATAATTTTCATAAATTTAAACAAGTGTCAACAAAACTGGATTCTACCCATCAACCTGTTTTTGAGCCAAACATAGAACCAAGTCTTAATCCTTTACTAGAACCAAAAGAAATGGAGGAAAACCAACCTATAAGGGAAACCACGATGAAGGAGTTTGCAAGACCGGTGATTGGCACGGCAACTGCCGCTATCCAGTTGGGAGAGGCTGCTCGGAATTATGACCTTAAAAATATTCATTTTTCTATGCTTCCTTCCTTTTATGGATTACCTAATGAAGATTCTCTTTCCTTTATGAGAGATTTCTATGCTACGGTCCAAACATTCCCCCTCGGTATTCTAAACGAGGATCAACTTAGGATGAGATGTTTTCCCTACACTCTAAAGGATAAGGCCAAAGCTTGGTTGATGTCACTTCCCCCAGGTTCTCTGATGACATGGGGTAACATTTACAATAAATTCATGGGAAAATTCTATTCCCATCAAAAAACATCAGAGTTGAGAGGAAAGATTGCTACTTTCTCTCAGATGGATGGAGAGCCATTCCATGAAGCTTGGGATAGGTTCAAAATGTTTCTCACTCAGTGTCCCCATCATAGCTTTCCCCTGCAGTTGCAGAACCAATTCTTTTACGATGGACTTACACAACAATGTCAGTTCATTGTCGACAACGCTGCAGGAGGAGCAATAGGAGAAAAAACTGCCTCAGAGACGTATAACCTTTTTGAGATGTTGGGTGCTAATTCCCAACAGAAAAGCTCCCGAGTGAGAAAAGCTGGAGTTCATGAAATCGACTCCAGTAATGAAGTTCAACAACAACTTGTTCAACTGACTAAGCAAGTTGCCCTTCTCGCTACACAAACCAACACCAATAATGAACAATATGGTTTGTACAGCAACATGGGACATGGTACTGAAGCCTGTCCATATCAAGGAGAAACAACTGGACCTGAACAGGTCAATGTGTTGGGAGCATATCAACAAAGACCAAGGTTTGATCCCAACTCAAATACCTATAATCCTGGGTGGAGAAGTCATCCAAATTTCTCCTGGAGGCAAAACAACTCTCCTTTCACTCAAAGCTCAAACCAGGCAGGCCAGCAATTCCACCCACCTATTCCAAGAAGCATTTCCAATAAACCAACGCTGGAGGACAACTTGAATTCTTTTATTCAAGTCTGTAGGGATAATCAATCTAAAACCAATCAACGATTGGACTCTGTGGAAGCTTCTATCAAAAAGGTGGAAGTTCAAGTTGAACAGTTAGTTGAACATTTGCAAAAAGGCAAAGACTAATTTGAAACTTAAATGAATTCAATGAAGAGGAGACATTGAGTTTTTCATTCTGCA
The DNA here is from genome assembly GCA_037013495.1 of Hippophae tibetana. Classification (NCBI taxonomy): domain Eukaryota; kingdom Viridiplantae; phylum Streptophyta; class Magnoliopsida; order Rosales; family Elaeagnaceae; genus Hippophae; species Hippophae tibetana. The sequence goes on from CM072807.1 coordinate 47,752,520, forward strand.
ATCTCCAAGCAACGTCTTACTAGAAGACGATAAATTTTAGTCCTGTATGGGAGGTCACCCATTATTGTATTTTCCTTTGTTTTAGTTTGCGTGTAATAAAAATTCAGATGAAATAAAATTCGTTTGTTTCAAAAATTCTGTCCATTCACTTAAATTCAAAAAAAAAAAAAAAAAAAAAAATTTAGGTTCCTTGCACTTTTTGCTTTTACGTTTTATCAAGTTATAAATATTTCTTAGAGATAGCTACTAAAAGCAAAATGTTGATACACAATAGGAGGAGGATCATTTTCAACTACAAACAACCATGGGAGATGCTGAAGATAGGCGGAAAAAGATGAAAGAATATACAATGCCAATCATTGGCAATGTACCTTCTGGTATCCAATTACAAGAGGCTGCAAGGAATTATGAATTGAAAAAGATTCATTATTCTTTGTTGCCTTCCTTTTACGGTATCCCTAATGAAGACCCTTTGCATTTCATTCGAGAATTCTATGCTATTGTCCAAACCTTTCCACTACATGCAATTAATGAAGATCAACTTAGGATGAGGTGTTTTCCTTACACTCTCAAAGATAAAGCTTGGTCATGGTTCATTACTCTACAGTCAGGTTCTCTTAAAACTTGGGAGGCAGTCTATGAAATTTTTATGGGTAGGTTCTATTCCCATCAAAAGACTGTTGATCTAAGAACAAAGATAGCAACATTTTCTCAAATGTATGAAGAGCCCTTTCATGAAGCTTGGGAACGATTCAAACTCCTTTTCATTCAATGTCAAAATCATAGCTTTCCATTACAGCTACAAAACCAATTCTTTTATGATGGATTGACACTACAGAGTCAATACATGGTTGATAATGCTGCTGGAGGTGCTGTAGGAGAAAAGACCGCAGAGGAAACCTATAATCTTTATGAGCTGTTGGGTTCTAATTCCCAACAAAGAGGTGGTAGAAGGAAAGCAAAGGTCAATGAAGTCGGCTCTGATAATGAGATAACCTTGCAACTTGCTGAATTGACTAAACAAGTGAAATTCCTCACTTCCCACCAAATTTCAAATCAAGAGGTATGTGAAGTGTGTTGTTCAATTGGGCATGGTACTCATAATTGTTCAAATACTTGTGATTCTAGTGTCGATGCCATAGAAGAAGTCCAATCTTTTCATAGGTATCATCCAAACACCTATAATCACCCAGCCTACACCCAATATCCAACACTAAGGCTGGATAACAACCATCCTTACCCACCAAGCCAATCTTTTAAGCCAACCTTAGAAGATAGCTTGAATGCTTTTATTCAAGTTAGTCGTGACAACCAATTGATGACAAATCAAAGGTTGAACACCATGGAGGCTTCGGTTAAAAGGATTGAATCTAAAGTTGGGCAACTGGCTGAACAAATGCAAAAGAAAGAACCAGGAAAGTTGCCCAGTCAACCAGAACAAGCAAAGGATGTTAGAACCCTTCGAAGTGGTAAGGTAGTCAATACCAGTTTACCTGAAATCTCTAACAATCTACCTTGTAGTTCAGGTAACAGAGAAGGCGATACTCAAATCTCGCAAAAAGGAGAAACAGGTGTTAAACTTAACAAGCCTTCTGAAAAACTCATTGGGGGGTCATCTGACACCCCCAAAATTCAAAAGACAACAGAACCACACCATATACAAGTACCTTTTCCCTACCGGTTGAAAGAATCCAAACAAGATAAGCAATTCAATGATCTTTTTAATATGCTCTCTAAAGTAAATATTAATTTACCATTATTAGAAGTGATCATGAATGTGCCTTCATATGCCAAGTTTTTCAAAGAGTTGAACACTAAGAAAAGGAGGTATGAACTGAATGAACGAGTAGTAGTATCAGAAATTTCTAGCGCTGTACTTCAGCACAAACTACCCCCTAAGTTGAAAGACCCTGGAAGTTTTATTATAAACATAACTATGGGGGATAGGAAGGTTGCTAAAGCAATGCTTGATTTAGGTGCTAGTATAAATTTGATGCCCTACTCTATATTCTTACAACTCAATCTAGGGGATTTAAAACCCACAACTATGTCCCTTCAACTTGCAGATAGATCTCTTAAATATCCAGAGGGAATAGTTGAGGATGTTTTGGTACAGGTAGACAAACTGATAATACCTGTTGACTTTGTGGTTCTGGATATGCAAGAAAATCCAGCATTGGACAGAGAGCACACAATATTGCTTGGTAGACCATTTATGGCAACTACTAAAACTATTATTGATGTCCAAGATGGAAATTTGACAATGACAGTCTTAGGAGAGACTGTTCATTTTAAAGTTTTTGATTCTTCACCTTTCCCTTCTATTTCTGCCATCGATGAAATATTCGATGTTGATCCTTTGGATAATCTTGTCCAAAACACCTTTTTCCAAACCAGAATAGAAGACAAGCTTGAAACCGTTCTTACACTTGAAAAGGTTGAAGAAGATTTAGATGAAGAAATTAAGGGGTACCTTGAACAACTAGACAATAATGAAGTGATGACAAAATCTAGTACACTTTTAAATCTACCCAGTTCTTCATCTATTAAAGAGGCCAATCCACCTGAACTTGAACTCAAAGACTTACCTGAGCACTTAAAATATGTGTTTTTGGGAGAGGGAGAAACTTATCCAGTGATAATTTCTTCAACCTTGACCAAACCACAAGAAAAGGAACTCATCAAAGTGCTTAAACAGTTTAAGAAATCTATAGGTTGGAGTATAGGTGATATAAGAGGCATTAGTCCAACAATGTGTATGCACAAGATCAACTTGGAGGATGGTGCTAAACCTGTACGAGAGGCCCAAAGAAGACTAAACCCAAACATGCAAGAGGTAGTTAAAAAGGAAATTCTTAAATTATTAGAAGAAGGGATTATCTATCCTATTGCAGATAGTAAGTGGGTTAGTCCAGTGCATGTGGTACCAAAGAAATCTGGGATAACAGTTGTTAAGAATGACAAAAGTGAATTAGTGCCCACTAGAATAATCACTGGATGGAGAATGTGTATAGATTTTAGGAAACTAAATTTATATACGAAAAAGGATCACTTTCCTCTTCCATTCATTGATCAAATGTTGGAAAGATTAGCTGGGCACGAATTTTACTGTTTTTTGGATGGACTGTCTGGATATTATCAAGTACCCATAGCACCAGAAGATCAGGAAAAGACCACATTTACATGTCCTTTTGGGACATTTGCTTTTCGCAGAATGCCATTTGGGTTATGCAATGCCCCTGCCACGTTCCAGAGATGCATGATATCCATTTTCTCGGACATGGTGGAGAAATTCATTGAGATTTTCATGGACGATTTCTCTGTCTTTGGGAACTCATTTGATGATTGCTTACATAAATTGACTTTGGTTTTAGAAAGATGCATTGAATGCAATCTAACCCTTAGTTGGGAGAAAAGTCATTTTATGGTTCAACAAGGGATAGTTTTAGGACATATAATTTCAAACAAGGGTATTGAAGTTGATAAGGCAAAAGTTGAATTGATATCCAAACTACCTCCCCCTACATCTGTGAAGGGGATAAGAAGCTTCTTGGGACATGCAGGATTCTACAGACGATTTATTAAAGATTTCTCTAAAATAAGTCGTCCATTATGTAACTTGCTATCCAAAGATGCTGATTTTGATTTCAACAATGACTGCCTTACTTCCTTTAATACCTTGAAAGATAAACTCACATCTACCCCTGTTATAATGGCACCAAACTGGTCTTTACCCTTTGAAATAATGTGTGACGCTTCTGATTATGCAATAGGAGCAGTCCTGGGACAAAGAGTGGATAAGCGTTTACATGTCATCTACTATGCTAGCAAAACACTCAATGATGCCCAGATGAATTACACCACCACTGAAAAGGAATTCTTGGCTATAGTATTCTCTTTAGACAAATTTCGGTCTTATTTAGTAGGATCTAAAGTGATTGTGCATTCTGATCATGCTGCTTTAAGATACCTATTAAGTAAACCAAATGCCAAGCCAAGATTAATCAGGTGGGTATTACTCTTACAAGAATTTGACCTAGAAATCAAGGATAAGAAAGGCAGTGAAAACTTAGTAGCTGACCATTTGTCTAGGTTGATTTCTGACTTCAATTCTCTTAAAGATGAGAGTAATGAAGATATAGTTGAAACCTTTCCTGATGAACAGTTATTTTTCATAGGTCCAAACCCATGGTATGCTGATATTGTAAACTATCTTGCCACTGGTGTTTTGCGACCTAACACTTCATATCAGGACAAGAAAAGGTTTTTTAAAACTATTAAGGACTATTTCTGGGATGACCCTTATTTATACAAGATTGGTCAAGATCAAGTCATCCGGAGATGTGTACCTGAAGAAGAACATAAGAGCATTCTGACTTTTTGTCATGAACTTCATTGTGGGGGTCATTTTGGAGGAGAAAAGACAGCCCGTAAGATATTACAGTCTGGATTCTTTTGGCCCACTCTCTTTAAAGATGCTCATATGTTTTGTGCACAATGTGATAGATGTCAAAAAACAGGAAACATAAGCAAAAGAGATGAAATGCCTTTGACATCTAATTTAGTTGTTGAACTCTTTGACATATGGGGGATTGACTTTATGGGTCCTTTTCCCCCATCTAATGGTTTTCAATACATTTTGGTTGCTGTGGATTATGTGTCCAAGTGGGTAGAAGCTATCCCCACCAAAACCAATGATGCTAATGTTGTTGTGAAATTCTTGAAAGATTTCATATTCAGTAGGTTCGGAACGCCTAGAGCTATAATAAGCGATGGAGGTAGCCATTTTTGTAACAAACTCTTTGATGGAGTACTAAACAAGTACAACATCACACATAAGGTAGCTACTCCATATCATCCTCAAACTTTCGGTTTAGTGGAAGTAAGTAATAGGCAAATTAAGGGAATACTGGAACGCACTGTGCGTCCCTCAAGGAAGGATTGGGCATTTAAGTTAAATGATGCCTTATGGGCATACCGCACCGCTTACAAAACACCTATTGGGATGAGCCCTTACCGGTTAATCTTTGGGAAAGCGTGCCACCTTCCAGTTGAACTTGAACACAAGGCTTATTGGGCAATTAAAGAGCTAAACATGGATTTAGATAAAGCAGGTGAAAAACGAGTACTCCAGCTTCATGAGTTGGAAAAAATTAGGAATGAAGCCTATGAGAATGCCAAATTATACAAGGAGCGTACTAAGCGCTATCATGACAAGAGGCTAGTTCCTAAGACTCTTCACCCTGGAATGAAAGTTCTTTTATTTAACTCTCGTTTGAGATTGTTTCCAGGAAAGCTAAGATCAAGATGGGATGGACCATTCAAAATAGTTCAGGTATCTGAACATGGAGTGGTAGAACTATTGGACTCCAAGACACAAAAAACGTTCAAAGTTAATGGCCATCGTGTCAAGCCTTATGTGGAAGAACCAAACAACATTGCTGAAATGGATTGCATTTGGCTGAGTAACCCTTAGCACCAAAAAGATACGTCTTGCTAAGACGTTAAACTAAGCGCTGGATGGGAGGCAACCCATCATGTTAGGTAATTTTTTGTTATTTGTTTTATTTACTTAATTTTATTGTTTATTTTAGTTTACTTGTTTGTGAATAATTTTTAAAATTGTTAAAACTAAAATATTTGTTGAGATGTTAGAAGTTCACAGCGATCTGTCTGTATACACTTTAATGATGAATATGATGGATGCACCTGCATTTCTTCATTACTACTTACACATTCTCAAGAAATAGGTAATCTTTCTCCTCTTTTCTCTTTATCTTTAATTTTCAGTTGTTACATTGAGGACAATGTAAGTTCTAGGTTGGGGGTGGTGAAAAGTTACCATGCTTAATAAAAAAAAATAAAAAATTATATATATATATAAAAAAAAATTATCACAAAAATGTATCATTTCTTTAAATCAAATTTAAGTAAATAGTTAAGTCTTTGGTACTGTTAGATTAATTTTTGAAAACATATCATGAAATATTTTGTAATTATTTTTGATAATTAGTTAGTTTTTGTCATAACTAGTATTTCTTGATAAAATGTGGAAATTATATTAAACCCAAAATCGGTGTTTATGAATTTTTTTTAGTGGAGACTACCCTTGTGAGATATAATTTGAGCCTAATTTCTTTTATTCAGAGTGAAATATATATTTTTTCTACTCCAAACACATTTCTTATTTATTCAAAAAGTTTAGATGATCTCTATAGGTATTAGCATTGAATGTATGAATTTTTTCTCATCTTAATAGAGTATCATATATTTTTGATTATTATTTTTGTTTAGATTAAAACGATTTGAGTAGAAATTGATAGTATATGCTTATATCTCATTCATGCATGACTGCTACAAAAACAAGAAGACATATCTGGGGTTACCTAAACCAAGATCAAACAGAAAAGCCACAAAATTAACCACTCACCAAAATCAAAAAAAAAAAAAATGTACAATATGTACATGGGTTGACTCTCTAAAAAATACATATATATATAAAAAAAAATGTATAGAGAGATAAAAAAAATAGTATCATCTACATACTATGACCCACATTGCCTACAAAGTTGTGAGTAAAGGCTAATTACAAAAGAAAGATATAGGAAGTAATTCCCTAAAAAGTCATCGCAATTTCTTCATTTGTAAAAGCATATATCTTGAAATTCTTTCTTAATGAGTTGGATTTATGCATGAAAATAATTTTTGTATATGATATCTTTATAATTTATACATTCGATTCCTTTCATGAGATCAATGTTAAAATAACACTTTGAGCCTTTATTCTTTATACATATGCGAACATATTAGTTCATTTCTATACATCAACTCTTTCGCATATAAATTAGTATGAGTGTTTGAACCCATAGGATTCAGTGCTTTGAGAGTATTGACTTGTGAGGAATAGAGTCGAAGCGAATTCTGATTCATGACACTGAAATTGGGTAAAATTAAATTGATACATTTTTGAAATGAAATATGAAAATGATTTTCGACTAATTATTGTAATAAAATCATGATTGTTTAAAGAGATTAAAATAACTTATGCTTGAGATTTTAATTATGATCATAAAGGAGATTAAAAAGTATGAGATATTTTTGTGATATGTTGTGTTCTTTTATTCTTAAATTAATTTTTGATTGTGTTGTAATTTTAATTTTTGATTTGATTGTTTTTATCTTTACATTTAGTTCAATGTTTGTGGGTATCATTACTGAAAACCCTCACGAGACTCAAACTCGTCCACTAGGGCAACCTAGGGGTTTAACGGCTTGTTGCATAGGCTAAATGCAACCGTTTCAATCCACGAAAGTGATTTAGGATAGTTTAAATTTTAGCTTTTATCGCTTCTCTTGCTAAGAGACTAGCAAGAAGCTGGTTGGGGGTTGTGATGAGTGCTCAAAAAGCACTAAAATAACCATGATTTTATGCACATTAATTGATTAAAAATACATATATTTATATGTTTTATCATATATTTATATAAATTTGTCTTTTTCGGAATCACAGGTATTTTTATTGTTTTTCAGGTATTTTGGCTTAAAAACGCAATTTAAAGACTCAAACAGGAATACTTGAAGCAATACATCACAAATATATTAATAAATAAGTGGGAAAAGGTCAACAAATATGGAAAAATTGGACAAAATGGGTCGAAAAGGTCAAAAATGTCAAAAATGTCAAAAAGACGAAAATCGCGCCGCCGCGCCGCGCCCCACCGCCCGGCACCGCCCCAAGCAGTAGCGCGCGGCACTGTTCATCCACGGGTACTGTTCATCAGACTCGGCACTGTTCATGAGACGCGGCACTGTTCATCAGACCCGGCACTGTTCATCCTCGGCACTGTACAGACGCGGTACTATTCATACCCGGTACTGTGCAGCCGCCCCATGTCATGCTGGCGTCATCAAATGACGTCAGCAATCAATAATACGCGTTTTTTCATTTTTTTAACATTTTTTTCTCTACTTTTTCTCTCCATCCTCACCTATAAATACCCCCCTTCCCTTCACTTCAAATCACACCTTAAAACCACACTTCTCTCTTCTTTCTTTCTCTCATTTCTTAGTTTTTTGAGTTTTCCTTAGTTTCTTTCTTAGTTTCTAAGTTTTTCTTAGTTTCCTTCTTAGTTTTTAGTTCAATTCTCTTAGTTTTAGTGTTCTTCTCTTTTTGAGAGGAACTTGTAATGTTTTTGTAATAATTTAGTTTTTGATTCAATATATGGAAGTGCAAATTCCGCTCGGAGGTTTTCTAGCAACGGGAATAGCGTCGAAGTTCTGTAAGGATTTTATTTTCTTTACAGTTATTTTTATGCTTTATTCTTACATGTTATATTCAACTTGTCTGTGGTTAAATTTAACTATGCTAGCTGTTTAGTAAAAATGATGTAATAACGACGTTGTTATGCCTGCGAAATATTAAATAGGTAAAAATCTTTAAAATGAATTGATTTTGTTTTTATTCAAGATTTTATATTAAGAATGTTAGAGAGAAATATATTATTTTTCATTACAAACTTAAACCCGAAAATTAGATTTTAAGGTTTAGTTATCCGGTCTAATTTAGAGTAGTGCTCTTTTATTTGTTGGTACAATCGCCCGGTAGTTAGAGTGAAACTCTATTTCAAAAGTTTTTATAAGAATTATTATGTGAAAATGTATTGACAACATGTTTTCAATAGTGGTTTTAAAACTTGAAAGTTAGTACTCGGATAATTAAATTCTTAAGTTTAATTTGGACACCTTGAATAATGTTTAAATTGTCTAACCCCACCAAAGGTGGCATTTAAATGGTTCATTTTCAATCTCTTAGAAAAAGGAATTAATTTAATTAAGCATATTAGTTATCAACACCACCCATAGGTGTTAATTGATTTGTTTAGTTAACAAAGAATATCTAACCCCACCAAAGGTGGTATTTATATAAAAAAGAGAGAATCAATAAAATATCAATTTATATCTTTAATAACCTAGTTAATATGAGCAAGCATAATTAATTTAGTTATTATATCCATAAATACTCCGCTAATATAAATGATAAAAATTTGCATGAATATTTATTGAATCCGTATATATGTTTATTTTTAGATAATTATTTATTGAATTTGTATCTATGTTTATTTTTATGTTATTAGATTATATTTAATTAATCTGTATATATGTTTATTTTATGTTATTAGATTAGGAACACAAAAACCAAACTATCGTGACAGGATGTTTAGGATTTAATTTCGTTTTTAAAAGTTTGAATAATAAATTAAAAACCACATACATTCCTTCCTTAGATCGACCTTGGGAGTATACTTATCATTTTCTTCGAAATGATTCGTGCACTTGCGAGAGTTTTATAAATATTAAAACCAAAGTATTTGCGAAGATCGGCGATTCCGGTTTTCGTTCGTCAGTATTATCAGTTTGTCTACCTGTACCAAAACATCCTCAACTATTCCCTCTGGATATTTAAGAGATCTGTCTGCAAGTTGAAGGGACATAGTTGTGGGTTTTAAATCCCCTAGGTTGAGCTGTAAGAATATAGAGTAGGGCATCAAATTTATACTAGCACCTAAATCAAGCATTGCTTTAGCAACCTTCCTATCCCCCATAGTTATGTTTATAATAAAACTTCCAGGGTCTTTCAACTTAGGGGGTAGTTTGTGCTGAAGTACAGCGCTAGAAATTTCTGATACTACTACTCGTTCATTCAGTTCATACCTCCTTTTCTTAGTGTTCAACTCTTTGAAAAACTTGGCATATGAGGGCACATTCATGATCACTTCTAATAATGGTAAATTGATATTTACTTTAGAGAGCATATTAAAAAGATCATTGAATTGCTTATCTTGTTTGGACTCTTTCAACCGGTGGGGAAAAGGTACTTGTATCTGGTGTGGTTCTGTTGTCTTTTGAATTTTGGGGGTGTCAGATGACCCCCCAACGAGTTTTTCAGAAGGCTTGTTAAGTTTAACACTTGTTTCTCCTTTTTGCGAGATTAGAGTATCGCCTTCTCTGTTACCTGAAGTACAAGGTAGATTGTTAGAGATTTCAGGTAAACTGGTATTGACTACCTTACCACTTCGAAGGGTTCTAACATCCTTTGCTTGTTCTGGTTGACTGGGTAACTTTCCTGGTTCTTTCTTTTGCATTTGTTCAGCCAGTTGCCCAACTTTAGATTCAATTCTTTTAACCGAAGCCTCCATGGTGTTCAACCTTTGGTTAGTCATCAATTGGTTGTCACGACTAACTTGAATAAAAGCATTCAAGCTATCTTCTAAGGTTGGTTTAAAAGATTGGCTTGGTGGGTAAGGGTGGTTGTTATCCGACCTTAGTGTTGGATATTGGGTGTAGGCTGGGTGATTATAGGTGTTTGGATGATACCTTTGAAAAGATTGGACTTCCTCTATGGCATCGACACTAGAATCACAAGTATTTGAACAATTATGAGTACCATGCCCAATTGAACAACACACTTCACATACCTCTTGATTTGAAATTTGATGGGTAGTGAGGAGTTGCACTTGTTTAGTCAATTCAGCAAGTTGCAAGGTTATCTCATTATCAGAGCTAACTTCATTGACCCTTGCTTTCCTTCTACCACCTCTTTGTTGGGAATTAGAACCCAACAGCTCATAAAGATTATAGGTTTCCTCTGCGGTCTTTTCTCCTACAGCACCTCCAGCAGCATTATCAACCATGTATTGACTCTGTAGTGTCAATCCATCATAAAAGAATTGGTTTTGTAGCTGTAAAGGAAAGCTATGATTTTGACATTGAATGAAAAGGAGTTTGAATCGTTCCCAAGCTTCATGAAAGGGCTCTTCACACATTTGAGAAAATGTTGCTATCTTTGTTCTTAGATCAACAGTCTTTTGATGGGAATAGAACCTACCCATAAAAATTTCATAGACTGCCTCCCAAGTTTTAAGAGAACCTGACTGTAGAGTAATGAACCATGACCAAGCTTTATCTTTGAGGGTGTAAGGAAAACACCTCATCCTAAGTTGATCTTCATTAATTGCATGTAGTGGAAAGGTTTGGACAATAGCATAGAATTCTCGAATGAAATGCAAAGGATCTTCATTAGGGATACCGTAAAAGGAAGGCAACAAAGAATAATGAATTTTTTTCAATTCATAATTCCTTGCAGCCTCTTGTAATTGGATACCAGAAGTTACATTGCCAATGCATTGTATATTCTTTCATCTTTTTCCGCCTATCTTCAGCATCTCCCATGGTTGTTTGTAGTTGAAAATGATCCTCCTCCTATTGTGTATCAACATTTTGCTCTTAAAATACAATAGTAGATATCTCTAAGAAATATTTAAAACGTAAAGGCTTAAAGCAAAAAGGTGCAGGGAACCTAAACTTTTTTTTTGTTTTTATTTTTTTATTTTTTTTTGTTTTTATTTTATTATTTCTTATGAATTTTGAAATTTGATTATTGTTAAAATATCACAATTATTTACAGCACAAAAATGTTTTTAAAATTTTGATAAATAATTTAAAAACGCTATTCCTTCCCCGGCAACGGCGCCAAAAACTTGATGAGCGAAAACCGGCATCGCCGATTCTTGCCAATACTTTGGTTTTAATATTTATAAAACTCTTGCAAGTGCACGAATCATTTCGAAGAAAATGATAAGTATACTCCCAAGGTCGATCTAAGGAAGGAATGTATGTGGTTTTTAATTTATTATTCAAACTTTTTAAAAACGAAATTAAATCCTAAACATCCTGTCACGATAGTTTGGTTTTTGTGTTCCTAATCTAATGACATAAAATAAACATATATACAGATTAATTAAATATAATCTAATAACATAAAAACAAACATAGATACAAATTCAATAAATAATTATCTAAAAATAAACATATATACAGATTCAATAAATATTCATGCAAATTTTATCATTTATATTAGCGGAGTATTTATGGATATAATAACTAAATTAATTATGCTTGCTCATATTATCTAGGTTATTAAAGATATAAATTGATATTTTATTGATTCTCTTTGTTTTATATAAATATTATTGAATCAAAAATCTAAATTATTACAAAAACATTACAAGTTCCTCTCAAAAAGAGAAGAACTCCAAACCTAAGAGAATTGAACTAAAAACTAAGAGAAAAACTAAGAAAAGCTTAGAAACTAAGAAAGAAACTAAGAAAACTCAAAAACTAAGAAATTAGAGAAAGAAAGAAGAGAGAAGTGTGTTTTGAAGGTGTGATTTGAAGTGAAGGGAAATGGGGTATTTATAGGTGAGGATGGAGAGAAAAAATGAGTAAAAAATGTTAATAAAATATTAAAAAATGTAAAAACGCGTATTGGAATTGCTGATGTCATTAATGACGTCAGCATGACGTCACAGGGGTGGCTGCACGTGAAAAATGGGGCAAAAATGCGTTGGGCGCGCGGTGGGGCTGCTGCTGGGCGCTGCGCGTAGCTCGGCGCGCGTGAACAGAGCCCGCGCGCTGGGGCGTGCGCGGTTGGGCGCTGGGCTGCGCGCGCGGCTGGGCTACGGCGCGCGATTTCCGTCTTTTTGACATTTTTGACTTTTCGACCCATTTTGTCCAATTTTTCCATGTTTGTTGACCTTTTTCCACTTATTTATTGATATATTTGTGATGTATTGCTTCAAGTATTCCTCTTTGAGTCTTTAAATTGCGTTTTTAAGCCAAAATTCCTGAAAAACAATAAAAATACCCGTGATTCCGAAAAAGACAAATTTATATAAATATATGATAAAACATATAAATATATATATTTTTAATCAATTAATGTACATAAAATCATGGTTATTGTAGTGCTTTTTGAGCACTCATCACGCACAACATTGGAACCCAAGAACTAAATGGAATAAGAAATATTGAATCCCTAAAAAGGTGGTTATGAAGATCAAATTGATATCCAAAAGGGCAAGAACAAAAAACAAAGCAATATTTTGCGACGAAATTGTTCGACGTTAGAAAATAGTATAAAAGATAGAATTTGGGTTCGAGAACACGGACAACTAATATATTGCTTCTGTTTGTTTTTAGGAATCGAAAAGAGCATCCATTTCATGTATTATAATAGTTATTATGAGTCACAATTAAAGTGTAAAAATGGTTTAAAGTGGCAACCATATTTAATAATTTGTTTTAATTGCAAAAATTAGTAACTCCCATGTTTTTTCAAAGACCAAAGATAGGTTGAAAAATGACAACAACAAACATGAAAAAGATACAAAGAATTAAAAGAAAAGAACGAATTAAATTTTAAGGAGGAAAATAGTGACAACAATATTAAAATAAAGGACAAACTTTAGGGACCAAAGTTCTTTCTTTTTTTGTTATTTCTCACTTATGGAAACAAAAAACATTGAAAGGCCAAAAACATTAAAATTAAAATTCAAAATTGTGATATATCAAGCTTGATACCCAATTTTCAGAAACAATGGTTTTGATACCAAATGATGCAAAACTTTTAGGGGCACAACATTGGAACCCAAGAACTAAAAGGAATAAGAAATATTGAATCCCTAAGAAGGTGTTTATGAAGATCAAATTGGTATCCTAAAGGGTAAGAACCAAAAACAAAGCAATATTTTGCCACGAAATTGTAAGACGTCAGAAAATAGTGTAAAAGATGAAATTTGGGTGTGACAACCCGGAGAACTAATATATTGCTTCTATATGTTTTTAGGAATCGAAAAGAGCATCCATTTCATGTATTATAATAGTTATTATGATTCACAATTAAAATGTAATAAGGGTTTAAAGTGGCAACGATAATTAATAATTTATTTTAATTGCAAAAATTAGTAACTTGCTTGTTTTTTCAAAGAACAACGATAGTTTGAAAACTTACAACAAAGAACATGAAATATATACAAAGAATTAAAAGAAAAGAACGAATTAAATTTTAAGGAGGAAAATAGTGACAACAATATTAAAATAAAGGACAAACTTTAGGGACCAAAGTTCTTTCTTTTTTTGTTATTTGTCACTTATGAAAACAAAAAACATTGAATGGCCAAAAACATTAAAATTAAAATTTAAAATTGTCATATATCAAGCTTGATAACCAATTTTTAGCAACAATGGTTTTGATACCAAATGATGCAAAAAATTTAGGCACACAACATTGGAACCCAAGAACCAAAAGGAATAAGAAATATTGAATCCCTAAGAAGATGGTTAGGAAGATGAAATTGGTATCCTACAGGTCAAGTACCAAAAACAAAGCAATATTGTGCGATGAAATTGTAAGACGTTTGAAAATAGTATAAAAGATGAAATTTGGGTTCGAGAACACGGAGAACTAATATATTGCTTCTATATGTTTTTAGGAATCGAAAAGAGCATCCATTTCATGTATTATAATAGTTATTATGATTCACAAGTTAAATGTAATAAGGGTTTAAAGTGGCAACCATAATTAATAATTTTTTTAATTGCAAAAATTAGTAACTTGCTTGTTTTTTCAAAGAACAAAGATAGTTTGAAAACTGACAGCAAAGAACATGAAAAAGATACAAAGAATTAAATGAAAAGAACGAATTAAAGTTTAAGGAGGAAAATAGTGACAACAATATTAAAATAAAGGACAAACTTTAAGGACCAAAGTTCTTTCTTTTTTTGTTATTTGTCACTTATGAAAACAAAAAACATTGAAAGGCCAAAAACTTTAAAATAAAAATTCATAATTGTGATATATCAAGCTAGATAACCAATTATTAGCAACAATGGTTTTGGTACCAAATGATGCAACATTTTAAGCACACAACATTATAACCCGAAGAACTAAAAGGAATAAGAAAGATTGAATCCCTAAGAAGGTGGTTAGGAAGATCAAACTGGTATCCTACAGGGCAAGTACCAAAAACAAAGTAATATTGTGCGGCGAAATTGTAAGACGTTTGAAAATAGTATAAAAGATGAAATTTGGGTTCGAGAACAAGGAGAACTAATATATTGCATCTATATGTTTTTAGGAATTGAAAAGAGCATCCATTTCATGTATTATAATAGTTATTATGATTCACAATTGAAATGTAATAAGGTTTTAAAGTGGCAACCATAATTAATAATTTTTTTAATTGCAAAAATTAGTAACTTGCTTGTTTTTTCAAAGAACAAAGATAGTTTGAAAACTGACAACAAAGAACATGAAAAAGATACAAAGAATTAAAAGAAAAGAACGAATTAAATTTTAAGGAGGAAAATAGTGACAACAATATTAAAATAAAGGACAAAATTTAGGGACCAAAGTTCTTTCTTTTTTTGTTATTTGTCACTTATGAAAACAAAAAACATTGAATGGCCAAAAACATTAAAATTAAAATTCAAAATTGTCATATATCAAGCTTGATAACCAATTTTCAGCAACAATGGTTTTGATACCAAATGATGCAAAATATTTAGGCACACAACATTGGAACCCAAGAACCAAAAGGAATAAGAAATATTGAATCCATAAGAAGGTGGTTATGAAGATCAAATTGGTATCCTGAAGGGCAAGTACAAAAAACAAAGCAATATTGTGCGACGAAATTGTAAGACGTCAGAAAATAGTATAAAAGATGAAATTTGGGTTCGAGAACACGGAGAAAAAATATATTGTGTCTATATCTTTTTAGGAATCGAAAAGAGCATCCTTTTCATGATTTATAATAGTTATTATGATTCACAATTTAAATGTAATAAGGGTTTAAAGTGGCAACCATAATTAATAATTTTTTTTAATTGCAAAAATTAGTAAGTTGCTTGTTTTTTCAAAGAACAAAGATAGTTTGAAAACTGACAACAAAGAAAAAGAAAAAGATACAAAGAATTAAAAGAAAAGAACGAATTAAAGTTTAAGGAGGAAAATAGTGACAACAATATTAAAATAAAGGACAAAATTTAGGGACCAAAGTTCTTTCTTTTTTTGTTATTTGTCACTTATGGAAACAAAAAACATTGAAAGGCCAAAAACATTAAAATTAAAATTCAAAATTGTGATATATCAAGCTTGATACCCAATTTTCAGCAACAATGGTTTTCATACCAAATGATGCAAAAATATTAGGCGCACAACATTGGAACCCAAGAACTAAAAGGAATAAGAAAGATTGAATCCCTAAGAAGGTGGTTAGGAAGATCAAACTGGTATCCTACAGGGCAAGTACCAAAAACAAAGCAATATTGTGCGACGAAATTGTAAGAAGTCAGAAAATAGTATAAAACATGAAATTTGGGTTCGAGAACACGGAGAAAAAATATATTGCTTCTATATGTTTTTAGGAATCGAAAAGAGCATCCATTTCATGTATTATAATAGTTATTATGATTCACAATTAAAATGTAATAAGGGTTTAAAGTGGCAACGATAATTAATAATTTATTTTAATTGCAAAAATTAGTAACTTGCTTGTTTTTTCAAAGAACAACGATAGTTTGAAAACTTACAACAAAGAACATGAAAAAGATACAAAGAATTAAAAGAAAAGAACGAATTAAATTTTAAGGAGGAAAATAGTGACAACAATATTAAAATAAAGGACAAACTTTAGGGACCAAAGTTCTTTCTTTTTTTGTTATTTGTCACTTATGAAAACAAAAAACATTGAAAGGCTAAAAACATTAAAATTAAAATTTAAAATTGTCATATATCAAGCTTGATAACCAATTTTTTGCAACAATGGTTTTGATACCAAATGATGCAAAAATTTTAGGCACACAACATTGGAACCCAAGAACCAAAAGGAATAAGAAATATTGAATCCCTAAGAAGATGGTTAGGAAGATGAAAATGGTATCCTACAGGTCAAGTACCAAAAACAAAGCAATATTGTGCGACGAAATTGTAAGACGTTTGAAAATAGTATAAAAGATGAAATTTGGGTTCGAGAACACGGAGAACTAATATATTGCTTCTATATGTTTTTAGGAATCGAAAAGAGCATCCATTTCATGTATTATAATAGTTATTTTGATTCACAAGTTAAATGTAATAAGGGTTTAAAGTGGCAACCATAATTAATAATTTTTTTAATTGCAAAAATTAGTAACTTGCTTGTTTTTTCAAAGAACAAAGATAGTTTGAAAACTGACAACAAAGAACATGAAAAAGATACAAAGAATTAACTGAAAAGAACGAATTAAAGTTTAAGGAGGAAAATAGTGACAACAATATTAAAATAAAGGACAAACTTTAAGGACCAAAGTTCTTTCTTTTTTTGTTATTTGTCACTTATGAAAACAAAAAACATTGAAAGGCCAAAAACTTTAAAATAAAAATTCATAATTGTGATATATCAAGCTAGATAACCAATTATTAGCAACAATGGTTTTGGTACCAAATGATGCAACATTTTAAGCACACAACATTGGAACCCGAAGAACTAAAAGGAATAAGAAAGATTGAATCCCTAAGAAGGTGGTTAGGAAGATCAAACTGGTATCCTACAGGGCAAGTACCAAAAACAAAGCAATATTGTGCGACGAAATTGTAAGAAGTCAGAAAATAGTATAAAACATGAAATTTGGGTTCGAGAACACGGAGAAAAAATATATTGCTTCTATATGTTTTTAGGAATCGAAAAGAGCATCCATTTCATGTATTATAATAGTTATTATGATTCACAATATTGATGTAATAAGGGTTTAAAGTGGCAACGATAATTAATAATTTATTTTAATTGCAAAAATTAGTAACTTGCTTGTTTTTTCAAAGAACAACGATAGTTTGAAAACTTACAACAAAGAACATGAAAAAGATACAAAGAATTAAAAGAAAAGAACGAATTAAATTTTAAGGAGGAAAATAGTGACAACAATATTAAAATAAAGGACAAAATTTAGGGACCAAAGTTCTTTCTTTTTTTGTTATTTGTCACTTATGGAAACAAAAAACATTGAAAGGCCAAAAACATTAAAATTAAAATTCAAAATTGTGATATATCAAGCTTGATACCCAATTTTCATCAACAATGGTTTTCATACCAAATGATGCAAAAATATTAGGCGCACAACATTGGAACCCAAGAACTAAAAGGAATAAGAAAGATTGAATCCCTAAGAAGGTGGTTAGGAAGATCAAACTGGTATCCTACAGGGCAAGTACCAAAAACAAAGCAATATTGTGCGACGAAATTGTAAGAAGTCAGAAAATAGTATAAAAGATGAAATTTGGGTTCGAGAACACGGAGAAAAAATATATTGCTTCTATATGTTTTTAGGAATCGAAAAGAGCATCCATTTCATGATTTATAATAGTTATTATGATTCACAATTTAAATGTAATAAGGGTTTAAAGTGGCAACCATAATTAATAATTTTTTTTAATTGCAAAAATTAGTAAGTTGCTTGTTTTTTCAAAGAACAAAGATAGTTTGAAAACTGACAACAAAGAAAAAGAAAAAGATACAAAGAATTAAAAGAAAAGAACGAATTAAAGTTTAAGGAGGAAAATAGTGACAACAATATTAAAATAAAGGACAAAATTTAGGGACCAAAGTTCTTTCTTTTTTTGTTATTTGTCACTTATGAAAACAAAAAACATTGAAAGGCCAAAAACATTAAAATTAAAATTCAAAATTGTGAAATATCAAGCTTGATAACCAATTTTCAGCAACAATGGTTTTGATACCAAATGATGCAAAAAATTTAGGCACACAACATTGGAACTCAAGAACCAAAAGGAATAAGAAAGATTGAATCCCTAAGAAGGTGGTTATGAAGATCAAATTGGTATCCTGAAGAGCAGGAACCAAAAACAAAGCAATATTTTGCCACGAAATTGTTCGACGTTAGAAAATAGTATAAAAGATGGAATTTGGGTTCGAGAACACGGGGAACTAATGTATTGCTTCTGTTTGTTTTTAGGAATCGAAAAGAGCATCCATTTCATGTATTATAATAGTTATTATGATTCACAATTAAAATGTAATAAGGGTTTAAAGTGGCAACCATAATTAATAATTTTTTTTAATTGCAAAAATTAGTAAGTTGCTTGTTTTTTCAAAGAACAAAGATAGTTTGAAAACTGACAACAAAGAAAAAGAAAAAGATACAAAGAATTAAAAGAAAAGAACGAATTAAATTTGAAGGAGGAAAATAGTGACAACAATATTAAAATAAAGGACAAACTTTAGGGACCAAAGTTCTTTCTTTTTTTGTTATTTGTCACTTATGGAAACAAAAAACATTGAAAGGCCAAAAACATTAAAATTAAAATTCAAAATTGTGATATATCAAGCTTGATACCAAATTTTCAGCAACAATGGTTTTCATACCAAATGATGCAAATATATTAGGCGCACAACATTGGAACCCAAGAACTAAAAGGAATAAGAAAGATTGAATCCCTAAGAAGGTGGTTAGGAAGATCAAATTGGTATCCTACAGGGCAAGTACCAAAAACAAAGCAATATTGCGCGAAGAAATTGTAAGACGTTTGAAAATAGTATAAAATATGAAATTTGGGTTCGACAACACGGAGAACTAATATATTGCTTCTATATGTTTTTAGGAATCGAAAAGAGCATCCATTTCATGATTTATAATAGTTATTATGATTCACAATTTAAATGTAATAAGGGTTTAAATTGGCAACCATAATTAATAATTTTTTTTAATTGCAAAAATTAGTAAGTTGCTTGTTTTTTCAAAGAACAAAGATAGTTTGAAAACTGACAACAAAGCAAAAGAAAAAGATACAAAGAATTAAAAGAAAAGAACGAATTAAAGTTTAAGGAGGAAAATAGTGACAACAATATTAAAATAAAGGACAACATTTAGAGACCACAGTTCTTTCTTTTTTTGTTATTTGTCACTTATGAAAACAAAAAACATTAAAAGGCCAAAAACATTAAAATTAAAATTCAAAATTGTGAAATATCAAGCATGATAACCAATTTTCAGCAACAATGGTTTTGATAGCAAATGATGCAAAACATTTAGGCACACAACATTGGAACCCAAGAACCAAAAGGAATAAGAAATATTGAATCCCTAAGAAGGTGGTTATGAAGATCAAATTGGTATCCTGAAGAGCAAGAACCAAAAACAAATTAATATTTTGCCACGAAATTGTTCGACGTTAGAAAATAGTATAAAAGATGGAATTTGGGTTCGAGAATACGGAGAACTAATGTATTGCTTCTGTTTGTTTTTAGGAATCGAAAAGAGCATCCATTTCATGTATTATAATAGTTATTATGATTCACAATTTAAATGTAATAAGGGTATAAAGTGGCAACGATAATTAATAATTTGTTTTAATTGTAAAAATTAGTAACTCGCATGTTTTTTCAAAGACCAAAGATAGGTTGAAAACTAAAAACAAAGAACATGGAAAAGATATAAAGAATTAAAAGAAAAGAACGAATTAAATTTTAAGGATGAAAATAATGACAACAACATTAAAATAAAGAACAAACTTTAGGGACCAAAGTTCTTTCTTGTTTTGTGATTTGTTACTTATGAAAACAAAAAATAGTCAAAGGCCAAAAACATTAAAATTAAAATTCAAAAAATTGATATATCAAGCTAGATAACCAATTATTAGCAACCATGGTTTTGATACCAAATGATGCCAAAATTTTAGGCGCACAACATTGGAACCCAAAAACCAAAAGGAATAAGAAAGATTGAATTGCTAAGAAGGTGGTTAGGAAGATCAAATTGGTATCCTACAAGGCATGTACCAAAAACAAAGCAATATTGTGCGACGAAGTTGTAAGACGTCAGAAAATAGTATAAAAGATGAAATTTGGGTTCGAGAACACGGAGAAAAAATATATTGCTTCTATATGTTTTTAGGAATCGAAAAGAGCATCCATTTCATGATTTATAATAGTTATTATGATTCACAATTTAAATGTAATAAGGGTTTAAAGTGGCAACCATAATTAATAATTTTTTTTAATTGCAAAAATTAGTAAGTTGCTTGTTTTTTCAAAGCACAAATATAGTTTGAAAACTGACAATAAAGAAAAAGAAAAAGATACAAAGAATTAAAAGAAAAGAACGAATTAAAGTTTAAGGAGGAAAATAGTGACAACAATATTAAAATAAAGGACAAAATTTAGGGACCAAAGTTCTTTCTTTTTTTGTTATTTGTCACTTATGAAAACAAAAAACATTGAGAGGCCAAAAACATTAAAATTAAAATTCAAAATTGTGAAATATCAAGCTTGATAACCAATTTTCAGCAACAATGGTTTTGATACCAAATGATGCAAAACATTTAGGCACACAACATTGGAACTCAAGAACCAAAAGGAATAAGAAAGATTGAATCCCTAAGAAAGTGGTTATGAAGATCAAATTGGTATCCTGAAGAGCAAGAACCAAAAACAAAGCAATATTTTGCCACGAAATTGTTCGTCGTTAGAAAATAGTATAAAAGATGGAATTTGGGTTCGAGAACACGGGGAACTAATGTATTGCTTCTGTTTGTTTTTAGGAATCGAAAAGAGCATCCATTTCATGTATTATAATAGTTATTATGATTCACAATTAAAATGTAATAATGGTTTAAAGTGGCAACCATATTTAATAATTTGTTTTAATTGCAAAAATTAGTAACTCGCATGTTATTTCAAAGACCAAAGATAGGTTGAAAACTCACAACAAAAAACATGAAAAAGATACAAAGAATTAAAAGAAAAGAACGAATTAAATTTTAAGGAGGAAAATAGTGACAACAATATTAAAATAAAGGACAAACTTTAGGCACCAAAGTTCTTTCTTTTTTTGTTATTTGCCACTTATGGAAACAAAAAACTTTGAAAGGCCAAAAACATTAAAATTAAAATTCAAAATTGTGATATATCAAATTTGATACCCAATTTTCAGCAACAATGGTTTTCATACCAAATGATGCAAAAATATTAGGCGCACAACATTGGAACCCAAGAACTAAAAGGAATAAGAAAGATTGAATCCCTAAGAAGGTGGTTAGGAAGATCAAATTGGTATCCTGAAGAGCAAGAACCAAAAACAAATTAATATTTTGCCACGAAATTGTTCGACGTTAGAAAATAGTATAAAAGATGGAATTTGGGTTCGAGAACACGGAGAACTAATGTATTGCTTCTGTTTGTTTTTAGGAATCGAAAAGAGCATCCATTTCATGTATTATAATAGTTATTATGATTCACAATTTAAATGTAATAAGGGTTTAAAGTGGCAACGATAATTAATAATTTGTTTTATTTGCAAAAATTAGTAACTCGCATGTTTTTTCAAAGACCAAAGATGGGTTGAAAACTGAAAACAAAGAACATGAAAAAGATATAAAGAATTAAAAGAAAAGAACGAATTAAATTTTAAGGATGAAAATAATGACAACAACATTAAAATAAAGAACAAACTTTAGGGACCAAAGTTCTTTCTTGTTTTGTGATTTGTTACTTATGAAAACAAAAAATAGTCAAAGGCCAAAAACATTAAAATTAAAATTCAAAAAATTGATATATCAAGCTAGATAACCAATTATTAGCAACCATGGTTTTGATACCAAATGATGCCAAAATTTTAGGCGCACAACATTGGAACCCAAAAACCAAAAGGAATAAGAAAGATTGAATTGCTAAGAAGGTGGTTAGGAAGATCAAATTGGTATCCTACAAGGCATGTACCAAAAACAAAGCAATATTGTGCGACGAAGTTGTAAGACGTCAGAAAATAGTATAAAAGATGAAATTTGGGTTCGAGAACACGGAGAAAAAATATATTGCTTCTATATGTTTTTAGGAATCGAAAAGAGCATCCATTTCATGATTTATAATAGTTATTATGATTCACAATTTAAATGTAATAAGGGTTTAAAGTGGCAACCATAATTAATAATTTTTTTTAATTGCAAAAATTAGTAAGTTGCTTGTTTTTTCAAAGCACAAATATAGTTTGAAAACTGACAATAAAGAAAAAGAAAAAGATACAAAGAATTAAAAGAAAAGAACGAATTAAAGTTTAAGGAGGAAAATAGTGACAACAATATTAAAATAAAGGACAAAATTTAGGGACCAAAGTTCTTTCTTTTTTTGTTATTTGTCACTTATGAAAACAAAAAACATTGAGAGGCCAAAAACATTAAAATTAAAATTCAAAATTGTGAAATATCAAGCTTGATAACCAATTTTCAGCAACAATGGTTTTGATACCAAATGATGCAAAACATTTAGGCACACAACATTGGAACTCAAGAACCAAAAGGAATAAGAAAGATTGAATCCCTAAGAAAGTGGTTATGAAGATCAAATTGGTATCCTGAAGAGCAAGAACCAAAAACAAAGCAATATTTTGCCACGAAATTGTTCGTCGTTAGAAAATAGTATAAAAGATGGAATTTGGGTTCGAGAACACGGGGAACTAATGTATTGCTTCTGTTTGTTTTTAGGAATCGAAAAGAGCATCCATTTCATGTATTATAATAGTTATTATGATTCACAATTAAAATGTAATAATGGTTTAAAGTGGCAACCATATTTAATAATTTGTTTTAATTGCAAAAATTAGTAACTCGCATGTTATTTCAAAGACCAAAGATAAGTTGAAAACTCACAACAAAAAACATGAAAAAGATACAAAGAATTAAAAGAAAAGAACGAATTAAATTTTAAGGAGGAAAATAGTGACAACAATATTAAAATAAAGGACAAACTTTAGGCACCAAAGTTCTTTCTTTTTTTGTTATTTGCCACTTATGGAAACAAAAAACTTTGAAAGGCCAAAAACATTAAAATTAAAATTCAAAATTGTGATATATCAAATTTGATACCCAATTTTCAGCAACAATGGTTTTCATACCAAATGATGCAAAAATATTAGGCGCACAACATTGGAACCCAAGAACTAAAAGGAATAAGAAAGATTGAATCCCTAAGAAGGTGGTTAGGAAGATCAAATTGGTATCCTGAAGAGCAAGAACCAAAAACAAATTAATATTTTGCCACGAAATTGTTCGACGTTAGAAAATAGTATAAAAGATGGAATTTGGGTTCGAGAACACGGAGAACTAATGTATTGCTTCTGTTTGTTTTTAGGAATCGAAAAGAGCATCCATTTCATGTATTATAATAGTTATTATGATTCACAATTTAAATGTAATAAGGGTTTAAAGTGGCAACGATAATTAATAATTTGTTTTATTTGCAAAAATTTGTAACTCGCATGTTTTTTCAAAGACCAAAGATAGGTTGAAAACTGAAAACAAAGAACATGAAAAAGATATAAAGAATTAAAAGAAAAGAACGAATTAAATTTTAAGGATGAAAATAATGACAACAACATTAAAATAAAGAACAAACTTTAGGGACCAAAGTTCTTTCTTGTTTTGTGATTTGTTACTTATGAAAACAAAAAATAGTCAAAGGCCAAATACTTTGAAATTAAAATTCAAAAAATTGATATATCAAGCTAGATAACCAATTATTAACAACCATGGTTTTGATACCAAATGATGCCAAAATTTTAGGCGCACAACATTGGAACCCAAGAACCAAAAGGAATAAGAAAGATTGAATTGCTAAGAAGGTGGTTAGGAAGATCAAATTGGTATCCTACAAGGCATGTCCCAAAAACAAAGCAATATTGTGCGACGAAATTGTAAGACGTCAAAAAATAGTATAAAAGATGAAATTTGGGTTCGAGAACACGGAGAAAAAATATATTGCTTCTATATGTTTTTAGGAATCGAAAAGAGCATCCATTTCATGATTTATAATAGTTATTATGATTCACAATTTAAATGTAATAAGGGTTTAAAGTGGCAACCATAATAAATAATTTTTTTTAATTGCAAAAATTTGTAAGTTGCTTGTTTTTTCAAAGAACAAAGATAGTTTGAAAACTGACAATAAAGAAAAAGAAAAAGATACAAAGAATTAAAAGAAAAGAACGATTTAAAGTTTAAGGAGGAAAATAGTGACAACAATATTAAAATAAAGGACAAAATTTAGGGACCAAAGTTCTTTCTTTTTTTGTTATTTGTCACTTATGAAAACAAAAAACATTGAAAGGCCAAAAACATTAAAATTAAAATTCAAAATTGTGAAATATCAAGCTTGATAACCAATTTTCAGCAACAATGGTTTTGATACCAAATGATGCAAAAAATTTAGGCACACAACATTGGAACTCCAGAACCAAAAGGAATAAGAAAGATTGAATCCCTAAGAAGGTGGTTATGAAGATCAAATTGGTATCCTGAAGAGCAAGAACCAAAAACAAAGCAATATTTTGCCACGAAATTGTTCGACGTTAGAAAATAGTATAAAAGATGGAATTTAGGTTCGAGAACACGGGGAACTAATGTATTGCTTCTGTTTGTTTTTAGGAATCGAAAAGAGCATCCATTTCACGTATTATAATAGTTATTATGATTCACAATTAAAATGTAATAATGGTTTAAAGTGGTAACCATATTTAATAATTTGTTTTAATTGCAAAAATTAGTAATCGCATGTTATTTCAAAGACCAAAGATAGGTTGAAAACTGACAACAAAAAACATGAAAAAGATACAAAGAATTAAAAGAAAAGAACGAATTAAATTTTAAGGAGGAAAATAGTGACAACAATATTAAAATAAAGGACAAACTTTAGGGACCAAAGTTCTTTCTTTTTTTGTTATTTGTCACTTATGGAAACAAAAAATATTGAAAGGCCAAAAACATTAAAATTAAAATTCAAAATTGTGATATATCAAGCTTGATACCCAATTTTCAGCAACAATGGTTTTCATACCAAATGATGCAAAAATATTAGGCGCACAACATTGGAACCCAAGAACTAAAAGGAATAAGAAATATTGATTCCCTAAGAAGGTGGTTAGGAAGATCAAATTGGTATCCTGAAGAGCAAGTACCAAAAACAAATTAATATTTTGCCATGAAATTGTTCGACGTTAGAAAATAGTATAAAAGATGGAATTTGGGTTCGAGAACACGGAGAACTAATGTATTGCTTCTGTTTAGTTTTAGGAATCGAAAAGAGCATCCATTTCATGTATTATAATAGTTATTATGATTCACAATTTAAATGTAATAAGGGTTTAAAGTGGCAACGATAATTAATAATTTGTTTTATTTGCAAAAATTAGTAACTCGCATGTTTTTTCAGAGACCAAAGATAGGTTGAAAACTGAAAAGAAAGAACATGGAAAAGATATAAAGAATTAAAAGAAAAGAACGAATTAAATTTTAAGGATGAAAATAATGACAACAACATTAAAATAAAGAACAAACTTTAGGGACCAAAGTTCTTTCTTATTTTGTGATTTGTTACTTATGAAAACAAAAAATAGTCAAAGGCCAAATACTTTGAAATTAAAATTCAAAAAATTGATATATCAAGCTCGATAACCAATTATTAACAACCATGGTTTTGATACCAAATGATGCCAAAATTTTAGGCGCAGAACATTGGAACCCAAGAACCAAAAGGAATAAGAAAGATTGAATTGCTAAGAAGGTGGTTACGAAGATCAAATTGGTATCCTACAAGGCATGTACCAAAAACAAAGCAATATTGTGCGACGAAATTGTAAGACGTCAGAAAATAGTATAAAAGATGAAATTTGGGTTCGAGAACACGGAGATAAAATATATTGCTTCTATATTTTTTTAGGAATCGAAAAGAGCATCCATTTCATGATTTATAATAGTTATTATGATTCACAATTTAAATGTAATAAGGGTTTAAAGTGGCAACCATAATTAATAATTTTTTTTAATTGCAAAAATTAGTAACTTGCTTGTTTTTTCAAAGAACAAAGATAGTTTGAAAACTGACAACAAAGAACAAGAAAAAGATACAAAGAATTAAAAAAAAAGAACGAATTAAAGTTTAAGGAGGAAAATAGTGAGAACAATATTAAAATAAAGGACAAAATTTGGAGACCACACTTCTTTCTTTTTTTTGTTATTTGTCACTATGAAAACAAAAAACATTGAAAGGCCAAAAACATTAAAATTAAAATTCAAAATTGTGAAATATCAAGCTTGATAACCAATTTTCAGCAACAATGGTTTTGATACCAAATGATGCAAAAAATTTAGGCACACAACATTGGAACTCCAGAACCAAAAGGAATAAGAAAGATTGAATCCCTAAGAAGGTGGTTATGAAGATCAAATTGGTATCCTGAAGAGCAAGAACCAAAAACAAAGCAATATTTTGCCACGAAATTGTTCGACGTTAGAAAATAGTATAAAAGATGGAATTTAGGTTCGAGAACACGGGGAACTAATGTATTGCTTCTGTTTGTTTTTAGGAATCGAAAAGAGCATCCATTTCACGTATTATAATAGTTATTATGATTCACAATTAAAATGTAATAATGGTTTAAAGTGGTAACCATATTTAATAATTTGTTTTAATTGCAAAAATTAGTAATCGCATGTTATTTCAAAGACCAAAGATAGGTTGAAAACTGACAACAAAAAACATGAAAAAGATACAAAGAATTAAAAGAAAAGAACGAATTAAATTTTAAGGAGGAAAATAGTGACAACAATATTAAAATAAAGGACAAACTTTAGGGACCAAAGTTCTTTCTTTTTTTGTTATTTGTCACTTATGGAAACAAAAAATATTGAAAGGCCAAAAACATTAAAATTAAAATTCAAAATTGTGATATATCAAGCTTGATACCCAATTTTCAGCAACAATGGTTTTCATACCAAATGATGCAAAAATATTAGGCGCACAACATTGGAACCCAAGAACTAAAAGGAATAAGAAATATTGATTCCCTAAGAAGGTGGTTAGGAAGATCAAATTGGTATCCTGAAGAGCAAGTACCAAAAACAAATTAATATTTTGCCATGAAATTGTTCGACGTTAGAAAATAGTATAAAAGATGGAATTTGGGTTCGAGAACACGGAGAACTAATGTATTGCTTCTGTTTAGTTTTAGGAATCGAAAAGAGCATCCATTTCATGTATTATAATAGTTATTATGATTCACAATTTAAATGTAATAAGGGTTTAAAGTGGCAACGATAATTAATAATTTGTTTTATTTGCAAAAATTAGTAACTCGCATGTTTTTTCAGAGACCAAAGATAGGTTGAAAACTGAAAAGAAAGAACATGGAAAAGATATAAAGAATTAAAAGAAAAGAACGAATTAAATTTTAAGGATGAAAATAATGACAACAACATTAAAATAAAGAACAAACTTTAGGGACCAAAGTTCTTTCTTATTTTGTGATTTGTTACTTATGAAAACAAAAAATAGTCAAAGGCCAAATACTTTGAAATTAAAATTCAAAAAATTGATATATCAAGCTCGATAACCAATTATTAACAACCATGGTTTTGATACCAAATGATGCCAAAATTTTAGGCGCACAACATTGGAACCCAAGAACCAAAAGGAATAAGAAAGATTGAATTGCTAAGAAGGTGGTTACGAAGATCAAATTGGTATCCTACAAGGCATGTACCAAAAACAAAGCAATATTGTGCGACGAAATTGTAAGACGTCAGAAAATAGTATAAAAGATGAAATTTGGGTTCGAGAACACGGAGATAAAATATATTGCTTCTATATTTTTTTAGGAATCGAAAAGAGCATCCATTTCATGATTTATAATAGTTATTATGATTCACAATTTAAATGTAATAAGGGTTTAAAGTGGCAACCATAATTAATAATTTTTTTTAATTGCAAAAATTAGTAACTTGCTTGTTTTTTCAAAGAACAAAGATAGTTTGAAAACTGACAACAAAGAACAAGAAAAAGATACAAAGAATTAAAAAAAAAGAACGAATTAAAGTTTAAGGAGGAAAATAGTGAGAACAATATTAAAATAAAGGACAAAATTTGGAGA
Organism: Hippophae tibetana; assembly: GCA_037013495.1. Lineage (NCBI taxonomy): Eukaryota > Viridiplantae > Streptophyta > Magnoliopsida > Rosales > Elaeagnaceae > Hippophae > Hippophae tibetana. The sequence goes on from CM072807.1 coordinate 47,781,329, forward strand.
CCACACTTCTTTCTTTTTTTTGTTATTTGTCACTATGAAAACAAAAAACATTGAAAGGCCAAAAACATTAAAATTAAAATTCAAAATTGTGAAATATCAAGCTTGATAACCAATTTTCAGCAACAATGGTTTTTATACCAAATGATGCAAAAAGTTTAGGCACACAACATTGGAACCCAAGAACCAAAAGGAATAAGAAATATTGAATCCCTAAGAAGGTGGTTATGAAGATCAAATTGGTATCCTGAAGAGCAAGAACCAAAAACAAATTAATATTTTGCCACGAAATTGTTCGACGTTAGAAAATAGTATAAAAGATGGAATTTGGGTTCGAGAACACGGAGAACTAATGTATTGCTTCTGTTTAGTTTTAGGAATCGAAAAGAGCATCCATTTCATGTATTATAATAGTTATTATGATTCACAATTTAAATGTAATAAGGGTTTAAAGTGGCAACGATAATTAATAATTTGTTTTATTTGCAAAAATTAGTAACTCGCATGTTTTTTCAGAGACCAAAGATAGGTTGAAAACTGAAAAGAAAGAACATGGAAAAGATATAAAGAATTAAAAGAAAAGAACGAATTAAATTTTAAGGATGAAAATAATGACAACAACATTAAAATAAAGAACAAACTTTAGGGACCAAAGTTCTTTCTTGTTTTGTGATTTGTTACTTATGAAAACAAAAAATAGTCAAAGGCCAAATACTTTGAAATTAAAATTCAAAAAATTGATATATCAAGCTCGATAACCAATTATTAACAACCATGGTTTTGATACCAAATGATGCCAAAATTTTAGGCGCACAACATTGGAACCCAAGAACCAAAAGGAATAAGAAAGATTGAATTGCTAAGAAGGTGGTTACGAAGATCAAATTGGTATCCTACAAGGCATGTACCAAAAACAAAGCAATATTGTGCGACGAAATTGTAAGACGTCAGAAAATAGTATAAAAGATGAAATTTGGGTTCGAGAACACGGAGAAAAAATATATTGCTTCTATATTTTTTTAGGAATCGAAAAGAGCATCCATTTCATGATTTATAATAGTTATTATGATTCACAAGTTAAATGTAATAAGGGTTTAAAGTGGCAACCATAATTAATAATTTTTTTTAATTGCAAAAATTAGTAAGTTGCTTGTTTTTTCAAAGAACAAAGATAGTTTGAAAACTGACAACAAAGAACAAGAAAAAGATACAAAGAATTAAAAAAAAAGAACGAATTAGAGTTTAAGGAGGAAAATAGTGACAACAATATTAAAATAAAGGACAAAATTTAGAGACCACACTTCTTTCTTTTTTTTGTTATTTGTCACTATGAAAACAAAAATCATTGAAAGGCCAAAAACATTAAAATTAAAATTCAAAATTGTGAAATATCAAGCTTGATAACCAATTTTCAGCAACAATGGTTTTTATACCAAATGATGCAAAACGTTTAGGCACACAACATTGGAACCCAAGAACCAAAAGGAATAAGAAATATTGAATCCCTAAGAAGGTGGTTATGAAGATCAAATTGGTATCCTGAAGAGCAAGAACCAAAAACAAATTAATATTTTGCCACGAAATTGTTCGACGTTAGAAAATAGTATAAAAGATGGAATTTGGGTTCGAGAACACGGAGAACTAATGTATTGCTTCTGTTTGTTTTTAGGAATCGAAAAGAGCATCCATTTCATGTATTATAATAGTTATTATGATTCACAATTTAAATGTAATAAGGGTTTAATGTGGCAACGATAATTAATAATTTGTTTTAATTGCAAAAATTAGTAACTCGCATGTTTTTTCAAAGACAAAAGATAGGTTGAAAACTGAAAACAAAGAACATGGAAAAGATATAAAGAATTAAAAGAAAAGAACGAATTAAATTTTAAGGATGAAAATAATGACAAAAACATTAAAATAAAGAACAAACTTTAGGGACCAAAGTTCTTTCTTGTTTTGTGATTAGTTACTTATGAAAACAAAAAATACTCAAAGGCCAAAAACATTAAAATTAAAATTCAAAATTGTGATATATCAAGCTTGATACCCAATTTTCAGCAACAATGGTTTTCATACCAAATGATGCAAAAATATTAGGCGCACAACATTGGAACCCAAGAACTAAAAGGAATAAGAAAGATTGAATCCCTAAGAAGGTGGTTAGGAAGATCAAACTGGTATCCTACAGGGCAAGTACCAAAAACAAAGCAATATTGTGCGACGAAATTGTAAGAAGTCAGAAAATAGTATAAAACATGAAATTTGGGTTCGAGAACACGGAGAAAAAATATATTGCTTCTATATTTTTTTAGAAATCGAAAAGTGCATCCATTTCATGATTTATAATAGTTATTACGATTCTTAATTTAAATGTAATAAGGGTTTAACGTGGCAACCATAATTAATAAATTTTTTTAATTGCAAAAATTAGTAAGTTGCTTGTATTTTCAAAGAACAAAGATAGTTTGAAAACTGACAACAAAGAACAAGAAAAAGATACAAAGAATTAAAAGAAAAGAACGAATTAAAGTTTAAGGAGGAAAATAGTGACAACAATATTAAAATAAAGGACAAAATTTAGGGACCAAAGTTCTTTCTTGTTTTGTGATTTGTTACTTATGAAAACAAAAAATAGTCAAAGGCCAAAAACTTTAAAATTAAAATTCAAAAAATTGATATATCAAGCTAGATAACCAATTATTAGCAACCATGGTTTTGATACCAAATGATGCCAAAATTTGAGGAGCCCAACATTGGAACCCAAGAACCAAAAGGAATAAGAAAGATTGAATCCCTAAGAAGGTGGTTAGGAAGATCAAATAGGTATCCTACAGGGCAAGTACCAAAAATAAAGCAATATTGCGCAACGAAATTGTAAGACGTTTGAAAATAGTATAAAACATGAAATTTGGTTTCGAGAACACAGAGAACTAATATATTGCTTCTATATGTTTTTAAGAATCGAAAAGAGCATCCGTTTCATGTATTATAATAGTTATTATGATTCACAATTTAAATGTAATAAGGGTTTAAAGTGGCAACGATAATTAATAATTTGTTTTAATTGCAAAAATTAGTAACTCGCAAGTTTTTTCAAAGGCCAAAGATACGTTGAAAATTGAAAACAGAGAACATGAAAAAGATATAAAGAATTAAAAGAAACGAACGAATTAAATTTTAAGGATGAAAATAATGACAACAACATTAAAATAAAGAACAAACTTTAGGGACCAAAGTTCTTTCTTGTTTTGTGATTTGTTACTTATGCAAACAAAAAATAGTCAAAGGCCAAAAACTTTAAAATTAAAATTCAAAAAATTGATATATCAAGCTAGATACCCAATTATTAGCAACCATGGTTTTGATACCAAATGATTCCAAAATTTCAGGCGCACAACATTGGAACCTAAGAACCAAAAGGAATAAGAAAGATTGAATTGCTAAGAAGGTGGTTAGGAAGATGAAATTGGTATCCTACGAGGCAAGTACCAAAAACAAAGCAATATTGTGCGACAAAATTGTAAGACGTCAGAAAATAGTATAAAAGATGAAATTTGGGTTCGAGAACACGGAGAAAAAATATATTGCTTCTATATGTTTTTAGGAATCGAAAAGAGCATCCATTTCATGATTTATAATAGTTATTATGATTCACAATTTAAATGTAATAAGGGTTTAAAGTGGCAACGATAATTAATAATTTGTTTTAATTGAAAAATTAGTAATTCGCATGTTTTTTCAAAGACCAAAGATAGGTTGAAAACTGAAAACAAAGAACATGAAAAAGATATAAAGAATTAAAAGAAAAGAACGAATTAAATTTTAAGGATGAAAATAATGACAACAACATTAAAATAAAGAACAAACTTTAGGGACCAAAGTTCTTTCTTGTTTTGTGATTTGTTACTTATGAAAACAAAAAATAGTCAAAGCCCAAAAACTTTAAAATTAAAATTCAAAAAATTGATATATCAAGCTAGATAACCAATTATTAGCAACCATGGTTTTGATACCAAATGATGCCAAAATTTGAGGCGCCCAACATTGGAACCCAAGAACCAAAAGGAACAAGAAAGATTGAATCCCTAAGAAGGTGGTTAGGAAGATCAAATTGGTATCCTACAGGGCAAGTACCAAAAATAAAGCAATATTGCGCGACGAAATTGTAAGACGTTTGAAAATAGTATAAAAGATGAAATTTGGGTTCGAGAACACGGAGAACTAATATATTGCTTCTATATGTTTTTAGGAATCGAAAAGAGCATCCATTTCATGTATTATAATAGTTATTATGATTCACAATTTAAATGTAATAAGGGTTTAAAGTGGCAACGATAATTAATAATTTTTTTTAATTGCAAAAATTAGTAACTCGCATGTTTTTTCAAAGACCAAAGATAGGTTGAAAACTGAAAACAAAGAACATGAAAAAGATATAAAGAATTAAAAGAAAAGAACGAATTAAATTTTAAGGATGAAAATAATGACAACAAAATTAAAATAAAGAACAAACTTTAGGGACCAAAGTTCTTTCTTGTTTTGTGATTTGTTACTTATGAAAACAAAAAATAGTCAAAGGCCAAAAACTTTAAAATTAAAATTCAAAAAATTGATATATCAAGCTAGATAACCAATTATTAGCAACCATGGTTTTGATACCAAATGATGCCAAAATTTGAGGCGGCCAACATTGGAACCCAAGAACCAAAAGGAATAAGAAAGATTGAATTGATAAGAAGGTGGTTAGGAAGATCAAATTGGTATCCTAGAAGGCATGTACCAAAAACAAAGCAATATTGTGCGACGAAATTGTAAGACGTGAGAAAATAGTATAAAAGATGAAATTTGGGTTCGAGAACACGGAGAAAAAATATATTGCTTCTATATGTTTTTAGGAATCGAAAAGAGCATCCATTTCATGATTTATAATAGTTATTATGATTCACAATTTAAATGTAATAAGGGTTTAAAGTGGCAACCATAATTAATAATTTTTTTTAATTGCAAAAATTAGTAAGTTGCTTGTTTTTTCAAAGAACAAAGATAGTTTGAAAACTGACAATAAAGAAAAATAAAAAGATACAAAGAATTAATAGAAAAGAACGAATTAAAGTTTAAGGAGGAAAATAGTGACAACAATATTAAAATAAAGGACAAAATTTAGGGACCAAAGTTGTTTCTTGTTTTGTGATTTGTTACTTATGAAAACAAAAAATAGTCAAAGGCCAAAAACTTTAAAATTAAAATTCAAAAAATTGATATATCAAGCTAGATAACCAATTATTAGCAACCATGGTTTTGATACCAAATGATGCCAAAATTTGAGGAGCCCAACATTGGAACCCAAGAACCAAAAGGAACAAGAAAGATTGAATCCCTAAGAAGGTGGTTAGGAAGATCAAATTGGTATCCTACAGGGCAAGTACCAAAAATAAAGCAATATTGCGCGACGAAATTGTAAGACGTTTGAAAATTGTATAAAACATGAAATTTGGTTTCGAGAACACAGAGAACTAATATATTGCTTCTATATGTTTTTAAGAATCGAAAAGAGCATCCGTTTCATGTATTATAATAGTTATTATGATTCACAATTTAAATGTAATAAGGGTTTAAAGTGGCAACGATAATTAATAATTTGTTTTAATTGCAAAAATTAGTAACTCGCATGTTTTTTCAAAGACCAAGGATAGGTTGAAAACTGAAAACGAAAAACATGAAAAAGATACAAAGAATTAAAAGAAAAGAACGAATTAAATTTTAAGGATGAAAATAATGACAACAAAATTAAAATAAAGAACAAACTTTAGGGACCAAAGTTCTTTCTTGTTTTGTGATTTGTTACTTATGAAAACAAAAAATAGTCAAAGGCCAAAAACTTTAAAATTAAAATTCAAAAAATTGATATATCAAGCTAGATAACCAATTATTAGCAACCATGGTTTTGATACCAAATGATGCCAAAATTTGAGGCGGCCAACATTGGAACCCAAGAACCAAAAGGAATAAGAAAGATTGAATTGATAAGAAGGTGGTTAGGAAGATCAAATTGGTATCCTAGAAGGCATGTACCAAAAACAAAGCAATATTGTGCGACGAAATTGTAAGACGTGAGAAAATAGTATAAAAGATGAAATTTGGGTTCGAGAACACGGAGAAAAAATATATTGCTTCTATATGTTTTTAGGAATCGAAAAGAGCATCCATTTCATGATTTATAATAGTTATTATGATTCACAATTTAAATGTAATAAGGGTTTAAAGTGGCAACCATAATTAATAATTTTTTTTAATTGCAAAAATTAGTAAGTTGCTTGTTTTTTCAAAGAACAAAGATAGTTTGAAAACTGACAATAAAGAAAAATAAAAAGATACAAAGAATTAATAGAAAAGAACGAATTAAAGTTTAAGGAGGAAAATAGTGACAACAATATTAAAATAAAGGACAAAATTTAGGGACCAAAGTTGTTTCTTGTTTTGTGATTTGTTACTTATGAAAACAAAAAATAGTCAAAGGCCAAAAACTTTAAAATTAAAATTCAAAAAATTGATATATCAAGCTAGATAACCAATTATTAGCAACCATGGTTTTGATACCAAATGATGCCAAAATTTGAGGAGCCCAACATTGGAACCCAAGAACCAAAAGGAATAAGAAAGATTGAATCCCTAAGAAGGTGGTTAGGAAGATCAAATTGGTATCCTACAGGGCAAGTACCAAAAATAAAGCAATATTGCGCGACGAAATTGTAAGACGTTTGAAAATTGTATAAAACATGAAATTTGGTTTCGAGAACACAGAGAACTAATATATTGCTTCTATATGTTTTTAAGAATCGAAAAGAGCATCCGTTTCATGTATTATAATAGTTATTATGATTCACAATTTAAATGTAATAAGGGTTTAAAGTGGCAACGATAATTAATAATTTGTTTTAATTGCAAAAATTAGTAACTCGCATGTTTTTTCAAAGACCAAGGATAGGTTGAAAACTGAAAACGAAAAACATGAAAAAGATACAAAGAATTAAAAGAAAAGAACGAATTAAATTTTAAGGATGAAAATAATGACAACAACATTAAAATAAAGAACAAACTTTAGGGACCAAAGTTCTTTCTTGTTTTGTGATTTGTTACTTATGAAAACAAAAAATAGTCAAAGGCCAAAAACTTTAAAATTAAAATTCAAAAAATTGATATATCAAGCTAGATAACCAATTATTAGCAACCATGGTTTTGATACCAAATGATGCCAAAATTTGAGGCGCCCAACATTGGAACCCAAGAACCAAAAGGAATAAGAAAGATTGAATTGCTAAGAAGGTGGTTAGGAAGATCAAATTGGTATCCGACAAGGCATGTACCAAAAACAAAGCAATATTGTGCGACGAAATTGTAAGACGTCAGAAAATAGAATAAAAGATGAAATTTGGGTTCGAGAACACGGAGAAAAAATATATTGCTTCTATATGTTTTTAGGAATCGAAAAGAGCATCCATTTCATGATTTATAATAGTTATTATGATTCACAATTTAAATATAATAAGGGTTTAAAGTGGCAACGATAATTAATAATTTGTTTTAATTGCAAAAATTAGTAACTCGCATGTTTTTTCAAAGACCAAAGATTGGTTGAAAACTGAAAACAAAGAACATGAAAAAGATATAAAGAATTAAAAGAAAAGAACGAATTAAATTTTAAGGATGAAAATAATGACAACAACATTAAAATAAAGAACAAACTTTAGGGACCAAAGTTCTTTCTTGTTTTGTGATTTGTTACTTATGAAAACAATAAATAGTCAAAGGCCAAAAACTTTAAAATTAAAATTCAAAAAATTGATATATCAAGCTAGATAACCAATTATTAGCAACCATGGTTTTGATACCAAATGATGCCAAAATTTGAGGCGCCCAACATTGGAACCCAAGACCCAAAAGGAACAAGAAAGATTGAATCCCTAAGAAGGTGGTTAGGAAGATCAAATTGGTATCCTGCAGGGCAAGTACCAAAAATAAAGCAATATTGCGCGACGAAATTGTAAGACGTCAGAAAATAGTATAAAAGATGAAATTTGGGTTCGAGAACACGGAGAACTAATATATTGCTTCTATATGTTTTTAGGAATCGAAAAGAGCATCCATTTCATGATTTATAATAGTTATTATTATTCACAATTTAGATGTAATAAGGGTTTAAAGTGGCAACGATAATTAATAATTTGTTTTAATTGCAAAAATTAGTAACTCGCATGTTTTTTCAAAGACCAAAGATAGGTTGAAAACTGAAAACAAAGAACATGAAAAAGATATAAAGAATTAAAAGAAAAGAACGAATTAAATTTTAAGGATGAAAATAATGACAACAACATTAAAATAAAGAACAAACTTTAGGGACCAAAGTTCTTTCTTGTTTTGTGATTTGTTACTTATGAAAACAAAAAATAGTCAAAGGCCAAAAACTTTAAAATTAAAATTCAAAAAATTGATATATCAAGCTAGATAACCAATTATTAGCAACCATGGTTTTGATACCAAATGATGCCAAAATTTGAGGCGCCCAACATTGGAACCCAAGAACCAAAAGGGAGAAGAAAGATTGAATCCCTAAGAAGGTGGTTAGGAAGATCAAATTGGTATCCTACAGGGCAAGTACCAAAAATAAAGCAATATTGCGCGACGAAATTGTAAGACGTTTGAAAATAGTATAAAAGATGAAATTTGGTTTCGAGAACACGGAGAACTAATATATTGCTTCTATATGTTTTTAAGAATCGAAAAGAGCATCCGTTTCATGTATTATGATAGTTATTATGATTCACAATTTAAATGTAATAAGGGTTTAAAGTGGCAACGATAATTAATAATTTGTTTTAATTGCAAAAATTAGTAATTTGCTTGTTTTTTCAAAGAACAAAGATAGTTTGAAAACTGACAACAAAGAACAAGAAAAAGATACAAAGAATTAAAAGAAAAGAACGAATTAAAGTTTAAGGATGAAAATAATGACAACAACATTAAAATAAAGGACAAAATTTAGGGACCAAAGTTCTTTCTTGTTTTGTGATTTGTTACTTATGAAAACAAAAAATAGTCCAAGGCCAAAAACTTTAAAATTAAAATTCCAAAAATTGTTATATCAAGCTAGATAACCAATTATTAGCAACCATGGTTTTGATACCAAATGATGCCAAAATTTGAGGCGCCCAACTTTGGAACCCAAGAACCAAAAGGAACAAGAAAGATTGAATCCCTAAGAAGGTGGTTAGGAAGATCAAATTGGTATCCTACAGGGCAAGTACCAAAAAGAAAGCAATATTGCGCGACGAAATTGTAAGACGTTTGAAAATAGTATAAAAGATGAAATTTGGGTTCGAGAACACGGAGAACTAATATATTGCTTCTATATGTTTTTAGGAATCGAAAAGAGCATCCATTTCATGTATTATAATAGTTATTATGATTCACAATTTAAATGTAATAAGGGTTTAAAGTGGCAACGATAATTAATAATTTTTTTTAATTGCAAAAATTAGTAACGCGCATGTTTTTTCAAAGACCAAAGATAGGTTGAAAACTGAAAACAAAGAACATGAAAAAGATATAAAGAATTAAAAGAAAAGAACGAATTAAATTTTAAGGATGAAAATAATGACAACAACATTAAAATAAAGAACAAACTTTAGGGACCAAAGTTCTTTCTTGTTTTGTGATTTGTTACTTATGAAAACAAAAAATAGTCAAAGGCCAAAAACTTTAAAATTAAAATTCAAAAAATTGATATATCAAGCTAGATAACCAATTATTAGCAACCATGGTTTTGATACCAAATGATGCCAAAATTTGAGGCGCCCAACATTGGAACCCAAGAACCAAAAGGCATAAGAAAGATTGAATTGCTAAGAAGGTGGTTAGGAAGATCAAATTGGTATCCTACAAGGCATGTACCAAAAACAAAGCAATATTGTGCGACGAAATTGTAAGACGTCAGAAAATAGTATAAAAGATGAAATTTGGGTTCGAGAACACGGAGAAAAAATATATTGCTTCTATATGTTTTTAGGAATCGAAAAGCGCATCCATTTCATGATTTATAATAGTTATTATGATTCACAATTTAAATGTAATAAGGGTTTAAAGTGGCAACCATAATTAATAATTTTTTTTAATTGCAAAAATTAGTAAGTTGCTTGTTTTTTCAAAGAACAAAGATAGTTTGAAAACTGACAATAAAGAAAAATAAAAAGATACAAAGAATTAATAGAAAAGAACGAATTAAAGTTTAAGGAGGAAAATAGTGACAACAATATTAAAATAAAGGACAAAATTTAGGGACCAAAGTTCTTTCTTGTTTTGTGATTTGTTACTTATGAAAACAAAAAATAGTCAAAGGCCAAAAACTTTAAAATTAAAATTCAAAAAATTGATATATCAAGCTAGATAACCAATTATTAGCAACCATGGTTTTGATACCAAATGATGCCAAAATTTGAGGAGCCCAACATTGGAACCCAAGAACCAAAAGGAATAAGAAAGATTGAGTCCCTAAGAAGGTGGTTAGGAAGATCAAATTGGTATCCTACAGGGCAAGTACCAAAAATAAAGCAATATTGCGCGACGAAATTGTAAGACGTTTGAAAATTGTATAAAACATGAAATTTGGTTTCGAGAACACAGAGAACTAATATATTGCTTCTATATGTTTTTAAGAATCGAAAAGAGCATCCGTTTCATGTATTATAATAGTTATTATGATTCACAATTTAAATGTAATAAGGGTTTAAAGTGGCAACGATAATTAATAATTTGTTTAATTTGCAAAAATTAGTAACTCGCATGTTTTTTCAAAGACCAAAGATAGGTTGAAAACTGAAAACAGAGAACATGAAAAAGATATAAAGAATTAAAAGAAACGATCGAATTAAATTTTAAGGATGAAAATAATGACAACAACATTAAAATAAAGAACAAACTTTAGGGACCAAAGTTCTTTCTTGTTTTGTGATTTGTTACTTATGAAAACAAAAAATAGTCAAAGGCCAAAAACTTTAAAATTAAAATTCAAAAAATTGATATATCAAGCTAGATACCCAATTATTAGCAACCATGGTTTTGATACCAAATGATTCCAAAATTTTAGGCGCACAACATTGGAACCCAAGAACCAAAAGGAATAAGAAAGATTGAATTGCTAAGAAGGTGGTTAGGAAGATCAAATTGGTATCCTACAAGGCAAGTACCAAAAACAAAGCAATATTGTGCGACGAAATTGTAAGACGTCAGAAAATAGTATAAAAGATGAAATTTGGGTTCGAGAACACGGAGAACTAATATATTGCTTCTATATGTTTTTAGGAATCGAAAAGAGCATCCATTTCATGATTTATAATAGTTATTATTATTCACAATTTAGATGTAATAAGGGTTTAAAGTGGCAACGATAATTAATAATTTGTTTTAATTGCAAAAATTAGTAACTCGCATGTTTTTTCAAAGACCAAAGATAGGTTGAAAACTGAAAACAAAGAACATGAAAAAGATATAAAGAATTAAAAGAAAAGAACGAATTAAATTTTAAGGATGAAAATAATGACAACAACATTAAAATAAAGAACAAACTTTAGGGACCAAAGTTCTTTCTTGTTTTGTGATTTGTTACTTATGAAAACAAAAAATAGTCAAAGGCCAAAAACTTTAAAATTAAAATTCAAAAAATTGATATATCAAGCTAGATAACCAATTATTAGCAACCATGGTTTTGATACCAAATGATGCCAAAATTTGAGGCGCCCAACATTGGAACCCAAGAACCAAAACGGAGAAGAAAGATTGAATCCCTAAGAAGGTGGTTAGGAAGATCAAATTGGTATCCTACAGGGCAAGTACCAAAAATAAAGCAATATTGCGCGACGAAATTGTAAGACGTTTGAAAATAGTATAAAAGATGAAATTTGGTTTCGAGAACACGGAGAACTAATATATTGCTTCTATATGTTTTTAAGAATCGAAAAGAGCATCCGTTTCATGTATTATAATAGTTATTATGATTCACAATTTAAATGTAATAAGGGTTTAAAGTGGCAACGATAATTAATAATTTGTTTTAATTGCAAAAATTAGTAATTTGCTTGTTTTTTCAAAGAACAAAGATAGTTTGAAAACTGACAACAAAGAACAAGAAAAAGATACAAAGAATTAAAAGAAAAGAACGAATTAAAGTTTAAGGAGGAAAATAGTGACAACAATATTAAAATAAAGGACAAAATTTAGGGACCAAAGTTCTTTCTTGTTTTGTGATTTGTTACTTATGAAAACAAAAAATAGTCCAAGGCCAAAAACTTTAAAATTAAAATTCAAAAAATTGATATATCAAGCTAGATAACTAATTATTAGCAACCATGGTTTTTATACCAAATGATGCCAAAATTTGAGGCGCCCAACATTGGAACCCAAGAACCAAAAGGAACAAGAAAGATTCAATCCCTAAGAAGGTGGTTAGGAAGATCAAATTGGTATCCTACAGGGCAAGTACCAAAAATAAAGCAATATTGCGCGACGAAATTGTAAGACGTTTGAAAATAGTATAAAAGATGAAATTTGGGTTCGAGAACACGGAGAACTAATATATTGCTTCTATATGTTTTTAGGAATCGAAAAGAGCATCCATTTCATGTATTATTATAGTTATTATGATTCACAATTTAAATGTAATAAGGGTTTAAAGTGGCAACCATAATTAATAATTTTTTTTAATTGCAAAAATTAGTAAGTTGCTTGTTTTTTCAAAGAACAAAGATAGTTTGAAAACTGACAATAAATAAAAAGAAAAAGATACAAAGAATTAATAGAAAAGAACGAATTAAAGTTTAAGGAGGAAAATAGTGACAACAATATTAAAATAAAGGACAAAATTTAGGGACCAAAGTTCGTTCTTGTTTTGTGATTTGTTACTTATGAAAACAAAAAATAGGCAAAGGCCAAAAACTTTAAAATTAAAATTCAAAAAATTGATATATCAAGCTAGATAACCAATTATTAGCAACCATGGTTTTGATACCAAATGATGCCAAAATTTGAGGCGCACAACATTGGAACCCAAGAACCAAAAGGAATAAGAAAGATTGAATTGCTAAGAAGGTGGTTAGGAAGATCAAATTGGTATCCTACAAGGCAAGTACCAAAAACAAAGCAATATTGTGCGACAAAATTGTAAGACGTCAGAAAATAGTATAAAAGATGAAATTTGGGTTCGAGAACACGGAGAAAAAATATATTGCTTCTATATGTTTTTAGGAATCGAAAAGAGCATCCATTTCATGTATTATAATAGTTATTATGATTCACAATTTAAATGTAATAAGGGTTTAAAGTGGCAAGATAATTAATAATTTTTTTTAATTGAAAAAATTAGTAACTCGCATGTTTTTTCAAAGACCAAAGATAGGTTGAAAACTGAAAACAAAGAACATGAAAAAGATATAAAGAATTAAAAGAAAAGAACGAATTAAATTTTAAGGATGAAAATAATGACAACAACATTAAAATAAAGAACAAACTTTAGGGACCAAAGTTCTTTCTTGTTTTGTGATTTGTTACTTATGAAAACAAAAAATAGTCAAAGGCCAAAAACTTTAAAATTAAAATTCAAAAAATTGATATATCAAGCTAGATAACCAATTATTAGCAACCATGGTTTTGATACCAAATGATGCCAAAATTTGAGGCGCCCAACATTGGAACCCAAGAACCAAAAGGCATAAGAAAGATTGAATTGCTAAGAAGGTGGTTAGGAAGATCAAATTGGTATCCTACAAGGCATGTACCAAAAACAAAGCAATATTGTGCGACGAAATTGTAAGACGTCAGAAAATAGTATAAAAGATGAAATTTGGGTTCGAGAACACGGAGAAAAAATATATTGCTTCTATATGTTTTTAGGAATCGAAAAGCGCATCCATTTCATGATTTATAATAGTTATTATGATTCACAATTTAAATGTAATAAGGGTTTAAAGTGGCAACCATAATTAATAATTTTTTTTAATTGCAAAAATTAGTAAGTTGCTTGTTTTTTCAAAGAACAAAGATAGTTTGAAAACTGACAATAAAGAAAAATAAAAAGATACAAAGAATTAATAGAAAAGAACGAATTAAAGTTTAAGGAGGAAAATAGTGACAACAATATTAAAATAAAGGACAAAATTTAGGGACCAAAGTTCTTTCTTGTTTTGTGATTTGTTACTTATGAAAACAAAAAATAGTCAAAGGCCAAAAACTTTAAAATTAAAATTCAAAAAATTGATATATCAAGCTAGATAACCAATTATTAGCAACCATGGTTTTGATACCAAATGATGCCAAAATTTGAGGAGCCCAACATTGGAACCCAAGAACCAAAAGGAATAAGAAAGATTGAGTCCCTAAGAAGGTGGTTAGGAAGATCAAATTGGTATCCTACAGGGCAAGTACCAAAAATAAAGCAATATTGCGCGACGAAATTGTAAGACGTTTGAAAATTGTATAAAACATGAAATTTGGTTTCGAGAACACAGAGAACTAATATATTGCTTCTATATGTTTTTAAGAATCGAAAAGAGCATCCGTTTCATGTATTATAATAGTTATTATGATTCACAATTTAAATGTAATAAGGGTTTAAAGTGGCAACGATAATTAATAATTTGTTTAATTTGCAAAAATTAGTAACTCGCATGTTTTTTCAAAGACCAAAGATAGGTTGAAAACTGAAAACAGAGAACATGAAAAAGATATAAAGAATTAAAAGAAACGATCGAATTAAATTTTAAGGATGAAAATAATGACAACAACATTAAAATAAAGAACAAACTTTAGGGACCAAAGTTCTTTCTTGTTTTGTGATTTGTTACTTATGAAAACAAAAAATAGTCAAAGGCCAAAAACTTTAAAATTAAAATTCAAAAAATTGATATATCAAGCTAGATACCCAATTATTAGCAACCATGGTTTTGATACCAAATGATTCCAAAATTTTAGGCGCACAACATTGGAACCCAAGAACCAAAAGGAATAAGAAAGATTGAATTGCTAAGAAGGTGGTTAGGAAGATCAAATTGGTATCCTACAAGGCAAGTACCAAAAACAAAGCAATATTGTGCGACGAAATTGTAAGACGTCAGAAAATAGTATAAAAGATGAAATTTGGGTTCGAGAACACGGAGAACTAATATATTGCTTCTATATGTTTTTAGGAATCGAAAAGAGCATCCATTTCATGATTTATAATAGTTATTATTATTCACAATTTAGATGTAATAAGGGTTTAAAGTGGCAACGATAATTAATAATTTGTTTTAATTGCAAAAATTAGTAACTCGCATGTTTTTTCAAAGACCAAAGATAGGTTGAAAACTGAAAACAAAGAACATGAAAAAGATATAAAGAATTAAAAGAAAAGAACGAATTAAATTTTAAGGATGAAAATAATGACAACAACATTAAAATAAAGAACAAATTTTAGGGACCAAAGTTCTTTCTTGTTTTGTGATTTGTTACTTATGAAAACAAAAAATAGTCAAAGGCCAAAAACTTTAAAATTAAAATTCAAAAAATTGATATATCAAGCTAGATAACCAATTATTAGCAACCATGGTTTTGATACCAAATGATGCCAAAATTTGAGGCGCCCAACATTGGAACCCAAGAACCAAAACGGAGAAGAAAGATTGAATCCCTAAGAAGGTGGTTAGGAAGATCAAATTGGTATCCTACAGGGCAAGTACCAAAAATAAAGCAATATTGCGCGACGAAATTGTAAGACGTTTGAAAATAGTATAAAAGATGAAATTTGGTTTCGAGAACACGGAGAACTAATATATTGCTTCTATATGTTTTTAAGAATCGAAAAGAGCATCCGTTTCATGTATTATAATAGTTATTATGATTCACAATTTAAATGTAATAAGGGTTTAAAGTGGCAACGATAATTAATAATTTGTTTTAATTGCAAAAATTAGTAATTTGCTTGTTTTTTCAAAGAACAAAGATAGTTTGAAAACTGACAACAAAGAACAAGAAAAAGATACAAAGAATTAAAAGAAAAGAACGAATTAAAGTTTAAGGAGGAAAATAGTGACAACAATATTAAAATAAAGGACAAAATTTAGGGACCAAAGTTCTTTCTTGTTTTGTGATTTGTTACTTATGAAAACAAAAAATAGTCCAAGGCCAAAAACTTTAAAATTAAAATTCAAAAAATTGATATATCAAGCTAGATAACTAATTATTAGCAACCATGGTTTTTATACCAAATGATGCCAAAATTTGAGGCGCCCAACATTGGAACCCAAGAACCAAAAGGAACAAGAAAGATTCAATCCCTAAGAAGGTGGTTAGGAAGATCAAATTGGTATCCTACAGGGCAAGTACCAAAAATAAAGCAATATTGCGCGACGAAATTGTAAGACGTTTGAAAATAGTATAAAAGATGAAATTTGGGTTCGAGAACACGGAGAACTAATATATTGCTTCTATATGTTTTTAGGAATCGAAAAGAGCATCCATTTCATGTATTATAATAGTTATTATGATTCACAATTTAAATGTAATAAGGGTTTAAAGTGGCAACGATAATTAATAATTTTTTTTAATTGCAAAAATTAGTAACTCGCATGTTTTTTCAAAGACCAAAGATAGGTTGAAAACTGAAAACAAAGAACATGAAAAAGATATAAAGAATTAAAAGAAAAGAACGAATTAAATTTTAAGGATGAAAATAATGACAACAACATTAAAATAAAGAACAAACTTTAGGGACCAAAGTTCTTTCTTGTTTTGTGATTTGTTACTTATGAAAACAAAAAATAGTCAAAGGCCAAAAACTTTAAAATTAAAATTCAAAAAATTGATATATCAAGCTAGATAACTAATTATTAGCAACCATGGTTTTGATACCAAATGATGCCAAAATTTTAGGTGCCCAACATTGGAACCCAAAAACCAAAAGGAATAAGAAAGATTGAATTGCTAAGAAGGTGGTTAGGAAGATCAAATTGGTATCCTACAAGGCATGTACCAAAAACAAAGCAATATTGTGCGACGAAATTGTAAGACGTCAGAAAATAGTATAAAAGATGAAATTTGGGTTCGAGAACACGGAGAAAAAATATATTGCTTCTATATGTTTTTAGGAATCAAAAATAGCATCCATTTCATGATTTATTATAGTTATTATGATTCACAATTTAAATGTAATAAGGGTTTAAAGTGGCAACCATAATTAATAATTTTTTTTAATTGCAAAAATTAGTAAGTTGCTTGTTTTTTCAAAGAACAAAGATAGTTTGAAAACTGACAATAAATAAAAAGAAAAAGATACAAAGAATTAATAGAAAAGAACGAATTAAAGTTTAAGGAGGAAAATAGTGACAACAATATTAAAATAAAGGACAAAATTTAGGGACCAAAGTTCGTTCTTGTTTTGTGATTTGTTACTTATGAAAACAAAAAATAGGCAAAGGCCAAAAACTTTAAAATTAAAATTCAAAAAATTGATATATCAAGCTAGATAACCAATTATTAGCAACCATGGTTTTGATACCAAATGATGCCAAAATTTGAGGCGCCCAACATTGGAACCCAAGAACCAAAAGGAACAAGAAAGATTGAATCCCTAAGAAGGTGGTTAGGAAGATCAAATTGGTATCCTACAGGGCAAGTACCAAAAATAAAGCAATATTGCGCGACGAAATTGTAAGACATTTGAAAATAGTATAAAAGATGAAATTTGGGTTCGAGAACACGGAGAACTAATATATTGCTTGTATATGTTTTTAGGAATCGAAAAGAGCATCCATTTCATGTATTATAATAGTTATTATGATTCACAATTTAAATGTAATAAGGGTTTAAAGTGGCAACGATAATTAATAATTTTTTTTAATTGCAAAAATTAGTAACTCGCATGTTTTTTCAAAGACCAAAGATAGGTTGAAAACTGAAAACAAAGAACATGAAAAAGATATAAAGAATTAAAAGAAAAGAACGAATTAAATTTTAAGGATGAAAATAATGACAACAACATTAAAATAAAGAACAAACTTTAGGGACCAAAGTTCTTTCTTGTTTTGTGATTTGTTACTTATGAAAACAAAAAATAGTCAAAGGCCAAAAACTTTAAAATTAAAATTCAAAAAATTGATATATCAAGCTAGATAACCAATTATTAGCAACCATGGTTTTGATACCAAATGATGCCAAAATTTGAGGCGCCCAACATTGGCACCCAAGAACCAAAAGGAAGAAGAAAGATTGAATTGCTAAGAAGGTGGTTAGGAAGATCAAATTGGTATCCTACAAGGCATGTACCAAAAACAAAGCAATATTGTGCGACGAAATTGTAAGACGTCAAAAAATAGTATAAAAGATGAAATTTGGGTTCGAGAACACGGAGAAAAAATATATTGCTTCTATATGTTTTTAGGAATCGAAAATAGCATCCATTTCATGATTTATAATAGTTATTATGATTCACAATTTAAATGTAATAAGGGTTTAAAGTGGCAACGATAATTAATAATTTGTTTTAATTGCAAAAATTAGTAACTCGCATGTTTTTTCAAAGACCAAAGATAGGTTGAAAACTGAAAACAAAGAACATGAAAAAGATATAAAGAATTAAAAGAAAAGAACAAATTAAATTTTAAGGAGGAAAATAGTGACAACAATATTAAAATAAAGGACAAAATTTAGGGACCAAAGTTCTTTCTTGTTTTGTGATTTGTTACTTATGAAAACAAAAAATAGTCAAAGGCCAAAAACTTTAAAATTAAAATTCAAAAAATTGATATATCAAGCTAGATACCCAATTATTAGCAACCATGGTTTTGATACCAAATGATTCCAAAATTTTAGGCGCACAACATTGGAACCCAAGAACCAAAAGGAATAAGAAAGATTGAATTGCTAAGAAGGTGGTTAGGAAGATCAAATTGGTATCCTACAAAGCAAGTACCAAAAACAAAGCAATATTGTGCGACAAAATTGTAATACGTCAGAAAATATTATAAAAGATGAAATTTGGGTTCGAGAACACGGAGAAAAAATATATTGCTTCTATATGTTTTTAGGAATCGAAAAGAGCATCCATTTCATGATTTATAATAGTTATTATGATTCACAATTTAAATGTAATAAGGGTTTAAAGTGGCAACGATAATTAATAATTTGTTTTAATTGCGAAAATTAGTAATTTGCTTGTTTTTTCAAAGAACAAAGATAGTTTGAAAACTGACAACAAAGAACAAGAAAAAGATACAAAGAATTAAAAGAAAAGAACGAATTAAAGTTTAAGGAGGAAAATAGGGACAACAATATTAAAATAAAGGACAAAATTTAGGGACCAAAGTTCTTTCTTGTTTTGTGATTTTATTACTTATAAAAACAAAAAATAGTCAAAGGCCAAAAACTTTAAAATTAAAATTCAAAAAATTGATATATCAAGCTAGATAACCAATTATTAGCAACCATGGTTTTGATACCAAATGATGCCAAAATTTGAGGCGCCCAACATTGGAACCCAAGAACCAAAAGGAACAAGAAAGATTGAATCCCTAAGAAGGTGGTTAGGAAGATCAAATTGGTATCCTACAGGGAAAGTACCAAAAACAAAGCAATATTGCGCGACGAAATTGTAAGACGTTTGAAAATAGTATAAAAGATGAAATTTGGGTTCGAGAACACGGAGAACTAATATATTGCTTCTATATGTTTTTAGGAATCGAAAAGAGCATCCATTTCATGTATTATAATAGTTATTATGATTCACAATTTAAATGTAATAAGGGTTTAAAGTGGCAACGATAATTAATAATTTGTTTTAATTGCAAAAATTAGTAACTCGCATGTTTTTTCAAAGACCAAAGATAGGTTGAAAACTGAAAATAAAGAACATGAAAAATATAAAAAATATTAAAAGAAAAGAACGAATTAAATTTTAAGGATGAAAATAATGACAACAACATTAAAATAAAGAACAAACTTTAGGGACCAAAGTTCTTTCTTGTTTTGTGATTTGTTACTTATGAAAACAAAAAATAGTCAAAGGCCAAAAACTTTAAAATTAAAATTCAAAAAATTGATATATCAAGCTAGATAACCAATTATTAGCAACCATGGTTTTGATACCAAATGATGCCAAAATTTGAGGCGCCCAACATTGGAACCCAAGAACCAAAAGGAATAAGAAAGATTGAATTGCTAAGAAGGTGGTTAGGAAGATCAAATTGGTATCCTACAAGGCAAGTACCAAAAACAAAGCAATATTGTGCGACAAAATTGTAAGACGTCAGAAAATAGTATAAAAGATGAAATTTGCGTTCGAGAACACGGAGAAAAAAAATATTGCTTCTATATGTTTTTAGGAATCGAAAAGAGCATCCATTTCATGATTTATAATAGTTATTATGATTCACAATTTAAATGTAATAAGGGTTTAAAGTGGCAACGATAATTAATAATTTGTTTTAATTGCAAAAATTAGTAATTTGCTTGTTTTTTCAAAGAACAAAGATAGTTTGAAAACTGACAACAAAGAACAAGAAAAAGATACAATGAATTAAAAGAAAAGAACGAATTAAAGTTTAAGGAGGAAAATAGTGACAACAATATTAAAATAAAGGACAAAATTTATGGACCAAAGTTCTTTCTTGTTTTGTGATTTGTTATTTATGAAAACAAAAAATAGTCAAAGGCCAAAAACTTTAAAATTAAAATTCAAAAAATTGATATATCAAGCTAGATAACCAATTATTAGCAACCATGGTTTTGATACCAAATGATGCCAAAATTTGAGGCGCCCAACATTGGAACCCAAGAACCAAAAGGAACAAGAAAGATTGAATCCCTAAGAAGGTGGTTAGGAAGATCAAATTGGTATCCTACAGGGCAAGTACCAAAAATAAAGCAATATTGCGTGACGAAATTGTAAGACGTTTGAAAATAGTATAAAAGATGAAATTTGGGTTCGAGAACACGGAGAACTAATATATTGCTTCTATATGTTTTTAGGAATCGAAAAGAGCATCCATTTCATGTATTATAAAAGTTATTATGATTCACAATTTAAATGTAATAAGGGTTTAAAGTGGCAACGATAATTAATAATTTTTTTTAATTGAAAAAATTAGTAACTCGCATGTTTTTTCAAAGACCAAAGATAGGTTGAAAACTGAAAACAAAGAACATGAAAAAGATATAAAGAATTAAAAGAAAAGAACGAATTAAATTTTAAGGATGAAAATAATGACAACAACATTAAAATAAAGAACAAACTTTAGGGACCAAAGTTCTTTCTTGTTTTGTGATTTGTTAATTATGAAAACAAAAAATAGTCAAAGGCCAAAAACTTTAAAATTAAAATTCAAAAAATTGATATATCAAGCTAGATAACCAATTATTAGCAACCATGGTTTTGATACCAAATGATGCCAAAATTTGAGGCGCCCAACATTGGAACCCAAGAACCAAAAGGAATAAGAAAGATTGAATTGCTAAGAAGGTGGTTAGGAAGATCAAATTGGTATCCTACAAGGCAAGTACCAAAAACAAAGCAATATTGTGCGACGAAATTGTAAGACGTCAGAAAATAGTATAAAAGATGAAATTTGGGTTCGAGAACACGGAGAAAAAATATATTGCTTCTATATGTTTTTAGGAATCGAAATGAGCATCCATTTCATGATTTATAATAGTTATTATGATTCACAATTTAAATGTAATTAGGGTTTAAAGTGGCAACGATAATTAATAATTTGTTTTAATTGCAAAAATTAGTAACTCACATGTTTTTTCAAAGACCAAAGATAGCTTGAAAACTGAAAACAAAGAACATGAAAAAGATATAAAGAATTAAAAGAAAAGAACGAATTAAATTTTAAGGATGAAAATAATGACAACAACATTAAAATAAAGAACAAACTTTAGGGACCAAAGTTCTTTCTTGTTTTGTGATTTGTTACTTATGAAAACAAAAAATAGTCAAAGGCCAAAAACTTTAAAATTAAAATTCAAAAAATTGATATATCAAGCTAGATAACCAATTATTAGCAACCATGGTTTTGATACCAAATGATGCCAAAATTTGAGGCGCTCAACATTGGAACCCAAGAACCAAAAAAATAAGAAAGATTGAATTGCTAAGAAGGTGGTTAGGAAGATCAAATTGGTATCCTACAAGGCAAGTACCAAAAACAAAGCAATATTGTGCGACGAAATTGTAAGACGTCAGAAAATAGTATAAAAGATGAAATTTGGGTTCGAGAACACGGAGAAAAAATATATTGCTTCTATATGTTTTTAGGAATCGAAAAGAGCATCCATTTCATGATTTATAATAGTTATTATGATTCACAATTTAAATGTAATAAGGGTTTAAAGTGGCAACGATAATTAATAATTTGTTTTAATTGCAAAAATTAGTAATTTGCTTGTTTTTTCAAAGAACAAAGATAGTTTGAAAACTGACAACAAAGAACAAGAAAAAGATACAAAGAATTAAAAGAAAAGAACGAATTAAAGTTTAAGGAGGAAAGTAGTGACAACAATATTAAAATAAAGGACAAAATTTAGGGACCAAAGGTCTTTCTTGTTTTGTGATTTGTTACTTATGAAAACAAAAAATAGTCAAAGGCCAAAAACTTTAAAATTAAAATTCAAAAAATTGATATATCAAGCTAGATACCCAATTATTAGCAACCATGGTTTTGATACCAAATGATTCCAAAATTTTAGGCGCACAACATTGGAACCCAAGAACCAAAAGGAATAAGAAAGATTGAATTGCTAAGAAGGTGGTTAGGAAGATCAAATTGGTATCCTACAAGGCAAGTACCAAAAACAAAGCAATATTGTGCGACAAAATTGTAAGACGTCAGAAAATAGTATAAAAGATGAAATTTGGGTTCGAGAACACGGAGAAAAAATATATTGCTTCTATATGTTTTTAGGAATCGAAAAGAGCATCCATTTCATGTATTATAATAGTTATTATGATTCACAATTTAAATGTAATAAGGGTTTAAAGTGGCAAGATAATTAATAATTTTTTTTAATTGAAAAAATTAGTAACTCGCATGTTTTTTCAAAGACCAAAGATAGGTTGAAAACTGAAAACAAAGAACATGAAAAAGATATAAAGAATTAAAAGAAAAGAACGAATTAAATTTTAAGGATGAAAATAATGACAACAACATTAAAATAAAGAACAAACTTTAGGGACCAATGTTCTTTCTTGTTTTGTGATTTGTTAATTATGAAAACAAAAAATAGTCAAAGGCCAAAAACTTTAAAATTAAAATTCAAAAAATTGATATATCAAGCTAGATAACCAATTATTAGCAACCATGGTTTTGATACCAAATGATGCCAAAATTTGAGGCGCCCAACATTGGAACCCAAGAACCAAAAGGAATAAGAAAGATTGAATTGCTAAGAAGGTGGTTAGGAAGATCAAATTGGTATCCTACAAGGCAAGTACCAAAAACAAAGCAATATTGTGCGACGAAATTGTAAGACGTCAGAAAATAGTATAAATGATGAAATTTGGGTTCGAGAACACGGAGAAAAAATATATTGCTTCTATATGTTTTTAGGAATCGAAATGAGCATCCATTTCATGATTTATAATAGTTATTATGATTCACAATTTAAATGTAATTAGGGTTTAAAGTGGCAACGATAATTAATAATTTGTTTTAATTGCAAAAATTAGTAACTCACATGTTTTTTCAAAGACCAAAGATAGCTTGAAAACTGAAAACAAAGAACATGAAAAAGATATAAAGAATTAAAAGAAAAGAACGAATTAAATTTTAAGGATGAAAATAATGACAACAACATTAAAATAAAGAACAAACTTTAGGGCCCAAAGTTCTTTCTTGTTTTGTGATTTGTTACTTATGAAAACAAAAAATACTCAAAGGCCAAAAACTTTAAAATTAAAATTCAAAAAATTGATATATCAAGCTAGATAACCAATTATTTGCAACCATGGTTTTGATACCAAATGATGCCAAAATTTGAGGCGCCCAACATTGGAACCCAAGAACCAAAAGGAATAAGAAAGATTGAATTGCTAAGAAGGTGGTTAGGAAGATCAAATTGGTATCCTACAGGGCAAGTACCAAAAACAAAGCAATATTGTGCGACAAAATTGTAAGACGTCAGAAAATAGTATAAAAGATGAAATTTGGGTTCGAGAACACGGAGAACTAATATATTGCTTCTATATGTTTTTAGGAATCGAAAAGAGCATCCATTTCATGTATTATAATAGTTATTATGATTCACCATTTAAATGTAATAAGGGTTTAAAGTGGCAACGATAATTAATAATTTTTTTTAATTGCAAAAATTAGTAACTCGCATGTTTTTTCAAAGACCAAAGATAACTTGAAAACTGAAAACAAAGAACATGAAAAAGATATAAAGAATTAAAAGAAAAGAACGAATTAAATTTTAAGGATGAAAATAATGACAACAACATTAAAATAAAGAACAAACTTTAGGGACCAAAGTTCTTTCTTGTTTTGTGATTTGTTACTTATGAAAACAAAAAATAGTCAAAGGCCAAAAACTTTAAAATTAAAATTCAAAAAATTGATATATCAAGCTAGATAACCAATTATTAGCAACCATGGTTTTGATACCAAATGATGCCAAAATTTGAGGCGCCCAACATTGGAACCCAAGAACCAAAAGGAATAAGAAAGATTGAATTGCTAAGAAGGTGGTTAGGAAGATCAAATTGGTATCCTACAAGGCAAGTACCAAAAACAAAGCAATATTGTGCGACGAAATTGTAAGACGTCTGAAAATAGTATAAAAGATGAAATTTGGGTTCGAGAACACGGAGAAAAAATATATTGCTTCTATATGTTTTTAGGAATCGAAAAGAGCTTCCATTTCATGATTTATAATAGTTATTATGATTCACAATTTAAATGTAATTAGGGTTTAAAGTGGCAATGATAATTAATAATTTGTTTTAATTGCAAAAATTAGTAACTCACATGTTTTTTCAAAGACCAAAGATAGCTTGAAAACTGAAAACAAAGAACATGAAAAAGATATAAAGAATTAAAAGAAAAGAACGAATTAAATTTTAAGGATGAAAATAATGACAACAACATTAAAATAAAGAACAAAATTTAGGGACCAAAGTTCTTTCTTGTTTTGTGATTTGTTACTTATGAAAACAAAAAATACTCAAAGGCCAAAAACTTTAAAATTAAAATTCAAAAAATTGATATATCAAGCTAGATAAACAATTATTAGCAACCATGGTTTTGATACCAAATGATGCCAAAATTTGAGGCGCCCAACATTGGAACCCAAGAACCAAAAGGAATAAGAAAGATTGAATTGCTAAGAAGGTGGTTAGGAAGATCAAATTGGTATCCTACAAGGCAAGTACCAAAAACAAAGCAATATTGTGCGACAAAATTGTAAGACGTCAGAAAATAGTATAAAAGATGAAATTTGGGTTCGAGAACACGGAGAACTAATATATTGCTTCTATATGTTTTTAGGAATCGAAAAGAGCATCCATTTCATGTATTATAATAGTTATTATGATTCACAATTTAAATGTAATAAGGGTTTAAAGTGGCAACCATAATTAATAATTTTTTTTAATTGCAAAAATAAGTAACTTGCTTGTTTTTTCAAAGAACAAAGATAGTTTGAAAACTGACAACAAAGAACAAGAAAAAGATACAAAGAATTAAAAGAAAAGAACGAATTAAAGTTTAAGGAGGAAAATAGTGACAACAATATTAAAATAAAGGACAAAATTTAGGGACCAAAGTTCTTTCTTGTTTTGTGATTTGTTACTTATGAAAACAAAAAATAGTCAAAGGCCAAAAACTTGAAAATTAAAATTCAAAAAATTGATATATCAAGCTAGATAACCAATTATTAGCAACCATGGTTTTGATACCAAATGATGCCAAAATTTGAGGCGCCCAACATTGGAACCCAAGAACCAAAAGGAACAAGAAAGATTGAATCCCTAAGAAGGTGATTAGGAAGATCAAATTGGTATCCTACAGGGCAAGTACCAAAAACAAAGCATTATTGTGCGACGAAATTGTAGGACGTTTGAAAATAGTATAAAAGATGAAATTTGGGTTCGAGAACACGGAGAACTAATATATTGCTTCTATATGTTTTTAGGAATCGAAAAGAGCATCCATTTCATGTATTATAATAGTTATTATGATTCACAATTTAAATGTAATAAGGGTTTAAAGTGGCAACGATAATTAATAATTTGTTTTAATTGCAAAAATTAGTAACTCGCATGTTTTTTCAAAGACCAAAGATAGGTTGAAAACTGAAAACAAAGAACATGAAAAATAAAAAAAATATTAAAAGAAAAGAACGAATTAAATTTTAAGGATGAAAATAATGACAACAACATTAAAATAAAGAACAAACTTTAGGGACCAAAGTTCTTTCTTCTTTTGTGATTTGTTACTTATGAAAACAAAAAATACTCAAAGGCCAAAAATATTAAAATTTAAATTCAAAAAATTGATATATCAAGCTAGATAACCAATTATTAGCAACCATGGTTTTGATACCAAATGATGCCAAAATTTGAGGCGCCCAACATTGGAACCCAAGAACCAAAAGGAATAAGAAAGATTGAATTGCTAAGAAGGTGGTTAGGAAGATCAAATTGGTATCCTACAAGGCAAGTACCAAAAACAAAGCAATATTGTGCGACGAAATTGTAAGACGTCAGAAAATAGTATAAAAGATGAAATTTGGGTTCGAGAACACGGAGAAAAAATATATTGCTTCTATATGTTTTTAGGAATCGAAAAGAGCATCCATTTCATGATTTATAATAGTTATTATGATTCACAATTTAAATGTAATAAGGGTTTAAAGTGGCAATGATAATTAATAATTTGTTTTAATTGCAAAAATTAGTAATTTGCTTGTTTTTTCAAAGAACAAAGATAGTTTGAAAACTGACAACAAAGAACAAGAAAAAGATACAAAGAATTAAAAGAAAAGAACGAATTAAAGTTTAAGGAGGAAAATAGTGACAACAATATTAAAATAAAGGACAAAATTTAGGGACCAAAGGTCTTTCTTGTTTTGTGATTTGTTACTTATGAAAACAAAAAATAGTCAAAGGCCAAAAACTTTAAAATTAAAATTCAAAAAACTGATATATCAAGCTAGATACCCAATTATTAGCAACCATGGTTTTGATACCAAATGATTCCAAAATTTTAGGCGCACAACATTGGAACCCAAGAACCAAAAGGAATAAGAAAGATTGAATTGCTATGAAGGTGGTTAGGAAGATCAAATTGGTATCCTACAAGGCAAGTACCAAAAACAAAGCAATATTGTGCGACAAAATTGTAAGACGTCAGAAAATAGTATAAAAGATGAAATTTGGGTTCGAGAACACGGAGAAAGAATATATTGCTTCTATATGTTTTTAGGAATCGAAAAGAGCATCCATTTCATGTATTATAATAGTTATTATGATTCACAATTTAAATGTAATAAGGGTTTAAAGTGGCAACGATAATTAATAATTTGTTTTAATTGCAAAAATTAGTAATTTGCTTGTTTTTTCAAAGAACAAAGATAGTTTGAAAACTGACAACAAAGAACAAGAAAAAGATACAATGAATTAAAAGAAAAGAACGAATTAAAGTTTAAGGAGGAAAATAGTGACAACAATATTAAAATAAAGGACAAAATTTAGGGACCAAAGTTCTTTCTTGTTTTGTGATTTGTTACTTATGAAAACAAAAAATAGTCAAAGGCCAAAAACTTTAAAATTAAAATTCAAAAAATTGATATATCAAGCTAGATAACCAATTATTAGCAACCATGGTTTTGATACCAAATGATGCCAAAATTTGAGGCACCCAACATTGGAACCCAAGAACCAAAAGGAACAAGTAAGATTTAATCCCTAAGAAGGTGGTTAGGAAGATCAAATTGGTATCCTACAGGGCAAGTACCAAAAATAAAGCAATATTGCGCGACGAAATTGTAAGACGTTTGAAAATAGTATAAAAGATGAAATTTGGGTTCGAGAACACGGAGAAAAAATATATTGCTTCTATATGTTTTTAGGAATCGAAAAGAGCATCCATTTCATGATTTATAATAGTTATTATGATTCACAATTTAAATGTAATAAGGGTTTAAAGTGGCAATGATAATTAATAATTTGTTTTAATTGCAAAAATTAGTAATTTGCTTGTTTTTTCAAAGAACAAAGATAGTTTGAAAACTGACAACAAAGAACAAGAAAAAGACACAAAGAATTAAAAGAAAAGAACGAATTAAAGTTTAAGGATGAAAATAGTGACAACAATATTAAAATAAAGGACAAAATTTAGGGACCAAAGGTCTTTCTTGTTTTGTGATTTGTTACTTATGAAAACAAAAAATAGTCAAAGGCCAAAAACTTTAAAATTAAAATTCAAAAAATTGATATATCAAGCTAGATACCCAATTATTAGCAACCATGGTTTTGATACCAAATGATTCCAAAATTTTAGGCGCACAACATTGGAACCCAAGAACCAAAAGGAATAAGAAAGATTGAATTGCTAAGAAGGTGGTTAGGAAGATCAAATTGGTATCCTACAAGGCAAGTACCAAAAACAAAGCAATATTGTGCGACAAAATTGTAAGACGTCAGAAAATAGTATAAAAGATGAAATTTGGGTTCGAGAACACGTAGAAAAAATATATTGCTTCTATATGTTTTTAGGAATCGAAAAGAGCATCCATTTCATGTATTATAATAGTTATTATGATTCACAATTTAAATGTAATAAGGGTTTAAAGTGGCAACGATAATTAATAATTTGTTTTAATTGCAAAAATTAGTAATTTGCTTGTTTTTTCAAAGAACAAAGATAGTTTGAAAACTAACAACAAAGAACAAGAAAAAGATACAAAGAATTAAAAGAAAAGAACGAATTAAAGTTTAAGGAGGAAAATAGTGACAACAATATTAAAATAAAGGACAAAATTTAGGGACCAAAGGTCTTTCTTGTTTTGTGATTTGTTACTTATGAAAACAAAAAATAGTCAAAGGCCAAAAACTTTAAAATTAAAATTCAAAAAATTGATATATCAAGCTAGATACCCAATTATTAGCAACCATGGTTTTGATACCAAATGATTCCAAAATTTTAGGCGCACAACATTGGAACCCAAGAACCAAAAGGAATAAGAAAGATTGAATTGCTAAGAAGGTGGTTAGGAAGATCAAATTGGTATCCTACAAGGCAAGTACCAAAAACAAAGCAATATTGTGCGACAAAATTGTAAGACGTCAGAAAATAGTATAAAAGATGAAATTTGGGTTCGAGAACACGGAGAAAAAATATATTGCTTCTATATGTTTTTAGGAATGGAAAAGAGCATCCATTTCATGATTTATAATAGTTATTATGATTCACAATTTAAATGTAATAAGGGTTTAAAGTGGCAACGATAATTAATAATTTGTTTTAATTGCAAAAATTAGTAATTTGCTTGTTTTTTCAAAGAACAAAGATAGTTTGAAAACTGACAACAAAGAACAAGAAAAAGATACAATGAATTAAAAGAAAAGAACGAATTAAAGTTTAAGGAGGAAAATAGTGACAACAATATTAAAATAAAGGACAAAATTTAGGGACCAAAGTTCTTTCTTGTTTTGTGATTTGTTACTTATGAAAACAAAAAATAGTCAAAGGCCAAAAACTTTAAAATTAAAATTCAAAAAATTGATATATCAAGCTAGATAACCAATTATTAGCAACCATGGTTTTGATACCAAATGATGCCAAAATTTGAGGCATCCAACATTGGAACCCAAGAACCAAAAGGAACAAGTAAGATTTAATCCCTAAGAAGGTGGTTAGGAAGATCAAATTGGTATCCTACAGGGCAAGTACCAAAAATAAAGCAATATTGCGCGACGAAATTGTAAGACGTCAGAAAATAGTATAAAAGATGAAATTTGGGTTCGAGAACACGGAGAAAAAATATATTGCTTCTATATGTTTTTAGGAATGGAAAAGAGCATCCATTTCATGATTTATAATAGTTATTATGATTCACAATTTAAATGTAATAAGGGTTTAAAGTGGCAACGATAATTAATAATTTTTTTTAATTGAAAAAATTAGTAACTCGCATGTTTTTTCAAAGACCAAAGATAGGTTGAAAACTGAAAACAAAGAACATGAAAAAGATATAAAGAATTAAAAGAAAAGAACGAATTAAATTTTAAGGATGAAAATAATGACAACAACATTAAAATAAAGAACAAACTTTAGGGACCAAAGTTCTTTCTTCTTTTGTGATTTGTTACTTATGAAAACAAAAAATAGTCAAAGGCCAAAAACTTTAAAATTAAAATTCAAAAAATTGATATATCAAGCTAGATAACCAATTATTAGCAACCATGGTTTTGATTCCAAATGATGCCAAAATTTGAGGCGCCCAACATTGGAACCCAAGAACCAAAAGGAACAAGTAAGATTTAATCCCTAAGAAGGTGGTTAGAAAGATCAAATTGGTATCCTACAGGGCAAGTACCAAAAACAAAGCAATATTGTGCGACGAAATTGTAAGACGTCAGAAAATAGTATAAAAGATGAAATTTGGGTTCGAGAACACGGAGAAAAAATATATAGCTTCTATATGTTTTTAGGAATCGAAAAGAGCATCCATTTCATGATTGATAATAGTTATTATGATTCATAATTTAAATGTAATTAGGGTTTAAAGTGGCAACGATAATTAATAATTTGTTTTAATTGCAAAAATTAGTAATTTGCTTGTTTTTTCAAAGAACAAAGATAGTTTGAAAACTGACAACAAAGAACAAGAAAAAGACACAAAGAATTAAAAGAAAAGAACGAATTAAAGTTTAAGGAGGAAAATAGTGACAACAATATTAAAATAAAGGACAAAATTTAGGGACCAAAGGTCTTTCTTGTTTTGTGATTTGTTACTTATGAAAACAAAAAATAGTCAAAGGCCAAAAACTTTAAAATTAAAATTCAAAAAATTGATATATCAAGCTAGATACCCAATTATTAGCAACCATGGTTTTGATACCAAATGATTCCAAAATTTTAGGCGCACAACATTGGAACCCAAGAACCAAAAGGAATAAGAAAGATTGAATTGCTAAGAAGGTGGTTAGGAAGATCAAATTGGTATCCTACAAGGCAAGTACCAAAAACAAAGCAATATTGTGCGACAAAATTGTAAGACGTCAGAAAATAGTATAAAAGATGAAATTTGGGTTCGAGAACACGTAGAAAAAATATATTGCTTCTATATGTTTTTAGGAATCGAAAAGAGCATCCATTTCATGTATTATAATAGTTATTATGATTCACAATTTAAATGTAATAAGGGTTTAAAGTGGCAACGATAATTAATAATTTGTTTTAATTGCAAAAATTAGTAATTTGCTTGTTTTTTCAAAGAACAAAGATAGTTTGAAAACTGACAACAAAGAACAAGAAAAAGATACAAAGAATTAAAAGAAAAGAACGAATTAAAGTTTAAGGAGGAAAATAGTGACAACAATATTAAAATAAAGGACAAAATTTAGGGACCAAAGGTCTTTCTTGTTTTGTGATTTGTTACTTATGAAAACAAAAAATAGTCAAAGGCCAAAAACTTTAAAATTAAAATTCAAAAAATTGATATATCAAGCTAGATACCCAATTATTAGCAACCATGGTTTTGATACCAAATGATTCCAAAATTTTAGGCGCACAACATTGGAACCCAAGAACCAAAAGGAATAAGAAAGATTGAATTGCTAAGAAGGTGGTTAGGAAGATCAAATTGGTATCCTACAAGGCAAGTACCAAAAACAAAGCAATATTGTGCGACAAAATTGTAAGACGTCAGAAAATAGTATAAAAGATGAAATTTGGGTTCGAGAACACGGAGAAAAAATATATTGCTTCTATATGTTTTTAGGAATGGAAAAGAGCATCCATTTCATGATTTATAATAGTTATTATGATTCACAATTTAAATGTAATAAGGGTTTAAAGTGGCAACGATAATTAATAATTTGTTTTAATTGCAAAAATTAGTAATTTGCTTGTTTTTTCAAAGAACAAAGATAGTTTGAAAACTGACAACAAAGAACAAGAAAAAGATACAATGAATTAAAAGAAAAGAACGAATTAAAGTTTAAGGAGGAAAATAGTGACAACAATATTAAAATAAAGGACAAAATTTAGGGACCAAAGTTCTTTCTTGTTTTGTGATTTGTTACTTATGAAAACAAAAAATAGTCAAAGGCCAAAAACTTTAAAATTAAAATTCAAAAAATTGATATATCAAGCTAGATAACCAATTATTAGCAACCATGGTTTTGATACCAAATGATGCCAAAATTTGAGGCACCCAACATTGGAACCCAAGAACCAAAAGGAACAAGTAAGATTTAATCCCTAAGAAGGTGGTTAGGAAGATCAAATTGGTATCCTACAGGGCAAGTACCAAAAATAAAGCAATATTGCGCGACGAAATTGTAAGACGTTTGAAAATAGTATAAAAGATGAAATTTGGGTTCGAGAACACGGAGAACTAATATATTGCTTCTATATGTTTTTAGGAATCGAAAAGAGCATCCATTTCATGTATTATAATAGTTATTATGATTCACAATTTAAATGTAATAAGGGTTTAAAGTGGCAACGATAATTAATAATTCTTTTTAATTGAAAAAATTAGTAACTCGCATGTTTTTTCAAAGACCAAAGATAGGTTGAAAACTGAAAACAAAGAACATGAAAAAGATATAAAGAATTAAAAGAAAAGAACGAATTAAATTTTAAGGATGAAAATAATGACAACAACATTAAAATAAAGAACAAACTTTAGGGACCAAAGTTCTTTCTTCTTTTGTGATTTGTTACTTATGAAAACAAAAAATAGTCAAAGGCCAAAAACTTTAAAATTAAAATTCAAAAAATTGATATATCAAGCTAGATAACCAATTATTAGCAACCATGGTTTTGATTCCAAATGATGCCAAAATTTGAGGCGCCCAACATTGGAACCCAAGAACCAAAAGGAACAAGTAAGATTTAATCCCTAAGAAGGTGGTTAGGAAGATCAAATTGGTATCCTACAGGGCAAGTACCAAAAACAAAGCAATATTGTGCGACGAAATTGTAAGACGTCAGAAAATAGTATAAAAGATGAAATTTGGGTTCGAGAACACGGAGAAAAAATATATAGCTTCTATATGTTTTTAGGAATCGAAAAGAGCATCCATTTCATGATTGATAATAGTTATTATGATTCATAATTTAAATGTAATTAGGGTTTAAAGTGGCAACGATAATTAATAATTTGTTTTAATTGCAAAAGTTAGTAACTCGCATGTTTTTTCAAAGACCAAAGATAGCTTGAAAACTGAAAACAAAGAACATGAAAAAGATATAAAGAATTAAAAGAAAAGAACGAATTAAATTTTAAGGATGAAAATAATGACAACAACATTAAAATAAAGAACAAACTTTAGGGACCAAAGTTCTCTCTTGTTTTGTGATTTGTTACTTATGAAATCAAAAAACAGTCAAAGGCCAAAAACTTTAAAATTAAAATTCAAAAAATTGATATATCAAGCTAGATAACCAATTATTAGCAACCATGGTTTTGATACCAAATGATGCCAAAATTTGAGGCGCCCAACATTGGAACCCAAGAACCAAAAGGAACAAGAAAGATTGAATTGCTAAGAAGGTGGTTAGGAAGATCAAATTGGTATCCTACAAGGCAAGTACCAAAAACAAAGCAATATTGTGCGACGAAATTGTAAGACGTTTGAAAATAGTATAAAAGATGAAATTTGGGTTCGAGAACACGGAGAAAAAATATATTGCTTCTATATGTTTTTAGGAATCGAAAAGAGCATCCATTTCATGATTTATAATAGTTATTATGATTC
Source organism: Hippophae tibetana (assembly GCA_037013495.1). Lineage (NCBI taxonomy): Eukaryota > Viridiplantae > Streptophyta > Magnoliopsida > Rosales > Elaeagnaceae > Hippophae > Hippophae tibetana. Next base: position 47,815,341 of record CM072807.1, read on the forward strand.
ACAATTTAAATGTAATAAGGGTTTAAAGTGGCAACCATAATTAATAATTTTTTTTAATTGCAAAAATAAGTAACTTGCTTGTTTTTTCAAAGAACAAAGATAGTTTGAAAACTGACAACAAAGAACAAGAAAAAGATACAAAGAATTAAAAGAAAAGAACGAATTAAAGTTTAAGGAGGAAAATAGTGACAACAATATTAAAATAAAGGACAAAATTTAGGGACCAAAGGTCTTTCTTGTTTTGTGATTTGTTACTTATGAAAACAAAAAATAGTCAAAGGCCAAAAACTTTAAAATTAAAATTCAAAAAATTGATATATCAAGCTAGATACCCAATTATTAGCAACCATGGTTTTGATACCAAATGATTCCAAAATTTTAGGCGCACAACATTGGAACCCAAGAACCAAAAGGAATAAGAAAGATTGAATTGCTAAGAAGGTGGTTGGGAAGATCAAATTGGTATCCTACAAGGCAAGTACCAAAAACAAAGCAATATTGTGCGACAAAATTGTAAGACGTCAGAAAATAGTATAAAAGATGAAATTTGGGTTCGAGAACACGGAGAAAAAAAATATTGCTTCTATATGTTTTTAGGAATCGAAAAGAGCATCCATTTCATGATTTATAATAGTTATTATGATTCACAATTTAAATGTAATAAGGGTTTAAAGTGGCAACGATAATTAATAATTTGTTTTAATTGCAAAAATTAGTAATTTGCTTGTTTTTTCAAAGAACAAAGATAGTTTGAAAACTGACAACAAAGAACAAGAAAAAGATACAATGAATTAAAAGAAAAGAACGAATTAAAGTTTAAGGAGGAAAATAGTGACAACAATATTAAAATAAAGGACAAAATTTATGGACCAAAGTTCTTTCTTGTTTTGTGATTTGTTATTTATGAAAACAAAAAATAGTCAAAGGCCAAAAACTTTAAAATTAAAATTCAAAAAATTGATATATCAAGCTAGATAACCAATTATTAGCAACCATGGTTTTGATACCAAATGATGCCAAAATTTGAGGCGCCCAACATTGGAACCCAAGAACCAAAAGGAACAAGAAAGATTGAATCCCTAAGAAGGTGGTTAGGAAGATCAAATTGGTATCCTACAGGGCAAGTACCAAAAATAAAGCAATATTGCGTGACGAAATTGTAAGACGTTTGAAAATAGTATAAAAGATGAAATTTGGGTTCGAGAACACGGAGAACTAATATATTGCTTCTATATGTTTTTAGGAATCGAAAAGAGCATCCATTTCATGTATTATAAAAGTTATTATGATTCACAATTTAAATGTAATAAGGGTTTAAAGTGGCAACGATAATTAATAATTTTTTTTAATTGAAAAAATTAGTAACTCGCATGTTTTTTCAAAGACCAAAGATAGGTTGAAAACTGAAAACAAAGAACATGAAAAAGATATAAAGAATTAAAAGAAAAGAACGAATTAAATTTTAAGGATGAAAATAATGACAACAACATTAAAATAAAGAACAAACTTTAGGGACCAAAGTTCTTTCTTGTTTTGTGATTTGTTAATTATGAAAACAAAAAATAGTCAAAGGCCAAAAACTTTAAAATTAAAATTCAAAAAATTGATATATCAAGCTAGATAACCAATTATTAGCAACCATGGTTTTGATACCAAATGATGCCAAAATTTGAGGCGCCCAACATTGGAACCCAAGAACCAAAAGGAACAAGAAAAATTGAATCCCTAAGAAGGTGGTTAGGAAGATCAAATTGGTATCCTACAGGGCAAGTACCAAAAATAAAGCAATATTGCGTGACGAAATTGTAAGACGTTTGAAAATAGTATAAAAGATGAAATTTGGGTTCGAGAACACGGAGAACTAATATATTGCTTCTATATGTTTTTAGGAATCGAAAAGAGCATCCATTTCATGTATTATAAAAGTTATTATGATTCACAATTTAAATGTAATAAGGGTTTAAAGTGGCAACGATAATTAATAATTTTTTTTAATTGAAAAAATTAGTAACTCGCATGTTTTTTCAAAGACCAAAGATAGGTTGAAAACTGAAAACAAAGAACATGAAAAAGATATAAAGAATTAAAAGAAAAGAACGAATTAAATTTTAAGGATGAAAATAATGACAACAACATTAAAATAAAGAACAAACTTTAGGGACCAAAGTTCTTTCTTGTTTTGTGATTTGTTAATTATGAAAACAAAAAATAGTCAAAGGCCAAAAACTTTAAAATTAAAATTCAAAAAATTGATATATCAAGCTAGATAACCAATTATTAGCAACCATGGTTTTGATACCAAATGATGCCAAAATTTGAGGCGCCCAACATTGGAACCCAAGAACCAAAAGGAATAAGAAAGATTGAATTGCTAAGAAGGTGGTTAGGAAGATCAAATTGGTATCCTACAAGGCAAGTACCAAAAACAAAGCAATATTGTGCGACGAAATTGTAAGACGTCAGAAAATAGTATAAAAGATGAAATTTGGGTTCGAGAACACGGAGAAAAAATATATTGCTTCTATATGTTTTTAGGAATCGAAATGAGCATCCATTTCATGATTTATAATAGTTATTATGATTCACAATTTAAATGTAATTAGGGTTTAAAGTGGCAACGATAATTAATAATTTGTTTTAATTGCAAAAATTAGTAACTCACATGTTTTTTCAAAGACCAAAGATAGCTTGAAAACTGAAAACAAAGAACATGAAAAAGATATAAAGAATTAAAAGAAAAGAACGAATTAAATTTTAAGGATGAAAATAATGACAACAACATTAAAATAAAGAACAAACTTTAGGGACCAAAGTTCTTTCTTCTTTTGTGATTTGTTACTTATGAAAACAAAAAATAGTCAAAGGCCAAAAACTTTAAAATTAAAATTCAAAAAATTGATATATCAAGCTAGATAACCAATTATTAGCAACCATTGTTTTGATACCAAATGATGCCAAAATTTGAGGCGCTCAACATTGGAACCCAAGAACCAAAAAAATAAGAAAGATTGAATTGCTAAGAAGGTGGTTAGGAAGATCAAATTGGTATCCTACAAGGCAAGTACCAAAAACAAAGCAATATTGTGCGACGAAATTGTAAGACGTCAGAAAATAGTATAAAAGATGAAATTTGGGTTCGAGAACACGGAGAAAAAATATATTGCTTCTATATGTTTTTAGGAATCGAAAAGAGCATCCATTTCATGATTTATAATAGTTATTATGATTCACAATTTAAATGTAATAAGGGTTTAAAGTGGCAACGATAATTAATAATTTGTTTTAATTGCAAAAATTAGTAATTTGCTTGTTTTTTCAAAGAACAAAGATAGTTTGAAAACTGACAACAAAGAACAAGAAAAAGATACAAAGAATTAAAAGAAAAGAACGAATTAAAGTTTAAGGAGGAAAGTAGTGACAACAATATTAAAATAAAGGACAAAATTTAGGGACCAAAGGTCTTTCTTGTTTTGTGATTTGTTACTTATGAAAACAAAAAATAGTCAAAGGCCAAAAACTTTAAAATTAAAATTCAAAAAATTGATATATCAAGCTAGATACCCAATTATTAGCAACCATGGTTTTGATACCAAATGATTCCAAAATTTTAGGCGCACAACATTGGAACCCAAGAACCAAAAGGAATAAGAAAGATTGAATTGCTAAGAAGGTGGTTAGGAAGATCAAATTGGTATCCTACAAGGCAAGTACCAAAAACAAAGCAATATTGTGCGACAAAATTGTAAGACGTCAGAAAATAGTATAAAAGATGAAATTTGGGTTCGAGAACACGGAGAAAAAATATATTGCTTCTATATGTTTTTAGGAATCGAAAAGAGCATCCATTTCATGTATTATAATAGTTATTATGATTCACAATTTAAATGTAATAAGGGTTTAAAGTGGCAAGATAATTAATAATTTTTTTTAATTGAAAAAATTAGTAACTCGCATGTTTTTTCAAAGACCAAAGATAGGTTGAAAACTGAAAACAAAGAACATGAAAAAGATATAAAGAATTAAAAGAAAAGAACGAATTAAATTTTAAGGATGAAAATAATGACAACAACATTAAAATAAAGAACAAACTTTAGGGACCAATGTTCTTTCTTGTTTTGTGATTTGTTAATTATGAAAACAAAAAATAGTCAAAGGCCAAAAACTTTAAAATTAAAATTCAAAAAATTGATATATCAAGCTAGATAACCAATTATTAGCAACCATGGTTTTGATACCAAATGATGCCAAAATTTGAGGCGCCCAACATTGGAACCCAAGAACCAAAAGGAATAAGAAAGATTGAATTGCTAAGAAGGTGGTTAGGAAGATCAAATTGGTATCCTACAAGGCAAGTACCAAAAACAAAGCAATATTGTGTGACGAAATTGTAAGACGTCAGAAAATAGTATAAATGATGAAATTTGGGTTCGAGAACACGGAGAAAAAATATATTGCTTCTATATGTTTTTAGGAATCGAAATGAGCATCCATTTCATGATTTATAATAGTTATTATGATTCACAATTTAAATGTAATTAGGGTTTAAAGTGGCAACGATAATTAATAATTTGTTTTAATTGCAAAAATTAGTAACTCACATGTTTTTTCAAAGACCAAAGATAGCTTGAAAACTGAAAACAAAGAACATGAAAAAGATATAAAGAATTAAAAGAAAAGAACGAATTAAATTTTAAGGATGAAAATAATGACAACAACATTAAAATAAAGAACAAACTTTAGGGACCAAAGTTCTTTCTTGTTTTGTGATTTGTTACTTATGAAAACAAAAAATACTCAAAGGCCAAAAACTTTAAAATTAAAATTCAAAAAATTGATATATCAAGCTAGATAACCAATTATTTGCAACCATGGTTTTGATACCAAATGATGCCAAAATTTGAGGCGCCCAACATTGGAACCCAAGAACCAAAAGGAATAAGAAAGATTGAATTGCTAAGAAGGTGGTTAGGAAGATCAAATTGGTATCCTACAGGGCAAGTACCAAAAACAAAGCAATATTGTGCGACAAAATTGTAAGACGTCAGAAAATAGTATAAAAGATGAAATTTGGGTTCGAAAACACGGAGAACTAATATATTGCTTCTATATGTTTTTAGGAATCGAAAAGAGCATCCATTTCATGTATTATAATAGTTATTATGATTCACCATTTAAATGTAATAAGGGTTTAAAGTGGCAACGATAATTAATAATTTTTTTTAATTGCAAAAATTAGTAACTCGCATGTTTTTTCAAAGACCAAAGATAGCTTGAAAACTGAAAACAAAGAACATGAAAAAGATATAAAGAATTAAAAGAAAAGAACGAATTAAATTTTAAGGATGAAAATAATGACAACAACATTAAAATAAAGAACAAACTTTAGGGACCAAAGTTCTTTCTTGTTTTGTGATTTGTTACTTATGAAAACAAAAAATAGTCAAAGGCCAAAAACTTTAAAATTAAAATTCAAAAAATTGATATATCAAGCTAGATAACCAATTATTAGCAACTATGGTTTTGATACCAAATGATGCCAAAATTTGAGGCGCCCAACATTGGAACCCAAGAACCAAAAGGAATAAGAAAGATTGAATTGCTAAGAAGGTGGTTAGGAAGATCAAATTGGTATCCTACAAGGCAAGTACCAAAAACAAAGCAATATTGTGCGACGAAATTGTAAGACGTCTGAAAATAGTATAAAAGATGAAATTTGGGTTCGAGAACACGGAGAAAAAATATATTGCTTCTATATGTTTTTAGGAATCGAAAAGAGCTTCCATTTCATGATTTATAATAGTTATTATGATTCACAATTTAAATGTAATTAGGGTTTAAAGTGGCAATGATAATTAATAATTTGTTTTAATTGCAAAAATTAGTAACTCACATGTTTTTTCAAAGACCAAAGATAGCTTGAAAACTGAAAACAAAGAACATGAAAAAGATATAAAGAATTAAAAGAAAAGAACGAATTAAATTTTAAGGATGAAAATAATGACAACAACATTAAAATAAAGAACAAAATTTAGGGACCAAAGTTCTTTCTTGTTTTGTGATTTGTTACTTATGAAAACAAAAAATACTCAAAGGCCAAAAACTTTAAAATTAAAATTCAAAAAATTGATATATCAAGCTAGATAACCAATTATTAGCAACCATGGTTTTGATACCAAATGATGCCAAAATTTGAGGCGCCCAACATTGGAACCCAAGAACCAAAAGGAATAAGAAAGATTGAATTGCTAAGAAGGTGGTTAGGAAGATCAAATTGGTATCCTACAAGGCAAGTACCAAAAACAAAGCAATATTGTGCGACAAAATTGTAAGACGTCAGAAAATAGTATAAAAGATGAAATTTGGGTTCGAGAACACGGAGAACTAATATATTGCTTCTATATGTTTTTAGGAATCGAAAAGAGCATCCATTTCATGTATTATAATAGTTATTATGATTCACAATTTAAATGTAATAAGGGTTTAAAGTGGCAACCATAATTAATAATTTTTTTTAATTGCAAAAATAAGTAACTTGCTTGTTTTTTCAAAGAACAAAGATAGTTTGAAAACTGACAACAAAGAACAAGAAAAAGATACAAAGAATTAAAAGAAAAGAACGAATTAAAGTTTAAGGAGGAAAATAGTGACAACAATATTAAAATAAAGGACAAAATTTAGGGACCAAAGTTCTTTCTTGTTTTGTGATTTGTTACTTATGAAAACAAAAAATAGTCAAAGGCCAAAAACTTGAAAATTAAAATTCAAAAAATTGATATATCAAGCTAGATAACCAATTATTAGCAACCATGGTTTTGATACCAAATGATGCCAAAATTTGAGGCGCCCAACATTGGAACCCAAGAACCAAAAGGAACAAGAAAGATTGAATCCCTAAGAAGGTGATTAGGAAGATCAAATTGGTATCCTACAGGGCAAGTACCAAAAACAAAGCATTATTGTGCGACGAAATTGTAGGACGTTTGAAAATAGTATAAAAGATGAAATTTGGGTTCGAGAACACGGAGAACTAATATATTGCTTCTATATGTTTTTAGGAATCGAAAAGAGCATCCATTTCATGTATTATAATAGTTATTATGATTCACAATTTAAATGTAATAAGGGTTTAAAGTGGCAACGATAATTAATAATTTGTTTTAATTGCAAAAATTAGTAACTCGCATGTTTTTTCAAAGACCAAAGATAGGTTGAAAACTGAAAACAAAGAACATGAAAAATAAAAAAAAATATTAAAAGAAAAGAACGAATTAAATTTTAAGGATGAAAATAATGACAACAACATTAAAATAAAGAACAAACTTTAGGGACCAAAGTTCTTTCTTCTTTTGTGATTTGTTACTTATGAAAACAAAAAATACTCAAAGGCCAAAAATATTAAAATTTAAATTCAAAAAATTGATATATCAAGCTAGATAACCAATTATTAGCAACCATGGTTTTGATACCAAATGATGCCAAAATTTGAGGCGCCCAACATTGGAACCCAAGAACCAAAAGGAATAAGAAAGATTGAATTGCTAAGAAGGTGGTTAGGAAGATCAAATTGGTATCCTACAAGGCAAGTACCAAAAACAAAGCAATATTGTGCGACGAAATTGTAAGACGTCAGAAAATAGTATAAAAGATGAAATTTGGGTTCGAGAACACGGAGAAAAAATATATTGCTTCTATATGTTTTTAGGAATCGAAAAGAGCATCCATTTCATGATTTATAATAGTTATTATGATTCACAATTTAAATGTAATAAGGGTTTAAAGTGGCAACGATAATTAATAATTTGTTTTAATTGCAAAAATTAGTAATTTGCTTGTTTTTTCAAAGAACAAAGATAGTTTGAAAACTGACAACAAAGAACAAGAAAAAGATACAATGAATTAAAAGAAAAGAACGAATTAAAGTTTAAGGAGGAAAATAGTGACAACAATATTAAAATAAAGGACAAAATTTAGGGACCAAAGTTCTTTCTTGTTTTGTGATTTGTTACTTATGAAAACAAAAAATAGTCAAAGGCCAAAAACTTTAAAATTAAAATTCAAAAAATTGATATATCAAGCTAGATAACCAATTATTAGCAACCATGGTTTTGATACCAAATGATGCCAAAATTTGAGGCACCCAACATTGGAACCCAAGAACCAAAAGGAACAAGTAAGATTTAATCCCTAAGAAGGTGGTTAGGAAGATCAAATTGGTATCCTACAGGGCAAGTACCAAAAATAAAGCAATATTGCGCGACGAAATTGTAAGACGTTTGAAAATAGTATAAAAGATGAAATTTGGGTTCGAGAACACGGAGAACTAATATATTGCTTCTATATGTTTTTAGGAATCGAAAAGAGCATCCATTTCATGTATTATAATAGTTATTATGATTCACAATTTAAATGTAATAAGGGTTTAAAGTGGCAACGATAATTAATAATTTTTTTTAATTGAAAAAATTAGTAACTCGCATGTTTTTTCAAAGACCAAAGATAGGTTGAAAACTGAAAACAAAGAACATGAAAAAGATATAAAGAATTAAAAGAAAAGAACGAATTAAATTTTAAGGATGAAAATAATGACAACAACATTAAAATAAAGAACAAACTTTAGGGACCAAAGTTCTTTCTTCTTTTGTGATTTGTTACTTATGAAAACAAAAAATAGTCAAAGGCCAAAAACTTTAAAATTAAAATTCAAAAAATTGATATATCAAGCTAGATAACCAATTATTAGCAACCATGGTTTTGATTCCAAATGATGCCAAAATTTGAGGCGCCCAACATTGGAACCCAAGAACCAAAAGGAACAAGTAAGATTTAATCCCTAAGAAGGTGGTTAGGAAGATCAAATTGGTATCCTACAGGGCAAGTACCAAAAACAAAGCAATATTGTGCGACGAAATTGTAAGACGTCAGAAAATAGTATAAAAGATGAAATTTGGGTTCGAGAACACGGAGAAAAAATATATAGCTTCTATATGTTTTTAGGAATCGAAAAGAGCATCCATTTCATGATTGATAATAGTTATTATGATTCATAATTTAAATGTAATTAGGGTTTAAAGTGGCAACGATAATTAATAATTTGTTTTAATTGCAAAAGTTAGTAACTCGCATGTTTTTTCAAAGACCAAAGATAGATTGAAAACTGAAAACAAAGAACATGAAAAAGATATAAAGAATTAAAAGAAAAGAACGAATTAAATTTTAAGGATGAAAATAATGACAACAACATTAAAATAAAGAACAAACTTTAGGGACCAAAGTTCTCTCTTGTTTTGTGATTTGTTACTTATGAAATCAAAAAACAGTCAAAGGCCAAAAATTTTAAAATTAAAATTCAAAAAATTGATATATCAAGCTAGATAACCAATTATTAGCAACCATGGTTTTGATACCAAATGATGCCAAAATTTGAGGCGCCCAACATTGGAACCCAAGAACCAAAAGGAACAAGAAAGATTGAATTGCTAAGAAGGTGGTTAGGAAGATCAAATTGGTATCCTACAAGGCAAGTACCAAAAACAAAGCAATATTGTGCGACGAAATTGTAAGACGTTTGAAAATAGTATAAAAGATGAAATTTGGGTTCGAGAACACGGAGAAAAAATATATTGCTTCTATATGTTTTTAGGAATCGAAAAGAGCATCCATTTCATGATTTATAATAGTTATTATGATTCACAATTTAAATGTAATAAGGGTTTAAAGTGGCAACGATAATTAATAATTTGTTTTAATTGCAAAAATTAGTAATTTGCTTGTTTTTTCAAAGAACAAAGATAGTTTGAAAACTGACAACAAAGAACAAGAAAAAGATACAAAGAATTAAAAGAAAAGAACGAATTAAAGTTTAAGGAGGAAAATAGTGACAACAATATTAAAATAAAGGACAAAATTTAGGGACCAACGGTCTTTCTTGTTTTGTGATTTGTTACTTATGAAAACAAAAAATAGTCAAAGGCCAAAAACTTTAAAATTAAAATTCAAAAAATTGATATATCAAGCTAGATACCCAATTATTAGCAACCATGGTTTTGATACCAAATGATTCCAAAATTTTAGGCGCACAACATTGGAACCCAAGAACCAAAAGGAATAAGAAAGATTGAATTGCTAAGAAGGTGGTTAGGAAGATCAAATTGGTATCCTACAAGGCAAGTACCAAAAACAAAGCAATATTGTGCGACAAAATTGTAAGACGTCAGAAAATAGTATAAAAGATGAAATTTGGGTTCGAGAACACGGAGAAAAAATATATTGCTTCTATATGTTTTTAGGAATGGAAAAGAGCATCCATTTCATGATTTATAATAGTTATTATGATTCACAATTTAAATGTAATAAGGGTTTAAAGTGGCAACGATAATTAATAATTTGTTTTAATTGCAAAAATTAGTAATTTGCTTGTTTTTTCAAAGAACAAAGATAGTTTGAAAACTGACAACAAAGAACAAGAAAAAGATACAATGAATTAAAAGAAAAGAACGAATTAAAGTTTAAGGAGGAAAATAGTGACAACAATATTAAAATAAAGGACAAAATTTAGGGACCAAAGTTCTTTCTTGTTTTGTGATTTGTTACTTATGAAAACAAAAAATAGTCAAAGGCCAAAAACTTTAAAATTAATATTCAAAAAATTGATATATCAAGCTAGATAACCAATTATTAGCAACCATGGTTTTGATACCAAATGATGCCAAAATTTGAGGCACCCAACATTGGAACCCAAGAACCAAAAGGAACAAGTAAGATTTAATCCATAAGAAGGTGGTTAGGAAGATCAAATTGGTATCCTACAGGGCAAGTACCAAAAATAAAGCAATATTGCGCGACGAAATTGTAAGACGTTTGAAAATAGTATAAAAGATGAAATTTGGGTTCGAGAACACGGAGAACTAATATATTGCTTCTATATGTTTTTAGGAATCGAAAAGAGCATCCATTTCATGTATTATAATAGTTATTATGATTCACAATTTAAATGTAATAAGGGTTTAAAGTGGCAACGATAATTAATAATTTTTTTTAATTGAAAAAATTAGTAACTCGCATGTTTTTTCAAAGACCAAAGATAGGTTGAAAACTGAAAACAAAGAACATGAAAAAGATATAAAGAATTAAAAGAAAAGAACGAATTAAATTTTAAGGATGAAAATAATGACAACAACATTAAAATAAAGAACAAACTTTAGGGACCAAAGTTCTTTCTTCTTTTGTGATTTGTTACTTATGAAAACAAAAAATAGTCAAAGGCCAAAAACTTTAAAATTAAAATTCAAAAAATTGATATATCAAGCTAGATAACCAATTATTAGCAACCATGGTTTTGATTCCAAATGATGCCAAAATTTGAGGCGCCCAACATTGGAACCCAAGAACCAAAAGGAACAAGTAAGATTTAATCCCTAAGAAGGTGGTTAGGAAGATCAAATTGGTATCCTACAGGGCAAGTACCAAAAACAAAGCAATATTGTGCGACGAAATTGTAAGACGTCAGAAAATAGTATAAAAGATGAAATTTGGGTTCGAGAACACGGAGAAAAAATATATAGCTTCTATATGTTTTTAGGAATCGAAAAGAGCATCCATTTCATGATTGATAATAGTTATTATGATTCATAATTTAAATGTAATTAGGGTTTAAAGTGGCAACGATAATTAATAATTTGTTTTAATTGCAAAAGTTAGTAACTCGCATGTTTTTTCAAAGACCAAAGATAGCTTGAAAACTGAAAACAAAGAACATGAAAAAGATATAAAGAATTAAAAGAAAAGAACGAATTAAATTTTAAGGATGAAAATAATGACAACAACATTAAAATAAAGAACAAACTTTAGGGACCAAAGTTCTCTCTTGTTTTGTGATTTGTTACTTATGAAATCAAAAAACAGTCAAAGGCCAAAAACTTTAAAATTAAAATTCAAAAAATTGATATATCAAGCTAGATAACCAATTATTAGCAACCATGGTTTTGATACCAAATGATGCCAAAATTTGAGGCGCCCAACATTGGAACCCAAGAACCAAAAGGAACAAGAAAGATTGAATTGCTAAGAAGGTGGTTAGGAAGATCAAATTGGTATCCTACAAGGCAAGTACCAAAAACAAAGCAATATTGTGCGACGAAATTGTAAGACGTTTGAAAATAGTATAAAAGATGAAATTTGGGTTCGAGAACACGGAGAAAAAATATATTGCTTCTATATGTTTTTAGGAATCGAAAAGAGCATCCATTTCATGATTTATAATAGTTATTATGATTCACAATTTAAATGTAATAAGGGTTTAAAGTGGCAACGATAATTAATAATTTGTTTTAATTGCAAAAATTAGTAATTTGCTTGTTTTTTCAAAGAACAAAGATAGTTTGAAAACTGACAACAAAGAACAAGAAAAAGATACAAAGAATTAAAAGAAAAGAACGAATTAAAGTTTAAGGAGGAAAATAGTGACAACAATATTAAAATAAAGGACAAAATTTAGGGACCAAAGGTCTTTCTTGTTTTGTTATTTGTTACTTATGAAAACAAAAAATAGTCAAAGGCCAAAAACTTTAAAATTAAAATTCAAAAAATTGATATATCAAGCTAGATACCCAATTATTAGCAACCATGGTTTTGATACCAAATGATTCCAAAATTTTAGGCGCACAACATTGGAACCCAAGAACCAAAAGGAATAAGAAAGATTGAATTGCTAAGAAGGTGGTTAGGAAGATCAAATTGGTATCCTACAAGGCAAGTACCAAAAACAAAGCAATATTGTGCGACAAAATTGTAAGACGTCAGAAAATAGTATAAAAGATGAAATTTGGGTTCGAGAACACGGAGAAAAAATATATTGCTTCTATATGTTTTTAGGAATGGAAAAGAGCATCCATTTCATGATTTATAATAGTTACTATGATTCACAATTTAAATGTAATAAGGGTTTAAAGTGGCAACGATAATTAATAATTTGTTTTAATTGCAAAAATTAGTAATTTGCTTGTTTTTTCAAAGAACAAAGATAGTTTGAAAACTGACAACAAAGAACAAGAAAAAGATACAATGAATTAAAAGAAAAGAACGAATTAAAGTTTAAGGAGGAAAATAGTGACAACAATATTAAAATAAAGGACAAAATTTAGGGACCAAAGTTCTTTCTTGTTTTGTGATTTGTTACTTATGAAAACAAAAAATAGTCAAAGGCCAAAAACTTTAAAATTAAAATTCAAAAAATTGATATATCAAGCTAGATAACAAATTATTAGCAACCATGGTTTTGATACCAAATGATGCCAAAATTTGAGGCGCCCAACATTGGAACCCAAGAACCAAAAGGAACAAGAAAGATTGAATTGCTAAGAAGGTGGTTAGGAAGATCAAATTGGTATCCTACAAGGCAAGTACCAAAAACAAAGCAATATTGTGCGACGAAATTGTAAGACGTTTGAAAATAGTATAAAAGATGAAATTTGGGTTCGAGAACACGGAGAAAAAATATATTGCTTCTATATGTTTTTAGGAATCGAAAAGAGCATCCATTTCATGATTTATAATAGTTATTATGATTCACAATTTAAATGTAATAAGGGTTTAAAGTGGCAACGATAATTAATAATTTGTTTTAATTGCAAAAATTAGTAATTTGCTTGTTTTTTCAAAGAACAAAGATAGTTTGAAAACTGACAACAAAGAACAAGAAAAAGATACAATGAATTAAAAGAAAAGAACGAATTAAAGTTTAAGGAGGAAAATAGTGACAACAATATTAAAATAAAGGACAAAATTTAGGGACCAAAGGTCTTTCTTGTTTTGTTATTTGTTACTTATGAAAACAAAAAATAGTCAAAGGCCAAAAACTTTAAAATTAAAATTCAAAAAATTGATATATCAAGCTAGATACCCAATTATTAGCAACCATGGTTTTGATACCAAATGATTCCAAAATTTTAGGCGCACAACATTGGAACCCAAGAACCAAAAGGAATAAGAAAGATTGAATTGCTAAGAAGGTGGTTAGGAAGATCAAATTGGTATCCTACAAGGCAAGTACCAAAAACAAAGCAATATTGTGCGACAAAATTGTAAGACGTCAGAAAATAGTATAAAAGATGAAATTTGGGTTCGAGAACACGGAGAAAAAATATATTGCTTCTATATGTTTTTAGGAATGGAAAAGAGCATCCATTTCATGATTTATAATAGTTACTATGATTCACAATTTAAATGTAATAAGGGTTTAAAGTGGCAACGATAATTAATAATTTGTTTTAATTGCAAAAATTAGTAATTTGCTTGTTTTTTCAAAGAACAAAGATAGTTTGAAAACTGACAACAAAGAACAAGAAAAAGATACAATGAATTAAAAGAAAAGAACGAATTAAAGTTTAAGGAGGAAAATAGTGACAACAATATTAAAATAAAGGACAAAATTTAGGGACCAAAGTTCTTTCTTGTTTTGTGATTTGTTACTTATGAAAACAAAAAATAGTCAAAGGCCAAAAACTTTAAAATTAAAATTCAAAAAATTGATATATCAAGCTAGATAACAAATTATTAGCAACCATGGTTTTGATACCAAATGATGCCAAAATTTGAGGCACCCAACATTGGAACCCAAGAACCAAAAGGAACAAGTAAGATTTAATCCCTAAGAAGGTGGTTAGGAAGATCAAATTGGTATCCTACAGGGCAAGTACCAAAAATAAAGCAATATTGCGCGACGAAATTGTAAGACGTTTGAAAATAGTATAAAAGATGAAATTTGGGTTCGAGAACACGGAGAACTAATATATTGCTTCTATATGTTTTTAGGAATCGAAAATAGCATCCATTTCATGTATTATAATAGTTATTATGATTCACAATTTAAATGTAATAAGGGTTTAAAGTGGCAACGATAATTAATAATTTTTTTTAATTGAAAAAATTAGTAACTCGCATGTTTTTTCAAAGACCAAAGATAGGTTGAAAACTGAAAACAAAGAACATGAAAAAGATATAAAGAATTAAAAGAAAAGAACGAATTAAATTTTAAGGATGAAAATAATGACAACAACATTAAAATAAAGAACAAACTTTAGGGACCAAAGTTCTTTCTTCTTTTGTGATTTGTTACTTATGAAAACAAAAAATAGTCAAAGGCCAAAAACTTTAAAATTAAAATTCAAAAAATTGATATATCAAGCTAGATAACCAATTATTAGCAACCATGGTTTTGATTCCAAATGATGCCAAAATTTGAGGCGCCCAACATTGGAACCCAAGAACCAAAAGGAACAAGTAAGATTTAATCCCTAAGAAGGTGGTTAGGAAGATCAAATTGGTATCCTACAGGGCAAGTACCAAAAACAAAGCAATATTGTGCGACGAAATTGTAAGACGTCAGAAAATAGTATAAAAGATGAAATTTGGGTTCGAGAACACGGAGAAAAAATATATAGCTTCTATATGTTTTTAGGAATCGAAAAGAGCATCCATTTCATGATTGATAATAGTTATTATGATTCATAATTTAAATGTAATTAGGGTTTAAAGTGGCAACGATAATTAATAATTTGTTTTAATTGCAAAAGTTAGTAACTCGCATGTTTTTTCAAAGACCAAAGATAGCTTGAAAACTGAAAACAAAGAACATGAAAAAGATATAAAGAATTAAAAGAAAAGAACGAATTAAATTTTAAGGATGAAAATAATGACAACAACATTAAAATAAAGAACAAACTTTAGGGACCAAAGTTCTCTCTTGTTTTGTGATTTGTTACTTATGAAATCAAAAAACAGTCAAAGGCCAAAAACTTTAAAATTAAAATTCAAAAAATTGATATATCAAGCTAGATAACCAATTATTAGCAACCATGGTTTTGATACCAAATGATGCCAAAATTTGAGGCGCCCAACATTGGAACCCAAGAACCAAAAGGAACAAGAAAGATTGAATTGCTAAGAAGGTGGTTAGGAAGATCAAATTGGTATCCTACAAGGCAAGTACCAAAAACAAAGCAATATTGTGCGACGAAATTGTAAGACGTTTGAAAATAGTATAAAAGATGAAATTTGGGTTCGAGAACACGGAGAAAAAATATATTGCTTCTATATGTTTTTAGGAATCGAAAAGAGCATCCATTTCATGATTTATAATAGTTATTATGATTCACAATTTAAATGTAATAAGGGTTTAAAGTGGCAACGATAATTAATAATTTGTTTTAATTGCAAAAATTAGTAATTTGCTTGTTTTTTCAAAGAACAAAGATAGTTTGAAAACTGACAACAAAGAACAAGAAAAAGATACAAAGAATTAAAAGAAAAGAACGAATTAAAGTTTAAGGAGGAAAATAGTGACAACAATATTAAAATAAAGGACAAAATTTAGGGACCAAAGTTCTTTCTTGTTTTGTGATTTGTTACTTATGAAAACAAAAAATAGTCAAAGGCCAAAAACTTTAAAATTAAAATTCAAAAAATTGATATATCAAGCGAGATACCCAATTATTAGCAACCATGGTTTTGATACCAAATGATTCCAAAATTTTAGGCGCACAACATTGGAACCCAAGAACCAAAAGGAATAAGAAAGATTGAATTGCTAAGAAGGTGGTTAGGAAGATCAAATTGGTATCCTACAAGGCAAGTACCAAAAACAAAGCAATATTGTGCGACGAAATTGTAAGACGTCAGAAAATATTATAAAAGATGAAATTTGGGTTCGAGAACACGGAGAAAAAATATATTGCTTCTATATGTTTTTAGGAATCGAAAAGAGCATCCATTTCATGATTTATAATAGTTATTATGATTCACAATTTAAATGTAATAAGGGTTTAAAGTGGCAACCATAATTAATAATTTTTTTTAATTGCAAAAATTAGTAACTTGCTTGTTTTTTCAAAGAACAAAGATAGTTTAAAAACTGACAACAAAGAACAAGAAAAAGATACAAAGAATTAAAAGAAAAGAACGAATTAAAGTTTAAGGAGGAAAATAGTGACAACAATATTAAAATAAAGGACAAAATTTAGGGACCAACGTTCTTTCTTGTTTTGTGATTTGTTACTTATGAAAACAAAAAATAGTCAAAGGCCAAAAACTTTAAAATTAAAATTCAAAAAATTGATATATCAAGCTAGATAACCAATTATTAGCAACCATGGTTTAGATACCAAATGATGCCAAAATTTGAGGCGCTCAACATTGGAACCCAAGAACCAAAAGGAATAAGAAAGATTTAATCCCTAAGAAGGTGGTTAGGAAGATCAATTTGGTATCCTACAGGGCAAGTACCAAAAATAAAGCAATATTGCGCGACGAAATTGTAAGACGTTTGAAAATAGTATAAAAGAGTAAATTTGGGTTCGAGAACACGGAGAACTAATATATTGCTTCTATATGTTTTTAGGAATCGAAAAGAGCATCCATTTCATGTATTATAATAGTTATTATGATTCACAATTTAAATGTAATAGGGGTTTAAAGTGGCAACGATAATTAATAATTTGTTTTAATTGCAAAAATTAGTAACTCGCATGTTTTTTCAAAAACCAAAGATAGCTTGAAAACTGAAAACAAAGAAGATGAAAAAGATATAAAGAATTAAAAGAAAAGAACGAATTAAATTTTAAGGATGAAAATAATGACAACAACATTAAAATAAAGAACAAACTTTAGGGACCAAAGTTCTTTCTTGTTTTGTGATTTGTTACTTATGAAATCAAAAAACAGTCAAAGGCCAAAAACTTTAAAATTAAAATTCAAAAAATTGATATATCAAGCTAGATAACCAATTATTAGCAACCATGGTTTTGATACCAAATGATGCCAAAATTTGAGGCGCCCAACATTGGAACCCAAGAACCAAAAGGAACAAGAAAGATTGAATCCCTAAGAAGGTGGTTAGGAAGATCAAATTGGTATCCTACATGGCAAGTACCAAAAATAAAGCAATATTGCGCGACGAAATTGTAAGACGTTTGAAAATAGTATAAAAGATGAAATATGGGTTCGAGAACACGGAGAACTAATATATTGCTTCTATATGTTTTTAGGAATCGAAAAGAGCATCCATTTCATGTATTATAATAGTTATTATGATTCACAATTTAAATGTAATAAGGGTTTAAAGTGGCAACGATAATTAATAATTTTTTTTAATTGCAAAAATTAGTAACTCGCATGTTTTTTCAAAGACCAAAGATAGCTTGAAAACTGAAAACAAAGAACATGAAAAAGATATAAAGAATTAAAAGAAAAGAACGAATTAAATTTTAAGGATGAAAATAATGACAACAACATTAAAATAAAGAACAAACTTTAGGGACCAAAGTTCTTTCTTCTTTTGTGATTTGTTACTTATGAAAACAAAAAATAGTCAAAGGCCAAAAACTTTAAAATTAAAATTCAAAAAATTGATATATCAAGCTAGATAACCAATTATTAGCAACCATGGTTTTGATACCAAATGATGCCAAAATTTGAGGCGCCCAACATTGGAACCCAAGAAACAAAAGGAATAAGAAAGATTGAATCCCTAAAAAGGTGGTTAGGAAGATCAAATTGGTATCCTACAGGGCAAGTACCAAAAACAAAGCAATATTGTGCGACGAAATTGTAAGACGTTTGAAAATAGTATAAAAGATGAAATTTGGGTTCGAGAACACGGAAAACTAATACATTGCTTCTATATGTTTTTAGGAATCGAAAAGAGCATCCATTTCATGTATTATAATAGTTATTATGATTCACAATTTAAATGTAATAAGGGTTTAAAGTGGCAACGATAATTAATAATTTGTTTTAATTGCAAAAATTAGTAACTCGCATGTTTTTTCAAAGAACAAAGATAGTTTGAAAACTGACAACAAAGAACATGAAAAAGATACAAAGAATTAAAAGAAAAGAACGAATTAAATTTTAAGGAGGAAAATAGTGACAACAATATTAAAATAAAGGACAAACTTTAGGGACCAAAGTTCTTTCTTTTTTTGTTATTTGTCACTTATGAAAACAAAAAACATTGAAAGGCCAAAAACATTAAAATTAAAATTTAAAATTGTCATATATCAAGCTTGATAACCAATTTTCAGCAACAATGGTTTTGATACCAAATGATGGAAAATATTTAGGCACACAACATTGGAACCCAAGAACCAAAAGGAATAAGAAATATTGAATCCCTAAGAAGGTGGTTATGAAGATCAAATTGGTATCCTACAAGGCAAGTACCAAAAACAAAGCAATATTTTGCCACGAAATTGTTCGACGTTAGAAAATAGTATAAAAGATGGAATTTGGGTTCGAGAACACGGAGAACTAATATATTGCTTCTATATGTTTTTAGGAATCGAAAAGAGTATCCATTTCATGTATTATAATAGTTATTATGATTCACAATTTAAATGTAATAAGGGTTTAAAGTGGAAACGATAATTAATAATTTGTTTTAATTGCAAAAATTAGTAACTCGCATGTTTTTTCAAAGACCAAAGATAGGTTGAAAACTGAAAACAAAGAACATGAAAAAGATATAAAGAATTAAAAGAAAAGAATGAATTAAATTTTAAGGATGAAAATAATGACAACAACATTAAAATAAAGAACAAACTTTAGGGACCAAAGTTCTTTCTTGTTTTGTGATTTGTTACTTATGAAAACAAAAAATAGTCAAAGGCCAAAAACTTTAAAATTAAAATTCAAAAAATTGATATATCAAGCTAGATAACCAATTATTAGCAACCATGGTTTTGATACCAAATGATGCCAAAATTTGAGGCGCCCAACATTGGAACCCAAGAACCAAAAGGAATAAGAAAGATTGAATCCCTAAAAAGGTGGTTAGGAAGATCAAATTGGTATCCTACAGGGCAAGTACCAAAAACAAAGCAATATTGTGCGACGAAATTGTAAGACGTTTGAAAATAGTATAAAAGATGAAATTTGGGTTCGAGAACACGGAAAACTAATACATTGCTTCTATATGTTTTTAGGAATCGAAAAGAGCATCCATTTCATGTATTATAATAGTTATTATGATTCATAATTTTAATGTAATAAGGGTTTAAAGTGGCAACGATAATTAATAATTTGTTTTAATTGCAAAAATTAGTAAGTCGCATGTTTTTTCAAAGAACAAAGATAGTTTGAAAACTGACAACAAAGAACATGAAAAAGATACAAAGAATTAAAAGAAAAGAACGAATTAAATTTTAAGGAATAAAATAGTGACAACAATATTAAAATAAAGGACAAACTTTAGGGACCAAAGTTCTTTCTTTTTTTGTTATTTGTCACTTATGAAAACAAAAAATAGTCAAAGGCCAAAAACTTTAAAATTAAAATTCAAAAAATTGATATATCAAGCTAGATAACCAATTATTAGCAACCATGGTTTTGATACCAAATGATGCCAAAATTTGAGGCGCCCAACATTGGAACCCAAGAAACAAAAGGAATAAGAAAGATTGAATCCCTAAAAAGGTGGTTAGGAAGATCAAATTGGTATCCTACAGGGCAAGTACCAAAAACAAAGCAATATTGTGCGACGAAATTGTAAGACGTTTGAAAATAGTATAAAAGATGAAATTTGGGTTCGAGAACACGGAAAACTAATACATTGCTTCTATATGTTTTTAGGAATCGAAAAGAGCATCCATTTCATGTATTATAATACTTATTATGATTGACAATTTAAATGTAATAAGGGTTTAAAGTGGCAACGATAATTAATAATTTGTTTTAATTGCAAAAATTAGTAACTTGCTTGTTTTTTCAAAGAACAAAGATAGTTTGAAAATTGACAACAAAGAACATGAAAAAGATACAAAGAATTAAAAGAAAAGAACGAATTAAATTTTAAGGAGGAAAATAGTGACAACAATATTAAAATAAAGGACAAACTTTAGGGACCAAAGTTCTTTCTTTTTTTGTTATTTGTCACTTATGAAAAAAAAAACATTGAAAGGCCAAAAACATTAAAATTAAAATTTAAAATTGTCATATATCAAGCTTGATAACCAATTTTCAGCAACAATGGTTTTGATACCAAATGATGGAAAATATTTAGGCACACAACATTGGAACCCAAGAACCAAAAGGAATAAGAAATATTGAATCCCTAAGAAGGTGGTTATGAAGATCAAATTGGTATCCTACAAGGCAAGTAGCAAAAACAAAGCAATATTTTGCCACGAAATTGTTCGACGTTAGAAAATAGTATAAAAGATGGAATTTGGGTTCGAGAACACGGAGAACTAATATATTGCTTCTATATGTTTTTAGGAATCGAAAAGAGTATCCATTTCATGTATTATAATAGTTATTATGATTCACAATTTAAATGTAATAAGGGTTTAAAGTGGAAACGATAATTAATAATTTGTTTTAATTGCAAAAATAAGTAACTCGCATGTTTTTTCAAAGAACAAAGATAGTTTGAAAACTGACAACAAAGAACATGAAAAAGATACAAAGAATTAAAAGAAAAGAACGAATTAAATTTTAAGGAGGAAAATAGTGACAACAATATTAAAATAAAGGACAAACTTTAGGGACCAAAGTTCTTTCTTTTTTTGTTATTTGTCACTTATGAAAACAAAAAACATTGAAAGGCCAAAAACATTAAAATTAAAATTTAAAATTGTCATATATCAAGCTTGATAACCAATTTTCAGCAACAATGGTTTTGATACCAAATGATGCAAAAATATTAGGCGCACAACATTGGAACCCAAGAACCAAAAGGAATAAGAAATATTGAATCCCTAAGAAGGTGGTTATGAAGATCAAATTGGTATCCTGAAGGGCAAGAACCAAAAACAAAGCAATATTTTGCCACGAAATTGTTCGACGTTAGAAAATAGTATAAAAGATGGAATTTGGGTTCGAGAACCCGGAGAACTAATATATTGCTCCTATATGTTTTTAGGAATCGAAAAGAGCATCCATTTCATGTATTATAATACTTATTATGATTCACAATTTAAATGTAATAAGGGTTTAAAGTGGCAACGATAATTAATAATTTGTTTTAATTGCAAAAATTAGTAACTCGCATGTTTTTTCAAAGACCAAAGATAGGTTGAAAACTGAAAACAAAGAACATGAAAAAGATATAAAGAATTAAAAGAAAAGAACGAATTAAATTTTAAGGATGAAAATAATGACAACAACATTAAAATAAAGAACAAACTTTAGGGACCAAAGTTCTTTCTTGTTTTGTGATTTGTTACTTATGAAAACAAAAAACAGTCAAAGGCCAAAAACTTTAAAATTAAAATTCAAAAAATTGATATATCAAGCTAAATAACCAATTATTAGCAACCATGGTTTTGATACCAAATGATGCCAAAATTTGAGGTGCCCAACATTGGAACCCAAGAACCAAAAGGAATAAGAAAGATTGAATCCCTAAGAAGGTGGTTAGGAATATCAAATTGGTATCCTACAGGGCAAGTACCAAAAATAAAGCAATATTGCGCGACGAAATTGTAAGACGTTTGAAAATAGTATAAAAGAGGAAATTTACGTTCGAGAACACGGAGAACTAATATATTGCTTCTATATGTTTTTAGGAATCGAAAAGAGCATCCATTTCATGTATTATAATAGTTATTATGATTCACAATTTAAATGTAATATGGGTTTAAAGTGGCAACGATAATTAATAATTTGTTTTAATTGCAAAAATTAGTAACTCGCATGTTTTTTCAAAGACCAAAGATCGGTTGAAAACTGAAAACAGAGAACATGAAAAAGATATAAAGAATTAAAAGAAACGAACGAATTAAATTTTAAGGATGAAAATAATGACAACAACATTAAAATAAAGAACAAACTTTAGGGACCAAAGTTCTTTCTTGTTTTGTGATTTGTTACTTATGAAAACAAAAAACAGTCAAAGGCCAAAAACTTTAAAATTAAAATTCAAAAAATTGATATATCAAGCTAGATAACCAATTATTAGCAGCCATGGTTTTGATACCAAATGATGCCAAAATTTTAGACGCACAACATTGGAACCCAAGAACCAAAAGGAATAAGAAAGATTGAATTGCTAAGAAGGTGGTTAGGAAGATCAAATTGGTATCCTACAAGGCAAGTACCAAAAACAAAGCAATATTGTGCGACGAAATTGTAAGACGTCAGAAAATAGTATAAAAGATGATATTTGGGTTCGAGAACACGGAGAAAAAATATATTGCTTCTATATGTTTTTAGGAATCGAAAAGAGCATCCATTTCATGATTTATAATAGTTATTATGATTCACAATTTAAATGTAATAAGGGTTTAAAGTGGCAACCATAATTAATAATTTTTTTTAATTGCAAAAATAAGTAACTTGCTTGTTTTTTCAAAGAACAAAGATAGTTTGAAAACTGACAACAAAGAACATGAAAAAGATGCAAAGAATTAAAAGAAAAGAACGAATTAAATTTTAAGGAGGAAAATAGTGACAACAATATTAAAATAAAGGACAAACTTTAGGGACCAAAGTTCTTTCTTTTTTTGTTATTTTTCACTTATCAAAACAAAAAACATTGAAAGGCCAAAAACATTAAAATTAAAATTTAAAATTGTCATATATCAAGCTGGATAACCAATTTTCAGCAACAATGGTTTTGATACCAAATGATGCAAAAACTTTAGGCACACAACATTGGAACCCAAGAACCAAAAGGAATAAGAAATATTGAATCCCTAAGAAGGTGGTTATGAAGATTAAATTGGTATCCTGAAGGGCAAGAACCAAAAACAAAGCAATATTTTGCCACGAAATTGTTCGACGTTACAAAATAGTATAAAAGATGGAATTTGGGTTCGAGAACATGGAGAACTAATATATTGCTTCTATATGTTTTTAGGAATCGAAAAGAGCATCCATTTCATGTATTATAATACTTATTATGATTCACAATTTAAATGTAATAAGGGTTTAAAGTGGCAACGATAATTAATAATTTGTTTTAATTGCAAAAATTAGTAACTCGCATGTTTTTTCAAAGACCAAAGATAGGTTGAAAACTGAAAACAAAGAACATGAAAAAGATATAAAGAATTAAAAGAAAAGAACGAATTAAATTTTAAGGATGAAAATAATGACAACAACATTAAAATAAAGAACAAACTTTAGGGACCAAAGTTCTTTCTTCTTTTGTGATTTGTTACTTATGAAAACAAAAAATAGTCAAAGGCCAAAAACTTTAAAATTAAAATTCAAAAAATTGATATATCAAGCTAAATAACCAATTATTAGCAACCATGGTTTTGATACCAAATGATGCCAAAATTTGAGGCGCCCAACATTGGAACCCAAGAACCAAAAGGAATAAGAAAGATTGAATCCCTAAGAAGGTGGTTAGGAAGATCAAATTGGTATCCTACAGGGCAAGTACCAAAAATAAAGCAATATTGCGCGACGAAATTGTAAGACGTTTGAAAATAGTATAAAAGAGGAAATTTACGTTCGAGAACACGGAGAACTAATATATTGCCTCTATATGTTTTTAGGAATCGAAAAGAGCATCCATTTCATGTATTATAATAGTTATTATGATTCACAATTTAAATGTAATATGGGTTTAAAGTGGCAACGATAATTAATAATTTGTTTTAATTGCAAAAATTAGTAACTCGCATGTTTTTTCAAAGACCAAAGATCGGTTGAAAACTGAAAACAGAGAACATGAAAAAGATATAAAGAATTAAAAGAAAAGAACGAATTAAATTTTAAGGATGAAAATAATGACAACAACATTAAAATAAAGAACAAACTTTAGGGACCAAAGTTCTTTCTTGTTTTGTGATTTGTTACTTATGAAAACAAAAAATACTCAAAGGCCAAAAACATTAAAATTAAAATTCAAAAAATTGATATATCAAGCTAGATAACCAATTATTAGCAACCATGGTTTTGATACCAAATGATGCCAAAATTTGAGGCGCCCAACATTGGAACCCAAGAACCAAAAGGAATAAGAAAGATTGAATTGCTAAGAAGGTGGTTAGGAAGATCAAATTGGTATCCTACAAGGCAAGTACCAAAAACAAAGCAATATTGTGCGACGAAATTGTAAGACGTCAGAAAATAGTATAAAAGATGATATTTGGGTTCGAGAACACGGAGAAAAAATATATTGCTTCTATATGTTTTTAGGAATCGGAAAGAGCATCCATTTCATGATTTATAATAGTTATTATGATTCACAATTTAAATGTAATAAGGGTTTAAAGTGGCAACCATAATTAATAATTTTTTTTAATTGCAAAAATAAGTAACTTGCTTGTTTTTTCAAAGAACAAAGATAGTTTGAAAACTGACAACAAAGAACAAGAAAAAGATACAAAGAATTAAAAGAAAAGAACGAATTAAAGTTTAAGGAGGAAAATAGTGACAACAATATTAAAATAAAGGACAAAATTTAGGGACCAAAGTTCTTTCTTGTTTTGTGATTTGTTACTTCTGAAAACAAAAAATAGTCAAAGGCCAAAAACTTTAAAATTAAAATTCAAAAAATTGATATATCAAGCTAGATAACCAATTATTAGCAACCATGGTTTTGATACCATATGATGCCAAAATTTGAGGCGCTCAACATTGGAACCCAAGAACCAAAAGGAATAAGAAAGATTGAATCCCTAAGAAGGTGGTTAGGAAGATCAAATTGGTATCCTATAGGGCAAGTACCAAAAATAAAGCAATATTGCGCGACGAAATTGTAAGACGTTTGAAAATAGTATAAAAGATGAAATTTGGGTTCGAGAACACGGAGAACTAATATATTGCTTCTATATGTTTTTAGGAATCGAAAAGAGCATCCATTTCTTGTATTATAATAGTTATTATGATTCACAATTTAAATGTAATAAGGGTTTAAAGTGGCAACGATAATTAATAATTTGTTTTACTTGCAAAAATTAGTAACTCGCATGTTTTTTCAAAGACCAAAGATAGGTTGAAAACTGAAAACAAAGAACATGAAAAAGATACAAAGAATTAAAAGAAAAGAACGAATTAAATTTTAAGGAGGAAAATAGTGACAACAATATTAAAATAAAGGACAAACTTTAGGGACCAAACTTCTTTCTTTTTTTGTTATTTGTCACTTATGAAAACAAAAAACATTGAAAGGCCAAAAACATTAAAATTAAAATTTAAAATTGTCATATATCAAGCTTGATAGCCAATTTTCAGCAACAATGGTTTTGATACCAAATGATGCAAAAAATTTAGGCACACAACATTGGAACCCAAGAACCAAAAGGAATAAGAAATATTGAATCCCTAAGAAGGTGGTTATGAAGATCAAATTGGTATCCTGAAGGGCAAGAACCAAAAACAAAGCAATATTTTGCCACGAAATTGTTCGACGTTAGAAAATAGTATAAAAGATGGAATTTGGGTTCGAGAACATGGAGAACTAATATATTGCTTCTATATGTTTTTAGGAATCGAAAAGAGCATCCATTTCATGTATTATAATACTTATTATGATTCACAATTTAAATGTAATAAGGGTTTAAAGTGGCAACGATAATTAATAATTTGTTTTAATTGCAAAAATTAGTAACTCGCATGTTTTTTCAAAGACCAAAGATAGGTTGAAAACTGAAAACAAAGAACATGAAAAAGATATAAAGAATTAAAAGAAAAGAACGAATTAAATTTTAAGGATGAAAATAATGACAACAACATTAAAATAAAGAACAAACTTTAGGGACCAAAGTTCTTTCTTGTTTTGTGATTTGTTACTTATGAAAACAAAAAATAGTCAAAGGCCAAAAACTTTAAAATTAAAATTCAAAAAATTGATATATCAAGCTAGATATCCAATTATTAGCAACCATGGTTTTGATACCAAATGATGCCAAAATTTGAGGCGCCCAAAATTGGAACCCAAGAACCAAAAGGAATAAGAAAGATTGAATCCCTAAGAAGGTGGTTAGGAAGATCAAATTGGTATCCTACAGGGCAAGTACCAAAAATAAAGCAATATTGCGCGACAAAATTGTAAGACGTTTGAAAATAGTATAAAAGATGAAATTTGGGTTAGAGAACACGGAGAACTAATATATTGCTTCTATATGTTTTTAGGAATCGAAAAGAGCATCCATTTCTTGTATTATAATAGTTATTATGATTCACAATTTAAATGTAATAAGGGTTTAAAGTGGCAACGATAATTAATAATTTGTTTTAATTGCAAAAATTAGTAACTCGCATGTTTTTTCAAAGACCAAAGATAGGTTGAAAACTGAAAGCAGAGAACATGAAAAAGATATAAAGAATTAAAAGAAACGAACGAATTAAATTTTAAGGATGAAAATAATGACAACAACATTAAAATAAAGAACAAACTTTAGGGACCAAAGTTCTTTCTTGTTTTGTGATTTGTTACTTATGAAAACAAAAAATAGTCAAAGGCCAAAAACTTTAAAATTAAAATTCAAAAAATTGATATATCAAGCCAGATACCCAATTATTAGCAACCATGGTTTTGATACCAAATGATTCCAAAATTTTAGGCGCACAACATTGGAACCCAAGAACCAAAAGGAATAAGAAAGATTGAATTGCTAAGAAGGTGGTTAGGAAGATCAAATTGGAATCCTACAAGGCAAGTACCAAAAACAAAGCAATATTGTGCGACGAAATTGTAAGACGTAAGAAAATATTATAAAAGATGAAATTTGGGTTCGAGAACACGGAGAAAAAATATATTGCTTCTATATGTTTTTAGGAATCGAAAAGAGCATCCATTTCATGATTTATAATAGTTATTATGATTCACAATTTAAATGTAATAAGGGTTTAAAGTGGCAACCATAATTAATAATTTTTTTTAATTGCAAAAATTAGTAACTTGCTTGTTTTTTCAAAGAACAAAGATAGTTTGAAAACTGACAACAAAGAACAAGAAAAAGATACAAAGAATTAAAAGAAAAGAACGAATTAAAGTTTAAGGAGGAAAATAGTGACAACAATATTAAAATAAAGGACAAAATTTAGGGACCAACGTTCTTTCTTGTTTTGTGATTTGTTACTTATGAAAACAAAAAATAGTCAAAGTCCAAAAACTTTAAAATTAAAATTCAAAAAATTTATATATCAAGCTAGATAACCAATTATTAGCAACCATGGTTTAGATACCAAATGATGCCAAAATTTGAGGCGCCCAACATTGGAACCCAAGAACCAAAAGGAATAAGAAAGATTTAATCCCTAAGAAGGTGGTTAGGAAGATCAATTTGGTATCCTACAGGGCAAGTACCAAAAATAAAGCAATATTGCGCGACGAAATTGTAAGACGTTTGAAAATAGTATAAAAGATTAAATTTGGGTTCGAGAACACGGAGAACTAATATATTGCTTCTATATGTTTTTAGGAATCGAAAAGAGCATCCATTTCATGTATTATAATAGTTATTATGATTCACAATTTAAATGTAATAGGGGTTCAAAGTGGCAACGATAATTAATAATTTGTTTTAATTGCAAAAATTAGTAACTCGCATGTTTTTTCAAAAACCAAAGATAGCTTGAAAACTGAAAACAAAGAAGATGAAAAAGATATAAAGAATTAAAAGAGAAGAACGAATTAAATTTTAAGGATGAAAATAATGACAACAACATTAAAATAAAGAACAAACTTTAGGGACCAAAGTTCTTTCTTGTTTTGTGATTTGTTACTTATGAAATCAAAAAACAGTCAAAGGCCAAAAACTTTAAAATTAAAATTCAAAAAATTGATATATCAAGCTAGATAACCAATTATTAGCAGCCATGGTTTTGATACCAAATGATGCCAAAATTTTAGACGCACAACATTGGAACCCAAGAACCAAAAGGAATAAGAAAGATTGAATTGCTAAGAAGGTGGTTAGGAAGATCAAATTGGTATCCTACAAGGCAAGTACCAAAAACAAAGCAATATTGTGCGACAAAATTGTAAGACGTGAGAAAATAGTATAAAAGATGAAATTTGGGTTCGAGAACACGGAGAAAAAATATATTGCTTCTATATGTTTTTAGGAATCGAAAAGAGCATCCATTTCATGATTTATAATAGTTATTATGATTCATAATTTAAATGTAATAAGGGTTTAAAGTGGCAACGATAATTAATAATTTGTTTTAATTGCAAAAATTAGTAACTTGCTTGTTTTTTCAAAGAACAAAGATAGTTTGAAAACTGACAACAAAGAACAAGAAAAAGATACAAAGAATTAAAAGAAAAGAACGAATTAAAGTTTAAGGAGGAAAATAGTGACAACAATATTAAAATAAAAGACAAAATTTAGGGACCAAAGTTCTTTCTTGTTTTGTGATTTGTTACTTATGAAAACAAAAAATAGTCAAAGGCCAAAAACTTTAAAATTAAAATTCAAAAAATTGATATATCAAGCTAGATAACCAATTATTAGCAACCATGGTTTTGATACCAAATGATGCCAAAATTTGAGGCGCCCAACATTGGAACCCAAGAACCAAAAGGAATAAGAAAGATTGAATCCCTAAGAAGGTGGTTAGGAAGAACAAATTGGTATCCTACAGGGCAAGTACCAAAAATAAAGCAATATTGCGCGACGAAATTGTAAGACGTTTGAAAATAGTACAAAAGATGAAATTTGGGTTCGAGAACACGGAGAACTAATATATTGCTTCTATATGTTTTTAGGAATCGAAAAGAGCATCCATTTCATGTATTATAATAGTTATTATGATTCACAATTTAAATGTAATAAGGGTTTAAAGTGGCAACGATAATTAATAATTTGTTTTAATTGCAAAAATTAGTAACTCGCATGTTTTTTCAAAGACCAAAGATAGGTTGAAAACTGAAAACAGAGAACATGAAAAAGATATAAAGAATTAAAAGAAACGAACGAATTAAATTTTAAGGATGAAAATAATGACAACAACATTAAAATAAAGAACAAACTTTAGGGACCAAAGTTCTTTCTTGTTTTCTGATTTGTTACTTATGAAAACAAAAAACAGTCAAAGGCCAAAAACTTTAAAATTAAAATTCAAAAAATTGATATATCAAGCTAGATACCCAATTATTAGCAACCATGGTTTTGATACCAAATGATGCCAAAATTTTAGGTGCACAACATTGGAACCCAAGAACCAAAAGGAATAAGAAAGATTGAATTGCTAAGAAGGTGGTTAGGAAGATCAAATTGGTATCCTACAAGGCAAGTACCAAAAACAAAGCAATATTGTGCGACAAAATTGTAAGACGTGAGAAAATAGTATAAAAGATGAAATTTGGGTTCGAGAACACGGAGAAAAAATATATTGCTTCTATATGTTTTTAGGAATCGAAAAGAGCATCCATTTCATGATTTATAATAGTTATTATGATTCACAATTTAAATGTAATAAGGGTTTAAAGTGGCAACGATAATTAATAATTTGTTTTAATTGCAAAAATTAGTAACTTGCTTGTTTTTTCAAAGAACAAAGATAGTTTGAAAACTGACAACAAAGAACAAGAAAAAGATACAAAGAATTAAAAGAAAAGAACGAATTAAAGTTTAAGGAGGAAAATAGTGACAACAATATTAAAATAAAGGACAAAATTTAGGGACCAAAGTTCTTTCTTGTTTTGTGATTTGTTACTTATGAAAACAAAAAATAGTCAAAGGCCAAAAACTTTAAAATTAAAATTCAAAAAATTGATATATCAAGCTAGATAACCAATTATTAGCAACCATGGTTTAGATACCAAATGATGCCAAAATTTGAGGCGCTCAACATTGGAACCCAAGAACCAAAAGGAATAAGAAAGATTTAATCCCTAAGAAGGTGGTTAGGAAGATAAATTTGGTATCCTACAGGGCAAGTACCAAAAATAAAGCAATATTGCGCGACGAAATTGTAAGACGTTTGAAAATAGTATAAAAGATTAAATTTGGGTTCGAGAAAACGGAGAACTAATATATTGCTTCTATATGTTTTTAGGAATCGAAAAGAGCATCCATTTCATGTATTATAATAGTTATTATGATTCACAATTTAAATGTAATAGGGGTTTAAAGTGGCAACGATAATTAATAATTTGTTTTAATTGCAAAAATTAGTAACTTGCTTGTTTTTTCAAAGAACAAAGATAGTTTGAAAACTGACAACAAAGAACAAGAAAAAGATACAAAGAATTAAAAGAAAAGAACGAATTAAAGTTTAAGGAGGAAAATAGTGACAACAATATTAAAATAAAGGACAAAATTTAGGGACCAACGTTCTTTCTTGTTTTGTGATTTGTTACTTATGAAAACAAAAAATAGTCAAAGTCCAAAAACTTTAAAATTAAAATTCAAAAAATTTATATATCAAGCTAGATAACCAATTATTAGCAACCATGGTTTAGATACCAAATGATGCCAAAATTTGAGGCGCCCAACATTGGAACCCAAGAACCAAAAGGAATAAGAAAGATTTAATCCCTAAGAAGGTGGTTAGGAAGATCAATTTGGTATCCTACAGGGCAAGTACCAAAAATAAAGCAATATTGCGCGACGAAATTGTAAGACGTTTGAAAATAGTATAAAAGATTAAATTTGGGTTCGAGAACACGGAGAACTAATATATTGCTTCTATATGTTTTTAGGAATCGAAAAGAGCATCCATTTCATGTATTATAATAGTTATTATGATTCACAATTTAAATGTAATAGGGGTTCAAAGTGGCAACGATAATTAATAATTTGTTTTAATTGCAAAAATTAGTAACTCGCATGTTTTTTCAAAAACCAAAGATAGCTTGAAAACTGAAAACAAAGAAGATGAAAAAGATATAAAGAATTAAAAGAGAAGAACGAATTAAATTTTAAGGATGAAAATAATGACAACAACATTAAAATAAAGAACAAACTTTAGGGACCAAAGTTCTTTCTTGTTTTGTGATTTGTTACTTATGAAATCAAAAAACAGTCAAAGGCCAAAAACTTTAAAATTAAAATTCAAAAAATTGATATATCAAGCTAGATAACCAATTATTAGCAGCCATGGTTTTGATACCAAATGATGCCAAAATTTTAGACGCACAACATTGGAACCCAAGAACCAAAAGGAATAAGAAAGATTGAATTGCTAAGAAGGTGGTTAGGAAGATCAAATTGGTATCCTACAAGGCAAGTACCAAAAACAAAGCAATATTGTGCGACAAAATTGTAAGACGTGAGAAAATAGTATAAAAGATGATATTTGGGTTCGAGAACACGGAGAAAAAATATATTGCTTCTATATGTTTTTAGGAATCGAAAAGAGCATCCATTTCATGATTTATAATAGTTATTATGATTCATAATTTAAATGTAATAAGGGTTTAAAGTGGCAACGATAATTAATAATTTGTTTTAATTGCAAAAATTAGTAACTTGCTTGTTTTTTCAAAGAACAAAGATAGTTTGAAAACTGACAACAAAGAACAAGAAAAAGATACAAAGAATTAAAAGAAAAGAACGAATTAAAGTTTAAGGAGGAAAATAGTGACAACAATATTAAAATAAAAGACAAAATTTAGGGACCAAAGTTCTTTCTTGTTTTGTGATTTGTTACTTATGAAAACAAAAAATAGTCAAAGGCCAAAAACTTTAAAATTAAAATTCAAAAAATTGATATATCAAGCTAGATAACCAATTATTAGCAACCATGGTTTTGATACCAAATGATGCCAAAATTTGAGGCGCCCAACATTGGAACCCAAGAACCAAAAGGAATAAGAAAGATTGAATCCCTAAGAAGGTGGTTAGGAAGAACAAATTGGTATCCTACAGGGCAAGTACCAAAAATAAAGCAATATTGCGCGACGAAATTGTAAGACGTTTGAAAATAGTACAAAAGATGAAATTTGGGTTCGAGAACACGGAGAACTAATATATTGCTTCTATATGTTTTTAGGAATCGAAAAGAGCATCCATTTCATGTATTATAATAGTTATTATGATTCACAATTTAAATGTAATAAGGGTTTAAAGTGGCAACGATAATTAATAATTTGTTTTAATTGCAAAAATTAGTAACTCGCATGTTTTTTCAAAGACCAAAGATAGGTTGAAAACTGAAAACAGAGAACATGAAAAAGATATAAAGAATTAAAAGAAACGAACGAATTAAATTTTAAGGATGAAAATAATGACAACAACATTAAAATAAAGAACAAACTTTAGGGACCAAAGTTCTTTCTTGTTTTCTGATTTGTTACTTATGAAAACAAAAAACAGTCAAAGGCCAAAAACTTTAAAATTAAAATTCAAAAAATTGATATATCAAGCTAGATACCCAAT
Organism: Hippophae tibetana; assembly: GCA_037013495.1. Taxonomy (NCBI): domain Eukaryota; kingdom Viridiplantae; phylum Streptophyta; class Magnoliopsida; order Rosales; family Elaeagnaceae; genus Hippophae; species Hippophae tibetana. The sequence continues at coordinate 47,848,622 of CM072807.1, forward strand.
TATTAGCAACCATGGGTTTGATACCAAATGATGCCAAAATTTTAGGTGCACAACATTGGAACCCAAGAACCAAAAGGAATAAGAAAGATTGAATTGCTAAGAAGGTGGTTAGGAAGATCAAATTGGTATCCTACAAGGCAAGTACCAAAAACAAAGCAATATTGTGCGACAAAATTGTAAGACGTGAGAAAATAGTATAAAAGATGAAATTTGGGTTCGAGAAAACGGAGAACTAATATATTGCTTCTATATGTTTTTAGGAATCGAAAAGAGCATCCATTTCATGTATTATAATAGTTATTATGATTCACAATTTAAATGTAATAGGGGTTTAAAGTGGCAACGATAATTAATAATTTGTTTTAATTGCAAAAATTAGTAACTCGCATGTTTTTTCAAAGACCAAAGATAGGTTGAAAACTGAAAACAGAGAACATGAAAAAGATATAAAGAATTAAAAGAAACGAACGAATTAAATTTTAAGGATGAAAATAATGACAACAACATTAAAATAAAGAACAAACTTTAGGGACCAAAGTTCTTTCTTGTTTTCTGATTTGTTACTTATGAAAACAAAAAACAGTCAAAGGCCAAAAACTTTAAAATTAAAATTCAAAAAATTGATATATCAAGCTAGATACCCAATTATTAGCAACCATGGTTTTGATACCAAATGATGCCAAAATTTTAGGTGCACAACATTGGAACCCAAGAACCAAAAGGAATAAGAAAGATTGAATTGCTAAGAAGGTGGTTAGGAAGATCAAATTGGTATCCTACAAGGCAAGTACCAAAAACAAAGCAATATTGTGCGACAAAATTGTAAGACGTGAGAAAATAGTATAAAAGATGAAATTTGGGTTCGAGAACACGGAGAAAAAATATATTGCTTCTATATGTTTTTAGGAATCGAAAAGAGCATCCATTTCATGATTTATAATAGTTATTATGATTCACAATTTAAATGTAATAAGGGTTTAAAGTGGCAACGATAATTAATAATTTGTTTTAATTGCAAAAATTAGTAACTTGCTTGTTTTTTCAAAGAACAAAGATAGTTTGAAAACTGACAACAAAGAACAAGAAAAAGATACAAAGAATTAAAAGAAAAGAACGAATTAAAGTTTAAGGAGGAAAATAGTGACAACAATATTAAAATAAAGGACAAAATTTAGGGACCAAAGTTCTTTCTTGTTTTGTGATTTGTTACTTATGAAAACAAAAAATAGTCAAAGGCCAAAAACTTTAAAATTAAAATTCAAAAAATTGATATATCAAGCTAGATAACCAATTATTAGCAACCATGGTTTAGATACCAAATGATGCCAAAATTTGAGGCGCTCAACATTGGAACCCAAGAACCAAAAGGAATAAGAAAGATTTAATCCCTAAGAAGGTGGTTAGGAAGATAAATTTGGTATCCTACAGGGCAAGTACCAAAAATAAAGCAATATTGCGCGACGAAATTGTAAGACGTTTGAAAATAGTATAAAAGATTAAATTTGGGTTCGAGAAAACGGAGAACTAATATATTGCTTCTATATGTTTTTAGGAATCGAAAAGAGCATCCATTTCATGTATTATAATAGTTATTATGATTCACAATTTAAATGTAATAGGGGTTTAAAGTGGCAATGATAATTAATAATTTGTTTTAATTGCAAAAATTAGTAACTCGCATGTTTTTTCAAAGACCAAAGATAGCTTGAAAACTGAAAACAAAGAAGATGAAAAAGATATAAAGAATTAAAAGAAAAGAACGAATTAAATTTTAAGGATGAAAATAATGACAACAACATTAAAATAAAGAACAAACTTTAGGGACCAAAGTTCTTTCTTGTTTTGTGATTTGTTACATATGAAATCAAAAAACAGTCAAAGGCCAAAAACTTTAAAATTAAAATTCAAAAAATTGATATATCAAGCTAGATAACCAATTATTAGCAGCCATGGTTTTGACACCAAATGATGCCAAAATTTTAGACGCACAACATTGGAACCCAAGAACCAAAAGGAATAAGAAAGATTGAATTGCTAAGAAGGTGGTTAGGAAGATCAAATTGGTATCCTACAAGGCAAGTACCAAAAACAAAGCAATATTGTGCGACAAAATTGTAAGACGTGAGAAAATAGTATAAAAGATGAAATTTGGGTTCGAGAACACGGAGAAAAAATATATTGCTTCTATATGTTTTTAGGAATCGAAAAGAGCATCCATTTCATGATTTATAATAGTTATTATGATTCACAATTTAAATGTAATAAGGGTTTAAAGTGGCAACGATAATTAATAATTTGTTTTAATTGCAAAAATTAGTAACTTGCTTATTTTTTCAAAGAACAAAGATAGTTTGAAAACTGACAACAAAGAACAAGAAAAAGATACAAAGAATTAAAAGAAAAGAACGAATTAAAGTTTAAGGAGGAAAATAGTGACAACAATATTAAAATAAAGGACAAAATTTAGGGACCAAAGTTCTTTCTTGTTTTGTGATTTGTTACTTATGAAAACAAAAAATAGTCAAAGGCCAAAAACTTTAAAATTAAAATTCAAAAACTTGATATATCAAGCTAGATAACCAATTATTAGCAACCATGGTTTTGATACCAAATGATGCCAAAATTTGAGGCGCTCAACATTGGAACCCAAGAACCAAAAGGAATAAGAAAGATTGAATCCCTAAGAAGTTAGTTAGGATGATCAAATTGGTATCCTACAGGGCAAGTACCAAAAATAAAGCAATATTGCGCGACGAAATTGTAAGACGTTTGAAAATAGTACAAAAGATTAAATTTGGGTTCGAGAACACGGAGAACTAATATATTGCTTCTATATGTTTTTAGGAATCGAAAAGAGCATCCATTTCATGTATTATAATAGTTATTATGATTCACAATTTAAATGTAATAGGGGTTTAAAGTGGCAACGATAATTAATAATTTGTTTTAATTGCAAAAATTAGTAACTCGCATGTTTTTTCAAAAACCAAAGATAGCTTGAAAACTGAAAACAAAGAAGATGAAAAAGATATAAAGAATTAAAAGAAACGAACGAATTAAATTTTAAGGATGAAAATAATGACAACAACATTAAAATAAAGAACAAACTTTAGGGACCAAAGTTCTTTCTTGTTTTGTGATTTGTTACTTATGAAAACAAAAAACAGTCAAAGGCCAAAAACTTTAAAATTAAAATTCAAAAAATTGATATATCAAGCTAGATAACCAATTATTAGCAGCCATGGTTTTGATACCAAATGATGCCAAAATTTTAGACGCACAACATTGGAACCCAAGAACCAAAAGGAATAAGAAAGATTGAATTGCTAAGAAGGTGGTTAGGAAGATCAAATTGGTATCCTACAAGGCAAGTACCAAAAACAAAGCAATATTGTGCGACAAAATTGTAAGACGTGAGAAAATAGTATAAAAGATGAAATTTGGGTTCGAGAACACGGAGAAAAAATATATTGCTTCTATATGTTTTTAGGAATCGAAAAGAGCATCCATTTCATGATTTATAATAGTTATTATGATTCATAATTTAAATGTAATAAGGGTTTAAAGTGGCAACGATAATTAATAATTTGTTTTAATTGCAAAAATTAGTAACTTGCTTGTTTTTTCAAAGAACAAAGATAGTTTGAAAACTGACAACAAAGAACAAGAAAAAGATACAAAGAATTAAAAGAAAAGAACGAATTAAAGTTTAAGGAGGAAAATAGTGACAACAATATTAAAATAAAGGACAAAATTTAGGGACCAAAGTTCTTTCTTGTTTTGTGATTTGTTACTTATGAAAACAAAAAATAGTCAAAGGCCAAAAACTTTAAAATTAAAATTCAAAAAATTGATATATCAAGCTAGATAACCAATTATTTGCATCCATGGTTTTGATACCAAATGATGCCAAAATTTGAGGCGCTCAACATTGGAACCCAAGAACCAAAAGGAATAAGAAAGATTTAATCCCTAAGAAGGTGGTTAGGAAGATCAATTTGGTATCCTACAGGGCAAGTACCAAAAATAAAGCAATATTGCGCGACGAAATTGTAAGACGTTTGAAAATAGTATAAAAGATTAAATTTGGGTTCGAGAAAACGGAGAACTAATATATTGCTTCTATATGTTTTTAGGAATCGAAAAGAGCATCCATTTCATGTATTATAATAGTTATTATGATTCACAATTTAAATGTAATAGGGGTTTAAAGTGGCAACGATAATTAATAATTTGTTTTAATTGCAAAAATTAGTAACTCGCATGTTTTTTCAAAGACCAAAGATAGCTTGAAAACTGAAAACAAAGAAGATGAAAAAGATATAAAGAATTAAAAGAAAAGAACGAATTAAATTTTAAGGATGAAAATAATGACAACAACATTAAAATAAAGAACAAACTTTAGGGACCAAAGTTCTTTCTTGTTTTGTGATTTGTTACTTATGAAATCAAAAAACAGTCAAAGGCCAAAAACTTTAAAATTAAAATTCAAAAAATTGATATATCAAGCTAGATAACCAATTATTAGCAGCCATGGTTTTGACACCAAATGATGCCAAAATTTTAGACGCACAACATTGGAACCCAAGAACCAAAAGGAATAAGAAAGATTGAATTGCTAAGAAGGTGGTTAGGAAGATCAAATTGGTATCCTACAAGGCAATTACCAAAAACAAAGCAATATTGTGCGACAAAATTGTAAGACGTGAGAAAATAGTATAAAAGATGAAATTTGGGTTCGAGAACACGGAGAAAAAATATATTGCTTCTATATGTTTTTAGGAATCGAAAAGAGCATCCATTTCTTGTATTATAATAGTTATTATGATTCACAATTTAAATATAATAAGGGTTTAAAGTGGCAACGATAATTAATAATTTGTTTTAATTGCAAAAATTAGTAACTCGCATGTTTTTTCAAAGACCAAAGATAGGTTGAAAACTGAAAACAAAGAACATGAAAAAGATATAAAGAATTAAAAGAAAACAACGAATTAAATTTTAAGGATGAAAATAATGACAACAACATTAAAATCAAGAACAAACTTTAGGGACCAAAGTTCTTTCTTGTTTTGTGATTTGTTACTTATGAAAACAAAAAATAGTCAAAGGCCAAAAACTTTAAAATTAAAATTCAAAAAATAGATATATCAAGCTAGATACCCAATTATTAGCAACCATGGTTTTGATACCAAATGATGCCAAAATTTGAGGCGCTCAACATTGGAACCCAAGAACCAAAAGGAATAAGAAAGATTTAATCCCTAAGAAGGTGGTTAGGAAGATCAATTTGGTATCCTACAGGGCAAGTACCAAAAATAAAGCAATATTGCGCGACGAAATTGTAAGACGTTTGAAAATAGTACAAAAGATTAAATTTGGGTTCGAGAACACGGAGAACTAATATATTGCTTCTATATGTTTTTAGGAATCGAAAAGAGCATCCATTTCATGTATTATAATAGTTATTATGATTCACAATTTAAATGTAATAGGGGTTTAAAGTGGCAACGATAATTAATAATTTGTTTTAATTGCAAAAATTAGTAACTTGCTTGTTTTTTCAAAGAACAAAGATAGTTTGAAAACTGACAACAAAGAACAAGAAAAAGATACAAAGAATTAAAAGAAAAGAACGAATTAAAGTTTAAGGAGGAAAATAGTGACAACAATATTAAAATAAAGGACAAAATTTAGGGACCAAAGTTCTTTCTTGTTTTGTGATTTTGTTACTTATGAAAACAAAAAATAGTCAAAGGCCAAAAACTTTAAAATTAAAATTCAAAAAATTGATATATCAAGCTAGATAACCAATTATTTGCATCCATGGTTTTGATACCAAATGATGCCAAAATTTGAGGCGCTCAACATTGGAACCCAAGAACCAAAAGGAATAAGAAAGATTGAATCCCTAAGAAGTTAGTTAGGATGATCAAATTGGTATCCTATAGGGCAAGTACAAAAAATAAAGCAATATTGTGCGACGAAATTGTAAGACGTTTGAAAATAGTATAAAAGATGAAATTTGGGTTCGAGAACACGGAGAACTAATATATTGCTTCTATATGTTTTTAGGAATCGAAAAGAGCATCCATTTCTTGTATTATAATAGTTATTATGATTCACAATTTAAATATAATAAGGGTTTAAAGTGGCAACGATAATTAATAATTTGTTTTAATTGCAAAAATTAGTAACTCGCATGTTTTTTCAAAGACCAAAGATAGGTTGAAAACTGAAAACAAAGAACATGAAAAAGATATAAAGAATTAAAAGAAAACAACGAATTAAATTTTAAGGATGAAAATAATGACAACAACATTAAAATCAAGAACAAACTTTAGGGACCAAAGTTCTTTCTTGTTTTGTGATTTGTTACTTATGAAAACAAAAAATAGTCAAAGGCCAAAAACTTTAAAATTAAAATTCAAAAAATAGATATATCAAGCTAGATACCCAATTATTAGCAACCATGGTTTTGATACCGAATGATGCCAAATTTTAGGTGCACAACATTGGAACCCAAGAACCAAAAGGAATAAGAAAGATTGAATTGCTAAGAAGGTGGTTAGGAAGATCAAATTGGAATCCTACAAGGCAAGTACCAAAAACAAAGCAATATTGTGCGACAAAATTGTAAGACGTGAGAAAATAGTATAAAAGATGAAATTTGCGTTCGAGAACACGGAAAAAAAATATATTGCTTCTATATGATTTTAGGAATCGAAAAGAGCATCCATTTCATGATTTATAATAGTTATTATGATTCACAATTTAAATGTAATAAGGGTTTAAAGTGGCAACGATAATTAATAATTTGTTTTAATTGCAAAAATTAGTAACTTGCTTGTTTTTTCAAAGAACAAAGATAGTTTGAAAACTGACAACAAAGAACAAGAAAAAGATACAAAGAATTAAAAGAAAAGAACGAATTAAAGTTTAAGGAGGAAAATAGTGACAACAATATTAAAATAAAGGACAAAATTTAGGGACCAAAGTTCTTTCTTGTTTTGTGATTTGTTACTTATGAAAACAAAAAATAGTCAAAGGCCAAAAACTTTAAAATTAAAATTCAAAAAATTGATATATCAAGCTAGATAACCAATTATTTGCATCCATGGTTTTGATACCAAATGATGCCAAAATTTGAGGCGCTCAACATTGGAACCCAAGAACCAAAAGGAATAAGAAAGATTTAATCCCTAAGAAGGTGGTTAGGAAGATCAATTTGGTATCCTACAGGGCAAGTACCAAAAATAAAGCAATATTGCGCGACGAAATTGTAAGACGTTTGAAAATAGTATAAAAGATTAAATTTGGGTTCGAGAAAACGGAGAACTAATATATTGCTTCTATATGTTTTTAGGAATCGAAAAGAGCATCCATTTCATGTATTATAATAGTTATTATGATTCACAATTTAAATGTAATAGGGGTTTAAAGTGGCAACGATAATTAATAATTTGTTTTAATTGCAAAAATTAGTAACTCGCATGTTTTTTCAAAGACCAAAGATAGCTTGAAAACTGAAAACAAAGAAGATGAAAAAGATATAAAGAATTAAAAGAAAAGAACGAATTAAATTTTAAGGATGAAAATAATGACAACAACATTAAAATAAAGAACAAACTTTAGGGACCAAAGTTCTTTCTTGTTTTGTGATTTGTTACTTATGAAATCAAAAAACAGTCAAAGGCCAAAAACTTTAAAATTAAAATTCAAAAAATTGATATATCAAGCTAGATAACCAATTATTAGCAGCCATGGTTTTGACACCAAATGATGCCAAAATTTTAGACGCACAACATTGGAACCCAAGAACCAAAAGGAATAAGAAAGATTGAATTGCTAAGAAGGTGGTTAGGAAGATCAAATTGGTATCCTACAAGGCAATTACCAAAAACAAAGCAATATTGTGCGACAAAATTGTAAGACGTGAGAAAATAGTATAAAAGATGAAATTTGGGTTCGAGAACACGGAGAAAAAATATATTGCTTCTATATGTTTTTAGGAATCGAAAAGAGCATCCATTTCTTGTATTATAATAGTTATTATGATTCACAATTTAAATATAATAAGGGTTTAAAGTGGCAACGATAATTAATAATTTGTTTTAATTGCAAAAATTAGTAACTCGCATGTTTTTTCAAAGACCAAAGATAGGTTGAAAACTGAAAACAAAGAACATGAAAAAGATATAAAGAATTAAAAGAAAACAACGAATTAAATTTTAAGGATGAAAATAATGACAACAACATTAAAATCAAGAACAAACTTTAGGGACCAAAGTTCTTTCTTGTTTTGTGATTTGTTACTTATGAAAACAAAAAATAGTCAAAGGCCAAAAACTTTAAAATTAAAATTCAAAAAATAGATATATCAAGCTAGATACCCAATTATTAGCAACCATGGTTTTTATACCAAATGATGCCAAAATTTGAGGCGCTCAACATTGGAACCCAAGAACCAAAAGGAATAAGAAAGATTTAATCCCTAAGAAGGTGGTTAGGAAGATCAATTTGGTATCCTACAGGGCAAGTACCAAAAATAAAGCAATATTGCGCGACGAAATTGTAAGACGTTTGAAAATAGTACAAAAGATTAAATTTGGGTTCGAGAACACGGAGAACTAATATATTGCTTCTATATGTTTTTAGGAATCGAAAAGAGCATCCATTTCATGTATTATAATAGTTATTATGATTCACAATTTAAATGTAATAGGGGTTTAAAGTGGCAACGATAATTAATAATTTGTTTTAATTGCAAAAATTAGTAACTTGCTTGTTTTTTCAAAGAACAAAGATAGTTTGAAAACTGACAACAAAGAACAAGAAAAAGATACAAAGAATTAAAAGAAAAGAACGAATTAAAGTTTAAGGAGGAAAATAGTGACAACAATATTAAAATAAAGGACAAAATTTAGGGACCAAAGTTCTTTCTTGTTTTGTGATTTTGTTACTTATGAAAACAAAAAATAGTCAAAGGCCAAAAACTTTAAAATTAAAATTCAAAAAATTGATATATCAAGCTAGATAACCAATTATTTGCATCCATGGTTTTGATACCAAATGATGCCAAAATTTGAGGCGCTCAACATTGGAACCCAAGAACCAAAAGGAATAAGAAAGATTGAATCCCTAAGAAGTTAGTTAGGATGATCAAATTGGTATCCTATAGGGCAAGTACAAAAAATAAAGCAATATTGTGCGACGAAATTGTAAGACGTTTGAAAATAGTATAAAAGATGAAATTTGGGTTCGAGAACACGGAGAACTAATATATTGCTTCTATATGTTTTTAGGAATCGAAAAGAGCATCCATTTCTTGTATTATAATAGTTATTATGATTCACAATTTAAATATAATAAGGGTTTAAAGTGGCAACGATAATTAATAATTTGTTTTAATTGCAAAAATTAGTAACTCGCATGTTTTTTCAAAGACCAAAGATAGGTTGAAAACTGAAAACAAAGAACATGAAAAAGATATAAAGAATTAAAAGAAAACAACGAATTAAATTTTAAGGATGAAAATAATGACAACAACATTAAAATCAAGAACAAACTTTAGGGACCAAAGTTCTTTCTTGTTTTGTGATTTGTTACTTATGAAAACAAAAAATAGTCAAAGGCCAAAAACTTTAAAATTAAAATTCAAAAAATAGATATATCAAGCTAGATACCCAATTATTAGCAACCATGGTTTTGATACCGAATGATGCCAAATTTTAGGTGCACAACATTGGAACCCAAGAACCAAAAGGAATAAGAAAGATTGAATTGCTAAGAAGGTGGTTAGGAAGATCAAATTGGAATCCTACAAGGCAAGTACCAAAAACAAAGCAATATTGTGCGACAAAATTGTAAGACGTGAGAAAATAGTATAAAAGATGAAATTTGCGTTCGAGAACACGGAAAAAAAATATATTGCTTCTATATGATTTTAGGAATCGAAAAGAGCATCCATTTCATGATTTATAATAGTTATTATGATTCACAATTTAAATGTAATAAGGGTTTAAAGTGGCAACGATAATTAATAATTTGTTTTAATTGCAAAAATTAGTAACTTGCTTGTTTTTTCAAAGAACAAAGATAGTTTGAAAACTGACAACAAAGAACAAGAAAAAGATACAAAGAATTAAAAGAAAAGAACGAATTAAAGTTTAAGGAGGAAAATAGTGACAACAATATTAAAATAAAGGACAAAATTTAGGGACCAAAGTTCTTTCTTGTTTTGTGATTTGTTACTTATGAAAACAAAAAATAGTCAAAGGCCAAAAACTTTAAAATTAAAATTCAAAAAATTGATATATCAAGCTAGATAACCAATTATTTGCATCCATGGTTTTGATACCAAATGATGCCAAAATTTGAGGCGCTCAACATTGGAACCCAAGAACCAAAAGGAATAAGAAAGATTTAATCCCTAAGAAGGTGGTTAGGAAGATCAATTTGGTATCCTACAGGGCAAGTACCAAAAATAAAGCAATATTGCGCGACGAAATTGTAAGACGTTTGAAAATAGTACAAAAGATTAAATTTGGGTTCGAGAACACGGAGAACTAATATATTGCTTCTATATGTTTTTAGGAATCGAAAAGAGCATCCATTTCATGTATTATAATAGTTATTATGATTCACAATTTAAATGTAATAGGGGTTTAAAGTGGCAACGATAATTAATAATTTGTTTTAATTGCAAAAATTAGTAACTCGCATGTTTTTTCAAAGACCAAAGATAGCTTGAAAACTGAAAACAGAGAACATGAAAAAGATATAAAGAATTAAAAGAAACGAACGAATTAAATTTTAAGGATGAAAATAATGACAACAACATTAAAATAAAGAACAAACTTTAGGGACCAAAATTCTTTCTTGTTTTGTGATTTGTTACTTATGAAAACAAAAAATAGTCAAAGGCCAAAAACTTTAAAATTAAAATTCAAAAAATTGATATATCAAGCTAGATACCCAATTATTAGCAACCATGGTTTTGATACCAAATGATGCCAAAATTTTAGGCGCACAACATTGGAACCCAAGAACCAAAAGGAATAAGAAAGATTGAATTATAAAGAAGGTGGTTAGGAAGATCAAATTGGTATCCTACAAGGCAAGTACCAAAAACAAAGCAATATTGTGCGACAAAATTGTAAGACGTCAGAAAATAGTATAAAAGATGAAATTTGGGTTCGAGAACACGGAGAAAAAATATATTGCTTCTATATGTTTTTAGGAATCGAAAAGAGCATCCATTTCATGATTTATAATAGTTATTATGATTCACAATTTAAATGTAATAAGGGTTTAAAGTGGCAACCATAATTAATAATTTTTTTTAATTGCAAAAATTAGTAACTTGCTTGTTTTTTCAAAGAACAAAGATAGTTTGAAAACTGACAACAAAGAACAAGAAAAAGATACAAAGAATTAAAAGAAAAGAACGAATTAAAGTTTAAGGAGGAAAATAGTGACAACAATATTAAAATAAAGGACAAAATTTAGGGACCAAAGTTCTTTCTTGTTTTGTGATTTGTTACTTATGAAAACAAAAAATAGTCAAAGGCCAAAAACTTTAAAATTAAAATTCAAAAAATTGATATATCAAGCTAGATAACCAATTATTTGCATCCATGGTTTTGATACCAAATGATGCCAAAATTTGAGGCGCTCAACATTGGAACCCAAGAACCAAAAGGAATAAGAAAGATTTAATCCCTAAGAAGGTGGTTAGGAAGATCAATTTGGTATCCTACAGGGCAAGCACCAAAAATAAAGCAATATTGCGCGACGAAATTGTAAGACGTTTGAAAATAGTATAAAAGGATAAATTTGGGTTCGAGAACACGGAGAACTAATATATTGCTTCTATATGTTTTTAGGAATCGAAAAGAGCATCCATTTCATGTATTATAATAGTTATTATGATTCACAATTTAAATGTAATAAGGGTTTAAAGTGGCAACGATAATTAATAATTTGTTTTAATTGCAAAAATAAGTAACTCGCATGTTTTTTCAAAGACCAAAGATAGCTTGAAAACTGAAAACAAAGAAGATGAAAAAGATATAAAGAATTAAAAGAAAAGAACGAATTAAATTTTAAGGATGAAAATAATGACAACAACATTAAAATAAAGAACAAACTTTAGGGACCAAAGTTCTTTCTTGTTTTGTGATTTGTTACTTATGAAAACAAAAAATAGTCAAAGGCCAAAAACTTTAAAATTAAAATTCAAAAAATTGATATATTAAGCTAGATAACCAATTATTAGCAACCATGGTTTTGATACCAAATGATGCCAAAATTTGAGGCGCTCAACATTGGAACCCAAGAACCAAAAGGAATAAGAAAGATTGAATCCCTAAGAAGGTGGTTAGGAAGATCAAATTGGTATCCTATAGGGCAAGTACCAAAAATAAATCAATATTGCACGACGAAATTGTAAGACGTTTGAAAATACTATAAAAGATGAAATTTGGGTTCGAGAACACGGAGAACTAATATATTGCTTCTATATGTTTTTAGGAATCGAAAAGAGCATCCATTTCTTGTATTATAATAGTTATTATGATTCAGAATTAAAATGTAATAATGGTTTAAAGTGGCAACCATATTTAATAATTTGTTTTAATTGCAAAAATTAGTAACTCGCATGTTGTTTCAAAGACCAAAGATAGGTTGAAAACTGACAACAATATTAAAATAAAGGACAAACTTTAGGGACCAAAGTTCTTTCTTTTTTTGTTATTTGTCACTTATGGAAACAAAACACATTGAAAGGCCAAAAACATTAAAATTAAAATTCAAAATTGTGAAATATCAAACTTGATACCCAATTTTCAGCAACAATGGTTTTGATACCAAATGATGCAAAAATATTAGGCGCACAACATTGGAACCCAAGAACCAAAAGGAATAAGAAAGATTGAATCCCTAAGAAGGTGGTTAGGAAGATCAAATTGGTATCCTATAGGGCAAGTACCAAAAATAAATCAATATTGCACGACGAAATTGTAAGACGTTTGAAAATAGTATAAAAGATGAAATTTGTGTTCGAGAACACGGAGAACTAATATATTGCTTCTATATGTTTTTAGGAATCGAAAAGAGCATCCATTTCATGTATTATAATAGTTATTATGATTCACAATTTAAATGTAATAATGGTTTAAAGTGGAAACCATATTTAATAATTTGTTTTAATTGCAAAAATTAGTAACTCGCATGTTTTTTCAAAGAACAAAGATAGTTTGAAAACTGACAACAAAGAACATGAAAAAGATACAAAGAATTAAAAGAAAAGAACGAATTAAATTTTAAGGAGGAAAATAGTGACAACAATATTAAAATAAAGGACAAACTTTAGGGACCAAAGTTCTTTCTTTTTTTGTTATTTGTCACTTATGGAAACAAAAAACATTGAAAGGCCAAAAACATTAAAATTAAAATTCAAAATTGTGATATATCAAGCTTGATACCCAATTTTCACCAACCATGGTTTTGATACCATATGATGCAAAAATATTAGGCGCACAACATTGGAACCCAAGAACTAAAAGGAATAAGAAAGATTGAATCCCTAAGAAGGTGATTAGGAAGATCAAATTGGTATCCTGAAGGGCAAGAACCAAAAACAAAGCAATATTTTTGCCACGAAATTGTTCGACGTTAGAAAATAGTATAAAAGATGGAATTTGGGTTCGAGAACACGGAGAACTAATATATTGCTTCTATATGTTTTTAGGAATCGAAAAGAGCATCCATTTCATGTATTATAATAGTTATTATGATTGACAATTTAAATGTAATAAGGGTTTAAAGTGGCAACGATAATTAATAATTTGTTTTAATTGCAAAAATTAGTAACTCGCATGTTGTTTCAAAGAACAAAGATAGGTTGAAAAGTGAAAACAAAGAACATGAAAAAGATACAAATAATTAAAAGAAAAGAACGAATTCAATTTTAAGGATGAAAATAGTGACAACAACATTAAAATAAAGGACAAACTTTAGGGACCAAAGTTCTTTCTTTTTTTGTTATTTGTCACTTATGGAAACAAAAAACATTGAAAGGCCAAAAACATTAAAATTAAAGTTCAAAATAGTGATATATCAAGCTTGATACCCAATTTTCAGCAACCATGGTTTTGATACCATATGATGCAAAAATATTAGGCGCACAACATTGGAACCCAAGAACTAAAAGGAATAAGAAAGATTGAATCTCACAGAAGGTGGTTAGGAAGATCAAATTGGTATGCTACAGGGCAAGTACCAAAAACAAAGCAATATTGTGCGACGAAATTATAAGACGTTTGAAAATAGTATAAAAGATGAAATTTGGGTTCGAGAACACGGAGAACTAATATATTGCTTCTATATGTTTTTAGGAATCGTAAAGAGCATCCATTTCATGTATTATAATAGTTATTATGATTCACAATTTAAATGTAATAAGGGTTTAAAGTGGCAACCATAATTAATAATTTTTTTTATTTGCAAAAATTAGTAACTTGCTTGTTTTTTCAAAGAACAAAGATACTTTGAAAACTGACAACAAAGAACATGAAAAAGATACAAAGAATTAAAAGAAAAGAACGAATTAAAGTTTAAGGAGGAAAATAGTGACAACAATATTAAAATAAAGGACAAAATTTAGGGACCAAAGTTCTTTCTTTTTTTTGTTATTTGTCACTTATGGAAACAAAAAACATTGAAAGGCCAAAAACATTAAAATTAAAATTCAAAATTGTGATATATCAAGCTTGATAACCAATTTTCAGCAACAATGGTTTTGATACCAAATGATGCAAAAACTTTAGGCACACAACATTGGAACCCAAGAACCAAAAGGAATAAGAAATATTGAATCCCTAAGAAGGTGGTTATGAAGATCAAATTGGTATCCTCAAGAGCAAGAACCAAAAACAAAGCAATATTTTGCCACGAAATTGTTCGACGTTAGAAAATAGTATAAAAGATGGAATTTGGGTTCGAGAACACGGAGAACTAATGTATTGCTTCTGTTTATTTTTAGGAATCGAAAAGAGCATCCATTTCATGTATTATAATAGTTATTATGATTCACAATTAAAATGTAATAATGGTTTAAAGTGGCAACCATATTTAATAATTTGTTTTAATTGCAAAAATTAGTAACTCGCACGTTGTTTCAAAGACCAAAGATAGGTTGAAAATTGACAACAAGAAACATGAAAAAGATAAAAAGAATTAAAAGAAAAGAACGAATTAAATTTTAAGGAAGAAAATAGTGACAACAATATTAAAATAAAGGACAAACTTTAGGGACCAAAGTTTTTTCTTTTTTTGTTATTTGTCACTTTTGGAAACAAAACACATTGAAAGGCCAAAAACATTAAAATTAAAATTCAAAATTGTGATATATCAAGCTTGATACCCAATTTTCAGCAACAATGGTTTTAATACCAAATGATGCAAAAATATTAGGCGACAACATTGGAACCCAAGAACTAAAAGGAATAAGAAAGATTGAATCCCTAAGAAGGTGGTTATGAAGATCAAATTGGTATCCTACAGGGCAATTACCAAAAACAAAGCAATATTGTGCGACGAAATTGTAGGACGTTTGAAAATAGTATAAAAGATGAAATTTGGGTTCGAGAACATGGAGAACTAATATATTGCTTCTATATGTTTTTAGGAATCGAAAAGAGCATCCATTTCATGTATTATAATAGTTATTATGATTCACAATTTAAATGTAATAAGGGTTTAAAGTGGCAACGATAATTAATAATTTGTTTTAATTGCAAAAATAAGTAACTCGCATGTTTTTTCAAAGAACAAAGATAGTTTGAAAACTGACAACAAAGAACATGAAAAAGATACAAAGAATTAAAAGAAAAGAACGAATTAAATTTTAAGGAGGAAAATAGTGACAATAATATTAAAATAAAGGACAAAATTTAGGGACCAAAGTTCTTTCTTTTTTTTGTTATTTGTCACTTATGGAAACAAAAAACATTGAAAGGCCAAAAACATTAAAATTAAAATTCAAAATTGTGATATATCAAGCTTGATAACCAATTTTCAGCAACAATGGTTTTGATACCAAATGATGCAAAAACTTTAGGCACACAACATTGGAACCCAAGAACCAAAAGGAATAAGAAATATTGAATCCCTAAGAAGGTGGTTATGAAGATCAAATTGGTATCCTCAAGAGCAAGAACCAAAAACAAAGCAATATTTTGCCACGAAATTGTTCGACGTTAGAAAATAGTATAAAAGATGGAATTTGGGTTCGAGAACACGGAGAACTAATGTATTGCTTCTGTTTATTTTTAGGAATCGAAAAGAGCATCCATTTCATGTATTATAATAGTTATTATGATTCACAATTAAAATGTAATAATGGTTTAAAGTGGCAACCATATTTAATAATTTGTTTTAATTGCAAAAATTAGTAACTCGCACGTTGTTTCAAAGACCAAAGATAGGTTGAAAATTGACAACAAGAAACATGAAAAAGATAAAAAGAATTAAAAGAAAAGAACGAATTAAATTTTAAGGAAGAAAATAGTGACAACAATATTAAAATAAAGGACAAACTTTAGGGACCAAAGTTTTTTCTTTTTTTGTTATTTGTCACTTTTGGAAACAAAACACATTGAAAGGCCAAAAACATTAAAATTAAAATTCAAAATTGTGATATATCAAGCTTGATACCCAATTTTCAGCAACAATGGTTTTAATACCAAATGATGCAAAAATATTAGGCGACAACATTGGAACCCAAGAACTAAAAGGAATAAGAAAGATTGAATCCCTAAGAAGGTGGTTAGGAAGATCAAATTGGTATCCTACAGGGCAATTACCAAAAACAAAGCAATATTGTGCGACGAAATTGTAGGACGTTTGAAAATAGTATAAAAGATGAAATTTGGGTTCGAGAACATGGAGAACTAATATATTGCTTCTATATGTTTTTAGGAATCGAAAAGAGCATCCATTTCATGTATTATAATAGTTATTATGATTCACAATTTAAATGTAATAAGGGTTTAAAGTGGCAACGATAATTAATAATTTGTTTTAATTGCAAAAATAAGTAACTCGCATGTTTTTTCAAAGAACAAAGATAGTTTGAAAACTGACAACAAAGAACATGAAAAAGATACAAAGAATTAAAAGAAAAGAACGAATTAAATTTTAAGGAGGAAAATAGTGACAATAATATTAAAATAAAGGACAAACTTTAGGGACCAAAGTTCTTTCTTTTTTTGTTATTTGTAACTTATGAAAACAAAAAACTTTGAAAGGCCAAAAACATTAAAATTAAAATTTAAAATTGTCATATATCAAGCTTGATACCCAATTTTCAGCAACAATGGTTTTGATACCATATGATGCAAAAATATTAGGCGCACAACATTGGAACCCAAGAACTAAAAGGAATAAGAAAGATTGAATCCCTCAGAAGGTGGTTAGGAAGATCAAATTGGTATCCTACAGGGCAAGAACCAAAAACAAAGCAATATTGTGCGACGAAATTATAAGACGTTTGAAAATAGTATAAAAGATGAAATTTGGGTTCGAGAACACGGAGAACTAATATATTGCTTCTATATGTTTTTAGGAATCGAAAAGAGCATCCATTTCATGTATTATAATAGTTATTATGATTCACAATTTAAATGTAATAAGGGTTTAAAGTAGCAACCATAATTAATAATTTTTTTTATTTGCAAAAATTAGTAACTTGCTTGTTTTTTCAAAGAACAAAGATACTTTGAAAACTGAAAACAAAGAACATGAAAAAGATACAAAGAATTAAAAGAAAAGAACGAATTAAATTATATGGAGGAAAATAGTGACAACAATATTAAAATAAAGGACAAACTTTAAGGACCAAAGTTCTTTCTTTTTTTGTTATTTGTCACTTATGAAAACAAAAAACATTGAAAGGCCAAAAACATTAAAATTAAAATTCAAAATTGTGATATATCTAGCTTGATACCCAATTTTCAGCAACAATGGTTTTGACACCAAATGATGCAAAAATGTTAGGCGCACAACATTGGAACCCAAGAACCAAAAGGAATAAGAAAGATTGAATTGCTAAGAAGGTGGTTAGGAAGATCAAATTGGTATCCTACAGGGCAAGTACCAAAAACAAAGTAATATTGTGCGACGAAATTATAAGACGTCAGAAATTAGTATAAAAGATGAAATTTGGGTTCGAGAACACGGAGAACTAATATATTGCTTCTATATGTTTTTAGGAATCGAGAATATCTTCCATTTGATATATGATAATAGTTATTATGATTCACAATTTAAATGTAATAAGGGTTTAAAGTGGCAACCATAATTAATAATTTTTTTTATTTGCAAAAATTAGTAACTTGCTTGTTTTTTCAAAGAACAAAGATACTTTGAAAACTGACAACAAAGAACATGAAAAAGATACAAAGAATTAAAACAAAAGAACGAATTAAAGTTTAAGGAGGAAAATAGTGACAACAATATTAAAATAAAGGACAAAATTTAGGGACCAAAGATCTTTCTTTTTTTGTTATTTGTCACTTATGAAAACAAAAAACATTGAAAGGCCAAAAACATTAAAATTAAAATTTAAAATTGTGATATATCAAGCTTGATACCCAATTTTAAGCAACAATGGTTTTGATACCAAATGATGCAAAAATAGTAGGCGCACAACATTGGAACCCAAGAACTAAAAGGAATAAAAAATATTGAATCCCTAAAAAGGTGGTTATGAAGATCAAATTTTTTTCCTAAAGGGCAAGAACAAAAAACAAAGCAATATTTTTCCACGAAATTGTAAGACGTGAGAAAATAGTATAAAAGATGAAATTTGGGTTTGTGAACACGGAGAACTAATATATTGCTTCTATTTTTTTTTATTATTTGAGAATATTTTTCATTTGATATATTATAATAGTTATTATGATTCACAGTTTTAATGTAATAAGGGTTTAAAGTGGCAACCATAATTAATAATTTTTTTAATCGCAAAAATTTGTAACTCCCTTCTTTTTTCAAAGAACAAAGATAGTTTGAAAACTGACAACAAAGAACATGAAAAAGATACAATGAATTAAAAGAAAAGAACGAATTAAATTATATGGAGGAAAATAGTGACAACAATATTAAAATAAAGGACAAACTTTAAGGACCAAAGTTCTTTCTTTTTTTGTTATTTGTCACTTATGAAAACAAAAAACATTGAAAGGCCAAAAACATTAAAATTAAAATTCAAAATTGTGATATATCTAGCTTGATACCCAATTTTCAGCAACAATGGTTTTGATACCAAATGATGCAAAAATATTAGGCGCACAACATTGGAACCCAAGAACTAAAAGGAATAAGAAAGATTGAATCCCTAAGAAGGTGATTAGGAAGATCAAATTGGTATCCAAGAGGGCAATTACCAAAAACAAAGCAATATTGTGCGACGAAATTGTAGGACGTTTGAAAATAGTATAAAAGATGAAATTTGGGTTCGAGAACATGGAGAACTAATATATAGCTTCTATATGTTTTTAGGAATCGAAAAGAGCATCCATTTCATGTATTATAATAGTTATTATGATTCACAATTTAAATGTAATAAGGGTTTAAAGTGGCAACGATAATTAATAATTTGTTTTAATTGCAAAAATAAGTAACTCGCATGTTTTTTCAAAGAACAAAGATAGTTTGAAAACTGACAACAAAGAACATGAAAAAGATACAAAGAATTAAAAGAAAAGAACGAATTAAATTTTAAGGAGGAAAATAGTGACAACAATATTAAAATAAAGGACAAACTTTAGGGACCAAAGTTCTTTCTTTTTTTTTTATTTGTAACTTATGAAAACAAAAAACATTGAAAGGCCAAAAACATTAAAATTAAAATTTAAAATTGTCATATATCAAGCTTGATACCCAATTTTCAGCAACAATGGTTTTGATACCATATGATGCAAAAATATTAGGCGCACAACATTGGAACCCAAGAACTAAAAGGAATAAGAAAGATTGAATCCCTCAGAAGGTGGTTAGGAAGATCAAATTGGTATCCTACAGGGCAAGAACCAAAAACAAAGCAATATTGTGCGACGAAATTATAAGACGTTTGAAAATAGTATAAAAGATGAAATTTGGGTTCGAGAACACGGAGAACTAATATATTGCTTCTATATGTTTTTAGGAATCGAAAAGAGCATCCATTTCATGTATTATAATAGTTATTATGATTCACAATTTAAATGTAATAAGGGTTTAAAGTAGCAACCATAATTAATAATTTTTTTTATTTGCAAAAATTAGTAACTTGCTTGTTTTTTCAAAGAACAAAGATACTTTGAAAACTGACAACAAAGAACATGAAAAAGATACAAAGAATTAAAACAAAAGAACGAATTAAAGTTTAAGGAGGAAAATAGTGACAACAATATTAAAATAAAGGACAAAATTTAGGGACCAAAGATCTTTCTTTTTTTGTTATTTGTCACTTATGAAAACAAAAAACATTGAAAGGCCAAAAACATTAAAATTAAAATTTAAAATTGTGATATATCAAGCTTGATACCCAATTTTAAGCAACAATGGTTTTGATACCAAATGATGCAAAAATAGTAGGCGCACAACATTGGAACCCAAGAACTAAAAGGAATAAAAAATATTGAATCCCTAAAAAGGTGGTTATGAAGATCAAATTTTTTTCCTAAAGGGCAAGAACAAAAAACAAAGCAATATTTTTCCACGAAATTGTAAGACGTGAGAAAATAGTATAAAAGATGAAATTTGGGTTTGTGAACACGGAGAACTAATATATTGCTTCTATTTTTTTTTATTATTTGAGAATATCTTTCATTTGATATATTATAATAGTTATTATGATTCACAGTTTTAATGTAATAAGGGTTTAAAGTGGCAACCATAATTAATAATTTTTTTAATCGCAAAAATTTGTAACTCCCTTCTTTTTTCAAAGAACAAAGATAGTTTGAAAACTGACAACAAAGAACATGAAAAAGATACAATGAATTAAAAGAAAAGAACGAATTAAATTATATGGAGGAAAATAGTGACAACAATATTAAAATAAAGGACAAACTTTAAGGACCAAAGTTCTTTCTTTTTTTGTTATTTGTCACTTATGAAAACAAAAAACATTGAAAGGCCAAAAACATTAAAATTAAAATTCAAAATTGTTATATATCTAGCTTGATACCCAATTTTCAGCAACAATGGTTTTGATACCAAATGATGCAAAAATATTAGGCGCACAACATTGGAACCCAAGAACTAAAAAGAATAAGAAAGATTGAATCCCTAAGAAGGTGATTAGGAAGATCAAATTGGTATCCAAGAGGGCAATTACCAAAAACAAAGCAATATTGTGCGACGAAATTGTAGGACGTTTGAAAATAGTATAAAAGATGAAATTTGGGTTCGAGAACATGGAGAACTAATATATAGCTTCTATATGTTTTTAGGAATCGAAAAGAGCATCCATTTCATGTATTATAATAGTTATTATGATTCACAATTTAAATGTAATAAGTGTTTAAAGTGGCAACGATAATTAATAATTTGTTTTAATTGCAAAAATAAGTAACTCGCATGTTTTTTCAAAGAACAAAGATAGTTTGAAAACTGACAACAAAGAACATGAAAAAGATACAAAGAATTAAAAGAAAAGAACGAATTAAATTTTAAGGAGGAAAATAGTGACAACAATATTAAAATAAAGGACAAACTTTAGGGACCAAAGTTCTTTCTTTTTTTTTTATTTGTAACTTATGAAAACAAAAAACATTGAAAGGCCAAAAACATTAAAATTAAAATTTAAAATTGTCATATATCAAGCTTGATACCCAATTTTCAGCAACAATGGTTTTGATACCATATGATGCAAAAATATTAGGCGCACAACATTGGAACCCAAGAACTAAAAGGAATAAGAAAGATTGAATCCCTCAGAAGGTGGTTAGGAAGATCAAATTGGTATCCTACAGGGCAAGAACCAAAAACAAAGCAATATTGTGCGACGAAATTATAAGACGTTTGAAAATAGTATAAAAGATGAAATTTGGGTTCGAGAACACGGAGAACTAATATATTGCTTCTATATGTTTTTAGGAATCGAAAAGAGCATCCATTTCATGTATTATAATAGTTATTATGATTCACAATTTAAATGTAATAAGGGTTTAAAGTAGCAACCATAATTAATAATTTTTTTTATTTGCAAAAATTAGTAACTTGCTTGTTTTTTCAAAGAACAAAGATACTTTGAAAACTGACAACAAAGAACATGAAAAAGATACAAAGAATTAAAACAAAAGAACGAATTAAAGTTTAAGGAGGAAAATAGTGACAACAATATTAAAATAAAGGACAAAATTTAGGGACCAAAGATCTTTCTTTTTTTGTTATTTGTCACTTATGAAAACAAAAAACATTGAAAGGCCAAAAACATTAAAATTAAAATTTAAAATTGTGATATATCAAGCTTGATACCCAATTTTAAGCAACAATGGTTTTGATACCAAATGATGCAAAAATAGTAGGCGCACAACATTGGAACCCAAGAACTAAAAGGAATAAAAAATATTGAATCTCTAAAAAGGTGGTTATGAAGATCAAATTTTTTTCCTAAAGAGCAAGAACAAAAAACAAAGCAATATTTTTCCACGAAATTGTAAGACGTGAGAAAATAGTATAAAAGATGAAATTTGGGTTTGTGAACACGGAGAACTAATATATTGCTTCTATTTTTTTTTATTATTTGAGAATATCTTTCATTTGATATATTATAATAGTTATTATGATTCACAGTTTTAATGTAATAAGGGTTTAAAGTGGCAACCATAATTAATAATTTTTTTAATCGCAAAAATTTGTAACTCCCTTCTTTTTTCAAAGAACAAAGATAGTTTGAAAACTGACAACAAAGAACATGAAAAAGATACAATGAATTAAAAGAAAAGAACGAATTAAATTATATGGAGGAAAATAGTGACAACAATATTAAAATAAAGGACAAACTTTAAGGACCAAAGTTCTTTCTTTTTTTGTTATTTGTCACTTATGAAAACAAAAAACATTGAAAGGCCAAAAACATTAAAATTAAAATTCAAAATTGTGATATATCTAGCTTGATACCCAATTTTCAGCAACAATGGTTTTGATACCAAATGATGCAAAAATATTAGGCGCACAACATTGGAACCCAAGAACTAAAAGGAATAAGAAAGATTGAATCCCTAAGAAGGTGATTAGGAAGATCAAATTGGTATCCAAGAGGGCAATTACCAAAAACAAAGCAATATTGTGCGACGAAATTGTACGACGCTTGAAAATAGTATAAAAGATGAAATTTGGGTTCGAGAACATGGAGAACTAATATATTACTTCTATATGTTTTTAGGAATCGAAAAGAGCATCCATTTCATGTATTATAATAGTTATTATGATTCACAATTTAAATGTAATAAGGGTTTAAAGTGGAACGATAATTAATAATTTGTTTTAATTGCAAAAATAAGTAACTCGCATGTTTTTTCAAAGAACAAAGATAGTTTGAAAACTGACAACAAAGAACATGAAAAAGATACAAAGAATTAAAAGAAAAGAACGAATTAAATTTTAAGGAGGAAAATAGTGACAACAATATTAAAATAAAGGACAAACTTTAGGGACCAAAGTTCTTTCTTTTTTTGTTATTTGTAACTTATGAAAACAAAAAACATTGAAAGGCCAAAAACATTAAAATTAAAATTTAAAATTGTCATATATCAAGCTTGATACCCAATTTTCAGCAACAATGGTTTTGATACCATATGATGCAAAAATATTAGGCGCACAACATTGGAACCCAAGAACTAAAAGGAATAAGAAAGATTGAATCCCTCAGAAGGTGGTTAGGAAGATCAAATTGGTATCCTACAGGGCAAGAACCAAAAACAAAGCAATATTGTGCGACGAAATTATAAGACGTTTGAAAATAGTATAAAAGATGAAATTTGGGTTCGAGAACACGGAGAACTAATATATTGCTTCTATATGTTTTTAGGAATCGAAAAGAGCATCCATTTCATGTATTATAATAGTTATTATGATTCACAATTTAAATGTAATAAGGGTTTAAAGTAGCAACCATAATTAATAATTTTTTTTATTTGCAAAAATTAGTAACTTGCTTGTTTTTTCAAAGAACAAAGATACTTTGAAAACTGACAACAAAGAACATGAAAAAGATACAAAGAATTAAAACAAAAGAACGAATTAAAGTTTAAGGAGGAAAATAGTGACAACAATATTAAAATAAAGGACAAAATTTAGGGACCAAAGATCTTTCTTTTTTTGTTATTTGTCACTTATGAAAACAAAAAACATTGAAAGGCCAAAAACATTAAAATTAAAATTTAAAATTGTGATATATCAAGCTTGATACCCAATTTTAAGCAACAATGGTTTTGATACCAAATGATGCAAAAATAGTAGGCGCACAACATTGGAACCCAAGAACTAAAAGGAATAAAAAATATTGAATCCCTAAAAAGGTGGTTATGAAGATCAAATTTTTTTCCTAAAGGGCAAGAACAAAAAACAAAGCAATATTTTTCCACGAAATTGTAAGACGTGAGAAAATAGTATAAAAGATGAAATTTGGGTTTGTGAACACGGAGAACTAATATATTGCTTCTATTTTTTTTTATTATTTGAGAATATCTTTCATTTGATATATTATAATAGTTATTATGATTCACAGTTTTAATGTAATAAGGGTTTAAAGTGGCAACCATAATTAATAATTTTTTTAATCGCAAAAATTTGTAACTCCCTTCTTTTTTCAAAGAACAAAGATAGTTTGAAAACTGACAACAAAGAACATGAAAAAGATACAATGAATTAAAAGAAAAGAACGAATTAAATTATATGGAGGAAAATAGTGACAACAATATTAAAATAAAGGACAAACTTTAAGGACCAAAGTTCTTTCTTTTTTTGTTATTTGTCACTTATGAAAACAAAAAACATTGAAAGGCCAAAAACATTAAAATTAAAATTCAAAATTGTGATATATCTAGCTTGATACCCAATTTTCAGCAACAATGGTTTTGATACCAAATGATGCAAAAATATTAGGCGCACAACATTGGAACCCAAGAAATAAAGGAATAAGAAAGATTGAATCCCTAAGAAGGTGATTAGGAAGATCAAATTGGTATCCCAGAGGGCAATTACCAAAAACAAAGCAATATTGTGCGACGAAATTGTACGACGCTTGAAAATAGTATAAAAGATGAAATTTGGGTTCGAGAACATGGAGAACTAATATATTACTTCTATATGTTTTTAGGAATCGAAAAGAGCATCCATTTCATGTATTATAATAGTTATTATGATTCACAATTTAAATGTAATAAGGGTTTAAAGTGGAACGCTAATTAATAATTTGTTTTAATTGCAAAAATAAGTAACTCGCATGTTTTTTCAAAGAACAAAGATAGTTTGAAAACTGACAACAAAGAACATGAAAAAGATACAAAGAATTAAAAGAAAAGAACGAATTAAATTTTAAGGAGGAAAATAGTGACAACAATATTAAAATAAAGGACAAACTTTAGGGACCAAAGTTCTTTCTTTTTTTTTTATTTGTAACTTATGAAAACAAAAAACATTGAAAGGCCAAAAACATTAAAATTAAAATTTAAAATTGTCATATATCAAGCTTGATACCCAATTTTCAGCAACAATGGTTTTGATACCATATGATGCAAAAATATTAGGCGCACAACATTGGAACCCAAGAACTAAAAGGAATAAGAAAGATTGATTCCCTCAGAAGGTGGTTAGGAAGATCAAATTGGTATCCTACAGGGCAAGAACCAAAAACAAAGCAATATTGTGCGACGAAATTATAAGACGTTTGAAAATAGTATAAAAGATGAAATTTGGGTTCGAGAACACGGAGAACTAATATATTGCTTCTATATGTTTTTAGGAATCGAAAAGAGCATCCATTTCATGTATTATAATAGTTATTATGATTCACAATTTAAATGTAATAAGGGTTTAAAGTAGCAACCATAATTAATAATTTTTTTTATTTGCAAAAATTAGTAACTTGCTTGTTTTTTCAAAGAACAAAGATACTTTGAAAACTGACAACAAAGAACATGAAAAAGATACAAAGAATTAAAACAAAAGAACGAATTAAAGTTTAAGGAGGAAAATAGTGACAACAATATTAAAATAAAGGACAAAATTTAGGGACCAAAGATCTTTCTTTTTTTGTTATTTGTCACTTATGAAAACAAAAAACATTGAAAGGCCAAAAACATTAAAATTAAAATTTAAAATTGTGATATATCAAGCTTGATACCCAATTTTAAGCAACAATGGTTTTGATACCAAATGATGCAAAAATAGTAGGCGCACAACATTGGAACCCAAGAACTAAAAGGAATAAAAAATATTGAATCCCTAAAAAGGTGGTTATGAAGATCAAATTTTTTTCCTAAAGGGCAAGAACAAAAAACAAAGCAATATTTTTTCACGAAATTGTAAGACGTGAGAAAATAGTATAAAAGATGAAATTTGGGTTTGTGAACACGGAGAACTAATATATTGCTTCTGTTTGTTTTTATTAATCGAGAATATCTTCCATTTGATATATTATAATAGTTATTATGATTCACAGTTTTAATGTAATAAGGGTTTAACGTGGCAACCATAATTAATAATTTTTTCTCATTGCAAAAATTAATAACTCGCTTGTTTTTTCAAAGAACATAGATAGGTTGAAAACTGACAACAAAGAACATGAAAAAGATACAAAGAATTAAGAGAAAAGAACGAATTAAATTTTAAGGAGGAAAATAGTGACAACAATATTAAAATAAAGGACAAACTTTAGGGACCAAAGTTCTTTCTTTTTTTGTTATTTGTCACTTATGGAAACAAAAAAAATTGAAAGGCCAAAAACATTAAAATTAAAATTGAAAATTGTGATATATCAAGCGTGATACCCAATTTTCAGCAACAATGGTTTTGATACCAAATTTTGCAAAAACTTTAGGCGCACAACATTGTAACCCAAGAACTAAAAGGAAAAAGAAATATTGAATCCCTAAGAAGGTGGTTAGGAAGATCAAATTCGTATCCTACAGGGAAAGTACCAAAAACAAAGCAATATTGTGCGACGAAATTGTAAGACGTCAGAAAATAATATAAAAGATGAAATTTGGGTTCGAGAACACGGAGAACTAATATATTGCTTCTATATGTTTTTAGGAATCGAGAAGAGAATCCATTTCATGTATTATAATAGTTTTTATGATTCACAATTTAAATGTAATATGGGTTTAAAGTGGCAACGATAATTAATAATTTGTTTTAATTGCAAAAATTAGTAACTCGCATGTTTTTTCAAAGACAAAAGAAAGGTTGAAAACTAACAACAAAGAACATGAAAAAGATACGAAGAATTAAAAGAAAAGAACGAATTAAAGTTTA
This sequence comes from Hippophae tibetana, assembly GCA_037013495.1. NCBI lineage: Eukaryota > Viridiplantae > Streptophyta > Magnoliopsida > Rosales > Elaeagnaceae > Hippophae > Hippophae tibetana. The sequence continues at coordinate 47,876,156 of CM072807.1, forward strand.
AGGAGGAAAATAGTGACAACAATATTAAAATAAAGGACAAACTTTAGGGACCAAAGTTTTTTCTTATTTTGTTATTTGTCACTTATGAAAACAAAAAACATTGAAAGGCCAAAAACATTAAAATTAAAATTCAAAATTGTGATATATCAAGCGTGATACCCAATTTTCAGCAACAATGGTTTTGATACCAAATTTTGCAAAAACTTTAGGCGCACAACATTGTAACCCAAGAACTAAAAGGAAAAAGAAATATTGAATCCCTAAGAAGGTGGTTAGGAAGATCAAATTCGTATCCTACAGGGCAAGTACCAAAAACAAAGCAATATTGTGCGACGAAATTGTAAGATGTCAGAAAATAATATAAAAGATGAAATTTGGGTTCGAGAACATGGAGAACTAATATATTGCTTCTATATGTTTTTAGGAATCGAGAAGAGAATCCATTTCATGTATTATAATAGTTATTATGATTCACAATTTAAATGTAATAAGGGTTTAAAGTGGCAACGATAATTAATAATTTGTTTTAATTGCAAAAATTAGTAACTCGCATGTTTTTTAAAAGACAAAAGATAGGTTGAAAACTAACAACAAAGAACATGAAAAAGATACGAAGAATTAAAAGAAAAGAACGAATTAAAGTTTAAGGAGGAAAATAGTGACAACAATATTAAAATAAAGGACAAACTTTAGGGACCAAAGTTCTTTCTTATTTTGTTATTTGTCACTTATGAAAACAAAAAACATTGAAAGGCCAAAAACATTAAAATTAAAATTCAAAATTGTGAAATATCAAGCTTGATAACCAATTTTCAGCAACAATGGTTTTGATACCAAATGATGCAAAACATTTAGGCACACAACATTGGAACCCAAGAACTAAAAGGAATAAGAAATATTGAATCCCTAAGAAGGTGGTTATGAAGATCAAATTGGTATCCTAAAGGGCAAGAACCAAAAACAAAGCAATATTGTGCGACGAAATTGTAAGACGTCATAAAATAGTGTAAAAGATGAAATTTGGGTGTGAGAACCGGGAGAACTAATATATTGCTTCTATATGTTTTTAGGAATCGAAAAGAGCATCCATTTCATGTATTATAATAGTTATTATGATTCACAATTTAAATGTAATAAGGGTTTAAAGTGGCATCCATAATTAATAATTTGTTTTAATTGCAAAAATTAGTAACTCGCATGTTTTTTCAAAGACCAAAGATAGGTTGAAAATTGAAAACAAAGAACATGAAAAATATACAAAGAATTAAAAGAAAAGAACAAATTAAATTTTAAGGAGGAAAATAATGACAACAACATTAAAATAAAGAACAAACATTAGGGACCAAAGTTCTTTCTTGTTTTATGATTTGTTACTTATGAAATCAAAAAACAGTCAAAGGCCAAAAACTTTAAAATTAAAATTCAAAAAATTGATATATCAAGCTAGATAACCAATTATTAGCAGCCATGGTTTTGATACCAAATGATGCCAAAATTTTAGGCGCACAACATTGGAACCCAAGAACCAAAAGGAATAAGAAAGATTGAATTGCTAAGAAGGTGGTTAGGAAGATTAAATTCGTATCCTACAGGGCAAGTACCAAAAACAAAGCAATATTGTGCGACGAAATTGTAAGACGTCAGAAAATAATATAAAAGATGAAATTTGGGTTCGAGAACACGGAGAACTAATATATTGCTTCTATATGTTTTTAGGAATCGAGAAGAGAATCCATTTCATGTATTATAATAGTTATTATGATTCACAATTAAAATGTAATAAGGGTTTAAAGTGGCAACCATATTTAATAATTTGTTTTAATTGCAAAAATTAGTAACTCGCATGTTTTTTCAAAGACCAAAGATAGGTTGCAAACTGAAAACAAAAAACATGAAAAAGATACAAAGAATTAAAAGAAAAGAACGAATTAAATTTTAAGGAGGAAAATAATGACAACAACATTAAAATAAAGGCCAAACTTTAGGGACAAAGTTCTTTCTTGTTTTGTGATTTGTTACTTATGAAAATAAAAAACAGTCAAAGGCCAAAAACATTAAAATTCAAATTCAAATAATTGATATATCAAGCTAGATAACCAATTATTAGCAACCATGGTTTTGATACCAAATGAGGGCAAAATTTTAGGCGCACAACATTGGACCCCAAGATCCAAAAGGAATAAGAAAGATTGAATTGCTAAGAAGGTGGTTAGGAAGATCAAATTGGTATCCTACAGGGCAAGTCCCAAAAACAAAGCAATATTGTGCGACGAAATTGTAAGACGTCAGAAAATAGTATAAAAGATGAAATTTGGTTCGAGAACACGGAGAACTAATATATTGCTTCTATATGTTTTTAGGAATCGAAAAGAGCATCCATTTCATGTATTATAATAGTTATTGTGATTCACAATTTAAATGTAATAAGGGTTTAAATTGGCAACCATAATTAATAATTTGTTTTAATTACAAAAATTAGTAACTCGCATGTTTATTCAAAGACCAAAGATAGGTTGAAAACAGAAAGCAAAGAACATGAAAAAGATACAAAGAATTAAAAGAAAAGAACGAATTAAATTTGAAGGATGAAAATAATGACAACATCATTAAAATAAAGAACAAACTTTAGGGCCCAAAGTTCTTTCTTGTTTTGTGATTTGTTACTTATGAAAACAAAAAACAGTCAAACGCCAAAAACTTTAAAATTAAAATTCAAAAAAATGATATATCAAGCTAGATAACCAATTATTAGTAACCATGGTTTTGATACCAAATGATGCCAAAATTTTAGGCACCCAACATTGGAACCCAAGAACTAAAAGGAATAAGAAAGATTGAATTACTAAGAAGGGGGTTAGGAAGATCAAATTGGTATCCTACAGGGCAAGTACCAAAAACAAAGCAATATTGTGCGACGAAATTATAAGACATCAGAAAATAGTATAAAAGATGAAATTTGAGTTCGAGAACACGGAGAACTAATATATTGCTTCTATATGTTTTTAGGAATCGAAAAGAGCATCCATTTCATGTATTATAATAGTTATTATGATTCACAATTTAAATGTAATAAGGGTTTAAAGTGGCAACCATAATTAATAATTTTTTTTAATTGCAAAAATTAGTAACTTGCTTGTTTTTTCAAAGAACAAAGATAGTTTGAAAACTGACAACAAAGAACATGAAAAAGATACAAAGAATTAAAAGAAAAGAACGAATTAAAGTTTAAGGAGGAAAATAGTGACAACAATATTAAAATAAAGGACAAACTTTAGGGACCAAAGTTCTTTCTTTTTTTGTTATTTGTCACTTATGAAAACAAAAAACATTGAAAGGCCAAAGACATTAAAATTAAAATTCAAAATTGTGATATATCAAGCTTGATACCCAATTTTCAGCAACAATGGTTTTGATACCAAATGATGCAAAACATTTAAGCACACAACATTGGAACCCAAGAAGTAAAAGGAATAAGAAATATTTAATCCCTAAGAAGGTGTTTATGAAGATCAAATTTGTATCCTAAAGGGCAAGAACCAAAAACAAAGCAACATTTTGCCACGAAATTGTAAGACGTCATAAAATAGTGTAAAAGATGAAATTTGGGTGTGAGAACCGGGAGAACTAATATATTGCTTCTATATGTTTTTAGGAATCGAAAAGAGCATCCATTTCATGTATTATAATAGTTATTATGATTCACAATTTAAATGTAATAAGGGTTTAAAGTGGCAACCATAATTAATAATTTGTTTTAATTGCAAAAATTAGTAACTCGCATGTTTTTTCAAAGACCAAAGATAGGTTGAAAATTGAAAACAAAGAACATGAAAAAGATACAAAGAATTAAAAGAAAAGAACAAATTAAATTTTAAGGATGAAAATAATGACAACAACATTAAAATAAAGAACAAACATTAGGGACCAAAGTTCTTTCTTGTTTTATGATTTGTTACTTATGAAATCAAAAAACAGTCAAAGGCCAAAAACTTTAAAATTAAAATTCAAAAAATTGATATATCAAGCTAGATAACCAATTATTAGCAGCCATGGTTTTTATACCAAATGATGCCAAAATTTTAGACGCACAACATTGGAACCCAAGAACCAAAAGGAATAAGAAAGATTGAATTGCTAAGAAGGTGGTTAGGAAGATCAAATTCGTATCCTACATGCCAAGTACCAAAAACAAAGCAATATTGTGCGACGAAATTGTAAGACTTCGGAACATAGTATAAAAGATGAAATTTTGTTCCAGAACACGAAGAACTAATATATTGCTTCTATATGTTTTTAGGAATCGAAAAGAGCATCCATTTCATGTATTATAATAGTGATTAGGATTCACAATTTAAATGTAATAAGGGTTTCAAGTGGCAACCATAATTAATAATTTGTTTTAATTGCAAAAATTAGTAACTCGCATGTTTTTTCAAGGACCAAAGATAGGTTGAAAACTGAAAACAATGAACATGAAAAAGATACCGAGAATTAAAAGAAAAGAACAAATTAAATTTTAAGGATGAAAATAATGACATGATCATTACAATAAAGAGCAAACTTTAGGGACCATAGTTCTTTCTTGTTTTGGGATTTGTTACTTATGAAAACAAAAAACAATCAAAGGACAAAAACTATAAAATTAAAATTCAAAAAATTGATATATCAAGCTAGATAACCAATTATTAGTAACCATGGTTTTGATACCAAATGAGGCCAAAATTTTAGGCGCACAACATTGGAACCCAAGATCCAAAAGGAATAAGAAAGATTGAATTGCTAAGAAGGTGGTTAGGAAGATCAAATTGGTATCCTACAGGGCAAGTCCCAAAAACAAAGCAATATTGTGCGACAAAATTGTAAGACGTCAGAAAATAGTATAAAAGATGAAAATTGGTTTGAGAACACGGAGAACAAATATATTGCTTCTATATGTTTTTAGGAATCGAAAAGAGCATCCATTTCATGTATTATAATAGTTATTGTGATTCACAATTTAAATGTAATAAGGGTTTAAATTGGCAACCATAATTAATAATTTGTTTTAATTACAAAAATTAGTAACTCGCATGTTTAATCAAAGACCAAAGATAGGTTGAAAACAGAAAGCAAAGAACATGAAAAAGATACAAAGAATTAAAAGAAAAGAACGAATTAAATTTGAAGGATGAAAATAATGACATGATCATTACAATAAAGAGCAAACTTTAGGGACCAAAGTTCTTTCTTGTTTTGGGATTTGTTACTTATGAAAACAAAAAACAATCAAAGGACAAAAACTATAAAATTAAAATTCAAAAAATTGATATATCAAGCTAGATAACCAATTATTAGTAACCATGGTTTTGATACCAAATGAGGCCAAAATTTTAGGCGCACAACATTGGAACCCAAGATCCAAAAGGAATAAGAAAGATTGAATTGCTAAGAAGGTGGTTAGGAAGATCAAATTCGTATCCTACATGCCAAGTACCAAAAACAAAGCAATATTGTGCGACGAAATTGTAAGACTTCAGAACATAGTATAAAAGATGAAATTTTGTTCCAGAACACGAAGAACTAATATATTGCTTCTATATGTTTTTAGGAATCGAAAAGAGCATCCATTTCATGTATTATAATAGTGATTAGGATTCACAATTTAAATGTAATAAGGGTTTCAAGTGGCAACCATAATTAATAATTTGTTTTAATTGCAAAAATTAGTAACTCGCATGTTTTTTCAAGGACCAAAGATAGGTTGAAAACTGAAAACAATGAACATGAAAAAGATACCGAGAATTAAAAGAAAAGAACAAATTAAATTTTAAGGATGAAAATAATGACATGATCATTACAATAAAGAGCAAACTTTAGGGACCAAAGTTCTTTCTTGTTTTGGGATTTGTTACTTATGAAAACAAAAAACAATCAAAGGACAAAAACTATAAAATTAAAATTCAAAAAATTGATATATCAAGCTAGATAACCAATTATTAGTAACCATGGTTTTGATACCAAATGAGGCCAAAATTTTAGGCGCACAACATTGGAACCCAAGATCCAAAAGGAATAAGAAAGATTGAATTGCTAAGAAGGTGGTTAGGAAGATCAAATTGGTATCCTACAGGGCAAGTCCCAAAAACAAAGCAATATTGTGCGACGAAATTGTAAGACGTCAGAAAATAGTATAAAAGATGAAATTTGGTTTGAGAACACGGAGAACAAATATATTGCTTCTATATGTTTTTAGGAATCGAAAAGAGCATCCATTTCATGTATTATAATAGTTATTGTGATTCACAATTTAAATGTAATAAGGGTTTAAATTGGCAACCATAATTAATAATTTGTTTTAATTACAAAAATTAGTAACTCGCATGTTTAATCAAAGACCAAAGATAGGTTGAAAACAGAAAGCAAAGAACATGAAAAAGATACAAAGAATTAAAAGAAAAGAACGAATTAAATTTGAAGGATGAAAATAATGACAACATCATTAAAATAAAGAACAAACTTTAGGGCCCAAAGTTCTTTCTTGTTTTGTGATTTGTTACTTATGAAAACAAAAAACAGTCAAAGGCCAAAAACTTTAAAATTAAAATTCAAAAAAATGATATATCAAGCTAGATAACCAATTATTAGTAACCATGGTTTTGATACCAAATGATGCCAAAATTTTAGGCGCCCAACATTGGAACCCAAGAACTAAAAGGAATAAGAAAGATTGAATTACTAAGAAGGTGGTTAGGAAGATCAAATTGGTATCCTACAGGGCAAGTACCAAGAACAAAGCAATATTGTGCGACGAAATTATAAGACATCAGAAAATAGTATAAAAGATGAAATTTGAGTTCGAGAACACGGAGAACTAATATATTGCTTCTATATGTTTTTAGGAATCGAAAAGAGCATCCATTTCATGTATTATAATAGTTATTATGATTCACAATTTAAATGTAATAAGGGTTTAAAGTGGCAACCATAATTAATAATTTTTTTAATTGCAAAAATTAGTAACTTGCTTGTTTTTTCAAAGAACAAAGATAGTTTGAAAACTAACAACAAAGAACATGAAAAAAATACAAAGAATTAAAAGAAAAGTACGAATTAAATTTTAAGGAGGAAAATAGTGACAACAATATTAAAATAAAGGACAAACTTTAGGGACCAAAGTTCTTTTTTTTTTGTGATTTGTTACTTATGAAAACAAAAAACAGTCAAAGGCCAAAAACTTTAAAATTAAAATTCAAAAAATTGATATATCAAGCTAGATAACCAATTATTAGCAACCATGGTTTTGATACCAAATGATGACAAAATTTTAGACGCACAACATTGGAACCCAAGAACCAAAAGGAATAAGAAAGATTGAATTGCTAAGAAGGTGGTTAGGAAGATCAAATTGGTATCCTATAGGGCAAGTACCAAAAACAAAGCAATATTGTGCGACGAAATTGTAAGACGTCAGGAAATAGTATAAAAGATGAAATTTGGGTTCGAGAACACAGGGAACTAATATATTGCTTCTATATGTTTTTAGGAATCGAAAAGAGCATCCATTTCATGTATTATAATAGTTATTGTGATTCACAATTTAAATGTAATAAGGGTTTAAATTGGCAACCATAATTAATAATTTGTTTTAATTACAAAAATTAGTAACTCGCATGTTTATTCAAAGACCAAAGATAGGTTGAAAACTGAAAGCAAAGAACATGAAAAAGATACAAAGAATTAAAAGAAAAGAACGAATTAAATTTGAAGGATGAAAATAATGACAACATCATTAAAATAAAGAACAAACTTTAGGGCCCAAAGTTCTTTCTTGTTTTGTGATTTTTTACTTATGAAAACAAAAAACAGTCAAAGGCCAAAAACTTTAAAATTAAAATTCAAAAAAATGATATATTAAGCGAGATAACCAATTATTAGTAACCATGGTTTTGATACCAAATGATGCCAAAATTTTAGGCGCCCAACATTGGAACCCAAGAACTAAAAGGAATAAGAAAGATTGAATTACTAAGAAGGTGGTTAGGAAGATCAAATTGGTATCCTACAGGGCAAGTACCAAGAACAAAGCAATATTGTGCGACGAAATTATAAGACATCAGAAAATTGTATAAAAGATGAAATTTGAGTTCGAGAACACGGAGAACTAATATATTGCTTCTATATGTTTTTAGGAATCGAAAAGAGCATCCATTTCATGTTATATAATAGTTATTATGATTCACAATTTAAATGTAATAAGGGTTTAAAGTGGCAACCATAATTAATAATTTTTTTTAATTGCAAAAATTAGTAACTTGCTTGTTTTTTCAAAGAACAAAGATAGTTTGAAAACTGACAACAAAGAACATGAAAAAGATACAAAGAATTAAAAGAAAAGAACGAATTAAAGTTTAAGGAGGAAAATAGTGACAACAATATTAAAATAAAGGACAAAATTTAGGGACAAAAGTTCATTCTTTTTTTGTTATTTGTCACTTATGAAAACAAAAAACATTGAAAGGCCAAAAACATTAAAATTAAAATTCAAAATTGTGATATATCAAGCTTAATAACCAATTTTCAGCAACAAAGGTTTTGATACCAAATGATGCAAAAATGTTAGGCGCACAACATTGGAACCCAAGAACCAAAAGGAATAAGAAATATTGAATTGCTAAGAAGGTGGTTAGGAAGATCAAATTGGTATCCTATAGGGCAAGTACCAAAAACAAAGCAATATTGTGCGACGAAATTGTAAGACGTCAGGAAATAGTATAAAAGATGAAATTTGGGTTCGAGAACACAGGGAACTAATATATTGCTTCTATATGTTTTTAGGAATCGAAAAGAACATCCATTTCATGTATTATAATAGTTATTGTGATTCACAATTTAAATGTAATAAGGGTTTAAATTGGCAACCATAATTAATAATTTGTTTTAATTACAAAAATTAGTAACTCGCATGTTTATTCAAAGACCAAAGATAGGTTGAAAACTGAAAGCAAAGAACATGAAAAAGATACAAAGAATTAAAAGAAAAGAACGAATTAAATTTGAAGGATGAAAATAATGACAACATCATTAAAATAAAGAACAAACTTTAGGGCCCAAAGTTCTTTCTTGTTTTGTGATTTTTTACTTATGAAAACAAAAAACAGTCAAAGGCCAAAAACTTTAAAATTAAAATTCAAAAAAATGATATATTAAGCGAGATAACCAATTATTAGTAACCATGGTTTTGATACCAAATGATGCCAAAATTTTAGGCGCCCAACATTGGAACCCAAGAACTAAAAGGAATAAGAAAGATTGAATTACTAAGAAGGTGGTTAGGAAGATCAAATTGGTATCCTACAGGGCAAGTACCAAGAACAAAGCAATATTGTGCGACGAAATTATAAGACATCAGAAAATTGTATAAAAGATGAAATTTGAGTTCGAGAACACGGAGAACTAATATATTGCTTCTATATGTTTTTAGGAATCGAAAAGAGCATCCATTTCATGTTATATAATAGTTATTATGATTCACAATTTAAATGTAATAAGGGTTTAAAGTGGCAACCATAATTAATAATTTTTTTTAATTGCAAAAATTAGTAACTTGCTTGTTTTTTCAAAGAACAAAGATAGTTTGAAAACTGACAACAAAGAACATGAAAAAGACACAAAGAATTAAAAGAAAAGAACGAATTAAAGTTTAAGGAGGAAAATAGTGACAACAATATTAAAATAAAGGACAAAATTTAGGGACAAAAGTTCATTCTTTTTTTGTTATTTGTCACTTATGAAAACAAAAAACATTGAAAGGCCAAAAACATTAAAATTAAAATTCAAAATTGTGATATATCAAGCTTAATAACCAATTTTCAGCAACAAAGGTTTTGATACCAAATGATGCAAAAATGTTAGGCGCACAACATTGGAACCCAAGAACCAAAAGGAATAAGAAATATTGAATCCCTAAGAAGGTGGTTATGAAGATCAAATTGGTATCCTAAAGAGCAAGAACCAAAAACAAAGCAATATTGTGCGACGAATTTGTAAGACGTCAGAAAATAGTATAAAAGATTGAATTTGGTTTCGAGAACACGGAGAACTAATATATTGCTTCTATTTTTTTTTATTATTTGAGAATATCTTTCATTTGATATATTATAATAGTTATTATGATTCACAGTTTTAATGTAATAAGGGTTTAAAGTGGCAACCATAATTAATAATTTTTTTAATCGCAAAAATTTGTAACTCCCTTCTTTTTTCAAAGAACAAAGATAGTTTGAAAACTGACAACAAAGAACATGAAAAAGATACAATGAATTAAAAGAAAAGAACGAATTAAATTATATGGAGGAAAATAGTGACAACAATATTAAAATAAAGGACAAACTTTAAGGACCAAAGTTCTTTCTTTTTTTGTTATTTGTCACTTATGAAAACAAAAAACATTGAAAGGCCAAAAACATTAAAATTAAAATTCAAAATTGTGATATATCTAGCTTGATACCCAATTTTCAGCAACAATGGTTTTGACACCAAATGATGCAAAAATGTTAGGCGCACAACATTGGAACCCAAGAACCAAAAGGAATAAGAAAGATTGAATTGCTAAGAAGGTGGTTAGGAAGATCAAATTGGTATCCTACAGGGCAAGTACCATAAACAAAGCAATATTGTGCGACGAAATTATAAGACGTCAGAAATTAGTATAAAAGATGAAATTTGGGTTCGAGAACACGGAGAACTAATATATTGCTTCTATATGTTTTTAGGAATCGAGAATATCTTCCATTTGATATATGATAATAGTTATTATGATTCACAATTTAAATGTAATAAGGGTTTAAAGTGCCAACCATAATTAATAATTTTTTTTATTTGCAAAAATTAGTAACTTGCTTGTTTTTTCAAAGAACAAAGATACTTTGAAAACTGACAACAAAGAACATGAAAAAGATACAAAGAATTAAAACAAAAGAACGAATTAAAGTTTAAGGAGGAAAATAGTGACAACAATATTAAAATAAAGGACAAAATTTAGGGACCAAAGATCTTTCTTTTTTTGTTATTTGTCACTTATGAAAACAAAAAACATTGAAAGGCCAAAAACATTAAAATTAAAATTTAAAATTGTGATATATCAAGCTTGATACCCAATTTTAAGCAACAATGGTTTTGATACCAAATGATGCAAAAATAGTAGGCGCACAACATTGGAACCCAAGAACTAAAAGGAATAAAAAATATTGAATCCCTAAAAAGGTGGTTATGAAGATCAAATTTTTTTCCTAAAGGGCAAGAACAAAAAACAAAGCAATATTTTTCCACGAAATTGTAAGACGTGAGAAAATAGTATAAAAGATGAAATTTGGGTTTGTGAACACGGAGAACTAATATATTGCTTCTATTTTTTTTTATTATTTGAGAATATCTTTCATTTGATATATTATAATAGTTATTATGATTCACAGTTTTAATGTAATAAGGGTTTAAAGTGGCAACCATAATTAATAATTTTTTTAATCGCAAAAATTTGTAACTCCCTTCTTTTTTCAAAGAACAAAGATAGTTTGAAAACTGACAACAAAGAACATGAAAAAGATACAATGAATTAAAAGAAAAGAACGAATTAAATTATATGGAGGAAAATAGTGACAACAATATTAAAATAAAGGACAAACTTTAAGGACCAAAGTTCTTTCTTTTTTTGTTATTTGTCACTTATGAAAACAAAAAACATTGAAAGGCCAAAAACATTAAAATTAAAATTCAAAATTGTGATATATCTAGCTTGATACCCAATTTTCAGCAACAATGGTTTTGATACCAAATGATGCAAAAATATTAGGCGCACAACATTGGAACCCAAGAACTAAAAGGAATAAGAAAGATTGAATCCCTAAGAAGGTGATTAGGAAGATCAAATTGGTATCCAAGAGGGCAATTACCAAAAACAAAGCAATATTGTGCGACGAAATTGTAGGACGTTTGAAAATAGTATAAAAGATGAAATTTGGGTTCGAGAACACGGAGAACTAATATATTGCTTCTATATGTTTTTAGGAATCGAAAAGAGCATCCATTTCATGTATTATAATAGTTATTATGATTGACAATTTAAATGTAATAAGGGTTTAAAGTGGCAACGATAATTAATAATTTGTTTTAATTGCAAAAATTAGTAACTCGCATGTTGTTTCAAAGAACAAAGATAGGTTGAAAACTGAAAACAAAGAACATGAAAAAGATACAAAGAATTAAAAGAAAAGAACGAATTCAATTTTAAGGATGAAAATAGTGACAACAACATTAAAATAAAGGACAAACTTTAGGGACCAAAGTTCTTTCTTTTTTTGTTATTTGTCACTTATGGAAACAAAAACCATTGAAAGGCCAAAAACATTAAAATTAAAGTTCAAAATTGTGATATATCAAGCTTGATACCCAATTTTCAGCAACCATGGTTTTGATACCATATGATGCAAAAATATTAGGCGCACAACATTGGAACTCAAGAACTAAAAGGAATAAGAAAGATTGAATCCCTCAGAAGGTGGTTAGGAAGATCAAATTGGTATGCTACAGGGCAAGTACCAAAAACAAAGCAATATTGTGCGACGAAATTATAAGACGTTTGAAAATAGTATAAAAGATGAAATTTGGGTTCGAGAACACGGAGAACTAATATATTGCTTCTATATGTTTTTAGGAATCGAAAAGAGCATCCATTTCATGTATTATAATAGTTATTATGATTCACAATTTAAATGTAATAAGGGTTTAAAGTGGCAACCATAATTAATAATTTTTTTTATTTGCAAAAATTAGTAACTTGCTTGTTTTTTCAAAGAACAAAGATACTTTGAAAACTGACAACAAAGAACATGAAAAAGATACAAAGAATTAAAAGAAAAGAACGAATTAAAGTTTAAGGAGGAAAATAGTGACAACAATATTAAAATAAAGGACAAAATTTAGGGACCAAAGTTCTTTCTTTTTTTTGTTATTTGTCACTTATGGAAACAAAAAACATTGAAAGGCCAAAAACATTAAAATTAAAATTCAAAATTGTGATATATCAAGCTTGATATCCAATTTTCAGAAACAATGGTTTTGATACCAAATGATGCAAAAACTTTAGGCACACAACATTGGAACCCAAGAACCAAAAGGAATAAGAAATATTGAATCCCTAAGAAGGTGGTTATGAAGATCAAATTGGTATCCTGAAGAGCAAGAACCAAAAACAAAGCAATATTTTGCCACGAAATTGTTCGACGTTAGAAAATAGTATAAAAGATGGAATTTGGGTTCGAGAACATGGAGAACTAATGTATTGCTTCTGTTTATTTTTAGGAATCGAAAAGAGCATCCATTTCATGTATTATAATAGTTATTATGATTCACAATTAAAATGTCGTAATGGTTTAAAGTGGCAACCATATTTAATAATTTGTTTTAATTGCAAAAATTAGTAACTCGCACGTTGTTTCAAAGACCAAAGATAGGTTGAAAATTGACAACAAGAAACATGAAAAAGATAAAAAGAATTAAAATAAAAGAACGAATTAAATTTTAAGGAAGAAAATAGTGACAACAATATTAAAATAAAGGACAAACTTTAGGGACCAAAGTTTTTTCTTTTTTTGTTACTTGTCACTTTTGGAAACAAAACACATTGAAAGGCCAAAAACATTAAAATTAAAATTCAAAATTGTGATATATCAAGCTTGATACCCAATTTTCAGCAACAATGGTTTTAATACCAAATGATGCAAAAATATTAGGCGACAACATTGGAACCCAAGAACTAAAAGGAATAAGAAAGATTGAATCCCTAAGAAGGTGGTTAGGAAGATCAAATTGGTATCCAACAGGGCAATTACCAAAAACAAAACAATATTGTGCGACGAAATTGTAGGACGTTTGAAAATAGTATAAAAGATGAAATTTGGGTTCGAGAACATGGAGACCTAATATATTGCTTCTATATGTTTTTAGGAATCGAAAAGAGCATCCATTTCATGTATTATAATAGTTATTATGATTCACAATTTAAATGTAATAAGGGTTTAAAGTGGCAACGATAATTAAGAATTTGTTTTAATTGCAAAAATAAGTAACTCGCATGTTTTTTCAAAGAACAAAGATAGTTTGAAAACTCACAACAAAGAACATGAAAAAGATACAAAGAATTAAAAGAAAAGAACGAATTAAATTTTAAGGAGGAAAATAGTGACAACAATATTAAAATAAAGGACAAACTTTAGGGACCAAAGTTCTTTCTTTTTTTGTTATTTGTAACTTATGAAAACAAAAAACATTGAAAGGCCAAAAACATTAAAATTAAAATTTAAAATTGTCATATATCGAGCTTGATACCCAATTTTCAGCAACAATGGTTTTGATACCATATGATGCAAAAATATTAGGCGCACAACATTGGAACCCAAGAACTAAAAGGAATAAGAAAGATTGAATCCCTCAGAAGGTGGTTAGGAAGATCAAATTGGTATCCTACAGGGCAAGAACCAAAAACAAAGCAATATTGTGCGACGAAATTATAAGACGTTTGAAAATAGTATAAAAGATGAAATTTGGGTTCGAGAACACGGAGAACTAATATATTGCTTCTATATGTTTTTAGGAATCGAAAAGAGCATCCATTTCATGTATTATAATAGTTATTATGATTCACAATTTAAATGTAATAAGGGTTTAAAGTAGCAACCATAATTAATAATTTTTTTTATTTGCAAAAATTAGTAACTTGCTTGTTTTTTCAAAGAACAAAGATACTTTGAAAACTGACAACAAAGAACATGAAAAAGATACAAAGAATTAAAACAAAAGAACGAATTAAAGTTTAAGGAGGAAAATAGTGACAACAATATTAAAATAAAGGACAAAATTTAGGGACCAAAGATCTTTCTTTTTTTGTTATTTGTCACTTATGAAAACAAAAAACATTGAAAGGCCAAAAACATTAAAATTAAAATTCAAAATTGTGATATATCTAGCTTGATACCCAATTTTCAGCAACAATGGTTTTGATACCAAATGATGCAAAAATATTAGGCGCACAACATTGGAACCCAAGAACTAAAAGGAATAAGAAAGATTGAATCCCTAAGAAGGTGATTAGGAAGATCAAATTGGTATCCAAGAGGGCAATTACCAAAAACAAAGCAATATTGTGCGACGAAATTGTAGGACGTTTGAAAATAGTATAAAAGATGAAATTTGGGTTCGAGAACACGGAGAACTAATATATTGCTTCTATATGTTTTTAGGAATCGAAAAGAGCATCCATTTCATGTATTATAATAGTTATTATGATTGACAATTTAAATGTAATAAGGGTTTAAAGTGGCAACGATAATTAATAATTTGTTTTAATTGCAAAAATTAGTAACTCGCATGTTGTTTCAAAGACCAAAGATAGGTTGAAAACTGAAAACAAAGAACATGAAAAAGATACAAAGAATTAAAAGAAAAGAACGAATTCAATTTTAAGGATGAAAATAGTGACAACAACATTAAAATAAAGGACAAACTTTAGGGACCAAAGTTCTTTCTTTTTTTGTTATTTGTCACTTATGGAAACAAAAACCATTGAAAGGCCAAAAACATTAAAATTAAAGTTCAAAATTGTGATATATCAAGCTTGATACCCAATTTTCAGCAACCATGGTTTTGATACCATATGATGCAAAAATATTAGGCGCACAACATTGGAACTCAAGAACTAAAAGGAATAAGAAAGATTGAATCCCTCAGAAGGTGGTTAGGAAGATCAAATTGGTATGCTACAGGGCAAGTACCAAAAACAAAGCAATATTGTGCGACGAAATTATAAGACGTTTGAAAATAGTATAAAAGATGAAATTTGGGTTCGAGAACACGGAGAACTAATATATTGCTTCTATATGTTTTTAGGAATCGAAAAGAGCATCCATTTCATGTATTATAATAGTTATTATGATTCACAATTTAAATGTAATAAGGGTTTAAAGTGGCAACCATAATTAATAATTTTTTTTATTTGCAAAAATTAGTAACTTGCTTGTTTTTTCAAAGAACAAAGATACTTTGAAAACTGACAACAAAGAACATGAAAAAGATACAAAGAATTAAAAGAAAAGAACGAATTAAAGTTTAAGGAGGAAAATAGTGACAACAATATTAAAATAAAGGACAAAATTTAGGGACCAAAGTTCTTTCTTTTTTTTGTTATTTGTCACTTATGGAAACAAAAAACATTGAAAGGCCAAAAACATTAAAATTAAAATTCAAAATTGTGATATATCAAGCTTGATATCCAATTTTCAGAAACAATGGTTTTGATACCAAATGATGCAAAAACTTTAGGCACACAACATTGGAACCCAAGAACCAAAAGGAATAAGAAATATTGAATCCCTAAGAAGGTGGTTATGAAGATCAAATTGGTATCCTGAAGAGCAAGAACCAAAAACAAAGCAATATTTTGCCACGAAATTGTTCGACGTTAGAAAATAGTATAAAAGATGGAATTTGGGTTCGAGAACATGGAGAACTAATGTATTGCTTCTGTTTATTTTTAGGAATCGAAAAGAGCATCCATTTCATGTATTATAATAGTTATTATGATTCACAATTAAAATGTAGTAATGGTTTAAAGTGGCAACCATATTTAATAATTTGTTTTAATTGCAAAAATTAGTAACTCGCACGTTGTTTCAAAGACCAAAGATAGGTTGAAAATTGACATCAAGAAACATGAAAAAGATAAAAAGAATTAAAATAAAAGAACGAATTAAATTTTAAGGAAGAAAATAGTGACAACAATATTAAAATAAAGGACAAACTTTAGGGACCAAAGTTTTTTCTTTTTTTGTTATTTGTCACTTTTGGAAACAAAACACATTGAAAGGCCAAAAACATTAAAATTAAAATTCAAAATTGTGATATATCAAGCTTGATACCCAATTTTCAGCAACAATGGTTTTAATACCAAATGATGCAAAAATATTAGGCGACAACATTGGAACCCAAGAACTAAAAGGAATAAGAAAGATTGAATCCCTAAGAAGGTGGTTAGGAAGATCAAATTGGTATCCTACAGGGCAATTACCAAAAACAAAGCAATATTGTGCGACGAAATTGTAGGACGTTTGAAAATAGTATAAAAGATGAAATTTGGGTTCGAGAACATGGAGAACTAATATATTGCTTCTATATGTTTTTAGGAATCGAAAAGAGCATCCATTTCATGTATTATAATAGTTATTATGATTCACAATTTAAATGTAATAAGGGTTTAAAGTGGCAACGATAATTAATAATTTGTTTTAATTGCAAAAATAAGTAACTCGCATGTTTTTTCAAAGAACAAAGATAGTTTGAAAACTGACAACAAAGAACATGAAAAAGATACAAAGAATTAAAAGAAAAGAACGAATTAAATTTTAAGGAGGAAAATAGTGACAATAATATTAAAATAAAGGACAAACTTTAGGGACCAAAGTTCTTTCTTTTTTTGTTATTTGTAACTTATGAAAACAAAAAACTTTGAAAGGCCAAAAACATTAAAATTAAAATTTAAAATTGTCATATATCAAGCTTGATACCCAATTTTCAGCAACAATGGTTTTGATACCATATGATGCAAAAATATTAGGCGCACAACATTGGAACCCAAGAACTAAAAGGAATAAGAAAGATTGAATCCCTCAGAAGGTGGTTAGGAAGATCAAATTGGTATCCTACAGGGCAAGAACCAAAAACAAAGCAATATTGTGCGACGAAATTATAAGACGTTTGAAAATAGTATAAAAGATGAAATTTGGGTTCGAGAACACGGAGAACTAATATATTGCTTCTATATGTTTTTAGGAATCGAAAAGAGCATCCATTTCATGTATTATAATAGTTATTATGATTCACAATTTAAATGTAATAAGGGTTTAAAGTAGCAACCATAATTAATAATTTTTTTTATTTGCAAAAATTAGTAACTTGCTTGTTTTTTCAAAGAACAAAGATACTTTGAAAACTGACAACAAAGAACATGAAAAAGATACAAAGAATTAAAACAAAAGAACGAATTAAAGTTTAAGGAGGAAAATAGTGACAACAATATTAAAATAAAGGACAAAATTTAGGGACCAAAGATCTTTCTTTTTTTGTTATTTGTCACTTATGAAAACAAAAAACATTGAAAGGCCAAAAACATTAAAATTAAAATTCAAAATTGTGATATATCTAGCTTGATACCCAATTTTCAGCAACAATGGTTTTGATACCAAATGATGCAAAAATATTAGGCGCACAACATTGGAACCCAAGAACTAAAAGGAATAAGAAAGATTGAATCCCTAAGAAGGTGATTAGGAAGATCAAATTGGTATCCAAGAGGGCAATTACCAAAAACAAAGCAATATTGTGCGACGAAATTGTAGGACGTTTGAAAATAGTATAAAAGATGAAATTTGGGTTCGAGAACACGGAGAACTAATATATTGCTTCTATATGTTTTTAGGAATCGAAAAGAGCATCCATTTCATGTATTATAATAGTTATTATGATTGACAATTTAAATGTAATAAGGGTTTAAAGTGGCAACGATAATTAATAATTTGTTTTAATTGCAAAAATTAGTAACTCGCATGTTGTTTCAAAGACCAAAGATAGGTTGAAAACTGAAAACAAAGAACATGAAAAAGATACAAAGAATTAAAAGAAAAGAACGAATTCAATTTTAAGGATGAAAATAGTGACAACAACATTAAAATAAAGGACAAACTTTAGGGACCAAAGTTCTTTCTTTTTTTGTTATTTGTCACTTATGGAAACAAAAACCATTGAAAGGCCAAAAACATTAAAATTAAAGTTCAAAATTGTGATATATCAAGCTTGATACCCAATTTTCAGCAACCATGGTTTTGATACCATATGATGCAAAAATATTAGGCGCACAACATTGGAACTCAAGAACTAAAAGGAATAAGAAAGATTGAATCCCTCAGAAGGTGGTTAGGAAGATCAAATTGGTATGCTACAGGGCAAGTACCAAAAACAAAGCAATATTGTGCGACGAAATTATAAGACGTTTGAAAATAGTATAAAAGATGAAATTTGGGTTCGAGAACACGGAGAACTAATATATTGCTTCTATATGTTTTTAGGAATCGAAAAGAGCATCCATTTCATGTATTATAATAGTTATTATGATTCACAATTTAAATGTAATAAGGGTTTAAAGTGGCAACCATAATTAATAATTTTTTTTATTTGCAAAAATTAGTAACTTGCTTGTTTTTTCAAAGAACAAAGATACTTTGAAAACTGACAACAAAGAACATGAAAAAGATACAAAGAATTAAAAGAAAAGAACGAATTAAAGTTTAAGGAGGAAAATAGTGACAACAATATTAAAATAAAGGACAAAATTTAGGGACCAAAGTTCTTTCTTTTTTTTGTTATTTGTCACTTATGGAAACAAAAAACATTGAAAGGCCAAAAACATTAAAATTAAAATTCAAAATTGTGATATATCAAGCTTGATATCCAATTTTCAGAAACAATGGTTTTGATACCAAATGATGCAAAAACTTTAGGCACACAACATTGGAACCCAAGAACCAAAAGGAATAAGAAATATTGAATCCCTAAGAAGGTGGTTATGAAGATCAAATTGGTATCCTGAAGAGCAAGAACCAAAAACAAAGCAATATTTTGCCACGAAATTGTTCGACGTTAGAAAATAGTATAAAAGATGGAATTTGGGTTCGAGAACATGGAGAACTAATGTATTGCTTCTGTTTATTTTTAGGAATCGAAAAGAGCATCCATTTCATGTATTATAATAGTTATTATGATTCACAATTAAAATGTAGTAATGGTTTAAAGTGGCAACCATATTTAATAATTTGTTTTAATTGCAAAAATTAGTAACTCGCACGTTGTTTCAAAGACCAAAGATAGGTTGAAAATTGACATCAAGAAACATGAAAAAGATAAAAAGAATTAAAATAAAAGAACGAATTAAATTTTAAGGAAGAAAATAGTGACAACAATATTAAAATAAAGGACAAACTTTAGGGACCAAAGTTTTTTCTTTTTTTGTTACTTGTCACTTTTGGAAACAAAACACATTGAAAGGCCAAAAACATTAAAATTAAAATTCAAAATTGTGATATATCAAGCTTGATACCCAATTTTCAGCAACAATGGTTTTAATACCAAATGATGCAAAAATATTAGGCGACAACATTGGAACCCAAGAACTAAAAGGAATAAGAAAGATTGAATCCCTAAGAAGGTGGTTAGGAAGATCAAATTGGTATCCAACAGGGCAATTACCAAAAACAAAACAATATTGTGCGACGAAATTGTAGGACGTTTGAAAATAGTATAAAAGTTGAAATTTGGGTTCGAGAACATGGAGACCTAATATATTGCTTCTATATGTTTTTAGGAATCGAAAAGAGCATCCATTTCATGTATTATAATAGTTATTATGATTCACAATTTAAATGTAATAAGGGTTTAAAGTGGCAACGATAATTAAGAATTTGTTTTAATTGCAAAAATAAGTAACTCGCATGTTTTTTCAAAGAACAAAGATAGTTTGAAAACTCACAACAAAGAACATGAAAAAGATACAAAGAATTAAAAGAAAAGAACGAATTAAATTTTAAGGAGGAAAATAGTGACAACAATATTAAAATAAAGGACAAACTTTAGGGACCAAAGTTCTTTCTTTTTTTGTTATTTGTAACTTATGAAAACAAAAAACATTGAAAGGCCAAAAACATTAAAATTAAAATTTAAAATTGTCATATATCGAGCTTGATACCCAATTTTCAGCAACAATGGTTTTGATACCATATGATGCAAAAATATTAGGCGCACAACATTGGAACCCAAGAACTAAAAGGAATAAGAAAGATTGAATCCCTCAGAAGGTGGTTAGGAAGATCAAATTGGTATCCTACAGGGCAAGAACCAAAAACAAAGCAATATTGTGCGACGAAATTATAAGACGTTTGAAAATAGTATAAAAGATGAAATTTGGGTTCGAGAACACGGAGAACTAATATATTGCTTCTATATGTTTTTAGGAATCGAAAAGAGCATCCATTTCATGTATTATAATAGTTATTATGATTCACAATTTAAATGTAATAAGGGTTTAAAGTGGCAACCATAATTAATAATTTTTTTTATTTGCAAAAATTAGTAACTTGCTTGTTTTTTCAAAGAACAAAGATACTTTGAAAACTGACAACAAAGAACATGAAAAAGATACAAAGAATTAAAACAAAAGAACGAATTAAAGTTTAAGGAGGAAAATAGTGACAACAATATTAAAATAAAGGACAAAATTTAGGGACCAAAGTTCTTTCTTTTTTTTTGTTATTTGTCACTTATGGAAACAAAAAACATTGAAAGGCCAAAAACATTAAAATTAAAATTCAAAATTGTGATATATCAAGCTTGATATCCAATTTTCAGCAACAATGGTTTTGATACCAAATGATGCAAAAACTTTAGGCTCACAACATTGGAACCCAAGAACCAAAAGGAATAAGAAATATTGAATCCCTAAGAAGGTGGTTATGAAGATCAAATTGGTATCCTGAAGAGCAAGAACCAAAAACAAAGCAATATTTTGCCACGAAATTGTTCGACGTTAGAAAATAGTATAAAAGATGGAATTTGGGTTCGAGAACATGGAGAACTAATGTATTGCTTCTGTTTATTTTTAGGAATCGAAAAGAGCATCCATTTCATGTATTATAATAGTTATTATGATTCACAATTAAAATGTAGTAATGGTTTAAAGTGGCAACCATATTTAATAATTTGTTTTAATTGCAAAAATTAGTAACTCGCACGTTGTTTCAAAGACCAAAGATAGGTTGAAAATTGACAACAAGAAACATGAAAAAGATAAAAAGAATTAAAATAAAAGAACGAATTAAATTTTAAGGAAGAAAATAGTGACAACAATATTAAAATAAAGGACAAACTTTAGGGACCAAAGTTTTTTCTTTTTTTGTTACTTGTCACTTTTGGAAACAAAACACATTGAAAGGCCAAAAACATTAAAATTAAAATTCAAAATTGTGATATATCAAGCTTGATACCCAATTTTCAGCAACAATGGTTTTGATACCAAATGATGCAAAAATATTAGGCGACAACATTGGAACCCAAGAACTAAAAGGAATAAGAAAGATTGAATCCCTAAGAAGGTGGTTAGGAAGATCAAATTGGTATCCAACAGGGCAATTACCAAAAACAAAACAATATTGTGCGACGAAATTGTAGGACGTTTGAAAATAGTATAAAAGATGAAATTTGGGTTCGAGAACATGGAGAACTAATATATTGCTTCTATATGTTTTTAGGAATCGAAAAGAGCATCCATTTCATGTATTATAATAGTTATTATGATTCACAATTTAAATGTAATAAGGGTTTAAAGTAGCAACCATAATTAATAATTTTTTTTATTTGCAAAAATTAGTAACTTGCTTGTTTTTTCAAAGAACAAAGATACTTTGAAAACTGACAACAAAGAACATGAAAAAGATACAAAGAATTAAAAGAAAAGAACGAATTAAAGTTTAAGGAGGAAAATAGTGACAACAATATTAAAATAAAGGACAAAATTTAGGGACCAAAGTTCTTTCTTTTTTTTTGTTATTTGTCACTTATGGAAACAAAAAACATTGAAAGGCCAAAAACATTAAAATTAAAATTCAAAATTGTGATATATCAAGCTTGATATCCAATTTTCAGCAACAATGGTTTTGATACCAAATGATGCAAAAACTTTAGGCTCACAACATTGGAACCCAAGAACCAAAAGGAATAAGAAATATTGAATCCCTAAGAAGGTGGTTATGAAGATCAAATTGGTATCCTGAAGAGCAAGAACCAAAAACAAAGCAATATTTTGCCACGAAATTGTTCGACGTTAGAAAATAGTACAAAAGATGGAATTTGGGTTCGAGAACATGGAGAACTAATGTATTGCTTCTGTTTATTTTTAGGAATCGAAAAGAGCATCCATTTCATGTATTATAATAGTTATTATGATTCACAATTAAAATGTAGTAATGGTTTAAAGTGGCAACCATATTTAATAATTTGTTTTAATTGCAAAAATTAGTAACTCGCACGTTGTTTCAAAGACCAAAGATAGGTTGAAAATTGACAACAAGAAACATGAAAAAGATAAAAAGAATTAAAATAAAAGAACGAATTAAATTTTAAGGAAGAAAATAGTGACAACAATATTAAAATAAAGGACAAACTTTAGGGACCAAAGTTTTTTCTTTTTTTGTTACTTGTCACTTTTGGAAACAAAACACATTGAAAGGCCAAAAACATTAAAATTAAAATTCAAAATTGTGATATATCTAGCTTGATACCCAATTTTCAGCAACAATGGTTTTGATACCAAATGATGCAAAAATATTAGGCGCACAACATTGGAACCCAAGAACTAAAAGGAATAAGAAAGATTGAATCCCTAAGAAGGTGATTAGGAAGATCAAATTGGTATCCAAGAGGGCAATTACCAAAAACAAAGCAATATTGTGCGACGAAATTGTAGGACGTTTGAAAATAGTATAAAAGATGAAATTTGGGTTCGAGAACACGGAGAACTAATATATTGCTTCTATATGTTTTTAGGAATCGAAAAGAGCATCCATTTCATGTATTATAATAGTTATTATGATTGACAATTTAAATGTAATAAGGGTTTAAAGTGGCAACGATAATTAATAATTTGTTTTAATTGCAAAAATTAGTAACTCGCATGTTGTTTCAAAGAACAAAGATAGGTTGAAAACTGAAAACAAAGAACATGAAAAAGATACAAAGAATTAAAAGAAAAGAACGAATTCAATTTTAAGGATGAAAATAGTGACAACAACATTAAAATAAAGGACAAACTTTAGGGACCAAAGTTCTTTCTTTTTTTGTTATTTGTCACTTATGGAAACAAAAAACATTGAAAGGCCAAAAACATTAAAATTAAAGTTCAAAATTGTGATATATCAAGCTTGATACCCAATTTTCAGCAACCATGGTTTTGATACCATATGATGCAAAAATATTAGGCGCACAACATTGGAACTCAAGAACTAAAAGGAATAAGAAAGATTGAATCCCTCAGAAGGTGGTTAGGAAGATCAAATTGGTATGCTACAGGGCAAGTACCAAAAACAAAGCAATATTGTGCGACGAAATTATAAGACGTTTGAAAATAGTATAAAAGATGAAATTTGGGTTCGAGAACACGGAGAACTAATATATTGCTTCTATATGTTTTTAGGAATCAAAAAGAGCATCCATTTCATGTATTATAATAGTTATTATGATTCACAATTTAAATGTAATAAGGGTTTAAAGTAGCAACGATAATTAATAATTTTTTTTATTTGCAAAAATTAGTAACTTGCTTGTTTTTTCAAAGAACAAAGATACTTTGAAAACTGACAACAAAGAACATGAAAAAGATACAAAGAATTAAGAGAAAAGAACGAATTAAATTTTAAGGAGGAAAATAGTGACAACAATATTAAAATAAAGGACAAACTTTAGGGACCAAAGTTCTTTCTTTTTTTGTTATTTGTCACTTATGGAAACAAAAAAAATTGAAAGGCCAAAAACATTAAAATTAAAATTCAAAATTGTGATATATCAAGCGTGATACCCAATTTTCAGCAACAATGGTTTTGATACCAAATTTTGCAAAAACTTTAGGCGCACAACATTGTAACCCAAGAACTAAAAGGAAAAAGAAATATTGAATCCCTAAGAAGGTGGTTAGGAAGATCAAATTCGTATCCTACAGGGCAAGTACCAAAAACAAAGCAATATTGTGCGACGAAATTGTAAGACGTCAGAAAATAATATAAAAGATGAAATTTGGGTTCGAGAACACGGAGAACTAATATATTGCTTCTATATGTTTTTAGGAATCGAAAAGAGCATCCATTTCATGTATTATAATAGTTATTATGATTCACAATTTAAATGTAATAAGGGTTTAAAGTAGCAACGATAATTAATAATTTTTTTTATTTGCAAAAATTAGTAACTTGCTTGTTTTTTCAAAGAACAAAGATACTTTGAAAACTGACAACAAAGAACATGAAAAAGATACAAAGAATTAAGAGAAAAGAACGAATTAAATTTTAAGGAGGAAAATAGTGACAACAATATTAAAATAAAGGACAAACTTTAGGGACCAAAGTTCTTTCTTTTTTTGTTATTTGTCACTTATGGAAACAAAAAAAATTGAAAGGCCAAAAACATTAAAATTAAAATTCAAAATTGTGATATATCAAGCTTGATACCCAATTTTCAGCAACCATGGTTTTGATACCATATGATGCAAAAATATTAGGCGCACAACATTGGAACTCAAGAACTAAAAGGAATAAGAAAGATTGAATCCCTCAGAAGGTGGTTAGGAAGATCAAATTGGTATGCTACAGGGCAAGTACCAAAAACAAAGCAATATTGTGCGACGAAATTATAAGACGTTTGAAAATAGTATAAAAGATGAAATTTGGGTTCGAGAACACGGAGAACTAATATATTGCTTCTATATGTTTTTAGGAATCGAAAAGAGCATCCATTTCATGTATTATAATAGTTATTATGATTCACAATTTAAATGTAATAAGGGTTTAAAGTAGCAACGATAATTAATAATTTTTTTTATTTGCAAAAATTAGTAACTTGCTTGTTTTTTCAAAGAACAAAGATACTTTGAAAACTGACAACAAAGAACATGAAAAAGATACAAAGAATTAAGAGAAAAGAACGAATTAAATTTTAAGGAGGAAAATAGTGACAACAATATTAAAATAAAGGACAAACTTTAGGGACCAATGTTCTTTCTTATTTTGTTTTTTGTCACTTATGAAAACAAAAAACATTGAAAGGCCAAAAACATTAAAATTAAAATTCAAAATTGTGAAATATCAAGCTTGATAACCAATTTTCAGCAACAATGGTTTTGATACCAAATGATGCAAAACATTTAGGCACACAACATTGGAACCCAAGAACTAAAAGGAATAAGAAATATTGAATCCCTAAGAAGGTGGTTATGAAGATCAAATTGGTATCCTAAAGGGCAAGAACCAAAAACAAAGCAATATTGTGCGACGAAATTGTAAGACGTCATAAAATAGTGTAAAAGATGAAATTTGGGTGTGAGAACCGGGAGAACTAATATATTGCTTCTATATGTTTTTAGGAATCGAAAAGAGCATCCATTTCATGTATTATAATAGTTATTATGATTCACAATTTAAATGTAATAAGCGTTTAAAGTGGCAACCATAATTAATAATTTGTTTTAATTGCAAAAATTAGTAACTCGCATGTTTTTTCAAAGACCAAAGATAGGTTGAAAATTGAAAACAAAGAACATGAAAAAGATACAAAGAATTAAAAGAAAAGAACAAATTAAATTTTAAGGAGGAAAATAATGACAACAACATTAAAATAAAGAACAAACATTAGGGACCAAAGTTCTTTCTTGTTTTATGATTTGTTACTTATGAAATGAAAAAACAGTCAAAGGGCAAAAACTTTAAAATTAAAATTCAAAAAATTGATATATCAAGCTAGATAACCAATTATTAGCAGCCATGGTTTTGATACCAAATGATGCCAAAATTTTAGGCGCACAACATTGGAACCCAAGAACCAAAAGGAATAAGAAAGATTGAATTGCTAAGAAGGTGGTTAGGAAGATTAAATTCGTATCCTACAGGGCAAGTACCAAAAACAAAGCAATATTGTGCGACGAAATTGTAAGACGTCAGAAAATAATATAAAAGATGAAATTTGGGTTCGAGAACACGGAGAACTAATATATTGCTTCTATATGTTTTTAGGAATCGAGAAGAGAATCCATTTCATGTATTATAATAGTTATTATGATTCACAATTAAAATGTAATAATGGTTTAAAGTGGCAACCATATTTAATAATTTGTTTTAATTGCAAAAATTAGTAACTCGCATGTTTTTTCAAAGACCAAAGATAGGTTGCAAACTGAAAACAAAAAACATGAAAAAGATACAAAGAATTAAAAGAAAAGAACGAATTAAATTTTAAGGAGGAAAATAATGACAACAACATTAAAATAAAGGCCAAACTTTAGGGACAAAGTTCTTTCTTGGTTTGTGATTTGTTACTTATGAGAATAAAAAACAGTCAAAGGCCAAAAACATTAAAATTCAAATACAAATAATTGATATATCAAGCTAGATAACCAATTATTAGCAACCATGGTTTTGATACCAAATGAGGCCAAAATTTTAGGCGCACAACATTGGAACCCAAGATCCAAAAGGAATAAGAAAGATTGAATTGCTAAGAAGGTGGTTAGGAAGATCAAATTGGTATCCTACAGGGCAAGTCCCAAAAACAAAGCAATATTGTGCGACGAAATTGTAAGACGTCAGAAAATAGTATAAAAGATGAAATTTGGTTCGAGAACACGGAGAACTAATATATTGCTTCTATATGTTTTTAGGAATCGAAAAGAGCATCCATTTCATGTATTATAATAGTTATTGTGATTCACAATTTAAATGTAATAAGGGTTTAAATTGGCAACCATAATTAATAATTTGTTTTAATTACAAAAATTAGTAACTCGCATGTTTATTCAAAGACCAAAGATAGGTTGAAAACAGAAAGCAAAGAACATGAAAAAGATACAAAGAATTAAAAGAAAAGAACGAATTAAATTTGAAGGATGAAAATAATGACAACATCATTAAAATAAAGAACAAACTTTAGGGCCCAAAGTTCTTTCTTGTTTTGTGATTTGTTACTTATGAAAACAAAAAATAGTCAAAGGCCAAAAACTTTAAAATTAAAATTCAAAAAAATGATATATCAAGCTAGATAACCAATTATTAGTAACCATGGTTTTGATACCAAATGATGCCAAAATTTTAGGCACCCAACATTGGAACCCAAGAACTAAAAGGAATAAGAAAGATTGAATTACTAAGAAGGTGGTTAGGAAGATCAAATTGGTATCCTACAGGGCAAGTACCAAAAACAAAGCAATATTGTGCGACGAAATTAAAAGACATCAGAAAATAGTATAAAAGATGAAATTTGAGTTCGAGAACACGGAGAACTAATATATTGCTTCTATATGTTTTTAGGAATCGAAAAGAGCATCCATTTCATGTATTATAATAGTTATTATGATTCACAATTTAAATGTAATAAGGGTTTAAAGTGGCAACCATAATTAATAATTTTTTTTAATTGCAAAAATTAGTAACTTGCTTGTTTTTTGAAAGAACAAAGATAGTTTGAAAACTGACAACAAAGAACATGAAAAAGATACAAAGAATTAAAAGAAAAGAACGAATTAAAGTTTAAGGAGGACAATAGTGACAACAATATTAAAATAAAGGACAAACTTTAGGGACCAAAGTTCTTTCTTTTTTTTGTTATTTGTCACTTATGAAAACAAAAAACATTGAAAGGCCAAAGACATTAAAATTAAAATTCAAAATTGTGATATATCAAGCTTGATACCCAATTTTCAGCAACAATGGTTTTGATACCAAATGATGCAAAACATTTAGGCACACAACATTGGAACCCAAGAAGTAAAAGGAATAAGAAATATTTAATCCCTAAGAAGGTGTTTATGAAGATCAAATTTGTATCCTAAAGGGCAAGAACCAAAAACAAAGCAATATTTTGCCACGAAATTGTAAGACGTCATAAAATAGTGTAAAAGATGAAATTTGGGTGTGAAAACCGGGAGAACTAATATATTGCTTCTATATGTTTTTAGGAATCGAAAAGAGCATCCATTTCATGTATTATAATAGTTATTATGATTCACAATTTAAATGTAATAAGGGTTTAAAGTGGCAACCATAATTAATAATTTGTTTTAATTGCAAAAATTAGTAACTCGCATGTTTTTTCAAAGACCAAAGATAGGTTGAAAATTGAAAACAAAGAACATGAAAAAGATACAAAGAATTAAAAGAAAAGAACAAATTAAATTTTAAGGATGAAAATAATGACAACAACATTAAAATAAAGAACAAACATTAGGGACCAAAGTTCTTTCTTGTTTTATGATTTGTTACTTATGAAATCAAAAAACAGTCAAAGGCCAAAAACTTTAAAATTAAAATTCAAAAAATTGATATATCAAGCTAGATAACCAATTATTAGCAGCCATGGTTTTTATACCAAATGATGCCAAAATTTTAGACGCACAACATTGGAACCCAAGAACCAAAAGGAATAAGAAAGATTGAATTGCTAAGAAGGTGGTTAGGAAGATCAAATTCGTATCCTACATGCCAAGTACCAAAAACACAGCAATATTGTGCGACGAAATTGTAAGACTTCAGAACATAGTATAAAAGATGAAATTTTCTTCCAGAACACGAAGAACTAATATATTGCTTCTATATGTTTTTAGGAATCGAAAAGAGCATCCATTTCATGTATTATAATAGTGATTAGGATTCACAATTTAAATGTAATAAGGGTTTCAAGTGGCAACTATAATTAATAATTTGTTTTAATTGTAAAAATTAGTAACTCGCATGTTTTTTCAAGGACCAAAGATAGGTTGAAAACTGAAAACAATGAACATGAAAAAGATACAGAGAATGAAAAGAAAAGAACAAATTAAATTTTAAGGATGAAAATAATGACATGATCATTACAATAAAGAGCAAACTTTAGGGACCAAAGTTCTTTCTTGTTTTGGGATTTGTTACTTATGAAAACAAAAAACAATCAAAGGACAAAAACTATAAAATTAAAATTCAAAAAATTGATATATCAAGCTAGATAACCAATTATTAGTAACCATGGTTTTGATACCAAATGAGGCCAAAATTTTAGGCGCACAACATTGGAACCCAAGATCCAAAAGGAATAAGAAAGATTGAATTGCTAAGAAGGTGGTTAGGAAGATCAAATTGGTATCCTACAGGGCAAGTCCCAAAAACAAAGCAATATTGTGCGACGAAATTGTAAGACGTCAGAAAATAGTATAAAAGATGAAATTTGGTTCGAGAACACGGAGAACTAATATATTGCTTCTATATGTTTTTAGGAATCGAAAAGAGAATCCATTTCATGTATTATAATAGTTATTGTGATTCACAATTTAAATGTAATAAGGGTTTAAATTGGCAACCATAATTAATAATTTTTTTTAATTACAAAAATTAGTAACTCGAATGTTTATTCAAAGACCAAAGATAGGTTGAAAACAGAAAGCAAAGAACATGAAAAAGATACAAAGAATTAAAAGAAAAGAACGAATTAAATTTGAAGGATGAAAATAATGACAACATCATTAAAATAAAGAACAAACTTTAGGGCCCAAAGTTCTTTCTTGTTTTGTGATTTGTTACTTATGAAAACAAAAAACAGTCAAAGGCCAAAAACTTTAAAATAAAAATTAAAAAAAATGATATATCAAGCTAGATAACCAATTATTAGTAACCATGGTTTTGATACCAAATGATGCCAAAATTTTAGGCGCCCAACATTGGAACCCAAGAACTAAAAGGAATAAGAAAGATTGAATTACTAAGAAGGTGGTTAGGAAGATCAAATTGGTATCCTACAAGGCAAGTACCAAGAACAAAGCAATATTGTGCGACGAAATTATAAGACATCAGAAAATAGTATAAAAGATGAAATTTGAGTTCGAGAACACGGAGAACTAATATATTGCTTCTATATGTTTTTAGGAATCGAAAAGAGCATCCATTTCATGTATTATAATAGTTATTATGATTCACAATTTAAATGTAATAAGGGTTTAAAGTGGCAACCATAATTAATAATTTTTTTAATTGCAAAAATTAGTAACTTGCTTGTTTTTTCAAAGAACAAAGATAGTTTGAAAACTAACAACAAAGAACATGAAAAAGATACAAAGAATTAAAAGAAAAGAACGAATTAAATTTTAAGGAGGAAAATAGTGACAACAATATTAAAATAAAGGACAAACTTTAGGGACCAAAGTTCTTTTTTTTTTGTGATTTGTTACTTATGAAAACAAAAAACAGTCAAAGGCCAAAAACTTTAAAATTAAAATTCAAAAAATTGATATATCAAGCTAGATAACCAATTATTAGCAACCATGGTTTTGATACCAAATGATGACAAAATTTTAGACGCACAACATTGGAACCCAAGAACCAAAAGGAATAAGAAAGATTGAATTGCTAAGAAGGTGGTTAGGAAGATCAAATTGGTATCCTATAGGGCAAGTACCAAAAACAAAGCAATATTGTGTGACGAAATTGTAAGACGTCAGGAAATATTATAAAAGATGAAATTTGGGTTCGAGAACACAGGGAACTAATATATTGCTTCTATATGTTTTTAGGAATCGAAAAGAGCATCCATTTCATGTATTATAATAGTTATTGTGATTCACAATTTAAATGTAATAAGGGTTTAAATTGGCAACCATAATTAATAATTTGTTTTAATTACAAAAATTAGTAACTCGCATGTTTATTCAAAGAGCAAAGATAGGTTGAAAACTGAAAGCAAAGAACATGAAAAAGATACAAAGAATTAAAAGAAAAGAACGAATTAAATTTGAAGGATGAAAATAATGACAACATCATTAAAATAAAGAACAAACTTTAGGGCCCAAAGTTCTTTCTTGTTTTGTGATTTGTTACTTATGAAAACAAAAAACAGTTAAAGGCCAAAAACTTTAAAATTAAAATTCAAAAAAATGATATATTAAGCGAGATAACCAATTATTAGTAACCATGGTTTTGATACCAAATGATGCCAAAATTTTAGGAAGTAAAAGGAATAAGAAAGATTGAATTACTAAGAAGGTGGTTAGGAAGATCAAATTGGTATCCTACAGGGCAAGTACCAAGAACAAAGCAATATTGTGCGACGAAATTATAAGACATCAGAAAATAGTATAAAAGATGAAATTTGTGTTCGCGAACACGGAGAACTAATATATTGCTTCTATATGTTTTTAGGAATCGAAAAGAGCATCCATTTCATGTATTATAATAGTTATTATGATTCACAATTTAAATGTAATAAGGGTTTCAAGTGGCAACCATAATTAATAATTTTTTTTAATTGAAAAAATTTGTAACTCCCTTCTTTTTTCAAAGAACAAAGATAGTTTGAAAACTGACAACAAAGAACATGAAAAAGATACAATGAATTAAAAGAAAAGAACGAATTAAATTATATGGAGGAAAATAGTGACAACAATATTAAAATAAAGGACAAACTTTAAGGACCAAAGTTCTTTCTTTTTTTGTTATTTGTCACTTATGAAAACAAAAAACAGTCAAAGGCCAAAAACTTTAAAATTAAAATTCAAAATTGTGATATATCTAGCTTGATACCCAATTTTCAGCAACAATGGTTTTGACACCAAATGATGCAAAAATGTTAGGCGCACAACATTGGAACCCAAGAACCAAAAGGAATAAGAAAGATTGAATTGCTAAGAAGGTGGTTAGGAAGATCAAATTGGTATCCTACAGGGCAAGTACCAAAAACAAAGCAATATTGTGCGACGAAATTATAAGACGTCAGAAATTAGTATAAAAGATGAAATTTGTGTTCGAGAACACGGAGAACTAATATATTGCTTCTATATGTTTTTAGGAATCGAGAATATCTTCCATTTGATATATTATAATAGTTATTATGATTCACAGTTTTAATGTAATAAGGGTTTAAAGTGGCAACCATAATTAATAATTTTTTTTAATTGCAAAAATTTGTAACTCACTTCTTTTTTCAAAGAACAAAGATAGTTTGAAAACTGACAACAAAGAACATGAAAAAGATACAATGAATTAAAAGAAAAGAACGAATTAAATTATATGGAGGAAAATAGTGACAACAATATTAAAATAAAGGACAAACTTTAAGGACCAAAGTTCTTTCTTTTTTTGTTATTTGTCACTTATGAAAACAAAAAACATTGAAAGGCCAAAAACATTAAAATTAAAATTCAAAATTGTGATATATCTAGCTTGATACCCAATTTTCAGCAACAATGGTTTTGATACCAAATGATGCAAAAATGTTAGGCACACAACATTGGAACCCAAGAACCAAAAGGAATAAGAAAGATTGAATTGCTAAGAAGGTGGTTAGGAAGATCAAATTGGTATCCTACAGGACAAGTACCAAAAACAAAGCAATATTGTGCGACGAAATTATAAGACGTCAGAAATTAGTATAAAAGATGAAATTTGGGTTCGAGAACACCGGGAACTAATATATTGCTTCTATATGTTTTTAGGAATCGAAAAGAGCATCCATTTCATGTATTATAATAGGTATTATGATTCACAGTTTAAATGTAATAATGGTTTAAAGTGGCAACCATATTTAATAATTTGTTTTAATTGCAAAATTAGTAACTCGCGTGTTTTTTCAAAGACCAAAGATAGGTTGCAAACTGAAAACAAAAAACATGAAAAAGATACAAAGAATTAAAAGAAAAGAACGAATTAAATTTTAAGGAGGAAAATAGTGACAACAATATTAAAATAAAGGACAAACTTTAAGGACCAAAGTTCTTTCTTGTTTTGTGATTTGTTTCTTATGAAAACAAAAAATAGTCAAAGGCCAAAAACTTTAAAATTAAAATTCAAAAAATTGATATATCAAGCTTGATACCCAATTTTCAGACACCAAGGTTTTGATTCCAAATGATGCAAAAGTTTTAGGCGCACAACATTGGAAGCAAAGAACTAAAAGGAATAAGAAATATTGAATCCCTAAGAAGGTGGTTATGAAGATCAAATTGGTATCCTAAAGGGTAAGAACCAAAAACAAAGCAATATTTTGCCACGAAATTGTAAGACGTCAGAAAATAGTGTAAAAGATGAAATTTGGGTGCGAGAACCCGGAGAACTATTATATTTCTTCTGTATGTTTTTAGGAATCGAAAAGAGCATCCATTTCATGTATTATAATAGTTATTATGATTCACAATTAAAATGTAATAATGGTTTAAAGTGGCAACCATATTTAATAATTTGTTTTAATTGGAAAAATTAGTAACTCGCATGTTGTTTCAAAGACCAAAGATAGTTTGAAAACTGACAACAAAAAACATGAAAAAGATACAAAGAATTAAAAAAAAGAGCAAATTAAATTTTATGGAGGAAAATAGTGACAACAATATTAAAATAAAGGACAAACTTTAGGGACCAAAATTCTTTCTTTTTTTGTTATTTGTCACTTATGAAAACAAAAAACAGTCAAAGGCCAAAAACTTTAAAATTAAAATTCAAAATTGTGATATATCTAGCTTGATACCCAATTTTCAGCAACAATGGTTTTGATACCAAATGATGCAAAAATTTTAGACGCACAACATTGGAACCCAAGAACCAAAAGGAATAAGAAAGATTGAATTGCTAAGAAGGTGGTTAGGAAGATCAAATTGGTATCCTACAGGACAAGTACCAAAAACAAAGCAATATTGTGCGACGAAATTATAAGACGTCAGAAATTAGTATAAAAGATGAAATTTGGGTTCGAGAACACCGGGAACTAATATATTGCTTCTATATGTTTTTAGGAATCGAAAAGAGCATCCATTTCATGTATTATAATAGGTATTATGATTCACAGTTTAAATGTAATAATGGTTTAAAGTGGCAACCATATTTAATAATTTGTTTTAATTGCAAAATTAGTAACTCGCGTGTTTTTTCAAAGACCAAAGATAGGTTGCAAACTGAAAACAAAAAACATGAAAAAGATACAAAGAATTAAAAGAAAAGAACGAATTAAATTTTAAGGAGGAAAATAGTGACAACAATATTAAAATAAAGGACAAACTTTAAGGACCAAAGTTCTTTCTTGTTTTGTGATTTGTTTCTTATGAAAACAAAAAATAGTCAAAGGCCAAAAACTTTAAAATTAAAATTCAAAAAATTGATATATCAAGCTTGATACCCAATTTTCAGACACCAAGGTTTTGATTCCAAATGATGCAAAAGTTTTAGGCGCACAACATTGGAAGCAAAGAACTAAAAGGAATAAGAAATATTGAATCCCTAAGAAGGTGGTTATGAAGATCAAATTGGTATCCTAAAGGGTAAGAACCAAAAACAAAGCAATATTTTGCCACGAAATTGTAAGACGTCAGAAAATAGTGTAAAAGATGAAATTTGGGTGCGAGAACCCGGAGAACTATTATATTTCTTCTGTATGTTTTTAGGAATCGAAAAGAGCATCCATTTCATGTATTATAATAGTTATTATGATTCACAATTAAAATGTAATAATGGTTTAAAGTGGCAACCATATTTAATAATTTGTTTTAATTGGAAAAATTAGTAACTCGCATGTTGTTTCAAAGACCAAAGATAGTTTGAAAACTGACAACAAAAAACATGAAAAAGATACAAAGAATTAAAAAAAAGAGCAAATTAAATTTTATGGAGGAAAATAGTGACAACAATATTAAAATAAAGGACAAACTTTAGGGACCAAAATTCTTTCTTTTTTTGTTATTTGTCACTTATGAAAACAAAAAACAGTCAAAGGCCAAAAACTTTAAAATTAAAATTCAAAATTGTGATATATCTAGCTTGATACCCAATTTTCAGCAACAATGGTTTTGATACCAAATGATGCAAAAATTTTAGACGCACAACATTGGAACCCAAGAACCAAAAGGAATAAGAAAGATTGAATTGCTAAGAAGGTGGTTAGGAAGATCAAATTGGTATCCTACAGGACAAGTACCAAAAACAAAGCAATATTGTGCGACGAAATTATAAGACGTCAGAAATTAGTATAAAAGATGAAATTTGGGTTCGAGAACACCGGGAACTAATATATTGCTTCTATATGTTTTTAGGAATCGAAAAGAGCATCCATTTCATGTATTATAATAGGTATTATGATTCACAGTTTAAATGTAATAATGGTTTAAAGTGGCAACCATATTTAATAATTTGTTTTAATTGCAAAATTAGTAACTCGCGTGTTTTTTCAAAGACCAAAGATAGGTTGCAAACTGAAAACAAAAAACATGAAAAAGATACAAAGAATTAAAAGAAAAGAACGAATTAAATTTTAAGGAGGAAAATAGTGACAACAATATTAAAATAAAGGACAAACTTTAAGGACCAAAGTTCTTTCTTGTTTTGTGATTTGTTTCTTATGAAAACAAAAAATAGTCAAAGGCCAAAAACTTTAAAATTAAAATTCAAAAAATTGATATATCAAGCTTGATACCCAATTTTCAGACACCAAGGTTTTGATTCCAAATGATGCAAAAGTTTTAGGCGCACAACATTGGAAGCAAAGAACTAAAAGGAATAAGAAATATTGAATCCCTAAGAAGGTGGTTATGAAGATCAAATTGGTATCCTAAAGGGTAAGAACCAAAAACAAAGCAATATTTTGCCACGAAATTGTAAGACGTCAGAAAATAGTGTAAAAGATGAAATTTGGGTGCGAGAACCCGGAGAACTATTATATTTCTTCTGTATGTTTTTAGGAATCGAAAAGAGCATCCATTTCATGTATTATAATAGTTATTATGATTCACAATTAAAATGTAATAATGGTTTAAAGTGGCAACCATATTTAATAATTTGTTTTAATTGGAAAAATTAGTAACTCGCATGTTGTTTCAAAGACCAAAGATAGTTTGAAAACTGACAACAAAAAACATGAAAAAGATACAAAGAATTAAAAAAAAGAGCAAATT
Organism: Hippophae tibetana; assembly: GCA_037013495.1. Taxonomy (NCBI): domain Eukaryota; kingdom Viridiplantae; phylum Streptophyta; class Magnoliopsida; order Rosales; family Elaeagnaceae; genus Hippophae; species Hippophae tibetana. Next base: position 47,912,931 of record CM072807.1, read on the forward strand.
AAATTTTATGGAGGAAAATAGTGACAACAATATTAAAATAAAGGACAAACTTTAGGGACCAAAATTCTTTCTTTTTTTGTTATTTGTCACTTATGAAAACAAAAAACATTGAAAGGCCAAAAACATTAAAATTAAAATTCAAAATTGTAATATATCAAGCTTGATACCCAATTTTCAGCAACAATGGTTTTGATACCAAATGATGCCAAAATTTTAGACGCACAACATTGGAACCCAAGAACTAAAAGGAATAAGAAATATTGAATCCCTAAGAAGGTGTTTATTAAGATCAAATTGGTATCCTAAAGGGGAAGAACCAAAAACAAAGCAATATTTTGCCACGAAATTGTAAGACGTCAGAAAATATTGTAAAAGATGAAATTTTGTTCCAGAACACGGAGAACTAATATATTACTTCTATATGTTTTTAGGAATCGAAAAGAGCATCCATTTCATGTATTAGAATAGTTATTATGATTCACAGTTTAAATGTAATAATGGTTTAAAGTGGCAACCATATTTAATAATTTGTTTTAATTGCAAAAATTAGTAACTCGCATGTTTTTTGAAAGACCAAAGATAGGTTGCAAACTGAAAACAAAAAACATGAAAAAGATACAAATAATTAAAAGAAAAGAACGAATAAAATTTTAAGGAAGAAAATAATGACAACAACATTAAAATAAAGACCAAACTTTAGGGACCAAAGTTCTTTCTTGTTTTGTGATTTGTTACTTATGAAAATAAAAAACAGTTAAAGGCCAAAAACATTAAAATTAAAATTCAAATAATTGATATATCAAGCTAGATAACCAATTATTAGCAACCATGGTTTTGATACCAAATGATGCCAAAATTTTAGGCGCACAACATTGGAACCCAAGAACCAAAAGGAATAAGAAAGATTGAATTGCTAAGAAGGTGGTTAGGAAGATCAAATTCGTATCCTACAGGGCAAGTACCAAAAACAAAGCAATATTGTGCAACGAAATTGTAAGACATCAGAAAATAATATAAAAGATGGAATTTGGGTTCGAGAACACGGAGAACTAATATACTGCTTCTGTTTGTTTTTATTAATCAAGAATATCTTCCATTTGATATGTTATAATAGTTATTATGATTCACAATTTAAATGTAATAAGGGTTTAAAGTGGCAACCATAATTAATAATTTTTTTTAATAGCAAAAATTAGTAACTCGCTTGTTTTTTCAAAGAACAAAGATAGTTTGAAAACAGAAAACAATGAACATGAAAAGGATACAAAGAATTAAAAGAAAAGAACGAATTAAATTTTAAGGACGAAAATAATGACAACAAGATTAAAATAAAGGACAAACTTTAGGGACCAAAGTTCTTTCTATTTTTGTTATGTGTCACTTATGAAAACAAAAAACAGTCAAAGGCCAAAAACTTTAAAATGAAAATTCAAAATTGTGATATATCAAGCTTGATACCCAATTTTCAGCAACGAGGGTTTTGATACCCAACGATGCAAAACTTTTAGGCGCACAACATTGGAACCCAAGAACCAAAAAGAATAAGAAATATTGAATCCCTAAAAAGGTAGTTATGAAGATCAAATTGGTATCCTAAAGGGCAAGAACCAAAAAGAATGCAATATTTTGCCACGAAATTGTAAGACGTCAGAAAATAGTGTAAAAGTTGAAATTTGGTTGTGATAACCCAGAGAACTAATATATTGCTTCTGTTTGTTTTTATTAATCGAGAATATCTTCCATTTGATATATTATAATAGTTATTATATTTCACAGTTTTAATGTAATAAGGGTTTAAAGTGGCAACCATAATTAATAATTTTTTTTAATTGCAAAAATTAGTAACTCGCTTGTTTTATCAAAGATCAATGATATGTTCAAAACTTAAAACAAAGAACATGAAAATGATACAAAGAATTAAAAGAAAAGAACGAATTAAATTTTAAGGGTGAAAATAATGACAACAACATTACAATAAAGAACAACCTTTAGAGACCAAAGTTCTTACTTGTTTTGTGATTTGTTACTTATGAAAACAAAAAACAGTCAATGGCCAAAAACTTTAAAATTAAAATTCTTAAAATTTATATATCAAGCTAGATAACCAATTATTAGCAACCATGGTTTTGATTCCAAATGAAGCCAAAATTTTAGGCGCACAACATTGGAACCCAAGAACCAAAAGGAATAAGAAATATTGAATTGCTAAGAAGGTGGTTAGGAAGATCAAATTGGTATCCTATAGGGCAAGTACCAAAAACAAAGCAATATTGAGCGACGAAATTATAAGACGTCAGAAAATAGTACAAAAGATGAAATCTGGGGTCGAGAACACGGAACTAATATATTGCTTCTGTTTGTTTTTATTAATCGAGAATATCTTCCATTTGATATATTATAATAGTTATTATGATTCACAGTTTTAATGTAATAAGGGTTTAAAGTGGCAACCATAATTAATAAATTTTTTTAATTGCAAAAATTAGTAACTCCCTTGTTTTTTCAAAGAACAAAGATAGTTTGAAAACAGAAAACAAAGAACATGAAAAAGATACAAAGAATTAAAAGAAAAGAACGAATTAAATTTTAAGGACGAAAATAAGGACAACAAGATTAAAATATAGAAGAAACTTTAGGGACCAAAGTTCTTTCTTTTTTTTGTTATGTGTCACTTATGAAAACAAAAAACAGTCAAAGGCCAAAAACTTTAAAATGAAAATTCAAAATTGTGATATATCAAGCTTGATACCCAATTTTCAGCAACCAGGGTTTTGATACCAAATGATGCAAAACTTTTAGGCGCACAACATTGGAACCCAAGAACTAAAAAGAATAAGAAATATTGAATCCCTAAAAAGGTGGTTATGAAGATCAAATTGGTATCCTAAAGGGTAAGAACCAAAAAGAAAGAAATATTTTGCCACAAAATTGTAAGAAGTCAGAAAATAGTGTAAAAGATGAAATTTGGGTGTGATAACCCAGAGAACTAATACATTGCTTCTGTATTTTCTAAGGAATCAAAAAGAGCATCCATTTCATGTATTATAATAGTTATTATGATTCACAGTTTAAATGTAATAAGGGTTTAAAGTGGCAACCATAATTAATAATTTGTTTTAATTACAAAAATTAGTAACTCGCACGTTTTTTCAAAGACCAAAGATAGGTTGAAAACTGAAAACAAAGAACATGAAAAAGATACAAAGAATTAAAAGAAAAGAACGAATTAAGTTTTAAGGATGAAAATAATGACAACAACATTACAATAAAGAACAAACTTGAGGGACCAAAGTACTTTCTTGTTTTGTGATTTGTTACTTATGAAAACAAAAAACAGTCAAAGGCCAAAAACTTTAAAATTAAAATTCAAAAAATTGATATATCATGCTAGATAACCAATTCTTAGCAACCATGGTTTTGATTCCAAATGAAGCCAAAATTTTAGGCACACAACATTGGAACCCAAGAACCAAAAGGAATAAGAAATATTGAATTGCTAAGAAGGTGGTTAGGAAGATAAAATTGGTATCCTACAGGGCAAGTACCAAAAACAAAGAAATATTATGCGACAAAATTGTAATACGTGAGAAAATAGTATAAAAGATGAAATTTGGGTTCGAGACCACGGAGAACCAATATATTACTTCTGTTTGTTTTTATGAATCGAGAATAGCTTCCATTTGATCTATTATAATAGTTTTTTCGATTCACAGTTTTAATGTAAAAAGGGTTTAAAGTGGCAACCATAATTAATAATTTTTTTAATTGCAAAAATTAGTAACTCACATGTTTTTTCAAAGAACAAAGATAGGTTGAAAACCGAAAACAAAGAACATGAAAAATATACAAAGAATAAAAAGAAATGTACGAATTAAATTTTAAGGACGAAAATAATGACAACAACATTAAAATAAAGAACAAACTTTAGGGACCAAATTTCTTTATTTTTTGTGATTTGTTACTTTTGAAAACAAGAAATAGTCAAAGGCCAAAAACTTTAAAATTAAAATTCAAAAAATTGATATATCAAGCTAGATAACCAATTATTAGCAACCATGGTTTTCATACCAAATGATGCGAAAATTTCAGGCGCACAACCTTGGATCCCATGAATCAAAATGAATAAGAAAGATTGAATTGCTAAGAAGGTGGTTAGGGGGATCAAATTGGTTTCCTGGAGGGCAAGTACCAAAAACAAAGCAATATTGTTGAACGAAATTATAATACATCAGAAAATAGTATAAAAGATGAAATTTGGGTTCGACAACACGGAGAACTAATATAATGCTTATGTTTGTTTTTATTAATCGAGAATATCTTCCATTTGATATATTATAATAGTTATTATGATTCATAGTTTTAATGTAATTAGGGTTTAAAGTGGCAACTATAATTAATAATTTTTTTTAATTGCAAAACTTAGTAACTCGCTTCTTTATTCAAAGACCAAATATAGGTTTAAAACTAAAAACAGAGAACATGAAAAAGATACAAAGAATTAAAAGAAAAGAACGAATTAAATGTTAAGGACGAAAATAATGACAACAACATTAAAATAAAGGACAAACTTTAGGGACCAAAGTTCTTTCTTTTTTTGTTATTTGTCACTTATGAAAACAAAAAACATTGAAAGGCCAAAAACATTAAAATTAAAATTCAAAATTGTGATATATCAAGCTTGATACCCAATTTTAAGCAACCATAGTTTTGATACCAAATGATGAAAAAACTTTAGGCGCAAACATTGGTACCCAAAAACCAAAAGGAATAAGAAAGATTGAATTACGAAGAAGGTGGTTATGCAGATAAAATTGGTATCCTAAAGGGCAAGAAACAAAAACAAAGCAATATTTTGCGTCGAAATTGTAAGCCGTCCGAAAGTAGTGTAAAAGATGAAATTTGGGTTCGAGAACACGCAGAACTAATATATTGCTTAAGTTTGTTTTTAGGAATCGAAAAGATCATCCATTTGATGTATTATAATAGTTTGTATAATTCATAGTATAAATGTAATAAGGGTTTAAAGCGGCAACCATAATTAATAATGTTTTTAATTGCAAAAATTAGTAACTCGCTTGTTCTTTCAAAGAACAAAGATAGTTTGAAAACTGAAAACAAAGAACATGAAAAAGATACAAAGAACATACTTTAGGGACCAAAGTTCTTTCTTGTTTTGTGATTTGTTACTTATGAAAACAAAAAACAGTCAAAGGCCAAAAATTTTAAAATTGAAATTCAAAAAATTAATATATCAAGCTAGATAACCAATTATTAGCAACCATGGTTTTGATGCCAAATGATGCCAAAAGTTTAGGCGCACAACATTGTAACCCAAGAACAAAAAGGAATAAGAAAGATTGAACTGCTAAGAAGGTGGTTAGGAAGATCTAATTGGTATCCTACATGGCAAGTACCAAAAACAAAGCAATATTATGCGACGAAATTGTAATATGTGAGAAAATAGTATAAAAGATGAAAGTTGGGTTCAGGAACACGGAGAACTAATATATTGCTTCTGTTTGTTTTTATTAATCGGGAATATCTTCCATTTGATATATTATAATAGTTTTTTCGATTCATAGTTTAAATGTAATAAGGGTTTAAAGTGACAACCATAATTAAAAAAAAAATTAATTGCAAAAATTAGTAGCTCGCTTGTTTTTTCAAAGACCAAATATAGGTTGAAAATTGAAAACAAAGAACATGAAAAATATACAAAGAATTAAAAGAAAAGTACGAATTAAATTTTATGGAGGAAATTAATGACAACAATATTAAAATAAAGGACAAACTTGAGGGACCAAAGTTCTTTCTATTTTTGTGATTTGTCACTTATGAAAACAAAAAACAATCAAAGGCAAAAAACTTTAAAATTAAAATGCAAAAAATTGATATATCAAGCTAGATAACCAATTATTAGCAACCATGGTTTTGATACCAAATGATTCGAAAATTTCAGGCGCACAACCTAGGAACCCAAGAACCAAAAGGAATAAGAAAGATTAAATTGCTAAGAAGGTGGTTAGGGGGATCAAATGGGTTTCCTGAAGGGGAAGTACCAAAAACAGAGCAATATTGTGCGACGAAATTGTAAGACGTCAGAAAATAGTATAAAAGATGAAATTTGGGTTCGAGAACACGTATAACTAATATATTGCTTCTATTTGTTTGTATTAATCGAGAATAGCTTCCATTTGATGTATTATAATAGTTTTTACGATTTATAGTTGAAATATAATAATCGTTTAAAGTGGCAACCATAATTAAATTTCTTTTTTTAAAATGCAAAAATTAGTATCTCACTTTTTTTTCAAAGATCAAAGATAGGATGAAAACTGAAAACAAAGAATATGAAAAAGATACAAAGAATTAAAAGATAAGTACGAATTAAATTTGAAGGACGAAAATAATGACAACAATATTAAAATAAAGAACAAACTTTAGGGACCAAAGTTCATTATTTTTTTGTGATTTGTTACTTATGAAAACACAAAATTGTCAAATGCCAAAAAATTTAAAATTAAAATTCAAAAAATTGATATATCAAGCTAGATAACCAATTATTAGTAACCATGGTTTTGATACCAAATGATGTGAAAATTTCAGGCGCAGAACCTAGGAACCCAAGAACCGAAAGGAATAAGAAAGATTGAATTGCTAAGAAGATGGTTAGGGGGATCAAATTGGTTTCCTGAAGGGCAAGTACCAAAAACAGAGCAATATTGTGCGACGAAATTGTAAGACGTCAAAAATAGTATAAAAGATGAAATTTGGGTTCGAGAACACGGAGAACTAATATATTGCATCTATTTGTTTTTATTAATCGAGAATAGCTTCCATTTGATCTATTATAATAGTTTTTTTGATTCATAGTTTAAATGTAATAATCGTTTAAAGTGGTAACCATAATTAAAATTTTTTTTTTAAATGCAAAAATTAGTAGCTCACTTTTTTTTTGAAAGAACAAAGATAGGTTGAAAACTGAAAACAAAGAACATGAAAAAGATACAAAGAATTAAAAGAAAAGTACGAATTAAATTTTAAGGATGAAAATAATGACAACAACATTAAAATAAAGAACAAACTTTAGGGACAAAAGCTCTTTATTTTTTTGTGATTTGTTACTTATGAAAACAAAAAATATTCAAAGGCCAAAAAATTTAAAATTATAATTCAAAAAATTGATATATCAAGCTAGATAACCAATTATTAGCAACCATGGTTTTGATACCAAATGATGTGAAAATTTCAGGCGCACAACCTAGGAACCCAAGACCCAAAAGGAATAAGAAAGATTGAATTGCTAAGAAGGTGGATAGGGGGATCAAATTCGTTTCCTGAAGAGCAAGTACCAAAAACAAAGCAATATTGTGCGACGAAATTATAAGACGTCAGAAAATAGAATAAAAGATGAAATTATAATATATTGCTTCTGTTTGTTTTTATTAATCGAGAATTGCTACCATTTGATCAATTATAATAGTTTTTTTTTATTCTCAGTTTAAATGTCATAAGGGTCTAAAGTGGAAACCATAATTAATAATTTTTTTTAATTGCAAAAATTAGTAACTCACTTTTTTTTAAAGAACAAAGATAGGTTGAAAACTTAAAACAAAGAACATGAAAAAGATACAGAGAATTAAAAGAAAAGTACGAATTACATTTTAAGATTGAAAATAATGACAACCACATTAAAATAAAGAACAAACTTTAGGGACGAAAGCTCTTTATTTTTTTGTGATTTTTTACTAATAGAAACAAAAAATTGTCAAAGCCAAAAAATTTAAAATTAAAATTCAAAAAATTGATATATAAAGCTAGATAACCAATTATTAGCAACCATGGTTTTGATACCAAATGATGCAAAAATTTCAAGCGCATAACCTAGGAACCCAAGAACCAAAAGGAATAAGAAAGATTGAATTGCTAAGAAGGTGGTTAGGAAGATCAAATTGGTTTCCTAAAGGGCAAGTACCCAAAAACAAAGCAATAATGTGCGAAGAAATTGTAAGACGTCAGAAAATAGTATAAAAGATGAAATTTGGGTTCGAGAACACGGAGAACTAATATATTGCTTCTTTTTGTTTTTATTAATAGAGAATAGCTTCCATTTGATCTATTATAATAGTTTTTTCGATTCATAGTTTAAATGTAATAATCGTTTAAAGTGGCAACCATAATTAATTTTTTTTTAAATGCAAAAATTAGTAGCTCACTTTTTTTTCAAAGAACAAAGATAGGTTGAAAACTGAAAAACAAAGACATGAAAAAGATATAAAGAATTCAAAGAAAAGTACGAATTAAATTTTAAGGACGAAAATAATGACAACAAAATTAAAATAAAGAACAAACTTTAGGGACCAAAGTTCCTTCTTCTTTTTTGATTTGTTACTTATGAAAACAAAAAACAATCAAAGGAAAAAAACTTTAAAATTAAAATTCAAAAAATTGATATATCAAGCTAGATAACCAATTATTAGCAACCATGGTTTTGATACCAAATGATGTGAAAATTTCAGGCGCACAACCTAGGAACCTAAGAACCAAAAGGAATAAGAAAGATTGAATTGCTAAGAAGGTGGTTAGGGGGATCAAATTGGTTTCCGGAAGGGCAAGTACCAAAAACAGAGCAATATTGTGCGACGAAATTGTAAGACGTCAGAAAATAGTATAAAAGATGAAATTTGGGTTCGAGAAAACGAAGAACTAATATATTGCTTCTGTTTTTTTATTAATCGAGAATAGCTTCCATTTGATCTATTATAATAGTTTTTTCGATACATAGTTTAAATGTAATAATCATTTAAAGTGGCAACCATAATTAATTTTTTTTTTAAATGCAAAAATTAGTAGCTCACTTTTTTTTCAAAGAACAAAGATAGGTTGAAAACTGAAAACAAAGAACATGAAAAAGATACCAAGAATGCAAAGAAAAGTACGAATTAAATTTTAAGGACGAAAATAATGACAACAACATTAAAATAAAGAACAAACTTTAGGGACCAAAGTTCCTTCTTCTTTTTTGATTTGTTACTTATGAAAACAAAAAACAATCAAAGGAAAAAAACTTTAAAATTAAAATTCAAAAAATTGATATATCAAGCTAGATAACCAATTATTAGCAACCATGGTTTTGATACCAAATGATGTGAAAATTTCAGGCGCACAACCTAGGAACCTAAGAACCAAAAGGAATAAGAAAGATTGAATTGCTAAGAAGGTGGTTAGGAAGATCAAATTCGTATCCTACAGGGCAAGTACCAAAAACAAAGCAATATTGTGCTACGAAATTGTAAGACATCAGAAAATAATATAAAAGATGGAATTTGGGTTCGAGAACACGGAGAACTAATATACTGCTTCTGTTTGTTTTTATTAATCAAGAATATCTTCCATTTGATATGTTATAATAGTTATTATGATTCACAATTTAAATGTAATAAGGGTTTAAAGTGGCAACCATAATTAATAATTTTTTTTAATAGCAAAAATTAGTAACTCGCTTGTTTTTTCAAAGAACAAAGATAGTTTGAAAACAGAAAACAATGAACATGAAAAGGATACAAAGAATTAAAAGAAAAGAACGAATTAAATTTTAAGGACGAAAATAATGACAACAAGATTAAAATAAAGGACAAACTTTAGGGACCAAAGTTCTTTCTATTTTTGTTATGTGTCACTTATGAAAACAAAAAACAGTCAAAGGCCAAAAACTTTAAAATGAAAATTCAAAATTGTGATATATCAAGCTTGATACCCAATTTTCAGCAACGAGGGTTTTGATACCCAACGATGCAAAACTTTTAGGCGCACAACATTGGAACCCAAGAACCAAAAAGAATAAGAAATATTGAATCCCTAAAAAGGTAGTTATGAAGATCAAATTGGTATCCTAAAGGGCAAGAACCAAAAAGAATGCAATATTTTGCCACGAAATTGTAAGACGTCAGAAAATAGTGTAAAAGTTGAAATTTGGTTGTGATAACCCAGAGAACTAATATATTGCTTCTGTTTGTTTTTATTAATCGAGAATATCTTCCATTTGATATATTATAATAGTTATTATATTTCACAGTTTTAATGTAATAAGGGTTTAAAGTGGCAACCATAATTAATAATTTTTTTTAATTGCAAAAATTAGTAACTCGCTTGTTTTATCAAAGATCAATGATATGTTCAAAACTTAAAACAAAGAACATGAAAATGATACAAAGAATTAAAAGAAAAGAACGAATTAAATTTTAAGGGTGAAAATAATGACAACAACATTACAATAAAGAACAACCTTTAGAGACCAAAGTTCTTACTTGTTTTGTGATTTGTTACTTATGAAAACAAAAAACAGTCAATGGCCAAAAACTTTAAAATTAAAATTCTTAAAATTTATATATCAAGCTAGATAACCAATTATTAGCAACCATGGTTTTGATTCCAAATGAAGCCAAAATTTTAGGCGCACAACATTGGAACCCAAGAACCAAAAGGAATAAGAAATATTGAATTGCTAAGAAGGTGGTTAGGAAGATCAAATTGGTATCCTATAGGGCAAGTACCAAAAACAAAGCAATATTGAGCGACGAAATTATAAGACGTCAGAAAATAGTACAAAAGATGAAATCTGGGGTCGAGAACACGGAACTAATATATTGCTTCTGTTTGTTTTTATTAATCGAGAATATCTTCCATTTGATATATTATAATAGTTATTATGATTCACAGTTTTAATGTAATAAGGGTTTAAAGTGGCAACCATAATTAATAAATTTTTTTAATTGCAAAAATTAGTAACTCCCTTGTTTTTTCAAAGAACAAAGATAGTTTGAAAACAGAAAACAAAGAACATGAAAAAGATACAAAGAATTAAAAGAAAAGAACGAATTAAATTTTAAGGACGAAAATAAGGACAACAAGATTAAAATATAGAAGAAACTTTAGGGACCAAAGTTCTTTCTTTTTTTTGTTATGTGTCACTTATGAAAACAAAAAACAGTCAAAGGCCAAAAACTTTAAAATGAAAATTCAAAATTGTGATATATCAAGCTTGATACCCAATTTTCAGCAACCAGGGTTTTGATACCAAATGATGCAAAACTTTTAGGCGCACAACATTGGAACCCAAGAACTAAAAAGAATAAGAAATATTGAATCCCTAAAAAGGTGGTTATGAAGATCAAATTGGTATCCTAAAGGGTAAGAACCAAAAAGAAAGAAATATTTTGCCACAAAATTGTAAGAAGTCAGAAAATAGTGTAAAAGATGAAATTTGGGTGTGATAACCCAGAGAACTAATACATTGCTTCTGTATTTTCTAAGGAATCAAAAAGAGCATCCATTTCATGTATTATAATAGTTATTATGATTCACAGTTTAAATGTAATAAGGGTTTAAAGTGGCAACCATAATTAATAATTTGTTTTAATTACAAAAATTAGTAACTCGCACGTTTTTTCAAAGACCAAAGATAGGTTGAAAACTGAAAACAAAGAACATGAAAAAGATACAAAGAATTAAAAGAAAAGAACGAATTAAGTTTTAAGGATGAAAATAATGACAACAACATTACAATAAAGAACAAACTTGAGGGACCAAAGTACTTTCTTGTTTTGTGATTTGTTACTTATGAAAACAAAAAACAGTCAAAGGCCAAAAACTTTAAAATTAAAATTCAAAAAATTGATATATCATGCTAGATAACCAATTCTTAGCAACCATGGTTTTGATTCCAAATGAAGCCAAAATTTTAGGCACACAACATTGGAACCCAAGAACCAAAAGGAATAAGAAATATTGAATTGCTAAGAAGGTGGTTAGGAAGATAAAATTGGTATCCTACAGGGCAAGTACCAAAAACAAAGAAATATTATGCGACAAAATTGTAATACGTGAGAAAATAGTATAAAAGATGAAATTTGGGTTCGAGACCACGGAGAACCAATATATTACTTCTGTTTGTTTTTATGAATCGAGAATAGCTTCCATTTGATCTATTATAATAGTTTTTTCGATTCACAGTTTTAATGTAAAAAGGGTTTAAAGTGGCAACCATAATTAATAATTTTTTTAATTGCAAAAATTAGTAACTCACATGTTTTTTCAAAGAACAAAGATAGGTTGAAAACCGAAAACAAAGAACATGAAAAATATACAAAGAATAAAAAGAAATGTACGAATTAAATTTTAAGGACGAAAATAATGACAACAACATTAAAATAAAGAACAAACTTTAGGGACCAAATTTCTTTATTTTTTGTGATTTGTTACTTTTGAAAACAAGAAATAGTCAAAGGCCAAAAACTTTAAAATTAAAATTCAAAAAATTGATATATCAAGCTAGATAACCAATTATTAGCAACCATGGTTTTCATACCAAATGATGCGAAAATTTCAGGCGCACAACCTTGGATCCCATGAATCAAAATGAATAAGAAAGATTGAATTGCTAAGAAGGTGGTTAGGGGGATCAAATTGGTTTCCTGGAGGGCAAGTACCAAAAACAAAGCAATATTGTTGAACGAAATTATAATACATCAGAAAATAGTATAAAAGATGAAATTTGGGTTCGACAACACGGAGAACTAATATAATGCTTATGTTTGTTTTTATTAATCGAGAATATCTTCCATTTGATATATTATAATAGTTATTATGATTCATAGTTTTAATGTAATTAGGGTTTAAAGTGGCAACTATAATTAATAATTTTTTTTAATTGCAAAACTTAGTAACTCGCTTCTTTATTCAAAGACCAAATATAGGTTTAAAACTAAAAACAGAGAACATGAAAAAGATACAAAGAATTAAAAGAAAAGAACGAATTAAATGTTAAGGACGAAAATAATGACAACAACATTAAAATAAAGGACAAACTTTAGGGACCAAAGTTCTTTCTTTTTTTGTTATTTGTCACTTATGAAAACAAAAAACATTGAAAGGCCAAAAACATTAAAATTAAAATTCAAAATTGTGATATATCAAGCTTGATACCCAATTTTAAGCAACCATAGTTTTGATACCAAATGATGAAAAAACTTTAGGCGCAAACATTGGTACCCAAAAACCAAAAGGAATAAGAAAGATTGAATTACGAAGAAGGTGGTTATGCAGATAAAATTGGTATCCTAAAGGGCAAGAAACAAAAACAAAGCAATATTTTGCGTCGAAATTGTAAGCCGTCCGAAAGTAGTGTAAAAGATGAAATTTGGGTTCGAGAACACGCAGAACTAATATATTGCTTAAGTTTGTTTTTAGGAATCGAAAAGATCATCCATTTGATGTATTATAATAGTTTGTATAATTCATAGTATAAATGTAATAAGGGTTTAAAGCGGCAACCATAATTAATAATGTTTTTAATTGCAAAAATTAGTAACTCGCTTGTTCTTTCAAAGAACAAAGATAGTTTGAAAACTGAAAACAAAGAACATGAAAAAGATACAAAGAACATACTTTAGGGACCAAAGTTCTTTCTTGTTTTGTGATTTGTTACTTATGAAAACAAAAAACAGTCAAAGGCCAAAAATTTTAAAATTGAAATTCAAAAAATTAATATATCAAGCTAGATAACCAATTATTAGCAACCATGGTTTTGATGCCAAATGATGCCAAAAGTTTAGGCGCACAACATTGTAACCCAAGAACAAAAAGGAATAAGAAAGATTGAACTGCTAAGAAGGTGGTTAGGAAGATCTAATTGGTATCCTACATGGCAAGTACCAAAAACAAAGCAATATTATGCGACGAAATTGTAATATGTGAGAAAATAGTATAAAAGATGAAAGTTGGGTTCAGGAACACGGAGAACTAATATATTGCTTCTGTTTGTTTTTATTAATCGGGAATATCTTCCATTTGATATATTATAATAGTTTTTTCGATTCATAGTTTAAATGTAATAAGGGTTTAAAGTGACAACCATAATTAAAAAAAAAATTAATTGCAAAAATTAGTAGCTCGCTTGTTTTTTCAAAGACCAAATATAGGTTGAAAATTGAAAACAAAGAACATGAAAAATATACAAAGAATTAAAAGAAAAGTACGAATTAAATTTTATGGAGGAAATTAATGACAACAATATTAAAATAAAGGACAAACTTGAGGGACCAAAGTTCTTTCTATTTTTGTGATTTGTCACTTATGAAAACAAAAAACAATCAAAGGCAAAAAACTTTAAAATTAAAATGCAAAAAATTGATATATCAAGCTAGATAACCAATTATTAGCAACCATGGTTTTGATACCAAATGATTCGAAAATTTCAGGCGCACAACCTAGGAACCCAAGAACCAAAAGGAATAAGAAAGATTAAATTGCTAAGAAGGTGGTTAGGGGGATCAAATGGGTTTCCTGAAGGGGAAGTACCAAAAACAGAGCAATATTGTGCGACGAAATTGTAAGACGTCAGAAAATAGTATAAAAGATGAAATTTGGGTTCGAGAACACGTATAACTAATATATTGCTTCTATTTGTTTGTATTAATCGAGAATAGCTTCCATTTGATGTATTATAATAGTTTTTACGATTTATAGTTGAAATATAATAATCGTTTAAAGTGGCAACCATAATTAAATTTCTTTTTTTAAAATGCAAAAATTAGTATCTCACTTTTTTTTCAAAGATCAAAGATAGGATGAAAACTGAAAACAAAGAATATGAAAAAGATACAAAGAATTAAAAGATAAGTACGAATTAAATTTGAAGGACGAAAATAATGACAACAATATTAAAATAAAGAACAAACTTTAGGGACCAAAGTTCATTATTTTTTTGTGATTTGTTACTTATGAAAACACAAAATTGTCAAATGCCAAAAAATTTAAAATTAAAATTCAAAAAATTGATATATCAAGCTAGATAACCAATTATTAGTAACCATGGTTTTGATACCAAATGATGTGAAAATTTCAGGCGCAGAACCTAGGAACCCAAGAACCGAAAGGAATAAGAAAGATTGAATTGCTAAGAAGATGGTTAGGGGGATCAAATTGGTTTCCTGAAGGGCAAGTACCAAAAACAGAGCAATATTGTGCGACGAAATTGTAAGACGTCAAAAATAGTATAAAAGATGAAATTTGGGTTCGAGAACACGGAGAACTAATATATTGCATCTATTTGTTTTTATTAATCGAGAATAGCTTCCATTTGATCTATTATAATAGTTTTTTTGATTCATAGTTTAAATGTAATAATCGTTTAAAGTGGTAACCATAATTAAAATTTTTTTTTTAAATGCAAAAATTAGTAGCTCACTTTTTTTTTGAAAGAACAAAGATAGGTTGAAAACTGAAAACAAAGAACATGAAAAAGATACAAAGAATTAAAAGAAAAGTACGAATTAAATTTTAAGGATGAAAATAATGACAACAACATTAAAATAAAGAACAAACTTTAGGGACAAAAGCTCTTTATTTTTTTGTGATTTGTTACTTATGAAAACAAAAAATATTCAAAGGCCAAAAAATTTAAAATTATAATTCAAAAAATTGATATATCAAGCTAGATAACCAATTATTAGCAACCATGGTTTTGATACCAAATGATGTGAAAATTTCAGGCGCACAACCTAGGAACCCAAGACCCAAAAGGAATAAGAAAGATTGAATTGCTAAGAAGGTGGATAGGGGGATCAAATTCGTTTCCTGAAGAGCAAGTACCAAAAACAAAGCAATATTGTGCGACGAAATTATAAGACGTCAGAAAATAGAATAAAAGATGAAATTATAATATATTGCTTCTGTTTGTTTTTATTAATCGAGAATTGCTACCATTTGATCAATTATAATAGTTTTTTTTTATTCTCAGTTTAAATGTCATAAGGGTCTAAAGTGGAAACCATAATTAATAATTTTTTTTAATTGCAAAAATTAGTAACTCACTTTTTTTTAAAGAACAAAGATAGGTTGAAAACTTAAAACAAAGAACATGAAAAAGATACAGAGAATTAAAAGAAAAGTACGAATTACATTTTAAGATTGAAAATAATGACAACCACATTAAAATAAAGAACAAACTTTAGGGACGAAAGCTCTTTATTTTTTTGTGATTTTTTACTAATAGAAACAAAAAATTGTCAAAGCCAAAAAATTTAAAATTAAAATTCAAAAAATTGATATATAAAGCTAGATAACCAATTATTAGCAACCATGGTTTTGATACCAAATGATGCAAAAATTTCAAGCGCATAACCTAGGAACCCAAGAACCAAAAGGAATAAGAAAGATTGAATTGCTAAGAAGGTGGTTAGGAAGATCAAATTGGTTTCCTAAAGGGCAAGTACCCAAAAACAAAGCAATAATGTGCGAAGAAATTGTAAGACGTCAGAAAATAGTATAAAAGATGAAATTTGGGTTCGAGAACACGGAGAACTAATATATTGCTTCTTTTTGTTTTTATTAATAGAGAATAGCTTCCATTTGATCTATTATAATAGTTTTTTCGATTCATAGTTTAAATGTAATAATCGTTTAAAGTGGCAACCATAATTAATTTTTTTTTAAATGCAAAAATTAGTAGCTCACTTTTTTTTCAAAGAACAAAGATAGGTTGAAAACTGAAAAACAAAGACATGAAAAAGATATAAAGAATTCAAAGAAAAGTACGAATTAAATTTTAAGGACGAAAATAATGACAACAAAATTAAAATAAAGAACAAACTTTAGGGACCAAAGTTCCTTCTTCTTTTTTGATTTGTTACTTATGAAAACAAAAAACAATCAAAGGAAAAAAACTTTAAAATTAAAATTCAAAAAATTGATATATCAAGCTAGATAACCAATTATTAGCAACCATGGTTTTGATACCAAATGATGTGAAAATTTCAGGCGCACAACCTAGGAACCTAAGAACCAAAAGGAATAAGAAAGATTGAATTGCTAAGAAGGTGGTTAGGGGGATCAAATTGGTTTCCGGAAGGGCAAGTACCAAAAACAGAGCAATATTGTGCGACGAAATTGTAAGACGTCAGAAAATAGTATAAAAGATGAAATTTGGGTTCGAGAAAACGAAGAACTAATATATTGCTTCTGTTTTTTTTATTAATCGAGAATAGCTTCCATTTGATCTATTATAATAGTTTTTTCGATACATAGTTTAAATGTAATAATCATTTAAAGTGGCAACCATAATTAATTTTTTTTTTAAATGCAAAAATTAGTAGCTCACTTTTTTTTCAAAGAACAAAGATAGGTTGAAAACTGAAAACAAAGAACATGAAAAAGATACCAAGAATGCAAAGAAAAGTACGAATTAAATTTTAAGGACGAAAATAATGACAACAACATTAAAATAAAGAACAAACTTTAGGGACCAAAGTTCCTTCTTCTTTTTTGATTTGTTACTTATGAAAACAAAAAACAATCAAAGGAAAAAAACTTTAAAATTAAAATTCAAAAAATTGATATATCAAGCTAGATAACCAATTATTAGCAACCATGGTTTTGATACCAAATGATGTGAAAATTTCAGGCGCACAACCTAGGAACCTAAGAACCAAAAGGAATAAGAAAGATTGAATTGCTAAGAAGGTGGTTAGGGGGATCAAATTGGTTTCCGGAAGGGCAAGTACCAAAAACAGAGCAATATTGTGCGACGAAATTGTAAGACGTCAGAAAATAGTATAAAAGATGAAATTTGGGTTCGAGAAAACGAAGAACTAATATATTGCTTCTGTTTTTTTTATTAATCGAGAATAGCTTCCATTTGATCTATTATAATAGTTTTTTCGATACATAGTTTAAATGTAATAATCATTTAAAGTGGCAACCATAATTAATTTTTTTTTTAAAGGCAAAAATTAGTAGCTCACTTTTTTTTCAAAGAACAAAGATAGGTTGAAAACTGAAAACAAAGAACATGAAAAAGATACCAAGAATGCAAAGAAAAGTACGAATTAAATTTTAAGGACGAAAATAATGACAACAACATTAAAATAAAGAACAAACTTTAGGGACCAAAGTTCCTTCTTCTTTTTTGATTTGTTACTTATGAAAACAAAAAACAATCAAAGGAAAAAAACTTTAAAATTAAAATTCAAAAAATTGATATATCAAGCTAGATAACCAATTATTAGCAACCATGGTTTTGATACCAAATGATGTGAAAATTTCAGGCGCACAACCTAGGAACCTAAGAACCAAAAGGAATAAGAAAGATTGAATTGCTAAGAAGGTGGTTAGGGGGATCAAATTGGTTTCCGGAAGGGCAAGTACCAAAAACAGAGCAATATTGTGCGACGAAATTGTAAGACGTCAGAAAATAGTATAAAAGATGAAATTTGGGTTCGAGAAAACGAAGAACTAATATATTGCTTCTGTTTTTTTTATTAATCGAGAATAGCTTCCATTTGATCTATTATAATAGTTTTTTCGATACATAGTTTAAATGTAATAATCATTTAAAGTGGCAACCATAATTAATTTTTTTTTTAAATGCAAAAATTAGTAGCTCACTTTTTTTTCAAAGAACAAAGATAGGTTGAAAACTGAAAACAAAGAACATGAAAAAGATACCAAGAATGCAAAGAAAAGTACGAATTAAATTTTAAGGACGAAAATAATGACAACAACATTAAAATAAAGAGCAAACTTTAGGGACCAAAGCTCTTTATTTTTTTGTGATTTGTTACTTATGAAAACAAAAAATTGTCAAAGAGCAAAAAATTTAAAATTAAAATTCAAAAAATTGATATATCAAGCAAGATAACCAATTATTAGCAACCATGGTTTTGATAACAAATGATGTGAAAATTTCAGGCGCACAACCTAGGAACCCAAGACCAAAAGGAATAAGAAAGATTAAATTGCTAAGAAGGTGGTTAGGGGGATCAAATTGGTTTCCTGAAGGGGAAGTACCAAAAACAGAGCAATATTGTGCGACGAAATTGTAAGACGTCAGAAAATAGTATAAAAGATGAAATTTGGGTTCGAGAACACGGAGAACTAATATATTGCTTCTGTTTGTATTTATTAATCGAAAAGAGCATCCATTTCATGATTTATAATATTATTTTCGATTCATAGTTTAAATGTAATAATCGTTTCAAGTGGCAACCATAATTAAATTTATTTTTTTTAAATGCAAAAATTAGTAGCTCACTTTTTTTTCAAAGAACAAAGATAGGTTGAAAACTGAAAACAAAGAACATGAAAAAGATAAAAACAATTAAAAGATAAGTACGAATTAAATTTTAAGGACGAAAATAATGTCAACAATATTAAAATAAAGAACAAACTTTAGGGACCAAAGTTCTTTCTTTTTTTGTGATTTGTTACTAATGGAAACAAAAAATTGTCAAAGCCAAAAAATTTAAAATTAAAATTCAAAAAATTGATATATCAAGCTAGATATCAAATTATTAGCAACCATGGTTTTGATACCAAATGATGCAAAAATTTCAGCCGCACAACCTAGGAACCCAAGAACCAAAAGGAATAAGAAAGATTGAATTGCTAAGAAGGTGGTTAGGGGGATCAAATTGGTTTCCGGAAGGGCAAGTACCAAAAACAGAGCAATATTGTGCGACGAAATTGTAAGACGTCAGAAAATAGTATAAAAGATGAAATTTGGGTTCCAGAACACGGAGAACTAATATATTGCTTCTATTTGTTTTTATTAATCGAGAATAGCTTCCATTTGATCTATTACAATAGTTTTTTCGATTCATAGTTTAAATGTAATAATCGTTTAAAGTGGCAACCATAATTAATTTTTTTTTTAAATGCAAAATTTAGTAGCTCACTTTTTTTTCAAAGAACAAATATAGGTTGAAAACTGAAAAACAAAGAACATGAAAAAGATATAAAGAATTCAAAGAAAAGTACGAATTAAATTTTAAGGACGAAAATAATGACAACAAAATTAAAATAAAGAACAAACTTTAGGGACCAAAGTTCCTTCTTCTTTTTTGATTTGTTACTTATGAAAACGAAAAACAATCAAAGGAAAAAAACTTTAAAATAAAAATTCAAAAAATTGATATATCAAGCTAGATAAGCAATTATTAGCAACCATGGTTTTGATACCAAATGATGCGAAAATTGGAGGCGCACAACCTAGGAACCCAAGAACCAAAAGGAATAAGAAAGATTGAATTGCTAAGAAGGTGGTTAGGGGGATCAAATTGGTTTCCGGAAGGGCAAGTACCAAAAACAGAGCAATATTGTGCGACGAAATTTTAAGACGTCTGAAAATAGTATAAAAGATGAAATTTGGGTTCGAGAACACGAAGAACTAATATATTGCTTCTGTTTTTTTATTAATCGAGAATAGCTTCCATTTGATCTATTATAATAGTTTTTTTGATTCATTGTTTAAATGTAATAATCGTTTAAAGTGGCAACCATAATTAATTTTTTTTTTAAATGCAAAAATTAGTAGCTCACTTTTTTTTTGAAAGAACAAAGATAGGTTGAAAACTGAAAACAAAGAACATGAAAAAGATACAAAGAATTAAAAGAAAAGTACGAATTAAATTTTAAGGATGAAAATAATGACAACAACATTAAAATAAAGAACCAACTTTAGGGACCAAAGCTCTTTATTTTTTTGTGATTTGTCACTTATGAAAACAAAAAATTGTCAAACTCCAAAAAATTTAAAATTAAAATTCAAAAAATTGATATATCAAGCTAGATAACCAATTATTAGGAACCATGGTTTTGATACCAAATGATGTGAAAATTTCAGGCGCACAACCTAGGAACCCAAGACCCAAAAGGAATAAGAAAGATTGTATTGCTAAGAAGGTGGATTGGGGGATCAAATTCGTTTCCTGAAGAGCATGTACCAAAAACAAAGCAATATTGTGTGACGAAATTATAAGACGTCAGAAAATAGAATAAAACATGAAATTTGATTTCGAGAACATGGAGAACTAATATATTGCTTATGTTTGTTTTTATTAATCGAGAATGGCTACCATTTGATCTATTATAATAGTTTTTTTGATTCTCAGTTTAAATGTAATAAGGGTCTAAAGTGGAAACCATTATTAATAATTTTTTTTAATTGCAAAAATTAGTAAATCACTTTTTTTTCAAAAAACAAAGATAGGTTGAAAACTTAAAACAAAGAACATGAAAAAGATACAAAGAATGAAAAGAAGCGTACGAATTAAATGTTAAGGGCGAAAATAATGACAACAGCATTAAACTAAAGAAAAAACTTTACGGACCAAAGTTCCTTCTTTTTTTGTGATTTGTTACTTATGAAAACAAAAAACAATCAAAGGCAAAAAACTTGAAAATTAAAATTCAAAAAATTGATATATAAAGCTAGATAACCAATTATTAGCAACCATGGTTTTGATACCAAATGATGCGAAAATTGGAGGCGCACAACCTAGGAACCCAAGAACCAAAAGGAATAAGAAAGATTGAATTGCTAAGAAGGTTGTTAGGGAGATCAAATTGCTTTCCTGAAGGGCAAGTACCAAAAACAAAGCAATATTGTGCGAAGAAATTGTAAGACGTCAGAAAATAGTATAAAAGATGAAATTTGGGTTCGAGAACACGGAGATCTAATATATTGCTTCTATTTGATCTATTATAATAGTTTTTTGATTCACAGTTTAAATGTAATAAGGGTCTAAAGTGTAAACCATAATTAATAATTTTTTTTAATTGCAAAAATTAGTAACTCACTTTTTTTTAAAGAACAAAGATAGGTTGAAAACTTAAAACAAAGAACATGAAAAAGATACAAAGAATTAAAAGAAAAGTACGAATTAAATTTTAAGATTGAAAATAATGACAACCACATTAAAATAAAGAACAAACTTTAGGGACCAAAGCTCTTTATTTTTTTGTGATTTTTTACTAATAGAAACAAAAAATTGTCCAAGCCAAAAAATTTAAAAATAAAATTCAAAAAATTGATATATCAAGCTAGATAACCAATTATTAGCAACCATGGTTTTGATACCAAATGATGCAAAAATTTCAGGCGCATAACCTAGGAACCCAAGAACCAAAAGGAATAAGAAAGATTGAATTGCTAAGAAAGTGGTTAGGAAGATCAAATTGGTTTCCTGAAGGGTAAGAACCAAAAACAAAGCTATATTGTGCGACGAAATTGTAAGACGTCAGAAAATAGAATAAAAGAAGAAATTTGATTTCAAGAACATGGAGATTTAATATATTGCTTCTGTTTGTTTTTATTAATCGAGAATTGCTACCATTTGATCTATTATAATAGTTTTTTTGATTCACAGTTTAAATGTAATAAGGGTCTAAAGTAGCAACCATAATTAATAATTTTTTTTAATTGCAAAAATTAGTACCTCACTTTTTTTCAAAGAACAAAGATAGGTTGAAAACTTAAAACAAAGAACATGAAAAAGATACAAAGAATGAAAAGAAAAGTACGAATTAAATGTTAAGGGCGAAAATAATGACAACAACATTAAACTAAAGAAAAAACTTTAAGGACCAAAGTTCCTTCTTTTTTTGTGATTTGTTACTTATGAAAACAAAAAACAATCAAAGGCAAAAAACTTTAAAATTAAAATTCAAAAAATTGATATATCAAGCTAGATAACCAAGTATTAGCAACCATGGTTTTGATACCAAATGATGCGAAATTTGTAGGCGCAGAACCTAGGAACCCAAGAACCAAAAGGAATAAGAAAGATTGAATTGCTAAGAAGGTTGTTAGGGAGATCAAATTGCTTTCCTGAAGGACAAGTACCAAAAACAAAGCAATATTGTGCGAAGAAATTGTAAGACGTCAGAAAATAGTATAAAAGATGAAATTTGGGTTCGAGAACACGGAGATCTAATATATTGCTTCTGTTTGTTTTTATTAATCGAGAATAGCTTCCATTTGATCTATTATAATAGTTTTTTGATTCATAGTTTAAATATAATAAGGGTCTAAAGTGGCAACCATAATTAATAATTTTTTTTAATTGCAAAAATTAGTAACTCACTTTTTTTTAAAGAACTAAGATAGGTTGAAAACTTAAAACAATGAACATGAAAAAGATACAAAGAATTAAAAGAAAAGTACGAATTAAATTTTAAGACTGAAAATAATGACAACCACATTAAAATAAAGAACAAACTTTAGGGACCAAAGCTCTTTATTTTTTTGTGATTTGTTTCTAATGGAAACAAAAAATTGTCAAAGCCAAAAAGTTTAAAATTAAAATTCAAAAAATTGATATATCAAGCTAGATAACCAATTATTAGCAACCATGGTTTTGATACCAAATGATGCAAAAATTTCAGCCGCACAACCTAAGAACCCAAGAACCAAAAGGAATAAGAAAGATTGAATTGCGAAGAAGGTGGTTAGGAAGATCAAATTGGTTTCCTGAACGGCAAGTACCCAAAAACAAAGCAATAATGTGCGAAGAAATTGTAAGACGTCAGAAAATAGTATAAAAGATGAAATTTGGGTTCGAGAACACGGAGAACTAATATATTGCTTCTGTTTGTTTTTATTAATAGAGAATAGCTTCCATTTGATCTATTATAATAGTTTTTTCGATTCATAGTTTAAATGTAATAATCGTTTAAAGTGGAAACCATAATTAAATTTTTTTTTTAAATGCAAAAATTAGTAGCTCACTTTTTTTTGAAAGAACAAAGATAGGTTGAAAACTGAAAACAAAGAACATGAAAAAGATACAAAGAATTAAAAGAAAAGTACGAATGAAATGTTAAGGGCGAAAATAATGACAACAACATTAAAATAAAGAAAAAACTTTACGGACCAAAGCTCTTTATTTTTTTGTGATTTGTTACTTATGAAAACAAAAAACAATCAAAGGCCAAAAAAATTAAAATTAAAATTCAAAAAATTGATATATCAAGCTAGATAACCAATTATTAGCAACCATGGTTTTGATACAAAATGATGCGAAAATTGTAGGCGCACAACCTAGGAACCCAAGAACCAAAAGGAATAAGAAAGATTGAATTGCTAAGAAGGTTGTTAGGGAGATCAAATTGCTTTCCTGAAGGGCAAGTACCAAAAACAAAGCAATATTGTGCGAAGAAATTGTAAGACGTCAGAAAATAGTATAAAAGAATTAATTTGGGTTCCAAAACACGGAGATCTAATATATTGCTTCTGTTTGTTTTTATTAATCGAGAATAGCTTCCCTTTGATCTATTATAATAGTTTTTTGATTCACAGTTTAAATGTAATAAGGGTCTAAAGTGGCAACAATAATTAATAATTTTTTTTAATTGCAAAAATTAGTAACTCACTTTTTTTAAAGAACTAAGATAGGTTGAAAACTTAAAACAAAGAACATGAAAAAGATACAAAGAATTAAAAGAAAAGTACGAATTAAATTTTAAGACTGAAAATAATGACAACCACATTAAAATAAAGAACAAACTTTAGGGACCAAAGCTCTTTATTTTTTTGTGATTTGTTTCTAATGGAAACAAAAAATTGTCAAAGCCAAAAAATTTAAAATTAAAATTCAAAAAATTGATATATCAAGCTAGATAACCAATTATTAGCAACCATGGTTTTGATACCAAATGATGCAAAAATTTCAGCCGCACAACCTAGGAACCCAAAACCAAAAGGAATAAGAAAGATTGAATTGCTAAGAAGGTGGTTAGGAAGATCAAATTGGTTTCTTGAAGGGCAAGTATCCAAAAACAAAGCAATAATGTGCGAAGAAATTGTAAGACGTCAGAAAATAGTATAAAAGATGAAATTTGGGTTCGAGAACACGGAGAACTAATATATTGCTTCTGTTTGTTTTTATTAATAGAGAATAGCTTCCATTTGATCTATTATAATAGTTTTTTCGATTCATAGTTTAAATGTAATAATCGTTTAAAGCGGCAACCATAATTAATTTTTTTTAAATGCAAAAATTAGTAGCTCACTTTTTTTTCAAAGAACAAAGATAGGTTGAAAACTGAAAAACAAAGAACATGAAAAAGATATAAAGAATTCAAAGAAAAGTACGAATTAAATTTTAAGGACGAAAATAATGACAACAAAATTAAAATAAAGAACAAACTTTAGGGACCAAAGTTCCTTCTTCTTTTTTGATTTGTTACTTATGAAAACGAAAAACAATCAAAGGAAAAAAACTTTAAAATAAAAATTCAAAAAATTGATATATCAAGCTAGATAACAAAATTATTAGCAACCATGGTTTTGATACCAAATGATGTGAAAATTCCAGGCGCACAACCTAGGAACCTAAGAACCAAAAGGAATAAGAAAGATTGAATTGCTAAGAAGGTGGTTAGGGGGATCAAATTGGTTTCTGGAAGGGCAAGTACCAAAAACAGAGCAATATTGTGCGACGAAATTGTAAGACGTCAGAAAATAGTATAAAAGATGAAATTTGGGTTCGAGAACACGAAGAACTAATATATTGCTTCTGTTTTTTTTATTAATCGAGAATAGCTTCCATTTGATCTATTATAATAGTTTTTTTGATTCATTGTTTAAATGTAATAATCGTTTAAAGTGGCAACCATAGTTAATTTTTTTTTTAAATGCAAAAATTAGTAGCTCACTTTTTTTTCAAAGAACAAAGATAGGTTTAAAACTGAAAACAAAGAACATGAAAAAGATACAAAGAATGCAAAGAAAAGTACGAATTAAATTTTAAGGACGAAAATAATGACAACAATATTAAAATAAAGAACAAACTTTAGGGACCAAAGTTCTTTCTTTTTTTGTGATTTGTTACTTATGAAAACAAAAAATTGTCAAAGGCCAAAAAATTTAAAATTAAAATTCAAAAAATTGATATATCAAGCTAGATAACCAATTAGTAGGAACCATGGTTTTGATACCAAATGATGTGAAAATTTCAGACGCACAACCTAGGAACCCAAGACCCAAAAGGAATAAGAAAGATTGAATTGCTAAGAAGCTGGATAGGGGGATCAAATTCGTTTCCTGAAGAGCAAGTACCAAAAACAAAGCAATATTGTGTGACGAAATTATAAGACGTCAGAAAATAGAATAAAAGATGAAATTTGATTTCGAGAACATGGAGAACTAATATATTGCTTATGTTTGTTTTTATTAATCGAGAATTGCTACCATTTGATCTATTATAATAGTTTTTTTGATTCTCAGTTTAAATATAATAAGGGTCTAAAGTGGAAACCATAATTAATAATTTTTTTTAATTGCAAAAATTAGTACCTCACTTTTTTTTCAAAAAACAAAGATAGGTTGAAAACTTAAAACAAAGAACATGAAAAAGATACAAAGAATGAAAAGAAAAGTACGAAATAAATGTTAAGGGCGAAAATAATGACAACAACATTAAACTAAAGAAAAAACTTTACGGACCAAAGTTCCTTCTTTTTTTGTGATTTGTTACTTATGAAAACAAAAAACAATCAAAGGCAAAAAACTTTAAAATTAAAATTCAAAAAATTGATATATCAAGCTAGATAACCAATTATTAGCAACCATGGTTTTGATACCAAATGATGCGAAAATTGTAGGCGCACAACCTAGGAACCCAAGAACCAAAAGGAATAAGAAAGATTGAATTGCTAAGAAGGTTGTTAGGGAGATCAAATTGCTTTCCTGAAGGGAAAGTACCAAAAACAAAGCAATATTGTGCGAAGAAATTGTAAGACGTCAGAAAATAGTATAAAAGATGAAATTCGGGTTCGAGAACACGGAGATCTAATATATTGCTTCTATTTGTTTTTATTAATCGAGAATAGCTTCCATTTGATCTATTATAATAGTTTTTTGATTCACAGTTTAAATGTAATAAGGGTCTAAAGTGTAAACCATAATTAATAATTTTTTTTAATTGCAAAAATTAGTAACTCACTTTTTTTTAAAGAACAAAGATAGGTTGAAAACATAAAACAAAGAACATGAAAAAGATACAAAGAATTAAAAGAAAAGTACGAATTAAATTTTAAGATTGAAAATAATGACAACCACATTAAAATAAAGAACAAACTTTAGGGACCAAAGCTCTTTATTTTTTTGTGATTTTTTACTAATAGAAACAAAAAATTGTCAAAGCCAAAAAATTTAAAAATAAAATTCAAAAAATTGATATATCAAGCTAGATAACCAATTATTAGCAACCATGGTTTTGATACCAAATGATGCAAAAATTTCAGGCGCATAACCTAGGAACCCAAGAACCAAAAGGAATAAGAAAGATTGAATTGCTAAGAAAGTGGTTAGGAAGATCAAATTGGTTTCCTGAAGGGTAAGAACCAAAAACAAAGCTATATTGTGCGACGAAATTGTAAGACGTCAGAAAATAGAATAAAAGAAGAAATTTGATTTCAAGAACATGGAGATTTAATATATTGCTTCTGTTTGTTTTTATTAATCGAGAATTGCTACCATTTGATCTATTATAATAGTTTTTTTGATTCACAGTTTAAATGTAATAAGGGTCTAAAGTAGAAACCATAATTAATAATTTTTTTTAATTGCAAAAATTAGTACCTCACTTTTTTTCAAAGAACAAAGATAGGTTGAAAACTTAAAACAAAGAACATGAAAAAGATACAAAGAATGAAAAGAAAAGTACGAATTAAATGTTAAGGGCGAAAATAATGACAACAACATTAAACTAAAGAAAAAACTTTAAGGACCAAAGTTCCTTCTTTTTTTGTGATTTGTTACTTATGAAAACAAAAAACAATCAAAGGCAAAAAACTTTAAAATTAAAATTCAAAAAATTGATATATCAAGCTAGATAACCAAGTATTAGCAACCATGGTTTTGATACCAAATGATGCGAAATTTGTAGGCGCAGAACCTAGGAACCCAAGAACCAAAAGGAATAAGAAAGATTGAATTGCTAAGAAGGTTGTTAGGGAGATCAAATTGCTTTCCTGAAGGACAAGTACCAAAAACAAAGCAATATTGTGCGAAGAAATTGTAAGACGTCAGAAAATAGTATAAAAGATGAAATTTGGGTTCGAGAACACGGAGATCTAATATATTGCTTCTGTTTGTTTTTATTAATCGAGAATAGCTTCCATTTGATCTATTATAATAGTTTTTTGATTCATAGTTTAAATATAATAAGGGTCTAAAGTGGCAACCATAATTAATAATTTTTTTTAATTGCAAAAATTAGTAACTCACTTTTTTTTAAAGAACTAAGATAGGTTGAAAACTTAAAACAATGAACATGAAAAAGATACAAAGAATTAAAAGAAAAGTACGAATTAAATTTTAAGACTGAAAATAATGACAACCACATTAAAATAAAGAACAAACTTTAGGGACCAAAGCTCTTTATTTTTTTGTGATTTGTTTCTAATGGAAACAAAAAATTGTCAAAGCCAAAAAATTTAAAATTAAAATTCAAAAAATTGATATATCAAGCTAGATAACCAATTATTAGCAACCATGGTTTTGATACCAAATGATGCAAAAATTTCAGCCGCACAACCTAAGAACCCAAGAACCAAAAGGAATAAGAAAGATTGAATTGCGAAGAAGGTGGTTAGGAAGATCAAATTGGTTTCCTGAACGGCAAGTACCCAAAAACAAAGCAATAATGTGCGAAGAAATTGTAAGACGTCAGAAAATAGTATAAAAGATGAAATTTGGGTTCGAGAACACGGAGAACTAATATATTGCTTCTGTTTGTTTTTATTAATAGAGAATAGCTTCCATTTGATCTATTATAATAGTTTTTTCGATTCATAGTTTAAATGTAATAATCGTTTAAAGTGGAAACCATAATTAAATTTTTTTTTTAAATGCAAAAATTAGTAGCTCACTTTTTTTTGAAAGAACAAAGATAGGTTGAAAACTGAAAACAAAGAACATGAAAAAGATACAAAGAATTAAAAGAAAAGTACGAATGAAATGTTAAGGGCGAAAATAATGACAACAACATTAAAATAAAGAAAAAACTTTACGGACCAAAGCTCTTTATTTTTTTGTGATTTGTTACTTATGAAAACAAAAAACAATCAAAGGCCAAAAAAATTAAAATTAAAATTCAAAAAATTGATATATCAAGCTAGATAACCAATTATTAGCAACCATGGTTTTGATACCAAATGATGCGAAAATTGTAGGCGCACAACCTAGGAACCCAAGAACGAAAAGGAATAAGAAAGATTGAATTGTTAAGAAGGTTGTTAGGGAGATCAAATTGCTTTCCTGAAGGGCAAGTACCAAAAACAAAGCAATATTGTGCGAAGAAATTGTAAGACGTCAGAAAATAGTATAAAAGAATTAATTTGGGTTCCAAAACACGGAGATCTAATATATTGCTTCTGTTTGTTTTTATTAATCGAGAATAGCTTCCCTTTGATCTATTATAATAGTTTTTTGATTCACAGTTTAAATGTAATAAGGGTCTAAAGTGGCAACAATAATTAATAATTTTTTTTAATTGCAAAAATTAGTAACTCACTTTTTTTTAAAGAACTAAGATAGGTTGAAAACTTAAAACAAAGAACATGAAAAAGATACAAAGAATTAAAAGAAAAGTACGAATTAAATTTTAAGACTGAAAATAATGACAACCACATTAAAATAAAGAACAAACTTTAGGGACCAAAGCTCTTTATTTTTTTGTGATTTGTTTCTAATGGAAACAAAAAATTGTCAAAGCCAAAAAATTTAAAATTAAAATTCAAAAAATTGATATATCAAGCTAGATAACCAATTATTAGCAACCATGGTTTTGATACCAAATGATGCAA
Source organism: Hippophae tibetana (assembly GCA_037013495.1). Classification (NCBI taxonomy): domain Eukaryota; kingdom Viridiplantae; phylum Streptophyta; class Magnoliopsida; order Rosales; family Elaeagnaceae; genus Hippophae; species Hippophae tibetana. The sequence continues at coordinate 47,942,580 of CM072807.1, forward strand.
AAATTTCAGCCGCACAACCTAGGAACCCAAAACCAAAAGGAATAAGAAAGATTGAATTGCTAAGAAGGTGGTTAGGAAGATCAAATTGGTTTCCTGAAGGGCAAGTATCCAAAAACAAAGCAATAATGTGCGAAGAAATTGTAAGACGTCAGAAAATAGTATAAAAGATGAAATTTGGGTTCGAGAACACGGAGAACTAATATATTGCTTCTGTTTGTTTTTATTAATAGAGAATAGCTTCCATTTGATCTATTATAATAGTTTTTTCGATTCATAGTTTAAATGTAATAATCGTTTAAAGTGGCAACCATAATTAATTTTTTTTAAATGCAAAAATTAGTAGCTCACTTTTTTTTCAAAGAACAAAGATAGGTTGAAAACTGAAAAACAAAGAACATGAAAAAGATATAAAGAATTCAAAGAAAAGTACGAATTAAATTTTAAGGACGAAAATAATGACAACAAAATTAAAATAAAGAACAAACTTTAGGGACCAAAGTTCCTTCTTCTTTTTTGATTTGTTACTTATGAAAACGAAAAACAATCAAAGGAAAAAAACTTTAAAATAAAAATTCAAAAAATTGATATATCAAGCTAGATAACAAAATTATTAGCAACCATGGTTTTGATACCAAATGATGTGAAAATTCCAGGCGCACAACCTAGGAACCTAAGAACCAAAAGGAATAAGAAAGATTGAATTGCTAAGAAGGTGGTTAGGGGGATCAAATTGGTTTCTGGAAGGGCAAGTACCAAAAACAGAGCAATATTGTGCGACGAAATTGTAAGACGTCAGAAAATAGTATAAAAGATGAAATTTGGGTTCGAGAACACGAAGAACTAATATATTGCTTCTGTTTTTTTTATTAATCGAGAATAGCTTCCATTTGATCTATTATAATAGTTTTTTTGATTCATTGTTTAAATGTAATAATCGTTTAAAGTGGCAACCATAGTTAATTTTTTTTTTAAATGCAAAAATTAGTAGCTCACTTTTTTTTCAAAGAACAAAGATAGGTTGAAAACTGAAAACAAAGAACATGAAAAAGATACAAAGAATGCAAAGAAAAGTACGAATTAAATTTTAAGGACGAAAATAATGACAACAATATTAAAATAAAGAACAAACTTTAGGGACCAAAGTTCTTTCTTTTTTTGTGATTTGTTACTTATGAAAACAAAAAATTGTCAAAGGCCAAAAAATTTAAAATTAAAATTCAAAAAATTGATATATCAAGCTAGATAACCAATTAGTAGGAACCATGGTTTTGATACCAAATGATGTGAAAATTTCAGACGCACAACCTAGGAACCCAAGACCCAAAAGGAATAAGAAAGATTGAATTGCTAAGAAGCTGGATAGGGGGATCAAATTCGTTTCCTGAAGAGCAAGTACCAAAAACAAAGCAATATTGTGTGACGAAATTATAAGACGTCAGAAAATAGAATAAAAGATGAAATTTGATTTCGAGAACATGGAGAACTAATATATTTCTTATGTTTGTTTTTATTAATCGAGAATTGCTACCATTTGATCTATTATAATAGTTTTTTTGATTCTCAGTTTAAATATAATAAGGGTCTAAAGTGGAAACCATAATTAATAATTTTTTTTAATTGCAAAAATTAGTACCTCACTTTTTTTTCAAAAAACAAAGATAGGTTGAAAACTTAAAACAAAGAACATGAAAAAGATACAAAGAATGAAAAGAAAAGTACGAAATAAATGTTAAGGGCGAAAATAATGACAACAACATTAAACTAAAGAAAAAACTTTACGGACCAAAGTTCCTTCTTTTTTTGTGATTTGTTACTTATGAAAACAAAAAACAATCAAAGGCAAAAAACTTTAAAATTAAAATTCAAAAAATTGATATATCAAGCTAGATAACCAATTATTAGCAACCATGGTTTTGATACCAAATGATGCGAAAATTGTAGGCGCACAACCTAGGAACCCAAGAACCAAAAGGAATAAGAAAGATTGAATTGCTAAGAAGGTTGTTAGGGAGATCAAATTGCTTTCCTGAAGGGAAAGTACCAAAAACAAAGCAATATTGTGCGAAGAAATTGTAAGACGTCAGAAAATAGTATAAAAGATGAAATTTGGGTTCGAGAACACGGAGATCTAATATATTGCTTCTATTTGTTTTTATTAATCGAGAATAGCTTCCATTTGATCTATTATAATAGTTTTTTGATTCACAGTTTAAATATAATAAGGGTCTAAAGTGTAAACCATAATTAATAATTTTTTTTAATTGCAAAAATTAGTAACTCACTTTTTTTTAAAGAACAAAGATAGGTTGAAAACTTAAAACAAAGAACATGAAAAAGATACAAAGAATTAAAAGAAAAGTACGAATTAAATTTTAAGAGTGAAAATAATGACAACCACATTAAAATAAAGAACAAACTTTAGGGACCAAAGCTCTTTATTTTTTTGTGATTTTTTACTAATAGAAACAAAAAATTGTCAAAGCCAAAAAATTTAAAATTAAAATTCAAAAAATTGATATGTCAAGCTAGATAACCAATTATTAGCAACCATGGTTTTGATACCAAATGATGCAAAAATTTCAGGCGCATAACCTAGGAACCCAAGAACCAAAAGGAATAAGAATGATTGAATTGCTAAGAATGTGGTTAGGAAGATCAAATTGGTTTCCTGAAGGGCAAGAACCAAAAACAAAGCTATATTGTGCGACGAAATTGTAAGACGTCAGAAAATAGAATAAAAGAAGAAATTTGATTTCGAGAACACGGAGAACTAATATATTGCTTCTGTTTGTTTTTATTAATCGAGAATTGCTACCATTTGATCTATTATAATAGTTTTTTTGATTCACAGTTTAAATGTAATAAGGGTCTAAAGTGGCAACCATAATTAATAATTTTTTTAATTGCAAAAATTAGTACCTCACTTTTTTTTCAAAGAACAACGATAGGTTGAAAACATAAAACAAAGAACATGAAAAAGATACAAAGAATGAAAAGAAAAGTACGAATTAAATGTTAAGGGCGAAAATAATGACAACAACATTAAACTAAAGAAAAAACTTTACGGACCAAAGTTCCTTCTTTTTTTGTGATTTGTTACTTATGAAAACAAAAAACAATCAAAGGCAAAAAACTTTAAAATTAAAATTCAAAAAATTGATATATCAAGCTAGATAACCAATTATTAGCAACCATGGTTTTGATACCAAATGATGCGAAAATTGTAGGCGCACAACCTAGGAACCCAAGAACCAAAAGGAATAAGAAAGATTGAATTGCTAAGAAGGTTGTTAGGGAGATCAAATTGCTTTCCTGAAGGGCAAGTACCAAAAACAAAGTAATATTGTGCGAAGAAATTGTAAGACGTCAGAAAATAGTATAAAAGATGAAATTTGGGTTCGAGAACACGGAGATCTAATATATTGCTTCTGTTTGTTTTGATTAATCGAGAATAGTTTCCATTTGATCTATTATAATATTTTTTTGATTCACAGTTTAAATGTAATAAGGGTCTAAAGTGTAAACCATAATTAATAATTTTTTTTAATTGCAAAAATTTGTAACTCACTTTTTTTTAAAGAACAAAGATAGGTTGAAAATTTAAAACAAAGAACATGAAAAAGATACAAAGAATTAAAAGAACAGTACGAATTAAATTTTAAGATTGAAAATAATGACAACCACATTAAAATAAAGAACAAACTTTAGGGACCAAAGCTCTTTATTTTTTTGTGATTTTTTACTAATGGAAACAAAAAATTGTCAAAGCCAAAAAATTTAAAATTAAAATTCAAAAAATTGATATGTCAAGCTAGATAACCAATTATTAGCAACCATGGTTTTGATACCAAATGATGCAAAAATTTCAGGCGCATAACCTAGGAACCCAAGAACCAAAAGGAATAAGAAAGATTGAATTGCTAAGAATGTGGTTAGGAAGATCAAATTGGTTTCCTGAAGGGCAAGAACCAAAAACAAAGCTATATTGTGCGACGAAATTGTAAGACGTCAGAAAATAGAATAAAAGAAGAAATTTGATTTGGAGAACACGGAGAACTAATATATTGCTTCTGTTTGTTTTTATTAATCGAGAATTGCTACCATTTGATCTATTATAATAGTTTTTTTAATTCACAGTTTAAATGTAATAAGGGTCTAAAGTGGCAACCATAATTAATAATTTTTTTAATTGCAAAAATTAGTATCTCACTTTTTTTTCAACGAACAAAGATAGGTTGAAAACATAAAACAAAGAACATGAAAAAGATACAAAGAATGAAAAGAAAAGTACGAATTAAATGTTAAGGGCGAAAATAATGACAACAACATTAAACTAAAGAAAAAACTTTAGGGACCAAAGTTCCTTCTTTTTTTGTGATTTGTTACTTATGAAAACAAAAAACAATCAAAGGCAAAAAACTTTAAAATTAAAATTCAAAAAATTGATATATCAAGCTAGATAACCAATTATTAGCAACCATGGTTTTGATACCAAATGAAGCGAAAATTGTAGGCGCACAACCTAGGAACCCAAGAACCAAAAGGAATAAGAAATATTGAATTGCTAAGAAGGTTGTTAAGGAGATCAAATTGCATTCCTGAAGGGCAAGTACCAAAAACAAAGCAATATTGTGCGAAGAAATTGTAAGACGTCAGAAAATAGTGTAAAAGATGAAATTTGGGTTCGAGAACACGGAGATCTAATATATTGCTTCTGTTTGTTTTTATTAATCGAGAATAGCTTCAATTTGATCTATTATATTAGTTTTTTCGATTCATAGTTTAAATGTAATAATCGTTTAAAGTGGCAACCATAATTAATTTTTTTGTTAAATGCAAAAATTATAGCGCACTTTTTTTTCAAAGAACAAAGATAGGTTGAAAACTGAAAACAAAGAACATGAAAAAGTTACAAAGAATGCAAAGAAAAGTACGAATTAAATTTTAAGGACGAAAATAATAACAACAACATTAAAATAAAGAACAAACTTTAGGGACCAAAGCTCTTTATTTTTTTGTGATTTGTTACTTATGAAAACAAAAAATTGTCAAAGGCCAAAAAATTTAAAATTAAAATTCAAAAAATTGATATATCAAGTTAGATAACCAATTATTAGCAACCATGGTTTTTATACCAAATGATGTGAAAATTTCAGGCGCACAACCTAGGAACCCAAGAACAAAAAGGAATAAGAAAGATTGAATTGCTAAGAAGGTGGTTAGGGGGATCAAATTGGTTTCCTGAAGGGCAAGTACCAAAAACAAAGCAATATTGTGCGGCAAAATTGTAAGACGTCCGAAAATAGAATAAAAGATGAAATTATATTTCGAGAACACGGAGAACTAATATATTGTTTCTGTTTGTTTTTATTAATCGAGAATAGCTTCCATTTGATCTATTATAATAGTTTTTTTGATTCACAGTTTAAATGTAATAAGGGTCTAAAGTGGCAACCATAATTAATAATTTTTTTTAATTGCAAAAATAAGTAACTCCATGTTTTTTCAAAGAACAAAGATAGGTTGAAAACTTAAAACAAAGAACATGAAAAAGATACAAAGAATGAAAAGAAAAGTACGAATTAAATGTTAAGGACGAAAATAATGACAACAACATTAAACTAAAGAAAAAACTTTACGGACCAAAGTTCCTTCTTTTTTTGTGATTTGTTACTTATGAAAACAAAAAACAATCAAAGGCAAAAGAATTTAAAATTAAAATTCAAAAAATTGATATAACTAATTATTAGCAACCATGGTTTTGATACCAAATGATGCAAAAATTGTAGGCGCACAACCTAGGAACCCAATAACCAAAAGGAATAAGAAAGATTGAATTGCTAAGAAGGTTGTTAGGGAGATCAAATTGCTTTCCTGAAGGGCAAGTACCAAAAACAAAGCAATATTGTGCGAAGAAATTGTAAGACGTCAGAAAATAGTATAAAAGATGAAATTTGGGTTCGAGAACACGGAGATCTAATATATTGCTTCTGTTTGTTTTGATTAATCGAGAATAGCTTCCATTTGATCTATTATAATATTTTTTTGATTCACAGTTTAAATGTAATAAGGGTCTAAAGTGTAAACCATAATTAATAATTTTTTTTAATTGCAAAAATTTGTAACTCACTTTTTTTTAAAGAACAAAGATAGGTTGAAAATTTAAAACAAAGAACATGAAAAAGATACAAAGAATTAAAAGAAAAGTACGAATTAAATTTTAAGACTGAAAATAATGACAACCACATTAAAATAAAGAACAAACTTTAGGGACCAAAGCTCTTTATTTTTTTTTTGATTTGTTACTAATGGAAACAAAAAATTGTCAAAGCCAAAAAATTTAAAATTAAAATTCAAAAAATTGATATATCAAGCTAGATAACAAATTATTAGCAACCATGGTTTTGATACCAAATGATGCAAAAATTTCAGCCGCACAACCTAGGAACCCAAGAACCAAAAGGAATAAGAAAGATTGAATTGCTAAGAAGGTGGTTATGAAGATCAAATTGGTTTCCTGAAGGGCAAGAACCAAAAAAAAAGCAATATTGTGCGACGAAATTGTAAGACGTCAGAAAATAAAACAAACGAAGAAATTTGATTTCATGAACACGGAGAGCTAATATATTGCTTATGTTTGTTTTTATTAATCGAGAATTGCTACCATTTGACCTATTATAATAGTTTTTTTGATTCACAGTTTAAATGTAATAAGGGTCTAAAGTGGCAACCATAATTAAAAATGTTTTTTAATTGCAAAAATTAGTACCTCACTTTTTTTTCAAAGAACAAAGATAGGTTGAACACTTAAAACAAAGAACATGAAAAAGATACAATGAATGAAAAGAAAAGTACGAATTAAATGTTAAGGGCGAACAAAATAACAACAACAATAAACTAAAGAAAAAACTTTAGGGACCAAAGTTCCTTCTTTTTTTGTGATTTGTTACTTATGAAAACAAAAACAATCAAAGGAAAAAAACTTTAAAATTAAAATTCAAAAAATTGATATATCAAGCAAGATAACCAATTATTAGCAACCATGGTTTTGATACCAAATGATGTGAAAATTTCAGGCGCACAACCTAGGAACCCAAGAACCAAAAGGAATAAGAAAGATTGAATTGCTAAGAAGGTGGTTAGGGGGATCAAATTGGTTTCCAGAAGGGCAAGTACCAAAAACAGAGGAATATTGTGCGATGAAATTGTAAGACGTCAGAAAATAGTATAAAAGATGAAATTTGGGTTCGAGAACACGAAGAACCAATATATTGCTTCTGTTTGTTTTTATTAATCGAGAATAGCTTCCATTTGATATATTATAATAGTTTTTTGATTCGCAGTTTAAATGTAATAAGGGTCTAAAGTGACAACCATAATTAATAATTTTTTTTAATTGCAAAAATTAGTAACTCACTCTTTTTTAAAGAACTAAGATAGGTTGAAAACTTAAAACAAAGAACATGAAAAAGATACAAAGAATTAAAAGAAAAGTACGAATTAAAATTTAAGAGTGAAAATAATGACAACCACATTAAAATAAAGAACAAACTTTAGGGACCAAAGCTCTTTATTTTTTTGTGATTTTTTACTAATAGAAACAAAAAATTGTCAAAGCCAAAAAATTTAAAATTAAAATTCAAAAAATTGATATGTCAAGCTAGATAACCAATTATTAGCAACCATGGTTTTGATACCAAATGATGCAAAAATTTCAGGCGCATAACCTAGGAACCCAAGAGCCAAAAGGAATAAGAATGATTGAATTGCTAAGAATGTGGTTAGGAAGATCAAATTGGTTTCCTGAAGGGCAAGAACCAAAAACAAAGCTATATTGTGCGACGAAATTGTAAGACGTCAGAAAATAGAATAAAAGAAGAAATTTGATTTCGAGAACACGGAGAACTAATAAATTGCTTCTGTTTGTTTTTATTAATCGAGAATTGCTACCATTTGATCTATTATAATAGTTTTTTTGATTCACAGTTTAAATGTAATAAGGGTCTAAAGTGGCAACCATAATTAATAATTTTTTTAATTGCAAAAATTAGTACCTCACTTTTTTTTTCAAAGAACAACGATAGGTTGAAAACATAAAACAAAGAACATGAAAAAGATACAAAGAATGAAAAGAAAAGTACGAATTAAATGTTAAGGGCGAAAATAATGACAACAACATTAAACTAAAGAAAAAACTTTACGGACCAAAGTGCCTTCTTTTTTTGTGATTTGTTACTTATGAAAACAAAAAACAATCAAAGGCAAAAAACTTTAAAATTAAAATTCAAAAAATTGATATATCAAGCTAGATAACCAATTATTAGCAACCATGGTTTTGATACCAAATGATGCGAAAATTGTAGGCGCACAACCTAGGAACCCAAGAACCAAAAGGAATAAGAAAGATTGAATTGCTAAGAAGGTTGTTAGGAAGATCAAATTGCTTTCCTGAAGGGCAAGTACCAAAAACAAAGTAATATTGTGCGAAGAAATTGTAAGACGTCAGAAAATAGTATAAAAGATGAAATTTGGGTTCGAGAACACGGAGATCTAATATATTGCTTCTATTTGTTTTGATTAATCGAGAATAGCTTCCATTTGATCTATTATAATATTTTTTTGATTCACAGTTTAAATGTAATAAGGGTCTAAAGTGTAAACCATAATTAATAATTTTTTTTAATTGCAAAAATTAGTAACTCACTTTTTTTTAAAGAACAAAGATAGGTTGAAAATTTAAATCAAAGAACATGAAAAAGATACAAAGAATTAAAAGAAAAGTACGAATTAAATTTTAAGATTGAAAATAATGACAACCACATTAAAATAAAGAACAAACTTTAGGGACCAAAGCTCTTTATTTTTTTGTGATTTTTTACTAATAGAAACAAAAAATTGTCAAAGCCAAAAAATTTAAAATTAAAATTCAAAAAATTGATATGTCAGGCTAGATAACCAATTATTAGCAACCATGGTTTTGATACCAAATGATGCAAAAATTTCAGGCGCATAACCTAGGAACCCAAGAACCAAAAGGAATAAGAAAGATTGAATTGCTAAGAATGTGGTTAGGAAGATCAAATTGGTTTCCTGAAGGGCAAGAACCAAAAACAAAGCTATATTGTGCGGCGAAATTGTAAGACGTCAGAAAATAGAATAAAAGAAGATATTTGATTTCGAGAACACGGAGAACTAATATATTGCTTCTTTTTGTTTTTATTAATCGAGAATTGCTAACATTTGATCTATTATAATAGTTTTTTTGATTCACAGTTTAAATGTAATAAGGGTCTAAAGTGGCAACCATAATTAATAATTTTTTTAATTGCAAAAATTAGTATCTCACTTTTTTTTCAACGAACAAAGATAGGTTGAAAACATAAAACAAAGAACATGAAAAAGATACAAAGAATGAAAAGAAAAGTACGAAGTAAATGTTAAGGGCGAAAATAATGACAGCAACATTAAACTAAAGAAAAAACTTTACGGACCAAAGTTTCTTCTTTTTTTCTGATTTGTTACTTATGAAAACAAAAAACAATCAAAGGCAAAAAACTTTAAAATTAAAATTCAAAAAATTGATATATCAAGCTAGATAACCAATTATTAGCAACCATGGTTTTGATACCAAATGATGCGAAAATTGTAGGCGCACAACCTAGGAACCCAAGAACCAAAAGGAATAAGAAATATTGAATTGCTAAGAAGGTTGTTAAGGAGATCAAATTGCATTCCTGAAGGGCAAGTACCAAAAACAAAGCAATATTGTGCGAAGAAATTGTAAGACGTCAGAAAATAGTATAAAAGATGAAATTTGGGTTCGAGAACACGGAGATCTAATATATTGCTTCTGTTTGTTTTTATTTATCGAGAATAGCTTCAATTTGATCTATTATAATAGTTTTTTCATTCACAGTTTAAATGTAATAAGGGTCTAAAGTGGCAACCATAATTAATAATTTTTTTTAATTGCAAAAATTAGTAACTCACTTTTTTTTTAAGATCTAAGATAGGTTGAAAACTTAAAACAAATAACATGAAAAAGATACAAATAATTAAAAGAAAAGTACGAATTAAATTTTAAGATTGAAAATAATGACAACCACATTAAAATAAAGAACAAACTTTAGGGACCAAAGCTCTTTATTTTTTTGTGATTTTTTACTAATGGAAACAAAAAATTGTCAAAGCCAAAAAATTTAAAATTAAAATTCAAAAAATTGATATGTCAAGCTAGATAACCAATTATTAGCAACCATGGTTTTGATACCAAATGATGCAAAAATTTCAGGCGCATAACCTAGGAACCCAAGAACCAAAAGGAATAAGAAAGATTGAATTGCTAAGAATGTGGTTAGGAAGATCAAATTGGTTTCCTGAAGGGCAAGAACCAAAAACAAAGCTATATTGTGCGACGAAATTGTAAGACGTCAGAAAATAGAATAAAAGAAGAAATTTGATTTCGAGAACACGGAGAACTAATATATTGCTTCTGTTTGTTTTTATTAATCGAGAATTGCTACCATTTGATCTATTATAATAGTTTTTTTGATTCATAGTTTAAATGTAATAAGGGTCTAAAGTGGCAACCATAATTAATAATTTTTTTAATTGCAAAAATTAGTATCTCACTTTTTTTTCAACGAACAAAGATAGGTTGAAAACATTAAACAAAGAACATGAAAAAGATACAAAGAATGAAAAGAAAAGTACGAATTAAATGTTAAGGGCGAATATAATGACAACAACATTAAACTAAAGAAAAAACTTTAGGGACCAAAGTTCCTTCTTTTTTTGTGATTTGTTACTTATGAAAACAAAAAACAATCAAAGGCAAAAAACTTTAAAATTAAAATTCAAAAAATTGATATATCAAGCTAGATAACCAATTATTAGCAACCATGGTTTTGATACCAAATGAAGCGAAAATTGTAGGCGCACAACCTAGGAACCCAAGAACCAAAAGGAATAAGAAATATTGAATTGCTAAGAAGGTTGTTAAGGAGATCAAATTGCATTCCTGAAGGGCAAGTACCAAAAACAAAGCAATATTGTGCGAAGAAATTGTAAGACGTCAGAAAATAGTGTAAAAGATGAAATTTGGGTTCGAGAACACGGAGATCTAATATATTGCTTCTGTTTGTTTTTATTAATCGAGAATAGCTTCAATTTGATCTATTATATTAGTTTTTTCGATTCATAGTTTAAATGTAATAATCGTTTAAAGTGGCAACCATAATTAATTTTTTTGTTAAATGCAAAAAATTATAGCGCACTTTTTTTTCAAAGAACAAAGATAGGTTGAAAACTGAAAACAAAGAACATGAAAAAGTTACAAAGAATGCAAAGAAAAGTACGAATTAAATTTTAAGGACGAAAATAATGACAACAACATTAAAATAAAGAACAAACTTTAGGGACCAAAGCTCTTTATTTTTTTGTGATTTGTTACTTATGAAAACAAAAAATTGTCAAAGGCCAAAAAATTTAAAATTAAAATTCAAAAAATTGATATATCAAGTTAGATAACCAATTATTAGCAACCATGGTTTTTATACCAAATGATGTGAAAATTTCAGGCGCACAACCTAGGAACCCAAGAACAAAAAGGAATAAGAAAGATTGAATTGCTAAGAAGGTGGTTAGGGGGATCAAATTGGTTTCCTGAAGGGCAAGTACCAAAAACAAAGCAATATTGTGCGGCAAAATTGTAAGACGTCCGAAAATAGAATAAAAGATGAAATTTGATTTCGAGAACACGGAGAACTAATATATTGTTTCTGTTTGTTTTTATTAATCGAGAATAGCTTCCATTTGATCTATTATAATAGTTTTTTTGATTCACAGTTTAAATGTAATAAGGGTCTAAAGTGGCAACCATAATTAATAATTTTTTTTAATTGCAAAAATAAGTAACTCCATGTTTTTTCAAAGAACAAAGATAGGTTGAAAACTTAAAACAAAGAACATGAAAAAGATACAAAGAATGAAAAGAAAAGTACGAATTAAATGTTAAGGACGAAAATAATGACAACAACATTAAACTAAAGAAAAAACTTTACGGACCAAAGTTCCTTCTTTTTTTGTGATTTGTTACTTATGAAAACAAAAAACAATCAAAGGCAAAAGAATTTAAAATTAAAATTCAAAAAATTGATATAACTAATTATTAGCAACCATGGTTTTGATACCAAATGATGCAAAAATTGTAGGCGCACAACCTAGGAACCCAATAACCAAAAGGAATAAGAAAGATTGAATTGCTAAGAAGGTTGTTAGGGAGATCAAATTGCTTTCCTGAAGGGCAAGTACCAAAAACAAAGCAATATTGTGCGAAGAAATTGTAAGACGTCAGAAAATAGTATAAAAGATGAAATTTGGGTTCGAGAACACGGAGATCTAATATATTGCTTCTGTTTGTTTTGATTAATCGAGAATAGCTTCCATTTGATCTATTATAATATTTTTTTGATTCACAGTTTAAATGTAATAAGGGTCTAAAGTGTAAACCATAATTAATAATTTTTTTTAATTGCAAAAATTTGTAACTCACTTTTTTTTAAAGAACAAAGATAGGTTGAAAATTTAAAACAAAGAACATGAAAAAGATACAAAGAATTAAAAGAAAAGTACGAATTAAATTTTAAGACTGAAAATAATGACAACCACATTAAAATAAAGAACAAACTTTAGGGACCAAAGCTCTTTATTTTTTTTTTGATTTGTTACTAATGGAAACAAAAAATTGTCAAAGCCAAAAAATTTAAAATTAAAATTCAAAAAATTGATATATCAAGCTAGATAACAAATTATTAGCAACCATGGTTTTGATACCAAATGATGCAAAAATTTCAGCCGCACAACCTAGGAACCCAAGAACCAAAAGGAATAAGAAAGATTGAATTGCTAAGAAGGTGGTTATGAAGATCAAATTGGTTTCCTGAAGGGCAAGAACCAAAAACAAAGCAATATTGTGCGACGAAATTGTAAGACGTCAGAAAATAAAATAAACGAAGAAATTTGATTTCATGAACACGGAGAGCTAATATATTGCTTATGTTTGTTTTTATTAATCGAGAATTGCTACCATTTGACCTATTATAATAGTTTTTTTGATTCACAGTTTAAATGTAATAAGGGTCTAAAGTGGCAACCATAATTAAAAATGTTTTTTAATTGCAAAAATTAGTACCTCACTTTTTTTTCAAAGAACAAAGATAGGTTGAACACTTAAAACAAAGAACATGAAAAAGATACAATGAATGAAAAGAAAAGTACGAATTAAATGTTAAGGGCGAACAAAATAACAACAACAATAAACTAAAGAAAAAACTTTAGGGACCAAAGTTCCTTCTTTTTTTGTGATTTGTTACTTATGAAAACAAAAACAATCAAAGGAAAAAAACTTTAAAATTAAAATTCAAAAAATTGATATATCAAGCAAGATAACCAATTATTAGCAACCATGGTTTTGATACCAAATGATGTGAAAATTTCAGGCGCACAACCTAGGAACCCAAGAACCAAAAGGAATAAGAAAGATTGAATTGCTAAGAAGGTGGTTAGGGGGATCAAATTGGTTTCCAGAAGGGCAAGTACCAAAAACAGAGGAATATTGTGCGATGAAATTGTAAGACGTCAGAAAATAGTATAAAAGATGAAATTTGGGTTCGAGAACACGAAGAACCAATATATTGCTTCTGTTTGTTTTTATTAATCGAGAATAGCTTCCATTTGATATATTATAATAGTTTTTTGATTCGCAGTTTAAATGTAATAAGGGTCTAAAGTGACAACCATAATTAATAATTTTTTTTAATTGCAAAAATTAGTAACTCACTCTTTTTTAAAGAACTAAGATAGGTTGAAAACTTAAAACAAAGAACATGAAAAAGATACAAAGAATTAAAAGAAAAGTACGAATTAAAATTTAAGAGTGAAAATAATGACAACCACATTAAAATAAAGAACAAACTTTAGGGACCAAAGCTCTTTATTTTTTTGTGATTTTTTACTAATAGAAACAAAAAATTGTCAAAGCCAAAAAATTTAAAATTAAAATTCAAAAAATTGATATGTCAAGCTAGATAACCAATTATTAGCAACCATGGTTTTGATACCAAATGATGCAAAAATTTCAGGCGCATAACCTAGGAACCCAAGAACCAAAAGGAATAAGAATGATTGAATTGCTAAGAATGTGGTTAGGAAGATCAAATTGGTTTCCTGAAGGGCAAGAACCAAAAACAAAGCTATATTGTGCGACGAAATTGTAAGACGTCAGAAAATAGAATAAAAGAAGAAATTTGATTTCGAGAACACGGAGAACTAATAAATTGCTTCTGTTTGTTTTTATTAATCGAGAATTGCTACCATTTGATCTATTATAATAGTTTTTTTGATTCACAGTTTAAATGTAATAAGGGTCTAAATTGGCAACTATAATTAATAATTTTTTTAATTGCAAAAATTAGTACCTCACTTTTTTTTTCAAAGAACAACGATAGGTTGAAAACATAAAACAAAGAACATGAAAAAGATACAAAGAATGAAAAGAAAAGTACGAATTAAATGTTAAGGGCGAAAATAATGACAACAACATTAAACTAAAGAAAAAACTTTACGGACCAAAGTGCCTTCTTTTTTTGTGATTTGTTACTTATGAAAACAAAAAACAATCAAAGGCAAAAAACTTTAAAATTAAAATTCAAAAAATTGATATATCAAGCTAGATAACCAATTATTAGCAACCATAGTTTTGATACCAAATGATGCGAAAATTGTAGGCGCACAACCTAGGAACCCAAGAACCAAAAGGAATAAGAAAGATTGAATTGCTAAGAAGGTTGTTAGGAAGATCAAATTGCTTTCCTGAAGGGCAAGTACCAAAAACAAAGTAATATTTTGCGAAGAAATTGTAAGACGTCAGAAAATAGTATAAAAGATGAAATTTGGGTTCGAGAACACGGAGATCTAATATATTGCTTCTATTTGTTTTGATTAATCGAGAATAGCTTCCATTTGATCTATTATAATATTTTTTTGATTCACAGTTTAAATGTAATAAGGGTCTAAAGTGTAAACCATAATTAATAATTTTTTTTAATTGCAAAAATTAGTAACTCACTTTTTTTTAAAGAACAAAGATAGGTTGAAAATTTAAATCAAAGAACATGAAAAAGATACAAAGAATTAAAAGAAAAGCACGAATTAAGTTTTAAGATTGAAAATAATGACAACCACATTAAAATAAAGAACAAACTTTAGGGACCAAAGCTCTTTATTTTTTTGTGATTTTTTACTAATAGAAACAAAAAATTGTCAAAGCCAAAAAATTTAAAATTAAAATTCAAAAAATTGATATGTCAGGCTAGATAACCAATTATTAGCAACCATGGTTTTGATACCAAATGATGCAAAAATTTCAGGCGCATAACCTAGGAACCCAAGAACCAAAAGGAATAAGAAAGATTGAATTGCTAAGAATGTGGTTAGGAAGATCAAATTGGTTTCCTGAAGGGCAAGAACCAAAAACAAAGCTATATTGTGCGACGAAATTGTAAGACGTCAGAAAATAGAATAAAAGAAGATATTTGATTTCGAGAACAAGGAGAACTAATATATTGCTTCTGTTTGTTTTTATTAATCGAGAATTGCTACCATTTGATCTATTATAATTGTTTTTTTGATTCACAGTTTAAATGTAATAAGGGTCTAAAGTGGCAACCATAATTAATAATTTTTTTAATTGCAAAAATTAGTATCTCACTTTTTTTTCAACGAACAAAGATAGGTTGAAAACATAAAACAAAGAACATGAAAAAGATACAAAGAATGAAAAGAAAAGTACGAATTAAATGTTAAGGGCGAAAATAATGACAACAACATTAAACTAAAGAAAAAACTTTACGGACCAAAGTTTCTTCTTTTTTTCTGATTTGTTACTTATGAAAACAAAAAACAATCAAAGGCAAAAAACTTTAAAATTAAAATTCAAAAAATTGATATATCAAGCTAGATAACCAATTATTAGCAACCATGGTTTTGATACCAAATGATGCGAAAATTGTAGGCGCACAACCTAGGAACCCAAGAACCAAAAGGAATAAGAAATATTGAATTGCTAAGAAGGTTGTTAAGGAGATCAAATTGCTTTCCTGAAGGGCAAGTACCAAAAACAAAGCAATATTGTGCGAAGAAATTGTAAGACGTCAGAAAATAGTATAAAAGATGAAATTTGGGTTCGAGAACACGGAGATCTAATATATTGCTTCTGTTTGTTTTTATTTATCGAGAATAGCTTCAATTTGATCTATTATAATAGTTTTTTCATTCACAGTTTAAATGTAATAAGGGTCTAAAGTGGCAACTATAATTAATAATTTTTTTTAATTGCAAAAATAAGTAACTCCATGTTTTTTCAAAGAACAAAGATAGGTTGAAAACTTAAAACAAAGAACATGAAAAAGATACAAAGAATGAAAAGAAAAGTACGAATTAAATGTTAAGGACGAAAATAATGACAACAACATTAAACTAAAGAAAAAACTTTACGGACCAAAGTTCCTTCTTTTTTTGTGATTTGTTACTTATGAAAACAAAAAACAATCAAAGGGAAAAGAATTTAAAATTAAAATTCAAAAAATTGATATAACTAATTATTAGCAACCATGGTTTTGATACCAAATGATGCAAAAATTGTAGGCGCACAACCTAGGAACCCAATAACCAAAAGGAATAAGAAAGATTGAATTGCTAAGAAGGTTGTTAGGGAGATCAAATTGCTTTCCTGAAGGGCAAGTACCAAAAACAAAGCAATATTGTGCGAAGAAATTGTAAGACGTCAGAAAATAGTATAAAAGATGAAATTTGGGTTCGAGAACACGGAGATCTAATATATTGCTTCTGTTTGTTTTGATTAATCGAGAATAGCTTCCATTTGATCTATTATAATATTTTTTTGATTCACAGTTTAAATTTAATAAGGGTCTAAAGTGTAAACCATAATTAATAATTTTTTTTAATTGCAAAAATTTGTAACTCACTTTTTTTTAAAGAACAAAGATAGGTTGAAAATTTAAAACAAAGAACATGAAAAAGATACAAAGAATTAAAAGAAAAGTACGAATTAAATTTTAAGACTGAAAATAATGACAACCACATTAAAATAAAGAACAAACTTTAGGGACCAAAGCTCTTTATTTTTTTTTGATTTGTTACTAATGGAAACAAAAAATTGTCAAAGCCAAAAAATTTAAAATTAAAATTCAAAAAATTGATATATCAAGCTAGATAACAAATTATTAGCAACCATGGTTTTGATACCAAATGATGCAAAAATTTCAGCCGCACAACCTAGGAACCCAAGAACCAAAAGGAATAAGAAAGATTGAATTGCTAAGAAGGTGGTTATGAAGATCAAATTGGTTTCCTGAAGGGCAAGAACCAAAAACAAAGCAATATTGTGCGACGAAATTGTAAGACGTCAGAAAATAAAACAAACGAAGAAATTTGATTTCATGAACACGGAGAGCTAATATATTGCTTATGTTTGTTTTTATTAATCGAGAATTGCTACCATTTGACCTATTATAATAGTTTTTTTGATTCACAGTTTAAATGTAATAAGGGTCTAAAGTGGCAACCATAATTAAAAATGTTTTTTAATTGCAAAAATTAGTACCTCACTTTTTTTTCAAAGAACAAAGATAGGTTGAACACTTAAAACAAAGAACGAAAAAAGATACAATGAATGAAAAGAAAAGTACGAATTAAATGTTAAGGGCGAACAAAATAACAACAACAATAAACTAAAGAAAAAACTTTAGGGACCAAAGTTCCTTCTTTTTTTGTGATTTGTTACTTATGAAAACAAAAACAATCAAAGGAAAAAAACTTTAAAATTAAAATTCAAAAAATTGATATATCAAGCAAGATAACCAATTATTAGCAACCATGGTTTTGATACCAAATGATGTGAAAATTTCAGGCGCACAACCTAGGAACCCAAGAACCAAAAGGAATAAGAAAGATTGAATTGCTAAGAAGGTGGTTAGGGGGATCAAATTGGTTTCCAGAAGGGCAAGTACCAAAAACAGAGGAATATTGTGCGATGAAATTGTAAGACGTCAGAAAATAGTATAAAAGATGAAATTTGGGTTCGAGAACACGAAGAACCAATATATTGCTTCTGTTTGTTTTTATTAATCGAGAATAGCTTCCATTTGATATATTATAATAGTTTTTTGATTCGCAGTTTAAATGTAATAAGGGTCTAAAGCGACAACCATAATTAATAATTTTTTTTAATTGCAAAAATTAGTAACTCACTCTTTTTTAAAGAACTAAGATAGGTTGAAAACTTAAAACAAAGAACATGAAAAAGATACAAAGAATTAAAAGAAAAGTACGAATTAAAATTTAAGAGTGAAAATAATGACAACCACATTAAAATAAAGAACAAACTTTAGGGACCAAAGCTCTTTATTTTTTTGTGATTTTTTACTAATAGAAACAAAAAATTGTCAAAGCCAAAAAATTTAAAATTAAAATTCAAAAAATTGATATGTCAAGCTAGATAACCAATTATTAGCAACCATGGTTTTGATACCAAATGATGCAAAAATTTCAGGCGCATAACCTAGGAACCCAAGAACCAAAAGGAATAAGAAAGATTGAATTGCTAAGAATGTGGTTAGGAAGATCAAATTGGTTTCCTGAAGGGCAAGAACCAAAAACAAAGCTATATTGTGCGACGAAATTGTAAGACGTCAGAAAATAGAATAAAAGAAGATATTTGATTTCGAGAACAAGGAGAACTAATATATTGCTTCTGTTTGTTTTTATTAATCGAGAATTGCTACCATTTGATCTATTATAATTGTTTTTTTGATTCACAGTTTAAATGTAATAAGGGTCTAAAGTGGCAACCATAATTAATAATTTTTTTAATTGCAAAAATTAGTATCTCACTTTTTTTTCAACGAACAAAGATAGGTTGAAAACATAAAACAAAGAACATGAAAAAGATACAAAGAATGAAAAGAAAAGTACGAATTAAATGTTAAGGGCGAAAATAATGACAACAACATTAAACTAAAGAAAAAACTTTACGGACCAAAGTTTCTTCTTTTTTTCTGATTTGTTACTTATGAAAACAAAAAACAATCAAAGGCAAAAAACTTTAAAATTAAAATTCAAAAAATTGATATATCAAGCTAGATAACCAATTATTAGCAACCATGGTTTTGATACCAAATGATGCGAAAATTGTAGGCGCACAACCTAGGAACCCAAGAACCAAAAGGAATAAGAAATATTGAATTGCTAAGAAGGTTGTTAAGGAGATCAAATTGCTTTCCTGAAGGGCAAGTACCAAAAACAAAGCAATATTGTGCGAAGAAATTGTAAGACGTCAGAAAATAGTATAAAAGATGAAATTTGGGTTCGAGAACACGGAGATCTAATATATTGCTTCTGTTTGTTTTTATTTATCGAGAATAGCTTCAATTTGATCTATTATAATAGTTTTTTCATTCACAGTTTAAATGTAATAAGGGTCTAAAGTGGCAACTATAATTAATAATTTTTTTTAATTGCAAAAATAAGTAACTCCATGTTTTTTCAAAGAACAAAGATAGGTTGAAAACTTAAAACAAAGAACATGAAAAAGATACAAAGAATGAAAAGAAAAGTACGAATTAAATGTTAAGGACGAAAATAATGACAACAACATTAAACTAAAGAAAAAACTTTACGGACCAAAGTTCCTTCTTTTTTTGTGATTTGTTACTTATGAAAACAAAAAACAATCAAAGGGAAAAGAATTTAAAATTAAAATTCAAAAAATTGATATAACTAATTATTAGCAACCATGGTTTTGATACCAAATGATGCAAAAATTGTAGGCGCACAACCTAGGAACCCAATAACCAAAAGGAATAAGAAAGATTGAATTGCTAAGAAGGTTGTTAGGGAGATCAAATTGCTTTCCTGAAGGGCAAGTACCAAAAACAAAGCAATATTGTGCGAAGAAATTGTAAGACGTCAGAAAATAGTATAAAAGATGAAATTTGGGTTCGAGAACACGGAGATCTAATATATTGCTTCTGTTTGTTTTGATTAATCGAGAATAGCTTCCATTTGATCTATTATAATATTTTTTTGATTCACAGTTTAAATTTAATAAGGGTCTAAAGTGTAAACCATAATTAATAATTTTTTTTAATTGCAAAAATTTGTAACTCACTTTTTTTTAAAGAACAAAGATAGGTTGAAAATTTAAAACAAAGAACATGAAAAAGATACAAAGAATTAAAAGAAAAGTACGAATTAAATTTTAAGACTGAAAATAATGACAACCACATTAAAATAAAGAACAAACTTTAGGGACCAAAGCTCTTTATTTTTTTTTGATTTGTTACTAATGGAAACAAAAAATTGTCAAAGCCAAAAAATTTAAAATTAAAATTCAAAAAATTGATATATCAAGCTAGATAACAAATTATTAGCAACCATGGTTTTGATACCAAATGATGCAAAAATTTCAGCCGCACAACCTAGGAACCCAAGAACCAAAAGGAATAAGAAAGATTGAATTGCTAAGAAGGTGGTTATGAAGATCAAATTGGTTTCCTGAAGGGCAAGAACCAAAAACAAAGCAATATTGTGCGACGAAATTGTAAGACGTCAGAAAATAAAACAAACGAAGAAATTTGATTTCATGAACACGGAGAGCTAATATATTGCTTATGTTTGTTTTTATTAATCGAGAATTGCTACCATTTGACCTATTATAATAGTTTTTTTGATTCACAGTTTAAATGTAATAAGGGTCTAAAGTGGCAACCATAATTAAAAATGTTTTTTAATTGCAAAAATTAGTACCTCACTTTTTTTTCAAAGAACAAAGATAGGTTGAACACTTAAAACAAAGAACGAAAAAAGATACAATGAATGAAAAGAAAAGTACGAATTAAATGTTAAGGGCGAACAAAATAACAACAACAATAAACTAAAGAAAAAACTTTAGGGACCAAAGTTCCTTCTTTTTTTGTGATTTGTTACTTATGAAAACAAAAACAATCAAAGGAAAAAAACTTTAAAATTAAAATTCAAAAAATTGATATATCAAGCAAGATAACCAATTATTAGCAACCATGGTTTTGATACCAAATGATGTGAAAATTTCAGGCGCACAACCTAGGAACCCAAGAACCAAAAGGAATAAGAAAGATTGAATTGCTAAGAAGGTGGTTAGGGGGATCAAATTGGTTTCCAGAAGGGCAAGTACCAAAAACAGAGGAATATTGTGCGATGAAATTGTAAGACGTCAGAAAATAGTATAAAAGATGAAATTTGGGTTCGAGAACACGAAGAACCAATATATTGCTTCTGTTTGTTTTTATTAATCGAGAATAGCTTCCATTTGATATATTATAATAGTTTTTTGATTCGCAGTTTAAATGTAATAAGGGTCTAAAGCGACAACCATAATTAATAATTTTTTTTAATTGCAAAAATTAGTAACTCACTCTTTTTTAAAGAACTAAGATAGGTTGAAAACTTAAAACAAAGAACATGAAAAAGATACAAAGAATTAAAAGAAAAGTACGAATTAAAATTTAAGAGTGAAAATAATGACAACCACATTAAAATAAAGAACAAACTTTAGGGACCAAAGCTCTTTATTTTTTTGTGATTTTTTACTAATAGAAACAAAAAATTGTCAAAGCCAAAAAATTTAAAATTAAAATTCAAAAAATTGATATGTCAAGCTAGATAACCAATTATTAGCAACCATGGTTTTGATACCAAATGATGCAAAAATTTCAGGCGCATAACCTAGGAACCCAAGAACCAAAAGGAATAAGAATGATTGAATTGCTAAGAATGTGGTTAGGAAGATCAAATTGGTTTCCTGAAGGGCAAGAACCAAAAACAAAGCTATATTGTGCGACGAAATTGTAAGATGTCAGAAAATAGAATAAAAGAAGAAATTTGATTTCGAGAACACGGAGAACTAATAAATTGCTTCTGTTTGTTTTTATTAATCGAGAATTGCTACCATTTGATCTATTATAATAGTTTTTTTGATTCACAGTTTAAATGTAATAAGGGTCTAAAGTGGCAACCATAATTAATAATTTTTTTAATTGCAAAAATTAGTACCTCACTTTTTTTTTCAAAGAACAACGATAGGTTGAAAACATAAAACAAAGAACATGAAAAAGATACAAAGAATGAAAAGAAAAGTACGAATTAAATGTTAAGGGCGAAAATAATGACAACAACATTAAACTAAAGAAAAAACTTTACGGACCAAAGTGCCTTCTTTTTTTGTGATTTGTTACTTATGAAAACAAAAAACAATCAAAGGCAAAAAACTTTAAAATTAAAATTCAAAAAATTGATATATCAAGCTAGATAACCAATTATTAGCAACCATGGTTTTGATACCAAATGATGCGAAAATTGTAGGCGCACAACCTAGGAACCCAAGAACCAAAAGGAATAAGAAAGATTGAATTGCTAAGAAGGTTGTTAGGAAGATCAAATTGCTTTCCTGAAGGGCAAGTACCAAAAACAAAGTAATATTGTGCGAAGAAATTGTAAGACGTCAGAAAATAGTATAAAAGATGAAATTTGGGTTCGAGAACACGGAGATCTAATATATTGCTTCTATTTGTTTTTATTAATCGAGAATAGCTTCCATTTGATCTATTATAATATTTTTTTGATTCACAGTTTAAATGTAATAAGGGTCTAAAGTGTAAACCATAATTAATAATTTTTTTTAATTGCAAAAATTAGTAACTCACTTTTTTTTAAAGAACAAAGATAGGTTGAAAATTTAAATCAAAGAACATGAAAAAGATACAAAGAATTAAAAGAAAAGTACGAATTAAATTTTAAGATTGAAAATAATGACAACCACATTAAAATAAAGAACAAACTTTAGGGACCAAAGCTCTTTATTTTTTTGTGATTTTTTACTAATAGAAACAAAAAATTGTCAAAGCCAAAAAATTTAAAATTAAAATTCAAAAAATTGATATGTCAGGCTAGATAACCAATTATTAGCAACCATGGTTTTGATACCAAATGATGCAAAAATTTCAGGCGCATAACCTAGGAACCCAAGAACCAAAAGGAATAAGAAAGATTGAATTGCTAAGAATGTGGTTAGGAAGATCAAATTGGTTTCCTGAAGGGCATGAACCAAAAACAAAGCTATATTGTCCGACGAAATTGTAAGACGTCAGAAAATAGAATAAAAGAAGATATTTGATTTCGAGAACACGGAGAACTAATATATTGCTTCTGTTTGTTTTTATTAATCGAGAATTGCTACCATTTGATCTATTATAATTGTTTTTTTGATTCACAGTTTAAATGTAATAAGGGTCTAAAGTGGCAACCATAATTAATAATTTTTTTAATTGCAAAAATTAGTATCTCACTTTTTTTTCAACGAACAAAGATAGGTTGAAAACATAAAACAAAGAACATGAAAAAGATACAAAGAATGAAAAGAAAAGTACGAATTAAATGTTAAGGGCGAAAATAATGACAACAACATTAAACTAAAGAAAAAACTTTACGGACCAAAGTTTCTTCTTTTTTTCTGATTTGTTACTTATGAAAACAAAAAACAATCAAAGGCAAAAAACTTTAAAATTAAAATTCAAAAAATTGATATATCAAGCTAGATAACCAATTATTAGCAACCATGGTTTTGATACCAAATGATGCGAAAATTGTAGGCGCACAACCTAGGAACCCAAGAACCAAAAGGAATAAGAAATATTGAATTGCTAAGAAGGTTGTTAAGGAGATCAAATTGCATTCCTGAAGGGCAAGTACCAAAAACAAAGCAATATTGTGCGAAGAAATTGTAAGACGTCAGAAAATAGTATAAAAGATGAAATTTGGGTTCGAGAACACGGAGATCTAATATATTGCTTCTGTTTGTTTTTATTTATCGAGAATAGCTTCAATTTGATCTATTATAATAGTTTTTTCATTCACAGTTTAAATGTAATAAGGGTCTAAAGTGGCAACCATAATTAATAATTTTTTTTAATTGCAAAAATTAGTAACTCACTTTTTTTTTAAGAACTAAGATAGGTTGAAAACTTAAAACAAATAACATGAAAAAGATACAAAGAATTAAAAGAAAAGTACGAATTAAATTTTAAGACTGAAAATAATGACAACCACATTAAAATAAAGAACAAACTTTAGGGACCAAAGCTCTTTATTTTTTTGTGATTTGTTACTTATGAAAACAAAAAATTGTCAAAGGCCAAAAAATTTAAAATTAAAATTCAAAAAATTGATATATCAAGCTAGATAACCAATTATTAGGAACCATGGTTTTGATACCAAATGATGTGAAAATTTCACGCGCACAACCTAGGAACCCAAGACCCAAAAGTAATAAGAAAGATTGAATTGCTAAGAAGGTGGGGTGGATAGGGGGATCAAATTAGTTTCCTGAAGAGCAAGTACCAAAAACAAAGCAATATTGTGCGGCAAAATTGTAAGACGTCAGAAAATAGAATAAAAGATGAAATTTGATTTCGAGAACACAGAGAACTAATATATTGCTTCTGTTTGTTTTTATTAATCGAGAATAGCTTCCATTTGATCTATTATAATAATTTTTTCGATTCATAGTTTAAATGTAATAATCGTTTAAAGTGGCAACCATAATTAATTTTTTTTTTAAATGCAAAATTTAGTAGCTCACTTTTTTTTCAAAGAAAAAATATAGGTTGAAAACTGAAAACAAAGAACATGAAAAAGATACAAAGAATGCAAAGAAAAGTACGAATTAAATTTTAAGGACGAAAATAATGACAACAACATTAAAATAAAGAACAAACTTTAGGGACCAAAGCTCTTTATTTTTTTGTGATTTGTCACTTATGAAAACAAAAAATTGTCAAAGGCCAAAAAATTTAAAATTAAAATTCAAAAAATTGATATATCAAGCTAGATAACCAATTATTAGGAACCATGGTTTTGATACCAAATGATGTGAAAATTTCACGCGCACAACCTAGGAACCCAAGACCCAAAAGTAATAAGAAAGATTGAATTGCTAAGAAGGTGGGGTGGATAGGGGGATCAAATTGGTTTCCTGAAGCGCAAGTACCAAAAACAAAGCAATATTGTGCGGCAAAATTGTAAGACGTCAGAAAATAGAATAAAAGATGAAATTTGATTTCGAGAACACAGAGAACTAATATATTGTTTCTGTTTGTTTTTATTAATCGAGAATAGCTTCCATTTAATCTATTATAATAGTTTTTTTGATTCACAGTTTAAATGTATTAAGGGTCTAAAGTGACAACCATAATTAATAATTTTTTTTAATTGCAAAAATTAGTAACTCGCATGTTTTTTCAAAGAACAAAGATAGGTTGAAAACTTAAAACAAAGAACATGAAAAAGATACAAAGAATGAAAAGAAAAGTACGAATTAAATGTTAAGGACGAAAATAATGACAACAAAATTAAAATAAAAAACAAACTTTAGGGACCAAAGTTCCTTCTTTTTTTTTATTTGTTACTTATGAAAGCAAAAAACAATCAAAGGAAAAAAATTTAAAATTAAAATTCCAAAAATTGATATATCAATCTAGATAACCAATTATTAGCAACCATGGTTTTTATACCAAATGATGCGAAAATTGTAGGCGCACAACCTAGGAACCCAAGAACCAAAAGGAATAAGAAAGATTGAATTGCTAAGAAGGTGGATAGGGGGATCAAATTCGTTTCCTGAAGAGCAAGTACCAAAAACAAAGCAATATTGTGTGACGAAATTATAAGACGTCAGAAAATAGAATAAAAGAAGAAGTTTGATTTCAAGAACACGGAGAACTAATATATTGCTTCTGTTTGTTTTTATTAATCGAGAATTGCTACCATTTGATCTATTATATTAGTTTTTTCGATTCATAGTTTAAATGTAATAATCGTTTAAAGTGGCAACCATAATTAATTTTTTTTTTAAATGCAAAATTTAGTAGCTCACTTTTTTTTCAAAGAACAAATATAGGTTGAAAACTGAAAACAAAGAACATGAAAAAAGATACAAAGAATGCAAAGAAAAGTACGAATTAAATTTTAATGACGAAAATAATGACAACGACATTAAAATAAAGAACAAACTTTAGGGACCAAAGTTCTTTCTTCTTTTGTGATTTGTTACTTATGAAAACAAAAAATTGTCAAAAGCCAAAAAATTTAAAATTTAAATTCAAAAAATTGATATATCAAGCTAGAAAACCAATTATCAGCAGCCATGGTTTTGATACCAAATGATGTGAAAATTTCAGGCGCACAACCTAGGAACCCAAGAACCAAAAGGAATAAGAAAGATTGAATTGCTAAGAAGGTGGTTAGGGGGATCAAATTGGTTTCCGGAAGGGAAAGTACAAAAAACAGAGCAATATTGTGCGAGAAAATTGTAAGACGTCAGAAAATAGTATAAAAGATGAAATTTGGGTTCGAGAACACGAAGAACTAATATATTGCTTCTGTTTGTTTTTATTAATCGAGAATAGCTTCAATTTGATCTATTATATTAGTTTTTTCGATTCATAGTTTAAATGTAATAATCGTTTAAAGTGGCAACCATAATTAATGTTTTTTTTAAATGCAAAAATTATAGCGCACTTTTTTTTCAAAGAACAAAGATAGGTTGAAAACTGAAAACAAAGAACATGAAAAAGTTACAAAGAATGCAAAGAAAAGTACGAATTAAATTTTAAGGACGAAAATAATGACAACAACATTAAAATAAAGAACAAACTTTAGGGACCAAAGCTCTTTATTTTTTTGTGATTTGTTACACTTGAAAACAAAAAATTGTCAAAGGCCAAAAAATTTAAAATTAAAATTCCAAAAATTGATATATCAAGTTAGATAACCAATTATTAGCAACCATGGTTTTTATACCAAATGATGTGAAAATTTCAGGCGCACAACCTAGGAACCCAAGAACCAAAAGGAATAAGAAAGATTAAATTGCTAAGAGGGTGGTTAGGGGGATCAAATTGGTTTCCTGAAGGGCAAGTACCAAAAACAAAGCAATATTGTGCGGCAAAATTGTAAGACGTCAGAAAATAGAATAAACGAAGAAATTTGATTTCGTGAACACGGAGAGCTAATATATTGCTTATGTTTGTTTTTATTAATCGAGAATTGCTACCATTTGATCTATTATAATAGTTTTTTTTATTCACAGTTTAAATGTAATAAGGGTCTAAAGTGGCAACCATAATTAAAATTTGTTTTTAATTGCAAAACTTAGTACCTCACTTTTTTTTCAAAGAACAAAGATAGGTTGAAAACTTAAAACAAAGAACATGAAAAAGATACAAAGAATGAAAAGAAAAGTACGAATTAAATGTTAAGGGCGAAAATAATGATAACAACATTAAACTAAAGAAAAAACTTTACGGACCAAAGTTCCTTCTTTTTTTGTGATTTGTTACTTATGAAAACAAAAACAATCAAATGAAAAAACCTTTAAAATTAAAATTCAAAAAATTGATATATCAAGCAAGATAACCAATTATTAGCAACCATGGTTTTGATACCAAAGGATGTGAAAATTTCAGGCGCACAACCTAGGAACCCAAGAACCAAAAGGAATAAGAAAGATTGAATTGCTAAGAAGGTGGTTAGGGGGATCAAATTGGTTTCCAGAAGGGCAAGTACCAAAAACAGAGGAATATTGTGCGATGAAATTGTAAGACGTCAGAAAATAGTATAAAAGATGAAATTTGGGTTCGAGAACACGAAGAACCAATATATTGCTTCTGTTTGTTTTTATTAATCGAGAATAGCTTCCATTTGATCTATTATAATAGTTTTTTGATTCACAGTTTAAATGTAATAAGGGTCTAAAGTGACAACCATAATTAATAATTTTTTTTAATTGCAAAAATTAGTAACTCACTTTTTTTTTAAAGAACTAAGATAGGTTGAAAACTTAAAACAAAGAACATGAAAAAGATACAAAGAATTAAAAGAAAAGTACGAATTAAATGTTAAGGGCGAAAATAATGACAACAACATTAAACTAAAGAAAAAACTTTACGGACCAAAGTTCCTTCTTTTTTTGTGATTTGTTACTTATGAAAACAAAAAACAATCAAAGGAAAAAAAATTTAAATTTAAATTCCAAAAATTGATATATCAAGCTAGATAACCAATTATTAGCAACCATGGTTTTTATACCAAATGATGCGAAAATTGTAGGCGCACAACCTAGGAACCCAAGAACCAAAAGGAATAAGAAAGATTCAATTGCTAAGAAGGTGGTTAGGGGGATCAAATTGGTTTCCGGAAGGGCAAGTACCAAAAACAGAGCAATATTGTGCGACAAAATTGTAAGACGTCAGAAAATAGTATAAAAGATGAAATTTGGGTTCGAGAACACGAAGAACTAATATATTGCTTCTGTTTGTTTTTATTAATCGAGAATAGCTTCCATTTGATCTATTATAATAATTTTTTCGATTCATAGTTTAAATGTAATAATCGTTTAAAGTGGCAACCATAATTAATTTTATTTTTAAATGCAAAATTTAGTAGCTCACTTTTTTTTAAAGAACTAAGATAGGTTGAAAACTTAAAACAAAGAACATGAAAAAGATACAAAGAATTAAAAGAAAAGTACGAATTAAATTTTAAGACTCAAAATAATGACAACCACATTAAAATAAAGAACAAACTTTAGGGACCAAAGCTCTTTATTTTTTTTTGATTTGTTACTAATGGAAACAAAAAATTGTCAAAGCCAAAAAATTTAAAATTAAAATTCAAAAAATTGATATATCAAGCTAGATAACAAATTATTAGCAACCATTGTTTTGATACCAAATGATGCAAAAATTTCAGCCGCACAACCTAGGAACCCAAGAACCAAAAGGAATAAGAAAGATTGAATTGCTAAGAAGGTGGTTATGAAGATCAAATTGGTTTCCTGAAGGGCAAGAACCAAAAACAAAGCAATATTGTGCGACGAAAATGTAAGACGTCAGAAAATAAAACAAACGAAGAAATTTGATTTCATGAACACAGAGAGCTAATATATTGCTTATGTTTGTTTTTATTAATCGAGAATTGCTACCATTTGACCTATTATAATAGTTTTTTTGATTCACAGTTTAAATGTAATAAGGGTCTAAAGTGGCAACCATAATTAATAATTTTTTTTAATTGCAAAAATTACTACCTCACTTTTTTTTCAAAGAACAAAGATAGGTTGAACACTTAAAACAAAGAACATGAAAAAGATACAATGAATGAAAAGAAAAGTACGAATTAAATGTTAAGGGCGAAAATAATAACAACAACAATAAACTAAAGAAAAAACATTAGGGACCAAAGTTCCTTCTTTTTCTGTGATTTGTTACTTATGAAAACAAAAACAATCAAAGGAAAAAAACTTTAAAATTAAAATTCAAAAAATTGATATATCAAGCAAGATAACCAATTATTTGCAACCATGGTTTTGATACCAAATGATGTGAAAATTTCAGGCGCACAACCTGGGAACCCATGAACCAAAAGGAATAAGAAAGATTGAATTGCTAAGAAGGTGGTTAGGGGGATGAAATTGGTTTCCAGAAGGGCAAGTACCAAAAACAGAGGAATATTGTGCGATGAAATTGTAAGACGTCAGAAAATAGTATAAAAGATGAAATTTGGGTTCGAGAACACGAAGAACCAATATATTGCTTCTGTTTGTTTTTATTAATTGAGAATAGCTTCAATTTGATCTATTATAATAGTTTTTTGATTCACAGTTTGAATGTAATAAGGGTCTAAAGTGGCAACCATAATTAATAATTTTTTTTAATTGCAAAAATTAGTAACTCACTTTTTTTTTAAAGAACTAAGATAGGTTGAAAACTTAAAACAAAGAACATGAAAAAGATACAAAGAATTAAAAGAAAAGTACGAATTAAAATTTAAGACTGAAAATAATGACAACCACATTAAAATAAAGAACAAACTTTAGGGACCAAAGCTCTTTATTTTTTTGTGATTTGTTACTAATGAAAACAAAAAATTGTCAAAGCCAAAAAATTTAAAATTAAAATTCAAAAAATTGATATATCAAGCTAGATAACAAATTATTAGCAACCATGGTTTTGATACCAAATGATGCAAAAGTTTCAGGCGCACAACCTAGGAACCCAAGAACCAAAAGGAATAAGAAAGATTGAATTGCTAAGAAGGTGGTTAGGGGGATCAAATTGGTTTCCGGAAGGGCAAGTACCAAAAATAGAGCAATATTGTGCGACAAAATTGTAAGACGTCAGAAAATAGTATAAACGATGAAATTTGGGATCGAGAACACGAAGAACTAATATATTGCTTATGTTTGTTTTTATTAATCAAGAATAGCTTCCATTTGATCTATTATAATAGTTTTTTGATTCACAGTTTAAATGTAATAAGGGTCTAAAGTGTCAACCATAATTAATAATTTTTTTTAATTGCAAAAATTAGTAACTCACTTTTTTTTTAAAGAACTAAGATAGGTTGAAAACTTAAAACAAAGAACATGAAAAAGATACAAAGAATTAAAAGAAAAGTACGAATTAAATTTTAAGACTGAAAATAATGACAACCACATTAAAATAAAGAACAAACTTTAGGGACCAAAGCTCTTTATTTTTTTGTGATTTGTTACTAATGGAAACAAAAAATTGTCAAAGGCCACAAAATTTAAAATTAAAATTCAAAAAATTGATATATCAAGCTAGATAACCAATTATTAGCAACCATGGTTTTGATACCAAATGATGTGAAAATTTCAGGCGCACAACCTAGGAACCCAAGAATCAAAAGGAATAAGAAAGATTGAATATCTAAGAAGGTGGTTAGTGGGATCAAATTGGTTTCCTGAAGGGCAAGTACCAAAAACAAAGCAATATTGTGCAGCAAAATTGTAAGACGTCAGAAAATAGAATAAAAGATGAAATTTGATTTCGAGAACACGGAGAACTAATATATTGCTTCTGTTTGTTTTTATTAATCGAGAATAGCTTCCATTTGATCTATTATAATAGTTTTTTTGATTCACAGTTTAAATGTAATAAGGGTCTAAAGTGGCAACCATAATTAATAAATTTTTTTAATTGCAAAAATTAGTAACTCGCATGTTTTTTCAAAGAACAAAGATAGGTTGAAAACTTAAAGCAAAGAACATGAAAAAGATACAAAGAATGCAAAGAAAAGTACGAATTAAATTTTAAGGACGAAAATAATGACAACAACATTAAAATAAAGAACAAACTTTACGGACCAAAGTTCTTTCTTGTTTTGTGAGTTGTTACTTATGAAAACAAAAAATTGTCAAAGTCCAAAAAATTTAAAATTAAAATTCAAAAAATTGATATATCAAGCTAGATAACCAATTATCAGCAGCCATGGTTTTGATACCAAATGATGCAAAAATTTCATGCGCACAACCTAGGAACCCAAGAACCAAAAGGAATAAGAAAGATTGAATTGCTAAGAAGGTGGTTACGGGGATCAAATTGGTTTCCTGAAGGGCAAGTACCAAAAATAAAGCAATATTGTGCGGCAAAATTGTAAGACGTCAGAAAATAGAATAAAAGATGAAATTTGATTTCGAGAACACGGAGAACTAATATATTGCTTCTGCTGGTTTTTATTAATCGAGAATAGCTTCCATTTGATCTATTATAATAGTTTTTTTGGATTCATAGTTTAAATGTAATAATCGTTTAAAGTGGCAACCATAATTAATTTTTTTTTAAATGCAAAAATTAGTAGCTCACTTTTTTTTCAAAGAACAAAGATAGGTTGAAAACTGAAAACAAAGAACATGAAAAAGATACAAAGAATGCAAAGAAAAGTACGAATTAAATTTTAAGGACGAAAATAATGACAACAACATTAAAATAAAGAACAAACTTTAGGGACCAAAGCTCTTTATTTTTTTGTGATTTGTTACTTATGAAAACAAAAAATTGTCAAAGGCCAAAAAATTTAAAATTAAAATTCAAAAAATTGATATATCAAGCTAGATAACCAATTATTAGCAACCATGGTTTTGATACCAAATGATGCGAAAATTGTAGGCGCACAACCTAGGAACCCAAGAACCAAAAGGAATAAGAAAGATTGAATTGCTAAGAAGGTTGTTAGGGAGATCAAATTTCTTTCCTGAAGGGCAAGTACCAAAAACAAAGCAATATTGTGCGAAGAAATTGTAAGACGTCAGAAAATAGTATAAAAGATGAAATTTGGGTTCGAGAACACGGAGATCTAATATATTGCTTCTGTTTGTTTTTATTAATCGAGAATAGCTTCCATTTGATCTATTATAATAGTTTTTTGATTCACAGTTTAAATGTAATAAGGGTCTAAAGTGGCAACCATAATTAATAATTTTTTTTAATTGCAAAAATTAGTAACTCACTTTTTTTTAAAGAACTAAGATAGGTTGAAAACTTAAAACAAAGAACATGAGAAAGATACAAAGAATTAAAAGAAAAGTACGAATTAAATTTTAAGACTCAAAATAATGACAACCACATTAAAATAAAGAACAAACTTTAGGGACCAAAGCTCTTTATTTTTTTTTGATTTGTTACTAATGGAAACAAAAAATTGTCAAAGCCAAAAAATTTAAAATTAAAATTCAAAAAATTGATATATCAAGCTAGATAACAAATTATTAGCAACCATTGTTTTGATACCAAATGATGCAAAAATTTCAGCCGCACAACCTAGGAACCCAAGAACCAAAAGGAATAAGAAAGATTGAATTGCTAAGAAGGTGGTTATGAAGATCAAATTGGTTTCCTGAAGGGCAAGAACCAAAAACAAAGCAATATTGTGCGACGAAAATGTAAGACGTCAGAAAATAAAACAAACGAAGAAATTTGATTTCATGAACACAGAGAGCTAATATATTGCTTATGTTTGTTTTTATTAATCGAGAATTGCTACCATTTGACCTATTATAATAGTTTTTTTGATTCACAGTTTAAATGTAATAAGGGTCTAAAGTGGCAACCATAATTAATAATTTTTTTTAATTGCAAAAATTACTACCTCACTTTTTTTTCAAAGAACAAAGATAGGTTGAACACTTAAAACAAAGAACATGAAAAAGATACAATGAATGAAAAGAAAAGTACGAATTAAATGTTAAGGGCGAAAATAATAACAACAACAATAAACTAAAGAAAAAACATTAGGGACCAAAGTTCCTTCTTTTTCTGTGATTTGTTACTTATGAAAACAAAAACAATCAAAGGAAAAAAACTTTAAAATTAAAATTCAAAAAATTGATATATCAAGCAAGATAACCAATTATTTGCAACCATGGTTTTGATACCAAATGATGTGAAAATTTCAGGCGCACAACCTAGGAACCCATGAACCAAAAGGAATAAGAAAGATTGAATTGCTAAGAAGGTGGTTAGGGGGATGAAATTGGTTTCCAGAAGGGCAAGTACCAAAAACAGAGGAATATTGTGCGATGAAATTGTAAGACGTCAGAAAATAGTATAAAAGATGAAATTTGGGTTCGAGAACACGAAGAACCAATATATTGCTTCTGTTTGTTTTTATTAATTGAGAATAGCTTCAATTTGATCTATTATAATAGTTTTTTGATTCACAGTTTGAATGTAATAAGGGTCTAAAGTGGCAACCATAATTAATAATTTTTTTTAATTGCAAAAATTAGTAACTCACTTTTTTTTTAAAGAACTAAGATAGGTTGAAAACTTAAAACAAAGAACATGAAAAAGATACAAAGAATTAAAAGAAAAGTACGAATTAAAATTTAAGACTGAAAATAATGACAACCACATTAAAATAAAGAACAAACTTTAGGGACCAAAGCTCTTTATTTTTTTGTGATTTGTTACTAATGGAAACAAAAAATTGTCAAAGCCAAAAAATTTAAAATTAAAATTCAAAAAATTGATATATCAAGCTAGATAACAAATTATTAGCAACCATGGTTTTGATACCAAATGATGCAAAAGTTTCAGGCGCACAACCTAGGAACCCAAGAACCAAAAGGAATAAGAAAGATTGAATTGCTAAGAAGGTGGTTAGGGGGATCAAATTGGTTTCCGGAAGGGCAAGTACCAAAAATAGAGCAATATTGTGCGACAAAATTGTAAGACGTCAGAAAATAGTATAAACGATGAAATTTGGGATCGAGAACACGAAGAACTAATATATTGCTTATGTTTGTTTTTATTAATCAAGAATAGCTTCCATTTGATCTATTATAATAGTTTTTTGATTCACAGTTTAAATGTAATAAGGGTCTAAAGTGTCAACCATAATTAATAATTTTTTTTAATTGCAAAAATTAGTAACTCACTTTTTTTTTAAAGAACTAAGATAGGTTGAAAACTTAAAACAAAGAACATGAAAAAGATACAAAGAATTAAAAGAAAAGTACGAATTAAATTTTAAGACTGAAAATAATGACAACCACATTAAAATAAAGAACAAACTTTAGGGACCAAAGCTCTTTATTTTTTTGTGATTTGTTACTAATGGAAACAAAAAATTGTCAAAGGCCACAAAATTTAAAATTAAAATTCAAAAAATTGATATATCAAGCTAGATAACCAATTATTAGCAACCATGGTTTTGATACCAAATGATGTGAAAATTTCAGGCGCACAACCTAGGAACCCAAGAATCAAAAGGAATAAGAAAGATTGAATATCTAAGAAGGTGGTTAGTGGGATCAAATTGGTTTCCTGAAGGGCAAGTACCAAAAACAAAGCAATATTGTGCAGCAAAATTGTAAGACGTCAGAAAATAGAATAAAAGATGAAATTTGATTTCGAGAACACGGAGAACTAATATATTGCTTCTGTTTGTTTTTATTAATCGAGAATAGCTTCCATTTGATCTATTATAATAGTTTTTTTTGATTCACAGTTTAAATGTAATAAGGGTCTAAAGTGGCAACCATAATTAATAAATTTTTTTAATTGCAAAAATTAGTAACTCGCATGTTTTTTCAAAGAACAAAGATAGGTTGAAAACTTAAAGCAAAGAACATGAAAAAGATACAAAGAATGCAAAGAAAAGTACGAATTAAATTTTAAGGACGAAAATAATGACAACAACATTAAAATAAAGAACAAACTTTACGGACCAAAGTTCTTTCTTGTTTTGTGAGTTGTTACTTATGAAAACAAAAAATTGTCAAAGTCCAAAAAATTTAAAATTAAAATTCAAAAAATTGATATATCAAGCTAGATAACCAATTATCAGCAGCCATGGTTTTGATACCAAATGATGCAAAAATTTCATGCGCACAACCTAGGAACCCAAGAACCAAAAGGAATAAGAAAGATTGAATTGCTAAGAAGGTGGTTACGGGGATCAAATTGGTTTCCTGAAGGGCAAGTACCAAAAATAAAGCAATATTGTGCGGCAAAATTGTAAGACGTCAGAAAATAGAATAAAAGATGAAATTTGATTTTGAGAACACGGAGAACTAATATATTGCTTCTGCTGGTTTTTATTAATCGAGAATAGCTTCCATTTGATCTATTATAATAGTTTTTTTGGATTCATAGTTTAAATGTAATAATCGTTTAAAGTGGCAACCATAATTAATTTTTTTTTAAATGCAAAAATTAGTAGCTCACTTTTTTTTCAAAGAACAAAGATAGGTTGAAAACTGAAAACAAAGAACATGAAAAAGATACAAAGAATGCAAAGAAAAGTACGAATTAAATTTTAAGGACGAAAATAATGACAACAACATTAAAATAAAGAACAAACTTTAGGGACCAAAG
This sequence comes from Hippophae tibetana, assembly GCA_037013495.1. Classification (NCBI taxonomy): domain Eukaryota; kingdom Viridiplantae; phylum Streptophyta; class Magnoliopsida; order Rosales; family Elaeagnaceae; genus Hippophae; species Hippophae tibetana. Next base: position 47,978,435 of record CM072807.1, read on the forward strand.
CTCTTTATTTTTTTGTGATTTGTTACTTATGAAAACAAAAAATTGTCAAAGGCCAAAAAATTTAAAATTAAAATTCAAAAAATTGATATATCAAGCTAGATAACCAATTATTAGCAACCATGGTTTTGATACCAAATGATGCGAAAATTGTAGGCGCACAACCTAGGAACCCAAGAACCAAAAGGAATAAGAAAGATTGAATTGCTAAGAAGGTTGTTAGGGAGATCAAATTTCTTTCCTGAAGGGCAAGTACCAAAAACAAAGCAATATTGTGCGAAGAAATTGTAAGACGTCAGAAAATAGTATAAAAGATGAAATTTGGGTTCGAGAACACGGAGATCTAATATATTGCTTCTGTTTGTTTTTATTAATCGAGAATAGCTTCCATTTGATCTATTATAATAGTTTTTTGATTCACAGTTTAAATGTAATAAGGGTCTAAAGTGGCAACCATAATTAATAATTTTTTTTAATTGCAAAAATTAGTAACTCACTTTTTTTTAAAGAACTAAGATAGGTTGAAAACTTAAAACAAAGAACATGAAAAAGATACAAAGAATTAAAAGAAAAGTACGAATTAAATTTTAAGACTCAAAATAATGACAACCACATTAAAATAAAGAACAAACTTTAGGGACCAAAGCTCTTTATTTTTTTTTGATTTGTTACTAATGGAAACAAAAAATTGTCAAAGCCAAAAAATTTAAAATTAAAATTCAAAAAATTGATATATCAAGCTAGATAACAAATTATTAGCAACCATTGTTTTGATACCAAATGATGCAAAAATTTCAGCCGCACAACCTAGGAACCCAAGAACCAAAAGGAATAAGAAAGATTGAATTGCTAAGAAGGTGGTTATGAAGATCAAATTGGTTTCCTGAAGGGCAAGAACCAAAAACAAAGCAATATTGTGCGACGAAAATGTAAGACGTCAGAAAATAAAACAAACGAAGAAATTTGATTTCATGAACACAGAGAGCTAATATATTGCTTATGTTTGTTTTTATTAATCGAGAATTGCTACCATTTGACCTATTATAATAGTTTTTTTGATTCACAGTTTAAATGTAATAAGGGTCTAAAGTGGCAACCATAATTAATAATTTTTTTTAATTGCAAAAATTACTACCTCACTTTTTTTTCAAAGAACAAAGATAGGTTGAACACTTAAAACAAAGAACATGAAAAAGATACAATGAATGAAAAGAAAAGTACGAATTAAATGTTAAGGGCGAAAATAATAACAACAACAATAAACTAAAGAAAAAACATTAGGGACCAAAGTTCCTTCTTTTTCTGTGATTTGTTACTTATGAAAACAAAAACAATCAAAGGAAAAAAACTTTAAAATTAAAATTCAAAAAATTGATATATCAAGCAAGATAACCAATTATTTGCAACCATGGTTTTGATACCAAATGATGTGAAAATTTCAGGCGCACAACCTAGGAACCCATGAACCAAAAGGAATAAGAAAGATTGAATTGCTAAGAAGGTGGTTAGGGGGATGAAATTGGTTTCCAGAAGGGCAAGTACCAAAAACAGAGGAATATTGTGCGATGAAATTGTAAGACGTCAGAAAATAGTATAAAAGATGAAATTTGGGTTCGAGAACACGAAGAACCAATATATTGCTTCTGTTTGTTTTTATTAATTGAGAATAGCTTCAATTTGATCTATTATAATAGTTTTTTGATTCACAGTTTGAATGTAATAAGGGTCTAAAGTGGCAACCATAATTAATAATTTTTTTTAATTGCAAAAATTAGTAACTCACTTTTTTTTTAAAGAACTAAGATAGGTTGAAAACTTAAAACAAAGAACATGAAAAAGATACAAAGAATTAAAAGAAAAGTACGAATTAAAATTTAAGACTGAAAATAATGACAACCACATTAAAATAAAGAACAAACTTTAGGGACCAAAGCTCTTTATTTTTTTGTGATTTGTTACTAATGGAAACAAAAAATTGTCAAAGCCAAAAAATTTAAAATTAAAATTCAAAAAATTGATATATCAAGCTAGATAACAAATTATTAGCAACCATGGTTTTGATACCAAATGATGCAAAAGTTTCAGGCGCACAACCTAGGAACCCAAGAACCAAAAGGAATAAGAAAGATTGAATTGCTAAGAAGGTGGTTAGGGGGATCAAATTGGTTTCCGGAAGGGCAAGTACCAAAAATAGAGCAATATTGTGCGACAAAATTGTAAGACGTCAGAAAATAGTATAAACGATGAAATTTGGGATCGAGAACACGAAGAACTAATATATTGCTTATGTTTGTTTTTATTAATCAAGAATAGCTTCCATTTGATCTATTATAATAGTTTTTTGATTCACAGTTTAAATGTAATAAGGGTCTAAAGTGTCAACCATAATTAATAATTTTTTTTAATTGCAAAAATTAGTAACTCACTTTTTTTTTAAAGAACTAAGATAGGTTGAAAACTTAAAACAAAGAACATGAAAAAGATACAAAGAATTAAAAGAAAAGTACGAATTAAATTTTAAGACTGAAAATAATGACAACCACATTAAAATAAAGAACAAACTTTAGGGACCAAAGCTCTTTATTTTTTTGTGATTTGTTACTAATGGAAACAAAAAATTGTCAAAGGCCACAAAATTTAAAATTAAAATTCAAAAAATTGATATATCAAGCTAGATAACCAATTATTAGCAACCATGGTTTTGATACCAAATGATGTGAAAATTTCAGGCGCACAACCTAGGAACCCAAGAATCAAAAGGAATAAGAAAGATTGAATATCTAAGAAGGTGGTTAGTGGGATCAAATTGGTTTCCTGAAGGGCAAGTACCAAAAACAAAGCAATATTGTGCAGCAAAATTGTAAGACGTTAGAAAATAGAATAAAAGATGAAATTTGATTTCGAGAACACGGAGAACTAATATATTGCTTCTGTTTGTTTTTATTAATCGAGAATAGCTTCCATTTGATCTATTATAATAGTTTTTTTTGATTCACAGTTTAAATGTAATAAGGGTCTAAAGTGGCAACCATAATTAATAAATTTTTTTAATTGCAAAAATTAGTAACTCGCATGTTTTTTCAAAGAACAAAGATAGGTTGAAAACTTAAAGCAAAGAACATGAAAAAGATACAAAGAATGCAAAGAAAAGTACGAATTAAATTTTAAGGACGAAAATAATGACAACAACATTAAAATAAAGAACAAACTTTACGGACCAAAGTTCTTTCTTGTTTTGTGAGTTGTTACTTATGAAAACAAAAAATTGTCAAAGTCCAAAAAATTTAAAATTAAAATTCAAAAAATTGATATATCAAGCTAGATAACCAATTATCAGCAGCCATGGTTTTGATACCAAATGATGCAAAAATTTCATGCGCACAACCTAGGAACCCAAGAACCAAAAGGAATAAGAAAGATTGAATTGCTAAGAAGGTGGTTACGGGGATCAAATTGGTTTCCTGAAGGGCAAGTACCAAAAATAAAGCAATATTGTGCGGCAAAATTGTAAGACGTCAGAAAATAGAATAAAAGATGAAATTTGATTTTGAGAACACGGAGAACTAATATATTGCTTCTGCTGGTTTTTATTAATCGAGAATAGCTTCCATTTGATCTATTATAATAGTTTTTTTGGATTCATAGTTTAAATGTAATAATCGTTTAAAGTGGCAACCATAATTAATTTTTTTTTAAATGCAAAAATTAGTAGCTCACTTTTTTTTCAAAGAACAAAGATAGGTTGAAAACTGAAAACAAAGAACATGAAAAAGATACAAAGAATGCAAAGAAAAGTACGAATTAAATTTTAAGGACGAAAATAATGACAACAACATTAAAATAAAGAACAAACTTTAGGGACCAAAGCTCTTTATTTTTTTGTGATTTGTTACTTATGAAAACAAAAAATTGTCAAAGGCCAAAAAATTTAAAATTAAAATTCAAAAAATTGATATATCAAGCTAGATAACCAATTATTAGCAACCATGGTTTTGATACCAAATGATGCGAAAATTGTAGGCGCACAACCTAGGAACCCAAGAACCAAAAGGAATAAGAAAGATTGAATTGCTAAGAAGGTTGTTAGGGAGATCAAATTTCTTTCCTGAAGGGCAAGTACCAAAAACAAAGCAATATTGTGCGAAGAAATTGTAAGACGTCAGAAAATAGTATAAAAGATGAAATTTGGGTTCGAGAACACGGAGATCTAATATATTGCTTCTGTTTGTTTTTATTAATCGAGAATAGCTTCCATTTGATCTATTATAATAGTTTTTTGATTCACAGTTTAAATGTAATAAGGGTCTAAAGTGGCAACCATAATTAATAATTTTTTTTAATTGCAAAAATTAGTAACTCACTTTTTTTTAAAGAACTAAGATAGGTTGAAAACTTAAAACAAAGAACATGAAAAAGATACAAAGAATTAAAAGAAAAGTACGAATTAAATTTTAAGACTCAAAATAATGACAACCACATTAAAATAAAGAACAAACTTTAGGGACCAAAGCTCTTTATTTTTTTTTGATTTGTTACTAATGGAAACAAAAAATTGTCAAAGCCAAAAAATTTAAAATTAAAATTCAAAAAATTGATATATCAAGCTAGATAACAAATTATTAGCAACCATTGTTTTGATACCAAATGATGCAAAAATTTCAGCCGCACAACCTAGGAACCCAAGAACCAAAAGGAATAAGAAAGATTGAATTGCTAAGAAGGTGGTTATGAAGATCAAATTGGTTTCCTGAAGGGCAAGAACCAAAAACAAAGCAATATTGTGCGACGAAAATGTAAGACGTCAGAAAATAAAACAAACGAAGAAATTTGATTTCATGAACACAGAGAGCTAATATATTGCTTATGTTTGTTTTTATTAATCGAGAATTGCTACCATTTGACCTATTATAATAGTTTTTTTGATTCACAGTTTAAATGTAATAAGGGTCTAAAGTGGCAACCATAATTAATAATTTTTTTTAATTGCAAAAATTACTACCTCACTTTTTTTTCAAAGAACAAAGATAGGTTGAACACTTAAAACAAAGAACATGAAAAAGATACAATGAATGAAAAGAAAAGTACGAATTAAATGTTAAGGGCGAAAATAATAACAACAACAATAAACTAAAGAAAAAACATTAGGGACCAAAGTTCCTTCTTTTTCTGTGATTTGTTACTTATGAAAACAAAAACAATCAAAGGAAAAAAACTTTAAAATTAAAATTCAAAAAATTGATATATCAAGCAAGATAACCAATTATTTGCAACCATGGTTTTGATACCAAATGATGTGAAAATTTCAGGCGCACAACCTAGGAACCCATGAACCAAAAGGAATAAGAAAGATTGAATTGCTAAGAAGGTGGTTAGGGGGATGAAATTGGTTTCCAGAAGGGCAAGTACCAAAAACAGAGGAATATTGTGCGATGAAATTGTAAGACGTCAGAAAATAGTATAAAAGATGAAATTTGGGTTCGAGAACACGAAGAACCAATATATTGCTTCTGTTTGTTTTTATTAATTGAGAATAGCTTCAATTTGATCTATTATAATAGTTTTTTGATTCACAGTTTGAATGTAATAAGGGTCTAAAGTGGCAACCATAATTAATAATTTTTTTTAATTGCAAAAATTAGTAACTCACTTTTTTTTTAAAGAACTAAGATAGGTTGAAAACTTAAAACAAAGAACATGAAAAAGATACAAAGAATTAAAAGAAAAGTACGAATTAAAATTTAAGACTGAAAATAATGACAACCACATTAAAATAAAGAACAAACTTTAGGGACCAAAGCTCTTTATTTTTTTGTGATTTGTTACTAATGGAAACAAAAAATTGTCAAAGCCAAAAAATTTAAAATTAAAATTCAAAAAATTGATATATCAAGCTAGATAACAAATTATTAGCAACCATGGTTTTGATACCAAATGATGCAAAAGTTTCAGGCGCACAACCTAGGAACCCAAGAACCAAAAGGAATAAGAAAGATTGAATTGCTAAGAAGGTGGTTAGGGGGATCAAATTGGTTTCCGGAAGGGCAAGTACCAAAAATAGAGCAATATTGTGCGACAAAATTGTAAGACGTCAGAAAATAGTATAAACGATGAAATTTGGGATCGAGAACACGAAGAACTAATATATTGCTTATGTTTGTTTTTATTAATCAAGAATAGCTTCCATTTGATCTATTATAATAGTTTTTTGATTCACAGTTTAAATGTAATAAGGGTCTAAAGTGTCAACCATAATTAATAATTTTTTTTAATTGCAAAAATTAGTAACTCACTTTTTTTTTAAAGAACTAAGATAGGTTGAAAACTTAAAACAAAGAACATGAAAAAGATACAAAGAATTAAAAGAAAAGTACGAATTAAATTTTAAGACTGAAAATAATGACAACCACATTAAAATAAAGAACAAACTTTAGGGACCAAAGCTCTTTATTTTTTTGTGATTTGTTACTAATGGAAACAAAAAATTGTCAAAGGCCACAAAATTTAAAATTAAAATTCAAAAAATTGATATATCAAGCTAGATAACCAATTATTAGCAACCATGGTTTTGATACCAAATGATGTGAAAATTTCAGGCGCACAACCTAGGAACCCAAGAATCAAAAGGAATAAGAAAGATTGAATATCTAAGAAGGTGGTTAGTGGGATCAAATTGGTTTCCTGAAGGGCAAGTACCAAAAACAAAGCAATATTGTGCAGCAAAATTGTAAGACGTCAGAAAATAGAATAAAAGATGAAATTTGATTTCGAGAACACGGAGAACTAATATATTGCTTCTGTTTGTTTTTATTAATCGAGAATAGCTTCCATTTGATCTATTATAATAGTTTTTTTGATTCACAGTTTAAATGTAATAAGGGTCTAAAGTGGCAACCATAATTAATAAATTTTTTTAATTGCAAAAATTAGTAACTCGCATGTTTTTTCAAAGAACAAAGATAGGTTGAAAACTTAAAGCAAAGAACATGAAAAAGATACAAAGAATGCAAAGAAAAGTACGAATTAAATTTTAAGGACGAAAATAATGACAACAACATTAAAATAAAGAACAAACTTTACGGACCAAAGTTCTTTCTTGTTTTGTGAGTTGTTACTTATGAAAACAAAAAATTGTCAAAGTCCAAAAAATTTAAAATTAAAATTCAAAAAATTGATATATCAAGCTAGATAACCAATTATCAGCAGCCATGGTTTTGATACCAAATGATGCAAAAATTTCATGCGCACAACCTAGGAACCCAAGAACCAAAAGGAATAAGAAAGATTGAATTGCTAAGAAGGTGGTTACGGGGATCAAATTGGTTTCCTGAAGGGCAAGTACCAAAAATAAAGCAATATTGTGCGGCAAAATTGTAAGACGTCAGAAAATAGAATAAAAGATGAAATTTGATTTCGAGAACACGGAGAACTAATATATTGCTTCTGCTGGTTTTTATTAATCGAGAATAGCTTCCATTTGATCTATTATAATAGTTTTTTTGGATTCATAGTTTAAATGTAATAATCGTTTAAAGTGGCAACCATAATTAATTTTTTTTTAAATGCAAAAATTAGTAGCTCACTTTTTTTTCAAAGAACAAAGATAGGTTGAAAACTGAAAACAAAGAACATGAAAAAGATACAAAGAATGCAAAGAAAAGTACGAATTAAATTTTAAGGACGAAAATAATGACAACAACATTAAAATAAAGAACAAACTTTAGGGACCAAAGCTCTTTATTTTTTTGTGATTTGTTACTTATGAAAACAAAAAATTGTCAAAGGCCAAAAAATTTAAAATTAAAATTCAAAAAATTGATATATCAAGCTAGATAACCAATTATTAGCAACCATGGTTTTGATACCAAATGATGCGAAAATTGTAGGCGCACAACCTAGGAACCCAAGAACCAAAAGGAATAAGAAAGATTGAATTGCTAAGAAGGTTGTTAGGGAGATCAAATTTCTTTCCTGAAGGGCAAGTACCAAAAACAAAGCAATATTGTGCGAAGAAATTGTAAGACGTCAGAAAATAGTATAAAAGATGAAATTTGGGTTCGAGAACACGGAGATCTAATATATTGCTTCTGTTTGTTTTTATTAATCGAGAATAGCTTCCATTTGATCTATTATAATAGTTTTTTGATTCACAGTTTAAATGTAATAAGGGTCTAAAGTGGCAACCATAATTAATAATTTTTTTTAATTGCAAAAATTAGTAACTCACTTTTTTTTAAAGAACTAAGATAGGTTGAAAACTTAAAACAAAGAACATGAAAAAGATACAAAGAATTAAAAGAAAAGTACGAATTAAATTTTAAGACTCAAAATAATGACAACCACATTAAAATAAAGAACAAACTTTAGGGACCAAAGCTCTTTATTTTTTTTTGATTTGTTACTAATGGAAACAAAAAATTGTCAAAGCCAAAAAATTTAAAATTAAAATTCAAAAAATTGATATATCAAGCTAGATAACAAATTATTAGCAACCATTGTTTTGATACCAAATGATGCAAAAATTTCAGCCGCACAACCTAGGAACCCAAGAACCAAAAGGAATAAGAAAGATTGAATTGCTAAGAAGGTGGTTATGAAGATCAAATTGGTTTCCTGAAGGGCAAGAACCAAAAACAAAGCAATATTGTGCGACGAAAATGTAAGACGTCAGAAAATAAAACAAACGAAGAAATTTGATTTCATGAACACAGAGAGCTAATATATTGCTTATGTTTGTTTTTATTAATCGAGAATTGCTACCATTTGACCTATTATAATAGTTTTTTTGATTCACAGTTTAAATGTAATAAGGGTCTAAAGTGGCAACCATAATTAATAATTTTTTTTAATTGCAAAAATTACTACCTCACTTTTTTTTCAAAGAACAAAGATAGGTTGAACACTTAAAACAAAGAACATGAAAAAGATACAATGAATGAAAAGAAAAGTACGAATTAAATGTTAAGGGCGAAAATAATAACAACAACAATAAACTAAAGAAAAAACATTAGGGACCAAAGTTCCTTCTTTTTCTGTGATTTGTTACTTATGAAAACAAAAACAATCAAAGGAAAAAAACTTTAAAATTAAAATTCAAAAAATTGATATATCAAGCAAGATAACCAATTATTTGCAACCATGGTTTTGATACCAAATGATGTGAAAATTTCAGGCGCACAACCTAGGAACCCATGAACCAAAAGGAATAAGAAAGATTGAATTGCTAAGAAGGTGGTTAGGGGGATGAAATTGGTTTCCAGAAGGGCAAGTACCAAAAACAGAGGAATATTGTGCGATGAAATTGTAAGACGTCAGAAAATAGTATAAAAGATGAAATTTGGGTTCGAGAACACGAAGAACCAATATATTGCTTCTGTTTGTTTTTATTAATTGAGAATAGCTTCAATTTGATCTATTATAATAGTTTTTTGATTCACAGTTTGAATGTAATAAGGGTCTAAAGTGGCAACCATAATTAATAATTTTTTTTAATTGCAAAAATTAGTAACTCACTTTTTTTTTAAAGAACTAAGATAGGTTGAAAACTTAAAACAAAGAACATGAAAAAGATACAAAGAATTAAAAGAAAAGTACGAATTAAAATTTAAGACTGAAAATAATGACAACCACATTAAAATAAAGAACAAACTTTAGGGACCAAAGCTCTTTATTTTTTTGTGATTTGTTACTAATGGAAACAAAAAATTGTCAAAGCCAAAAAATTTAAAATTAAAATTCAAAAAATTGATATATCAAGCTAGATAACAAATTATTAGCAACCATGGTTTTGATACCAAATGATGCAAAAGTTTCAGGCGCACAACCTAGGAACCCAAGAACCAAAAGGAATAAGAAAGATTGAATTGCTAAGAAGGTGGTTAGGGGGATCAAATTGGTTTCCGGAAGGGCAAGTACCAAAAATAGAGCAATATTGTGCGACAAAATTGTAAGACGTCAGAAAATAGTATAAACGATGAAATTTGGGATCGAGAACACGAAGAACTAATATATTGCTTATGTTTGTTTTTATTAATCAAGAATAGCTTCCATTTGATCTATTATAATAGTTTTTTGATTCACAGTTTAAATGTAATAAGGGTCTAAAGTGTCAACCATAATTAATAATTTTTTTTAATTGCAAAAATTAGTAACTCACTTTTTTTTTAAAGAACTAAGATAGGTTGAAAACTTAAAACAAAGAACATGAAAAAGATACAAAGAATTAAAAGAAAAGTACGAATTAAATTTTAAGACTGAAAATAATGACAACCACATTAAAATAAAGAACAAACTTTAGGGACCAAAGCTCTTTATTTTTTTGTGATTTGTTACTAATGGAAACAAAAAATTGTCAAAGGCCACAAAATTTAAAATTAAAATTCAAAAAATTGATATATCAAGCTAGATAACCAATTATTAGCAACCATGGTTTTGATACCAAATGATGTGAAAATTTCAGGCGCACAACCTAGGAACCCAAGAATCAAAAGGAATAAGAAAGATTGAATATCTAAGAAGGTGGTTAGTGGGATCAAATTGGTTTCCTGAAGGGCAAGTACCAAAAACAAAGCAATATTGTGCAGCAAAATTGTAAGACGTCAGAAAATAGAATAAAAGATGAAATTTGATTTCGAGAACACGGAGAACTAATATATTGCTTCTGTTTGTTTTTATTAATCGAGAATAGCTTCCATTTGATCTATTATAATAGTTTTTTTGATTCACAGTTTAAATGTAATAAGGGTCTAAAGTGGCAACCATAATTAATAAATTTTTTTAATTGCAAAAATTAGTAACTCGCATGTTTTTTCAAAGAACAAAGATAGGTTGAAAACTTAAAGCAAAGAACATGAAAAAGATACAAAGAATGCAAAGAAAAGTACGAATTAAATTTTAAGGACGAAAATAATGACAACAACATTAAAATAAAGAACAAACTTTACGGACCAAAGTTCTTTCTTGTTTTGTGAGTTGTTACTTATGAAAACAAAAAATTGTCAAAGTCCAAAAAATTTAAAATTAAAATTCAAAAAATTGATATATCAAGCTAGATAACCAATTATCAGCAGCCATGGTTTTGATACCAAATGATGCAAAAATTTCAGCCGCACAACCTAGGAACCCAAGAACCAAAAGGAATAAGAAAGATTGAATTGCTAAGAAGGTGGTTATGAAGATCAAATTGGTTTCCTGAAGGGCAAGAACCAAAAACAAAGCAATATTGTGCGACGAAAATGTAAGACGTCAGAAAATAAAACAAACGAAGAAATTTGATTTCATGAACACAGAGAGCTAATATATTGCTTATGTTTGTTTTTATTAATCGAGAATTGCTACCATTTGACCTATTATAATAGTTTTTTTGATTCACAGTTTAAATGTAATAAGGGTCTAAAGTGGCAACCATAATTAATAATTTTTTTTAATTGCAAAAATTACTACCTCACTTTTTTTTCAAAGAACAAAGATAGGTTGAACACTTAAAACAAAGAACATGAAAAAGATACAATGAATGAAAAGAAAAGTACGAATTAAATGTTAAGGGCGAAAATAATAACAACAACAATAAACTAAAGAAAAAACATTAGGGACCAAAGTTCCTTCTTTTTCTGTGATTTGTTACTTATGAAAACAAAAACAATCAAAGGAAAAAAACTTTAAAATTAAAATTCAAAAAATTGATATATCAAGCAAGATAACCAATTATTTGCAACCATGGTTTTGATACCAAATGATGTGAAAATTTCAGGCGCACAACCTAGGAACCCATGAACCAAAAGGAATAAGAAAGATTGAATTGCTAAGAAGGTGGTTAGGGGGATGAAATTGGTTTCCAGAAGGGCAAGTACCAAAAACAGAGGAATATTGTGCGATGAAATTGTAAGACGTCAGAAAATAGTATAAAAGATGAAATTTGGGTTCGAGAACACGGAGATCTAATATATTGCTTCTGTTTGTTTTTATTAATCGAGAATAGCTTCCATTTGATCTATTATAATAGTTTTTTGATTCACAGTTTAAATGTAATAAGGGTCTAAAGTGGCAACCATAATTAATAATTTTTTTTAATTGCAAAAATTAGTAACTCACTTTTTTTTTAAAGAACTAAGATAGGTTGAAAACTTAAAACAAAGAACATGAAAAAGATACAAAGAATTAAAAGAAAAGTACGAATTAAAATTTAAGACTGAAAATAATGACAACCACATTAAAATAAAGAACAAACTTTAGGGACCAAAGCTCTTTATTTTTTTGTGATTTGTTACTAATGGAAACAAAAAATTGTCAAAGCCAAAAAATTTAAAATTAAAATTCAAAAAATTGATATATCAAGCTAGATAACAAATTATTAGCAACCATGGTTTTGATACCAAATGATGCAAAAGTTTCAGGCGCACAACCTAGGAACCCAAGAACCAAAAGGAATAAGAAAGATTGAATTGCTAAGAAGGTGGTTAGGGGGATCAAATTGGTTTCCGGAAGGGCAAGTACCAAAAATAGAGCAATATTGTGCGACAAAATTGTAAGACGTCAGAAAATAGTATAAACGATGAAATTTGGGATCGAGAACACGAAGAACTAATATATTGCTTATGTTTGTTTTTATTAATCAAGAATAGCTTCCATTTGATCTATTATAATAGTTTTTTGATTCACAGTTTAAATGTAATAAGGGTCTAAAGTGTCAACCATAATTAATAATTTTTTTTAATTGCAAAAATTAGTAACTCACTTTTTTTTTAAAGAACTAAGATAGGTTGAAAACTTAAAACAAAGAACATGAAAAAGATACAAAGAATTAAAAGAAAAGTACGAATTAAATTTTAAGACTGAAAATAATGACAACCACATTAAAATAAAGAACAAACTTTAGGGACCAAAGCTCTTTATTTTTTTGTGATTTGTTACTAATGGAAACAAAAAATTGTCAAAGGCCACAAAATTTAAAATTAAAATTCAAAAAATTGATATATCAAGCTAGATAACCAATTATTAGCAACCATGGTTTTGATACCAAATGATGTGAAAATTTCAGGCGCACAACCTAGGAACCCAAGAATCAAAAGGAATAAGAAAGATTGAATATCTAAGAAGGTGGTTAGTGGGATCAAATTGGTTTCCTGAAGGGCAAGTACCAAAAACAAAGCAATATTGTGCAGCAAAATTGTAAGACGTCAGAAAATAGAATAAAAGATGAAATTTGATTTCGAGAACACGGAGAACTAATATATTGCTTCTGTTTGTTTTTATTAATCGAGAATAGCTTCCATTTGATCTATTATAATAGTTTTTTTGATTCACAGTTTAAATGTAATAAGGGTCTAAAGTGGCAACCATAATTAATAAATTTTTTTAATTGCAAAAATTAGTAACTCGCATGTTTTTTCAAAGAACAAAGATAGGTTGAAAACTTAAAGCAAAGAACATGAAAAAGATACAAAGAATGCAAAGAAAAGTACGAATTAAATTTTAAGGACGAAAATAATGACAACAACATTAAAATAAAGAACAAACTTTACGGACCAAAGTTCTTTCTTGTTTTGTGAGTTGTTACTTATGAAAACAAAAAATTGTCAAAGTCCAAAAAATTTAAAATTAAAATTCAAAAAATTGATATATCAAGCTAGATAACCAATTATCAGCAGCCATGGTTTTGATACCAAATGATGCAAAAATTTCATGCGCACAACCTAGGAACCCAAGAACCAAAAGGAATAAGAAAGATTGAATTGCTAAGAAGGTGGTTACGGGGATCAAATTGGTTTCCTGAAGGGCAAGTACCAAAAATAAAGCAATATTGTGCGGCAAAATTGTAAGACGTCAGAAAATAGAATAAAAGATGAAATTTGATTTCGAGAACACGGAGAACTAATATATTGCTTCTGCTGGTTTTTATTAATCGAGAATAGCTTCCATTTGATCTATTATAATAGTTTTTTTGGATTCATAGTTTAAATGTAATAATCGTTTAAAGTGGCAACCATAATTAATTTTTTTTTAAATGCAAAAATTAGTAGCTCACTTTTTTTTCAAAGAACAAAGATAGGTTGAAAACTGAAAACAAAGAACATGAAAAAGATACAAAGAATGCAAAGAAAAGTACGAATTAAATTTTAAGGACGAAAATAATGACAACAACATTAAAATAAAGAACAAACTTTAGGGACCAAAGCTCTTTATTTTTTTGTGATTTGTTACTTATGAAAACAAAAAATTGTCAAAGGCCAAAAAATTTAAAATTAAAATTCAAAAAATTGATATATCAAGCTAGATAACCAATTATTAGCAACCATGGTTTTGATACCAAATGATGTGAAAATTTCAGGCGCACAACCTAGGAACCCAAGAACCAAAAGGAATAAGAAATATTGAATTGCTAAGAAGGTGGTTAGGGGGATCAAATTGGTTTCCTGAAGGGCAAGTACCAAAAACAAAGCAATATTGTGCGGCAAAATTGTAAGACGTCAGAAAATAGAATAAAAGATGAAATTTGATTTCGAAAACACGGAGAACTAATATATTGCTTCTGTTTGTTTTTATTAATCGAGAATAGCTTCCATTTGATCTATTATAATAGTTTTTTCGATTCATAGTTTAAATGTAATAATCGTTTAAAGTGGCAACCATAATTAATTTTTTTTTTAAATGCAAAATTTAGTAGCTCACCTTTTTTTTTCAAAGAACAAATATAGGTTGAAAACTGAAAACAAAGAACATGAAAAAGATACAAAGAATGCAAAGAAAATTACGAATTAAATTTTAAGGACGAAAATAATGACAACAACATTAAAATAAAGAACAAACTTTACGGACCAAAGTTCTTTCTTGTTTTGTGATTTGTTACTTATGAAAACAAAAAATTGTCAAAGGCCAAAAAATTTAAAATTAAAATTCAAAAAATTGATATATCAAGTTAGATAACCAATTATTAGCAACCATTGTTTTGATACCAAATGATGTGAAAATTTCAGGCGCACAACCTAGGAACCCAAGAACCAAAAGGAATAAGAAAGATTGAATTGCTAAGAAGGTGGTTAGGGGGATCAAATTGGTTTCCTGAAGGGCAAGTACCAAAAACAAAGCAATATTGTGCGGCAAAATTGTAAGACGTCAGAAAATAGAATAAAAGATGAAATTTGATTTCGAGAACACGGAGAACTAATATATTGCTTCTGTTTGTTTTTATTAATCGAGAATAGCTTCCATTTGATCTATTATAATAGTTTTTTCGATTCATAGTTTAAATGTAATAATCGTTTAAAGTGGCAACCATAATTAATTTTTTTTCAAATGGAAAATTTAGTAGCTCACTTTTTTTTCAAAGAACAAATATAGGTTGAAAACTGAAAACAAAGAACATGAAAAAGATACAAAGAATGCAAAGAAAAGTACGAATTAAATTTTAAGGACGAAAATAATGACAACAACATTAAAATAAAGAACAAACTTTAGGGACCAAAGTTCTTTCTTGTTTTGTAAGTTGTTACTTATGAAAACAAAAAATTGTCAAAGTCCAAAAAATTTAAAATTAAAATTCAAAAAATTGATATATCAAGCTAGATAACCAATTATCAGCAGCCATGGTTTTGATACCAAATGATGCAAAAATTTCATGCGCACAACCTAGGAACCCAAGAACCAAAAGGAATAAGAAAGATTGAATTGCTAAGAAGGTGGTTACGGGGATCAAATTGGTTTCCTGAAGGGCAAGTACCAAAAATAAAGCAATATTGTGCGGCAAAATTGTAAGACGTCAGAAAATAGAATAAAAGATGAAATTTGATTTCGAGAACACGGAGAACTAATATATTGCTTCTGCTTGTTTTTATTAATCGAGAATAGCTTCCATTTGATCTATTATAATAGTTTTTTTGGATTCATAGTTTAAATGTAATAATCGTTTAAAGTGGCAACCATAATTAATTTTTTTTTAAATGCAAAAATTAGTAGCTCACTTTTTTTTCAAAGAACAAAGATAGGTTGAAAACTGAAAACAAAGAACATGAAAAAGATACAAAGAATGCAAAGAAAAGTACGAATTAAATTTTAAGGACGAAAATAATGACAACAACATTAAAATAAAGAACAAACTTTAGGGACCAAAGCTCTTTATTTTTTTGTGATTTGTTACTTATGAAAACAAAAAATTGTCAAAGGCCAAAAAATTTAAAATTAAAATTCAAAAAATTGATATATCAAGCTAGATAACCAATTATTAGCAACCATGGTTTTGATACCAAATGATGTGAAAATTTCAGGCGCACAACCTAGGAACCCAAGAACCAAAAGGAATAAGAAATATTGAATTGCTAAGAAGGTGGTTAGGGGGATCAAATTGGTTTCCTGAAGGGCAAGTACCAAAAACAAAGCAATATTGTGCGGCAAAATTGTAAGACGTCAGAAAATAGTATAAAAGATGAAATTTGGGTTCGAGAACACGGAGATCTAATATATTGCTTCTGTTTGTTTTTATTAATCGAGAATAGCTTCCATTTGATCTATTATAATAGTTTTTTGATTCACAGTTTAAATGTAATAAGGGTCTAAAGTGGCAACCATAATTAATAATTTTTTTTAATTGCAAAAATTAGTAACTCACTTTTTTTTAAAGAACTAAGATAGGTTGAAAACTTAAAACAAAGAACATGAAAAAGATACAAAGAATTAAAAGAAAAGTACGAATTAAATTTTAAGACTCAAAATAATGACAACCACATTAAAATAAAGAACAAACTTTAGGGACCAAAGCTCTTTATTTTTTTTTGATTTGTTACTAATGGAAACAAAAAATTGTCAAAGCCAAAAAATTTAAAATTAAAATTCAAAAAATTGATATATCAAGCTAGATAACAAATTATTAGCAACCATTGTTTTGATACCAAATGATGCAAAAATTTCAGCCGCACAACCTAGGAACCCAAGAACCAAAAGGAATAAGAAAGATTGAATTGCTAAGAAGGTGGTTATGAAGATCAAATTGGTTTCCTGAAGGGCAAGAACCAAAAACAAAGCAATATTGTGCGACGAAAATGTAAGACGTCAGAAAATAAAACAAACGAAGAAATTTGATTTCATGAACACAGAGAGCTAATATATTGCTTATGTTTGTTTTTATTAATCGAGAATTGCTACCATTTGACCTATTATAATAGTTTTTTTGATTCACAGTTTAAATGTAATAAGGGTCTAAAGTGGCAACCATAATTAATAATTTTTTTTAATTGCAAAAATTACTACCTCACTTTTTTTTCAAAGAACAAAGATAGGTTGAACACTTAAAACAAAGAACATGAAAAAGATACAATGAATGAAAAGAAAAGTACGAATTAAATGTTAAGGGCGAAAATAATAACAACAACAATAAACTAAAGAAAAAACATTAGGGACCAAAGTTCCTTCTTTTTCTGTGATTTGTTACTTATGAAAACAAAAACAATCAAAGGAAAAAAACTTTAAAATTAAAATTCAAAAAATTGATATATCAAGCAAGATAACCAATTATTTGCAACCATGGTTTTGATACCAAATGATGTGAAAATTTCAGGCGCACAACCTAGGAACCCATGAACCAAAAGGAATAAGAAAGATTGAATTGCTAAGAAGGTGGTTAGGGGGATGAAATTGGTTTCCAGAAGGGCAAGTACCAAAAACAGAGGAATATTGTGCGATGAAATTGTAAGACGTCAGAAAATAGTATAAAAGATGAAATTTGGGTTCGAGAACACGAAGAACCAATATATTGCTTCTGTTTGTTTTTATTAATTGAGAATAGCTTCAATTTGATCTATTATAATAGTTTTTTGATTCACAGTTTGAATGTAATAAGGGTCTAAAGTGGCAACCATAATTAATAATTTTTTTTAATTGCAAAAATTAGTAACTCACTTTTTTTTTAAAGAACTAAGATAGGTTGAAAACTTAAAACAAAGAACATGAAAAAGATACAAAGAATTAAAAGAAAAGTACGAATTAAAATTTAAGACTGAAAATAATGACAACCACATTAAAATAAAGAACAAACTTTAGGGACCAAAGCTCTTTATTTTTTTGTGATTTGTTACTAATGGAAACAAAAAATTGTCAAAGCCAAAAAATTTAAAATTAAAATTCAAAAAATTGATATATCAAGCTAGATAACAAATTATTAGCAACCATGGTTTTGATACCAAATGATGCAAAAGTTTCAGGCGCACAACCTAGGAACCCAAGAACCAAAAGGAATAAGAAAGATTGAATTGCTAAGAAGGTGGTTAGGGGGATCAAATTGGTTTCCGGAAGGGCAAGTACCAAAAATAGAGCAATATTGTGCGACAAAATTGTAAGACGTCAGAAAATAGTATAAACGATGAAATTTGGGATCGAGAACACGAAGAACTAATATATTGCTTATGTTTGTTTTTATTAATCAAGAATAGCTTCCATTTGATCTATTATAATAGTTTTTTGATTCACAGTTTAAATGTAATAAGGGTCTAAAGTGTCAACCATAATTAATAATTTTTTTTAATTGCAAAAATTAGTAACTCACTTTTTTTTTAAAGAACTAAGATAGGTTGAAAACTTAAAACAAAGAACATGAAAAAGATACAAAGAATTAAAAGAAAAGTACGAATTAAATTTTAAGACTGAAAATAATGACAACCACATTAAAATAAAGAACAAACTTTAGGGACCAAAGCTCTTTATTTTTTTGTGATTTGTTACTAATGGAAACAAAAAATTGTCAAAGGCCACAAAATTTAAAATTAAAATTCAAAAAATTGATATATCAAGCTAGATAACCAATTATTAGCAACCATGGTTTTGATACCAAATGATGTGAAAATTTCAGGCGCACAACCTAGGAACCCAAGAATCAAAAGGAATAAGAAAGATTGAATATCTAAGAAGGTGGTTAGTGGGATCAAATTGGTTTCCTGAAGGGCAAGTACCAAAAACAAA
This sequence comes from Hippophae tibetana, assembly GCA_037013495.1. Classification (NCBI taxonomy): domain Eukaryota; kingdom Viridiplantae; phylum Streptophyta; class Magnoliopsida; order Rosales; family Elaeagnaceae; genus Hippophae; species Hippophae tibetana. Next base: position 47,997,371 of record CM072807.1, read on the forward strand.
GCAATATTGTGCAGCAAAATTGTAAGACGTCAGAAAATAGAATAAAAGATGAAATTTGATTTCGAGAACACGGAGAACTAATATATTGCTTCTGTTTGTTTTTATTAATCGAGAATAGCTTCCATTTGATCTATTATAATAGTTTTTTTGATTCACAGTTTAAATGTAATAAGGGTCTAAAGTGGCAACCATAATTAATAAATTTTTTTAATTGCAAAAATTAGTAACTCGCATGTTTTTTCAAAGAACAAAGATAGGTTGAAAACTTAAAACAAAGAACATGAAAAAGATACAAAGAATGCAAAGAAAAGTACGAATTAAATTTTAAGGACGAAAATAATGACAACAACATTAAAATAAAGAACAAACTTTACGGACCAAAGTTCTTTCTTGTTTTGTGAGTTGTTACTTATGAAAACAAAAAATTGTCAAAGTCCAAAAAATTTAAAATTAAAATTCAAAAAATTGATATATCAAGCTAGATAACCAATTATCAGCAGCCATGGTTTTGATACCAAATGATGCAAAAATTTCATGCGCACAACCTAGGAACCCAAGAACCAAAAGGAATAAGAAAGATTGAATTGCTAAGAAGGTGGTTACGGGGATCAAATTGGTTTCCTGAAGGGCAAGTACCAAAAATAAAGCAATATTGTGCGGCAAAATTGTAAGACGTCAGAAAATAGAATAAAAGATGAAATTTGATTTCGAGAACACGGAGAACTAATATATTGCTTCTGCTTGTTTTTATTAATCGAGAATAGCTTCCATTTGATCTATTATAATAGTTTTTTTGGATTCATAGTTTAAATGTAATAATCGTTTAAAGTGGCAACCATAATTAATTTTTTTTTAAATGCAAAAATTAGTAGCTCACTTTTTTTTCAAAGAACAAAGATAGGTTGAAAACTGAAAACAAAGAACATGAAAAAGATACAAAGAATGCAAAGAAAAGTACGAATTAAATTTTAAGGACGAAAATAATGACAACAACATTAAAATAAAGAACAAACTTTAGGGACCAAAGCTCTTTATTTTTTTGTGATTTGTTACTTATGAAAACAAAAAATTGTCAAAGGCCAAAAAATTTAAAATTAAAATTCAAAAAATTGATATATCAAGCTAGATAACCAATTATTAGCAACCATGGTTTTGATACCAAATGATGTGAAAATTTCAGGCGCACAACCTAGGAACCCAAGAACCAAAAGGAATAAGAAATATTGAATTGCTAAGAAGGTGGTTAGGGGGATCAAATTGGTTTCCTGAAGGGCAAGTACCAAAAACAAAGCAATATTGTGCGGCAAAATTGTAAGACGTCAGAAAATAGAATAAAAGATGAAATTTGATTTCGAAAACACGGAGAACTAATATATTGCTTCTGTTTGTTTTTATTAATCGAGAATAGCTTCCATTTGATCTATTATAATAGTTTTTTCGATTCATAGTTTAAATGTAATAATCGTTTAAAGTGGCAACCATAATTAATTTTTTTTTTAAATGCAAAATTTAGTAGCTCACTTTTTTTTTCAAAGAACAAATATAGGTTGAAAACTGAAAACAAAGAACATGAAAAAGATACAAAGAATGCAAAGAAAATTACGAATTAAATTTTAAGGACGAAAATAATGACAACAACATTAAAATAAAGAACAAACTTTACGGACCAAAGTTCTTTCTTGTTTTGTGATTTGTTACTTATGAAAACAAAAAATTGTCAAAGGCCAAAAAATTTAAAATTAAAATTCAAAAAATTGATATATCAAGTTAGATAACCAATTATTAGCAACCATTGTTTTGATACCAAATGATGTGAAAATTTCAGGCGCACAACCTAGGAACCCAAGAACCAAAAGGAATAAGAAAGATTGAATTGCTAAGAAGGTGGTTAGGGGGATCAAATTGGTTTCCTGAAGGGCAAGTACCAAAAACAAAGCAATATTGTGCGGCAAAATTGTAAGACGTCAGAAAATAGAATAAAAGATGAAATTTGATTTCGAGAACACGGAGAACTAATATATTGCTTCTGTTTGTTTTTATTAATCGAGAATAGCTTCCATTTGATCTATTATAATAGTTTTTTTGGATTCATAGTTTAAATGTAATAATCGTTTAAAGTGGCAACCATAATTAATTTTTTTTTAAATGCAAAAATTAGTAGCTCACTTTTTTTTCAAAGAACAAAGATAGGTTGAAAACTGAAAACAAAGAACATGAAAAAGATACAAAGAATGCAAAGAAAAGTACGAATTAAATTTTAAGGACGAAAATAATGACAACAACATTAAAATAAAGAACAAACTTTAGGGACCAAAGTTCTTTATTTTTTTGTGAGTTGTTACTTATGAAAACAAAAAATTGTCAAAGTCCAAAAAATTTAAAATTAAAATTCAAAAAATTGATATATCAAGCTAGATAACCAATTATCAGCAGCCATGGTTTTGATACCAAATGATGTGAAAATTTCAGGCGCACAACCTAGGAACCCAAGAACCAAAAGGAATAAGAAAGATTGAATTGCTAAGAAGGTGGTTAGGGGGATCAAATTGGTTTCCTGAAGGGCAAGTACCAAAAATAAAGCAATATTGTGCGGCAAAATTGTAAGACGTCAGAAAATAGAATAAAAGATGAAATTTGATTTCGAGAACACGGAGAACTAATATATTGCTTCTGCTTGTTTTTATTAATCGAGAATAGCTTCCATTTGATCTATTATAATAGTTTTTTTGGATTCATAGTTTAAATGTAATAATCGTTTAAAGTGGCAACCATAATTAATTTTTTTTTAAATGCAAAAATTAGTAGCTCACTTTTTTTTCAAAGAACAAAGATAGGTTGAAAACTGAAAACAAAGAACATGAAAAAGATACAAAGAATGCAAAGAAAAGTACGAATTAAATTTTAAGGACGAAAATAATGACAACAACATTAAAATAAAGAACAAACTTTAGGGACCAAAGCTCTTTATTTTTTTGTGATTTGTTACTTATGAAAACAAAAAATTGTCAAAGGCCAAAAAATTTAAAATTAAAATTCAAAAAATTGATATATCAAGCTAGATAACCAATTATTAGCAACCATGGTTTTGATACCAAATGATGTGAAAATTTCAGGCGCACAACCTAGGAACCCAAGAACCAAAAGGAATAAGAAATATTGAATTGCTAAGAAGGTGGTTAGGGGGATCAAATTGGTTTCCTGAAGGGCAAGTACCAAAAACAAAGCAATATTGTGCGGCAAAATTGTAAGACGTCAGAAAATAGAATAAAAGATGAAATTTGATTTCGAAAACACGGAGAACTAATATATTGCTTCTGTTTGTTTTTATTAATCGAGAATAGCTTCCATTTGATCTATTATAATAGTTTTTTCGATTCATAGTTTAAATGTAATAATCGTTTAAAGTGGCAACCATAATTAATTTTTTTTTTAAATGCAAAATTTAGTAGCTCACTTTTTTTTTCAAAGAACAAATATAGGTTGAAAACTGAAAACAAAGAACATGAAAAAGATACAAAGAATGCAAAGAAAATTACGAATTAAATTTTAAGGACGAAAATAATGACAACAACATTAAAATAAAGAACAAACTTTACGGACCAAAGTTCTTTCTTGTTTTGTGATTTGTTACTTATGAAAACAAAAAATTGTCAAAGGCCAAAAAATTTAAAATTAAAATTCAAAAAATTGATATATCAAGTTAGATAACCAATTATTAGCAACCATTGTTTTGATACCAAATGATGTGAAAATTTCAGGCGCACAACCTAGGAACCCAAGAACCAAAAGGAATAAGAAAGATTGAATTGCTAAGAAGGTGGTTAGGGGGATCAAATTGGTTTCCTGAAGGGCAAGTACCAAAAACAAAGCAATATTGTGCGGCAAAATTGTAAGACGTCAGAAAATAGAATAAAAGATGAAATTTGATTTCGAGAACACGGAGAACTAATATATTGCTTCTGTTTGTTTTTATTAATCGAGAATAGCTTCCATTTGATCTATTATAATAGTTTTTTTGGATTCATAGTTTAAATGTAATAATCGTTTAAAGTGGCAACCATAATTAATTTTTTTTTAAATGCAAAAATTAGTAGCTCACTTTTTTTTCAAAGAACAAAGATAGGTTGAAAACTGAAAACAAAGAACATGAAAAAGATACAAAGAATGCAAAGAAAAGTACGAATTAAATTTTAAGGACGAAAATAATGACAACAACATTAAAATAAAGAACAAACTTTAGGGACCAAAGCTCTTTATTTTTTTGTGATTTGTTACTTATGAAAACAAAAAATTTTCAAAGGCCAAAAAATTTAAAATTAAAATTCAAAAAATTGATATATCAAGCTAGATAACCAATTATTAGCAACCATGGTTTTGATACCAAATGATGTGAAAATTTCAGGCGCACAACCTAGGAACCCAAGAACCAAAAGGAATAAGAAATATTGAATTGCTAAGAAGGTGGTTAGGGGGATCAAATTGGTTTCCTGAAGGGCAAGTACCAAAAACAAAGCAATATTGTGCGGCAAAATTGTAAGACGTCAGAAAATAGAATAAAAGATGAAATTTGATTTCGAAAACACGGAGAACTAATATATTGCTTCTGTTTGTTTTTATTAATCGAGAATAGCTTCCATTTGATCTATTATAATAGTTTTTTCGATTCATAGTTTAAATGTAATAATCGTTTAAAGTGGCAACCATAATTAATTTTTTTTTTAAATGCAAAATTTAGTAGCTCACTTTTTTTTTCAAAGAACAAATATAGGTTGAAAACTGAAAACAAAGAACATGAAAAAGATACAAAGAATGCAAAGAAAATTACGAATTAAATTTTAAGGACGAAAATAATGACAACAACATTAAAATAAAGAACAAACTTTACGGACCAAAGTTCTTTCTTGTTTTGTGATTTGTTACTTATGAAAACAAAAAATTGTCAAAGGCCAAAAAATTTAAAATTAAAATTCAAAAAATTGATATATCAAGTTAGATAACCAATTATTAGCAACCATTGTTTTGATACCAAATGATGTGAAAATTTCAGGCGCACAACCTAGGAACCCAAGAACCAAAAGGAATAAGAAAGATTGAATTGCTAAGAAGGTGGTTAGGGGGATCAAATTGGTTTCCTGAAGGGCAAGTACCAAAAACAAAGCAATATTGTGCGGCAAAATTGTAAGACGTCAGAAAATAGAATAAAAGATGAAATTTGATTTCGAGAACACGGAGAACTAATATATTGCTTCTGTTTGTTTTTATTAATCGAGAATAGCTTCCATTTGATCTATTATAATAGTTTTTTCGATTCATAGTTTAAATGTAATAATCGTTTAAAGTGGCAACCATAATTAATTTTTTTTCAAATGGAAAATTTAGTAGCTCACTTTTTTTTCAAAGAACAAATATAGGTTGAAAACTGAAAACAAAGAACATGAAAAAGATACAAAGAATGCAAAGAAAAGTACGAATTAAATTTTAAGGACGAAAATAATGACAACAACATTAAAATAAAGAACAAACTTTAGGGACCAAAGTTCTTTCTTGTTTTGTAAGTTGTTACTTATGAAAACAAAAAATTGTCAAAGTCCAAAAAATTTAAAATTAAAATTCAAAAAATTGATATATCAAGCTAGATAACCAATTATCAGCAGCCATGGTTTTGATACCAAATGATGCAAAAATTTCATGCGCACAACCTAGGAACCCAAGAACCAAAAGGAATAAGAAAGATTGAATTGCTAAGAAGGTGGTTACGGGGATCAAATTGGTTTCCTGAAGGGCAAGTACCAAAAATAAAGCAATATTGTGCGGCAAAATTGTAAGACGTCAGAAAATAGAATAAAAGATGAAATTTGATTTCGAGAACACGGAGAACTAATATATTGCTTCTGCTTGTTTTTATTAATCGAGAATAGCTTCCATTTGATCTATTATAATAGTTTTTTTGGATTCATAGTTTAAATGTAATAATCGTTTAAAGTGGCAACCATAATTAATTTTTTTTTAAATGCAAAAATTAGTAGCTCACTTTTTTTTCAAAGAACAAAGATAGGTTGAAAACTGAAAACAAAGAACATGAAAAAGATACAAAGAATGCAAAGAAAAGTACGAATTAAATTTTAAGGACGAAAATAATGACAACAACATTAAAATAAAGAACAAACTTTAGGGACCAAAGCTCTTTATTTTTTTGTGATTTGTTACTTATGAAAACAAAAAATTGTCAAAGGCCAAAAAATTTAAAATTAAAATTCAAAAAATTGATATATCAAGCTAGATAACCAATTATTAGCAACCATGGTTTTGATACCAAATGATGTGAAAATTTCAGGCGCACAACCTAGGAACCCAAGAACCAAAAGGAATAAGAAATATTGAATTGCTAAGAAGGTGGTTAGGGGGATCAAATTGGTTTCCTGAAGGGCAAGTACCAAAAACAAAGCAATATTGTGCGGCAAAATTGTAAGACGTCAGAAAATAGAATAAAAGATGAAATTTGATTTCGAGAACACGGAGAACTAATATATTGCTTCTGTTTGTTTTTATTAATCGAGAATAGCTTCCATTTGATCTATTATAATAGTTTTTTCGATTCATAGTTTAAATGTAATAATCGTTTAAAGTGGCAACCATAATTAATTTTTTTTTTAAATGCAAAATTTAGTAGCTCACTTTTTTTTTCAAAGAACAAAAGTAGGTTGAAAACTGAAAACAAAGAACATGAAAAAGATACAAAGAATGCAAAGAAAATTACCAATTAAATTTTAAGGACGAAAATAATGACAACAACATTAAAATAAAGAACAAACTTTAGGGACCAAAGTTCTTTCTTGTTTTGTGATTTGTTACTTATGAAAACAAAAAATTGTCAAAGGCCAAAAAATTTAAAATTAAAATTCAAAAAATTGATATATCAAGTTAGATAACCAATTATTAGCAACCATTGTTTTGATACCAAATGATGTGAAAATTTCAGGCGCACAACCTAGGAACCCAAGAACCAAAAGGAATAAGAAAGATTGAATTGCTAAGAAGGTGGTTAGGGGGATCAAATTGGTTTCCTGAAGGGCAAGTACCAAAAACAAAGCAATATTGTGCGGCAAAATTGTAAGACGTCAGAAAATAGAATAAAAGATGAAATTTGATTTCGAGAACACGGAGAACTAATATATTGCTTCTGTTTGTTTTTATTAATCGAGAATAGCTTCCATTTGATCTATTATAATAGTTTTTTCGATTCATAGTTTAAATGTAATAATCGTTTAAAGTGGCAACCATAATTAATTTTTTTTCAAATGGAAAATTTAGTAGCTCACTTTTTTTTCAAAGAACAAATATAGGTTGAAAACTGAAAACAAAGAACATGAAAAAGATACAAAGAATGCAAAGAAAAGTACGAATTAAATTTTAAGGACGAAAATAATGACAACAACATTAAAATAAAGAACAAACTTTAGGGACCAAAGTTCTTTCTTGTTTTGTAAGTTGTTACTTATGAAAACAAAAAATTGTCAATGTCCAAAAAATTTAAAATTAAAATTCAAAAAATTGATATATCAAGCTAGATAACCAATTATCAGCAGCCATGGTTTTGATACCAAATGATGCAAAAATTTCATGCGCACAACCTAGGAACCCAAGAACCAAAAGGAATAAGAAAGATTGAATTGCTAAGAAGGTGGTTACGGGGATCAAATTGGTTTCCTGAAGGGCAAGTACCAAAAATAAAGCAATATTGTGCGGCAAAATTGTAAGACGTCAGAAAATAGAATAAAAGATGAAATTTGATTTCGAGAACACGGAGAACTAATATATTGCTTCTGCTTGTTTTTATTAATCGAGAATAGCTTCCATTTGATCTATTATAATAGTTTTTTTGGATTCATAGTTTAAATGTAATAATCGTTTAAAGTGGCAACCATAATTAATTTTTTTTTAAATGCAAAAATTAGTAGCTCACTTTTTTTTCAAAGAACAAAGATAGGTTGAAAACTGAAAACAAAGAACATGAAAAAGATACAAAGAATGCAAAGAAAAGTACGAATTAAATTTTAAGGACGAAAATAATGACAACAACATTAAAATAAAGAACAAACTTTAGGGACCAAAGCTCTTTATTTTTTTGTGATTTGTTACTTATGAAAACAAAAAATTGTCAAAGGCCAAAAAATTTAAAATTAAAATTCAAAAAATTGATATATCAAGCTAGATAACCAATTATTAGCAACCATGGTTTTGATACCAAATGATGTGAAAATTTCAGGCGCACAACCTAGGAACCCAAGAACCAAAAGGAATAAGAAATATTGAATTGCTAAGAAGGTGGTTAGGGGGATCAAATTGGTTTCCTGAAGGGCAAGTACCAAAAACAAAGCAATATTGTGCGGCAAAATTGTAAGACGTCAGAAAATAGAATAAAAGATGAAATTTGATTTCGAGAACACGGAGAACTAATATATTGCTTCTGTTTGTTTTTATTAATCGAGAATAGCTTCCATTTGATCTATTATAATAGTTTTTTCGATTCATAGTTTAAATGTAATAATCGTTTAAAGTGGCAACCATAATTAATTTTTTTTTTAAATGCAAAATTTAGTAGCTCACTTTTTTTTTCAAAGAACAAAAGTAGGTTGAAAACTGAAAACAAAGAACATGAAAAAGATACAAAGAATGCAAAGAAAATTACCAATTAAATTTTAAGGACGAAAATAATGACAACAACATTAAAATAAAGAACAAACTTTAGGGACCAAAGTTCTTTCTTGTTTTGTGATTTGTTACTTATGAAAACAAAAAATTGTCAAAGGCCAAAAAATTTAAAATTAAAATTCAAAAAATTGATATATCAAGTTAGATAACCAATTATTAGCAACCATTGTTTTGATACCAAATGATGTGAAAATTTCAGGCGCACAACCTAGGAACCCAAGAACCAAAAGGAATAAGAAAGATTGAATTGCTAAGAAGGTGGTTAGGGGGATCAAATTGGTTTCCTGAAGGGCAAGTACCAAAAACAAAGCAATATTGTGCGGCAAAATTGTAAGACGTCAGAAAATAGAATAAAAGATGAAATTTGATTTCGAGAACAAGGAGAACTAATATATTGTTTCTATTTGTTTTTATTAATCGAGAATAGCTTCCATTTGATCTATTATAATAGTTTTTTTGATTCACAGTTTAAATGTAATAAGGGTCTAAAGTGGCAACCATAATTAATAAATTTTTTTAATTGCAAAAATTAGTAACTCGCATGTTTTTTCAAAGAACAAAGATAGGTTGAAAACTTAAAACAAAGAACATGAAAAAGAAAAGTACGAATTAAATGTTAAGGACGAAAATAATGACAAAAAAATTAAAATAAAAAACAAACTTTAGGGACCAAAGTTCCTTCTTTTTTTTTATTTGTTACTTATGAAAGCAAAAAAAAATCAAAGGAAAAAAATTTTACATTAAAATTCCAAAAATTGATATATCAAGCTAGATAACCAATTATTAGCAACCATGGTTTTTATACCAAATGATGCGAAAATTGTAGGCGCACAACCTAGGAACCCAAGAACCAAAAGGAATAAGAAAGATTGAATTGCTAAGAAGGTGGTTAGGGGGATCAAATTGGTTTCCGGAAGGACAAGTACCAAAAACAAAGCAATATTGTGCGACAAAATTGTAAGACGTCAGAAAATAGTATAAAAGATGAAATTTGGGTTCGAGAACACGAAGAACTAGAATATTGCTTCTGTTTGTTTTTATTAATCGTGAATAGCTTCCATTTGATCTATTATAATAGTTTTTTCGATTCATAGTTTAAATGTAATAATCGTTTAAAGTGGCAACCGTAATTAATTTTTTTTTTAAATGCAAAATTTAGTAGCTCACTTTGTTTTCAAAGAACAAAGATAGGTTGAAAACTTAAAACAAAGAACATGAAAAAGATACAAAGAATGAAAAGAAAAGTACGAATTAAATGTTAAGGGCGAAAATAATGACAACAACATTAAACTAAAGAAAAAACTTTACGGACCAAAGTTCCTTCTTTTTTTGTGATTTGTTACTTATGAAAACAAAAAACAATCAAAGGCAAAAAAATTTAAAATTCAAATTCAAAAAATTGATCTAACCAATTATTAGCAACCATGGTTTTATACCAAATGATGCGAAAATTGTAGGCGCACAACCTAGGAACCCAAGAACCAAATGGAATAAGAACGATTGAATTGCAAAGAAGGTTGTTAGGGAGATCAAATTTCTTTCCTGAAGGGCAAGTACCAAAAACAAAGCAATATTGTGCGACAAAATTGTAAGACGTCAGAAAATATGTATAAAAGATGAAATTTGGGTTCGAGAAAACGAAGAACTAATATATTGCTTCTGTTTGTTTTTATTAATCGAGAATAGCTTCCATTTGATCTATTATAATAGTTTTTTGATTCACAGTTTAAATGTAATAAGGGTCTAAAGTGGCAACTATAATTAATAATTTTTTTTAATTGCAAAAATTAGTAACTCACTTTTTTTTTAAAGAACTAAGATAGGTTGAAAACTTAAAACAAAGAACATGAAAAAGATAGAAAGAATTAAAAGAAAAGTACGAATTAAATTTTAAGACTGAAAATAATGACAACCACATTAAAATAAAGAACAAACTTTAGGGACCAAAGCTCTTTATTTTATTTTTATTTGTTACTAATGGAAACAAAAAATTGTCAAAGCCAAAAAATTTAAAATTAAAATTCCAAAAATTGATATATCAAGCTAGATAACAAATTATTAGCAACCATGGTTTTGATACCAAATGATGCAAAAATTTCAGCCGCACAACCTAGGAACCCAAGAACCAAAAGGAATAAGAAAGATTGAATTGCTAAGAGGGTGGTTATGAAGATCAAATTGGTTTCCTGAAGGGCAAGAACCAAAAACAAAGCAATATTGAGCGACGAAATTGTAAGACGTCAGAAAATAAAACAAACGAAGAAATTTGATTTCATGAACACGGAGAGCTAATATATTGCTTATGTTTGTTTTTATTAATCGAGAATTGCTACCATTTGACCTATTATAATAGTTTTTTTGATTCACAGTTTAAATGTAATAAGGGTCTAAAGTGGCAACCATAATTAATAATTTTTTTTAATTGCAAAAATTAGTACCTCACTTTTTTTTCAAAGAACAAAGATAGGTTGAACACTTAAAACAAAGAACATGAAAAAGATACAATGAATGAAAAGAAAAGTACGAATTAAATGTTAAGGGCGAACATAATAACAACAACAATAAACTAAAGAAAAAACTTTAGGGACAAAAGTTCCTTCTTTTTTTGTGATTTGTAACTTATGAAAACAAAAACAATCAAAGGAAAAAAACTTTAAAATTAAAATTCAAAAAATTGATATATCAAGCAAGATAACCAATTATTAGCAACCATGGTTTTGATACCAAATGATGCAAAAATTTCAGCCGCACAACCAAGGAACCCAAGAACCAAAAGGAATAAGAAAGATTGAATTGCTAAGAAGGTGGTTAGGAAGATCAATTTGGTTTCCTGAAGGGCAAGAACAAAAAACAAAGCAATATTGTGCCACGAAATTGTAAGACGTCAGAAAATAAAACAAACGAAGAAATTTGATTTTGATGAACACGGAGAGCAAATATATTGCTTATGTTTGTTTTTATTAATCGAGAATTGCTACCATTTGATCTATTATAATAGTTTTTTTGATTCACAGTTTAAATGTAATAAGGGTCTAAAGTGGCAACCATAATTAATAATTTTTTTAATTGGAAAAATTAGTCCCTCACTTTTTTTTTAAAGAACAAAGATAGGTTGAAAACTTAAAACAAAGAAATGAAAAAGATACAAAGAATGAAAAGAAAAGTACGAATTAAATTTTAAGACTGAAAATAATGACAACCACATTAAAATAAAGAACAAACTTTAGGGACCAAAGCTCTTTATTTTTTTGTGATTTGTTACTAATGGAAACAAAAAATTGTCAAAGCCAAAAAATTTAAAATTAAAATTCAAAAAATTGATATATCAAGATAGATAACAAATTATTAGCAACCATGGTTTTGATACCAAATGATGCAAAAATTTCAGCCCCACAACCTAGGAACCCAAGAACCAAAAGGAATAAGAAAGATTGAATTGCTAAGAAGGTGGTTAGGAAGATCAATTTGGTTTCCTGAAGGGAAAGAACCAAAAACAAAGCAATATTGTGCCACGAAATTGTATGACGTCAGAAAATAAAACAAACGAAGAAATTTGATTTCATGAACACGGAGAGCAAATATATTGCTTCTATTTGTTTTGATTAATCGAGAATAGCTTCCATTTGATCTATTATAATAGTTTTTTGATTCACAGTTTAAATGTAAGAAGGGTCTAAAGTGTAAACCATAATTAATAATTTTTTTAATTGCAAAAATTAGTAACTCACTTTTTTTTAAAGAACAAAGATAGGTTGAAAACTTAAAACAAAGAACATGAAAAAGATACAAAGAATTAAAAGAAAAGTACGAATTAAATTTTAAGATTGAAAATAATGACAACCACATTAAAATAAAGAACAAACTTTAGGGACCAAAGCTCTTTATTTTTTTGTGATTTTTACTAATAGAAACAAAAAATTGTCAAAGCCAAAAAATTTAAAATTAAAATTCAAAAAAATTGATATGTCAAGCTAGATAACCAATTATTAGCAACCATGGTTTTGATACCAAATGATGCAAAAATTTCAGGCGCATAACCTAGGAACCCAAGAACCAAAAGGAATAAGAAAGATTGAATTGCTAAGAATGTGGGTAGGAAGATCAAATTGGTTTCCTGAAGGGCAAGAACCAAAAACAAAGCTATATTGTGCGACGAAATTGTAAGACGTCAGAAAATAGAATAAAAGATGAAATTTGATTTCGAGAACACGGAGAACTAATATATTGCTTCTGTTTGTTTTTATTAATCGAGAATTGCTACCATTTGATCTATTATAATAGTTTTTTTGATTCACAGTTTAAATGTAATAAGGGTCGAAAGTGGCAACCATAATTAATAATTTTTTTAATTGGAAAAATTAGTACCTCACTTTTTTTTCAAAGAACAAAGATAGGTTGAAAACTTAAAACAAAGAACATGAAAAAGATACAAAGAATGAAAAGAAAAGTACGAATTAAATTTTAAGACTGAAAATAATGACAACCACATTAAAATAAAGAACAAACTTTAGGGACCAAAGCTATTTATTTTTTTGTGATTTGTTACTTATGAAAACAAAAAATTGTCAAAGGCCAAAAAATTTAAAATTAAAATTCAAAAAATTGATATATCAAGTTAGATAACCAATTATTATCAACCATGGTTTTGATACCAAATGATGTGAAAATTTCAGGCGCACAACCTGGGAACCCAAGAACCAAAAGGAATAAGAAAGATTGAATTGCTAAGAAGGTGGTTAGGGGGATCAAATTGGTTTCCTGAAGGGCAAGTACCAAAAACAAAGCAATATTGTGCGGCAAAATTGTAAGACGTCAGAAAATAGAATAAAAGATGAAATTTGATTTCGAGAACACGGAGAACTAATATATTGTTTCTGTTTGTTTTTATTAATCGAGAATAGCTTCAATTTAATCTATTATAATAGTTTTTTTGATTCACAGTTTAAATGTAATAAGGGTCTAAAGTTGCAACCATAATTAATAATTTTCTTTAATTGCAAAAATTAGTAACTCGCATGTTTTTTCAAAGAACAAAGATAGGTTGAAAACATAAAACAAAGAACATGAAAAAGATACAAAGAATGAAAAGAAAAGTACGAATTAAATGTTAAGGACGAAAATAATGACAACAAAATTAAAATAAAAAACAAAATTTAGGGACCAAAGTTCCTTCTTTTTTTTTGATTTGTTACTTATGAAAGCAAAAAACAATCAAAGGAAAAAAAATTTAAATTAAAATTCCAAAAATTGATATATCAAGCTAGATTACCAATTATTAGCAACCATGGTTTTGATACCAAATGATGCGAAAATTGTAGGCGCAGAACCTAGGAACCCAAGAACCAAATGGAATAAGAACGATTGAATTGCTAAGAAGGTTGTTAGGGAGATCAAATTGCTTTCCTGAAGGGCAAGTACCAAAAACAAAGCAATATTGTGCGAAGAAATTGTAAGACGTCAGAAAATAGTATAAAAGATGAAATTTGGGTTCGAGAACACGGAGATCTAATATATTGCTTCTATTTGTTTTGATTAATCGAGAATAGCTTCCATTTGATCTATTATAATAGTTTTTTGATTCACAGTTTAAATGTAAGAAGGGTCTAAAGTGTAAACCATAATTAATAATTTTTTTTAATTGCAAAAATTAGTAACTCACTTTTTTTTAAAGAACAAAGATAGGTTGAAAACTTAAAACAAAGAACATGAAAAAGATACAAAGAATTAAAAGAAAAGTACGAATTAAATTTTAAGATTGAAAATAATGACAACCACATTAAAATAAAGAACAAACTTTAGGGACCAAAGCTCTTTATTTTTTTGTGATTTTTTACTAATAGAAACAAAAAATTGTCAAAGCCAAAAAATTTAAAATTAAAATTCAAAAAAATTGATATGTCAAGCTAGATAACCAATTATTAGCAACCATGGTTTTGATACCAAATGATGCAAAAATTTCAGGCGCATAACCTAGGAACCCAAGAACCAAAAGGAATAAGAAAGATTAAATTGCTAAGAATGTGGTTAGGAAGATCAAATTGGTTTCCTGAAGGGCAAGAACCAAAAACAAAGCTATATTGTGCGACGAAATTGTAAGACGTCAGAAAATAGAATAAAAGATGAAATTTGATTTCGAGAACACGGAGAACTAATATATTGCTTCTGTTTGTTTTTATTAATCGAGAATTGCTACCATTTGATCTATTATAATAGTTTTTTTGATTCACAGTTTAAATGTAATAAGGGTCTAAAGTGGCAACCATAATTAATAATTTTTTTAATTGGAAAAATTAGTACCTCACTTTTTTTTCAAAGAACAAAGATAGGTTGAAAACTTAAAACAAAGAACATGAAAAAGATACAAAGAATGAAAAGAAAAGTACGAATTAAATTTTAAGACTGAAAATAATGACAACCACATTAAAATAAAGAACAAACTTTAGGGACCAAAGCTATTTATTTTTTTGTGATTTGTTACTTATGAAAACAAAAAATTGTCAAAGGCCAAAAAATTTAAAATTAAAATTCAAAAAATTGATATATCAAGTTAGATAACCAATTATTATCAACCATGGTTTTGCTACCAAATGATGTGAAAATTTCAGGCGCACAACCTGGGAACCCAAGAACCAAAAGGAATAAGAAAGATTGAATTGCTAAGAAGGTGGTTAGGGGGATCAAATTGGTTTCCTGAAGGGCAAGTACCAAAAACAAAGCAATATTGTGCGGCAAAATTGTAAGACGTCAGAAAATAGAATAAAAGATGAAATTTGATTTCGAGAACACGGAGAACTAATATATTGTTTCTGTTTGTTTTTATTAATCGAGAATAGCTTCAATTTAATCTATTATAATAGTTTTTTTGATTCACAGTTTAAATGTAATAAGGCTCTAAAGTTGCAACCATAATTAATAATTTTCTTTAATTGCAAAAATTAGTAACTCGCATGTTTTTTCAAAGAACAAAGATAGGTTGAAAACTTAAAACAAAGAAATGAAAAAGATACAAAGAATGAAAAGAAAAGTACGAATTAAATTTTAAGACTGAAAATAATGACAACCACATTAAAATAAAGAACAAACTTTAGGGACCAAAGCTCTTTATTTTTTTGTGATTTGTTACTAATGGAAACAAAAAATTGTCAAAGCCAAAAAATTTAAAATTAAAATTCAAAAAATTGATATATCAAGATAGATAACAAATTATTAGCAACCATGGTTTTGATACCAAATGATGCAAAAATTTCAGCCCCACAACCTAGGAACCCAAGAACCAAAAGGAATAAGAAAGATTGAATTGCTAAGAAGGTGGTTAGGAAGATCAATTTGGTTTCCTGAAGGGAAAGAACCAAAAACAAAGCAATATTGTGCCACGAAATTGTATGACGTCAGAAAATAAAACAAACGAAGAAATTTGATTTCATGAACACGGAGAGCAAATATATTGCTTCTATTTGTTTTGATTAATCGAGAATAGCTTCCATTTGATCTATTATAATAGTTTTTTGATTCACAGTTTAAATGTAAGAAGGGTCTAAAGTGTAAACCATAATTAATAATTTTTTTAATTGCAAAAATTAGTAACTCACTTTTTTTTAAAGAACAAAGATAGGTTGAAAACTTAAAACAAAGAACATGAAAAAGATACAAAGAATTAAAAGAAAAGTACGAATTAAATTTTAAGATTGAAAATAATGACAACCACATTAAAATAAAGAACAAACTTTAGGGACCAAAGCTCTTTATTTTTTTGTGATTTTTACTAATAGAAACAAAAAATTGTCAAAGCCAAAAAATTTAAAATTAAAATTCAAAAAAATTGATATGTCAAGCTAGATAACCAATTATTAGCAACCATGGTTTTGATACCAAATGATGCAAAAATTTCAGGCGCATAACCTAGGAACCCAAGAACCAAAAGGAATAAGAAAGATTGAATTGCTAAGAATGTGGTTAGGAAGATCAAATTGGTTTCCTGAAGGGCAAGAACCAAAAACAAAGCTATATTGTGCGACGAAATTGTAAGACGTCAGAAAATAGAATAAAAGATGAAATTTGATTTCGAGAACACGGAGAACTAATATATTGCTTCTGTTTGTTTTTATTAATCGAGAATTGCTACCATTTGATCTATTATAATAGTTTTTTTGATTCACAGTTTAAATGTAATAAGGGTCGAAAGTGGCAACCATAATTAATAATTTTTTTAATTGGAAAAATTAGTACCTCACTTTTTTTTCAAAGAACAAAGATAGGTTGAAAACTTAAAACAAAGAACATGAAAAAGATACAAAGAATGAAAAGAAAAGTACGAATTAAATTTTAAGACTGAAAATAATGACAACCACATTAAAATAAAGAACAAACTTTAGGGACCAAAGCTATTTATTTTTTTGTGATTTGTTACTTATGAAAACAAAAAATTGTCAAAGGCCAAAAAATTTAAAATTAAAATTCAAAAAATTGATATATCAAGTTAGATAACCAATTATTATCAACCATGGTTTTGCTACCAAATGATGTGAAAATTTCAGGCGCACAACCTGGGAACCCAAGAACCAAAAGGAATAAGAAAGATTGAATTGCTAAGAAGGTGGTTAGGGGGATCAAATTGGTTTCCTGAAGGGCAAGTACCAAAAACAAAGCAATATTGTGCGGCAAAATTGTAAGACGTCAGAAAATAGAATAAAAGATGAAATTTGATTTCGAGAACACGGAGAACTAATATATTGCTTCTGTTTGTTTTTATTAATCGAGAATTGCTACCATTTGATCTATTATAATAGTTTTTTTGATTCACAGTTTAAATGTAATAAGGGTCTAAAGTGGCAACCATAATTAATAATTTTTTTAATTGGAAAAATTAGTACCTCACTTTTTTTTCAAAGAACAAAGATAGGTTGAAAACTTAAAACAAAGAACATGAAAAAGATACAAAGAATGAAAAGAAAAGTACGAATTAAATTTTAAGACTGAAAATAATGACAACCACATTAAAATAAAGAACAAACTTTAGGGACCAAAGCTATTTATTTTTTTGTGATTTGTTACTTATGAAAACAAAAAATTGTCAAAGGCCAAAAAATTTAAAATTAAAATTCAAAAAATTGATATATCAAGTTAGATAACCAATTATTATCAACCATGGTTTTGCTACCAAATGATGTGAAAATTTCAGGCGCACAACCTGGGAACCCAAGAACCAAAAGGAATAAGAAAGATTGAATTGCTAAGAAGGTGGTTAGGGGGATCAAATTGGTTTCCTGAAGGGCAAGTACCAAAAACAAAGCAATATTGTGCGGCAAAATTGTAAGACGTCAGAAAATAGAATAAAAGATGAAATTTGATTTCGAGAACACGGAGAACTAATATATTGTTTCTGTTTGTTTTTATTAATCGAGAATAGCTTCAATTTAATCTATTATAATATTTTTTTTGATTCACAGTTTAAATGTAATAAGGGTCTAAAGTTGCAACCATAATTAATAATTTTCTTTAATTGCAAAAATTAGTAACTCGCATGTTTTTTCAAAGAACAAAGATAGGTTGAAAACATAAAACAAAGAACATGAAAAAGATACAAAGAATGAAAAGAAAAGTACGAATTAAATGTTAAGGACGAAAATAATGACAACAAAATTAAAATAAAAAACAAAATTTAGGGACCAAAGTTCCTTCTTTTTTTTTGATTTGTTACTTATGAAAGCAAAAAACAATCAAAGGAAAAAAATTTTAAATTAAAATTCCAAAAATTGATATATCAAGCTAGATAACCAATTATTAGCAACCATGGTTTTTATACCAAATGATGCGAAAATTGTAGGCGCAAAACCTAGGAAACCAAGAACCAAAAGGAATAAGAAAGATTGAATTGCTAAGAAGGTGGATAGGGGGATCAAATTCGTTTCCTGAAGAGCAAGTACCAAAAACAAAGCAATATTGTGTGACGAAATTATAAGACGTCAGAAAATAGAATAAAAGAAGAAATTTGATTTCAAGAACACGGAGAACTAATATATTGCTTCTGTTTGTTTTTATTAATCGAGAATTGCTACCATTTGATCTATTATAATAGTTTTTTTGATTCACAGTTTAAATGTAATAAGGGTCTAAAGTGGCAACCATAATTAATAATTTTTTTAATTGCAAAAATTAGTACCTTACTTTTTTTTCAAAGAACAAAGATAGGTTGAAAACTTAAAACAAAGAACATGAAAAAGATACAAAGAATGAAAAGAAAAGTACGAATTAAATGTTAAGGACGAAAATAATGACAACAAAATTAAAATAAAAAACAAAATTTAGGGACCAAAGTTCCTTCTTTTTTTTTGATTTGTTACTTATGAAAGCAAAAAACAATCAAAGGAAAAATATTTTAAATTAAAATTCCAAAAATTGATATATCAAGCTAGATAACCAATTATTAGCAACCATGGTTTTTATACCAAATGATGCGAAAATTGTAGGCGCAAAACCTAGGAAACCAAGAACCAAAAGGAATAAGAAAGATTGAATTGCTAAGAAGGTGGATAGGGGGATCAAATTCGTTTCCTGAAGAGCAAGTACCAAAAACAAAGCAATATTGTGTGACGAAATTATAAGACGTCAGAAAATAGAATAAAAGAAGAAATTTGATTTCAAGAACACGGAGAACTAATATATTGCTTCTGTTTGTTTTTATTAATCGAGAATTGCTACCATTTGATCTATTATAATAGTTTTTTTGATTCACAGTTTAAATGTAATAAGGGTCTAAAGTGGCAACCATAATTAATAATTTTTTTAATTGCAAAAATTAGTACCTTACTTTTTTTTCAAAGAACAAAGATAGGTTGAAAACTTAAAACAAAGAACATGAAAAAGATACAAAGAATGAAAAGAAAAGTACGAATTAAATGTTAAAGACGAAAATAATGACAACAAAATTAAAATAAAAAACAAACTTTAGGGACCAAAGTTCCTTCTTTTTTTTTATTTGTTACTTATGAAAGCAAAAAACAATCAAAGGAAAAAAAATTAAAATTAAAATTCCAAAAATTGATATATCAAGCTAGATAACCAATTATTAGCAACCATGGTTTTTATACCAAATGATGCGAAAATTGTAGGCGCACAACCTAGGAACCCAAGAACCAAAAGGAATAAGAAAAATTCAATTGCTAAGAAGGTGGTTAGGGGGATCAAATTGGTTTCCGGAAGGGCAAGTACCAAAAACAGAGCAATATTGTGCGAAGAAATTGTAAGACGTCAGAAAATAGTATAAAAGATGAAATTTGGGTTCGAGAACACGGAGATCTAATATATTGCTTCTATTTGTTTTGATTAATCGAGAATAGCTTCCATTTGATCTATTATAATAGTTTTTTGATTCACAGTTTAAATGTAATAAGGGTCTAAAGTGTAAACCATAATTAATAATTTTTTTTAATTGCAAAAATTAGTAACTCACTTTTTTTTAAAGAACAAAGATAGGTTGAAAACTTAAAACAAAGAACATGAAAAAGATACAAAGAATTAAAAGAAAAGTACGAATTAAATTTTAAGATTGAAAATAATGACAACCACATTAAAATAAAGAACAAACTTTAGGGACCAAAGCTCTTTATTTTTTTGTGATTTTTTACTAATAGAAACAAAAAATTGTCAAAGCCAAAAAATTTAAAATTAAAATTCAAAAAAATTGATATGTCAAGCTAGATAACCAATTATTAGCAACCATGGTTTTGATACCAAATGATGCAAAAATTTCAGGCGCATAACCTAAGAACCCAAGAACCAAAAGGAATAAGAAAGATTGAATTGCTAAGAATGAGGTTAGGAAGATCAAATTGGTTTCCTGAAGGGCAAGAACCAAAAACAAAGCTATATTGTGCGACGAAATTGTAAGACGTCAGAAAATAGAATAAAAGATGAAATTTGATTTCGAGAACACGGAGATCTAATATATTGCTTCTATTTGTTTTGATTAATCGAGAATAGCTTCCATTTGATCTATTATAATAGTTTTTTGATTCACAGTTTAAATGTAAGAAGGGTCTAAAGTGTAAACCATAATTAATAATTTTTTTAATTGCAAAAATTAGTAACTCACTTTTTTTTAAAGAACAAAGATAGGTTGAAAACTTAAAACAAAGAACATGAAAAAGATACAAAGAATTAAAAGAAAAGTACGAATTAAATTTTAAGATTGAAAATAATGACAACCACATTAAAATAAAGAACAAACTTTAGGGACCAAAGCTCTTTATTTTTTTGTGATTTTTTACTAATAGAAACAAAAAATTGTCAAAGCCAAAAAATTTAAAATTAAAATTCAAAAAAATTGATATGTCAAGCTAGATAACCAATTATTAGCAACCATGGTTTTGATACCAAATGATGCAAAAATTTCAGGCGCATAACCTAGGAACCCAAGAACCAAAAGGAATAAGAAAGATTGAATTGCTAAGAATGTGGTTAGGAAGATCAAATTGGTTTCCTGAAGGGCAAGAACCAAAAACAAAGCTATATTGTGCGACGAAATTGTAAGACGTCAGAAAATAGAATAAAAGATGAAATTTGATTTCGAGAACACGGAGAACTAATATATTGCTTCTGTTTGTTTTTATTAATCGAGAATAGCTTCAATTTATTCTATTATAATAGTTTTTTTGATTCACAGTTTAAATGTAATAAGGGTCTAAAGTTGCAACCATAATTAATAATTTTCTTTAATTGCAAAAATTAGTAACTCGCATGTTTTTTCAAAGAACAAAGATAGGTTGAAAACATAAAACAAAGAACATGAAAAAGATA
Source organism: Hippophae tibetana (assembly GCA_037013495.1). NCBI lineage: Eukaryota > Viridiplantae > Streptophyta > Magnoliopsida > Rosales > Elaeagnaceae > Hippophae > Hippophae tibetana. The sequence goes on from CM072807.1 coordinate 48,018,878, forward strand.
CAAAGAATGAAAAGAAAAGTACGAATTAAATGTTAAGGACGAAAATAATGACAACAAAATTAAAATAAAAAACAAAATTTAGGGACCAAAGTTCCTTCTTTTTTTTGATTTGTTACTTATGAAAGCAAAAAACAATCAAAGGAAAAAAATTTTAAATTAAAATTCCAAAAATTGATATATCAAGCTAGATTACCAATTATTAGCAACCATGGTTTTGATACCAAATGATGCTAAAATTGTAGGCGCACAACCTAGGAACCCAAGAACCAAATGGAATAAGAACGATTGAATTGCTAAGAAGGTTGTTAGGGAGATCAAATTGCTTTCCTGAAGGGCAAGTACCAAAAACAAAGCAATATTGTGCGAAGAAATTGTAAGACGTCAGAAAATAGTATAAAAGATGAAATTTGGGTTCGAGAACACGGAGATCTAATATATTGCTTCTGTTTGTTTTTATTAATCGAGAATTGCTACCATTTGATCTATTATAATAGTTTTTTTGATTCACAGTTTAAATGTAATAAGGGTCTAAAGTGGCAACCATAATTAATAATTTTTTTAATTGCAAAAATTAGTACCTTACTTTTTTTTCAAAGAACAAAGATAGGTTGAAAACTTAAAACAAAGAACATGAAAAAGATACAAAGAATGAAAAGAAAAGTACGAATTAAATGTTAAAGACGAAAATAATGACAACAAAATTAAAATAAAAAACAAACTTTAGGGACCAAAGTTCCTTCTTTTTTTTTATTTGTTACTTATGAAAGCAAAAAACAATCAAAGGAAAAAAAATTAAAATTAAAATTCCAAAAATTGATATATCAAGCTAGATAACCAATTATTAGCAACCATGGTTTTTATACCAAATGATGCGAAAATTGTAGGCGCAAAACCAAGGAACCCATGAACCAAAAGGAATAAGAAAGATTGAATTGCTAAGAATGAGGTTAGGAAGATCAAATTGGTTTCCTGAAGGGCAAGAACCAAAAACAAAGCTATATTGTGCGACGAAATTGTAAGACGTCAGAAAATAGAATAAAAGATGAAATTTGATTTCGAGAACACGAAGAACTAATATATTGCTTCTGTTTGTTTTTATTAATCGAGAATTGCTACCATTTGATCTATTATAATAGTTTTTTTGATTCACAGTTTAAATGTAATAAGGGTCTAAAGTGGCAACCATAATTAATAATTTTTTTAATTGGAAAAATTAGTACCTCACTTTTTTTTCAAAGAACAAAGATAGGTTGAAAACTTAAAACAAAGAACATGAAAAAGATACAAAGAATGAAAAGAAAAGTACGAATTAAATTTTAAGACTGAAAATAATGACAACCACATTAAAATAAAGAAAAAACTTTAGGGACCAAAGCTCTTTATTTTTTTGTGATTTGTTACTTATGAAAACAAAAATTTGTCAAAGGCCAAAAAATTTAAAATTAAAATTCAAAAAATTGATATATCAAGTTAGATAACCAATTATTATCAACCATGGTTTTGATACCAAATGATGTGAAAATTTCAGGCGCACAACCTGGGAACCCAAGAACCAAAAGGAATAAGAAAGATTGAATTGCTAAGAAGGTGGTTAGAGGGATCAAATTGGTTTCCTGAAGGGCAAGTACCAAAAACAAAGCAATATTGTGCGGCAAAATTGTAAGACGTCAGAAAATAGAATAAAAGATGAAATTTGATTTCGAGAACACGGAGAACTAATATATTGTTTCTGTTTGTTTTTATTAATCGAGAATAGCTTCAATTTAATCTATTATAATAGTTTTTTTGATTCACAGTTTAAATGTAATAAGGGTCTAAAGTTGCAACCATAATTAATAAATTTCTTTAATTGCAAAAATTAGTAACTCGCATGTTTTTTCAAAGAACAAAGATAGGTTGAAAACTTAAAACAAAGAACATGAAAAAGATACAAAGAATGAAAAGAAAAGTACGAATTAAATGTTAAGGACGAAAATAATGACAACAAAATTAAAATAAAAAACAAACTTTAGGGACCAAAGTTCCTTCTTTTTTTTGATTTGTTACTTATGAAAGCAAAAAACAATCAAAGGAAAAAAATTTTAAATTAAAATTCCAAAAATTGATATATCAAGCTAGATAACCAATTATTAGCAACCATGGTTTTTATACCAAATGATGCGAAAATTGTAGGCGCAAAACCTAGGAACCCATGAACCAAAAGGAATAAGAAAGATTGAATTGCTAAGAAGGTGGATAGGGGGATCAAATTCGTTTCCTGAAGAGCAAGTACCAAAAACAAAGCAATATTGTGTGACGAAATTATAAGACGTCAGAAAATAGAATAAAAGAAGAAATTTGATTTCAAGAACACGGAGAACTAATATATTGCTTCTGTTTGTTTTTATTAATCGAGAATTGCTACCATTTGATCTATTATAATAGTTTTTTTGATTCACAATTTAAATGTAATAAGGGTCTAAAGTGGCAACCATAATTAATAATTTTTTTAATTGCAAAAATTAGTACCTCACTTTTTTTTCAAAGAACAAAGATAGGTTGAAAACTTAAAACAAAGAACATGAAAAAGATACAAAGAATGAAAAGAAAAATACGAATTAAATGTTAAGGACGAAAATAATGACAACAAAATTAAAATAAAAAACAAACATTAGGGACCAAAGTTCCTTCTTTTTTTTTATTTGTTACTTATGAAAGCAAAAAACAATCAAAGGAAAAAAAATTTAAATTTAAATTCCAAAAATTGATATATCAAGCTAGATAACCAATTATTAGCAACCATGGTTTTTATACCAAATGATGCGAAAATTGTAGGTGCACAACCTAGGAACCCAAGAACCAAAAGGAATAAGAAAGATTCAATTGCTAAGAAGGTGGTTAGGGGGATCAAATTGGTTTCCGGAAGGGCAAGTACCAAAAACAGAGCAATATTGTGCGACAAAATTGTAAGACGTCAGAAAATAGTATAAAAGATGAAATTTGGGTTCGAGAACACGAAGAACTAATATATTGCTTCTGTTTGTTTTTATTAATCGAGAATAGCTTCCATTTGATCTATTATAATAATTTTTTCGATTCATAGTTTAAATGTAATAATCGTTTAAAGTGGCAACCATAATTAATTTTTTTTTTAAATGCAAAATTTAGTAGCTCACTTTTTTTTGAAAGAAAAAATATAGGTTGAAAACTGAAAACAAAGAACATGAAAAAGATACAAAGAATGCAAAGAAAAGTACGAATTAAATTTTAAGGACGAAAATAATGACAACAACATTAAAATAAAGAACAAACTTTAGGGACCAAAGCTCTTTATTTTTTTGTGATTTGTCACTTATGAAAACAAAAAATTGTCAAAGGCCAAAAAATTTAAAATTAAAATTCAAAAAATTGATATATCAAGCTAGATAACCAATTATTAGGAACCATGGTTTTGATACCAAATGATGTGAAAATTTCAGGCGCACAACCTAGGAACCCAAGACCCAAAAGTAATAAGAATGATTGAATTGCTAAGAAGGTGGATAGGGGGATCAAATTAGTTTCCTGAAGAGCAAGTACCGAAAACAAAGCAATATTGTGTGACGATATTATAAGACGTCAGAAAATAGAATAAAAGAAGAAATTTGATTTCAAGAACACGGAGAACTAATATATTGCTTCTGTTTGTTTTTATTAATCGAGAATTGCTACCATTTGATCTATTATAATAGTTTTTTTTGATTCACAGTTTAAATGTAATAAGGGTCTAAAGTGGCAACCATAATTAATAATTTTTTTAATTGCAAAAATTAGTACCTCACTTTTTTTTCAAAGAACAAAGATAGGTTGAAAACTTAAAACAAAGAACATGAAAAAGATACAAAGAATGAAAAGAAAAGTACGAATTAAATGTTAAGGGCGAAAATAATGACAACAACATTAAACTAAAGAAAAAACTTTACGGACCAAAGTTCATTCTTTTTTTGTGATATGTTACTTATGAAAACAAAAAACAATCAAAGGCAAAAAAATTTAAAATTAAAATTCAAAAAATTGATATATCAAGCTAGATAACCAATTATTAGCAACCATGGTTTTGATACCAAATGATGCGAAAATTGTAGGCGCACAACCAAGGAACCCAAGAACCAAAAGGAATAAGAAAGATTGAATTGCTAAGAAGGTTGTTAGGGAGATCAAATTTCTTTCCTGAAGGGCAAGTACCAAAAACAAAGCAATATTGTGCGAAGAAATTGTAAGACGTCAGAAAATAGTATAAAAGATGAAATTTGGGTTCGAGAACACGGAGATCTAATATATTGCTTCTGTTAGTTTTTATTAATCGAGAATAGCTTCCATTTGATCTATTATAATAGTTTTTTGATTCACAGTTTAAATGTAATAAGGGTCTAAAGTGGCAACCATAATTAATAATTTTTTTTAATTGCAAAAATTAGTAACTCACTTTTTTTTTAAAGAACTAAGATAGGTTGAAAACTTAAAACAAAGAACATGAAAAAGATACAAAGAATTAAAAGAAAAGTACGAATTAAATTTTAAGACTGAAAATAATGACAACCACATTAAAATAAAGAACAAACTTTAGGGACCAAAGCTCTTTATTTTTTTTTGGATTTGTTACTAATGGAAACAAAAAATTGTCAAAGCCAAAAAATTTAAAATTAAAATTCAAAAAATTGATATATCAAGCTAGATAACAAATTATTAGCAACCATGGTTTTGATACCAAATGATGCAAAAATTTCAGCCGCACAACCTAGGAACCCAAGAACCAAAAGGAATAAGAAAGATTGAATTGCTAAGAAGGTGGTTATGAAGATCAAATTTGTTTCCTGAAGGGCAAGAACCAAAAACAAAGCAATATTGTGCGACGAAATTGTAAGACGTCAGAAAATAAAACAAACGAAGAAATTTGATTTCATGAACACAGAGAGCTAATATATTGCTTATGTTTGTTTTTATTAATCGAGAATTGCTACCATTTGACCTATTATAATAGTTTTTTTGATTCACAGTTTAAATGTAATAAGGGTCTAAAGTGGCAACCATAATTAAAATTTTTTTTTAATTGCAAAAATTAGTACCTCACTTTTTTTTCAAAGAACAAAGATAGGTTGAACACTTAAAACAAAGAACATGAAAAAGATACAATGAATGAAAAGAAAAGTACGAATTAAATGTTAAGGGCGAAAATAATAACAACAACAATAAACTAAAGAAAAAACTTTAGGGACCAAAGTTCCTTCTTTTTTTGTGATTTGTTACTTATGAAAACAAAAACAATCAAAGGAAAAAAACTTTAAAATTAAAATTCAAAAAATTGATATATCAAGCAAGATAACCAATTATTAGCAACCATGGTTTTGATACCAAATGATGTGAAAATTTCAGGCGCACAACCTAGGAACCCAAGAACCAAAAGGAATAAGAAAGATTGAATTGCTAAGAAGGTGGTTAGGGGGATGAAATTGGTTTCCAGAAGGGCAAGTACAAAAAACAGAGGAATATTGTGCGATGAAATTGTAAGACGTCAGAAAATAGTATAAAAGATGAAATTTGGGTTCGAGAACACGAAGAACTAATATATTGCTTCTGTTTGTTTTTATTAATCGAGAATAGCTTCCATTTGATCTATTATAATAGTTTTTTGATTCACAGTTTAAATGTAGTAAGGGTCTAAAGTGACAACCATAATTAATAATTTTTTTTAATAGCAAAAATTAGTAGCTCACTTTTTTTCAAAGAACAAAGATAGTTTGAAAACTTAAAACAATGAACATGAAAAAGATACAAAGAATTAAAAGAAAAGTACGAATTAAAATTTAAGACTGAAAATAATGACAACAACATTAAAATAAAGAACAAACTTTAGGGACCAAAGCTCTTTATTTTTTTGTGATTTGTTACTAATGGAAACAAAAAATTGTCAAAGCCAAAAAATTTAAAATTAAAATTCAAAAAATTGATATATCAAGCTAGATAACAAATTATTAGCAACCATGCTTTTGATACCAAATGATGCAAAAATTTCAGCCGCACAACCTAGGAACCCAAGAACCAAAAGGAATAAGAAAGATTGAATTGCTAAGAAGGTGGTTAGGAAGATCAATTTGGTTTCCTGAAGGGCAAGAACCAAAAACAAAGCAATATTGTGCCACGAAATTGTAAGACGTCAGAAAATAAAACAAACGAAGAAATTTGTTTTCATGAACACGGAGAGCTAATATATTGCTTATGTTTGTTTTTATTAATCGAGAATTGCTACCATTTGACCTATTATAATAGTTTTTTTGATTCACAGTTTAAATGTAATAAGGGTCTAAAGTGGCAACCATAATTAAAAAAAAAATTTAATTGCAAAAATTAGTACCTCACTTTTTTTTCAAAGAACAAAGATAGGTTGAACACTTAAAACAAAGAACATGAAAAAGATACAAAGAATGAAAAGAAAAGTACGAAATAAATGTTAAGGGCGAAAATAATGACAACAACATTAAACTAAAGAAAAACTTTACGGAGCAAAGTTGCTTCTTTTTTTGTGATTTGTTACTTATGAAAACAAAAAACAATCAAAGGCAAAAAACTTTAAAATTAAAATTCAAAAAATTGATATATCAAGCTAGATAACAAATTATTAGCAACCATGGTTTTGATACCAAATGATGCGAAAATTGTAGGCGCACAACCTAGGAACCCAAGAACCAAATGGAATAAGAACGATTGAATTGCTAAGAAGGTTGTTAGGGAGATCAAATTGCTTTCCTGAAGGGCAAGTACCAAACACAAAGCAATATTGTGCGAAGAAATTGTAAGACGTCAGAAAATAGTATAAAAGATGAAATTTGGGTTCGAGAACACGGAGATCTAATATATTGCTTCTATTTGTTTTGATTAATCGAGAATAGCTTCCATTTGATCTATTATAATAGTTTTTTGATTCACAGTTTAAATGTAATAAGGGTCTAAAGTGTAAACCATAATTAATAATTTTTTTTAATTGCAAAAATTAGTAACTCACTTTTTTTTAAAGAACAAAGATAGGTTGAAAACTTAAAACAAAGAACATGAAAAAGATACAAAGAATTAAAAGAAAAGTACGAATTAAATTTTAAGATTGAAAATAATGACAACCACATTAAAATAAAGAACAAACTTTTGGGACCAAAGCTCTTTATTTTTTTGTGATTTTTTACTAATAGAAACAAAAAATTGTCAAAGCCAAAAAATTTAAAATTAAAATTCAAAAAAATTGATATGTCAAGCTAGATAACCAATTATTAGCAACCATGGTTTTGATACCAAATGATGCAAAAATTTCAGGCGCATAACCTAGGAACCCAAGAACCAAAAGGAATAAGAAAGATTGAATTGCTAAGAATGTGGTTAGGAAGATCAAATTGGTTTCCTGAAGGGCAAGAACCAAAAACAAAGTTATATTGTGCGACGAAATTGTAAGACGTCAGAAAATAGAATAAAAGATGAAATTTGATTTCGAGAACACGGAGAACTAATATATTGCTTCTGTTTGTTTTTATTAATCGAGAATTGCTACCATTTGATCTATTATAATAGTTTTTTTGATTCACAGTTTAAATGTAATAAGGGTCTAAAGTGGCAACCATAATTAATAATTTTTTTAATTGGAAAAATTAGTACCTCACTTTTTTTTCAAAGAACAAAGATAGGTTGAAAACTTAAAACAAAGAACATGAAAAAGATACAAAGAATGAAAAGAAAAGTACGAATTAAATTTTAAGACTGAAAATAATGACAACCACATTAAAATAAAGAACAAACTTTAGGGACCAAAGCTCTTTATTTTTTTGTGATTTGTTACTTATGAAAACAAAAAATTGTCAAAGGCCAAAAAATTTAAAATTAAAATTCAAAAAATTGATATATCAAGTTAGATAACCAATTATTATCAACCATGGTTTTGATACCAAATGATGTGAAAATTTCAGGCGCACAACCTGGGAACCCAAGAACCAAAAGGAATAAGAAAGATTGAATTGCTAAGAAGGTGGTTAGGGGGATCAAATTGGTTTCCTGAAGGGCAAGTACCAAAAACAAAGCAATATTGTGCGGTAAAATTGTAAGACGTCAGAAAATAGAATAAAAGATGAAATTTGATTTCGAGAACACGGAGAACTAATATATTGTTTCTGTTTGTTTTTATTAATCGAGAATAGCTTCAATTTAATCTATTATAATAGTTTTTTTGATTCACAGTTTAAATGTAATAAGGGTCTAAAGTTGCAACCATAATTAATAATTTTCTTTAATTGCAAAAATTAGTAACTCGCATGTTTTTTCAAGGAACAAAGATAGGTTGAAAACTTAAAACAAAGAACATGAAAAAGATAGAAAGAATGAAAAGAAAAGTACGAATTAAATGTTAAGGACGAAAATAATGACAACAAAATTAAAATAAAAAACAAACTTTAGGGACCAAAGTTCCTTCTTTTTTTTTATTTGTTACTTATGAAAGCAAAAAACAATCAAAGGAAAAAATTTTAAATTAAAATTCCAAAAATTGATATATCAAGCTAGATAACCAATTATTAGCAACCATGGTTTTTATACCAAATGATGCGAAAATTGTAGGCGCACAACCTAGGAACCCAAGAACCAAAAGGAATTAGAAAGAGTGAATTGCTAAGAAGGTGGTTAGGGGGATCAAATTGGTTTCCGGAAGGGCAAGTACCAAAAATAGAGCAATATTGTGCGACAAAATTGTAAGACGTCAGAAAATAGTATAAAAGATGAAATTGGGGTTCGAGAACACGAAGAACTAATATATTGCTTCTGTTTGTTTTTATTAATCGAGAATAACTTCAATTTGATCTATTATATTAGTTTTTTCGATTCATAGTTTAAATGTAATAATCGTTTAAAGTGGCAACCATAATTAATTTTTTTTTTAAATGCTAAATTTAGTAGCTCACTTTTTTTTCAAAGAACAAATATAGGTTGAAAACTGAAAACAAAGAACATGAAAAAGATACAAAGAATGCAAAGAAAAGTACGAATTAAATTTTAATGACGAAAATAATGACAACAACATTAAAATTAAGAACAAACTTTAGGGACCAAAGTTCTTTCTTGTTTTGTGATTTGTTACTTATGAAAACAAAAAATTGTCAAAAGCCAAAAAATTTAAAATTAAAATTTAAAAAATTGATATATCAAGCTAGAAAACCAATTATCAGCAGCCATGGTTTTGATACCAAATGATGTGAAAATTTCAGGTGCACAACCTAGGAACCCAAGAACCAAAAGGAATAAGAAAGATTGAATTGCTAAGAAGGTGGTTAGGGGGATCAAATTGGTTTCTGGAAGGGCAAGTACCAAAAACAGAGCAATATTGTGCGACAAAATTGTAAGACGTCAGAAAATAGTATAAAAGATGAAATTTGGGTTCGAGAACAATTAGAACTAATATATTGCTTCTGTTTGTTTTTATTAATCGAGAATAGCTTCAATTTTATCTATTATATTAGTTTTTTCGATTCATAGTTTAAATGTAATAATCGTTTAAAGTGGCAACCATAATTAATTTTTTTTTTAAATGCAAAAATTATAGCGCACTTTTTTTTCAAAGAACAAAGATAGGTTGAAAACTAAAAACAAAGAACATGAAACAGATACAAAGAATGCAAAGAAAATTACGAATTAAATTTTAAGGACGAAAATAATGACAACAACAGTAAAATAAAGAACAAACTTTAGGGACCAAAGCTCTTTATTTTTTTGTGATTTGTTACTTATGAAAACAAAAAATTGTCAAAGGCCAAAAAATTTAAAATTAAAATTCAAAAAATTGATATATCAAGTTAGATAACCAATTATTAGCAACCATGGTTTTGATACCAAATGATGTGAAAATTTCTGGCGCACAACCTAGGAACCCAAGAACCAAAAGTAATAAGAAATATTGAATTGCTAAGAAGGTGGTTAGGGGGATCAAATTGGCTTCCTGAAGGGCATGTACCAAAAACAAAGCAATATTGTGCGGCAAAATTGTAAGACGTCAGAAAATAGAATAAAAGATGAAATTTGATTTCGAGAACACGGAGAACTAATATATTGTTTCTGTTTGTTTTTATTAATCAAGAATAGCTTCCATTTGATCTATTATAATAGTTTTTTTGATTCACAGTTTAAATGTAATAAGGGTCTAAAGTGGCAACCATAATTAATAATTTTTTTTAATTGCAAAAATTAGTAACTCGCATGTTTTTTCAAAGAACAAAGATAGGTTGAAAACTTAAAACAAAGAACATGAAAAAGATACAAAGAATGAAAAGAAAAGTACGAATTAAATGTTAAGGACGAAAATAATGACAACAAAATTAAAATAAAAAACAAACTTTAGGGACCAAAGCTCTTTATTTTTTTGTGATTTGTTACTTAGGAAAGCAAAAAACAATCAAAGGAAAAAAAATTTAAATTAAAATTCCAAAAATTGATATATCAAGCTAGATAACCAATTATTAGCAACCATGGTTTTTATACCAAATGATGCGAAAATTGTAGGCGCACAACCTAGGAACCCAAGAACCAAAAGGAATAAGAAAGATTGAATTGCTAAGAAGGTGGTTAGGGGGATCAAATTGGTTTCCGGAAGGGCAAGTACCAAAAACAGAGCAATATTGTGCGACAAAATTGTAAGACGTCAGAAAATAGTATAAAAGATGAAATTTGGGTTCGAGAACACGAAGAACTAATATATTGCTTCTGTTTGTTTTTATTAATCGAGAATAGCTTCCATTTGATCTATTATAATAATTTTTTGGATTCATAGTTTAAATGTAATAATCGGTTAAAGTGGCAACCATAATTAATTTTTTTTTTAAATGCAAAATTTAGTAGCTCACTTTTTTTTCAAAGAAAAAATATAGGTTGAAAACTGAAAACAAAGAACATGAAAAAGATACAAAGAATGCAAAGAAAAGTACGAATTAAATTTTAAGGACGAAAATAATGACAACAACATTAAAATAAAGAACAAACTTTAGGGACCAAAGCTCTTTATTTTTTTGTGATTTGTCACTTATGAAAACAAAAAATTGTCAAAGGCCAAAAAATTTAAAATTAAAATTCAAAAAATTGATATATCAAGCTAGATAACCAATTATTAGGAACCATGGTTTTGATACCAAATGATGTGAAAATTTCAGGCGCACAACCTAGGAACCCAAGACCCAAAAGTAATAAGAAAGATTGAATTGCTAAGAAGGTGGATAGGGGGATCAAATTAGTTTCCTGAAGAGCAAGTACCAAAAACAAAGCAATATTGTGTGACGATATTATAAGACGTCAGAAAATAGAATAAAAAAAGAAATTTGATTTCAAGAACACGGAGAACTAATATATTGCTTATGTTTGTTTTTATTAATCGAGAATTGCTACCATTTGATCTATTATAATAGTTTTTTTTGATTCACAGTTTAAATGTAATAAGGGTCTAAAGTGGCAACCATAATTAATAATTTTTTTAATTGCAAAAATTAGTACCTCACTTTTTTTTCAAAGAACAAAGATAGGTTGAAAACTTAAAACAAAGAACATGAAAAAGATACAAAGAATGAAAAGAAAAGTACGAATTAAATGTTAAGGGCGAAAATAATGACAACAACATTAAACTAAAGAAAAAACTTTACGGACCAAAGTTCCTTCTTTTTTTGTGATTTGTTACTTATGAAAACAAAAAACAATCAAAGGCAAAAAAATTTAAAATTAAAATTCAAAAAATTGATATATCAAGCTAGATAACCAATTATTAGCAACCATGGTTTTGATACCAAATGATGCGAAAATTGTAGGCGCACAACCTAGGAACCCAAGAACCAAAAGGAATAAGAAATATTGAATTGCTAAGAAGGTTGTTAGGGAGATCAAATTTCTTTCCTGAAGGGCAAGTACCAAAAACAAAGCAATATTGTGCGAAGAAATTGTAAGACGTCAGAAAATAGTATAAAAGATGAAATTTGGGTTCAAGAACACGGAGATCTAATATATTGCTTCTGTTTGTTTTTATTAATCGAGAATAGCTTCCATTTGATCTATTATAATAGTTTTTTTGATTCACAGTTTAAATGTAATAAGGGTCTAAAGTGGCAACCATAATTAATAATTTTTTTTAATTGCAAAAATTAGTAACTCGCATGTTTTTTCAAAGAACAAAGATAGGTTGAAAACTTAAAACAAAGAACATGAAAAAGATACAAAGAATGAAAAGAAAAGTACGAATTAAATGTTAAGGACGAAAATAATGACAACAAAATTAAAATAAAAAACAAACTTTACGGACCAAAGCTCTTTATTTTTTTGTGATTTGTTACTAATGGAAACAAAAAATTGTCAAAGCCAAAAAATTTAAAATTAAAATTCAAAAAATTGATATATGAAGCTAGATAACAAATTATTAGCAACCATGGTTTTGATACCAAATGATGCAAAAATTTCAGCCGCACAACCTAGGAACCCAAGAACCAAAAGGAATAAGAAAGATTGAATTGCTAAGAAGGTGGTTATGAAGATCAAATTTGTTTCCTGAAGGGCAAGAACTAAAAACAAAGCAATATTGTGCGACGAAATTGTAAGACGTCAGAAAATAAAACAAACGAAGAAATTTGATTTCATGAACACGGAGAGCTAATATATTGCTTATGTTTGTTTTTATTAATCGAGAATTGCTACCATTTGACCTATTATAATAGTTTTTTTGATTCACAGTTTAAATGTAATAAGGGTCTAAAGTGGCAACCATAATTAATAATTTTTTTAATTGCAAAAATTAGTACCTCACTTTTTTTTCAAAGAACAAAGATAGGTTGAACACTTAAAACAAAGAACATGAAAAAGATACAATGAATGAAAAGAAAAGTACGAATTAAATGTTAAGGGCGAAAATAATGACAACAACATTAAACTAAAGAAAAACTTTACGGAGCAAAGTTGCTTCTTTTTTTTTGATTTGTTACTTATGAAAACAAAAAACAATCAAAGGCAAAAAACTTTAAAATTAAAATTCAAAAAATTGATATATCAAGCTAGATAACAAATTATTAGCAACCATGGTTTTGATACCAAATGATGCGAAAATTGTAGGCGCACAACCTAGGAACCCAAGAACCAAATGGAATAAGAACGATTGAATTGCTAAGAAGGTTGTTAGGGAGATCAAATTGCTTTCCTGAAGGGCAAGTACCAAACACAAAGCAATATTGTGCGAAGAAATTGTAAGACGTCAGAAAATAGTATAAAAGATGAAATTTGGGTTCGAGAACACGGAGATCTAATATATTGCTTCTATTTGTTTTGATTAATCGAGAATAGCTTCCATTTGATCTATTATAATAGTTTTTTGATTCATAGTTTAAATGTAATAAGGGTCTAAAGTGTAAACCATAATTAATAATTTTTTTTAATTGCAAAAATTAGTAACTCACTTTTTTTTAAAGAACAAAGATAGGTTGAAAACTTAAAACAAAGAACATGAAAAAGATACAAAGAATTAAAAGAAAAGTACGAATTAAATTTTAAGATTGAAAATAATGACAACCACATTAAAATAAAGAACAAACTTTTGGGACCAAAGCTCTTTATTTTTTTGTGATTTTTTACTAATAGAAACAAAAAATTGTCAAAGCCAAAAAATTTAAAATTAAAATTCAAAAAAATTGATATGTCAAGCTAGATAACCAATTATTAGCAACCATGGTTTTGATACCAAATGATGCAAAAATTTCAGGCGCATAACCTAGGAACCCAAGAACCAAAAGGAATAAGAAAGATTGAATTGCTAAGAATGTGGTTAGGAAGATCAAATTGGTTTCCTGAAGGGCAAGAACCAAAAACAAAGCTATATTGTGCGACGAAATTGTAAGACGTCAGAAAATAGAATAAAAGATGAAATTTGATTTCGAGAACACGGAGAACTAATATATTGCTTCTGTTTGTTTTTATTAATCGAGAATTGCTACCATTTGATCTATTATAATAGTTTTTTTGATTCACAGTTTAAATGTAATAAGGGTCTAAAGTGGCAACCATAATTAATAATTTTTTTAATTGGAAAAATTAGTACCTCACTTTTTTTTCAAAGAACAAAGATAGGTTGAAAACTTAAAACAAAGAACATGAAAAAGATACAAAGAATGAAAAGAAAAGTACGAATTAAATTTTAAGACTGAAAATAATGACAACCACATTAAAATAAAGAACAAACTTTAGGGACCAAAGCTCTTTATTTTTTTGTGATTTGTTACTTATGAAAACAAAAAATTGTCAAAGGCCAAAAAATTTAAAATTAAAATTCAAAAAATTGATATATCAAGTTAGATAACCAATTATTATCAACCATGGTTTTGATACCAAATGATGTGAAAATTTCAGGCGCACAACCTCGGAACCCAAGAACCAAAAGGAATAAGAAAGATTGAATTGCTAAGAAGGTGGTTAGGGGGATCAAATTGGTTTCCTGAAGGGCAAGTACCAAAAACAAAGCAATATTGTGCGGTAAAATTGTAAGACGTCAGAAAATAGAATAAAAGATGAAATTTGATTTCGAGAACACGGAGAACTAATATATTGTTTCTGTTTGTTTTTATTAATCGAGAATAGCTTCAATTTAATCTATTATAATAGTTTTTTTGATTCACAGTTTAAATGTAATAAGGGTCTAAAGTTGCAACCATAATTAATAATTTTCTTTAATTGCAAAAATTAGTAACTCGCATGTTTTTTCAAGGAACAAAGATAGGTTGAAAACTTAAAACAAAGAACATGAAAAAGATAGAAAGAATGAAAAGAAAAGTACGAATTAAATGTTAAGGACGAAAATAATGACAACAAAATTAAAATAAAAAACAAACTTTAGGGACCAAAGTTCCTTCTTTTTTTTTATTTGTTACTTATGAAAGCAAAAAACAATCAAAGGAAAAAATTTTAAATTAAAATTCCAAAAATTGATATATGAAGCTAGATAACCAATTATTAGCAACCATGGTTTTTATACCAAATGATGCGAAAATTGTAGGCGCACAACCTAGGAACCCAAGAACCAAAAGGAATTAGAAAGAGTGAATTGCTAAGAAGGTGGTTAGGGGGATCAAATTGGTTTCCGGAAGGGCAAGTACCAAAAATAGAGCAATATTGTGCGACAAAATTGTAAGACGTCAGAAAATAGTATAAAAGATGAAATTGGGGTTCGAGAACACGAAGAACTAATATATTGCTTCTGTTTGTTTTTATTAATCGAGAATAACTTCAATTTGATCTATTATATTAGTTTTTTCGATTCATAGTTTAAATGTAATAATCGTTTAAAGTGGCAACCATAATTAATTTTTTTTTTAAATGCTAAATTTAGTAGCTCACTTTTTTTTCAAAGAACAAATATAGGTTGAAAACTGAAAACAAAGAACATGAAAAAGATACAAAGAATGCAAAGAAAAGTACGAATTAAATTTTAATGACGAAAATAATGACAACAACATTAAAATTAAGAACAAACTTTAGGGACCAAAGTTCTTTCTTGTTTTGTGATTTGTTACTTATGAAAACAAAAAATTGTCAAAAGCCAAAAAATTTAAAATTAAAATTTAAAAAATTGATATATCAAGCTAGAAAACCAATTATCAGCAGCCATGGTTTTGATACCAAATGATGTGAAAATTTCAGGCGCACAACCTAGGAACCCAAGAACCAAAAGTAATAAGAAATATTGAATTGCTAAGAAGGTGGTTAGGGGGGTCAAATTGGCTTCCTGAAGGGCATGTACCAAAAACAAAGCAATATTGTGCGGCAAAATTGTAAGACGTCAGAAAATAGAATAAAAGATGAAATTTGATTTCGAGAACACGGAGAACTAATATATTGTTTCTGTTTGTTTTTATTAATCAAGAATAGCTTCCATTTGATCTATTATAATAGTTTTTTTGATTCACAGTTTAAATGTAATAAGGGTCTAAAGTGGCAACCATAATTAATAATTTTTTTTAATTGCAAAAATTAGTAACTCGCATGTTTTTTCAAAGAACAAAGATAGGTTGAAAACTTAAAACAAAGAACATGAAAAAGATACAAAGAATGAAAAGAAAAGTACGAATTAAATGTTAAGGACGAAAATAATGACAACAAAATTAAAATAAAAAACAAACTTTAGGGACCAAAGCTCTTTATTTTTTTGTGATTTGTTACTTAGGAAAGCAAAAAACAATCAAAGGAAAAAAAATTTAAATTAAAATTCCAAAAATTGATATATCAAGCTAGATAACCAATTATTAGCAACCATGGTTTTTATACCAAATGATGCGAAAATTGTAGGCGCACAACCTAGGAACCCAAGAACCAAAAGGAATAAGAAAGATTGAATTGCTAAGAAGGTGGTTAGGGGGATCAAATTGGTTTCCGGAAGGGCAAGTACCAAAAACAGAGCAATATTGTGCGACAAAATTGTAAGACGTCAGAAAATAGTATAAAAGATGAAATTTGGGTTCGAGAACACGAAGAACTAATATATTGCTTCTGTTTGTTTTTATTAATCGAGAATAGCTTCCATTTGATCTATTATAATAATTTTTTGGATTCATAGTTTAAATGTAATAATCGGTTAAAGTGGCAACCATAATTAATTTTTTTTTTAAATGCAAAATTTAGTAGCTCACTTTTTTTTCAAAGAAAAAATATAGGTTGAAAACTGAAAACAAAGAACATGAAAAAGATACAAAGAATGCAAAGAAAAGTACGAATTAAATTTTAAGGACGAAAATAATGACAACAACATTAAAATAAAGAACAAACTTTAGGGACCAAAGCTCTTTATTTTTTTGTGATTTGTCACTTATGAAAACAAAAAATTGTCAAAGGCCAAAAAATTTAAAATTAAAATTCAAAAAATTGATATATCAAGCTAGATAACCAATTATTAGGAACCATGGTTTTGATACCAAATGATGTGAAAATTTCAGGCGCACAACCTAGGAACCCAAGACCCAAAAGTAATAAGAAAGATTGAATTGCTAAGAAGGTGGATAGGGGGATCAAATTAGTTTCCTGAAGAGCAAGTACCAAAAACAAAGCAATATTGTGTGACGATATTATAAGACGTCAGAAAATAGAATAAAAAAAGAAATTTGATTTCAAGAACACGGAGAACTAATATATTGCTTATGTTTGTTTTTATTAATCGAGAATTGCTACCATTTGATCTATTATAATAGTTTTTTTTTGATTCACAGTTTAAATGTAATAAGGGTCTAAAGTGGCAACCATAATTAATAATTTTTTTAATTGCAAAAATTAGTACCTCACTTTTTTTTCAAAGAACAAAGATAGGTTGAAAACTTAAAACAAAGAACATGAAAAAGATACAAAGAATGAAAAGAAAAGTACGAATTAAATGTTAAGGGCGAAAATAATGACAACAACATTAAACTAAAGAAAAAACTTTACGGACCAAAGTTCCTTCTTTTTTTGTGATTTGTTACTTATGAAAACAAAAAACAATCAAAGGCAAAAAAATTTAAAATTAAAATTCAAAAAATTGATATATCAAGCTAGATAACCAATTATTAGCAACCATGGTTTTGATACCAAATGATGCGAAAATTGTAGGCGCACAACCTAGGAACCCAAGAACCAAAAGGAATAAGAAATATTGAATTGCTAAGAAGGTTGTTAGGGAGATCAAATTTCTTTCCTGAAGGGCAAGTACCAAAAACAAAGCAATATTGTGCGAAGAAATTGTAAGACGTCAGAAAATAGTATAAAAGATGAAATTTGGGTTCAAGAACACGGAGATCTAATATATTGCTTCTGTTTGTTTTTATTAATCGAGAATAGCTTCCATTTGATCTATTATAATAGTTTTTTGATTCACAGTTTAAATGTAATAAGGGTCTAAAGTGGCAACCATAATTAATAATTTTTTTTAATTGAAAAAATTAGTAACTCACTTTTTTTATAAAGAACTAAGATAGGTTGAAAACTTAAAACAAAGAACATGAAAAAGATACAAAGAATTAAAAGAAAAGTACGAATTAAATTTTAAGACTGAAAATAATGACAACCACATTAAAATAAAGAACAAACTTTAGGGACCAAAGCTCTTTATTTTTTTTTGATTTGTTACTAATGGAAACAAAAAATTGTCAAAGCCAAAAAATTTAAAATTAAAATTCAAAAAATTGATATATGAAGCTAGATAACAAATTATTAGCAACCATGGTTTTGATACCAAATGATGCAAAAATTTCAGCCGCACAACCTAGGAACCCAAGAACCAAAAGGAATAAGAAAGATTGAATTGCTAAGAAGGTGGTTATGAAGATCAAATTGGTTTCCTGAAGGGCAAGAACTAAAAACAAAGCAATATTGTGCGACGAAATTGTAAGACGTCAGAAAATAAAACAAACGAAGAAATTTGATTTCATGAACACGGAGAGCTAATATATTGCTTATGTTTGTTTTTATTAATCGAGAATTGCTACCATTTGACCTATTATAATAGTTTTTTTGATTCACAGTTTAAATGTAATAAGGGTCTAAAGTGGCAACCATAATTAATAATTTTTTTAATTGCAAAAATTAGTACCTCACTTTTTTTTCAAAGAACAAAGATAGGTTGAACACTTAAAACAAAGAACATGAAAAAGATACAATGAAAGAAAAGAAAAGTACGAATTAAATGTTAAGGGCGAAAATAATAACAACAACAATAAACTAAAGAAAAAACTTTAGGGACCAAAGTTCCTTCTTTTTTTGTGATTTGTTACTTATGAAAACAAAAACAATCAAAGGAAAAAAACTTTAAAATTAAAATTCAAAAAATTGATATATCAAGCAAGATAACCAATTATTAGCAACCATGGTTTTGATACCAAATGATGTGAAAATTTCAGGTGCACAACCTAGGAACCCAAGAACCAAAAGGAATAAGAAAGTTTGAATTGCTAAGAAGGTGGTTAGGGGGATCAAATTGGTTTCCAGCAGGGCAAGTACCAAAAACAGAGGAATATTGTGCGATGAAATTGTAAGACGTCAGAAAATAGTATAAAAGATTAAATTTGGGTTCGAGAACACGAAGAACCAATATATTGCTTCTGTTTGTTTTTATTAATCGAGAATAGCTTCCATTTGATCTATTATAATAGTTTTTTGATTCACAGTTTGAATGTAATAAGGGTCTAAAGTGGCAACCATAATTAATAATTTTTTTTAATTGTAAAAATTAGTAACTCACTTTTTTTTAAAGAACTAAGATAGGTTGAAAACTTAAAACAAAGAACATGAAAAAGATACAAAGAATTAAAAGAAAAGTACGAATTAAAATTTAAGACTGAAAATAATGACAACCACATTAAAATAAAGAACAAACTTTAGGGACCAAAGCTCTTTATTTTTTTGTGATTTGTTACTAATGGAAACAAAAAATTGTCAAAGCCAAAAAATTTAAAATTAAAATTCAAAAAATTAATATATTAAGCTAGATATCAAATTATTAGCAACCATGGTTTTGATACCAAATGATGCAAAAATTTCAGCCGCACAACCTAGGAACCCAAGAACCAAAAGGAATAAGAAAGATTGAATTGCTAAGAAGGTGGTTAGGGGGATCAAATTGGTTTCCGGAAGGGCAAGTACCAAAAACAGAGCAATATTCTGCGACAAAATTGTAAGACGTCAGAAAATAGTATAAACGATGAAATTTGGGATCGAGAACACGAAGAACTAATATATTGCTTCTGTTTGTTTTGTATTAATCAAGAATAGCTTCCATTTGATCTATTATAATAGTTTTTTGATTCACAGTTTAAATGTAATAAGGGTCTAAAGTGGCAACCATAATTAATAATTTTTTTTAATTGCAAAAATTAGTAACTCACTTTTTTTTAAAGAACTAAGATAGGTTGAAAACTTAAAACAAAGAACATGAAAAAGATACAAAGAATTAAAAGAAAAGTACGAATTAAATTTTAAGACTGAAAATAATGACAACCACATTAAAATAAAGAACAAACTTTAGGGACCAAAGCTCTTTATTTTTTTGTGATTTGTTACTAATGGAAACAAAAAATTGTCAAAGGCCACAAAATTTAAAATTAAAATTCAAAAAATTGATATATCTAGCTAGATAACCAATTATTAGCAACCATGGTTTTGATACAAAATGATGTGAAAATTTCAGGCGCACAACCTAGGAACCCAAGAACCAAAAGGAATAAGAAAGATTGAATTGCTAAGAAGGTGGTTAAGGGGATCAAATTGGTTTCCTGAAGGGCAAGTACCAAAAACAGAGCAATATTGTGCGGCAAAATTGTAAGACGTCAGAAAATAGAATAAAAGATGAAATTTGATTTCGAGAACACGGAGAACTAATATATTGCTTCTGTTTGTTTTTATTAATCTAGAATAGCTTCCATTTGATCTATTATAATAGTTTTTTGATTCACAGTTTAAATGTAATAATCGTTTAAAGTGGCAACCATAATTAATTTTTTTTCAAATGCAAAATTTAGTAGCTCACTTTTTTTTCAAAGAACAAATATAGGTTGAAAACTGAAAACAAAGAACATGAAAAAGATACAAAGAATGCAAAGAAAAGTACGAATTAAATTTTAAAGACGAAAATAATGACAACAACATTATAATAAAGAACAAACTTTAGGGACCAAAGTTCTTTCTTGTTTTGTGAGTTGTTACTTATGAAAACAAAAAATTGTCAAAGTCCAAAAAATTTAAAATTAAAATTCAAAAAATTGATATATCAAGCTAGATAACCAATTATCAGCAGCCATGGTTTTGATACCAAATGATGCAAAAATTTCATGCGCACAACCTAGGAACCCAAGAACCAAAAGGAATAAGAAAGATTGAATTGCTAAGATGGTGGTTAGGGGGATCAAATTGGTTTCCTGAAGGGCAAGTACCAAAAACAGAGCAATATTGTGCGGCAAAATTGTAAGACGTCAGAAAATAGAATAAAAGATGAAATTTGATTTCGAGAACACGGAGAACTAATATATTGCTTCTGTTTGTTTTTATTAATCTAGAATAGCTTCCATTTGATCTATTATAATAGTTTTTTGATTCACAGTTTAAATGTAATAATCGTTTAAAGTGGCAACCATAATTAATTTTTTTTTAAATGCAAAAATTAGTAGCTCACTTTTTTTTCAAAGAACAAAGATAGGTTGAAAACTGAAAACAAAGAACATGAAAAAGATACAAAGAATGCAAAGAAAAGTACGAATTAAATTTTAAGGACGAAAATAATGACAACAACATTAAAATAAAGAAAAAACTTTAGGGACCAAAGCTCTTTATCTTTTTGTGATTTGTTACTTATGAAAACAAAAAATTGTCAAAGGCCAAAAAATTTAAAATTAAAATTCAAAAAATTGATATATCAAGCTAGATAACCAATTATCAGCAACCATGGTTTTGATACCAAATGATGTGAAAATTTCAGGCGCATAACCTAGGAACCCAAGAACCAAAAGGAATAAGAAAGATTGAATTGCTAAGAAGGTGGTTAGGGGGATCAAATTGGTTTCCTGAAGGGCAAGTACCAAAAACAGAGCAATATTGTGCGGCAAAATTGTAAGACGTCAGAAAATAGAATAAAAAATGAAATTTGATTTCGAGAACACGGAGAACTAATATATTGCTTCTGTTTGTTTTTATTAATCTAGAATAGCTTCAATTTAATCTATTATAATAGTTTTTTTGATTCACAGTTTAAATGTAATAAGGGTCTAAAGTTGCAACCATAATTAATAATTTTCTTTAATTGCAAAAATTAGTAACTCGCATGTTTTTTCAAAGAACAAAGATAGGTTGAAAACTTAAAACAAAGAACATGAAAAAGATACAAAGAATGAAAAGAAAAGTACGAATTAAATGTTAAGGACGAAAATAATGACAACAAAATTAAAATAAAAAACAAACTTTAGGGACCAAAGCTCTTTATCTTTTTGTGATTTGTTACTTATGAAAACAAAAAATTGTCAAAGGCCAAAAAATTTAAAATTAAAATTCAAAAAATTGATATATCAAGCTAGATAACCAATTATTAGCAACCATGGTTTTGATACCAAATGATGTGAAAATTTCAGGCGCATAACCTAGGAACCCAAGAACCAAAAGGAATAAGAAAGATTGAATTGCTAAGAAGGTGGTTAGGGGGATCAAATTGGTTTCCTGAAGGGCAAGTACCAAAAACAGAGCAATATTGTGCGGCAAAATTGTAAGACGTCAGAAAATAGAATAAAAAATGAAATTTGATTTCGAGAACACGGAGAACTAATATATTGCTTCTGTTTGTTTTTATTAATCTAGAATAGCTTCAATTTAATCTATTATAATAGTTTTTTTGATTCACAGTTTAAATGTAATAAGGGTCTAAAGTTGCAACCATAATTAATAATTTTCTTTAATTGCAAAAATTAGTAACTCGCATGTTTTTTCAAAGAACAAAGATAGGTTGAAAACTTAAAACAAAGAACATGAAAAAGATACAAAGAATGAAAAGAAAAGTACGAATTAAATGTTAAGGACGAAAATAATGACAACAAAATTAAAATAAAAAACAAACTTTAGGGACCAAAGTTCCTTCTTTTTTTTTATTTGTTACCTATGAAAGCAAAAAACAATCAAAGGAAAAAAATTTTAAATTAAAATTCCAAAAATTGATATATCAAGCTAGATAACCAATTATTAGCAACCATGGTTTTTATACCAAATGATGCGAAAATTGTAGGCGCACAACCTAGGAACCCAAGAACCAAAAGGAATTAGAAAGATTGAATTGCTAAGAAGGTGGTTAGGGGGATCAAATTGGTTTCCGGAAGGGCAAGTACCAAAAATAGAGCAATATTGTGCGACAAAATTGTAAGACGTCAGAAAATAGTATAAAAGATGAAATTGGGGTTCGAGAACACGAAGAACTAATATATTGCTTCTGTTTGTTTTTATTAATCGAGAATAACTTCAATTTGATCTATTATATTAGTTTTTTCGATTCATAGTTTAAATGTAATAATCGTTTAAAGTGGCACCCATAATTAATTTTTTTTTTAAATGCTAAATTTAGTAGCTCACTTTTTTTTCAAAGAACAAATATAGGTTGAAAACTGAAAACAAAGAACATGAAAAAGATACAAAGAATGCAAAGAAAAGTACGAAATAAATTTTAATGACGAAAATAATGACAACAACATTAAAATTAAGAACAAACTTTAGGGACCAAAGTTCTTTCTTGTTTTGTGATTTGTTACTTATGAAAACAAAAAATTGTCAAAAGCCAAAAAATTTAAAATTAAAATTCAAAAAATTGATATATCAAGCTAGAAAACCAATTATCAGCAGCCATGGTTTTGATACCAAATGATGTGAAAATTTCAGGTGCACAACCTAGGAACCCAAGAACCAAAAGGAATAAGAAAGATTGAATTGCTAAGAAGGTGGTTAGGGGGATCAAATTGGTTTCTGGAAGGGCAAGTACCAAAAACAGTGCAATATTGTGCGACAAAATTGTAAGACGTCAGAAAATAGTATAAAAGATGAAATTTGGGTTCGAGAACAATTAGAACTAATATATTGCTTCTGTTTGTTTTTATTAATCGAGAATAGCTTCAATTTTATCTATTATATTAGTTTTTTCGATTCATAGTTTAAATGTAATAATCGTTTAAAGTGGCAACCATAATTAATTTTTTTTTTAAATGCAAAAATTATAGCGCACTTTTTTTTCAAAGAACAAAGATAGGTTGAAAACTAAAAACAAAGAACATGAAAAAGATACAAAGAATGCAAAGAAAAGTACGAATTAAATTTTAAGGACGAAAATAATGACAACAACATTAAAATAAAGAACAAACTTTAGGGACCAAAGCTCTTTATTTTTTTGTGATTTGTTACTTATGAAAACAAAAAATTGTCAAAGGCCAAAAAATTTAAAATTAAAATTCAAAAAATTGATATATCAAGTTAGATAACCAATTATTAGCAACCATGGTTTTGATACCAAATGATGTGAAAATTTCAGGCGCACAACCTAGGAACCCAAGAACCAAAAGGAATAAGAAATATTGAATTGCTAAGAAGGTGGTTAGGGGGATCAAATTGGCTTCCTGAAGGGCATGTACCAAAAACAAAGCAATATTGTGCGGCAAAATTGTAAGACGTCAGAAAATAGAATAAAAGATGAAATTTGATTTCGAGAACACGGAGAACTAATATATTGTTTCTGTTTGTTTTTATTAATCGAGAATAGCTTCCATTTGATCTATTATAATAGTTTTTTTGATTCACAGTTTAAATGTAATAAGGGTCTAAAGTGGCAACCATAATTAATAATTTTTTTTAATTGCAAAAATTAGTAACTCGCATGTTTTTTCAAAGAACAAAGATAGGTTGAAAACTTAAAACAAAGAACATGAAAAAGATACAAAGAATGAAAAGAAAAGTACGAATTAAATGTTAAGGACGAAAATAATGACAACAAAATTAAAATAAAAAACAAACTTTAGGGACCAAAGCTCTTTAGTTTTTTGTGATTTGTTACTTATGAAAGCAAAAAACAATCAAAGGAAAAAAAATTTAAATTAAAATTCCAAAAATTGATATATCAAGCTAGATAACCAATTATTAGCAACCATGGTTTTTATACCAAATGATGCGAAAATTGTAGGCGCACAACCTAGGAACCCAAGAACCAAAAGGAATAAGAAAGATTGAATTGCTAAGAAGGTGGTTAGGGGGATCAAATTGGTTTCCGGAAGGGCAAGTACCAAAAACAGAGCAATATTGTGCGACAAAATTGTAAGACGTCAGAAAATAGTATAAAAGATGAAATTTGGGTTCGAGAACACGAAGAACTAATATATTGCTTCTGTTTGTTTTTATTAATCGAGAATAGCTTCCATTTGATCTATTATAATAATTTTTTGGATTCATAGTTTAAATGTAATAATCGGTTAAAGTGGCAACCATAATTAATTTTTTTTTTAAATGCAAAATTTAGTAGCTCACTTTTTTTTCAAAGAAAAAATATAGGTTGAAAACTGAAAACAAAGAACATGAAAAAGATACAAAGAATGCAAAGAAAAGTACGAATTAAATTTTAAGGACGAAAATAATGACAACAACATTAAAATAAAGAACAAACTTTAGGGACCAAAGCTCTTTATTTTTTTGTGATTTGTCACTTATGAAAACAAAATAATTTAAAATTAAAATTCAAAAAATTGATATATCAAGCTAGATAACCAATTATTAGGAACCATGGTTTTGATACCAAATGATGTGAAAATTTCAGGCGCACAACCTAGGAACCCAAGACCCAAAAGTAATAAGAAAGATTGAATTGCTAAGAAGGTGGATAGGGGGATCAAATTAGTTTCCTGAAGAGCAAGTACCAAAAACAAAGCAATATTGTGTGACGATATTATAAGACGTCAGAAAATAGAATAAAAGAAGAAATTTGATTTCAAGAACACGGAGAACTAATATATTGCTTCTGTTTGTTTTTATTAATCGAGAATTGCTACCATTTGATCTATTATAATAGTTTTTTTTGATTCACAGTTTAAATGTAATAAGGGTCTAAAGTGGCAACCATAATTAATAATTTTTTTAATTGCAAAAATTAGTACCTTACTTTTTTTTCAAAGAACAAAGATAGGTTGAAAACTTAAAACAAAGAACATGAAAAAGATACAAAGAATGAAAAGAAAAGTACGAATTAAATGTTAAGGGCGAAAATAATGACAACAACATTAAACTAAAGAAAAAACTTTACGGACCAAAGTTCCTTCTTTTTTTGTGATTTGTTACTTATGAAAACAAAAAACAATCAAAGGCAAAAAAATTTAAAATTAAAATTCAAAAAATTGATATATCAAGCTAGATAACCAATTATTAGCAACCATGGTTTTGATACCAAATGATGCGAAAATTGTAGGCGCACAACCTAGGAACCCAAGAACCAAAAGGAATAAGAAAGATTGAATTGCTAAGAAGGTTGTTAGGGAGATCAAATTTCTTTCCTGAAGGGCAAGTACCAAAAACAAAGCAATATTGTGCGAAGAAATTGTAAGACGTCAGAAAATAGTATAAAAGATGAAATTTGGGTTCGAGAACACGGAGATCTAATATATTGCTTCTGTTTGTTTTTATTAATCGAGAATAGCTTCCATTTCATCTATTATAATAGTTTTTTGATTCACAGTTTAAATGTAATAAGGGTCTAAAGTGGCAACCATAATTAATAATTTTTTTTAATTGCAAAAATTAGTAACTCACTTTTTTTTTAAAGAACTAAGATAGGTTGAAAACTTAAAACAAAGAACATGAAAAAGATACAAAGAATTAAAAGAAAAGTACGAATTAAATTTTAAGACTGAAAATAATAACAACCACATTAAAATAAAGAACAAACTTTAGGGACCAAAGCTCTTTATTTTTTTTTTATTTGTTACTAATGGAAACAAAAAATTGTCAAAGCCAAAAAATTTAAAATTAAAATTCAAAAAATTGATATATCAAGCTAGATAACAAATTATTAGCAACCATGGTTTTGATACCAAATGATGCAAAAATTTCAGCCGCACAACCTAGGAACCCAAGAACCAAAAGGAATAAGAAAGATTGAATTGCTAAGAAGGTGGTTATGAAGATCAAATTGGTTTCCTGAAGGGCAAGAACCAAAAACAAAGCAATATTGTGCGACGAAATTGTAAGACGTCAGAAAATAAAACAAACGAAGAAATTTGATTTCATGAACACGGAGAGCTAATATATTGCTTATGTTTGTTTTTATTAATCGAGAATTGCTACCATTTGACCTATTATAATAGTTTTTTTGATTCACAGTTTAAATGTAATAAGGGTCTAAAGTGGCAACCATAATTAATAATTTTTTTTAATTGCAAAAATTAGTACCTCACTTTTTTTTCAAAGAACAAAGATAGGTTGAACACTTAAAACAAAGAACATGAAAAAGATACAATGAATGAAAAGAAAAGTACGAATTAAATGTTAAGGGCGAAAATAATAACAACAACAATAAACAAAAGAAAAAACTTTAGGGACCAAAGTTCCTTCTTTTTTTGTGATTTGTTACTTATGAAAACAAAAACAATCAAAGGAAAAAAACTTTAAAATTAAAATTCAAAAAATTGATATATCAAGCAAGATAACCAATTATTAGCAACCATGGTTTTGATACCAAATGATGTGAAAATTTCAGGCGCACAACCTAGGAACCCAAGAAGCAAAAGGAATAAGAAAGTTTGAATTGCTAAGAAGGTGGTTAGGGGGATCAAATTGGTTTCCAGCAGGGCAAGTACCAAAAACAGAGGAATATTGTGCGATGAAATTGTAAGACGTCAGAAAATAGTATAAAAGATTAAATTTGGGTTCGAGAACACGAAGAACCAATATATTGCTTCTGTTTGTTTTTATTAATCGAGAATAGCTTCCATTTGATCTATTATAATAGTTTTTTGATTCACAGTTTGAATGTAATAAGGGTCTAAAGTGGCAACCATAATTAATAATTTTTTTTAATTGTAAAAATTAGTAACTCACTTTTTTTTAAAGAACTAAGATAGGTTGAATACTTAAAACAAAGAACATGAAAAAGATACAAAGAATTAAAAGAAAAGTACGAATTAAAATTTAAGACTGAAAATAATGACAACCACATTAAAATAAAGAACAAACTTTAGGGACCAAAG
The DNA here is from genome assembly GCA_037013495.1 of Hippophae tibetana. Taxonomy (NCBI): domain Eukaryota; kingdom Viridiplantae; phylum Streptophyta; class Magnoliopsida; order Rosales; family Elaeagnaceae; genus Hippophae; species Hippophae tibetana. The sequence goes on from CM072807.1 coordinate 48,046,630, forward strand.
CTCTTTATTTTTTTGTGATTTGTTACTAATGGAAACAAAAAATTGTCAAAGCCAAAAAATTTAAAATTAAAATTCAAAAAATTGATATATCAAGCTAGATATCAAATTATTAGCAACCATGGTTTTGATACCAAATGATGCAAAAATTTCAGCCGCACAACCTAGGAACCCAAGAACCAAAAGGAATAAGAAAGATTGAATTGCTAAGAAGGTGGTTAGGGGGATCAAATTGGTTTCCGGAAGGGCAAGTACCAAAAACAGAGCAATATTGTGCTACAAAATTGTAAGACGTCAGAAAATAGTATAAACGATGAAATTTGGGATCGAGAACACGAAGAACTAATATATTGCTTCTGTTTGTTTTTATTAATCAAGAATAGCTTCCATTTGATCTATTATAATAGTTTTTTTATTCACAGTTTAAATGTAATAAGGGTCTAAAGTGGCAACCATAATTAATAATTTTTTTTAATTGCAAAAATTAGTAACTCACTTTTTTTTTAAAGAACTAAGATAGGTTGAAAACTTAAAACAAAGAACATGAAAAAGATACAAAGAATTAAAAGAAAAGTACGAATTAAATTTTAAGACTGAAAATAATGACAACCACATTAAAATAAAGAACAAACTTTAGGGACCAAAGCTCTTTATTTTTTTGTGATTTGTTACTAATGGAAACAAAAAATTGTCAAAGGCCACAAAATTTGAAATTAAAATTCAAAAAATTGATATATCTAGCTAGATAACCAATTATTAGCAACCATGGTTTTGATACCAAATGATGTGAAAATTTCAGGCGCACAACCTAGGAACCCAAGAACCAAAAGGAATAAGAAAGATTGAATTTCTAAGAAGGTGGTTAGTGGGATCAAATTGGTTTCCTGAAGGGCAAGTACCAAAAACAAAGCAATATTGTGCGGCAAAATTGTAAGACGTCAGAAAATAGATTAAAAGATGAAATTTGATTTCGAGAACACGGAGAACTAATATATTGCTTCTGTTTGTTTTTATTAATCGAGAATAGCTTCCATTTGATCTATTATAATAGTTTTTTCGATTCATAGTTTAAATGTAATAATCGTTTAAAGTGGCAACCATAATTAATTTTTTTTCAAATGCAAAATTTAGTAGCTCACTTTTTTTTCAAAGAACAAATATAGGTTGAAAACTGAAAACAAAGAACATGAAAAAGATACAAAGAATGCAAAGAAAAGTACGAATTAAATTTTAAGGACGAAAATAATGACAACAACATTATAATAAAGAACAAACTTTAGGGACCAAAGTTCTTTCTTGTTTTGTGAGTTGTTACTTATGAAAACAAAAAATTGTCAAAGTCCAAAAAATTTAAAATTAAAATTCAAAAAATTGATATATCAAGCTAGATAACCAATTATCAGCAGCCATGGTTTTGATACCAAATGATGCAAAAATTTCATGCGCACAACCTAGGAACCCAAGAACCAAAAGGAATAAGAAAGATTGAATTGCTAAGATGGTGGTTAGGGGGATCAAATTGGTTTCCTGAAGGGCAAGTACCACAAACAAAGCAATATTGTGCGGCAAAATTGTAAGACGTCAGAAAATAGAATAAAAGATGAAATTTGATTTCGAGAACACGGAGAACTAATATATTGCTTCTGCTTGTTTTTATTAATCGAGAATAGCTTCCATTTGATCTATTATAATAGTTTTTTGATTCACAGTTTGAATGTAATAAGGGTCTAAAGTGGCAACCATAATTAATAATTTTTTTTAATTGTAAAAATTAGTAACTCACTTTTTTTTTAAAGAACTAAGATAGGTTGAAAACTTAAAACAAAGAACATGAAAAAGATACAAAGAATTAAAAGAAAAGTACGAATTAAAATTTAAGACTAAAAATAATGACAACCACATTAAAATAAAGAACAAACTTTAGGGACCAAAGCTCTTTATTTTTTTGTGATTTGTTACTAATGGAAACAAAAAATTGTCAAAGCCAAAAAATTTAAAATTAAAATTCAAAAAATTGATATATCAAGCTAGATATCAAATTATTAGCAACCATGGTTTTGATACCAAATGATGCAAAAATTTCAGCCGCACAACCTAGGAACCCAAGAACCAAAAGGAATAAGAAAGATTGAATTGCTAAGAAGGTGGTTAGGGGGATCAAATTGGTTTCCGGAAGGGCAAGTACCAAAAACAGAGCAATATTGTGCGACAAAATTGTAAGACGTCAGAAAATAGTATAAACGATGAAATTTGGGATCGAGAACACGAAGAACTAATATATTGGTTCTGTTTGTTTTTATTAATCAAGAATAGCTTCCATTTGATCTATTATAATAGTTTTTTGATTCACAGTTTAAATGTAATAAGGGTCTAAAGTGGCAACCATAATTAATAATTTTTTTTAATTGCAAAAATTAGTAACTCACTTTTTTTTTAAAGAAGTAAGATAGGTTGAAAACTTAAAACAAAGAACATGAAAAAGATACAAAGAATTAAAAGAAAAGTACGAATTAAATTTTAAGACTGAAAATAATGACAACCACATTAAAATAAAGAACAAACTTTAGGGACCAAAGCTCTTTATTTTTTTGTGATTTGTTACTAATGGAAACAAAAAATTGTCAAAGGCCACAAAATTTAAAATTAAAATTCAAAAAATTGATATATCTAGCTAGATAACCAATTATTAGCAACCATGGTTTTGATACCAAATGATGTGAAAATTTCAGGCGCACAACCTAGGAACCCAAGAACCAAAAGGAATAAGAAAGATTGAATTGCTAAGAAGGTGGTTAATGGGATCAAATTGGTTTCCTGAAGGGCAAGTACCAAAAACAAAGCAATATTGTGCGGCAAAATTGTAAGACGTCAGAAAATAGAATAAAAGATGAAATTTGATTTCGAGAACACGGAGAACTAATATATTGCTTCTGTTTGTTTTTATTAATCGAGAATAGCTTCCATTTGATCTATTATAATAGTTTTTTGATTCACAGTTTAAATGTAATAAGGGTCTAAAGTGGCAACCATAATTAATAATTTTTTTAATTGCAAAAATTAGTAACTCACTTTTTTTTTAAAGAACTAAGATAGGTTGAAAACTTAAAACAAAGAACATGAAAAAGATACAAAGAATTAAAAGAAAAGTACGAATTAAATTTTAAGACTGAAAATAATGACAACCACATTAAAATAAAGAACAAACTTTAGGGACCAAAGCTCTTTATTTTTTTGTGATTTGTTATTAATGGAAACAAAAAATTGTCAAAGACCACAAAATTTAAAATTAAAATTCAAAAAATTGATATATCTAGCTAGATAACCAATTATTAGCAACCATGGTTTTGATACCAAATGATGTGAAAATTTCAGGCGCACAACCTAGGAACCCAAGAACCAAAAGGAATAAGAAAGATTGAATTGCTAAGAAGGTGGTTAGTGGGATCAAATTGGTTTCCTGAAGGGCAAGTACCAAAAACAAAGCAATATTGTGCGGCAAAATTGTAAGACGTCAGATAATAGAATAAAAGATGAAATTTGATTTCGAGAACACGGAGAACTAATATATTGCTTCTGTTTGTTTTTATTAATCGAGAATAGCTTCCATTTGATCTATTATAATAGTTTTTTCGCTTCATAGTTTAAATGTAATAATCGTTTAAAGTGGCAACCATAATTAATTTTTTTTCAAATGCAAAATTTAGTAGCTCACTTTTTTTTCAAAGAACAAATATAGGTTGAAAACTGAAAACAAAGAACATGAAAAAGATACAAAGAATGCAAAGAAAAGTACGAATTAAATTTTAAGGACGAAAATAATGACAACAACATTATAATAAAGAACAAACTTTAGGGACCAAAGTTCTTTCTTGTTTTGTGAGTTGTTACTTATGAAAACAAAAAATTGTCAAAGTCCAAAAAATTTAAAATTAAAATTCAAAAAATTGATATATCAAGGTAGATAACCAATTATTAGCAGCCATGGTTTTGATACCAAATGATGCAAAAATTTCATGCGCACAACCTAGGAACCCAAGAACCAAAAGGAATAAGAAAGATTGAATTGCTAAGATGGTGGTTAGGGGGATCAAATTGGTTTCCTGAAGGGCAAGTACCACAAACAAAGCAATATTGTGCGGCAAAATTGTAAGACGTCAGAAAATAGAATAAAAGATGAAATTTGATTTCGAGAACACGGAGAACTAATATATTGCTTCTGCTTGTTTTTATTAATCGAGAATAGCTTCCATTTGATCTATTATAATAGTTTTTTTGGATTCATAGTTTAAATGTAATAATCGTTTAAAGTGGCAACCATTATTAATTTTTTTTAAATGCAAAAATTAGTAGCTCACTTTTTTTTCAAAGAACAAAGATAGGTTGAAAACTGAAAACAAAGAACATGAAAAAGATACAAAGAATGCAAAGAAAAGTACGAATTAAATTTTAAGGACGAAAATAATGACAACAACATTAAAATAAAGAAAAAACTTTAGGGACCAAAGCTCTTTATTTTTTTGTGATTTGTTACTTATGAAAACAAAAAATTGTCAAAGGCCAAAAAATTTAAAATTAAAATTCAAAAAATTGATATATCAAGCTAGATAACCAATTATTAGCAACCATGGTTTTGATACCAAATGATGTGAAAATTTCAGGCGCATAACCTAGGAACCCAAGAACCAAAAGGAATAAGAAAGATTGAATTGCTAAGAAGGTGGTTAGGGGGATCAAATTGGTTTCCTGAAGGGCAAGTACCAAAAACAGAGCAATATTGTGCGGCAAAATTGTAAGACGTCAGAAAATAGAATAAAAGATGAAATTTGATTTCGAGAACACGGAGAACTAATATATTGCTTCTGTTTGTTTTTATTAATCTAGAATAGCTTCAATTTATTCTATTATAATAGTTTTTTTGATTCACAGTTTAAATGTAATAAGGGTCTAAAGTTGCAACCATAATTAATAATTTTCTTTAATTGCAAAAATTAGTAACTCGCATGTTTTTTCAAAGAACAAAGATAGGTTGAAAACTTAAAACAAAGAATATGAAAAAGATACAAAGAATGAAAAGAAAAGTACGAATTAAATGTTAAGGACGAAAATAATGACAACAAAATTAAAATAAAAAACAAACTTTAGGGACCAAAGTTCCTTCTTTTTTTTTATTTGTTACTTATGAAAGCAAAAAACAATCAAAGGAAAAAAATTTTAAATTAAAATTCCAAAAATTGATATATCAAGCTAGATAACCAATTATTAGCAACCATGGTTTTGATACCAAATGATGTGAAAATTTCAGGCGCACAACCTAGGAACCCAAGAACCAAAAGGAATAAGAAAGATTGAATTGCTAAGAAGGTGGTTAGGGGGATCAAATTGGTTTCCTGAAGGGCAAGTACCAAAAACAAAGCAATATTGTGCGGCAAAATTGTAAGACGTCAGAAAATAGATTAAAAGATGAAATTTGATTTCGAGAACACGGAGAACTAATATATTGCTTCTGTTTGTTTTTATTAATCGAGAATAGCTTCCATTTGATCTATTATAATAGTTTTTTCGATTCATAGTTTAAATGTAATAATCGTTTAAAGTGGCAACCATAATTAATTTTTTTTCAAATGCAAAATTTAGTAGCTCACTTTTTTTTCAAAGAACAAATATAGGTTGAAAACTGAAAACAAAGAACATGAAAAAGATACAAAGAATGCAAAGAAAAGTACGAATTAAATTTTAAGGACGAAAATAATGACAACAACATTATAATAAAGAACAAACTTTAGGGACCAAAGTTCTTTCTTGTTTTGTGAGTTGTTACTTATGAAAACAAAAAATTGTCAAAGTCCAAAAAATTTAAAATTAAAATTCAAAAAATTGATATATCAAGCTAGATAACCAATTATCAGCAGCCATGGTTTTGATACCAAATGATGCAAAAATTTCATGCGCACAACCTAGGAACCCAAGAACCAAAAGGAATAAGAAAGATTGAATTGCTAAGATGGTGGTTAGGGGGATCAAATTGGTTTCCTGAAGGGCAAGTACCACAAACAAAGCAATATTGTGCGGCAAAATTGTAAGACGTCAGAAAATAGAATAAAAGATGAAATTTGATTTCGAGAACACGGAGAACTAATATATTGCTTCTGCTTGTTTTTATTAATCGAGAATAGCTTCCATTTGATCTATTATAATAGTTTTTTGATTCACAGTTTGAATGTAATAAGGGTCTAAAGTGGCAACCATAATTAATAATTTTTTTTAATTGTAAAAATTAGTAACTCACTTTTTTTTTAAAGAACTAAGATAGGTTGAAAACTTAAAACAAAGAACATGAAAAAGATACAAAGAATTAAAAGAAAAGTACGAATTAAAATTTAAGACTAAAAATAATGACAACCACATTAAAATAAAGAACAAACTTTAGGGACCAAAGCTCTTTATTTTTTTGTGATTTGTTACTAATGGAAACAAAAAATTGTCAAAGCCAAAAAATTTAAAATTAAAATTCAAAAAATTGATATATCAAGCTAGATATCAAATTATTAGCAACCATGGTTTTGATACCAAATGATGCAAAAATTTCAGCCGCACAACCTAGGAACCCAAGAACCAAAAGGAATAAGAAAGATTGAATTGCTAAGAAGGTGGTTAGGGGGATCAAATTGGTTTCCGGAAGGGCAAGTACCAAAAACAGAGCAATATTGTGCGACAAAATTGTAAGACGTCAGAAAATAGTATAAACGATGAAATTTGGGATCGAGAACACGAAGAACTAATATATTGGTTCTGTTTGTTTTTATTAATCAAGAATAGCTTCCATTTGATCTATTATAATAGTTTTTTGATTCACAGTTTAAATGTAATAAGGGTCTAAAGTGGCAACCATAATTAATAATTTTTTTTAATTGCAAAAATTAGTAACTCACTTTTTTTTTAAAGAAGTAAGATAGGTTGAAAACTTAAAACAAAGAACATGAAAAAGATACAAAGAATTAAAAGAAAAGTACGAATTAAATTTTAAGACTGAAAATAATGACAACCACATTAAAATAAAGAACAAACTTTAGGGACCAAAGCTCTTTATTTTTTTGTGATTTGTTACTAATGGAAACAAAAAATTGTCAAAGGCCACAAAATTTAAAATTAAAATTCAAAAAATTGATATATCTAGCTAGATAACCAATTATTAGCAACCATGGTTTTGATACCAAATGATGTGAAAATTTCAGGCGCACAACCTAGGAACCCAAGAACCAAAAGGAATAAGAAAGATTGAATTGCTAAGAAGGTGGTTAATGGGATCAAATTGGTTTCCTGAAGGGCAAGTACCAAAAACAAAGCAATATTGTGCGGCAAAATTGTAAGACGTCAGAAAATAGAATAAAAGATGAAATTTGATTTCGAGAACACGGAGAACTAATATATTGCTTCTGTTTGTTTTTATTAATCGAGAATAGCTTCCATTTGATCTATTATAAGAGTTTTTTGATTCACAGTTTAAATGTAATAAGGGTCTAAAGTGGCAACCATAATTAATAATTTTTTTAATTGCAAAAATTAGTAACTCACTTTTTTTTTAAAGAACTAAGATAGGTTGAAAACTTAAAACAAAGAACATGAAAAAGATACAAAGAATTAAAAGAAAAGTACGAATTAAATTTTAAGACTGAAAATAATGACAACCACATTAAAATAAAGAACAAACTTTAGGGACCAAAGCTCTTTATTTTTTTGTGATTTGTTACTAATGGAAACAAAAAATTGTCAAAGACCACAAAATTTAAAATTAAAATTCAAAAAATTGATATATCTAGCTAGATAACCAATTATTAGCAACCATGGTTTTGATACCAAATGATGTGAAAATTTCAGGCGCACAACCTAGGAACCCAAGAACCAAAAGGAATAAGAAAGATTGAATTGCTAAGAAGGTGGTTAGTGGGATCAAATTGGTTTCCTGAAGGGCAAGTACCAAAAACAAAGCAATATTGTGCGGCAAAATTGTAAGACGTCAGATAATAGAATAAAAGATGAAATTTGATTTCGAGAACACGGAGAACTAATATATTGCTTCTGTTTGTTTTTATTAATCGAGAATAGCTTCCATTTGATCTATTATAATAGTTTTTTCGCTTCATAGTTTAAATGTAATAATCGTTTAAAGTGGCAACCATAATTAATTTTTTTTCAAATGCAAAATTTAGTAGCTCACTTTTTTTTCAAAGAACAAATATAGGTTGAAAACTGAAAACAAAGAACATGAAAAAGATACAAAGAATGCAAAGAAAAGTACGAATTAAATTTTAAGGACGAAAATAATGACAACAACATTATAATAAAGAACAAACTTTAGGGACCAAAGTTCTTTCTTGTTTTGTGAGTTGTTACTTATGAAAACAAAAAATTGTCAAAGTCCAAAAAATTTAAAATTAAAATTCAAAAAATTGATATATCAAGGTAGATAACCAATTATTAGCAGCCATGGTTTTGATACCAAATGATGCAAAAATTTCATGCGCACAACCTAGGAACCCAAGAACCAAAAGGAATAAGAAAGATTGAATTGCTAAGATGGTGGTTAGGGGGATCAAATTGGTTTCCTGAAGGGCAAGTACCACAAACAAAGCAATATTGTGCGGCAAAATTGTAAGACGTCAGAAAATAGAATAAAAGATGAAATTTGATTTCGAGAACACGGAGAACTAATATATTGCTTCTACTTGTTTTTATTAATCGAGAATAGCTTCCATTTGATCTATTATAATAGTTTTTTTGGATTCATAGTTTAAATGTAATAATCGTTTAAAGTGGCAACCATTATTAATTTTTTTTAAATGCAAAAATTAGTAGCTCACTTTTTTTTCAAAGAACAAAGATAGGTTGAAAACTGAAAACAAAGAACATGAAAAAGATACAAAGAATGCAAAGAAAAGTACGAATTAAATTTTAAGGACGAAAATAATGACAACAACATTAAAATAAAGAAAAAACTTTAGGGACCAAAGCTCTTTATTTTTTTGTGATTTGTTACTTATGAAAACAAAAAATTGTCAAAGGCCAAAAAATTTAAAATTAAAATTCAAAAAATTGATATATCAAGCTAGATAACCAATTATTAGCAACCATGGTTTTGATACCAAATGATGTGAAAATTTCAGGCGCATAACCTAGGAACCCAAGAACCAAAAGGAATACGAAAGATTGAATTGCTAAGAAGGTGGTTAGGGGGATCAAATTGGTTTCCTGAAGGGCAAGTACCAAAAACAGAGCAATATTGTGCGGCAAAATTGTAAGACGTCAGAAAATAGAATAAAAGATGAAATTTGATTTCGAGAACACGGAGAACTAATATATTGCTTCTGTTTGTTTTTATTAATCTAGAATAGCTTCAATTTAATCTATTATAATAGTTTTTTTGATTCACAGTTTAAATGTAATAAGGGTCTAAAGTTGCAACCATAATTAATAATTTTCTTTAATTGCAAAAATTAGTAACTCGCATGTTTTTTCAAAGAACAAAGATAGGTTGAAAACTTAAAACAAAGAACATGAAAAAGATACAAAGAATGAAAAGAAAAGTACGAATTAAATGTTAAGGACGAAAATAATGACAACAAAATTAAAATAAAAAACAAACTTTAGGGACCAAAGTTCCTTCTTTTTTTTTATTTGTTACTTATGAAAGCAAAAAACAATCAAAGGAAAAAAATTTTAAATTAAAATTCCAAAAATTGATATATCAAGCTAGATAACCAATTATTAGCAACCATGGTTTTTATACCAAATGATGCGAAAATTGTAGGCGCACAACCTAGGAACCCAAGAACCAAAAGGAATTAGAAAGATTGAATTGCTAAGAAGGTGGTTAGGGGGATCAAATTGGTTTCCGGAAGGGCAAGTACCAAAAATAGAGCAATATTGTGCGACAAAATTGTAAGACGTCAGAAAATAGTATAAAAGATGAAATTGGGGTTCGAGAACACGAAGAACAAATATATTGCTTCTGTTTGTTTTTATTAATCGAGAATAACTTCAATTTGATCTATTATATTAGTTTTTTCGATTCATAGTTTAAATGTAATAATCGTTTAAAGTGGCAACCATAATTAATTTTTTTTTTAAATGCAAAAATTATAGCGCACTTTTTTTTCAAAGAAAAAAGATAGGTTGAAAACTAAAAACAAAGAACATGAAAAAGATACAAAGAATGCAAAGAAAAGTACGAATTAAATTTTAAGGACGAAAATAATGACAACAACATTAAAATAAAGAAAAAACTTTAGGGACCAAAGCTCTTTATTTTTTTGTGATTTGTTACTTATGAAAACAAAAAATTGTCAAAGGCCAAAAAATTTAAAATTAAAATTCAAAAAATTGATATATCAAGCTAGATAACCAATTATTAGCAACCATGGTTTTGATACCAAATGATGTGAAAATTTCAGGCGCATAACCTAGGAACCCAAGAACCAAAAGGAATAAGAAAGATTGAATTGCTAAGAAGGTGGTTAGGGGGATCAAATTGGTTTCCTGAAGGGCAAGTACCAAAAACAGAGCAATATTGTGCGGCAAAATTGTAAGACGTCAGAAAATAGAATAAAAGATGAAATTTGATTTCGAGAACACGGAGAACTAATATATTGCTTCTCTTTGTTTTTATTAATCTAGAATAGCTTCAATTTAATCTATTATAATAGTTTTTTTGATTCACAGTTTAAATGTAATAAGGGTCTAAAGTTGCAACCATAATTAATAATTTTCTTTAATTGCAAAAATTAGTAACTCGCATGTTTTTTCAAAGAACAAAGATAGGTTGAAAACTTAAAACAAAGAACATGAAAAAGATACAAAGAATGAAAAGAAAAGTACGAATTAAATGTTAAGGACGAAAATAATGACAACAAAATTAAAATAAAAAACAAACTTTAGGGACCAAAGTTCCTTCTTTTTTTTTTATTTGTTACTTATGAAAGCAAAAAACAATCAAAGGAAAAAAATTTTAAATTAAAATTCCAAAAATTGATATATCAAGCTAGATAACCAATTATTAGCAACCATGGTTTTTATACCAAATGATGCGAAAATTGTAGGCGCACAACCTAGGAACCCAAGAACCAAAAGGAATTAGAAAGATTGAATTGCTAAGAAGGTGGTTAGGGGGATCAAATTGGTTTCCGGAAGGGCAAGTACCAAAAATAGAGCAATATTGTGCGACAAAATTGTAAGACGTCAGAAAATAGTATAAAAGATGAAATTGGGGTTCGAGAACACGAAGAACTAATATATTGCTTCTGTTTGTTTTTATTAATCGAGAATAACTTCAATTTGATCTATTATATTAGTTTTTTCGATTCATAGTTTAAATGTAATAATCGTTTAAAGTGGCAACCATAATTAATTTTTTTTTTAAATGCAAAAATTATAGCGCACTTTTTTTTCAAAGAAAAAAGATAGGTTGAAAACTAAAAACAAAGAACATGAAAAAGATACAAAGAATGCAAAGAAAAGTACGAATTAAATTTTAAGGACGAAAATAATGACAACAACATTAAAATAAAGAACAAACTTTTGGGACCAAAGCTCTTTATTTTTTTGTGATTTGTTACTTATGAAAACAAAAAATTGTCAAAGGCCAAAAAATTTAAAATTAAAATTCAAAAAATTGATATATCAAGTTAGATAACCAATTATTAGCAACCATGGTTTTGATACCAAATGATGTGAAAATTTCAGGCGCACAACCTAGGAACCCAAGAACCAAAAGGAATAATAAATATTGAATTGCTAAGAAGGTGGTTAGGGGGATCAAATTGGCTTCCTGAAGGGCATGTACCAAAAACAAAGCAATATTGTGCGGCAAAATTGTAAGACGTCAGAAAATAGAATAAAAGATGAAATTTGATTTCGAGAACACGGAGAACTAATATATTGTTTCTGTTTGTTTTTATTAATCGAGAATAGCTTCCATTTGATCTATTATAATAGTTTTTTTGATTCACAGTTTAAATGTAATAAGGGTCTAAAGTGGCAACCATAATTAATAATTTTTTTTAATTGCAAAAATTAGTAACTCGCATGTTTTTTCAAAGAACAAAGATAGGTTGAAAACTTAAAACAAAGAACATGAAAAAGATACAAAGAATGAAAAGAAAAGTACGAATTAAATGTTAAGGACGAAAATAATGACAACAAAATTAAAATAAAAAACAAACTTTAGGGACCAAAGCTCTTTATTTTTTTGTGATTTGTTACTTATGAAAGCAAAAAACAATCAAAGGAAAAAAAATTTAAATTAAAATTCCAAAAATTGATATATCAAGCTAGATAACCAATTATTAGCAACCATGGTTTTTATACCAAATGATGCGAAAATTGTAGGCGCACAACCTAGGAACCCAAGAACCAAAAGGAATAAGAAAGATTGAATTGCTAAGAAGGTGGTTAGGGGGATCAAATTGGTTTCCGGAAGGGCAAGTACCAAAAACAGAGCAATATTGTGCGACAAAATTGTAAGACGTCAGAAAATAGTATAAAAGATGAAATTTGCGTTCGAGAACACGAAGAACTAATATATTGCTTCTGTTTGTTTTTATTAATCGAGAATAGCTTCCATTTAATCTATTATAATAATTTTTTGGATTCATAGTTTAAATGTAATAATCGGTTAAAGTGGCAACCATAATTAATGTTTTTTTTTAAATGCAAAATTTAGTAGCTCACTTTTTTTTCAAAGAAAAAATATAGGTTGAAAACTAAAAACAAAGAACATGAAAAAGATACAAAGAATGCAAAGAAAAGTACGAATTAAATTTTAAGGACGAAAATAATGACAACAACATTAAAATAAAGAACAAACTTTAGGGACCAAAGCTCTTTATTTTTTTGTGATTTGTTACTTATGAAAACAAAAAATTGTCAAAGGCCAAAAAATTTAAAATTAAAATTCAAAAAATTGATATATCAAGCTAGATAACCAATTATTAGGAACCATGGTTTTGATACCAAATGATGTGAAAATTTCAGGCGCACAACCTAGGAACCCAAGACCCAAAAGTAATAAGAAAGATTGAATTGCTAAGAAGGTGGATAGGGGGATCAAATTAGTTTCCTGAAGAGCAAGTACCAAAAACAAAGCAATATTGTGTGACGATATTATAAGACGTCAGAAAATAGAATAAAAAAGAAATTTGATTTCAAGAACACGGAGAACTAATATATTGCTTCTGTTTGTTTTTATTAATCGAGAATTGCTACCATTTGATCTATTATAATAGTTTTTTTTTTGATTCACAGTTTAAATGTAATAAGGGTCTAAAGTGGCAAACATAATTAATAATTTTTTTAATTGCAAAAATTAGTACTTCACTTTTTTTTCAAAGAACAAAGATAGGTTGAAAACTTAAAACAAAGAACATGAAAAAGATACAAAGAATGAAAAGAAAAGTACGAATTAAATGTTAAGGGCGAAAATAATGACAACAACATTAAACTAAAGAAAAAACTTTACGGACCAAAGTTCCTTCTTTTTTTGTGATTTGTTACTTATGAAAACAAAAAACAATCAAAGGCAAAAAAATTTAAAATTAAAATTCAAAAAATTGATATATCAAGCTAGATAACCAATTATTAGCAACCATGGTTTTGATACCAAATGATGCGAAAATTGTAGGCGCACAACCTAGGAACCCAAGAACCAAAAGGAATAAGAAATATTGAATTGCTAAGAAGGTTGTTAGGGAGATCAAATTTCTTTCCTGAAGGGCAAGTACCAAAAACAAAGCAATATTGTGCGAAGAAATTGTAAGACGTCAGAAAATAGTATAAAAGATGAAATTTGGGTTCGAGAACACGGAGATCTAATATATTGCTTCTGTTTGTTTTTATTAATCGAGAATAGCTTCCATTTGATCTATTATAATAGTTTTTTGATTCACAGTTTAAATGTAATAAGGGTCTAAAGTGGCAACCATAATTAATAATTTTTTTTAATTGCAAAAATTAGTAACTCACTTTTTTTTTAAAGAACTAAGATAGGTTGAAAACTTAAAACAAAGAACATGAAAAAGATACAAAGAATTAAAAGAAAAGTACGAATTAAATTTTAAGACTGAAAATAATGACAACCACATTAAAATAAAGAACAAACTTTAGGGACCAAAGCTCTTTATTTTTTTTTGATTTGTTACTAATGGAAACAAAAAATTGTCAAAGCCAAAAAATTTAAAATTAAAATTCAAAAAATTGATATATCAAGCTAGATAACAAATTATTAGCAACCATGGTTTTGATACCAAATGATGCAAAAATTTCAGCCGCACAACCTAGGAACCCAAGAAGCAAAAGGAATAAGAAAGATTGAATTGCTAAGAAGGTGGTTATGAAGATCAAATTGGTTTCCTGAAGGGCAAGAACCAAAAACAAAGCAATATTGTGCGACGAAATTGTAAGACGTCAGAAAATAAAACAAACGAAGAAATTTGATTTCATGAACACGGAGAGCTAATATATTGCTTATGTTTGTTTTTATTAATCGAGAATTGCTACCATTTGACCTATTATAATAGTTTTTTTGATTCACAGTTTAAATGTAATAAGGGTCTAAAGTGGCAACCATAATTAATAATTTTTTTTAATTGCAAAAATTAGTACCTCACTTTTTTTTCAAAGAACAAAGATAGGTTGAACACTTAAAACAAAGAACATGAAAAAGATACAATGAATGAAAAGAAAAGTACGAATTAAATGTTAAGGGCGAAAATAATAACAACAACAATAAACTAAAGAAAAAACTTTAGGGACCAAAGTTCCTTCTTTTTTTGTGATTTGTTACTTATGAAAACAAAAACAATCAAAGGAAAAATAACTTTAAAATTAAAATTCAAAAAATTGATATATCAAGCAAGATAACCAATTATTAGCAACCATGGTTTTGATACCAAATGATGTGAAAATTTCAGGCGCACAACCTAGGAACCCAAGAACCAAAAGGAATAAGAAAGTTTGAATTGCTAAGAAGGTGGTTAGGGGGATCAAATTGGTTTCCAGCAGGGCAAGTACCAAAAACAGAGGAATATTGTGCGATGAAATTGTAAGACGTCAGAAAATAGTATAAAAGATTAAATTTGGGTTCGAGAACACGAAGAACCAATATATTGCTTCTGTTTGTTTTTATTAATCGAGAATAGCTTCCATTTGATCTATTATAATAGTTTTTTGATTCACAGTTTGAATGTAATAAGGGTCTAAAGTGGCAACCATAATTAATAATTTTTTTTAATTGTAAAAATTAGTAACTCACTTTTTTTTAAAGAACTAAGATAGGTTGAAAACTTAAAACAAAAAACATGAAAAAGATACAAAGAATTAAAAGAAAAGTACGAATTAAAATTTAAGACTGAAAATAATGACAACAACATTATAATAAAGAACAAACTTTAGGTCCCAAAGTTCTTTCTTGTTTTGTGAGTTGTTACTTATGAAAACAAAAAATTGTCAAAGTCCAAAAAATTTAAAATTAAAATTCAAAAAATTGATATATCAAGCTAGAAAACCAATTATCAGCAGCCATGGTTTTGATACCAAATGATGCAAAAATTTCATGCGCATAACCTAGGAACCCAAGAACCAAAAGGAATAAGAAAGATTGAATTGCTAAGATGGTGGTTAGGGGGATCAAATTGGTTTCCTGAAGGGCAAGTACCACAAACAAAGCAATATTGTGCGGCAAAATTGTAAGACGTCAGAAAATAGAATAAAAGATGAAATTTGATTTCGAGAACACGGAGAACTAATATATTGCTTCTGCTTATTTTTATTAATCGAGAATAGCTTCCATTTGATCTATTATAATAGTTTTTTGATTCACAGTTTGAATGTAATAAGGGTCTAAAGTGGCAACCATAATTAATAATTTTTTTTAATTGTAAAAATTAGTAACTCACTTTTTTTTAAAGAACTAAGATAGGTTGAAAACTTAAAACAAAGAACATGAAAAAGATACAAAGAATTAAAAGAAAAGTACGAATTAAAATTTAAGACTGAAAATAATGACAACCACATTAAAATAAAGAACAAACTTTAGGGACCAAAGCTCTTTATTTTTTTGTGATTTGTTACTAATGGAAACAAAAAATTGTCAAAGCCAAAAAATTTAAAATTAAAATTCAAAAAATTGATATATCAAGCTAGATATCAAATTATTAGCAACCATGGTTTTGATACCAAATGATGCAAAAATTTCAGCCGCACAACCTAGGAACCCAAGAACCAAAAGGAATAAGAAAGATTGAATTGCTAAGAAGGTGGTTAGGGGGATCAAATTGGTTTCCGGAAGGGCAAGTACCAAAAACAGAGCAATATTGTGCGACAAAATTGTAAGACGTCAGAAAATAGTATAAACGATGAAATTTGGGATCGAGAACACGAAGAACTAATATATTGCTTCTGTTTGTTTTTATTAATCAAGAATAGCTTCCATTTGATCTATTATAATAGTTTTTTGATTCACAGTTTAAATGTAATAAGGGTCTAAAGTGGCAACCATAATTAATAATTTTTTTTAATTGCAAAAATTAGTAACTCACTTTTTTTTTAAAGAACTAAGATAGGTTGAAAACTTAAAACAAAGAACATGAAAAAGATACAAAGAATTAAAAGAAAAGTACGAATTAAATTTTAAGACTGAAAATAATGACAAACACATTAAAATAAAGAACAAACTTTAGGGACCAAAGCTCTTTATTTTTTTGTGATTTGTTACTAATGGAAACAAAAAATTGTCAAAGGCCACAAAATTTAAAATTAAAATTCAAAAAATTGATATATCTAGCTAGATAACCAATTATTAGCAACCATGGTTTTGATACCAAATGATGTGAAAATTTCAGGCGCACAACCTAGGAACCCAAGAACCAAAAGGAATAAGAAAGATTGAATTGCTAAGAAGGTGGTTAGTGGGATCAAATTGGTTTCCTGAAGGGCAAGTACCAAAAACAAAGCAATATTGTGCGGCAAAATTGTAAGACGTCAGAAAATAGAATAAAAGATGAAATTTGATTTCGAGAACACGGAGAACTAATATATTGCTTCTATTTGTTTTTATTAATCGAGAATAGCTTCCATTTGATCTATTATAATAGTTTTTTGATTCACAGTTTAAATGTAATAAGGGTCTAAAGTGGCAACCATAATTAATAATTTTTTTTAATTGCAAAAATTAGTAACTCACTTTTTTTTTAAAGAACTAAGATAGGTTGAAAACTTAAAACAAAGAACATGAAAAAGATACAAAGAATTAAAAGAAAAGTACGAATTAAATTTTAAGACTGAAAATAATGACAACCACATTAAAATAAAGAACAAACTTTAGGGACCAAAGCTCTTTATTTTTTTGTGATTTGTTACTAATGGAAACAAAAAATTGTCAAAGACCACAAAATTTAAAATTAAAATTCAAAAAATTGATATATCTAGCTAGATAACCAATTATTAGCAACCATGGTTTTGATACCAAATGATGTGAAAATTTCGGGCGCATAACCTAGGAACCCAAGAACCAAAAGGAATAAGAAAGATTGAATTGCTAAGAAGGTGGTTAGGGGGATCAAATTGGTTTCCTGAAGGGCAAGTACCAAAAACAGAGCAATATTGTGCGGCAAAATTGTAAGACGTCAGAAAATAGAATAAAAGATGAAATTTGATTTCGAGAACACGGAGAACTAATATATTGCTTCTGTTTGTTTTTATTAATCTAGAATAGCTTCAATTTAATCTATTATAATAGTTTTTTTGATTCACAGTTTAAATGTAATAAGGGTCTAAAGTTGCAACCATAATTAATAAATTTCTTTAATTGCAAAAATTAGTAACTCGCATGTTTTTTCAAAGAACAAAGATAGGTTGAAAACTTAAAACAAAGAACATGAAAAAGATACAAAGAATGAAAAGAAAAGTACGAATTAAATGTTAAGGACGAAAATAATGACAACAAAATTAAAATAAAAAACAAACTTTAGGGACCAAAGTTCCTTCTTTTTTTTTATTTGTTACTTATGAAAGCAAAAACCAATCAAAGGAAAAAAATTTTAAATTAAAATTCCAAAAATTGATATATCAAGCTAGATAACCAATTATTAGCAACCATGGTTTTTATACCAAATGATGCGAAAATTGTAGGCGCACAACCTAGGAACCCAAGAACCAAAAGGAATTAGAAAGATTGAATTGCTAAGAAGGTGGTTAGGGGGATCAAATTGGTTTCCGGAAGGGCAAGTACCAAAAATAGAGCAATATTGTGCGACAAAATTGTAAGACGTCAGAAAATAGTATAAAAGATGAAATTGGGGTTCGAGAACACGAAGAACTAATATATTGCTTCTGTTTGTTTTTATTAATCGAGAATAACTTCAATTTGATCTATTATATTAGTTTTTTCGATTCATAGTTTAAATGTAATAATCGTTTAAAGTGGCAACCATAATTAATTTTTTTTTTAAATGCTAAATTTAGTAGCTCACTTTTTTTTCAAAGAACAAATATAGGTTGAAAACTGAAAACAAAGAACATGAAAAAGATACAAAGAATGCAAAGAAAAGTACGAATTAAATTTTAATGACGAAAATAATGACAACAACATTAAAATAAAGAACAAACTTTAGGGACCAAAGTTCTTTCTTGTTTTGTGATTTGTTACTTATGAAAACAAAAAATTGTCAAAAGCCAAAAAATTTAAAATTAAAATTCAAAAAATTGATATATCAAGCTAGAAAACCAATTATCAGCAGCCATGGTTTTGATACCAAATGATGTGAAAATTTCAGGTGCACAACCTAGGAACCCAAGAACCAAAAGGAATAAGAAAGTTTGAATTGCTAAGAAGGTGGTTAGGGGGATCAAATTGGTTTCCAGCAGGGCAAGTACCAAAAACAGAGGAATATTGTGCGATGAAATTGTAAGACGTCAGAAAATAGTATAAAAGATTAAATTTGGGTTCGAGAACACGAAGAACCAATATATTGCTTCTGTTTGTTTTTATTAATCGATAATAGCTTCCATTTGATCTATTATAATAGTTTTTTGATTCACAGTTTAAATGTAATAAGGGTCTAAAGTGGCAACCATAATTAATAATTTTTTTTAATTGCAAAAATTAGTAAGTCACTTTATTTTAAAGACCTAAGATAGGTTGAAAACTTAAAACAAAGAACATGAAAAAGATACAAAGAATTAAAACAAAAGTACGAATTAAATTTTAAGACTGAAAATAATGACAACCACATTAAAATAAAGAACAAACTTTAGGGACCAAAGCTCTTTATTTTTTTGTGATTTGTTACTAATGGAAACAAAAAATTGTCAAAGGCCACAAAATTTAAAATTAAAATTCAAAAAATTGATATATCTAGCTAGATAACCAATTATTAGCAACCATGGTTTTGATACCAAATGATGTGAAAATTTCAGGCGCACAACCTAGGAACCCAAGAACAAAAAGGAATAAGAAAGATTGAATTGCTAAGAAGGTGGTTAGGGGGATCAAATTGGTTTCCGGAAGGGCAAGTACCAAAAACAGAGCAATATTGTGCGACAAAATTGTAAGACGTCACAAAATAGTATAAACGATGAAATTTGGGATCGAGAACACGAAGAACTAATATATTGCTTCTGTTTGTTTTTATTAATCGAGAATAGCTTCCATTTGATCTATTATAATAGTTTTTTCGATTCATAGTTTAAATGTAATAATCGTTTAAAGTGGCAACCATAATTAATTTTTTTTCAAATGCAAAATTTAGTACCTCACTTTTTTTTCAAAGAACAAATATAGGTTGAAAACTTAAAACAAAGAACATGAAAAAGATACAAAGAATGCAAAGAAAAGTACGAATTAAATTTTAAGGACGAAAATAATGACAATAACATTATAATAAAGAACAAACTTTAGGGACCAAAGTTCTTTCTTGTTTTGTGAGTTGTTACTTATGAAAACAAAAAATTGTCAAAGTCCAATAAATTTAAAATTAAAATTCAAAAAATTGATATATCAAGCTAGATAACCAATTATCAGCAGCCATGGTTTTGATACCAAATGATGCAAAAATTTCATGCGCACAACCTAGGAACCCAAGAACCAAAAGGAATAAGAAAGATTGAATTGCTAAGAAGGTGGTTAGGGGGATCAAATTGGTTTCCGGAAGGGCAAGTACCAAAAACAGAGCAATATTGTGCGACAAAATTGTAAGACGTCAGAAAATAGTATAAACGATGAAATTTGGGATCGAGAACACGAAGAACTAATATATTGCTTCTGTTTGTTTTTATTAATCAAGAATAGCTTCCATTTGATCTATTATAATAGTTTTTTGATTCACAGTTTAAATGTAATAAGGGTCTAAAGTGGCAACCATAATTAATAATTTTTTTTAATTGCAAAAATTAGTAACTCACTTTTTTTTAAAGAACTAAGATAGGTTGAAAACTTAAAACAAAGAACATGAAAAAGATACAAAGAATTAAAAGAAAAGTACGAATTAAATTTTAAGACTGAAAATAATGACAACCACATTAAAATAAAGAACAAACTTTAGGGACCAAAGCTCTTTAATTTTTTGTGATTTGTTACTAATGGAAACAAAAAATTGTCAAAGGCCACAAAATTTAAAATTAAAATTCAAAAAATTGATATATCAAGCTAGATAACCATTTATTAGCAACCATGGTTTTGATACCAAATGATGTGAAAATTTCAGGCGCACAACCTAGGAACCCAAGAACCAAAAGGAATAAGAAAGATTGAATTGCTAAGAAGGTGGTTAGTGGGATCAAATTGGTTTCCTGAAGGGCAAGTACCAAAAACAAAGCAATATTGTGCGGCAAAATTGTAAGACGTTAGAAAATAGAATAAAAGATGAAATTTGATTTCGAGAACACGGAGAACTAATATATTGCTTCTGTTTGTTTTTATTAATCGAGAATAGCTTCCATTTGATCTATTATAATAGTTTTTTCGATTCATAGTTTAAATGTAATAATCGTTTAAAGTGGCAACCATAATTAATTTTTTTTCAAATGCAAAATTTAGTAGCTCACTTTTTTTTCAAAGAACAAATATAGGTTGAAAACTGAAAACAAAAAACATGAAAAAGATACAAAGAATGCAAAGAAAAGTACGAATTAAATTTTAAGGACGAAAATAATGACAACAACATTATAATAAAGAACAAACTTTAGGGACCAAAGATCTTTATTTTTTTGTGATTTGTTACTTATGAAAACAAAAAATTGTCAAAGGCCAAAAAATTTAAAATTAAAATTCAAAAAATTGATATATAAAGCTAGATAACCAATTATTAACAACCATGGTTTTGATACCAAATGATGTGAAAATTTCAGGCGCATAACCTAGGAACCCAAGAACCAAAAGGAATAAGAAATATTGAATTGCTAAGAAGGTGGTTAGGGGGATCAAATTGGTTTCCTGAAGGGCAAGTACCAAAAACAAAGCAATATTGTGCGGCAAAATTGTAAGACGTCAGAAAATAGAATAAAAGATGAAATTTGATTTCGAGAACACGGAGAACTAATATATTGCTTCTGTTTGTTTTTATTAATCGAGAATAGCTTCCATTTGATCTATTATAATAGTTTTTTCAATTCATAGTTTAAATGTAATAATCGTTTAAAGTGGCAACCATAATTAATTTTTTTTTAAATGCAAAATTTAGTAGCTCACTTTTTTTTCAAAGAACAAATATAGGTTGAAAACTGAAAACAAAG
This sequence comes from Hippophae tibetana, assembly GCA_037013495.1. Lineage (NCBI taxonomy): Eukaryota > Viridiplantae > Streptophyta > Magnoliopsida > Rosales > Elaeagnaceae > Hippophae > Hippophae tibetana. The sequence goes on from CM072807.1 coordinate 48,068,404, forward strand.
AACATGAAAAAGATACAAAGAATGCAAAGAAAAGTACGAATTAAATTTTAAGGACGAAAATAATGACAACAACATTAAAATAAAGAACAAACTTTAGGGACCAAAGTTCCTTCTTGTTTTGTGATTTGTTACTTATGAAAACAAAAAATTGTCAAAAGCAAAAAAATTTAAAATTAAAATTCAAAAAATTGATATATCAAGCTAGATAACAAATTATTAGAAACCATGGTTTTGATACCAAATGATGCAAAAATTTCAGCCGCACAACCTAGGAACCCAAGAACCAAAAGGAATAAGAAAGATAGAATTGCTAAGATGGTGGTTAGGAAGATCAAATTGGTTTCCTGAAGGGCAAGAACCAAAAACAAAGCAATATTGTGCGACGAAATTGTAAGACGTCAGAAAATAAAACAAACGAAGAAATTTGATTTCATGAACACGGAGAGCTAATATATTGCTTCTGTTTGTTTTTATTAATCGAGAATTGCTACCATTTGACCTATTATAATAGTTTTTTTGATTCATAGTTTAAATGTAATAATCGTTTAAAGTGGCAACCATAATTAATTTTTTTTTTAAATGCAAAATTTAGTAGCTCACTTTTTTTTCAAAGAACAAATATAGGTTGAAAACTGAAAACAAAGAACATGAAAAAGATACAAAGAATGCAAAGAAAAGTACGAATTAAATTTTAAGGACGAAAATAATGACAACAACATTAAAATAAAGAACAAACCTTAGGGACCAAAGTTCCTTCTTGTTTTGTGATTTGTTACTTATGAAAACAAAAAATTGTCAAAAGCCAAAAAATTTAAAATTAAAATTCAAAAAATTGATATATCAAGCTAGAAAACCAATTATCAGCAGCCATGGTTTTGATACCAAATGATGTGAAAATTTCAGGCGCACAACGTAGGAACCCAAGAACCAAAAGGAATAAGAAAGATTGAATTGCTAAGAAGGTGGTTAGGGGGATCAAATTGGTTTCCGGAAGGGCAAGTACCAAAAACAGGGCAATATTGTGCGACAAAATTGTAAGACGTCAGAAAATAGTATAAAAGATGAAATTTGGGTTCGAGAACACGAAGAACTAATATATTGCTTCTGTTTGTTTTTATTAATCGAGAATAGCTTCAATTTGATCTATTATATTAGTTTTTTCGATTCATAGTTTAAATGTAATAATCGTTTAAAGTGGCAACCATAATTAATTTTTTTTTTAAATGCAAAAATTATAGCGCACTTTTTTTTCAAAGAACAAAGATAGGTTGAAAACTGAAAACAAAGAACATGAAAAAGATACAAAGAATGCAAAGAAAAGTACGAATTAAATTTTAAGGACAAAAATAATGACAACAACATTAAAATAAAGAACAAACTTTAGGGACCAAAGCTCTTTATTTTTTTGTGATTTGTTACTTATGAAAACAAAAAATTGTCAAAGGCCAAAAAATTTAAAATTAAAATTCAAAAAATTGATATATCAAGTTAGATAACCAATTATTAGCAACCAGGGTTTTGATAACAAATGATGTGATATTTTCAGGCGCACAACCTAGGAACCCAAGAACCAAAAGGAATAAGAAAGATTGAATTGCTAAGAAGGTGGTTAGGGGGATCAAATTGGTTTCCTGAAGGGCAAGTACCAAAAACAAAGCAATATTGTGCGGCAAAATTGTAAGACGTCAGAAAATAGAATAAAAGATGAAATTTGATTTCGAGAACACGGAGAACTAATATATTGCTTCTGTTTGTTTTTATTAATCGAGAATTGCTACCATTTGACCTATTATAATAGTTTTTTTGATTCACAGTTTAAATGTAATAAGGGTCTAAAGTGACAACCATAATTAATAATTTTTTTTAATTCCAAAAATTAGTACCTCACTTTTTTTTCAAAGAACAAAGATAGGTTGAACACTTAAAACAAAGAACATGAAAAAGATACAATGAATGAAAAGAAAAGTACGAATTAAATGTTAAGGGCGAAAATAATAACAACAACAATAAACTAAAGAAAAAACTTTAGGGACCAAAGTTCCTTCTTTTTTTGTGATTTGTTACTTATGAAAACAAAAACAATCAAAGGAAAAAACTTTAAAATTAAAATTCAAAAAATTGATATATCAAGCAAGATAACCAATTATTAGCAACCATGGTTTTGATACCAAATATGTGAAAATTTCAGGTGCACAACCTAGGAACCCAAGAACCAAAAGGAATAAGAAAGATTGAATTGCTAAGAAGGTGGTTAGGGGGATCAAATTGGTTTCCGGAAGGGCAAGTACCAAAAACAGAGGAATATTGTGCGATGTAATTGTAAGGCGTCAGAAAATAGTATAAAAGATGAAATTTGGGTTCGAGAACACGAAGAACTAATATATTGCTTCTGTTTGTTTTTATTAATCGAGAATAGCTTCCATTTGATCTATTATAATAGTTTTTTCGATTCATAGTTTAAATGTAATAATCGTTTAAAGTGGCAACCATAATTAATTTTTTTTTTAAAATGCAAAAATTATTGCGCACATTTTTTTCAAAGAACAAAGATAGGTTGAAAACAGAAAACAAAGAACATGAAAAAGATACAAAGAATGCAAAGAAAAGTACGAATTAAATTTTAAGGACAAAAATAATGACAACAACATTAAAATAAAGAACAAACTTTAGGGACCAAAGCTCTTTATTTTTTTGTGATTTGTTACTTATGAAAACAAAAAATTGTCAAAGGCCAAAAAATTTAAAATTAAAATTCAAAAAATTGATATATCAAGTCAGATAACCAATTATTAGCAACCATGGTTTCGATACCAAATGATGTGAAAATTTCAGGCGCACAACCTAGGAACCCAAGAACCAAAAGGAATAAGAAAGATTGAATTGCTAAGAAGGTGGTTAGGGGGATCAAATTGGTTTCCTGAAGGGCAAGTACCAAAAACAAAGCAGTATTGTGCGGCAAAATTGTAAGACGTCGGAAAATAGAATAAAAGATGAAATTTGATTTCGAGAACACGGAGAACTAATATATTGCTTCTGTTTGTTTTTATTAATCGAGAATAGCTTCCATTTGATCTATTATAATAGTTTTTTTGATTCACAGTTTAAATGTAATAAGGGTCTAAAGTGGCAACCATAATTAATAATTTTTTTTAATTGCAAAAATTAGTAACTCGCATGTTTTTTCAAAGAACAAAGATAGGTTGAAAACTTAAAACAAAGAATATGAAAAAGATACAAAGAATGAAAAGAAAAGTACGAATTAAATGTTAAGGACGAAAATAATGACAACAAAATTAAAATAAAAAACAAACTTTAGGGACCAAAGTTCCTTCTTTTTTTTTATTTGTTACTTATGAAAGCAAAAAACAATCAAAGGAAAAAAAAATTTAAATTTAAATTCAAAAAATTGATATATCAAGCTAGATAACCAATTATCAGCAGCCATGGTTTTGATACCAAATGATGCAAAAATTTCATGCGCACAACCTAGGAACCCAAGAACCAAAAGGAATAAGAAAGATTGAATTGCTAAGATGGTGGTTAGGGGGATCAAATTGGTTTCCTGAAGGGCAAGTACCACAAACAAAGCAATATTGTCGGCAAAATTGTAAGACGTCAGAAAATAGAATAAAAGACGAAATTTGATTTCGAGAACACGGAGAACTAATATATTGCTTCTGCTTGTTTTTATTAATCGAGAATAGCTTCCATTTGATCTATTATAATAGTTTTTTTGGATTCATAGTTTAAATGTAATAATCGTTTAAAGTGGCAACCATAATTAATTTTTTTTTTAAATGCAAAAATTAGTAGCTCACTTTTTTTTCAAAGAACAAAGATAGGTTGAAAACTGAAAACAAAGAACATGAAAAAGATACAAAGAATGCAAAGAAAACTACGAATTAAATTTTAAGGACGAAAATAATGACAACAACATTAAAATAAAGAAAAAACTTTAGGGACCAAAGCTCTTTATTTTTTTGTGATTTGTTACTTATGAAAACAAAAAATTGTCAAAGGCCAAAAAATTTAAAATTAAAATTCAAAAAATTGATATATCAAGCTAGATAACCAATTATTAGCAACCATGGTTTCGATACCAAATGATGTGAAAATTTCAGGAGCACAACCTAGGAACCCAAGAACCAAAAGGAATAAGAAAGATTGAATTGCTAAGAAGGTGGTTAGGGGGATCAAATTGGTTTCCTGAAGGGCAAGTACCAAAAACAAAGCAGTATTGTGCGGCAAAATTGTAAGACGTCGGAAAATAGAATAAAATATGAAATTTGATTTCGAGAACACGGAGAACTAATATATTGCTTCTGTTTGTTTTTATTAATCGAGAATAGCTTCCATTTGATCTATTATAATAGTTTTTTCGATTCATAGTTTAAATGTAATAATCGTTTAAAGTGGCAACCATAATTAATTTTTTTTTTAAATGCAAAATTTAGTAGCTCACTTTTTTTTCAAAGAACAAATATAGGTTGAAAACTGAAAACAAAGAACATGAAAAAGATACAAAGAATGCAAAGAAAAGTACGAATTAAATTTTAAGAACGAAAATAATGACAACAATATTAAAATAAAGAACAAACTTTAGGGACCAAAGTTCTTTCTTCTTTTGTGATTTGTTACTTATGAAAACAAAAAATTGTCAAAAGCCAAAAAATTTAAAATTAAAATTCAAAAAATTGATATATCAAGCTAGAAAACCAATTATCAGCAGCCATGGTTTTGATACCAAATGATGTGAAAATTTCAGGCGCACAACCTAGGAACCCAAGAACCAAAAGGAATAAGAAAGATTGAATTGCTAAGAAGGTGGTTAGGGGGATCAAATTGGTTTCCGGAAGGGCAAGTACCAAAAACAGAGCAATATTGTGCGACAAAATTGTAAGACGTCAGAAAATAGTATAAAAGATGAAATTTGGGTTCGAGAACACGAAGAACTAATATATTGCTTCTGTTTGTTTTTATTAATCGAGAATAGCTTCAATTTGATCTATTATATTAGTTTTTTGATTCATAGTTTAAATGTAATAAGGGTCTAAAGTGGCAACCATAATTAATAATTTTTTTTAATTGCAAAAATTAGTAACTCACTTTTTTTTTAAAGAACTAAGATAGGTTGAAAACTTAAAACAAAGAACATGAAAAAGATACAAAGAATTAAAAGAAAAGTACGAATTAAATTTTAAGACTGAAAATAATGACAACCACATTAAAATAAAGAACAAACTTTAGGGACCAAAGCTCTTTATTTTTTTGTGATTTGTTACTAATGGAAACAAAAAATTGTCAAAGGCCACAAAATTTAAAATTAAAATTCAAAAAATTGATATATCAAGCTAGATAACCAATTATTAGCAACCATGGTTTTGATACCAAATGATGTGAAAATTTCAGGCGCACAACCTAGGAACCCAAGAACCAAAAGGAATAAGAAAGATTGAATTGCTAAGAAGGTGGTTAGTGGGATCAAATTGGTTTCCTGAAGGGCAAGTACCAAAAACAAAGCAATATTGTGCGGCAAAATTGTAAGACGTCAGAAAATAGAATAAAAGATGAAATTTGATTTCGAGAACACGGAGAACTAATATATTGCTTCTGTTTGTTTTTATTAATCGAGAATAGCTTCCATTTGATCTATTATAATAGTTTTTTGATTCACAGTTTAAATGTAATAAGGGTCTAAAGTGGCAACCATAATTAATAATATTTTTTAATTGCAAAAATTAGTAACTCACTTTTTTTTTAAAGAACTAAGATAGGTTGAAAACTTAAAACAAAGAACATGAAAAAGATACAAAGAATTAAAAGAAAACTACGAATTAAATTTTAAGACTGAAAATAATGACAACCACATTAAAATAAAGAACAAACTTTAGGGACCAAAGCTCCTTCTTGTTTTGTGATTTGTTACTTATGAAAACAAAAAATTGTCAAAAGCCAAAAAATTTAAAATTAAAATTCAAAAAATTGATATATCAAGCTAGAAAACCAATTATCAGCAGCCATGGTTTTGATACCAAATGATGTGAAAATTTCAGGCGCACAACCTAGGAACCCAAGAACCAAAAGGAATAAGAAAGATTGAATTGCTAAGAAGGTGGTTAGGGGGATCAAATTGGTTTCCGGAAGGGCAAGTACCAAAAACAGGGCAATATTCTGCGACAAAATTGTAAGACGTCAGAAATTAGTATAAAAGATGAAATTTGGGTTCGAGAACACGAAGAACTAATATATTGCTTCTGTTTGTTTTTATTAATCGAGAATAGCTTCAATTTGATCTATTATATTAGTTTTTTCGATTCATAGTTTAAATGTAATAATCGTTTAAAGTGGCAACCATAATTAATTTTTTTTTTAAATGCAAAATTTAGTAGCTCACTTTTTTTTCAAAGAACAAATATAGGTTGAAAACTGAAAACAAAGAACATGAAAAAGATACAAAGAATGCAAAGAAAAGTACGAATTAAATTTTAAGGACGAAAATAATGACAACAATATTAAAATAAAGAACAAACTTTAGGGACCAAAGTTCTTTCTTCTTTTGTGATTTGTTACTTATGAAAACAAAAAATTGTCAAAGGCCAAAAAATTTAAAATTAAAATTCAAAAAATTGATATATCAAGTTAGATAACCAATTATTAGCAACCATGGTTTTGATACCAAATGATGTGATATTTTCAGGCGCACAACCTAGGAACCCAAGAACCAAAAGGAATAAGAAAGATTGAATTGCTAAGAAGGTGGTTAGGGGGATCAAATTGGTTTCCTGAAGGGCAAGTACCAAAAACAAAGCAATATTGTGCGGCAAAATTGTAAGACGTCAGAAAATAGAATAAAAGATGAAATTTGATTTCGAGAACACGGAGAACTAATATATTGCTTCTCTTTGTTTTTATTAATCGAGAATTGCTACCATTTGACCTATTATAATAGTTTTTTTGATTCACAGTTTAAATGTAATAAGGGTCTAAAGTGGCAACCATAATTAATAATTTTTTTTAATTCCAAAAATTAGTACCTCACTTTTTTTTCAAAGAACAAAGATAGGTTAAACACTTAAAACAAAGAACATGAAAAAGATACAATGAATGAAAAGAAAAGTACGAATTAAATGTTAAGGGCGAAAATAATAACAACAACAATAAACTAAAGAAAAAACTTTAGGGACCAAAGTTCCTTCTTTTTTTGTGATTTTTTACTTATGAAAACAAAAACAATCAAAGGAAAAAAACTTTAAAATTAAAATTCAAAAAATTGATATATCAAGCAAGATAACCAATTATTAGCAACCATGGTTTTGATACCAAATATGTGAAAATTTCAGGCGCACAACCTAGGAACCCAAGAACCAAAAGGAATAAGAAAGATTGAATTGCTAAGAAGGTGGTTAGGGGGATCAAATTGGTTTCCGGAAGGGCAAGTACCAAAAACAGAGGAATATTGTGCGATGTAATTGTAAGGCGTCAGAAAATAGTATAAAAGATGAAATTTGGGTTCGAGAACACGAAGAACTAATATATTGCTTCTGTTTGTTTTTATTAATCGAGAATAGCTTCCATTTGATCTATTATAATAGTTTTTTGATTCACAGTTTAAATGTAATAAGGGTCTAAAGTGGCAACCATAATTAATAATTTTTTTTAATTGCAAAAATTAGTAACTCACTTTTTTTTTAAAGAACTAAGATAGGTTGAAAACTTAAAACAAAGAACATGAAAAAGATACAAAGAATTAAAAGAAAAGTACGGATTAAATTTTAAGACTGAAAATAATGACAACCACATTAAAATAAAGAACAAACTTTAGGGACCAAAGCTCTTTATTTTTTTGTGATTTGTTACTAATGGAAACAAAAAATTGTCAAAGGCCAAAAAATTTAAAATTAAAATTCAAAAAATTGATATATCAATCTAGATAACCAATTATTAGCAACCATGGTTTTGATACCAAATGATGTGAAAATTTCAGGCGCACAACCTAGGAACCCAAGAACCAAAAGGAATAAGAAAGATTGAATTGCTAAGAAGGTGGTTAGGGAGATCAAATTGGTTTCCTGAAGTGCAAGTACCAAAAACAAAGCAATATTGTGCGGCAAAATTGTAAGACGTCAGAAAATAGAATAAAAGATGAAATTTGATTTCGAGAACACGGAGAACTAATATATTGCTTCTGTTTGTTTTTATTAATCGAGAATAGCTTCCATTTGATCTATTATAATAGTTTTTTCGATTCATAGTTTAAATGTAATAATCGTTTATAGTGGCAACCATAATTAATTTTTTTTTTAAATGCAAAATTTAGTAGCTCACTTTTTTTTCAAAGAACAAATATAGGTTGAAAACTGAAAACAAAGAACATGAAAAAGATACAAAGAATGCAAAGAAAAGTACGAATTAAATTTTAAGGACGAAAATAATGACAACAATATTAAAATAAAGAACAAACTTTAGGGACCAAAGTTCTTTCTTCTTTTGTGATTTGTTACTTATGAAAAAAAAAAATTGTCAAAAGCCAAAAAATTTAAAATTAAAATTCAAAAAATTGATATATCAAGCTAGAAAACCAATTATCAGCAGCCATGGTTTTGATACCAAATGATGTGAAAATTTCAGGCGCACAACCTAGGAACCCAAGAACCAAAAGGAATAAGAAAGATTGAATTGCTAAGAAGGTGGTTAGGGAGATCAAATTGGTTTCCTGAAGGGCAAGTACCAAAAACAAAGCAATATTGTGCGGCAAAATTGTAAGACGTCAGAAAATAGAATAAAAGATGAAATTTGATTTCGAGAACACGGAGAACTAATATATTGCTTCTGTTTGTTTTTATTAATCGAGAATAGCTTCCATTTGATCTATTATAATAGTTTTTTCGATTCATAGTTTAAATGTAATAATCGTTTATAGTGGCAACCATAATTAATTTTTTTTTTAAATGCAAAATTTAGTAGCTCACTCTTTTTTCAAAGAACAAATATAGGTTGAAAACTGAAAACAAAGAACATGAAAAAGATACAAAGAATGCAAAGAAAAGTACGAATTAAATTTTAAGGACGAAAATAATGACAACAATATTAAAATAAAGAACAAACTTTAGGGACCAAAGTTCTTTCTTCTTTTGTGATTTGTTACTTATGAAAACAAAAAATTGTCAAAAGCCAAAAAATTTAAAATTAAAATTCAAAAAATTGATATATCAAGCTAGAAAACCAATTATTAGCAACCATGGTTTTGATACCAAATATGTGAAAATTTCAGGCGCACAACCTAGGAACCCAAGAACCAAAAGGAATAAGAAAGATTGAATTGCTAAGAAGGTGGTTAGGGGGATCAAATTGGTTTCCGGAAGGGCAAGTACCAAAAACAGAGCAATATTGTGCGATGTAATTGTAAGGCGTCAGAAAATAGTATAAAAGATGAAATTTGGGTTCGAGAACACGAAGAACTAATATATTGCTTCTGTTTGTTTTTATTAATCGAGAATAGCTTTAATTTGATCTATTATATTAGTTTTTTCGATTCATAGTTTAAATGTAATAATCGTTTAAAGTGGCAACCATAATTAATTTTTTTTTAAAATGCAAAAATTATTGCGCACTTTTTTTTCAAAGAACAAAGATAGGTTGAAAACTGAAAACAAAGAACATGAAAAAGATACAAAGAATGCAAAGAAAAGTACGAATTAAATTTTAAGGACAAAAATAATGACAACAACATTAAAATAAAGAACAAACTTTAGGGACCAAAGCTCTTTATTTTTTTGTGATTTGTTACTTATGAAAACAAAAAATTGTCAAAGGCCAAAAAATTTAAAATTAAAATTCAAAAAATTGATATATCAAGTTAGATAACCAATTATTAGCAACCATGGTTTCGATACCAAATGATGTGAAAATTTCAGGCGCACAACCTAGGAACCCAAGAACCAAAAGGAATAAGAAAGATTGAATTGCTAAGAAGGTGGTTAGGGGGATCAAATTGGTTTCCTGAAGGGCAAGTACCAAAAACAAAGCAGTATTGTGCGGCAAAATTGTAAGACGTCGGAAAATAGAATAAAAGATGAAATTTGATTTCGAGAACACGGAGAACTAATATATTGCTTCTGTTTGTTTTTATTAATCGAGAATAGCTTCCATTTGATCTATTATAATAGTTTTTTCGATTCATAGTTTAAATGTAATAATCGTTTAAAGTGGCAACCATAATTAATTTTTTTTTTTAAATGCAAAATTTAGTAGCTCACTTTTTTTTCAAAGAACAAATATAGGTTGAAAACTGAAAACAAAGAACATGAAAAAGATACAAAGAATGCAAAGAAAAGTACGAATTAAATTTTAAGGACGAAAATAATGACAACAATATTAAAATAAAGAACAAACTTTAGGGACCAAAGTTCTTTCTTCTTTTGTGATTTGTTACTTATGAAAACAAAAAATTGTCAAAAGCCAAAAAATTTAAAATTAAAATTCAAAAAATTGATATATCAAGCTAGAAAACCAATTATCAGCAGCCATGGTTTTGATACCAAATGATGTGAAAATTTCAGGCGCACAACCTAGGAACCCAAGAACCAAAAGGAATAAGAAAGATTGAATTGCTAAGAAGGTGGTTAGGGGGATCAAATTGGTTTCCGGAAGGGCAAGTACCACAAACAGAGCAATATTGTGCGGCAAAATTGTAAGACGTCAGAAAATAGTATAAAAGATGAAATTTGGGTTCGAGAACACGAAGAACTAATATATTGCTTCTGTTTGTTTTTATTAATCGAAAATAGCTTCAATTTGATCTATTATATTAGTTTTTTCGATTCATAGTTTAAATGTAATAATCGTTTATAGTGGCAACCATAATTAATTTTTTTTTTAAATGCAAAATTTAGTAGCTCACTTTTTTTTCAAAGAACAAATATAGGTTGAAAACTGAAAACAAAGAACATGAAAAAGATACAAAGAATGCAAAGAAAAGTACGAATTAAATTTTAAGGACGAAAATAATGACAACAACATTAAAATAAAGAAAAAACTTTAGGGACCAAAGCTCTTTATTTTTTTGTGATTTGTTACTTATGAAAACAAAAAATTGTCAAAGGCCAAAAAATTTAAAATTAAAATTCAAAAAATTGATATATCAAGCTAGATAACCAATTATTAGCAACCATGGTTTCGATACCAAATGATGTGAAAATTTCAGGAGCACAACCTAGGAACCCAAGAACCAAAAGGAATAAGAAAGATTGAATTGCTAAGAAGGTGGTTAGGGGGATCAAATTGGTTTCCTGAAGGGCAAGTACCAAAAACAAAGCAGTATTGTGCGGCAAAATTGTAAGACGTCGGAAAATAGAATAAAATATGAAATTTGATTTCGAGAACACGGAGAACTAATATATTGCTTCTGTTTGTTTTTATTAATCGAGAATAGCTTCCATTTGATCTATTATAATAGTTTTTTCGATTCACAGTTTAAATGTAATAATCGTTTAAAGTGGCAACCATAATTAATTTTTTTTTTAAATGCAAAATTTAGTAGCTCACTTTTTTTTCAAAGAACTAAGATAGGTTGAAAACTGAAAACAAAGAACATGAAAAAGATACAAAGAATTAAAAGAAAACTACGAATTAAATTTTAAGGACGAAAATAATGACAACCACATTAAAATAAAGAACAAACTTTAGGGACCAAAGTTCTTTCTTCTTTTGTGATTTGTTACTTATGAAAACAAAAAATTGTCAAAAGCCAAAAAATTTAAAATTAAAATTCAAAAAATTGATATATCAAGCTAGAAAACCAATTATCAGCAGCCATGGTTTTGATACCAAATGATGTGAAAATTTCAGGCGCACAACCTAGGAACCCAAGAACCAAAAGGAATAAGAAAGATTGAATTGCTAAGAAGGTGGTTAGGGGGATCAAATTGGTTTCCGGAAGGGCAAGTACCAAAAACAGGGCAATATTCTGCGACAAAATTGTAAGACGTCAGAAATTAGTATAAAAGATGAAATTTGGGTTCGAGAACACGAAGAACTAATATATTGCTTCTGTTTGTTTTTATTAATCGAGAATAGCTTCAATTTGATCTATTATATTAGTTTTTTCGATTCATAGTTTAAATGTAATAATCGTTTAAAGTGGCAACCATAATTAATTTTTTTTTTAAATGCAAAATTTAGTAGCTCACTTTTTTTTCAAAGAACAAATATAGGTTGAAAACTGAAAACAAAGAACATGAAAAAGATACAAAGAATGCAAAGAAAAGTACGAATTAAATTTTAAGGACGAAAATAATGACAACAATATTAAAATAAAGAACAAACTTTAGGGACCAAAGTTCTTTCTTCTTTTGTGATTTGTTACTTATGAAAACAAAAAATTGTCAAAGGCCAAAAAATTTAAAATTAAAATTCAAAAAATTGATATATCAAGCTAGATAACCAATTATTAGCAACCATGGTTTTGATACCAAATGATGTGATATTTTCAGGCGCACAACCTAGGAACCCAAGAACCAAAAGGAATAAGAAAGATTGAATTGCTAAGAAGGTGGTTAGGGGGATCAAATTGGTTTCCTGAAGGGCAAGTACCAAAAACAAAGCAATATTGTGCGGCAAAATTGTAAGACGTCAGAAAATAGAATAAAAGATGAAATTTGATTTCGAGAACACGGAGAACTAATATATTGCTTCTCTTTGTTTTTATTAATCGAGAATTGCTACCATTTGACCTATTATAATAGTTTTTTTGATTCACAGTTTAAATGTAATAAGGGTCTAAAGTGGCAACCATAATTAATAATTTTTTTTAATTCCAAAAATTAGTACCTCACTTTTTTTTTCAAAGAACAAAGATAGGTTAAACACTTAAAACAAAGAACATGAAAAAGATACAATGAATGAAAAGAAAAGTACGAATTAAATGTTAAGGGCGAAAATAATAACAACAACAATAAACTAAAGAAAAAACTTTAGGGACCAAAGTTCCTTCTTTTTTTGTGATTTGTTACTTATGAAAACAAAAACAATCAAAGGAAAAAAACTTTAAAATTAAAATTCAAAAAATTGATATATCAAGCAAGATAACCAATTATTAGCAACCATGGTTTTGATACCAAATATGTGAAAATTTCAGGCGCACAACCTAGGAACCCAAGAACCAAAAGGAATAAGAAAGATTGAATTGCTAAGAAGGTGGTTAGGGGGATCAAATTGGTTTCCGGAAGGGCAAGTACCAAAAACAGAGGAATATTGTGCGATGTAATTGTAAGGCGTCAGAAAATAGTATAAAAGATGAAATTTGGGTTCGAGAACACGAAGAACTAATATATTGCTTCTGTTTGTTTTTATTAATCGAGAATAGCTTCCATTTGATCTATTATAATAGTTTTTTCGATTCATAGTTTAAATGTAATAATCGTTTAAAGTGGCAACCATAATTAATTTTTTTTTTAAAATGCAAAAATTATTGCGCACATTTTTTTCAAAGAACAAAGATAGGTTGAAAACAGAAAACAAAGAACATGAAAAAGATACAAAGAATGCAAAGAAAAGTACGAATTAAATTTTAAGGACAAAAATAATGACAACAACATTAAAATAAAGAACAAACTTTAGGGACCAAAGCTCTTTATTTTTTTGTGATTTGTTACTTATGAAAACAAAAAATTGTCAAAGGCCAAAAAATTTAAAATTAAAATTCAAAAAATTGATATATCAAGTCAGATAACCAATTATTAGCAACCATGGTTTCGATACCAAATGATGTGAAAATTTCAGGCGCACAACCTAGGAACCCAAGAACCAAAAGGAATAAGAAAGATTGAATTGCTAAGAAGGTGGTTAGGGGGATCAAATTGGTTTCCTGAAGGGCAAGTACCAAAAACAAAGCAGTATTGTGCGGCAAAATTGTAAGACGTCGGAAAATAGAATAAAAGATGAAATTTGATTTCGAGAACACGGAGAACTAATATATTGCTTCTGTTTGTTTTTATTAATCGAGAATAGCTTCCATTTGATCTATTATAATAGTTTTTTTGATTCACAGTTTAAATGTAATAAGGGTCTAAAGTGGCAACCATAATTAATAATTTTTTTTAATTGCAAAAATTAGTAACTCGCATGTTTTTTCAAAGAACAAAGATAGGTTGAAAACTTAAAACAAAGAATATGAAAAAGATACAAAGAATGAAAAGAAAAGTACGAATTAAATGTTAAGGACGAAAATAATGACAACAAAATTAAAATAAAAAACAAACTTTAGGGACCAAAGTTCCTTCTTTTTTTTTATTTGTTACTTATGAAAGCAAAAAACAATCAAAGGAAAAAAAATTTAAATTTAAATTCAAAAAATTGATATATCAAGCTAGATAACCAATTATCAGCAGCCATGGTTTTGATACCAAATGATGCAAAAATTTCATGCGCACAACCTAGGAACCCAAGAACCAAAAGGAATAAGAAAGATTGAATTGCTAAGATGGTGGTTAGGGGGATCAAATTGGTTTCCTGAAGGGCAAGTACCACAAACAAAGCAATATTGTGCGGCAAAATTGTAAGACGTCAGAAAATAGAATAAAAGATGAAATTTGATTTCGAGAACACGGAGAACTAATATATTGCTTCTACTTGTTTTTATTAATCGAGAATAGCTTCCATTTGATCTATTATAATAGTTTTTTTGGATTCATAGTTTAAATGTAATAATCGTTTAAAGTGGCAACCATAATTAATTTTTTTTTTAAATGCAAAAATTAGTAGCTCACTTTTTTTTCAAAGAACAAAGATAGGTTGAAAACTGAAAACAAAGAACATGAAAAAGATACAAAGAATGCAAAGAAAAGTACGAATTAAATTTTAAGGACGAAAATAATGACAACAACATTAAAATAAAGAAAAAACTTTAGGGACCAAAGCTCTTTATTTTTTTGTGATTTGTTACTTATGAAAACAAAAAATTGTCAAAGGCCAAAAAATTTAAAATTAAAATTCAAAAAATTGTTATATCAAGCTAGATAACCAATTATTAGCAACCATGGTTTCGATACCAAATGATGTGAAAATTTCAGGAGCACAACCTAGGAACCCAAGAACCAAAAGGAATAAGAAAGATTGAATTGCTAAGAAGGTGGTTAGGGGGATCAAATTGGTTTCCTGAAGGGCAAGTACCAAAAACAAAGCAGTATTGTGCGGCAAAATTGTAAGACGTCGGAAAATAGAATAAAATATGAAATTTGATTTCGAGAACACGGAGAACTAATATATTGCTTCTGTTTGTTTTTATTAATCGAGAATAGCTTCCATTTGATCTATTATAATAGTTTTTTCGATTCATAGTTTAAATGTAATAATCGTTTAAAGTGGCAACCATAATTAATTTTTTTTTTAAATGCAAAATTTAGTAGCTCACTTTTTTTTCAAAGAACAAATATAGGTTGAAAACTGAAAACAAAGAACATGAAAAAGATACAAAGAATGCAAAGAAAAGTACGAATTAAATTTTAAGGACGAAAATAATGACAACAATATTAAAATAAAGAACAAACTTTAGGGACCAAAGTTCTTTCTTCTTTTGTGATTTGTTACTTATGAAAACAAAAAATTGTCAAAAGCCAAAAAATTTAAAATTAAAATTCAAAAAATTGATATATCAAGCTAGAAAACCAATTATCAGCAGCCATGGTTTTGATACCAAATGATGTGAAAATTTCAGGCGCACAACCTAGGAACCCAAGAACCAAAAGGAATAAGAAAGATTGAATTGCTAAGAAGGTGGTTAGGGGGATCAAATTGGTTTCCGGAAGGGCAAGTACCAAAAACAGAGCAATATTGTGCGACAAAATTGTAAGACGTCAGAAAATAGTATAAAAGATGAAATTTGGGTTCGAGAACACGAAGAACTAATATATTGCTTCTGTTTGTTTTTATTAATCGAGAATAGCTTCAATTTGATCTATTATATTAGTTTTTTGATTCATAGTTTAAATGTAATAAGGGTCTAAAGTGGCAACCATAATTAATAATTTTTTTTAATTGCAAAAATTAGTAACTCACTTTTTTTTTAAAGAACTAAGATAGGTTGAAAACTTAAAACAAAGAACATGAAAAAGATACAAAGAATTAAAAGAAAAGTACGAATTAAATTTTAAGACTGAAAATAATGACAACCACATTAAAATAAAGAACAAACTTTAGGGACCAAAGCTCTTTATTTTTTTGTGATTTGTTACTAATGGAAACAAAAAATTGTCAAAGGCCACAAAATTTAAAATTAAAATTCAAAAAATTGATATATCAAGCTAGATAACCAATTATTAGCAACCATGGTTTTGATACCAAATGATGTGAAAATTTCAGGCGCACAACCTAGGAACCCAAGAACCAAAAGGAATAAGAAAGATTGAATTGCTAAGAAGGTGGTTAGTGGGATCAAATTGGTTTCCTGAAGGGCAAGTACCAAAAACAAAGCAATATTGTGCGGCAAAATTGTAAGACGTCAGAAAATAGAATAAAAGATGAAATTTGATTTCGAGAACACGGAGAACTAATATATTGCTTCTGTTTGTTTTTATTAATCGAGAATAGCTTCCATTTGATCTATTATAATAGTTTTTTGATTCACAGTTTAAATGTAATAAGGGTCTAAAGTGGTAACCATAATTAATAATTTTTTTTAATTGCAAAAATTAGTAACTCACTTTTTTTTTAAAGAACTAAGATAGGTTGAAAACTTAAAACAAAGAACATGAAAAAGATACAAAGAATTAAAAGAAAACTACGAATTAAATTTTAAGACTGAAAATAATGACAACCACATTAAAATAAAGAACAAACTTTAGGGACCAAAGCTCCTTCTTGTTTTGTGATTTGTTACTTATGAAAACAAAAAATTGTCAAAAGCCAAAAAATTTAAAATTAAAATTCAAAAAATTGATATATCAAGCTAGAAAACCAATTATCAGCAGCCATGGTTTTGATACCAAATGATGTGAAAATTTCAGGCGCACAACCTAGGAACCCAAGAACCAAAAGGAATAAGAAAGATTGAATTGCTAAGAAGGTGGTTAGGGGGATCAAATTGGTTTCCGGAAGGGCAAGTACCAAAAACAGGGCAATATTCTGCGACAAAATTGTAAGACGTCAGAAATTAGTATAAAAGATGAAATTTGGGTTCGAGAACACGAAGAACTAATATATTGCTTCTGTTTGTTTTTATTAATCGAGAATAGCTTCAATTTGATCTATTATATTAGTTTTTTCGATTCATAGTTTAAATGTAATAATCGTTTAAAGTGGCAACCATAATTAATTTTTTTTTTAAATGCAAAATTTAGTAGCTCACTTTTTTTTCAAAGAACAAATATAGGTTGAAAACTGAAAACAAAGAACATGAAAAAGATACAAAGAATGCAAAGAAAAGTACGAATTAAATTTTAAGGACGAAAATAATGACAACAATATTAAAATAAAGAACAAACTTTAGGGACCAAAGTTCTTTCTTCTTTTGTGATTTGTTACTTATGAAAACAAAAAATTGCCAAAGGCCAAAAAATTTAAAATTAAAATTCAAAAAATTGATATATCAAGTTAGATAACCAATTATTAGCAACCATGGTTTTGATACCAAATGATGTGATATTTTCAGGCGCACAACCTAGGAACCCAAGAACCAAAAGGAATAAGAAAGATTGAATTGCTAAGAAGGTGGTTAGGGGGATCAAATTGGTTTCTTGAAGGGCAAGTACCAAAAACAAAGCAATATTGTGCGGCAAAATTGTAAGACGTCAGAAAATAGAATAAAAGATGAAATTTGATTTCGAGAACACGGAGAACTAATATATTGCTTCTCTTTGTTTTTATTAATCGAGAATTGCTACCATTTGACCTATTATAATAGTTTTTTTGATTCACAGTTTAAATGTAATAAGGGTCTAAAGTGGCAACCATAATTAATAATTTTTTTTAATTCCAAAAATTAGTACCTCACTTTTTTTTCAAAGAACAAAGATAGGTTAAACACTTAAAACAAAGAACATGAAAAAGATACAATGAATGAAAAGAAAAGTACGAATTAAATGTTAAGGGCGAAAATAATAACAACAACAATAAACTAAAGAAAAAACTTTAGGGACCAAAGTTCCTTCTTTTTTTGTGATTTGTTACTTATGAAAACAAAAACAATCAAAGGAAAAAAACTTTAAAATTAAAATTCAAAAAATTGATATATCAAGCAAGATAACCAATTATTAGCAACCATGGTTTTGATACCAAATATGTGAAAATTTCAGGCGCACAACCTAGGAACCCAAGAACCAAAAGGAATAAGAAAGATTGAATTGCTAAGAAGGTGGTTAGGGGGATCAAATTGGTTTCCGGAAGGGCAAGTACCAAAAACAAAGCAATATTGTGCGGCAAAATTGTAAGACGTCAGAAAATAGAATAAAAGATGAAATTTGATTTCGAGAACACGGAGAACTAATATATTGCTTCTGTTTGTTTTTATTAATCGAGAATAGCTTCCATTTGATCTATTATAATAGTTTTTTCGATTCATAGTTTAAATGTAATAATCGTTTATAGTGGCAACCATAATTAATTTTTTTTTTAAATGCAAAATTTAGTAGCTCACTTTTTTTTCAAAGAACAAATATAGGTTGAAAACTGAAAACAAAGAACATGAAAAAGATACAAAGAATGCAAAGAAAAGTACGAATTAAATTTTAAGGACGAAAATAATGACAACAATATTAAAATAAAGAACAAACTTTAGGGACCAAAGTTCTTTCTTCTTTTGTGATTTGTTACTTATGAAAAAAAAAATTGTCAAAAGCCAAAAAATTTAAAATTAAAATTCAAAAAATTGATATATCAAGCTAGAAAACCAATTATCAGCAGCCATGGTTTTGATACCAAATGATGTGAAAATTTCAGGCGCACAACCTAGGAACCCAAGAACCAAAAGGAATAAGAAAGATTGAATTGCTAAGAAGGTGGTTAGGGAGATCAAATTGGTTTCCTGAAGGGCAAGTACCAAAAACAAAGCAATATTGTGCGGCAAAATTGTAAGACGTCAGAAAATAGAATAAAAGATGAAATTTGATTTCGAGAACACGGAGAACTAATATATTGCTTCTGTTTGTTTTTATTAATCGAGAATAGCTTCCATTTGATCTATTATAATAGTTTTTTCGATTCATAGTTTAAATGTAATAATCGTTTATAGTGGCAACCATAATTAATTTTTTTTTTAAATGCAAAATTTAGTAGCTCACTCTTTTTTCAAAGAACAAATATAGGTTGAAAACTGAAAACAAAGAACATGAAAAAGATACAAAGAATGCAAAGAAAAGTACGAATTAAATTTTAAGGACGAAAATAATGACAACAATATTAAAATAAAGAACAAACTTTAGGGACCAAAGTTCTTTCTTCTTTTGTGATTTGTTACTTATGAAAACAAAAAATTGTCAAAAGCCAAAAAATTTAAAATTAAAATTCAAAAAATTGATATATCAAGCTAGAAAACCAATTATCAGCAGCCATGGTTTTGATACCAAATGATGTGAAAATTTCAGGCGCACAACCTAGGAACCCAAGAACCAAAAGGAATAAGAAAGATTGAATTGCTAAGAAGGTGGTTAGGGGGATCAAATTGGTTTCCGGAAGGGCAAGTACCAAAAACAGAGCAATATTGTGCGATGTAATTGTAAGACGTCAGAAAATAGTATAAAAGATGAAATTTGGGTTCGAGAACACGAAGAACTAATATATTGCTTCTGTTTGTTTTTATTAATCGAGAATAGCTTTAATTTGATCTATTATATTAGTTTTTTCGATTCATAGTTTAAATGTAATAATCGTTTAAAGTGGCAACCATAATTAATTTTTTTTTAAAATGGAAAAATTATTGCGCACTTTTTTTTCAAAGAACAAAGATAGGTTGAAAACTGAAAACAAAGAACATGAAAAAGATACAAAGAATGCAAAGAAAAGTACGAATTAAATTTTAAGGACAAAAATAATGACAACAACATTAAAATAAAGAACAAACTTTAGGGACCAAAGCTCTTTATTTTTTTGTGATTTGTTACTTATGAAAACAAAAAATTGTCAAAGGCCAAAAAATTTAAAATTAAAATTCAAAAAATTGATATATCAAGTTAGATAACCAATTATTAGCAACCATGGTTTCGATACCAAATGATGTGAAAATTTGAGGCGCACAACCTAGGAACCCAAGAAAAAAAGGAATAAGAAAGATTGAATTGCTAAGAAGGTGGTTAGGGGGATCAAATTGGTTTCCAGAAGGGCAAGTACCAAAAACAAAGCAATATTGTGCGGCAAAATTGTAAGACGTCAGAAAATAGAATAAAAGATGAAATTTGATTTCGAGAACACGGAGAACTAATATATTGCTTCTGTTTGTTTTTATTAATCGAGAATAGCTTCCATTTGATCTATTATAATAGTTTTTTCGATTCATAGTTTAAATGTAATAATCGTTTATAGTGGCAACCATAATTAATTTTTTTTTTAAATGCAAAATTTAGTAGCTCACTTTTTTTTCAAAGAACAAATATAGGTTGAAAACTGAAAACAAAGAACATGAAAAAGATACAAAGAATGCAAAGAAAAGTACGAATTAAATTTTAAGGACGAAAATAATGACAACAATATTAAAATAAAGAACAAACTTTAGGGACCAAAGTTCTTTCTTCTTTTGTGATTTGTTACTTATGAAAAAAAAAATTGTCAAAAGCCAAAAAATTTAAAATTAAAATTCAAAAAATTGATATATCAAGCTAGAAAACCAATTATCAGCAGCCATGGTTTTGATACCAAATGATGTGAAAATTTCAGGCGCACAACCTAGGAACCCAAGAACCAAAAGGAATAAGAAAGATTGAATTGCTAAGAAGGTGGTTAGGGAGATCAAATTGGTTTCCTGAAGGGCAAGTACCAAAAACAAAGCAATATTGTGCGGCAAAATTGTAAGACGTCAGAAAATAGAATAAAAGATGAAATTTGATTTCGAGAACACGGAGAACTAATATATTGCTTCTGTTTGTTTTTATTAATCGAGAATAGCTTCCATTTGATCTATTATAATAGTTTTTTCGATTCATAGTTTAAATGTAATAATCGTTTATAGTGGCAACCATAATTAATTTTTTTTTTAAATGCAAAATTTAGTAGCTCACTCTTTTTTCAAAGAACAAATATAGGTTGAAAACTGAAAACAAAGAACATGAAAAAGATACAAAGAATGCAAAGAAAAGTACGAATTAAATTTTAAGGACGAAAATAATGACAACAATATTAAAATAAAGAACAAACTTTAGGGACCAAAGTTCTTTCTTCTTTTGTGATTTGTTACTTATGAAAACAAAAAATTGTCAAAAGCCAAAAAATTTAAAATTAAAATTCAAAAAATTGATATATCAAGCTAGAAAACCAATTATCAGCAGCCATGGTTTTGATACCAAATGATGTGAAAATTTCAGGCGCACAACCTAGGAACCCAAGAACCAAAAGGAATAAGAAAGATTGAATTGCTAAGAAGGTGGTTAGGGGGATCAAATTGGTTTCCGGAAGGGCAAGTACCAAAAACAGAGCAATATTGTACGATGTAATTGTAAGACGTCAGAAAATAGTATAAAAGATGAAATTTGGGTTCGAGAACACGAAGAACTAATATATTGCTTCTGTTTGTTTTTATTAATCGAGAATAGCTTTAATTTGATCTATTATATTAGTTTTTTCGATTCATAGTTTAAATGTAATAATCGTTTAAAGTGGCAACCATAATTAATTTTTTTTTAAAATGGAAAAATTATTGCGCACTTTTTTTTCAAAGAACAAAGATAGGTTGAAAACTGAAAACAAAGAACATGAAAAAGATACAAAGAATGCAAAGAAAAGTACGAATTAAATTTTAAGGACAAAAATAATGACAACAACATTAAAATAAAGAACAAACTTTAGGGACCAAAGCTCTTTATTTTTTTGTGATTTGTTACTTATGAAAACAAAAAATTGTCAAAGGCCAAAAAATTTAAAATTAAAATTCAAAAAATTGATATATCAAGTTAGATAACCAATTATTAGCAACCATGGTTTCGATACCAAATGATGTGAAAATTTGAGGCGCACAACCTAGGAACCCAAGAAAAAAAGGAATAAGAAAGATTGAATTGCTAAGAAGGTGGTTAGGGGGATCAAATTGGTTTCCTGAAGGGCAAGTACCAAAAACAAAGTAGTATTGTGCGGCAAAATTGTAAGACGTCGGAAAATAGAATAAAAGATGAAATTTGATTTCGAGAACACGGAGAACTAATATATTGCTTCTGTTTGTTTTTATTAATCGAGAATAGCTTCCATTTGATCTATTATAATAGTTTTTTCGATTCATAGTTTAAATGTAATAATCGTTTAAAGTGGCAACCATAATTAATTTTTTTTTTTAAATGCAAAATTTAGTAGCTCACTTTTTTTTCAAAGAACAAATATAGGTTGAAAACTGAAAACAAAGAACATGAAAAAGATACAAAGAATGCAAAGAAAAGTACGAATTAAATTTTAAGGACGAAAATAATGACAACAATATTAAAATAAAGAACAAACTTTAGGGACCAAAGTTCTTTCTTCTTTTGTGATTTGTTACTTATGAAAACAAAAAATTGTCAAAAGCCAAAAAATTTAAAATTAAAATTCAAAAAATTGATATATCAAGCTAGAAAACCAATTATCAGCAGCCATGGTTTTGATACCAAATGATGTGAAAATTTCAGGCGCACAACCTAGGAACCCAAGAACCAAAAGGAATAAGAAAGATTGAATTGCTAAGAAGGTGGTTAGGGGGATCAAATTGGTTTCCGGAAGGGCAAGTACCAAAAACAGAGCAATATTGTGCGACAAAATTGTAAGACGTCAGAAAATAGTATAAAAGATGAAATTTGGGTTCGAGAACACGAAGAACTAATATATTGCTTCTGTTTGTTTTTATTAATCGAAAATAGCTTCAATTTGATCTATTATATTAGTTTTTTCGATTCATAGTTTAAATGTAATAATCGTTTATAGTGGCAACCATAATTAATTTTTTTTTTAAATGCAAAATTTAGTAGCTCACTCTTTTTTCAAAGAACAAATATAGGTTGAAAACTGAAAACAAAGAACATGAAAAAGATACAAAGAATGCAAAGAAAAGTACGAATTAAATTTTAAGGACAAAAATAATGACAACAACATTAAAATAAAGAACAAACTTTAGGGACCAAAGCTCTTTATTTTTTTGTGATTTGTTACTTATGAAAACAAAAAATTGTCAAAGGCCAAAAAATTTAAAATTAAAATTCAAAAAATTGATATATCAAGTCAGATAACCAATTATTAGCAACCATGGTTTCGATACCAAATGATGTGAAAATTTCAGGCGCACAACCTAGGAACCCAAGAACCAAAAGGAATAAGAAAGATTGAATTGCTAAGAAGGTGGTTAGGGGGATCAAATTGGTTTCCTGAAGGGCAAGTACCAAAAACAAAGCAGTATTGTGCGGCAAAATTGTAAGACGTCGGAAAATAGAATAAAAGATGAAATTTGATTTCGAGAACACGGAGAACTAATATATTGCTTCTGTTTGTTTTTATTAATCGAGAATAGCTTCCATTTGATCTATTATAATAGTTTTTTTGATTCACAGTTTAAATGTAATAAGGGTCTAAAGTGGCAACCATAATTAATAATTTTTTTTAATTGCAAAAATTAGTAACTCGCATGTTTTTTCAAAGAACAAAGATAGGTTGAAAACTTAAAACAAAGAATATGAAAAAGATACAAAGAATGAAAAGAAAAGTACGAATTAAATGTTAAGGACGAAAATAATGACAACAAAATTAAAATAAAAAACAAACTTTAGGGACCAAAGTTCCTTCTTTTTTTTTATTTGTTACTTATGAAAGCAAAAAACAATCAAAAGAAAAAAAATTTAAATTTAAATTCCAAAAATTGATATATCAAGCTAGATAACCAATTATTAGCAACCATGGTTTTTATACCAAATGATGCGAAAATTGTAGGCGCACAACCTAGGAACCCAAGAACCAAAAGGAATAAGAAAGATTGAATTGCTAAGAAGGTGGTTAGGGGGATCAAATTGGTTTCCGGAAGGGCAAGTACCAAAAACAGAGCAATATTGTGCGACAAAATTGTAAGACGTCAGAAAATAGTATAAAAGATGAAATTTGGGTTCGACAACACGAAGAACTAATATATTGCTTCTGTTTATTTTTATTAATCGAGAATAGCTTCCATTTGATCTATTATAATAGTTTTTTGGATTCATAGTTTAAATGTAATAATCGTGTAAAGTGGCAACCATAATTAATTTTTTTTTTAAATTCAAAATTTAGTAGCTCACTTTTTTTTCAATGAACAAATATAGGTTGAAAACTGAAAACAAAGAACATGAAAAAGATACAAAGAATGCAAAGAAAAGTACGAATTAAATTTTAAGGACGAAAATAATGAAAACAACATTAAAATAAAGAACAAACTTTAGGGACCAAAGCTCTTTATTTTCTTGTGATTTGTCACTTATGAAAACAAAAAATTGTCAAAGGCCAAAAAATTTAAAATTAAAATTCAAAAAATTGATATATCAAGCTAGATAACCAATTATTAGCAACCATGGTTTTGATACCAAATGATGCGAAAATTGTAGGCGCACAACCTAGGAACCCAAGAACCAAAGGAATAAGAAAGATTGAATTGCTAAGAAGGTTGTTTGGGAGATCAAATTGCTTTCCTGAAGGGCCCAGTACCAAAAACAAATCAATATTGTGCGAAGAAATTGTAAGACGTTAGAAAATAGTATAAAAGATGAAATTTGGGTTCGAGAACACGGAGATCTAATATATTGCTTCTATTTGTTTTGATTAATCGAGAATAGCTTCCATTTGATCTATTATAATAGTTTTTCGATTCACCGTTTAAATATAATAAGGGTCTAAAGTGTAAACCATTAATAATAATTTTTTTTAATTGCAAAAATTAGTAACTCACTTTTTTTTTAAAGAACAAAGATAGGTTGAAAACTTAAAACAAAGAACATGAAAAAGATACAAAGAATTAAAAGAAAAGTACCAATTAAATTTTAAGATTGAAAATAATGACAACCATATTAAAATAAAGAACAAACTTTAGGGACCAAAGCTCTTTATTTTTTTGTGATTTTTTACTAATAGAAACAAAAAATTGTCAAAGCCAAAAAATTTAAAATTTAAATTCAAAAAATTGATATATCAAACTAGATAACCAATTATTAGCAACCATGGTTTTGATACCAAATGATGCAAAAATTTCAGGCGCATAACCTAGGAACCCAAGAACCAAAAGGAATAAGAAAGATTGAATTGCTAAGAATGTGGTTAGGAAGATCAAATTGGTTTCCTGAAGGGCAAGAACCAAAAACAAAGCTATATTGTGCGACGAAATTGTAAGGCGTCAGAAAATAGAATAAAAGAAGAAATTTGATTTCAAGAACACGGAGAACTAATATATTGCTTCTGTTTGTTTTTATTTATCGAGAATTGCTACCATTTGATCTATTATAATAGTTTTTTTGATTCACAGTTTAAATGTAATAAGGGTCTAAAGTGGCAACCATAATTAATAATTTTTTTAATTGCAAAAATTAGTACCTCACTTTTTTTTCAAAGAACAAAGATAGGTTGAAAACTTAAAACAAAGAACATGAAAAAGATACAAAGAATGAAAAGAAAAGTACGAATTAAATGTTAAGGGCGAAAATAATGACAACAACATTAAACTAAAGAAAAAACTTTACGGACCAAAGTTCCTTCTTTTTTTGTGATTTGTTACTTATGAAAACAAAAAACAATCAAAGGCAAAAAACTTTAAAATTAAAATTCAAAAAATTGATATATCAAGCTAGATAACCAATTATTAGCAACCATGGTTTTGATACCAAATGATGCGAAAATTGTAGGCGCACAACCTAGGAACCCAAGAACCAAAAGGAATAAGAAAGATTGAATTGCTAAGAAGGTTGTTAGGGAGATCAAATTGCTTTCCTGAAGGGCAAGTACCAAAAACAAAGCAATATTGTGCGGCAAAATTGTAAGACGTCAGAAAATAGAATAAAAGATGAAATTTGATTTCGAGAACACGGAGAACTAATATATTGCTTCTGTTTGTTTTTATTTATCGAGAATAGCTTCCATTTGATCTATTATAATAGTTTTTTCGATTGATAGTTTAAATGTAATAATCGTTTAAAGTGGCAACCATAATTAATTTTTTTTTAAATGCAAAATTTAGTAGCTCACTTTTTTTTCAAAGAACAAATATAGGTTGAAAACTGAATACAAAGAACATGAAAAAGATACAAAGAATGCAAAGAAAAGTACGAATTAAATTTTAAGGACGAAAATAATGACAACAATATTAAAATAAAGGACAAACTTTAGGGACCAAAGTTCTTTCTTCTTTTGTGATTTGTTACTTATGAAAACAAAAATTTGTCAAAAGCCAAAAAATTTAAAATTAAAATTCAAAAAATTGATATATCAAGCTAGAAAACCAATTATCAGCAGCCATGGTTTTGATAGCAAATGATGTGAAAATTTCAGGCGCACAACCTAGGAACCCAAGAACCAAAAGGAATAAGAAAGATTGAATTGCTAAGAAGGTGGTTAGGGGGATCAAATTGGTTTCCGGAAGGGCAAGTACCAAAAACAGAGCAATATTGTGCGACAAAATTGTAAGACGTCAGAAAATAGTATAAAAGATGAAATTTGGGTTCGAGAACACGAAGAACTAATATATTGCTTCTGTTTGTTTTTTTTAATCGAAAATAGCTTCAATTTGATCTATTATATTAGTTTTTTCGATTCATAGTTTAAATGTAATAATCGTTTAAAGTGGCAACCATAATTAATTTTTTTTTAAAATGCAAAAATTATTGCGCACTTTTTTTTCAAAGAACAAAGATAGGTTGAAAACTGAAAACAAAGAACATGAAAAAGATACAAAGAATGCAAAGAAAAGTACGAATTAAATTTTAAGGACAAAAATAATGACAACAACATTAAAATAAAGAACAAACTTTAGGGACCAAAGCTCTTTATTTTTTTTGTGATTTGTTACTTATGAAAACAAAAAATTGTCAAAGGCCAAAAAATTTAAAATTAAAATTCAAAAAATTGATATATCAAGTCAGATAACCAATTATTAGCAACCATGGTTTCGATACCAAATGATGTGAAAATTTCAGGCGCACAACCTAGGAACCCAAGAACCAAAAGGAAAAAGAAAGATTGAATTGCTAAGAAGGTGGTTAGGGGGATCAAATTGGTTTCCTGAAGGGCAAGTACCAAAAACAAAGCAGTATTGTGCGGCAAAATTGTAAGACGTCGGAAAATAGAATAAAAGATGAAGTTTGATTTCGAGAACACGGAGAACTAATATATTGCTTCTGTTTGTTTTTATTAATCGAGAATAGCTTCCATTTGATCTATTATAATAGTTTTTTTGATTCACAGTTTAAATGTAATAAGGGTCTAAAGTGGCAACCATAATTAATAATTTTTTTTAATTGCAAAAATTAGTAACTCGCATGTTTTTTCAAAGAACAAAGATAGGTTGAAAACTTAAAACAAAGAATATGAAAAAGATACAAAGAATGAAAAGAAAAGTACGAATTAAATGTTAAGGACGAAAATAATGACAACAAAATTAAAATAAAAAACAAACTTTAGGGACCAAAGTTCCTTCTTTTTTTTTATTTGTTACTTATGAAAGCAAAAAACAATCAAAGGAAAAAAAATTTAAATTAAAATTCCAAAAATTGATATATCAAGCTAGATAACCAATTATTAGCAACCATGGTTTTTATACCAAATGATGCGAAAATTGTAGGCGCACAACCTAGGAACCCAAGAACCAAAAGGAATAAGAAAGATTGAATTGCTAAGAAGGTGGTTAGGGGGATCAAATTGGTTTCCGGAAGGGCAAGTACCAAAAACAGAGCAATATTGTGCGACAAAATTGTAAGACGTCAGAAAATAGTATAAAAGATGAAATTTGGGTTCGAGAACACGAAGAACTAATATATTGCTTCTGTTTATTTTTATTAATCGAGAATAGCTTCCATTTGATCTATTATAATAGTTTTTTCGATTCATAGTTTAAATGTAATAATCGTTTAAAGTGGCAACCATAATTAATTTTTTTTTAAATGCAAAATTTAGTAGCTCACTTTTTTTTCAATGAATAAATATAGGTTGAAAACTGAAAACAAAGAACATGAAAAAGATACAAAGAATGCAAAGAAAAGTACGAATTAAATTTTAAGGACGAAAATAATGAAAACAACATTAAAATAAAGAACAAACTTTAGGGACCAAAGCTCTTTATTTTCTTGTGATTTGTCACTTATGAAAACAAAAAATTGTCAAAGGCCAAAAAATTTAAAATTAAAATTCAAAAAATTGATATATCAAGCTAGATAACCAATTATTAGCAACCATGGTTTTGATACCAAATGATGCAAAAATTGTAGGCGCACAACCTAAGAACCCAAGAACCAAAGGAATAAGAAAGATTGAATTGCTAAGAAGGTTGTTTGGGAGATCAAATTGCTTTCCTGAAGGGCAAGTACCAAAAACATAGCAATATTGTGCGAAGAAATTGTAAGACGTTAGAAAATAGTATAAAAGATGAAATTTGGGTTCGAGAACACGGAGATCTAATATATTGCTTCTATTTGTTTTGATTAATCGAGAATAGCTTCCATTTGATCTATTATAATAGTTTTTCGATTCACCGTTTAAATGTAATAAGGGTCTAAAGTGTAAACCATAATTAATAATTTTTTTTAATTGCAAAAATTAGTAACTCACTTTTTTTTAAAGAACAAAGATAGGTTGAAAACTTAAAACAAAGAACATGAAAAAGATACAAAGAATTAAAAGAAAAGTACGAATTAAATTTTAAGATTGAAAATAATGACAACCATATTAAAATAAAGAACAAACTTTAGGGACCAAAGCTCTTTATTTTTTTGTGATTTTTTACTAATAGAAACAAAAAATTGTCAAAGCCAAAAAATTTAAAATTTAAATTCAAAAAATTGATATATCAAACTAGATAACCAATTATTAGCAACCATGGTTTTGATACCAAATGATGCAAAAATTTCAGGCGCATAACCTAGGAACCCAAGAACCAAAAGGAATAAGAAAGATTGAATTGCAAAGAAGGTGGTTAGGGGGATCAAATTGGTTTAATGAAGGGCAAGTACCAAAAACAAAGCAGTATTGTGCGGCAAAATTGTAAGACGTCGAAAAATAGAATAAAAGATGAAATTTGATTTCGAGAACACGGAGAACTAATATATTGCTTCTGTTTGTTTTTATTAATCGAGAATAGCTTCCATTTGATCTATTATAATAGTTTTTTTGATTCACAGTTTAAATGTAATAAGGGTCTAAAGTGGCAACCATAATTAATAATTTTTTTAATTGCAAAAATTAGTACCTCACTTTTTTTTCAAAGAACAAAGATAGGTTGAAAACTTAAAACAAAGAACATGAAAAAGATACAAAGAATGAAAAGAAAAGTACGAATTAAATGTTAAGGGCGAAAATAAATACAACAACATTAAACTAAAGAAAAAACTTTACGGACCAAAGTTCCTTCTTTTTTTGTGATTTGTTACTTATGAAAACAAAAAACAATCAAAGGCAAAAAACTTTAAAATTAAAATTCAAAAAAATTGATATATCAAGCTAGATAACCAATTATTAGCAACCATGTTTTTGATACCAAATCATGCGAAAATTGTAGGCGCACAACCAAGAACCAAAAGGAATAAGGAAGATTGAATTGCTAAGAAGGTTGTTAGGGAGATCAAATTGCTTTCCTGAAGGGCAAGAACCAAAAACAAAGCAATATTGTGCGAAGAAATTGTAAGACGTCAGAAAATAGTATAAAAGATGAAATTTGGGTTCGAGAACACGGAGATCTAATATATTGCTTCTGTTTGTTTTTATTAATCGAGAATAGCTTCCATTTGATCTATTATAATAGTTTTTTGATTCACAGTTTAAATGTAATAAGGGTCTAAAGTGGCAACCATAATTAATAATTTTTTTTAATTGCAAAAATTAGTAATTCACTTTTTTTTTAAAGAACTAAGACAGGTTGAAAACTTTAAACAAAGAACATAAAAAAGATACAAAGAATTAAAAGAAAAGTACAAATTAAATTTTAAGACTGAAAATAATGACAACCACATTAAAATAAAGAACAAACTCTAGGGACCAAAGCTCTTTATTTTTTTGTGATTTGTTACTAATGGAAACAAAAAATTGTCAAAGCCAAAAAATTTAAAATTAAAATTCAAAAAATTGATATATCAAGCTAGATAAAAAATTATTAGCAACCATGGTTTTGATACCAAATGATGCAAAAATTTCAGCCGCACAACC
Organism: Hippophae tibetana; assembly: GCA_037013495.1. Classification (NCBI taxonomy): domain Eukaryota; kingdom Viridiplantae; phylum Streptophyta; class Magnoliopsida; order Rosales; family Elaeagnaceae; genus Hippophae; species Hippophae tibetana. The sequence continues at coordinate 48,098,917 of CM072807.1, forward strand.
TAGGAACCCAAGAACCAAAAGGAATAAGAAAGATTGAATTGCTAAGAAGGTAGTTAGGATGGTCAAATTGGTTTCCTGAAGGGCAAGAACCAAAAACAAAGCAATATTGTGCGACGAAATTGTAAGACGTGAGAAAATAAAACAAACGAAGAAATTTGATTTCATGAACACGGAGAGCTAATATATTGCTTCTGTTTGTTTTTATTAATCGAGAATTGCTACCATTTGACCTATTATAATAGTTTTTTTGATTCACAGTTTAAATGTAATAAGGGTCTAAAGTGGCAACCATAATTAATAATTTTTTTTAATTGCAAAAATTAGTACCTCACTTTTTTTTCAAAGAACAAAGATAGGTTGAACACTTAAAACAAAGAACATGAAAAAGATACAATGAATGAAAAGAAAAGTACGAATTAAATGTTAAGGGCGAAAATAATAACAACAACAATAAACTAAAGAAAAAACTTTAGGGACCAAAGTTCCTTCTTTTTTTGTGATTTGTTACTTATGAAAACAAAAACAATCAAATGAAAAAAACTTTAAAATTAAAATTCAAAAAATTGATATATCAAGCAAGATAACCAATTATTAGCAAACATGGTTTTGATACCAAATGATGTGAAAATTTCAGGCGCAAAACCTAGGAACCCAAGAACCAAAAGGAATAAGAAAGATTGAATTGCTAAGAAGGTGGTTAGGGGGATCAAATTGGTTTTCGGAAGGGCAAGTACCAAAAACAGAGCAATATTGTGCGACAAAATTGTAAGACGTCAGAAAATAGTATAAACGATGAAATTTGGGTTCGAGAACACGAAGAACTAATATATTGCTTCTGTTTGATTTTATTAATCGAGAATAGCTTCCATTTGATCTATTATAATAGTTTTTTGATTCACAGTTTAAATGTAATAAGGGTCTAAAGTGGCAACCATAATTAATAATTTTTTTTAATTGCAAAAATTAGTAACTCACTTTTTTTTTAAAGAACTAAGACAGGTTGAAAACTTAAAACAAAGAACATAAAAAAGATACAAAGAATTAAAAGAAAAGTACAAATTAAATTTTAAGACTGAAAATAATGACAACCACATTAAAATAAAGAACAAACTCTAGGGACCAAAGCTCTTTATTTTTTTGTGATTTGTTACTAATGGAAACAAAAAAATTTCAAAGCCAAAAAATTTAAAATTAAAATTCAAAAAATTGATATATCAAGCTAGATAAAAAATTATTAGCAACCATGGTTTTGATACCAAATGATGCAAAAATTTCAGCCGCACAACCTAGGAACCCAAGAACCAAAAGGAATAAGAAAGATTGAATTGCTAAGAAGGTAGTTAGGATGGTCAAATTGGTTTCCTGAAGGGCAAGAACCAAAAACAAAGCAATATTGTGCGGGAAATTGTAAGACGTGAGAAAATAAAACAAACGAAGAAATTTGATTTCATGAACACGGAGAGCTAATATATTGCTTCTGTTTGTTTTTATTAATCGAGAATTGCTACCATTTGACCTATTATAATAGTTTTTTTGATTCACAGTTTAAATGTAATAAGGGTCTAAAGTGGCAACCATAATTAATAATTTTTTTCAATTGCAAAAATTAGTACCTCACTTTTTTTTCAAAGAACAAAGATAGGTTGAACACTTAAAACAAAGAACATGAAAAAGATACAATGAATGAAAAGAAAAGTACGAATTAAATGTTAAGGGCGAAAATAATAACAACAACAATAAACTAAAGAAAAAACTTTAGGGACCAAAGTTCCTTCTTTTTTTGTGATTTGTTACTTATGAAAACAAAAAAAAAATCAAATGAAAAAAACTTTAAAATTAAAATTCAAAAAATTGATATATCATGCAAGATAACCAATTATTAGCAAACATGGTTTTGATACCAAATGATGTGAAAATTTCAGGCGCACAACCTAGGAACCCAAGAACCAAAAGGAATAAGAAAGATTGAATTGCTAAGAAGGTGGTTAGGGGGATCAAATTGGTTTCCGGAAGGGCAAGTACCAAAAACAGAGGAATATTGTGCGATGAAATTGTAAGACGTCAGAAAATAGTATGAAAGATGAAATTTGGGTTCGAGAACACGAAGAACTAATATATTGCTTCTGTTTGTTTTTATTAATCGAGAATAGCTTTCATTTGATCTATTATAATAGTTTTTTGATTCACAGTTTAAATATAATAAGGGTCTAAAGTGGCAACCATAATTAATAATTTTTTTAATTGCAAAAATTAGTAACTCACTTTTTTTTTAAAGAACTAAGATAGGTTGAAAACTGAAAACAAAGAACAGGAAAAAGATACAAAGAATTAAAAGAAAAGTACGAATTAAATTTTAAGACTGAAAATAATGACAACAACATTAAAATAAAGAACAAACTTTAGGGACCAAAGCTCTTTATTTTTTTGTGATTTGTTACTAATGGAAACAAAAAATTGTCAAAGCCAAAAAATTTAAAATTAAAATTCAAAAAATTGATATATCAAGTTAGATAACCAATTATTAGCAACCATGGTTTCGATAACAAATGATGTGAAAATTTCAGGCGCACAACCTAGGAACCCAAGAACAAAAAGGAATAAGAAAGATTGAATTGCTAAGAAGGTGGTTAGGGGGATCAAATTGGTTTCCTGAAGGGCAAGTACCAAAAACAGAGCAGTATTGTGCGGCAAAATTGTAAGACGTCGGAAAATAGAATAAAAGATGAAATTTGATTTCGAGAACACGGAGAACTAATATATTGCTTCTGTTTGTTTTTATTAATCGAGAATAGCTTCCATTTGATCTATTATAATAGTTTTTTCGATTCATAGTTTAAATGTAATAATCGTTTAAAGTGGCAACCATAATTAATTTTTTTTTTAAATGCAAAATTTAGTAGCTCACTTTTTTTTCAAAGAACAAATATAGGTTGAAAACTGAAAACAAAGAACATGAAAAAGATACAAAGAATGCAAAGAAAAGTACGAATTAAATTTTAAGGACGAAAATAATGACAACAATATTAAAATAAAGAACAAACTTTAGGGACCAAAGTTCTTTCTTCTTTTGTGATTTGTTACTTATGAAAACAAAAAAGTGTCAAAAGCCAAAAAATTTAAAATTAAAATTCAAAAAATTGATATATCAAGCTAGAAAACCAATTATCAGCAGCCATGGTTTTGATACCAAATGATGTGAAAATTTCAGGCGCACAACCTAGGAACCCAAGAACCAAAAGGAATAAGAAAGATTGAATTGCTAAGAAGGTGGTTAAGGGGATCAAATTGGTTTCCGGAAGGGCAAGTACCAAAAACAGAGCAATATTGTGCGACAAAATTGTAAGACGTCAGAAAATAGTATAAAAGATGAAATTTGGGTTCGAGAACACGAAGAACTAATATATTGCTTCTGTTTGTTTTTATTAATCGAAAATAGCTTCAATTTGATCTATTATATTAGTTTTTTCGATTCATAGTTTAAATGTAATAATCGTTTAAAGTGGCAACCATAATTAATTTTTTTTTAAAATGCAAAAATTATTGCGCACTTTTTTTTCAAAGAACAAAGATAGGTTGAAAACTGAAAACAAAGAACATGAAAAAGATACAAAGAATGCAAAGAAAAGTACGAATTAAATTTTAAGGACAAAAATAATGACAACAACATTAAAATAAAGAACAAACTTTAGGGACCAAAGCTCTTTATTTTTTTGTGATTTGTTACTTATGAAAACAAAAAATTGTCAAAGGCCAAAAAATTTAAAATTAAAATTCAAAAAATTGATATATCAAGTGAGATAACCAATTATTAGCAACCATGGTTTCGATACCAAATGATGTGAAAATTTCAGGCGCACAACCTAGGAACCCAAGAACCAAAAGGAATAAGAAAGATTGAATTGCTAAGAAGGTGGTTAGGGGGATCAAATTGGTTTCCTGAAGGGCAAGTACCAAAAACAAAGCAGTATTGTGCGGCAAAATTGTAAGACGTCGGAAAATAGAATAAAAGATGAAATTTGATTTCGAGAACATGGAGAACTAATATATTGCTTCTGTTTGTTTTTATTAATCGAGAATAGCTTCCATTTGATCTATTATAATAGTTTTTTTGATTCATAGTTTAAATGTAATAAGGGTCTAAAGTGGCAACCATAATTAATAATTTTTTTTAATTGCAAAAATTAGTAACTCGCATGTTTTTTCAAAGAACAAAGATAGGTTGAAAACTTAAAACAAAGAATATGAAAAAGATACAAAGAATGAAAAGAAAAGTACGAATTAAATGTTTAGGACGAAAATAATGACAACAAAATTAAAATAAAAAAACAAACTTTAGGGACCAAAGTTCCTTCTTTTTTTTTATTTGTTACTTATGAAAGCAAAAAACAATCAAAGGAAAAAAAATTTAAATTTAAATTCCAAAAATTGATATATCAAGCTAGATAACCAATTATTAGCAACCATGGTTTTTATACCAAATGATGCGAAAATTGTAGGCGCACAACCTAGGACCCAAGAACCAAAAGGAATAAGAAAGATTGAATTGCTAAGAAGGTGGTTAGGGGGATCAAATTGGTTTCCGGAAGGGCAAGTACCAAAAACAGAGCAACATTGTGCGACAAAATTGTAAGACGTCAGAAAGTAGTATAAAAGATGAAATTGGGGTTCGAGAACACGAAGAACTAATATATTGCTTCTGTTTATTTTTATTAATCGAGAATAGCTTCCATTTGATCTATTATAATAGTTTTGTGGATTCATAGTTTAAATGTAATAATCGTTTAAAGTGGCAACCATAATTAATTTTTTTTTTAAATGCAAAATTTAGTAGCTCACTTTTTTTTCAATGAACAAATATAGGTTGAAAACTGAAAACAAAGAACATGAAAAAGATACAAAGAATGCAAAGAAATGTACGAATTAAATTTTAAGGACGAAAATAATGAAAACAACATTAAAATAAAGAACAAACTTTAGGGACCAAAGCTCTTTATTTTCTTGTGATTTGTCACTTATGAAAACAAAAAATTGTCAAAGGCCAAAAAATTTAAAATTAAAATTCAAAAAATTGATATATCAAGCTAGATAACCAATTATTAGCAACCATGGTTTTGATACCAAATGATGCGAAAATTGTAGGCGCACAACCTAGGAACCCAAGAACCAAATGAATAAGAAAGATTGAATTGCTAAGAAGGTTGTTTGGGAGATCAAATTGCTTTCCTGAAGGGCAAGTACCAAAAACAAAGCAATATTGTGCGAAGAAATTGTAAGACGTTAGAAAATAGTATAAAAGATGAAATTTGGGTTCGAGAACACGGAGATCTAATATATTGCTTCTATTTGTTTTGATTAATCGAGAATAGCTTCCATTTGATCTATTATAATAGTTTTTCGATTCACCGTTTAAATGTAATAAGGGTCTAAAGTGTAAACCATTAATAATAATTTTTTTTAATTGCAAAAATTAGTAACTCACTTTTTTTTTACAGAACAAAGATAGGTTGAAAACTTAAAACAAAGAACATGAAAAAGATACAAAGAATTAAAAGAAAAGTACCAATTAAATTTTAAGATTGAAAATAATGACAACCATATTAAAATAAAGAACAAACTTTAGGGACCAAAGCTCTTTATTTTTTTGTGATTTTTTACTAATAGAAACAAAAAATTGTCAAAGCCAAAAAATTTAAAATTAAAATTCAAAAAATTGATATATCAAACTAGATAACCAATTATTAGCAACCATGGTTTTGATACCAAATGATGCAAAAATTTCAGGCGCATAACCTAGGAACCCAAGAACCAAAAGGAATAAGAAAGATTGAATTGCTAAGAATGTGGTTAGGAAGATCAAATTGGTTTCCTGAAGGGCAAGAACCAAAAACAAAGCTATATTGTGCGACGAAATTGTAAGGCGTTAGAAAATAGAATAAAAGAAGAAATTTGATTTCAAGAACACGGAGAACTAATATATTGCTTCTGTTTTTTTTTATTAATCGAGAATTGCTACCATTTGATCTATTATAATAGTTTTTTTGATTCACAGTTTAAATGTAATAAGGGTCTAAAGTGGCAACCATAATTAATAATTTTTTTAATTGCAAAAATTAGTACCTCACTTTTTTTTCAAAGAACAAAGATAGGTTGAAAACTTAAAACAAAGAACATGAAAAAGATACAAAGAATGAAAAGAAAAGTACGAATTAAATGTTAAGGGCGAAAATAATGACAACAACATTAAACTAAAGAAAAAACTTTACGGACCAAAGTTCCTTCTTTTTTTGTGATTTTTTACTTATGAAAACAAAAATTTGTCAAAAGCCAAAAAATTTAAAATTAAAATTCAAAAAATTGATATATCAAGCTAGAAAACGAATTATCAGCAGCCATGGTTTTGATACCAAATGATGTGAAAATTTCAGGCGCACAACCTAGGAACCCAAGAACCAAAAGGAATAAGAAAGATTGAATTGCTAAGAAGGTGGTTAGGGGGATCAAATTGGTTTCCGGAAGGGCAAGTACCAAAAACAGAGCAATATTGTGCGACAAAATTGTAAGACGTCAGAAAATAGTATAAAAGATGAAATTTGGGTTCGAGAACACGAAGAACTAATATATTGCTTCTGTTTGTTTTTATTAATCGAGAATAGCTTCAATTTGATCTATTATATTAGTTTTTTCGATTCATAGTTTAAATGTAATAATCGTTTAAAGTGGCAACCATAATTAATTTTTTTTTAAAATGCAAAAATTATTGCGCACTTTTTTTTCAAAGAACAAAGATAGGTTGAAAACTGAAAACAAAGAACATGAAAAAGATACAAAGAATGCAAAGAAAAGTACGAATTAAATTTTAAGGACAAAAATAATGACAACAACATTAAAATAAAGAACAAACTTTAGGGACCAAAGCTCTTTATTTTTTTGTGATTTGTTATTTATGAAAACAAAAAATTGTCAAAGGCCAAAAAATTTAAAATTAAAATTCAAAAAATTGATATATCAAGTTAGATAACCAATTATTAGCCACCATGGTTTTGATACCAAATGATGTGAAAATTTCAGGCGCACAACCTAGGAACCCAAGAACCAAAAGGAATAAGAAAGATTGAATTGCTAAGAAGGTGGTTAGGGGGATCAAATTGGTTTCCTGAAGGGCAAGTACCAAAAACAAAGCAGTATTCTGCGGCAAAATTGTAAGACGTCGGAAAGTAGAATAAAAGATGAAGTTTGATTTCGAGAACAGGGAGAACTAATATATTGCTTCTGTTTGTTTTTATTAATCGAGAATAGCTTCCATTTGATCTATTATAATAGTTTTTTTGATTCACAGTTTAAATGTAATAAGGGTCTAAAGTGGCAACCATAATTAATAATTTTTTTTAATTGCAAAAATTAGTAACTCGCATGTTTTTTCAAAGAACAAAGATAGGTTGAAAACTTAAAACAAAGAATATGAAGAAGATACAAAGAATGAAAAGAAAAGTACGAATTAAATGTTAAGGACGAAAATAATGACAACAAAATTAAAATAAAAAACAAACTTTAGGGACCAAAGTTCCTTCTTTTTTTTTATTTGTTACTTATGAAAGCAAAAAACAATCAAAGGAAAAAAAATTAAAATTAAAATTCCAAAAATTGATATATCAAGCTAGATAACCAATTATTAGCAACCATGGTTTTTATACCAAATGATGCGAAAATTGTAGGCGCACAACCTAGGAACCCAAGAACCAAAAGGAATAAGAAAGATTGAATTGCTAAGAAGGTGGTTAGGGGGATCAAATTGGTTTCCGGAAGGGCAAGTACCAAAAACAGAGCAATATTGTGCGACAAAATTGTAAGACGTCAGAAAATAGTATAAAAGATGAAATTTGGGTTCGAGAACACGAAGAACTAATATATTGCTTCTGTTTATTTTTATTAATCGAGAATAGCTTCCATTTGATCTATTATAATAGTTTTTTCGATTCATAGTTTAAATGTAATAATCGTTTAAAGTTGCAACCATAATTAATTTTTTTTTTAAATGCAAAATTTAGTAGCTCACTTTTTTTTCAATGAATAAATATAGGTTGAAAACTGAAAACAAAGAACATGAAAAAGATACAAAGAATGCAAAGAAAAGTACGAATTAAATTTTAAGGACGAAAATAATGAAAACAACATTAAAATAAAGAACAAACTTTAGGGACCAAAGCTCTTTATTTTCTTGTGATTTGTCACTTATGAAAACAAAAAATTGTCAAAGGCCAAAAAATTTAATATTAAAATTCAAAAAATTGATATATCAAGCTAGATAACCAATTATTAGCAACCATGGTTTTGATACCAAATGATGTGAAAATTGTAGGCGCACAACCTAAGAACCCAAGAACCAAAGGAATAAGAAAGATTGAATTGCTAAGAAGGTTGTTTGGGAGATCAAATTGCTTTCCTGAAGGGCAAGTACCAAAAACATAGCAATATTGTGCGAAGAAATTGTAAGACGTTAGAAAATAGTATAAAAGATGAAATTTGGGTTCGAGAACACGGAGATCTAATATATTGCTTCTATTTGTTTTGATTAATCGAGAATAGCTTCCATTTGATCTATTATAATAGTTTTTCGATTCACCGTTTAAATGTAATAAGGGTCTAAAGTGTAAACCATAATTAATAATTTTTTTTAATTGCAAAAATTAGTAACTCACTTTTTTTTAAAGAACAAAGATAGGTTGAAAACTTAAAACAAAGAACATGAAAAAGATACAAAGAATTAAAAGAAAAGTACGAATTAAATTTTAAGATTGAAAATAATGACAACCATATTAAAATAAAGAACAAACTTTAGGGACCAAAGCTCTTTATTTTTTTGTGATTTTTTAATAATAGAAACAAAAAATTGTCAAAGCCAAAAAATTTAAAATTAAAATTCAAAAAATTGATATATCAAACTAGATAACCAATTATTAGCAACCATGGTTTTGATACCAAATGATGCAAAAATTTCAGGCGCATAACCTAGGAACCCAAGAACCAAAAGGAATAAGAAAGATTGACTTGCTAAGAAGGTGGTTAGGGGGATCAAATTGGTTTCCTGAAGGGCAAGTACCAAAAACAAAGCAGTATTGTGCGGCAAAATTGTAAGACGTCGGAAAATAGAATAAAAGATGAAATTTGATTTCGAGAACACGGAGAACTAATATATTGCTTCTGTTTGTTTTTATTAATCGAGAATAGCTTCCATTTGATCTATTATAATAGTTTTTTTGATTAACAGTTTAAATGTAATAAGGGTCTAAAGTGGCAACCATAATTAATAATTTTTTTAATTGCAAAAATTAGTACCTCACTTTTTTTTCAAAGAACAAAGATAGGTTGAAAACTTAAAACAAAGAACATGAAAAAGATACAAAGAATGAAAAGAAAAGTACGAATTAAATGTTAAGGGCGAAAATAAATACAACAACATTAAACTAAAGAAAAAACTTTACGGACCAAAGTTCCTTCTTTTTTTGTGATTTGTTACTTATGAAAACAAAAAACAATCAAAGGCAAAAAACCTTAAAATTAAAATTCAAAAAATTGATATATCAAGCTAGATAACCAATTATTAGCAACCATGGTTTTGATACCAAATCATGCGAAAATTGTAGGCGCACAACCTAGGAACCCAAGAACCAAAAGGAATAAGAAAGATTGAATTGCTAAGAAGGTTGTTAGGGAGATCAAATTGCTTTCCTGAAGGGCAAGTACCAAAAACAAAGCAATATTGTGCGAAGAAATTGTAAGACGTCAGAAAATAGTATAAAAGATGAAATTTGGGTTCGAGAACACGGAGATCTAATATATTGCTTCTGTTTGTTTTTATTAATCGAGAATAGCTTCCATTTGATCTATTATAATAGTTTTTTGATTCACAGTTTAAATGTAATAAGGGTCTAAAGTGGCAACCATAATTAATAATTTTTTTTAATTGCAAAAATTAGTAACTCACTTTTTTTTAAAGAACTAAGACAGGTTGAAAACTTAAAACAAAGAACATAAAAAAGATACAAAGAATTAAAAGAAAAGTACAAATTAAATTTTAAGACTGAAAATAATGACAACCACATTAAAATAAAGAACAAACTCTAGGGACCAAAGCTCTTTATTTTTTTGTGATTTGTTACTAATGGAAACAAAAAATTGTCAATGCCAAAAAATTTAAAATTAAAATTCAAAAAATTGATATATCAAGCTAGATAAAAAATTATTAGCAACCATGGTTTTGATACCAAATGATGCAAAAATTTCAGCCGCACAACCTAGGAACCCAAGAACCAAAAGGAATAAGAAAGATTGAATTGCTAAGAAGGTAGTTAGGATGGTCAAATTGGTTTCCTGAAGGGCAAGAACCAAAAACAAAGCAATATTGTGCGACGAAATTGTAAGACGTGAGAAAATAAAACAAACGAAGAAATTTGATTTCATGAACACGGAGAGCTAATATATTGCTTCTGTTTGTTTTTATTAATCGAGAATTGCTACCATTTGACCTATTATAATAGTTTTTTTGATTCACAGTTTAAATGTAATAAGGGTCTAAAGTGGCAACCATAATTAATAATTTTTTTTAATTGCAAAAATTAGTACCTCACTTTTTTTTCAAAGAACAAAGATAGGTTGAACACTTAAAACAAAGAACATGAAAAAGATACAATGAATGAAAAGAAAAGTACGAATTAAATGTTAAGGGCGAAAATAATAACAACAACAATAAACTAAAGAAAAAACTTTAGGGACCAAAGTTCCTTCTTTTTTTGTGATTTGTTACTTATGAAAACAAAAAAAATCAAATGAAAAAAACTTTAAAATTAAAATTCAAAAAATTGATATATCAAGCAAGATAACCAATTAATAGCAAACATGGTTTTGATACCAAATGATGTGAAAATTTCAAGCACACAACCTAGGAACCCAAGAACCAAAAGGAATAAGAAAGATTAAATTGCTAAGAAGATGGTTAGGGGGATCAAATTGGTTTCCGGAAGGGCAAGTACCAAAAACAGAGGAATATTGTGCGATGAAATTGTAAGACGTCAGAAAATAGTATAAAAGATGAAATTTGGGTTCGAGAACACGAAGAACTAATATATTGCTTCTGTTTGTTTTTATTAATCGAGAATAGCTTCCATTTGATCTATTATAATAGTTTTTTTGATTCACAGTTTAAATGTAATAAGGGTCTAAAGTGGCAACCATAATTAATAATTTTTTTTAATTGCAAAAATTAGTAACTCACTTTTTTTTTAAAGAACTAAGATAGGTTGAAAACTTAAAACAAAGAACAGGAAAAAGATACAAAGAATTAAAAGAAAAGTACGAATTAAATTTTAAGACTGAAAATAATGACAACCACATTAAAATAAAGAACAAACTTTAGGGACCAAAGCTCTTTATTTTTTTGTGATTTGTTACTAATGGAAACAAAAAATTGTCAAAGCCAAAAAATTTATAATTAAAATTCAAAAAATTGATATATCAACCTAGATAAAAAATTATTAGCAACCATGGTTTTGATACCAAATGATGCAAAAATTTCAGCCGCACAACCTAGGAACCCAAGAACCAAAAGGAATAAGAAAGATTGAATTGCTAAGAAGGTAGTTAGGAAGGTCAAATTGGTTTCCTGAAGGGCAAGAACCAAAAACAAAGCAATATTGTGCGACGAAATTGTAAGACGTCAAAAAATAAAACAAACGAAGAAATTTGATTTCATGAACACAGAGAGCTAATATATTGCTTCTGTTTGTTTTTATTAATCGAGAATTGCTACCATTTGACCTATTATAATAGTTTTTTTGATTCATAGTTTAAATGTAATAAGGGTCTAAAGTGGCAACCATAATTAATAATTTTTTTAATTGCAAAAATTAGTACCTCACTTTTTTTTCAAAGAACAAAGATAGGTTGAACACTTAAAACAAAGAACATGAAAAAGATACAATGAATGAAAAGAAAAGTACGAATTAAATGTTAAGGGCGAAAATAATAACAACAACAATAAACTAAAGAAAAAACTTTAGGGACCAAAGTTCCTTCTTTTTTTGTGATTTGTTACTTATGAAAACAAAAACAATCAAATGAAAAAAACTTTAAAATTAAAATTCAAAAAATTGATATATCAAGAAAGATAACCAATTATTAGCAAACATGGTTTTGATACCAAATGATGTGAAAATTTCAGGCGCACAACCTAGGAACCCAAGAACCAAAAGGAATAAGAAAGATTGAATTGCTAAGAAGGTGGTTAGGGGGATCAAATTGGTTTTCGGAAGGGCAAGTACCAAAAACAGAGCAATATTGTGCGACAAAATTGTAAGACGTCAGAAAATAGTATAAACGATGAAATTTGGGTTCGAGAACACGAAGAACTAATATATTGCTTCTGTTTGTTTTTATTAATCGAGAATAGCTTCCATTTGATCTATTATAATAGTTTTTTGATTCACAGTTTAAATGTAATAAGGGTCTAAAGTGGCAACCATAATTAATAATTTTTTTTAATTGCAAAAATTTGTAACTCACTTTTTTTTTAAAGAACTAAGACAGGTTGAAAACTTAAAACAAAGAACATAAAAAAGATACAAAGAATTAAAAGAAAAGTACAAATTAAATTTTAAGACTGAAAATGATGACAACCACATTAAAATAAAGAACAAACTCTAGGGACCAAAGCTCTTTATTTTTTTGTGATTTGTTACTAATGGAAACAAAAAATTTTCAAAGCCAAAAAATTTAAAATTAAAATTCAAAAAATTGATATATCAAGCTAGATAAAAAATTATTAGCAACCATGGTTTTGATACCAAATGATGCAAAAATTTCAGCCGCACAACCTAGGAACCCAAGAACCAAAAGGAATAAGAAAGATTGAATTGCTAAGAAGGTAGTTAGGATGGTCAAATTGGTTTCCTGAAGGGCAAGAACCAAAAACAAAGCAATATTGTGCGACGAAATTGTAAGACGTGAGAAAATAAAACAAACGAAGAAATTTGATTTCATGAACACGGAGAGCTAATATATTGCTTCTGTTTGTTTTTATTAATCGAGAATTGCTACCATTTGACCTATTATAATAGTTTTTTTGATTCACAGTTTAAATGTAATAAGGGTCTAAAGTGGCAACCATAATTAATAATTTTTTTTAATTGCAAAAATTAGTACCTCACTTTTTTTTCAAAGAACAAAGATAGGTTGAACACTTAAAACAAAGAACATGAAAAAGATACAATGAATGAAAAGAAAAGTACAAATTAAATGTTAAGGGCGAAAATAATAACAACAACAATAAACTAAAGAAAAAACTTTAGGGACCAAAGTTCCTTCTTTTTTTGTGATTTGTTACTTATGAAAACAAAAACAATCATAGTTTAAATGTAATAATCGTTTAAAGTGGCAACCATAATTAATTTTTTTTTAAATGCAAAATTAAGTAGCTCACTTTTTTTTCAAAGAACAAATATAGGTTGAAAACTGAAAACAAAGAACCTGAAAAAGATACAAAGAATGCAAAGAAAAGTACGAATTAAATTTTAAGGACGAAAATAATGACAACAACATTAAAATAAAGAACAAACTTTAGGGACCAAAGTTCTTTCTTGTTTTGTGATTTGTTACTTATGAAAACAAAAAATTGTCAAAGTCCAAAAAATTTAAAATTAAAATTCAAAAAATTGATATATCAAGCTAGATAACCAATTATCAGCAGCCATGGTTTTGATAACAAATGATGCGAAAATTTCAGGAGCACAACCTAGGAACCCAAGAACCAAAAGGAATAAGAAAGATTGAATTGCTAAGAAGGTGGTTAGGGGGATCAAATTGGTTTCCTGAAGGGCAAGTACCCAAAACAAAGCAATATTGTGCGGCAAAATTGTAAGACGTCAGAAAATTGAATAAAAGATGAAATTTGATTTCGAGAACACGGAGAACTAATATATTGCTTCTGTTTGTTTTTATTAATCGGGAATAGCTTCCATTTGATCTATTATAATAGTTTTTTCGATTTATAGTTTAAATGTAATAATCGTTTAAAGTGGCAACCATAATTAATTTTTTTTTAAATGCAAAAATTAGTAGCTCACTTTTTTTTCAAAGAACAAAGAAAAGTTGAAAACTGAAAACAAAGAACATGAAAAAGATACAAAGAATGCAAAGAAAAGTACGAATTAAATTTTAAGGACGAAAATAATGACAACAACATTAAAATAAAGACCAAACTTTAGGGACCAAAGCTCTTTATTTTTTTGTGATTTGTTACTTATGAAAACAAAAAATTGTCAAAGGCCAAAAAATTTAAAATTAAAATTCAAAGAATTGATATATCAAGCTAGATAACCAATTATTAGCAACCATGGTTTTGATACCAAATGATGTGAAAATTTCAGGCGCACAACCTAGGAACCCAAGAACCAAAAGGAATAAGAAAGATTGAATTGCTAAGAAGGTGGTTAGGGGGATCAAATTGGTTTCCTGGAGTGCAAGTACCAAAAAGAAAGCAATATTATGCGGCAAAATTGTAAAACGTCAGAAAATAGAATAAAAGATGAAATTTGATTTCGAGAACACGGAGAACTAATATATTGCTTCTGTTTGTTTTTATTAATCGAAAATAGCTTCCATTTGATCTATTATAATAGTTTTTTCGATTCATAGTTTAAATGTAATAATCGTTTAAAGTGGCAACCATAATTAATTTTTTTTTTAAATGCAAAATTTAGTAGCTCACTTTTTTTTCAAAGAACAAATATAGGTTGAAAACTGAAAACAAAGAACATGAAAAAGATACAAAGAATGCAAAGAAAAGTACGAATTAAATTTTAAGGACGAAAATAATGACAACAACATTAAAATAAAGAACAAACTTTAGGGACCAAAGTTCTTTCTTGTTTTGTGATTTGTTACTTATGAAAACAAAAAATTGTCAAAAGCCAAAAAATTTAAAATTAAAATTCAAAAAATTGATATATCAAGCTAGAAAACCAATTATCAGCAGCCATGGTTTTGATACCAAATGATGTGAAAATTTCAGGCGCACAACCTAGGAACCCAAGAACCAAAAGGAATAAGAAAGATTGAATTGCTAAGAAGGTGGTTAGGGGGATCAAATTGGTTTCCAGAAGGGCAAGTACCAAAAACAGAGCAATATTGTGCGACAAAATTGTAAGACGTCAGAAAATAGTATAAAAGATGAAATTTGGGTTCGAGAACACGAAGCTCTAATATATTGCTTCTGTTTCTTTTTATTAATCGAGAATAGCTTCAATTTGATCTATTATATTAGTTTTTTCGATTCATAGTTTAAATGTAATAATCGTTTAAAGTGGCAACCATAATTAATTTTTTTTTAAATGCAAAAATTATAGCGCACTTTTTTTTCAAAGAACAAAGATAGGTTGAAAACTGAAAACAAAGAACATGAAAAAGATACAAAGAATGCAAAGAAAAGTACGAATTAAATTTTAAGGACAAAAATAATGACAACAACATTAAAATAAAGAACAAACTTTAGGGACCAAAGCTCTTTATTTTTTTGTGATTTGTTACTTATGAAAACAAAAAATTGTCAAAGGCCAAAAAATTTAAAATTAAAATTCAAAAAATTGATATATCAAGCTAGAAAACCAATTATCAGCAGCCATGGTTTTGATACCAAATGATGTGAAAATTTCAGGCGCACAACCTAGGAACCCAAGAACCAAAAGGAATAAGAAAGATTGAATTGCTAAAAAGGTGGTTAGGGGGATCAAATTGGTTTCCGGAAGGGCAAGTACCAAAAACAGAGCAATATTGTGCGACAAAATTGTAAGACGTCAGAAAATAGTATAAAAGATGAAATTTGGGTTCGAGAACACGAAGCTCTAATATATTGCTTCTGTTTGTTTTTATTAATCGAGAATAGCTTCAATTTGATCTATTATAATAGTTTTTTCGATTCATAGTTTAAATGTAATAATCGTTTAAAGTGGCAACCATAATTAATTTTTTTTTTAAATGCAAAAATTATAGCGCACTTTTTTTCAAAGAACAAAGATAGGTTGAAAACTGAAAACAAAGAACATGAAAAAGATACAAATAATGCAAAGAAAAGTACGAATTAAATTTTAAGGACAAAAATAATGACAACAACATTAAAATAAAGAACAAACTTTAGGGACCAAAGCTCTTTATTTTTTTGTGATTTGTTACTAATGGAAACAAAAAATTGTCAAAGGCCAAAAAATTTAAAATTAAAATTCAAAAAATTGATATATCAAGCTAGATAACCAATTATTAGCAACCATGGTTTTGATACCAAATGATGTGAAAATTTCAGGCGCACAACCTAGGAACCCAAGAACCAAAAGGAATAAGAAAGATTGAATTGCTAAGAAGGTGGTTAGGGGGATCAAATTGGTTTCCTGAAGGGCAAGTACCAAAAACAAAGCAATATTGTGCGGAAAATTGTAAGACGTCAGAAAATAGAATAAAAGATGAAATTTGATTTCGAGAACACGGAGAACTAATATATTGCTTCTGTTTGTTTCTATTAATCGAGAATAGCTTCCATTTGATCTATTATAATAGTTTTTTCGATTCATAGTTTAAATGTAATAATCGTTTAAAGTGGCAACCATAATTAATTTTTTTTTAAATGCAAAATTTAGTAGCTCACTTTTTTTTCAAAGAACAAATATAGGTTGAAAACTGAAAACAAAGAACATGAAAAAGATACCAAGAATGCAAAGAAAAGTACGAATTAAATTTTAAGGACGAAAATAATGACAACAATATTAAAATAAAGAACAAACTTTAGGGACCAAAGTTCTTTCTTCTTTTGTGATTTGTTACTTATGAAAACAAAAAATTGTCAAAAGCCAAAAAATTTAAAATTAAAATTCAAAAAATTGATATATCAAGCTAGAAAACGAATTATCAGCAGCCATGGTTTTGATACCAAATGATGTGAAAATTTCAGGCGCACAACCTAGGAACCCAAGAACCAAAACGAATAAGAAAGATTGAATTGCTAAAAAGGTGGTTAGGGGGATCAAATTGGTTTCCGGAAGGGCAAGTACCAAAAACAGAGCAATATTGTGCGACAAAATTGTAAGACGTCAGAAAATAGTATAAAAGATGAAATTTGGGTTCGAGAACACGAAGCTCTAATATATTGCTTCTGTTTGTTTTTATTAATCGAGAATAGCTTCAATTTGATCTATTATATTAGTTTTTTCGATTCATAGTTTAAATGTAATAATCGTTTAAAGTGGCAACCATAATTAATTTTTTTTTTAAATGCAAAAATTATAGCGCACTTTTTTTTCAAAGAACAAAGATAGGTTGAAAACTGAAAACAAAGAACATGAAAAAGATACAAATAATGCAAAGAAAAGTACGAATTAAATTTTAAGGACAAAAATAATGACAACAACATTAAAATAAAGAACAAACTTTAGGGACCAAAGCTCTTTATTTTTTTGTGATTTGTTACTAATGGAAACAAAAAATTGTCAAAGGCCAAAAAATTTAAAATTAAAATTCAAAAAATTGATATATCAAGCTAGATAACCAATTATTAGCAACCATGGTTTTGATACCAAATGATGTGAAAATTTCAGGCGCACAACCTAGGAACCCAAGAACCAAAAGGAATAAGAAAGATTGAATTGCTAAGAAGGTGGTTAGTGGGATCAAATTGGTTTCCTGAAGGGCAAGTACCAAAAACAAAGCAATATTGTGCGGAAAATTGTAAGACGTCAGAAAATAGAATAAAAGATGAAATTTGATTTCGAGAACACGGAGAACTAATATATTGCTTCTGTTTGTTTTTATTAATCGAGAATAGCTTCCATTTGATCTATTATAATAGTTTTTTCGATTCATAGTTTAAATGTAATAATCGTTTAAAGTGGCAACCATAATTAATTTTTTTTTAAATGCAAAATTTAGTAGCTCACTTTTTTTTCAAAGAACAAATATAGGTTGAAAACTGAAAACAAAGAACATGAAAAAGATACCAAGAATGCAAAGAAAAGTACGAATTAAATTTTAAGGACGAAAATAATGACAACAATATTAAAATAAAGAACAAACTTTAGGGACCAAAGTTCTTTCTTCTTTTGTGATTTGTTACTTATGAAAACAAAAAATTGTCAAAAGCCAAAAAATTTAAAATAAAAATTCAAAAAATTGATATATCAAGCTAGAAAACCAATTATCAGCAGCCATGGTTTTGATACCAAATGATGTGAAAATTTCAGCCGCACAACCTAGGAACCCAAGAACCAAAAGGAATAAGAAAGATTGAATTGCTAAGAAGGTGGTTAGGGGGATCAAATTGGTTTCCGGAAGGGCAAGTACCAAAAACAGAGCAATATTGTGCGACAAAATTGTAAGACGTCAGAAAATAGTATAAAAGATGAAATTTGGGTTCGAGAACACGAAGCTCTAATATATTGCTTCTGTTTGTTTTTATTAGTCGAGAATAGCTTCAATTTGATCTATTATATTAGTTTTTTCGATTCATAGTTTAAATGTAATAATCGTTTAAAGTGGCAACCATAATTAATTTTTTTTTTAAATGCAAAAATTATAGCGCACTTTTTTTTCAAAGAACAAAGATAGGTTGAAAACTGAAAACAAAGAACATGAAAAAGATACAAATAATGCAAAGAAAAGTACGAATTAAATTTTAAGGACAAAAATAATGACAACAACATTAAAATAAAGAACAAACTTTAGGGACCAAAGCTCTTTATTTTTTTGTGATTTGTTACTAATGGAAACAAAAAATTGTCAAAGGCCAAAAAATTTAAAATTAAAATTCAAAAAATTGATATATCAAGCTAGATAACCAATTATTAGCAACCATGGTTTTGATACCAAATGATGTGAAAATTTCAGGCGCACAACCTAGGAACCCAAGAACCAAAAGGAATAAGAAAGATTGAATTGCTAAGAAGGTGGTTAGTGGGATCAAATTGGTTTCCTGAAGGGCAAGTACCAAAAACAAAGCAATATTGTGCGGCAAAATTGTAAGACGTCAGAAAATAGAATAAAAGATGAAATTTGATTTCGAGAACACGGAGAACTAATATATTGCTTCTGTTTGTTTTTATTAATCGAGAATAGCTTCCATTTGATCTATTATAATAGTTTTTTCGATTCATAGTTTAAATGTAATAATCGTTTAAAGTGGCAACCATAATTAATTTTTTTTTAAATGCAAAATTTAGTAGCTCACTTTTTTTTCAAAGAACAAATATAGGTTGAAAACTGAAAACAAAGAACATGAAAAAGATACAAAGAATGCAAAGAAAAGTACGAATTAAATTTTAAGGACGAAAATAATGACAACAATATTAAAATAAAGAACAAACTTTAGGGACCAAAGTTCTTTCTTCTTTTGTGATTTGTTACTTATGAAAACAAAAAATTGTCAAAAGCCAAAAAATTTAAAATTAAAATTCAAAAAATTGATATATCAAGCTAGAAAACCAATTATCAGCAGCCATGGTTTTGATACCAAATGATGTGAAAATTTCAGCCGCACAACCTAGGAACCCAAGAACCAAAACGAATAAGAAAGATTGAATTGCTAAGAAGGTGGTTAGGGGGATCAAATTGGTTTCCGGAAGGGCAAGTACCAAAAACAGAGCAATATTGTGCGACAAAATTGTAAGACGTCAGAAAATAGTATAAAAGATGAAATTTGGGTTCGAGAACACGAAGAACTAATATATTGCTTATGTTTGTTTTTATTAATCGAGAATAGCTTCAATTTGATCTATTATATTAGTTTTTTCGATTCATAGTTTAAATGTAATAATCGTTTAAAGTGGCAACCATAATTAATTTTTTTTTTAAATGCAAAAATTATAGCGCACTTTTTTTTCAAAGAACAAAGATAGGTTGAAAACTGAAAACAAAGAACATGAAAAAGATACAAATAATGCAAAGAAAAGTACGAATTAAATTTTAAGGACAAAAATCATGACAACAATATTAAAATAAAGAACAAACTTTAGGGACCAAAGTTCTTTCTTCTTTTGTGATTTGTTACTTATGAAAACAAAAAATTGTCAAAAGCCAAAAAATTTAAAATTAAAATTCAAAAAATTGATATATCAAGCTAGAAAACCAATTATCAGCAGCCATGGTTTTGATACCAAATGATGTGAAAATTTCAGGCGCACAACCTAGGAACCCAAGAACCAAAAGGAATAAGAAAGATAGAATTGCTAAAAAGGTGGTTAGGGGGATCAAATTGGTTTCCGGAAGGGCAAGTACCAAAAACAGAGCAATATTGTGCGACAAAATTGTAAGACGTCAGAAAATAGTATAAAAGATGAAATTTGGGTTCGAGAACACGAAGCTCTAATATATTGCTTCTGTTTGTTTTTATTAATCGAGAATAGCTTCAATTTGATCTATTATATTAGTTTTTTCGATTCATAGTTTAAATGTAATAATCGTTTAAAGTGGCAACCATAATTAATTTTTTTTTTAAATGCAAAAATTATAGCGCACTTTTTTTTCAAAGAACAAAGATAGGTTGAAAACTGAAAACAAAGAACATGAAAAAGATACAAATAATGCAAAGAAAAGTACGAATTAAATTTTAAGGACAAAAATAATGACAACAACATTAAAATAAAGAACAAACTTTAGGGACCAAAGCTCTTTATTTTTTTGTGATTTGTTACTAATGGAAACAAAAAATTGTCAAAGGCCAAAAAATTTAAAATTAAAATTCAAAAAATTGATATATCAAGCTAGATAACCAATTATTAGCAACCATGGTTTTGATACCAAATGATGTGAAAATTTCAGGCGCACAACCTAGGAACCCAAGAACCAAAAGGAATAAGAAAGATTGAATTGCTAAGAAGGTGGTTAGTGGGATCAAATTGGTTTCCTGAAGGGCAAGTACCAAAAACAAAGCAATATTGTGCGGAAAATTGTAAGACGTCAGAAAATAGAATAAAAGATGAAATTTGATTTCGAGAACACGGAGAACTAATATATTGCTTCTGTTTGTTTTTATTAATCGAGAATAGCTTCCATTTGATCTATTATAATAGTTTTTTCGATTCATAGTTTAAATGTAATAATCGTTTAAAGTGGCAACCATAATTAATTTTTTTTTAAATGCAAAATTTAGTAGCTCACTTTTTTTTCAAAGAACAAATATAGGTTGAAAACTGAAAACAAAGAACATGAAAAAGATACAAAGAATGCAAAGAAAAGTACGAATTAAATTTTAAGGACGAAAATAATGACAACAATATTAAAATAAAGAACAAACTTTAGGGACCAAAGTTCTTTCTTCTTTTGTGATTTGTTACTTATGAAAACAAAAAATTGTCAAAAGCCAAAAAATTTAAAATTAAAATTCAAAAAATTGATATATCAAGCTAGAAAACCAATTATCAGCAGCCATGGTTTTGATACCAAATGATGTGAAAATTTCAGCCGCACAACCTAGGAACCCAAGAACCAAAAGGAATAAGAAAGATTGAATTGCTAAGAAGGTGGTTAGGGGGATCAAATTGGTTTCCGGAAGGGCATGTACCAAAAACAGAGCAATATTGTGCGACAAAATTGTAAGACGTCAGAAAATAGTATAAAAGATGAAATTTGGGTTCGAGAACACGAAGCTCTAATATATTGCTTCTGTTTGTTTTTATTAGTCGAGAATAGCTTCAATTTGATCTATTATATTAGTTTTTTCGATTCATAGTTTAAATGTAATAATCGTTTAAAGTGGCAACCATAATTAATTTTTTTTTTAAATGCAAAAATTATAGCGCACTTTTTTTTCAAAGAACAAAGATAGGTTGAAAACTGAAAACAAAGAACATGAAAAAGATACAAAGAATGCAAAGAAAAGTACGAATTAAATTTTAAGGACGAAAATAATGACAACAATATTAAAATAAAGAACAAACTTTAGGGACCAAAGTTCTTTCTTCTTTTGTGATTTGTTACTTATGAAAACAAAAAATTGTCAAAAGCCAAAAAATTTAAAATTAAAATTCAAAAAATTGATATATCAAGCTAGAAAACCAATTATCAGCAGCCATGGTTTTGATACCAAATGATGTGAAAATTTCAGCCGCACAACCTAGGAACCCAAGAACCAAAAGGAATAAGAAAGATTGAATTGCTAAGAAGGTGGTTAGGGGGATCAAATTGGTTTCCGGAAGGGCATGTACCAAAAACAGAGCAATATTGTGCGACAAAATTGTAAGACGTCAGAAAATAGTATAAAAGATGAAATTTGGGTTCGAGAACACGAAGCTCTAATATATTGCTTCTGTTTGTTTTTATTAGTCGAGAATAGCTTCAATTTGATCTATTATATTAGTTTTTTCGATTCATAGTTTAAATGTAATAATCGTTTAAAGTGGCAACCATAATTAATTTTTTTTTTAAATGCAAAAATTATAGCGCACTTTTTTTTCAAAGAACAAAGATAGGTTGAAAACTGAAAACAAAGAACATGAAAAAGATACAAATAATGCAAAGAAAAGTACGAATTAAATTTTAAGGACAAAAATAATGACAACAACATTAAAATAAAGAACAAACTTTAGGGACCAAAGCTCTTTATTTTTTTGTGATTTGTTACTAATGGAAACAAAAAATTGTCAAAGGCCAAAAAATTTAAAATTAAAATTCAAAAAATTGATATATCAAGCTAGATAACCAATTATTAGCAACCATGGTTTTGATACCAAATGATGTGAAAATTTCAGGCGCACAACCTAGGAACCCAAGAACCAAAAGGAATAAGAAAGATTGAATTGCTAAGAAGGTGGTTAGTGGGATCAAATTGGTTTCCTGAAGGGCAAGTACCAAAAACAAAGCAATATTGTGCGGCAAAATTGTAAGACGTCAGAAAATAGAATAAAAGATGAAATTTGATTTCGAGAACACGGAGAACTAATATATTGCTTCTGTTTGTTTTTATTAATCGAGAATAGCTTCCATTTGATCTATTATAATAGTTTTTTCGATTCATAGTTTAAATGTAATAATCGTTTAAAGTGGCAACCATAATTAATTTTTTTTTAAATGCAAAATTTAGTAGCTCACTTTTTTTTCAAAGAACAAATATAGGTTGAAAACTGAAAACAAAGAACATGAAAAAGATACAAAGAATGCAAAGAAAAGTACGAATTAAATTTTAAGGACGAAAATAATGACAACAATATTAAAATAAAGAACAAACTTTAGGGACCAAAGTTCTTTCTTCTTTTGTGATTTGTTACTTATGAAAACAAAAAATTGTCAAAAGCCAAAAAATTTAAAATTAAAATTCAAAAAATTGATATATCAAGCTAGAAAACCAATTATCAGCAGCCATGGTTTTGATACCAAATGATGTGAAAATTTCAGCCGCACAACCTAGGAACCCAAGAACCAAAACGAATAAGAAAGATTGAATTGCTAAGAAGGTGGTTAGGGGGATCAAATTGGTTTCCGGAAGGGCAAGTACCAAAAACAGAGCAATATTGTGCGACAAAATTGTAAGACGTCAGAAAATAGTATAAAAGATGAAATTTGGGTTCGAGAACACGAAGAACTAATATATTGCTTCTGTTTGTTTTTATTAATCGAGAATAGCTTCAATTTGATCTATTATATTAGTTTTTTCGATTCATAGTTTAAATGTAATAATCGTTTAAAGTGGCAACCATAATTAATTTTTTTTTTAAATGCAAAAATTATAGCGCACTTTTTTTTCAAAGAACAAAGATAGGTTGAAAACTGAAAACAATGAACATGAAAAAGATACAAATAATGCAAAGAAAAGTACGAATTAAATTTTAAGGACAAAAATCATGACAACAACATTAAAATAAAGAACAAACTTTAGGGACCAATGCTCTTTATTTTTTTGTGATTTGTTACTTATGAAAACAAAAAATTGTCAAAGGCCAAAAAATTTAAAATTAAAATTCAAAAAATTGATATATCAAGTTAGATAACCAATTATTAGCAACCATGGTTTTGATACCAAATGATGTGAAATTTTCAGGCGCACAACCTAGGAACCCAAGAACCAAAAGGAATAAGAAAGATTGAATTGCTAAGAAGGTGGTTAGGGGGATCAAATTGGTTTCCTGAAGGGCAAGTACCAAAAACAAAGCAATATTGTGCGGCAAAATTGTAAGACGTCAGAAAATAGGATAAAAGATGAAATTTGATTTCGAGAACACGGAGAACTAATATATTGCTTCTGTTTGTTTTTATTAATCGAGAATTGCTACCATTTGACCTATTATAATAGTTTTTTTGATTCACAGTTTAAATGTAGTAAGGGTCTAAAGTGGCAACCATATTTAATAATTTGGTTTAATTTCAAAAATTAGTAACTCGCATGTTTTTTCAAAGAACAAAGATAGGTTGAAACTTAAAACAAAGAACATGAAAAAGATACAATGAATGAAAAGAAAAGTACGAATGAAATGTTAAGGGCGAAAATAATAACAACAACAATAAACTAAAGAAAAAACTTTAGGGACCAAAGTTCCTTCTTTTTTTGTGATTTGTTACTTATGAAAACAAAAACAATCAAAGGAAAAAAACTTTAAAATTAAAATTCAAAAAATTGATATATCAAGCAAGATAACCAATTATTAGCAACCATGGTTTTGATACCAAATATGTGAAAATTTCAGGCGCACAACCTAGGAACCCAAGAACCAAAAGGAATAAGAAAGATTGAATTGCTAAGAAGGTGGTTAGGGGGATCAAATTGGTTTCCGGAAGGGCAAGTACCAAAAACATAGGAATATTGTGCGATGAAATTGTAAGGCGTCAGAAAATAGTATAAAAGATGAAATTTGGGTTCGAGAACACGAAGAACTAATATATTGCTTCTGTTTATTTTTATTAATCGAGAATAGCTTCCATTTGATCTATTATAATAGTTTTTTCGATTCATAGTTTAAATGTAATAATCGTTTAAAGTTGCAACCATAATTAATTTTTTTTTTAAATGCAAAATTTAGTAGCTCACTTTTTTTTCAATGAATAAATATAGGTTGAAAACTGAAAACAAAGAACATGAAAAAGATACAAAGAATGCAAAGAAAAGTACGAATTAAATTTTAAGGACGAAAATAATGACAACAATATTAAAATAAAGAACAAACTTTAGGGACCAAAGTTCTTTCTTCTTTTGTGATTTGTTACTTATGAAAACAAAAAATTGTCAAAAGCCAAAAAATTTAAAATTAAAATTCAAAAAATTGATATATCAAGCTAGAAAACCAATTATCAGCAGCCATGGTTTTGATACCAAATGATGTGAAAATTTCAGCCGCACAACCTAGGAACCCAAGAACCAAAACGAATAAGAAAGATTGAATTGCTAAGAAGGTGGTTAGGGGGATCAAATTGGTTTCCGGAAGGGCAAGTACCAAAAACAGAGCAATATTGTGCGACAAAATTGTAAGACGTCAGAAAATAGTATAAAAGATGAAATTTGGGTTCGAGAACACGAAGCTCTAATATATTGCTTCTGTTTGTTTTTATTAATCGAGAATAGCTTCAATTTGATCTATTATATTAGTTTTTTCGATTCATAGTTTAAATGTAATAATCGTTTAAAGTGGCAACCATAATTAATTTTTTTTTTAAATGCAAAAATTATAGCGCACTTTTTTTTCAAAGAACAAAGATAGGTTGAAAACTGAAAACAAAGAACATGAAAAAGATACAAAGAATGCAAAGAAAAGTACGAATTAAATTTTAAGGACAAAAATAATGACAACAACATTAAAATAAAGAACAAACTTTAGGGACCAAAGCTCTTTATTTTTTTGTGATTTGTTACTTATGAAAACAAAAAATTGTCAAAGGCCAAAAAATTTAAAATTAAAATTCAAAAAATTGATATATCAAGTTAGATAACCAATTATTAGCAACCATGGTTTTGATACCAAATGATGTGAAAATTTCAGGCGCACAACCTAGGAACCCAAGAACCAAAAGGAATAAGAAAGATTGAATTGCTAAGAAGGTGGTTAGGGGGATCAAATTGGTTTCCTGAAGGGCAAGTACCAAAAACAAAGCAGTATTGTGGGGCAAAATTGTAAGATGTTAGAAAATAGAATAAAAGATGAAATTTGATTTTGAGAACACGGAGAACTAATATATTGCTTCTGTTTGTTTTTATTAATCGAGAATAGCTTCCATTTGATCTATTATAATAGTTTTTTTGATTCACAGTTTAAATGTAATAAGGGTCTAAAGTGGCAACCATAATTAATAATTTTTTTTAATTGCAAAAATTAGTACCTCACTTTTTTTCAAAGAACAAAGATAGGTTGAACACTTAAAACAAAGAATATGAAAAAGATACAAAGAATGAAAAGAAAAGTACGAATTAAATGTTAAGGGCGAAAATAATAACAACAACAATAAACTAAAGAAAAAACTTTAGGGACCAAAGTTCCTTCTTTTTTTGTGATTTGGTACTTATGAAAACAAAAACAATCAAATGAAAAAAACTTTAAAATTAAAATTCCAAAAATTGATATATCAAGAAAGATAACCAATTATTAGCAAACATGGTTTTGATACCAAATGATGTGAAAATTTCAGGCGCACAACCTAGGAACCCAAGAACCAAAAGGAATAAGAAAGATTGAATTGCTAAGAAGGTGGTTAGGGGGATCAAATTGGTTTCCAGAAGGGCAAGTACCAAAAACAGAGCAATATTGTGCGACAAAATTGTAAGACGTCAGAAAATAGTATAAAAGATGAAATTTGGGTTCGAGAACACGAAGAACTAATATATTGCTTCTGTTTATTTTTATTAATCGAGAATAGCTTCCATTTGATCTATTATAATAGTTTTTTGATTCATAGTTTAAATATAATAAGGGTCTAAAGTGGCAACCATAATTAATAATTTTTTTAATTGCAAAAATTAGTAACTCACTTTTTTTTTAAAGAACTAAGATAGGTTGAAAACTTAAAACAAAGAACAGGAAAAAGATACAAAGAATTAAAAGAAAAGTACGAATTAAATTTTAAGACTGAAAATAATGACAACCACATTAAAATTAAAGAACAAACTTTAGGGACCAAAGCTCTTTATTTTTTTGTGATTTGTTACTAATGGAAACAAAAAATTGTCAAAGCCAAAAAATTTAAAATTAAAATTCAAAAAATTGATATATCAACCTAGATAACAAATTATTAGCAGCCATGGTTTTGATACCAAATGATGCGAAAATTTCAGGCGCACAACCTAGGAACCCAAGAACCAAAAGGAATAAGAAAGATTGAATTGCTAAGAAGGTGGTTAGGGGGATCAAATTGTTTTTCGGAAGGGCAAGTACCAAAAATAGAGCAATATTGTGCGACAAAATTGTAAGACGTCAGAAAATAGTATAAACGATGAAATTTGGGTTCGAGAACACGAAGAACTAATATATTGCTTCTGTTTGTTTTTATTAATCGAGAATAGCTTCCATTTGATCTATTATAATAGTTTTTTCGATTCATAGTTTAAATGTAATAATCGTTTAAAGTGGCAACCATAATTAATTTTTTTTAAATGCAAAATTTAGTAGCTCACTTTTTTTTCAAAGAACAAATATAGGTTGAAAACTGAAAACAAAGAACCTGAAAAAGATACAAAGAATGCAAAGAAAAGTACGAATTAAATTTTAAGGACGAAAATAATGAAAACAACATTAAAATAAAGAACAAACTTTAGGGACCAAAGCTCTTTATTTTCTTGTGATTTGTCACTAATGGAAACAAAAAATTGTCAAAGGCCAAAAAATTTAAAATTAAAATTCAAAAAATTGATATATCAACCTAGATAACAAATTATTAGCAACCATGGTTTTGATACCAAATGATGCGAAAATTTCAGGCGCATAACCTAGGAACCCAAGAACCAAAAGGAATAAGAAAGATTGAATTGCTAAGAATGTGGTTAGGAAGATCAAATTGGTTTCCTGAAGGGCAAGAACCAAAAACAAAGCTATATTGTGCGACGAAATTGTAAGACGTCAGAAAATAGAATAAAAGAAGAAATTTGATTTCAAGAACACGGAGAACTAATATATTGCTTCTGTTTGTTTTTATTAATCGAGAATTGCTACCATTTGATCTATTATAATAGTTTTTTTGATTCACAGTTTAAATGTAATAAGGGTCTAAAGTGGCAACCATAATTAATAATTTTTTTAATTGCAAAAATTAGTACCTCACTTTTTTTTCAAAGAACAAAGATAGGTTGAAAACTTAAAACAAAGAACATGAAAAAGATACAAAGAATGAAAAGAAAAGTACGAATTAAATGTTAAGGGCGAAAATAATGACAACAACATTAAACTAAAGAAAAAACTTTACGGACCAAAGTTCCTTCTTTTTTTGTGATTTGTTACTTATGAAAACAAAAAACAATCAAAGGCAAAAAACTTTAAAATTAAAATTCAAAAAATTGATATATCAAGCTAGATAACCAATTATTAGCAACCATGGTTTTGATACCAAATGATGCGAAAATTGTAGGCGCACAACCTAGGAACCCAAGAACCAAAAGGAATAAGAAAGATTGAATTGCTAAGAAGGTTGTTAGGGAGATCAAATTGCTTTCCTGAAGGGCAAGTACCAAAAACAAAGCAATATTGTGCGAAGAAATTGTAAGACGTCAGAAAATAGTATAAAAGATGAAATTTGGGTTCGAGAACACGGAGATCTAATATATTGCTTCTGTTTGTTTTTATTAATCGAGAATAGCTTCCATTTGATCTATTATAATAGTTTTTTGATTCACAGTTTAAATGTAATAAGGGTCTAAAGTGGCAACCATAATTAATAATTTTTTTTAATTGCAAAAATTAGTAACTCACTTTTTTTTTAAAGAACTAAGACAGGTTGAAAACTTAAAACAAAGAACATGAAAAAGATACAAAGAATTAAAAGAAAAGTACAAATTAAATTTTAAGACTGAAAATAATGACAACCACATTAAAATAAAGAACAAACTCTAGGGACCAAAGCTCTTTATTTTTTTGTGATTTGTTACTTATGAAAACAAAAAATTGTCAAAGTCCAAAAAATTTAAAATTAAAATTCAAAAAATTGATATATCAAGCTAGATAACCAATTATCAGCAGCCATGGTTTTGATAACAAATGATGCGAAAATTTCAGGCGCACAACCTAGGAACCCAAGAACCAAAAGGAATAAGAAAGATTGAATTGCTAAGAAGGTGGTTAGGGGGATCAAATTGGTTTCCTGAAGGGCAAGTACCAAAAACAAAGCAATATTGTGCGGCAAAATTGTAAGACGTCAGAAAATAGAATAAAAGATGAAATTTGTTTTCGAGAACACGGAGAACTAATATATTGCTTCTGTTTTTTTTTATTAATCGGGAATAGCTTCCATTTGATCTATTATAATAGTTTTTTCGATTCATAGTTTAAATGTAATAATCGTTTAAAGTGGCAACCATAATTAATTTTTTTTTTAAATGCAAAAATTAGTAGCTCACTTTTTTTTCAAAGAACAAAGAAAAGTTGAAAACTGAAAACAAAGAACATGAAAAAGATACAAATAATGCAAAGAAAAGTACGAATTAAATCTTAAGGACGAAAATAATGACAACAACATTAAAATAAAGAACAAACTTTAGGGACCAAAGTTCTTTCTTGTTTTGTGATTTGTTACTTATGAAAACAAAAAATTGTCAAAAGCCAAAAAATTTAAAATTAAAATTCAAAAAATTGATATATCAAGCTAGAAAACCAATTATCAGAAGCCATGGTTTTGATACCAAATGATGTGAAAATTTCAGGCGCACAACCTAGGAACCCAAGAACCAAAAGGAATAAGAAAGATTGAATTGCTAAGAAGGTGGTTAGGGGGATCAAATTGGTTTCCGGAAGGGGAAGTACCAAAAACAGAGCAATATGGTGCGACAAAATTGTAAGACGTCAGAAAATAGTATAAAAGATGAAATTTGGGTTCGAGAACACGAAGCTCTAATATATTTTGTTCTGTTTGTTTTTATTAATCGAGAATAGCTTCAATTTGATCTATTATATTAGTTTTTTCGATTCATAGTTTAAATGTAATAATCGTTTAAAGTGGCAACCATAAATAATTTTTTTTTTAAATGCAAAAATTATAGCGCACTTTTTTTTCAAAGAACAAAGATAGGTTGAAAACTGAAAAACAAAGAACATGAAAAAGATACAAAGAATGCAAAGAAAAGTACGAATTAAATTTTAAGGACAAAAATAATGACAACAACATTAAAATAAAGAACAAACTTTAGGGACCAAAGCTCTTTTTTTTTGTGATTTGTTACTTATGAAAACAAAAAATTGTCAAAGGCCAAAAAATTTAAAATTAAAATTCAAAAAATTGATATATCAAGTTAGATAACCAATTATTAGCAACCATGGTTTCGATACCAAATGATGTGAAAATTTCAGGCGCACAACCTAGGAACCCAAGAACCAAAAGGAATAAGAAAGATTGAATTGCTAAGAAGGTGGTTAGGGGGATCAAATTGGTTTCCTGAAGGGCAAGTACCAAAAACAAAGCAATATTGTGCGGCAAAATTGTAAGACGTCAGAAAATAGAATAAAAGATGAAATTTGATTTCGAGAACACGGAGAACTAATATATTGCTTCTGTTTTTTTTTATTAATCGGGAATAGCTTCCATTTGATCTATTATAATAGTTTTTTCGATTCATAGTTTAAATGTAATAATCGTTTAAAGTGGCAACCATAATTAATTTTTTTTTTAAATGCAAAAATTAGTAGCTCACTTTTTTTTCAAAGAACAAAGAAAAGTTGAAAACTGAAAACAAAGAACATGAAAAAGATACAAATAATGCAAAGAAAAGTACGAATTAAATCTTAAGGACGAAAATAATGACAACAACATTAAAATAAAGAACAAACTTTAGGGACCAAAGTTCTTTCTTGTTTTGTGATTTGTTACTTATGAAAACAAAAAATTGTCAAAAGCCAAAAAATTTAAAATTAAAATTCAAAAAATTGATATATCAAGCTAGAAAACCAATTATCAGAAGCCATGGTTTTGATACCAAATGATGTGAAAATTTCAGGCGCACAACCTAGGAACCCAAGAACCAAAAGGAATAAGAAAGATTGAATTGCTAAGAAGGTGGTTAGGGGGATCAAATTGGTTTCCGGAAGGGCAAGTACCAAAAACAGAGCAATATTGTGCGACAAAATTGTAAGACGTCAGAAAATAGTATAAAAGATGAAATTTGGGTTCGAGAACACGAAGCTCTAATATATTTTGTTCTGCTTGTTTTTATTAATCGAGAATAGCTTCAATTTGATCTATTATATTAGTTTTTTCGATTCATAGTTTAAATGTAATAATCGTTTAAAGTGGCAACCATAATTTTTTTTTTTTTTAAATGCAAAAATTATAGCGCACTTTTTTTTCAAAGAACAAAGATAGGTTGAAAACTGAAAAACAAAGAACATGAAAAAGATACAAAGAATGCAAAGAAAAGTACGAATTAAATTTTAAGGACAAAAATAATGACAACAACATTAAAATAAAGAACAAACTTTAGGGACCAAAGCTCTTTTTTTTTGTGATTTGTTACTTATGAAAACAAAAAATTGTCAAAGGCCAAAAAATTTAAAATTAAAATTCAAAAAATTGATATATCAAGTTAGATAACCAATTATTAGCAACCATGGTTTTGATACCAAATGATGTGAAAATTTCAGGCGCACAACCTAGGAACCCAAGAACCAAAAGGAATAAGAAAGATTGAATTGGTAACAAGGTGGTTAGGGGGATCAAATTGGTTTCGTGAAGGGCAAGTACCAAAAACAAAGCAATATTGTGCGGCAAAATTGTAAGACGTCAGAAAATAGAATAAAAGATGAAATTTGATTTGGAGAACACGGAGAACTAATATATTGCTTCTGTTTGTTTTTATTAATCGAGAATAGCTTCCCTTTGATCTATTATAATAGTTTTTTTGATTCACAGTTTAAATGTAATAAGGGTCTAAAGTGGCAACCATAATTAATAATTGTTTTTAATTGCAAAAATTAGTAACTCGCATGTTTTTTCAAAGAACAAAGATAGGTTGAAAACTTAAAACAAAGAACATGAAAAAGATACAAAGAATGAAAAGAAAAGTACGAATTAAATGTTAAGGACGAAAATAATGACAACAAAATTAAAATAAAAAACAAACTTTAGGGACCAAAGTTCCTTCTTTTTTTTGATTTGTTACTTATGAAAGCAAAAAACAATCAAAGGAAAAAAAAATTAAATTAAAATTCCAAAAATTGATATATCAAGCTAGATAACCAATTATTATCAACCATGGTTTTTATACCAAATGATGCGAAACTTTCAGGCGCACAACCTAGGAACCCAAGAACCAAATGGAATAAGAAAGATTGAATTGCTAAGAAGGTGGTTAGGGGGATGAAATTGGTTTCCTGAAGGGCAAGTACCAAAAACAGAGCAATATTGTGCGAGAAAATTGTAAGACGTCAGAAAATAGTATAAAAGATGAAATTTGGGTTCGAGAACAGGGAGAACTAATATATTGCTTCTATTTGTTTTTATTAATCGAGAATAGCTTCCATTTGATCTATTATAATAGTTTTTTCGATTCATATTTTAAATGTAATAATCGTTTAAAGTGGCAACCATAATTAATATTTTTTTTAAATGCAAAAATTAGTAGCTGACTTTTTTTTCAAAGAACAAAGATAGGTTGAAAACTGAAAACAAAGAACATGAAAAAGATACAAAGAATGAAAAGAAAACTACGAATTAAATGTTAAGGACGAAAATAATGACAACAAAATTAAAATAAAGAACAAACTTTAGGGGCCAAAGTTCCTTTTTTTTTATTTGTTACTTACGAAAACAAAAAACAATCAAAGGAAAAAAAGTTTAAAATTAAAATTCAAAAATTTGATATATCAAGCTTGATAACCAATTATTAGCAACCATGGTTTTAATACCAAATGATGCGAAAATTTTAGGCGCACAACCTAGGAACCTACGAACCAAAAGGAATAAGAAAGATTGAATTGCTAAGAAGGTGGTTAGGGGGATGAAATTGGTTTCCTAAAGGGCAAGTACCAAAAACAGAGCAATATTGTGCGACGAAATTGTAAGACCTCAGAAAATAGAATAAAAGATGAAATTTGATTGCGAGAACACGGAGAACTCATATATTGCTTCTGTTTGTTTTTATTAATCGAGAATAGCTTCCATTTGATCTATTATAATAGTTTTTTTGATTCACAGTTTAAATGTAATAAGGGTCTAAAGTGGCAACGATAATTAATAATTTTTTTTAATTGGAAAAATTAGTAACTCGCATGTTTTTTAAAGAACTAAGATAGGTTGAAAACTTAAAACAAAGAACCTGAAAAAGATACAAAGAATGAATAGAAAAGTACGAATTAAATGTTAAGGGAGAAAATAATGACAACAACATTAAAATAAAAAACAAACTTTAGGGACCAAAGTTCCTTCTTTTTTTTTTTGATTTGTTACTTATGAAAACAAAAAACAATCAAAGGCAAAAAACTTTAAAATTAAAATTCAAAAAATTGAAATATCAAGCAAGATAACCAATTATTAGAAACCATGGTTTTGATACCAAATGATTCGAAAATTTTAGGCCCACAACCTTCGAACACAAGAATCAAAAGGAATAAGAAAGATTGAATTGCAAAGAAGGTCGTTAGGAAGAAAAAATTGGTATCCTAAATGGCAAGAACCAAGAACAAAGCAATATTGTGCGACGAAATTGTAAGACGTCAGAAACTAGTATAAAAGATAAAATTTGGGTTCGAGAACACGGAGAACTAATATATTGATTCTATTTGTTTTTATTAATCGAGAATAGATTGCATTTTGATATATTATAATAGTTTTTTCGATTCACAGTTTAAATGTAACAAGGGTTTAAAGTGGCAACCATAATTAATAAATTTTTTTAATTGCAAAAATTAGTAACTCGCTTGTTCTTTTAAAGAACAAAGTAGGTTGAAAACTGAAAACAAAGATCATGAAAAATATACGAACACTTAAAACAAGAGTACTAATTAAATATCATTGATGAAAATAATGATACAATATTAAAAGAAAGAAGAAACTTTAGGGACCAAATTTCTTTCTCTTTTTTGTGATTTGTCAGTTACGAAAACCAAAAATAGTCAAAGGCCAAAAACTATAAAATTAAAATTCAAAAAATTGAAATATCAAGCTAGATAACCAATTATTAGAAACCATGGTTTTGATACCAAATGATGCGAAAATTTAAGGGCCACAAGCTTCTAACCCAAGAACCAAAAGGAATAAGAAAGATTGAATTGCAAAGAAGTTCGTTAGGAAGAAAAAATGGGTATCCTAAATGGCAAGAACCAAGAACAAAGCAATATTGTGCGACGAAATTGTAAGACGTCAGAAACTAGTATAAAAGATAAAATTTGGGTTCGAGAACACGGAGAACTAATATATTGATTCTATTTGTTTTTATTAATCGAGAATAGATTGCATTTTGATATATTATAATAGTTTTTTCGATTCACAGTTTAAATGTAACAAGGGTTTAAAGTGGCAACCATAATTAATAAATTTTTTTAATTGCAAAAATTAGTAACTCGCTTGTTTTTTCAAACAACAAATATAGGTTGAAAACTGAAAACAAAGAACATGAAACAGATACAAACAATTAAAAGAAGAGTACGAATTAAATATCATGGATGAAAATAATGACACAATATTAAAAGAAAGAAGAAACTTTAGGGACCAAATTTCTTTCTCTTTTTTGTCATTTGTCACTTACGAAAACAAAAAATAGTCAAAGGCCAAAAACTTTAAAATTAAAATTCAAAAAATTGAAATATCAAGCTAGATAACCAATTATTAGAAAGCATGGTTTTGATACCAAATGATGCGAAAATTTTAGGCACACAACCTTGGAACCCAAGAACCAAAAAGAATAAGAAAGATTGAATTGCAAAGAAGGTCATTAGGAAGATCAAATTGGTATCCTAAATGGCAAGAACCAAGAACAAAGCAATATTGTGCGACGAAATTGTAAGACGTTAGAAACTAGTATAAAAGATAAAATTTGGTTTTGAGAACACGGAGAACTAATATGTTGATTCTATTTGTTTTTATTAATCGAGAATAGCTTAAATTTGATATAGTACAATAGTTTTTTCGATTCACAGTTTAAATGTAATAAGGGTTTAAAGTGGAAACCATAATTAATAATTTTTTTTAATTGCAAAAATAAGTGACTCACTTGTTTTTTCAAAGAACAAATATAGGTGGAAAACTGAGAACAAAGAACATGAAAAAGATACAACCAATAAAAAGAAGATTACGAATTAAATATCATGGATAAAAATAATGACAACAACATTAAAAGGAAGAACAAACTTTAGGGACCAAATATTTTTTTTTTTTTGTGATTTGTCACTTACAAAAACAAAAAACAGTCAAAGGCCAAACACTTTAAAATTAAAATTCAAAAAATTGAAATATCAAGCTAGATAACCAATTATTAGAAACCATGGTTTTGATACCAAATGATGCGAAATTTTTAGGCACACAACCTTGGAACCCAAGAACCAAAAGGAATAAGAAAGATTGAATTGCAAAGAAGATCGTTAGGAAGATCAAATTGGTATCCTAAATGTCAAGAACCAAGAACAAAGCAATATTGTGCGACGAAATTGTAAGACGTCAGAAAATAGAAGAAAAGATGAAATTTGGGTTCGAGAACACCGAGAACTAATATATTGCTTTTGTTTGTTTATATTAATCGAGAATAGCTTCCATTTGATATATTATAATAGTTTTTTCGATTAACAGTTTAAATGTAAAAAGGGTTTAAAGTGGCAACCATAATTAATAATTTTTTTTTAATTGCAAAAATTAGTAACACACTTGTCTTTTCAAAGAACAAATATAGGTTGAAAACTGAAAACAAAGAACATGAAAAAGATACAAACAATTAAAAGAAGAGTACGAATTAAATATCATGGATGAAAATAATGACACAATATTAAAAGAAAGAAGAAACTTTAGGGACCAAATTTCTTTCTTTTTTTGTGATTTGTCACTTACGAAAATAAAAAATAGTCAAAGGCCAAAAAATTTAAAATTAAAATTCAAAAAATTGAAATATCAAGCTAGATAACCAATTATTAGAAACCATGGTTTTGATACCAAATGATTCGAAAATATTAGGCCCACAACCTTCGAACACAAGAATCAAAAGGAATAAGAAAGATTGAATTGCAAAGAAGGTGGTTAGCAAGATCAAATTGGTATCCCAAATGGCAAGAACCAAGAACAAAGCAATATTGTGCGACGAAATTGTAAGATGTCAGAAACTAGTATAAAAGATAAAATTTGGGTTCGAGAACACGGAGAACTAATATATTGATTCTATTTGTATTTATTAATCAAGAATAGATTGCATTTGATATATTATAATAGTTTTTTCGATTCACAGTTTAAATGTAACAAGGGTTTAAAGTGGCAACCATAATTAATAAATTTTTTTAATTGCAAAAATTAGTCACTCGCTTGTTTTTTTAAAGAAAAAATATAGGTTGAAAACTAAAAACAAAGAACATGAAAAATATACAAACAATTAAAAAAAGAGTACGAATTAAATATCATGGATGAAAATAATGACACAATATTAAAAGAAAGAAGAAACTTCAGGGAGCAAATTTCTTTCTTTTTTTGTGATTTGTGACTTACGAAAACAAAAAATAGTCAAAGGCCAAAAACTTTAAAATTAAAATTGAAAAAATTGAAATATCAAGCTAGATAACCAATTATTAGAAACCATGGTTTTGATACCAAATGATGCGAAAATTTTAGGCCCACAACCTTCGAACATAAGAATCAAAAGGAATAAGAAAGATTGAATTGCAAAGAAAGTTTTTAGCAAGATCAAATTGGTATCGCAAATGGCAAGAACCAAGAACAAAGCAATATTGTGCGACGAAATTGTAAGACGTCAGAAACTAGTATAAAAGATAAAATTTGGGTTTGAGAACACGGAGAACTAATATATTGATTCTATTTGTTTTTATTAATCGAGAATAGCTTACATTTGATATATTATAATAGTTTTTCGATTCAAAGTTTAAATGCAAAAAGGGTTTAAAGTGGCAACCATAATTAATAATTTTTTTTTAATTGCAAAAATTAGTAACTCGCTTGTTTTTTCAAAGAACAAAGATAGGTTGAAAACTGAAAACAAAGAACATGAAAAAGATACAACCAATTAAAAGAAGATTAAGAATTAAATATCATGGATAAAAATAATGACAACAACATTAAAAGGAAGAACAAACTTTAGGGACCAAATTTCTTTTTTTTTGTGATTTGTCACTTACGAAAACAAAAAACAGTCAAAGGCCAAACACTTTAAAATTAAAATTTAAAAAATTGAAATATCAAGCTAGATAACCAATTATTAGAAACCATGGTTTTGATACCAAATGATGCGAAAATTTAAGGGCCACAAGATTCTAACCCAAGAACGAAAAGGAATAAGAAAGATTGAATTGCAAAGAAGGTCGTTAGGAAGAACAAATTGGTATCCTAAATGGCAAGAACCAAAAACAAAGCAATATTTTGCGACGAAATTGTAAGACGTCAGAAAATTGTATAAAAGATGCAATTTGGGTTCGAGAACATGGAGAATTAATATATTGCCTCTATTTGTTTTTATTAATCGAGAATAGCTTACATTTGATATATTATAATAGATTTTTGCATTCACAGTTTAAATGTAATAAGGGTTTAAAGTGGAAACCATGATTAATAATTTTTTTTAATTTCAAAAATTAGTAACTCGCTTGTTTTTTCAAAGAACAAAGATAGGTTGAAAACTGAAAACAAAGAACATGAAAAAGATACAAACAATTAAAAGAAGAGTACGAATTAAATATCATGGATGAAAATAATGACACAATATTAAAAGAAAGAAGAAACTTCAGGGAGCAAATTTCTTTCTTTTTTTGTGATTTGTCACTTACGAAAACAAAAAATAGTCAAAGGCCAAAAACTTTAAAATTAAAATTCAAAAAATTGAAATATCAAGCTAGATAACCAATTATTAGAAACCATGGTTTTGATACCAAATGATGCGAAAATTTTACGCCCACAACCTTCGAACATAAGAATCAAAAGGAATAAGAAAGATTGAATTGCAAAGAAGGTTTTTAGCAAGATCAAATTGGTATCGCAAATGGCAAGAACCAAGAACAAAGCAATATTGTGCGACGAAATTGTAAGACATCAGAAACTAGTATAAAAGATAAAATTTGGTTTCGAGAACACGGAGAACTAATATATTGATTCTATTTGTTTTTATTAATCGAGAATAGCTTACATTTGATATATTATAATAGTTTTTTCGATTCACAGTTTAAATGTAATAAGGGTTTAAAGTGTAAACCATAATTAATAATTTTTTTTAATTCCAAAAATTAGTGACTCACTTGTTTTTTCAAAGAACAAATATAGTTTGAAAACTGAGAACAAAGAACATGAAAAAGATACAACCAATTAAAAGAAGATTACGAATTAAATATCATGGATAAAAATAATGACACCAACATTAAAAGGAAGAACAAACTTTAGGGACCAAATTTCTTTCTTTTTTTTGTGATTTGTCACTTACAAAAACAAAAAACAGTCAAAGGCCAAACACTTTAAAATTAAAATTCAAAAAATTGAAATATCAAGCTAGATAACCAATTATTAGAAACCATGGGTTTGATACCAAATGATGCGAAATTTTTAGGCACACAACCTTCGAACATAAGAATCAAAAGGAATAAGAAAGATTGAATTGCAAAGAAGGTTTTTAGCAAGATCAAATTGGTATCGCAAATGGCAAGAACCAAGAACAAAGCAATATTGTGCGAATAAATTGGAAGACGTCAGAAACTAGTATAAAAGATAAAATTTGGGTTCGAGAACATGGAGAACTAATATATTGATTCTATTTGTTTTTATTAATCGAGAATAGCTTACATTTGATATATTATAATAGTTTTTTCGATTCACAGTTTAAATGTAATAAGGGTTTAAAGTGGCAACCATAATTAATTAATTTTTTTTAATTGCAAAAATTAGTAACTCGCTTGTTTTTTCAAACAACAAATATAGGTTGAAAAATCAAAAGAAAGATAATGAAAAAGATACAAACAATTAAAAGAAGAGTACGAATTAAATATCATGGATAAAAATAATGACAACAATATTAAAAGAAAGAAGAAACTTCAGGGCGCAAATTTCTTTCTTTTTTTGTGATTTGTCACTTACGAAAACAAAAAATAGTCAAAGACGAAAAACATTAAAATTAAAAATCAAAAAATTGAAATATAAAGCTAGATAACCAATTATTAGAAACCATGGTTTTGATACCAAATGATGCGAAAATGTTAGGCACACAACCTTGGAACCCAAGAACCAAAAGGAATAAGAAAGATTGAATTGCAAAGAAGGTCGTTAGGAAGATCAAATTGGTGTCCTAAATGGCAAGAACCAAGAACAAAGCAATATTGTGCGACGAAATTGTAAGACGTCAGAAACTAGTATAAAAGATAAAATTTGGGTTCGAGAACACGGAGAACTAATATATTGGTTCTATTTGTTTTTATTAATCGAGAATAGATTGCATTTCATATATTATAATAGTTTTTTCGATTCACAGTTTAAATGTAATAAGGGTTTAAAGTGGAAACCATAATTAATAATTTTTTTAATTGCAAAAATTAGTGACTCACTTGTTTTTTCAAAGAACAAATATAGGTTGAAAACTGAGAACAAAGAACTTGAAAAAGATACAACCAATTAAAAGAAGATTACGAATTAAATATCATGGATGAAAATATTGACACGATATTAAAAGAAAGAAGAAACTTTAGGGACCAAATTTCTTTCTTTTTTTTGTCATTTGTCACTTACGAAAATAAAAAATAGTCAAAGGCCAAAAACTTTAAAATTAAAATTCAATAAATTGAAATATCAAGCTAGATAACCAATTATTAGAAACCATGGTTTTGATACCAAATGATTCGAAAATTTTAGGACCACAACCTTCGAACACAAGAATCAAAAGGAATAAGAAAGATTGAATTGCAAAGAAGGTGGTTAGCAAGATCAAATTGGTATCCCAAATGGCAAGAACCAAGAACAAAGCAATATTGTGCGACGAAAATGTAAGACGTCAGAAACTAGTATAAAAGATAAAATTTGGGTTCGAGAACACGGAGAACTAATATATTGATTCTATTTGTTTTTATTAATCGAGAATAGATTGCATTTGATATATTATAATAGTTTTTTCTATTCACAGTTTAAATTTAATAAGGGTTTAAAGTGGCAACCATAATTAATAAATTTTTTTAATTTCAAAAATTATTAACTCGCTTGTTTTTTCAAAGAGAAAAGATAGGTTGAAAACTGAAAACAAAGATCGTGAAAAAGATACAAACAATTAAAAGAAGAGTACTATTTAAATGTCATTGATGAAAATAATGACACAATATTAAAAGAAAGAAGAAACGTTAGGGACAAAATTTCTTTCTTTTTTTTGGGATTTGTCACATACAAAAATCAAAAACAGTCAAAGGCCAAACACTTTAAAATTAAAATTCAAAAAATTGAAATATCAAGCTAGATAACCAATTATTAGAAACCATGGTTTTGATACCAAATGATGCGAAATTTTTAGGCACACAACCTTCGAACATAAGAATCAAAAGGAACAAGAAAGATTGAATTGCAAAGAAGGTTTTTAGCAAGATCAAATTGGTATCGCAAATGGCAAGAACCAAGAACAAAGCAATATTGTGCGAATAAATTGGAAGACGTCAGAAACTAGTATAAAAGATAAAATTTGGGTTCGAGAACACGGAGAACTAATATATTGATTCTATTTGTTTTTATTAATCGAGAATAGCTTACATTTGATATATTATAATAGTTTTTTCGATTCACAGTTTAAATGTAATAAGGGTTTAAAGTGGCAACCATAATTAATTAATTTTTTTTAATTGCAAAAATTAGTAACTCGCTTGTTTTTTCAAACAACAAATATAGGTTGAAAAATCAAAAGAAAGATCATGAAAAAGATACAAACAATTAAAAGAAGAGTACGAATTAAATATCATGGATAAAAATAATGACAACAATATTAAAAGAAAGAAGAAACTTCAGGGCGCAAATTTCTTTCTTTTTTTGTGTTTTGTCACTTACGAAAACAAAAAACAGTCAAAGGCCAAAAACTTTAAAATTAAAATTCAAAAAATTGAAATATGAAGCTAGATAACCAATTATTAGAAAGCATGGTTTTGATACCAAATGATGCGAAAATTTTAGGCAACCAACCTTGGAACCCAAGAACCAAAAAGAATAAGAAAGATTGAATTGCAAAGAAGGTCGTTAGGAAGATCAAATTGGTATCCTAAATGGCAAGAACCAAGAACAAAGCAATATTGTTGGACGAAATTGTAAGACGTCAGAAACTAGTATAAAAGATAAAATTTGGGTTTGAGAACATGGAGAACTAATATATTGATTCTATTTGTTTTTATTAATCGAGAATAGCTTACATTTGATATATTATAATAGTTTTTTCGATTCACAGTTTAAATGTAATAAGGGTTTAAAGTGGAAACCATAATTAATAATTTTTTTAATTGCAAAAATTAGTGACTCACTTGTTTTTTCAAAGAACAAATATAGGTTGAAAACTGAGAACAAAGAACTTGAAAAAGATACAACCAATTAAAAGAAGATTACGAATTAAATATCATGGATGAAAATATTGACACGATATTAAAAGAAGGAAGAAACTTTAGGGACCAAATTTCTTTCTTTTTTTTGTCATTTGTCACTTACGAAAATAAAAAATAGTCAAAGGCCAAAAACTTTAAAATTAAAATTCAATAAATTGAAATATCAAGCTAGATAACCAATTATTAGAAACCATGGTTTTGATACCAAATGATTCGAAAATTTTAGGACCACAACCTTCGAACACAAGAATCAAAAGGAATAAGAAAGATTGAATTGCAAAGAAGGTGGTTAGCAAGATCAAATTGGTATCCCAAATGGCAAGAACCAAGAACAAAGCAATATTGTGCGACGAAATTGTAAGACGTCAGAAACTAGTATAAAAGATAAAATTTGGGTTCGAGAACACGGAGAACTAATATATTGATTCTATTTGTTTTTATTAATCGAGAATAGATTGCATTTGATATATTATAATAGTTTTTTCTATTCACAGTTTAAATTTAATAAGGGTTTCAAGTGGCAACCATAATTAATAAATTTTTTTAATTTCAAAAATTATTAACTCGCTTGTTTTTTCAAAGAGAAAAGATAGGTTGAAAACTGAAAACAAAGATCGTGAAAAAGATACAAACAATTAAAAGAAGAGTACTATTTAAATGTCATTGATGAAAATAATGACACAATATTAAAAGAAAGAAGAAACGTTAGGGACAAAATTTCTTTCTTTTTTTTGGGATTTGTCACATACAAAAATCAAAAACAGTCAAAGGCCAAACACTTTAAAATGAAAATTCAAAAAATTGAAATATCAAGCTAGATAACCAATTATTAGAAACCATGGTTTTGATACCAAATGATGCGAAATTTTTAGGCACACAACCTTCGAACATAAGAATCAAAAGGAACAAGAAAGATTGAATTGCAAAGAAGGTTTTTAGCAAGATCAAATTGGTATCGCAAATGGCAAGAACCAAGAACAAAGAAATATTGTGCGAATAAATTGGAAGACGTCAGAAACTAGTATAAAAGATAAAATTTGGGTTCGAGAACACGGAGAACTAATATATTGATTCTATTTGTTTTTATTAATCGAGAATAGCTTACATTTGATATATTATAATAGTTTTTTCGATTCACAGTTTAAATGTAATAAGGGTTTAAAGTGGCAACCATAATTAATAATTTTTTTTTAATTGCAAAAATTAGTAACTCGCTTGTTTTTTCAAACAACAAATATAGGTTGAAAACTGAAAACAAAGAACATGAAAAAGATACAAACAATTAAAAGAAGAGTACGAATTAAATATCATGGATGAAAATAATGACACAATATTAAAAGAAAGAAGAAACTTTAGGGACCAAATTTCTTTCCTTTTTTTGTGATTTGTCACTTACGAAAATAAAAAATAGTCAAAGGCCAAAAACTTAAAAATTAAAATTCAAAAAATTGAAATATCAAGCTAGATAACCAATTATTAGAAACCATGGTTTTGATACAAAATGATGCAAAAATATTAGGCCCACAACCTTCGAACACAAGATTCAAAAGGAATAAGAAAGATTGAATTGCAAAGAAGGTCGTTATGAAGAACAAATTGGTATCCTAAATGGCAAGAACCAAGAACAAAGCAATATTGTGCGACGAAATTGTAAGACGTCAGAAAATTGTATAAAAGATGAAATTTGGGTTCGAGAACACGGAGAACTAATATATCGATTCTATTTCTTTTTATTAATCGACAATAGATTGCATTTGATATATTATAATAGCTTTTTCGATTCAAAGTTTAAATGTAATAAGGGTTTAAAGTGGCAACCATAATTAATAAATTTTTTTAATTTCAAAAATTATTAACTCGCTTTTTTTTTCAAAGAACAAAAATAGGTTGAAAAATCAAAACAACTATCATGAAAAAGATACCAACAATTAAAAGAAGAGTACGAATTAAATATCATGGATAAAAATAATTACAACAACATTAAAAGGAAGAACAAACTTGAGGGACCAAATTTCTTTCTTTTTTTCTGATTTGTCATTACAAAAACAAAAAACAGTCAAAGGCCAAACACTTTAAAATTAAAATTCAAAAAATTGAAATATCAAGCTAGATATCCAATTATTAGAAACCATGGTTTTGATACCAAATGATGCGAAAATTTAAGGGCCACAAGCTTCTAACCGAAGAACCAATAGGAATAAGAAAGATTGAATTGCAAAGAAGGTCGTTAGGAAGAACAAATTGGTATCCTAAATGGCAAGAACCAAGAACAAAGCAATATTGTGCGACGAAATTGTAAGACGTCAGAAACTAGTATAAAAGATAAAATTTGGGTTCGAGAACACGGAGAACTAATATATTGATTCTATTCCTTTTTATTAATCGAGAATAGATTGCATTTTGATATAATATATTAGTTTTTTCGATTCACAGTTTAAATGTAACAAG
This sequence comes from Hippophae tibetana, assembly GCA_037013495.1. Lineage (NCBI taxonomy): Eukaryota > Viridiplantae > Streptophyta > Magnoliopsida > Rosales > Elaeagnaceae > Hippophae > Hippophae tibetana. Next base: position 48,143,244 of record CM072807.1, read on the forward strand.
GGTTTAAAGTGGCAACCATAATTAATAAATTTTTTTAATTGCAAAAATTAGTAACTCGCTTGTTTTTTTAAAGAACAAAATAGGTTGAACACTGAAAACAAAGATCATGAAAAAGATACGAACAATTAAAAGAAGAGTACTAATTAAATATCATTGATGAAAATAATGACACAATATTAAAAGAAAGAAGAAACTATAGGGACCAAATTTCTTTCTCTTTTTTGTGATTTGACACTTACGAAAACCAAAAATAGTCAAAAGCCAAAAAATTTAAAATTAAAATTCAAAAAATTGAAATATCAAGCTAGATAACCAATTATTAGAAACCATGGTTTTGATACCAAATGATGCAAAAATATTAGGCCCACAACCTTCGAACACAAGATTCCAAAGGAATAAGAAAGATTGAATTGCAAAGAAGGTTGTTATGAAGAACAAATTGGTATCCTAAATGGCAAGAACCAAGAACAAAGCAATATTGTGCGACGAAATTGTAAGACGTCAGAAACTAGTATAAAAGATAAAATTTGGGTTCGAGAACACGGAGAACTAATATATTGATTCTATTTGTTTTTATTAATCGAGAATAGATTGCATTTGATATATTATAATAGTTTTTTCTATTCACAGTTTAAATTTAATAAGGGTTTCAAGTGGCAACCATAATTAATAAATTTTTTTAATTTCAAAAATTATTAACTCGCTTGTTTTTTCAAAGAGAAAAGATAGGTTGAAAACTGAAAACAAAGATCGTGAAAAAGATACAAACAATTAAAAGAAGAGTACTATTTAAATGTCATTGATGAAAATAATGACACAATATTAAAAGAAAGAAGAAACGTTAGGGACAAAATTTCTTTCTTTTTTTTGGGATTTGTCACTTACGAAAATCAAAAACAGTCAAAGGCCAACACTTTAAAATTAAAATTCAAAAAATTGAAATATCAAGCTAGATATCCAATTATTAGAAACCATGGTTTTGATACCAAATGATGCGAAAATTTAAGGGCCACAAGCTTCTAACCGAAGAACCAATAGGAATAAGAAAGATTGAATTGCAAAGAAGGTCGTTAGGAAGAACAAATTGGTATCCTAAATGGCAAGAACCAAGAACAAAGCAATATTGTGCGACGAAATTGTAAGACATCAGAAACTAGTATAAAAGATAAAATTTGGGTTCGAGAACACGGAGAACTAATATATTGATTCTATTTGTTTTTATTAATCGAGAATAGCTTACATTTGATATATTATAATAGTTTTTTCGATTCACAGTTTAAATGTAATAAGGGTTTAAAGTGGCAACCATAATTAATAATTTTTTTTTAATTGCAAAAATTAGTAACTCGCTTGTTTTTTCAAACAACAAATATAGGTTGAAAACTGAAAACAAAGAACATGAAAAAGATACAAACAATTAAAAGAAGAGTACGAATTAAATATCATGGATGAAAATAATGACACAATATTAAAAGAAAGAAGAAACTTTAGGGACCAAATTTCTTTCCTTTTTTTGTGATTTGTCACTTACGAAAATAAAAAATAGTCAAAGGCCAAAAACTTTAAAATTAAAAATCAAAAAATTGAAATATCAAGCTAGATAACCAATTATTAGAAACCATGGTTTTGATACAAAATGATGCAAAAATATTAGGCCCACAACCTTCGAACACAAGATTCAAAAGGAATAAGAAAGATTGAATTGCAAAGAAGGTCGTTATGAAGAACAAATTGGTATCCTAAATGGCAAGAACCAAGAACAAAGCAATATTGTGCGACGAAATTGTAAGACGTCAGAAAATTGTATAAAAGATGAAATTTGGGTTCGAGAACACGGAGAACTAATATATTGATTCTATTTCTTTTTATTAATCGACAATAGATTGCATTTGATATATTATAATAGCTTTTTCGATTCAAAGTTTAAATGTAATAAGGGTTTAAAGTGGCAACCATAATTAATAAATTTTTTTAATTTCAAAAATTATTAACTCGCTTTTTTTTCAAAGAACAAAAATAGGTTGAAAAATCAAAACAACTATCATGAAAAAGATACCAACAATTAAAAGAAGAGTACGAATTAAATATCATGGATAAAAATAATTACAACAACATTAAAAGGAAGAACAAACTTGAGGGACCAAATTTCTTTCTTTTTTTCTGATTTTTCATTACAAAAACAAAAAACAGTCAAAGGCCAACACTTTAAAATTAAAATTCAAAAAATTGAAATATCAAGCTAGATATCCAATTATTAGAAACCATGGTTTTGATACCAAATGATGCGAAAATTTAAGGGCCACAAGCTTCTAACCGAAGAACCAATAGGAATAAGAAAGATTGAATTGCAAAGAAGGTCGTTAGGAAGAACAAATTGGTATCCTAAATGGCAAGAACCAAGAACAAAGCAATATTGTGCGACGAAATTGTAAGACATCAGAAACTAGTATAAAAGATAAAATTTGGGTTCGAGAACACGGAGAACTAATATATTGATTCTATTCGTTTTTATTAATCGAGAATAGATTGCATTTTGATATATTATATTAGTTTTTTCGATTCACAGTTTAAATGTAACAAGGGTTTAAAGTGGCAACCATAATTAATAAATTTTTTTAATTGCAAAAATTAGTAACTCGCTTGTTTTTTTAAAGAACAAAATAGGTTGAACACTGAAAACAAAGATCATGAAAAAGATACGAACAATTAAAAGAAGAGTACTAATTAAATATCATTGATGAAAATAATGACACAATATTAAAAGAAAGAAGAAACTATAGGGACCAAATTTCTTTCTCTTTTTTGTGATTTGACACTTACGAAAACCAAAAATAGTCAAAAGCCAAAAAATTTAAAATTAAAATTCAAAAAATTGAAATATCAAGCTAGATAACCAATTATTAGAAACCATGGTTTTGATACCAAATGATGCAAAAATATTAGGCCCACAACCTTCGAACACAAGATTCAAAAGGAATAAGAAAGATTGAATTGCAAAGAAGGTCGTTATGAAGAACAAATTGGTATCCTAAATGGCAAGAACCAAGAACAAAGCAATATTGTGCGACGAAATTGTAAGACGTCAGAAAATTGTATAAAAGATGAAATTTGGGTTCGAGAACACGGAGAACTAATATATTGATTCTATTTCTTTTTATTAATCGACAATAGATTGCATTTGATATATTATAATAGCTTTTTCGATTCAAAGTTTAAATGTAATAAGGGTTTAAAGTGGCAACCATAATTAATAAATTTTTTTAATTTCAAAAATTATTAACTCGCTTTTTTTTCAAAGAACAAAAATAGGTTGAAAAATCAAAACAACTATCATGAAAAAGATACCAACAATTAAAAGAAGAGTACGAATTAAATATCATGGATAAAAATAATTACAACAACATTAAAAGGAAGAACAAACTTGAGGGACCAAATTACTTTCTTTTTTTCTGATTTGTCATTACAAAAACAAAAAACAGTCAAAGGCCAACACTTTAAAATTAAAATTCAAAAAATTAAAATATCAAGCTAGATATCCAATTATTAGAAACCATGGTTTTGATACCAAATGATGCGAAAATTTTAGGCAACCAACCTTGGAACCCAAGAACCAAAAAGAATAAGAAAGATTGAATTGCAAAGAAGGTCGTTAGGAAGATCAAATTGGTATCCTAAATGGCAAGAACCAAGAACAAAGCAATATTGTGCGACGAAATTGTAAGACGTCAGAAACTAGTATAAAAGATAAAATTTGGGTTTGAGAACATGGAGAACTAATATATTGATTCTATTTGTTTTTATTAATCGAGAATAGCTTACATTTGATATATTATAATACTTTTTTCGATTCACAGTTTAAATGTAATAAGGGTTTAAAGTGGAAACCATAATTAATAATTTTTTTAATTGCAAAAATTAGTGACTCACTTGTTTTTTCAAAGAACAAATATAGGTTGAAAACTGAGAACAAAGAACTTGAAAAAGATACAACCAATTAAAAGAAGATTACGAATTAAATATCATGGATGAAAATAATGACACAATATTAAAAGAAAGAAGAAACTTTAGGGACCAAATTTTTTTTTTTGTGATTTGTCACTTACGAAAATCAAAAATAGTCAAAGGCCAAAAACTTTAAAATTAAAATTCAAAAAATTGAAATATCAAGCTTGATAACCAATTATTAGAAACCATGGTTTTGATACCAAATGATGCGAAAATATTAGGCCCACAACCTTGGAACACTAGATCCAAAAGGAATAAGAAAGATTGAATTGCAAAGAAGGTCGTGAGGAAGAACAAATTGTTATCCTAAATGGCAAGAACCAAGAACAAAGCAATATTGTGCGACGAAATTGTAAGACGTCAGAAACTAGTATAAAAGATAAAATTTGGGTTCGAGAACACCGAGAACTAATATATTGATTCTATTTGTTTTTATTAATCGAGAATAGATTGCATTTGATATATTATAATACTTTTTTCTATTCACAGTTTAAATTTAATAAGGGTTTAAAGTGGCAACCATAATTAATAAATTATTTTAATTGCAAAAATTATTAACTCGCTTGTTTTTTCACAGAACACAGATAGGTTGAAAACTGAAAACAAAGATCGTGAAAAAGATACAAACAATTAAAAGAAGAGTACTAATTAAATATCATTGATGAAAATAATGACACAATATTAAAAGAAAGAAGAAACGTTAGGGACAAAATATCTTTCTTTTTTTTGTGATATGTCACTTACGAAAACTAAAAATAGTCAAAGTCAAAAAATTTAAAATTAAAATTCAAAAAATTGAAATATCAAGCTAGATAACCAATTATTAGAGACCATGGTCTTGATACCAAATGATGCGAAAATTTTAGGCACACAAACTTGGAACCGAAGAACCAAAAGGAATAAGAAAGATTGAATTGCAAAGAAGGTCGTTAGGAAGATCAAATTGGTATCCTAAATGGCAACAACCAAGAAAAAAGCAATATTGTGCGACGAAATTGTAAGACGTCCGAAACTAGTATAGAAGATAAAATTTGGGTTGGAGAACACGGAGAACTAATATATTGATTTTATTTGTTTTTATTAATCGAGAATAACTTACATTTGATATATTATAATAGTTTTTTCGATTCACAGTTTAAATGTAATAAGGGTTTAAAGTGGAAACCATAATTAAAATGTTTTTTTCATTGCAAAAATTAGTGACTCGCTTGTTTTTTCAAAGAACAAATATTGGTTGAAAATTGAGAACGAAGAACATGAAAAAGGTACAACCAATTAACAGAAGAATATGAATTAAATATCATGGATAAAAATAATGACAACAACATTAAAAGGAAGAACAAACTTTAGGGACCAAATTTCTTTATTTTTTTTGTGATTTGTCACTTACAAAAATAAAAAATAGTCAAAGGCCAAAAACTTTAAAATTAAAATTCAAAAAATTGAAATATCAAGCTAGATAACCAATTATTAGAAACCATGGTTTTGATACCTAATGATTCGAAAATTTTAGGCCCACAACCTTCGAACACAAGAATCAAAAGGAATAAGAAAGATTGAATTGCAAAGAAGGTGGTTAGCAAGATCAAATTGGTATCCCAAATTGCAAGAACCAAGAACAAAGCAATATTGTGCGACGAAATTGGAAGACGTCAGAAAATAGAAGAAAAGATGAAATTTGGGTTCGAGAACACCGAGAACTAATATATTGCTTCTGTTTGTTTTTATTAATCGAGAATAGCTTCCATTTGATATATTGTAATAGTTTTTTCGATTAATAGTTTAAATGTAATAAGTGTTTAAAGTGGCAACTGTAATTAATAATTTTTTTAATTGCAAAAATTAGTAACTCGCTTCTTTTTTCAAAGAACAAAGATAGGTTTGAAAACTGAAAACAAAGAACATGAAAAAGATACAACCAATTAAAAGAAGATTACGAATTAAATATCATGGATAAAAATAATGACGACAACATTAAAAGGAAGAACAAACTTTAGGGGCCAAATTTTTTTTTTTTTTGATTTGTCACTTACAAAAACAAAAAACAGTCAAAGCCCAAACACTTTAAAATTAAATTTCAAGAAATTGAAATATCAAGCTAGATAACCAATTATTAGAAAGGATGGTTTTGATACCAAATGATGCGAAAATTTTAGGCACACAACCTTGGAACCCAAGAACCAAAAGGAATAAGAAAGATTGAATTGCAAAGAAGGTCGTTAGGAGGATCAAATTGGTATCCTAAATGGCAAGAACCAAGAACAAAGCAATATTGTGCGACGAAATTGTAAGACGTCAGAAACTAGTATAAAAGATAAAATTTGGGTTTAGAACACGGAGAACTAATATATTGATTCTATTTGTTTTTATTAATCGAGAATAGCTTACTTTTGATATATTATAATAGTTTTTTCGATTCACAGTTTAAATGTAATAAGGGTTTAAAGTGTAAAACCATAATTAATAATTTTTTTTAATTGCAAAAATTAGTGACTCGCTTATTTTTTCAAAGAACAAATATAGGTTGAAAACTGATAACAAAGAACATGAAAAATATACAACGAATTAAAAGAAGATTACGAATTAAATATCATGGATAAAAATAATGACAACAACATTAAAATGAAGAACAAACTTTAGGGACCAATTTTTTTTTTTTCTGATTTGTCAGTTACAAAAACAAAAAACAGTCAAAGGCCAAACACTTTAAAATTAAAATATCAAGCTAGATAACCAATTATTAGAAACCATGGTTTTGATACCAAATGATGCGAAAATTTTAGGCAACCAACCTTGGAACCCAAGAACCAAAAAGAATAAGAAAGATTGAATTGCAAAGAAGGTCGTTAGGAAGATCAAATTGGTATCCTAAATGGCAAGAACCAAGAACAAAGCAATATTGTGCGACGAAATTGTAAGACGTCAGAAACTAGTATAAAAGATAAAATTTGGGTTTGAGAACATGGAGAACTAATATATTGATTCTATTTGTTTTTATTAATCGAGAATAGCTTACATTTGATATATTATAATAGTTTTTTCGATTCACAGTTTAAATGTAATAAGGGTTTAAAGTGGAAACCATAATTAATAATTTTTTTAATTGCAAAAATTAGTGACTCACTTGTTTTTTCAAAGAACAAATATAGGTTGAAAACTGAGAACAAAGAACTTGAAAAAGATACAACCAATTAAAAGAAGATTACGAATTAAATATCATGGATGAAAATAATGACACAATATTAAAAGAAAGAAGAAACTTTAGGGACCAAATTTTTTTTTTTGTGATTTGTCACTTACGAAAATCAAAAATAGTCAAAGGCCAAAAACTTTAAAATTAAAATTCAAAAAATTGAAATATCAAGCTTGATAACCAATTATTAGAAACCATGGTTTTGATACCAAATGATGCGAAAATATTAGGCCCACAACCTTGGAACACTAGATCCAAAAGGAATAAGAAAGATTGAATTGCAAAGAAGGTCGTGAGGAAGAACAAATTGTTATCCTAAATGGCAAGAACCAAGAACAAAGCAATATTGTGCGACGAAATTGTAAGACGTCAGAAACTAGTATAAAAGATAAAATTTGGGTTCGAGAACACCGAGAACTAATATATTGATTCTATTTGTTTTTATTAATCGAGAATAGATTGCATTTGATATATTATAATACTTTTTTCTATTCACAGTTTAAATTTAATAAGGGTTTAAAGTGGCAACCATAATTAATAAATTATTTTAATTGCAAAAATTATTAACTCGCTTGTTTTTTCACAGAACACAGATAGGGTGAAAACTGAAAACAAAGATCGTGAAAAAGATACAAACAATTAAAAGAAGAGTACTAATTAAATATCATTGATGAAAATAATGACACAATATTAAAAGAAAGAAGAAACGTTAGGGACAAAATATCTTTCTTTTTTTTGTGATTTGTCACTTACGAAAACTAAAAATAGTCAAAGTCAAAAAATTTAAAATTAAAATTCAAAAAATTGAAATATCAAGCTAGATAACCAATTATTAGAGACCATGGTCTTGATACCAAATGATGCGAAAATTTTAGGCACACAAACTTGGAACCGAAGAACCAAAAGGAATAAGAAAGATTGAATTGCAAAGAAGGTCGTTAGGAAGATCAAATTGGTATCCTAAATGGCAACAACCAAGAAAAAAGCAATATTGTGCGACGAAATTGTAAGACGTCCGAAACTAGTATAGAAGATAAAATTTGGGTTGGAGAACACGGAGAACTAATATATTGATTTTATTTGTTTTTATTAATCGAGAATAACTTACATTTGATATATTATAATAGTTTTTTTCGATTCACAGTTTAAATGTAATAAGGGTTTAAAGTGGAAACCATAATTAAAATGTTTTTTTCATTGCAAAAATTAGTGACTCGCTTGTTTTTTCAAAGAACAAATATTGGTTGAAAATTGAGAACGAAGAACATGAAAAAGGTACAACCAATTAACAGAAGAATATGAATTAAATATCATGGATAAAAATAATGACAACAACATTAAAAGGAAGAACAAACTTTAGGGACCAAATTTCTTTATTTTTTTTGTGATTTGTCACTTACAAAAATAAAAAATAGTCAAAGGCCAAAAACTTTAAAATTAAAATTCAAAAAATTGAAATATCAAGCTAGATAACCAATTATTAGAAACCATGGTTTTGATACCTAATGATTCGAAAATTTTAGGCCCACAACCTTCGAACACAAGAATCAAAAGGAATAAGAAAGATTGAATTGCAAAGAAGGTGGTTAGCAAGATCAAATTGGTATCCCAAATTGCAAGAACCAAGAACAAAGCAATATTGTGCGACGAAATTGGAAGACGTCAGAAAATAGAAGAAAAGATGAAATTTGGGTTCGAGAACACCGAGAACTAATATATTGCTTCTGTTTGTTTTTATTAATCGAGAATAGCTTCCATTTGATATATTGTAATAGTTTTTTCGATTAATAGTTTAAATGTAATAAGTGTTTAAAGTGGCAACTGTAATTAATAATTTTTTTAATTGCAAAAATTAGTAACTCGCTTCTTTTTTCAAAGAACAAAGATAGGTTTGAAAACTGAAAACAAAGAACATGAAAAAGATACAACCAATTAAAAGAAGATTACGAATTAAATATCATGGATAAAAATAATGACGACAACATTAAAAGGAAGAACAAACTTTAGGGGCCAAATTTTTTTTTTTTTTTTGATTTGTCACTTACAAAAACAAAAAACAGTCAAAGCCCAAACACTTTAAAATTAAATTTCAAGAAATTGAAATATCAAGCTAGATAACCAATTATTAGAAAGGATGGTTTTGATACCAAATGATGCGAAAATTTTAGGCACACAACCTTGGAACCCAAGAACCAAAAGGAATAAGAAAGATTGAATTGCAAAGAAGGTCGTTAGGAGGATCAAATTGGTATCCTAAATGGCAAGAACCAAGAACAAAGCAATATTGTGCGACGAAATTGTAAGACGTCAGAAACTAGTATAAAAGATAAAATTTGGGTTTAGAACACGGAGAACTAATATATTGATTCTATTTGTTTTTATTAATCGAGAATAGCTTACTTTTGATATATTATAATAGTTTTTTCGATTCACAGTTTAAATGTAATAAGGGTTTAAAGTGTAAAACCATAATTAATAATTTTTTTTAATTGCAAAAATTAGTGACTCGCTTATTTTTTCAAAGAACAAATATAGGTTGAAAACTGATAACAAAGAACATGAAAAATATACAACGAATTAAAAGAAGATTACGAATTAAATATCATGGATAAAAATAATGACAACAACATTAAAATGAAGAACAAACTTTAGGGACCAATTTTTTTTTTTTCTGATTTGTCAGTTACAAAAACAAAAAACAGTCAAAGGCCAAACACTTTAAAATTAAAATATCAAGCTAGATAACCAATTATTAGAAACCATGGTTTTGATACCAAATGATGCGAAAATTTTAGGCAACCAACCTTGGAACCCAAGAACCAAAAAGAATAAGAAAGATTGAATTGCAAAGAAGGTCGTTAGGAAGATCAAATTGGTATCCTAAATGGCAAGAACCAAGAACAAAGCAATATTGTGCGACGAAATTGTAAGACGTCAGAAACTAGTATAAAAGATAAAATTTGGGTTTGAGAACATGGAGAACTAATATATTGATTCTATTTGTTTTTATTAATCGAGAATAGCTTACATTTGATATATTATAATAGTTTTTTCGATTCACAGTTTAAATGTAATAAGGGTTTAAAGTGGAAACCATAATTAATAATTTTTTTAATTGCAAAAATTAGTGACTCACTTGTTTTTTCAAAGAACAAATATAGGTTGAAAACTGAGAACAAAGAACTTGAAAAAGATACAACCAATTAAAAGAAGATTACGAATTAAATATCATGGATGAAAATAATGACACAATATTAAAAGAAAGAAGAAACTTTAGGGACCAAATTTTTTTTTTTGTGATTTGTCACTTACGAAAATCAAAAATAGTCAAAGGCCAAAAACTTTAAAATTAAAATTCAAAAAATTGAAATATCAAGCTTGATAACCAATTATTAGAAACCATGGTTTTGATACCAAATGATGCGAAAATATTAGGCCCACAACCTTGGAACACTAGATCCAAAAGGAATAAGAAAGATTGAATTGCAAAGAAGGTCGTGAGGAAGAACAAATTGTTATCCTAAATGGCAAGAACCAAGAACAAAGCAATATTGTGCGACGAAATTGTAAGACGTCAGAAACTAGTATAAAAGATAAAATTTGGGTTCGAGAACACCGAGAACTAATATATTGATTCTATTTGTTTTTATTAATCGAGAATAGATTGCATTTGATATATTATAATACTTTTTTCTATTCACAGTTTAAATTTAATAAGGGTTTAAAGTGGCAACCATAATTAATAAATTATTTTAATTGCAAAAATTATTAACTCGCTTGTTTTTTCACAGAACACAGATAGGGTGAAAACTGAAAACAAAGATCGTGAAAAAGATACAAACAATTAAAAGAAGAGTACTAATTAAATATCATTGATGAAAATAATGACACAATATTAAAAGAAAGAAGAAACGTTAGGGACAAAATATCTTTCTTTTTTTTTGTGATTTGTCACTTACGAAAACTAAAAATAGTCAAAGTCAAAAAATTTAAAATTAAAATTCAAAAAATTGAAATATCAAGCTAGATAACCAATTATTAGAGACCATGGTCTTGATACCAAATGATGCGAAAATTTTAGGCACACAAACTTGGAACCGAAGAACCAAAAGGAATAAGAAAGATTGAATTGCAAAGAAGGTCGTTAGGAAGATCAAATTGGTATCCTAAATGGCAACAACCAAGAAAAAAGCAATATTGTGCGACGAAATTGTAAGACGTCCGAAACTAGTATAGAAGATAAAATTTGGGTTGGAGAACACGGAGAACTAATATATTGATTTTATTTGTTTTTATTAATCGAGAATAACTTACATTTGATATATTATAATAGTTTTTTCGATTCACAGTTTAAATGTAATAAGGGTTTAAAGTGGAAACCATAATTAAAATGTTTTTTTCATTGCAAAAATTAGTGACTCGCTTGTTTTTTCAAAGAACAAATATTGGTTGAAAATTGAGAACGAAGAACATGAAAAAGGTACAACCAATTAACAGAAGAATATGAATTAAATATCATGGATAAAAATAATGACAACAACATTAAAAGGAAGAACAAACTTTAGGGACCAAATTTCTTTATTTTTTTTGTGATTTGTCACTTACAAAAATAAAAAATAGTCAAAGGCCAAAAACTTTAAAATTAAAATTCAAAAAATTGAAATATCAAGCTAGATAACCAATTATTAGAAACCATGGTTTTGATACCTAATGATTCGAAAATTTTAGGCCCACAACCTTCGAACACAAGAATCAAAAGGAATAAGAAAGATTGAATTGCAAAGAAGGTGGTTAGCAAGATCAAATTGGTATCCCAAATTGCAAGAACCAAGAACAAAGCAATATTGTGCGACGAAATTGGAAGACGTCAGAAAATAGAAGAAAAGATGAAATTTGGGTTCGAGAACACCGAGAACTAATATATTGCTTCTGTTTGTTTTTATTAATCGAGAATAGCTTCCATTTGATATATTGTAATAGTTTTTTCGATTAATAGTTTAAATGTAATAAGTGTTTAAAGTGGCAACTGTAATTAATAATTTTTTTAATTGCAAAAATTAGTAACTCGCTTCTTTTTTCAAAGAACAAAGATAGGTTTGAAAACTGAAAACAAAGAACATGAAAAAGATACAACCAATTAAAAGAAGATTACGAATTAAATATCATGGATAAAAATAATGACGACAACATTAAAAGGAAGAACAAACTTTAGGGGCCAAATTTTTTTTTTTTTTTTTGATTTGTCACTTACAAAAACAAAAAACAGTCAAAGCCCAAACACTTTAAAATTAAATTTCAAGAAATTGAAATATCAAGCTAGATAACCAATTATTAGAAAGGATGGTTTTGATACCAAATGATGCGAAAATTTTAGGCACACAACCTTGGAACCCAAGAACCAAAAGGAATAAGAAAGATTGAATTGCAAAGAAGGTCGTTAGGAGGATCAAATTGGTATCCTAAATGGCAAGAACCAAGAACAAAGCAATATTGTGCGACGAAATTGTAAGACGTCAGAAACTAGTATAAAAGATAAAATTTGGGTTTAGAACACGGAGAACTAATATATTGATTCTATTTGTTTTTATTAATCGAGAATAGCTTACTTTTGATATATTATAATAGTTTTTTCGATTCACAGTTTAAATGTAATAAGGGTTTAAAGTGTAAAACCATAATTAATAATTTTTTTTAATTGGAAAAATTAGTGACTCGCTTATTTTTTCAAAGAACAAATATAGGTTGAAAACTGATAACAAAGAACATGAAAAATATACAACGAATTAAAAGAAGATTACGAATTAAATATCATGGATAAAAATAATGACAACAACATTAAAATGAAGAACAAACTTTAGGGACCAATTTTTTTTTTTTCTGATTTGTCAGTTACAAAAACAAAAAACAGTCAAAGGCCAAACACTTTAAAATTAAAATATCAAGCTAGATAACCAATTATTAGAAACCATGGTTTTGATACCAATTGATGCAAAAATTTTAGGCACACAACCTTGGAACCCAAGAACCAAAAGGAATAATAAAGATTGAATTGCAAAGAAGGTCGTTAGGAAGATCAAATTGGTATCCTAAATGGCAAGAACCAAGAACAAAGCAATATTGTGCGACGAAATTGTAAGACGTCAGAAACTAGTATAAAAGATAATATTTGGGTTGGAGAACACGGAGAACTAATATATTGATTCTATTTGTTTTTATTAATCGTGAATAGCTTACATTTGATTTATTATAATAGTTTTTTCGATTCACAGTTTAAATGTAATAAGGGTTTATAGTGGAAACCATAATTAATAATTTTTTAATTGCAAAAATTAGTGACTCACTTGTTTTTTCAAAGAACATATATAGGTTGAAAACTGAGAACAAAGAACATGAAAAAGATACAAACAATTAAAAGAAGAGTACGAATTAAATATCATGGATGAAAATAATGACACAATATTAAAAGAAAGAAGAAACTTTAGGGACCAAATTTTTTTTTTTGTGATTTGTCACTTACGAAAACCAAAAATAGTCAAAGGCCAACAACTTTAAAATTAAAGTTCAAAAAATTGAAATATCAAGCTTGATAACCAATTATTAGAAACCATGGTTTTGATACCAAATGATGCGAAAATATTAGGGCCACAAGCTTGGAACCCAAGAACCAAAAGGAATAAGAAAAATTGAATTGCAAAGAAGGTCGTTAGGAAGAACAAATTGTTATCCTAAATGGCAAGAACCAAGAACAAAGCAATATTGTGCGACGAAATTGTAAGACGTCAGAAACTAGTATAAAATATAAAATTTGGGTTCGAGAACACCGAGAACTAATATATTGATTCTATTTGTTTTTATTAATCGAGAATAGATTGCATTTGATATATTATAATACTTTTTTCTATTCACAGTTTAAATTTAATAAGGGTTTAAAGTGGCAACCATAATTAATAAATTATTTTAATTGCAAAAATTATTAACTCGCTTGATTTTTCACAGAACACAGATAGGTTGAAAACTGAAAACAAAGATCGTGAAAAAGATACAAACAATTAAAAGAAGAGTACTAATTAAATATCATTGATGAAAATAATGACACAATATTAAAAGAAAGAAGAAACGTTAGGGACAAAATTTCTTTCTTTTTTTTGTGATTTGTCACTTACCAAAACTAAAAATAGTCAAAGTCAAAAAATTTAAAATTTAAATTCAAAAAATTGAAATATCAAGCTAGATAACCAATTATTAGAGACCATGGTTTTGATACCAAATGATGCGAAAATTTTAGGCACACAAACTTGGAACCGAAGAACCAAAAGGAATAAGAAAGATTGAATTGCAAAGAAGGTCGTTAGGAAGATCAAATTGGTATCCTAAATGGCAACAACCAAGAAAAAAGCAATATTGTGCGACGAAATTGTAAGACGTCCGAAACTAGTATAGAAGATAAAATTTGGGTTGGAGAACACGGAGAACTAATATATTGATTTTATTTGTTTTTATTAATCGAGAATAACTTACATTTGATATATTATAATAGTTTTTTCGATTCACAGTTTAAATGTAATAAGGGTTTAAAGTGGAAACCATAATTAAAATGTTTTTTTCATTGCAAAAATTAGTGACTCGCTTGTTTTTTCAAAGAACAAATATTGGTTGAAAATTGAGAACGAAGAACATGAAAAAGATACAACCAATTAACAGAAGAATATGAATTAAATATCATGGATAAAAATAATGACAACAACATTAAAAGGAAGAACAAACTTTAGGGACCAAATTTCTTTATTGTTTTTGTGATTTGTCACTTACAAAAATAAAAAATAGTCAAAGGCCAAAAACTTTAAAATTAAAATTCAAAAAATTGAAATATCAAGCTAGATAACCAATTATTAGAAACCATGGTTTTGATACCAAATGATTCGAAAATTTTAGGCCCACAACCTTCGAACACAAGAATCAAAAGGAATAAGAAAGATTGAATTGCAAAGAAGGTGGTTAGCAAGATCAAATTGGTATCCCAAATGGCAAGAACCAAGAATAAGGCAATATTGTGCGACGAAATTGGAAGACGTCAGAAAATAGAAGAAAAGATGAAATTTGGGTTCGAGAACACCGAGAACTAATATATTGCTTCTGTTTGTTTTTATAAATCGAGAATAGCTTCCATTTGATATATTGTAATAGTTTTTTCGATTAATAGTTTAAATGTAATAAGGGTTTAAAGTGGCAACTGTAATTAATAATTTTTTTTAATTGCAAAAATTAGTAACTCGCTTCTTTTTTCAAAGAACAAAGATAGGTTGAAAACTGGAAACAAAGAACATGAAAAAGATACAACCAATTAAAAGAAGATTACGAATTAAATATCATGGATAAAAATAATGACAACAACATTAAAATGAAGAACAAACTTTAGGGACCAATTTTTTTTTTTCTGATTTGTGAGTTACACAAACAAAAAACAGTCAAAGGCCAAACACTTTAAAATTAAAATTCAAAAAATTGAAATATCAAGCTAGATAACCAATTATTAGAAACCATAATTTTGATACCAATTGATGCGAAAATTTTAGGCACACAACCTTGGAACCCAAGAACCAAAAGGAATAATAAAGATTGAATTGCAAAGAAGGTCGTTAGGAAGATCAAATTGGTATCCTAAATGGCAAGAACCAAGACCAAAGCAATATTGTGCGACGAAATTGTAAGACGTCAGAAACTAGTATTAAAGATAAAATTTGGGTTCGAGAACACGGAGAACTAATATATTGATTCTATTTGTTTTTATTAATCGAGAATAGCTTACATTTGATATATTATAATAGTTTTTTCGATTCACAGTTTAAATGTAATAACGGTTTAAAGTGGAAACCATAATTAATAATTTTTTAATTGCAAAAATTAGTGACTCGCTTGTTTTTTCAAAGAACAAATATAGGTTGAAAACTGAGAACAAAGAACATGAAAAAGATACAAACAATTAAAAGAAGAGTACGAATTAAATATCATGGATGAAAATAATGACACAATATTAAAAGAAAGAAGAAACTTTAGGGACCAAATTTTTTTTTTGTGATTTGTCACTTACGAAAACCAAAAATAGTCAAAGGCCAACAACTTTAAAATTAAAGTTCAAAAAATTGAAATATCAAGCTTGATAACCAATTATTAGAAACCATGGTTTTGATACCAAATGATGCGAAAATATTAGGGCCACAAGCTTGGAACCCAAGAACCAAAAGGAATAAGAAAGATTGAATTGCAAAGAAGGTCGTTAGGAAGAACAAATTGTTATCCTAAATGGCAAGAACCAAGAACAAAGCAATATTGTACGACGAAATTGTAAGACGTCAGAAACTAGTATAAAAGATAAAATTTGGGTTTTAGAACACGGAGAACTAATATATTGATTCTATTTGTTTTTATTAATCGAGAATAACTTACATTTGATATATTATAATAGTTTTTTCTATTCACAGTTTAAATGTAATAACGGTTTAAAGTGGAAACCATAATTAAAAAAAAATTTTAATTGCAAAAATTAGTGACTCGCTTGTTTTTTCAAAGCACAAATATAGGTTGAAAACTGAGAACAAAGAACATGAAAAAGATACAACCAATTAACAGAAGATTATGAATTAAATATCATGGATAAAAATAATGACAACAACATTAAAAGTAAGAACAAACTTTAGGTACCAAATTTCTTTATATGTTTTGTGATTTGTCACTTACAAAAATAAAAAATAGTCAAAGGCCAAAAACTTTAAAATTAAAATTCAAAAAATTGAAATATCAAGCTAGATAACCAATTATTAGAAACCATGGTTTTGATACCAAATGATTCGACAATTTTAGGCCCACAACCTTCGAACACAAGAATCAAAAGGAATAAGAAAGATTGAATTGCAAAGAAGGTGGTTAGCAAGATCAAATTGGTATCCCAAATGGCAAGAACCAAGAACAAAGCAATATTGTGCGAAGAAATTGTAAGACCTCAGAAACTAGTATAAAAGATAAAATTTGGGTTCGAGAACACGGAGAACTAATATATTGATTCTATTTTTTTTTATTAATCGAAAATAGATTGCATTTGATATATTATAATAGTTTTTTCGATTCACAGTTTAAATGTAACAAGGGTTTAAAGTGGCAACCATAATTAATAAAGTTTTTTAATTGCAACAATTATTAACTCGCTTTTTTTTTCAAAGAACAAAGATAGGTTGAAAACTGAAAACAAAGAACATGAAAAAGATACAAACAATTAAAAGAAGAGTACGAATTAAATATCATGGATGAAAATAATGACACAATATTAAAAGAAAGAAGAAACTTTAGGGACCAAATTTTTTTTTTTGTGATTTGTCACTTACGAAAACCAAAAATAGTCAAAGGCCAAAAACTTTAAAATTAAAATTCAAAAAATTGAAATATCAAGCTTGATAACCAATTATTAGAAACCATGGTTTTGATACCAAATGATGCGAAAATATTAGGGCCACAAGCTTCGAACCCAAGAACCAAAAGGAATAAGAAAGATTGAATTGCAAAGAAGGTCGTTATGAAGAACAAATTGGTATCCTAAATGGCAAGAACCAAGAACAAAGCAATATTGTGCGACGAAATTGTAAGACGTCAGAAAATTGTATAAAAGATGAAATTTGGGTTCGAGAACACGGAGAACTAATATATTGATTCTATTTCTTTTTATTAATCGAGAATAGATTGCATTTGATATATTATAATAATTTTTTCTATTCACAGTTTAAATTTAATAAGGGTTTAAAGTGGCAACCATAATTAATAAATTTTTTTAATTGCAAAAATTATTAACTCGCTTGTTTTTTCAAAGAACAAAGATAGGTTGAAAACTGAAAACAAAGATCGTGAAAAAGATACAAACAATTAAAAGAAGAGTACTAATTAAATATCATTGATGAAAATAATGACACAATATTAAAAGAAAGAAGAAACGTTAGGGACAAAATTTCTTTCTTTTTTTTGTGATTTGTCACTTACGAAAACCATAAATAGTCAAAGGCCAAAAACTTTAAAATTAAAATTCAAAAAATTGAAATATGAAGCTAGATAACCAATTATTAGAAACCATGGTTTTGATACCAAATGATGCAAAAATATTAGGCCCACAACCTTCGAACACAAGATTCAAAAGGAATAAGAAAGATTGAATTGCAAAGAAGGTCGTTATGAAGAACAAATTGGTATCCTAAATGGCAAGAACCAAGAACAAAGCAATATTGTGCGACGAAATTGTAAGACGTGAGAAAATTGTATAAAAGATGAAATTTGGGATCGAGAACACGGAGAACTAATATATTGATTCTATTTGTTTTTATTAATCGAGAATAGCTTACATTTGATATATTATAATAGTTTTTTCGATTCACAGTTTAAATGTAATAAGGGTTTAAAGTGGAAACCATAATTAATAATTTTTTTTAATTGCAAAAATTAGTGACTCGCTTGTTTTTTCAAAGAACAAATATAGGTTGAAAACTGAGAACAAAGAACATGAAAAATATACAACCAATTAAAAGAAGATTATAAATTAAATATCATGGATAAAAATAATGACAACAACATTAAAAGGAAGAACAAACTTTAGGGAACAAATTTTTTTTTTTTCTGATTTGTCAGTTACAAAAACAAAAAACAAACAAATGCCAAACACTTTAAAATTAAAATTCCAAAAATTTAAATACCAAGCTAGATAACCAATTATTAGAAACCATGGTTTTGATACCAAATGATACGAAAATTTTAGGCACACAACTTGGAACCCAAGAACCAAAAGGAATAAGAAAGATTGAATTGCAAAGAAGGTCGTTAGGAGGATCAAATTGGTATCCTAAATGGCAAGAACCAAGAACAAAGCAATATTGTGCGACGAAATTGTAAGACGTCAGAAACTAGTATAAAAGATAAAATTTGGGTTTGAGAACACGGAGAACTAATATATTGATTCTATTTGTTTTTATTAATTGAGAATAGCTTACATTTGATATATTATAATAGTTTTTTCGATTCACAGTTTAAATGTAATAAGGGTTTAAAGTGGAAACCATAATTAATAATTTTTTTTAATAGCAAAAATTAGTGACTCACTTGTTTTTTCAAAGAACAAATATAGGTTGAAAACTGAGAACAAAGAACATGAAAAAGATACAACCAATTAAAAGAAGATTATAAATTAAATATCATGGATAAAAATAATGACAACAACATTAAAAGGAAGAACAAACTTTAGGGACCAAATTTCTTTATTTTTTTTGTGATTTTTCACTTACAAAAACAAAAAATAGTCAAAGGCCAAAAAATTTAAAATTAAAATTCAAAAAATTGAAATATCAAGCTAGATAACCAATTATTAGAAACCATGGTTTTGATACCAAATGATTCGACAATTTTAGGCCCACAACCTTCGAAAACAAGAATCAAAAGGAATAAGAAAGATTGAATTGCAAAGAAGGTGGTTAGCAAGATCAAATTGGTATCCCAAATGGCAAGAACCAAGAACAAAGCAATATTGTGCGACGAAATTGTAAGACGTCAGAAACTAGTATAAAAGATAAAATTTGGGTTCGAGAACACGGAGAACTAATATATTGATTCTATTTGTTTTTATTAATCGAAAATAGATTGTATTTGATATATTATAATAGTTTTTTCGATTCATAGTTTAAATGTAACATGGGTTTAAAGTGGCAACCATAATTAATAAATTCTTTTAATTGCAACAATTATTAACTCCCTTTTTTTTCAAAGAACAAAAATAGGTTGAAAAATCAAAACAAATATCATGAAAAAGATACAAACAATTAAAAGAAAAGTACGAATTAAATATCATGGATAAAAATAATGGCAACAATATTAAAAGAAAGAAGAAACTTCAGGGAGCAAATTTCTTTCTTTTTTTGTGATTTTTCACTTACGAAAACAAAAAATAGTCAAAGGCCAAAAACTTTAAAATTAAAATTCAAAAAATTGAAATATCCAGCTAGATAACCAATTATTAGAAAGCATGGTTTTGATACCAAATGATGCGAAAATTTTAGGCACACAACCTTGGAACCCAAGAACCAAAAGGAATAAGAAAGATTGAATTGCAAAGAAGGTCGTTAGGAGGATCAAATTGGTATCCTAAATGGCAAGAACCAAGAACAAAGCAATATTGTGCGACGAAATTGTAAGACGTCAGAAACTAGTATAAAAGATAAAATTTGGGTTTGAGAACACGGAGAACTAATATATTGATTCTATTTGTTTTTATTAATTGAGAATAGCTTACATTTGATATATTATAATAGTTTTTTCGATTCACAGTTTAAATGTAATAAGGGTTTAAAGTGGAAACCATAATTAATAATTTTTTTTAATAGCAAAAATTAGTGACTCGCTTGTTTTTTCAAAGAACAAATATAGGTTGAAAACTGAGAACAAAGAACATGAAAAAGATACAACCAATTAAAAGAAGATTATAAATTAAATATCATGGATAAAAATAATGACAACAACATTAAAAGGAAGAACAAACTTTAGGGACCAAATTTCTTTATTTTTTTTGTGATTTCTCACTTACAAAAACAAAAAATAGTCAAAGGCCAAAAAATTTAAAATTAAAATTCAAAAAATTGAAATATCAAGCTAGATAACCAATTATTAGAAACCATGGTTTTGATACCAAATGATTCGACAATTTTAGGCCCACAACCTTCGAAAACAAGAATCAAAAGGAATAAGAAAGATTGAATTGCAAAGAAGGTGGTTAGCAAGATCAAATTGGTATCCCAAATGGCAAGAACCAAGAACAAAGCAATATTGTGCGACGAAATTGTAAGACGTCAGAAACTAGTATAAAAGATAAAATTTGGGTTCGAGAACACGGAGAACTAATATATTGATTCTATTTGTTTTTATTAATCGAAAATAGATTGTATTTGATATATTATAATAGTTTTTTCGATTCACAGTTTAAATGTAACATGGGTTTAAAGTGGCAACCATAATTAATAAATTCTTTTAATTGCAACAATTATTAACTCCCTTTTTTTTCAAAGAACAAAAATAGGTTGAAAAATCAAAACAAATATCATGAAAAAGATACAAACAATTAAAAGAAAAGTACGAATTAAATATCATGGATAAAAATAATGGCAACAATATTAAAAGAAAGAAGAAACTTCAGGGAGCAAATTTCTTTCTTTTTTTGTGATTTTTCACTTACGAAAACAAAAAATAGTCAAAGGCCAAAAACTTTAAAATTAAAATTCAAAAAATTGAAATATCCAGCTAGATAACCAATTATTAGAAAGCATGGTTTTGATACCAAATGATGCGAAAATTTTAGGCACACAACCTTGGAACCCAAGAACCAAAAGGAATAAGAAAGATTGAATTGCAAAGAAGGTCGTTAGGAAGATCAAATTGGTATCCTAAATAGCAAGAACCAAGAACAAAGTAATATTGTGCGACGAAATTGTAAGACGTCAGAGAATAGAAGAAAAGATGAAATTTGGGTTCGAGAACACCGAGAACTAATATATTGCTTCTGTTTGTTTTTATTAATCGAGAATAGCTGCCATTTGATATATTATAATAGTTTTTTCGATTCACAGTTTAAATGTAATAAGGGTTTAAAGTGGCAACCATAATTAATAATTTTTTTTAATTGCAAAAATTAGTATCTCGCTTGTTTTTTCAAAGAACAAAGATAGGTTGAAAACTGAAAACAAAGAACATGAAAAAGATACAACCAATTAAAAGAAGATTACGAATTAAATATCATGGATAAAAATAATGACAACAACATTAAAAGGAAGAACAAACTTTAGGGACCAAATTTCTTTATTTTTTTGTGATTTGTCACTTACAAAAACAAAAAATAGTCAAAGGCCAAAAAATTTAAAATTAAAATTCAAAAAATTGAAATATCAAGCTAGATAACCAATTATTAGAAACCATGGTTTTGATACCAAATGATTCGACAATTTTAGGCCCACAACCTTCGAACACAAGAATCAAAAGGAATAAGAAAGATTGAATTGCAAAGAAGGTGGTTAGCAAGATCAAATTGGTATCCCAAATGGCAAGAACCAAGAACAAAGCAATATTGTGCGACGAAATTGTAAGACGTCAGAAACTAGTATAAAAGATAAAATTTGGGTTTGAGAACACGGAGAACTAATATATTGATTCTATTTGTTTTTATTAATTGAGAATAGCTTACATTTGATATATTATAATAGTTTTTTCGATTCACAGTTTAAATGTAATAAGGGTTTAAAGTGGAAACCATAATTAAAAATTTTTTTTAATTGCAAAAATTAGTGACTCGCTTGTTTTTTCAAAGAACAAATATAGGTTGAAAACTGAGAACAAAGAACATGAAAAAGATACAACCAATTAACAGAAGATTATGAATTAAATATCATGGATAAAAATAATGACAACAACATTAAAAGTAAGAACAAACTTTAGGGACCAAATTTCTTTATTTGATTTGTGATTTGTCACTTACAAAAATAAAAAATAGTCAAAGGCCAAAAACTTTAAAATTAAAATTCAAAAAATTGAAATATCAAGCTAGATAACCAATTATTAGAAACCATGGTTTTGATACCAAATGATTCGACAATTTGAGGCCCACAACCTTCGAACACAAGAATCAAAAGGAATAAGAAAGATTGAATTGCAAAGAAGGTGGTTAGCAAGATCAAATTGGTATCCCAAATGGCAAGAACCAAGAACAAAGCAATATTGTGCGAAGAAATTGTAAGACATCACAAACTAGTATAAAAGATAAAATTTGGGTTCGAGAACACGGAGAACTAATATATTGATTCTATTTGTTTTTATTCATCGAAAATAGATTGCATTTGATATATTATAATAGTTTTTTCGATTCACAGTTTAAATGTAACAAGGGTTTAAAGTGGCAACCATAATTAATAAATTTTTTTAATTGCAACAATTATTAACTCGCTTTTTTTTCAAAGAACAAAGATAGGTTGAAAACTGAAAACAAAGAACATGAAAAAGATACAAACAATTAAAAGAAGAGTACGAATTAAATATCATGGATGAAAATAATGACACAATATTAAAAGAAAGAAGAAACTTTAGGGACCAAATTTTTTTTTTGTGATTTGTCACTTACGAAAACCAAAAATAGTCAAAGGCCAAAAACTTTAAAATTAAAATTCAAAAAATTGAAATATCAAGCTTGATAACCAATTATTAGAAACCATGGTTTTGATACCAAATGATGCGAAAATATTAGGGCCACAAGCTTCGAACCCAAGAACCAAAAGGAATAAGAAAGATTGAATTGCAAAGAAGGTCGTTAGGAAGAACAAATTGGTATCCTAAATGGCAAGAACCAAGAACAAAGCAATATTGTGCGACAAAATTGTAAGACGTCAGAAACTAGTATAAAATATAAAATATGGGTTCGAGAACACGGAGAACTAATATATTGATTCTATTTTATTTTATTAATCGAGAATAGATTGCATTTGATATATTATAATAATTTTTTCTATTCACAGTTTAAATTTAATAAGGGTTTAAAGTGGCAACCATAATTAATAAATTTTTTTAATTGCAAAAATTATTAACTCGCTTGTTTTTTCAAAGAACAAAGATAGGTTGAAAACTGAAAACAAAGATCGTGAAAAAGATATAAACAATTAAAAGAAGAGTACTAATTAAATATCATTGATGAAAATAATGACACAATATTAAAAGAAAGAAGAAACGTTAGGGACAAAATTTCTTTCTTTTTTTTGTGATTTGTCACTTACGAAAACCATAAATAGTCAAAGGCCAAAAACTTTAAAATTAAAATTCAAAAAAATTGAAATATCTAGCTAGATAACCAATTATTAGAAAGCATGGTTTTGATACCAAATGATGCGAAAATTTTAGGCACACAACCTTGGAACACAAGAATCAAAAGGAATAAGAAAGATTGAATTGCAAAGAAGGTGGTTATCAAGATCAAATTGGTATCCTAAATGGCAAGAACCAAGAACAAAGCAATATTGTGCGACGAAATTTTAAGACGTCAGAAACTAGTATACAAGATAAAATTTGGGTTCGAGAACACGGAGAACTAATATATTGATTTTATTTGTATTTATTAATCGAGAATAGATTGCATTTGATATATTATAATAGTTTTTTCGATTCACAGTTTAAATGTAACAAGGGTTTAAAGTGGCAACCATAATTAATAAATTTTTTTAATTGCAACAATTATTAACTCGCTTGTTTTTTCAAAGAACAAAGATAGGTTGAAAACTGAAAACAAAGATCGTGAAAAAGATACAAACAATTAAAAGAAGAGTACTAATTAAATATCATTGATGAAAATAATGACACAATATTAAAAGAAAGAAGAAACGTTAGGGACAAAATTTTTTTTTTTTTTTGTGATTTGTCATTTACGAAAACCATAAATAGTCAAAAGCCAAAAACTTTAAAATTAATATTCAAAAAATTTAAATATCAAGTTAGATAACCAATTATTAGAAACCATGGTTTTGATACCAAATGATGCAAAAATATTAGGCCCACAACCTTCGAACACAAGATTCAAAAGGAATAAGAAAGATTGAATTGCAAAGAAGGTCGTTATGAAGAACAAATTGGTATCCTAAATGGCAAGAACCAAGAACAAAGCTATATTGTGCGACGAAATTGTAAGACGTCAGAAAATTGTATAAAAGATGAAATTTGGGATCGAGAACACGGAGAACTAATATATTGATTCTATTTCTTTTTATTAATCGAGAATAGATTGCATTTGATATATTATAATAGTTTTTTCGATTCAAAGTTTAAATGTAATAAGGGTTTAAAGTGGCAACCATAATTAATAAATTATTTTAATTTCAAAAATTATTAACTCCCTATTTTTTCAAAGAACAAAAATAGGTTGAAAAATCAAAACAAATATCATGAAAAAGATACAAACAATTAAAAGAAGAGTACGAATTAAATATCATGGATAAAAATAATGGCAACAATATTAAAAGAAAGAAGAAACTTCAGGGAGCAAATTTCTTTCTTTTTTTGTGATTTGTCACTTACGAAAACAAAAAATAGTCAAAGGCCAAAAACTTTAAAATTAAAATTCAAAAAATTGAAATATCCAGCTAGATAACCAATTATTAGAAAGCATGGTTTTGATACCAAATGATGCGAAAATTTTAGGCACAAAACCTTGGAACCCAAGAACCAAAAGAAATAAGAAAGATTGAATTGCAAAGAAGGTCGTTATGAAGAACAAATTGGTATCCTAAATGACAAGAACCAAGAACAAAGCTATATTGTGCGACGAAGTTGTAAGACGTCAGAAAATTGTATAAAAGATGAAATTTGGGTTCGAGAACACGGAGAACTAATATATTGATTCTATTTCTTTTTATTAATCGAGAATAGATTGCATTTGATATATTATAATAGTTTTTTCGATTCAAAGTTTAAATGTAATAAGGGTTTAAAGTGGCAACCATAATTAATAAATTTTTTTAATTTCAAAAATTATTAACTCCCTTTTTTTTCAAAGAACAAAAATAGGTTGAAAAATCAAAACAAATATCATGAAAAAGATACAAACAATTAAAAGAAGAGTACGAATTAAATATCATGGATAAAAATAATGGCAACAATATTAAAAGAAAGAAGAAACTTCAGGGAGCAAATTTCTTCTTTTTTTGTGATTTGTCACTTACGAAAACAAAAAATAGTCAAAGGCCAAAAACTTTAAAATTAAAATTCGAAAAATTGAAATATCCAGCTAGATAACCAATTATTAGAAAGCATGGTTTTGATACCAAATGATGCGAAAATTTTAGGCACAAAACCTTGGAACCCAAGAACCAAAAGAAATAAGAAAGATTGAATTGCAAAGAAGGTCGTTAGGAAGATCAAATTGGTATCCTAAATGGCAAGAACCAAGAACAAAGCAATATTGTACGACGAAATTGGAAGACGTCAGAAACTAGTATAAAAGATAAATTTGGGTTTGAGAACACGGAGAACTAATATATTGATTCTATTTGTTTTTATTAATGGAGAATAGATTGCATTTGATATATTATAATAGTTTTTTCTATTCACAGTTTAAATTTAATAAGGGTTTAAAGTGGCAACCATAATTAATAAATTTTTTTAATTGCAAAAATTATTAAGTCGTTTGTTTTTTCAAAGAACAAAGATAGGTTGGAAACTGAAAACAAAGATCGTGAAAAAGATACAAACAATTAAAAGAAGAGTACTAATTAAATATCATTGATGAAAATAATGACACAAGATTAAAAGAAAGAAAAAACGTTAGGGACAAAATTTCTTTCTTTTTTTTGTGATTTGTCACTTACGAAAACCAAAAATTGTCAAAGGCCAAAAACTTTAAAATTAAAATTCCAAAAATTGAAATATCAAGCTAGATAACCAATTATTAGAAACCATGGTTTTGATACCAAATGATGCAAAAATATTAGGCCCACAACCTTCGATAACAAGATTCAAAAGGAATAAGAAAGATTGAATTGCAAAGAAGGTCGTTATGAAGAACAAATTGGTATCCTAAATGGCAAGAACCAAGAACAAAGCAATATTGTGCGACGAAATTGAAAGACGTCAGAAAATTGTATAAAAGATGAAATTTGGGTTCGAGAACACGGAGAACTAATATATTGATTCTATTTCTTTTTATGAATCGAGAATAGATTGCATTTGATATATTATAATAGTTTTTTCGATTCAAAGTTTAAATGTAATAAGGGTTTAAAGTGGCAACCATAATTAATAAATTTTTTTAATTTCAAAAATTATTAACTCGCTTTTTTATCAAAGAACAAAAATAGGTTGAAAAATCAAGACAAATATCATGAAAAAGATACAAACAATTAAAAGAAGAGTACGAATTAAATATCATGGATAAAAATAATGACAACAACATTAAAAGGAAGAACAAACTTTAGCGACCAAATCTCTTTATTTTGTTTTGTGATTTGTTACTTACAAAAACAAAAAACAGTCAAAGCCCAAACACTTTAAAATTAAAATTCAAAAAATTGAAATATCAAGCTAGATAACCAATTATTAGAAACCATGGTTTTGATACCAAATGATGCGAAATATTTAGGCACACAACCTTGGAACCCAATAACCAAAAGGAATAAGAAAGATTGAATTGCAAAGAAGGTCGTTAGGAAGATCAAATTGGTATCCTAAATGGCAAGAACCAAGAACAAAGCAATATTTTACGACGAAATTGTAAGACGTCAGAAACTAGTATAAAAGATAAAATTTGGGTTTGAGAACACGGAGAACTAATATATTGATTCTATTTGTTTTTATTAATCGAGAATAGCTTACATTTGGTATATTATAATAGTTTTTTCGATTCACAGTTTAAATGTAATAAGGGTTTAAAGTGGAAACCATAATTAATAATTTTTTTTAATTGCAAAAATTAGTGACTCGCTTGTTTTTTCAAAGAACAAATATAGGTTGAAAAATGAGAACAAAGAACATGAAAAAGATACAACCAATTAAAAGAAGATTATAAATTAAATATCATGGATAAAAATAATGACAACAACATTAAAAGGAAGAACAAACTTTAGGGACCAAATTTCTTTATTTTTTTTGTGATTTGTCACTTACAAAAACAAAAAACAGTCAAAGGCCAAACACTTTAAAATTAAAATTCAAAAAATTGAAATATCAAGCTAGATAACCAATTATTAGAATCCATGGTCTTGATACCAAATGATGTGAAATTTTTAGGCACACAACCTTGGAA
This sequence comes from Hippophae tibetana, assembly GCA_037013495.1. NCBI lineage: Eukaryota > Viridiplantae > Streptophyta > Magnoliopsida > Rosales > Elaeagnaceae > Hippophae > Hippophae tibetana. The sequence goes on from CM072807.1 coordinate 48,171,281, forward strand.
CCCAAGAACCAAAAGGAATAAGAAAGATTTAATTGCAAAGAAGGTCGTTAGGAAGATCAAATTGGTATCCTAAATGGCAAGAACCAAGAACAAAGCAATATTGTACGACGAAATTGTAAGACATCAGAAACTAGTATAAAAGATAAAATTTGGGTTTGAGAACACGGAGAACTAATATATTGATTCTATTTGTTTTTATTAATCGAGAATAGCTTACATTTGGTATATTATAATAGTTTTTTTGATTCACAGTTTAAATGTAATAAGGGTTTAAAGTGGAAACCATAATTAATAATTTTGTTTAATTGCAAAAATTAGTGACTCGCTTGTTTTTTCAAAGAACAAATATAGGTTGAAAACTGAGAACAAAGAACATGAAAAATATACAACGAATTAAAAGAAGATTTCGAATTAAATATCGTGGATAAAAATAATGACAACAACATTAAAAGGAAGAACAAAATTTAGGGACCAAATTTCTTTTATTTTTTTTTCGGATTTGTTAGTTACAAAAACAAAAAACAGTCAAAGGCCAAACACTTTAAAATTAAAATTCAAAAAATTGAAATATCAAGCTAGATAACCAAATATTAGAAACCATAGTTTTGATACCAAATGATGCGAAACTTTTAGGCACACAACCTTGGAACCCAAGAACCAAAAGGAATAAGAAAGATTGAATTGCAAAGAAGGTCGTTAGGAGGATAAAATTGGTATCCTAAATGGCAAGAACCAAGAACAAAGCAATATTATGCGACGAAATTGTAAGACGTCAGAAACTAGTATAAAAGATAAAATTTGGGTTGGAGAACACGGAGAACTAATATATTGATTCTATTTGTTTTTATTAAACGAGAATAACTTACATTTGATATATTATAATAGTTTTTTCGATTCACAGTTTAAATGTAATAAGGGTTTAAAGTGGAAACCATAATTAATAATGTTTTTTAATTGCAAAAATTAGTGACTCGCTTGTTTTTTCAAAGAACAAATATAGGTTGAAAAATGAGAACAAAGAACATGAAAAAGATACAACCAATTAAAAGAAGATTATAAATTAAATATCATGGATAAAAATAATGACAACAACATTAAAAGGAAGAACAAACTTTAGGGACCAAATTTCTTTATTTTTTTTGTGATTTGTCACTTACAAAAACAAAAAACAGTCAAAGCCCAAACACTTTAAAATTAAAATTCAAAAAATTGAAATATCAAGCTAGATAACCAATTATTAGAAACCATGGTCTTGATACCAAATGATGCGAAATTATTAGGCACACAACCTTGGAACCCAAGAACCAAAAGGAATAAGAAAGATTTAATTGCAAAGAAGGTCGTTAGGAAGATCAAATTGGTATCCTAAATGTGAAGAACCAAGAACAAAGCAATATTGTACGACGAAATTGTAAGACGTCAGAAAATAGAAGAACATATGAAATTTGGGTTCGAGAACACAGAGAACTAATATATTGCTTCTGTTTGTTTTTATTAATCGAGAATAGCTTCCATTTGATATATTATAATAGTTTTTTCGATTAATAGTTTAAATGTAATAAGGGTTTAAAGTGGCAACCATAATTAATAATTTTTTTTTAATTGCAAAAATTAGTAACTCGCATATTTTTTCAAAGAACAAATATAGGTTGAAAACTGAGAACAAAGAACATGAAAAAGATACAACCAATTAAAAGAAGATTATAAATTAAATATCGTGGATAAAAATAATGACAACAACATTAAAAGGTAGAACAAACTTTAGGGACCAAATTTCTTTATTTTTTTTGTGATTTGACACTTACAAAAACAAAAAACAGTCAAAGCCCAAACACATTAAAATTAAAATTCAAAAAATTGAAATATCAAGCTAGATAACCAATTATTAGAAACCATGGTTTTGATACCAATTGATGCGAAAATTTTAGGCACACAACCTTGGAACACAAGAACCAAAAGGAATAATAAAGATTGAATTGCAAAGAAGGTCGTTAGGAAGATCAAATTGGTATCCTAAATGGCAAGAACCAAGAACAAAGCAATATTGTGCGACGAAATTGTAAGACGTCAGAAACTAGTATAAAAGATAAAATTTGGGTTTGAGAACACGGAGAACTAATATATTGATTCTATTTGTTTTTATTAATGGAGAATAGCTTACATTTGATATATTATAATAGTTTTTTCGATTCACAGGTTAAATGTAATAAGGGTTTAAAGTGGAAACCACAATTAATAATTTTTTTTAATTGCAAATATTAGTGACTCGCTTGTTTTTTCAAAGAACAAATATAGGTTGAAAAATGAGAACAAAGAACATGAAAAAGATACAACCAATTAAAAGAAGATTATAAATTAAATATCATGGATAAAAATAATGACAACAACATTAAAAGGAAGAACAAACTTTAGGGACCAAATTTCTTTATTTTTTTTGTGATTTGTCACTTACAAAAACAAAAAACAGTCAAAGGCCAAACACTTTAAAATTAAAATTCAAAAAATTGAAATATCAAGCTAGATAACCAATTATTAGGAACCATGGTCTTGATACCAAATGATGCGAAATTTTTAGGCACACAACCTTCGAACACAAGAATCAAAAGGAATAAGAAAGATTTAATTGCAAAGAAGGTCGTTAGGAAGATCAAATTGGTATCCCAAATGGCAAGAACCAAGAACAAAGCAATATTGTGCGACGAAATTGTAAGACGTCAGAAAATAGATGAAAAGATGAAATTTGGGTTCGAGAACACGGAGAACTAATATATTGCTTCTGTTTGTTTTTATTAATCAAGAATAGCTTACATTTGATATATTATAATAGTTTTTTTGATTCACAGTTTAAATGTAATAAGGGTTTAAAGTGGAAACCATAATTAATAATTTTTTTTAATTGCAAAAATTAGTGACTCGCTTGTTTTTTCAAAGAAAATATATAGGTTGAAAACTGAGAACAAAGAACATGAAAAAGATACAAACAATTAAAAGAAGAGTACGAATTAAATATCATGGATGAAAATAATGACACAATATTAAAAGAAAGAAGAAACTTTAGGGGCCAAATTTTTTTTTTTTTTTCTGATTTGTCAGTTACAAAAACAAAAAACAGTCAAAGGCCAAACACTTTAAAATTAAAATTCAAAAAATTGAAATATCAAGCTAGATAACCAAATATTAGAAACCATGGTTTTGATACCAAATGATGCGAAAATTTTAGGCACACAACCTTGGAACCCAAGAACCAAAAGGAATAAGAAAGATTGAATTGCAAAGAAGGTCGTTAGGAGGATCAAATTGGTATCCTAAATGGCAAGAACCAAGAACAAAGCCATATTGTGCGACAAAATTGTAAGACGTCAGAAACTAGTATAAAAGATAAAATTTAGGTTTGAGAACACGGAGAACTAATATATTGATTCAATTTGTTTTTATTAATTGAGAATAGCTTACATTTGATATATTATAATAGTTTTTTTGATTCACAGTTTAAATGTAATAAGGGTTTAAAGTGGAAACCATAATTAATAATTTTTTTTAATTGCAAAAATTAGTGACTCGCTTGTTTTTTCAAAGAAAATATATAGGTTGAAAACTGAGAACAAAGAACATGAAAAAGATACAAACAATTAAAAGAAGAGTACGAATTAAATATCATGGATGAAAATAATGACACAATATTAAAAGAAAGAAGAAACTTTAGGGACCAAATTTTTTTTTTTTCTGATTTGTCAGTTACAAAAACAAAAAACAGTCAAAGGCCAAACACTTTAAAATTAAAATTCAAAAAATTGAAATATCAAGCTAGATAACCAAATATTAGAAACCATGGTTTTGATACCAAATGATGCGAAAATTTTAGGCACACAACCTTGGAACCCAAGAACCAAAAGGAATAAGAAAGATTGAATTGCAAAGAAGGTCGTTAGGAGGATCAAATTGGTATCCTAAATGGCAAGAACCAAGAACAAAGCCATATTGTGCGACAAAATTGTAAGACGTCAGAAACTAGTATAAAAGATAAAATTTGGGTTTGAGAACACGGAGAACTAATATATTGATTCTATTTGTTTTTATTAATGGAGAGTAGCTTACATTTGATATATTATAATAGTTTTTTCGATTCACAGTTTAAATGTAATAAGGGTTTAAAGTGGAAACCACAATTAATAATTTTTTTTAATTGCAAATATTAGTGACTCGCTTGTTTTTTCAAAGAACAAATATAGGTTGAAAAATGAGAATAAAGAACATGAAAAAGATACAACCAATTAAAAGAAGATTATAAATTAAATATCATGGATAAAAATAATGACAACAACATTAAAAGGAAGAACAAACTTTAGCGACCAAATTTCTTTATTTTGTTTTGTGATTTGTCACTTACAAAAACAAAAAACAGTCAAAGCCCAAACACTTTAAAATTAAAATTCAAAAAATTGAAATATCAAGCTAGATAACCAATTATTAGAAACCATGGTTTTGATACCAAATGATGCGAAATTTTTAGGCACACAACCTTGGAACCCAATAACCAAAGGGAATAAGAAAGATTGAATTGCAAAGAAGGTCGTTAGGAAGATCAAATTGGTATCCTAAATGTGAAGAACCAAGAACAAAGCAATATTGTGCGACGGAATTGTAAGACATCAGAAAATAGAAGAAAATATAAAATTTAGGTTTGAGAACACGGAGAACTAATATATTGATTCTATTTGTTTTTATTAATTGAGAATAGCTTACATTTGATATATTATAATAGTTTTTTTGATTCACAGTTTAAATGTAATAAGGGTTTAAAGTGGAAACCATAATTAATAATTTTTTTTAATTGCAAAAATTAGTGACTCGCTTGTTTTTTCAAAGAAAATATATAGGTTGAAAACTGAGAACAAAGAACATGAAAAAGATACAAACAATTAAAAGAAGAGTACGAATTAAATATCATGGATGAAAATAATGACACAATATTAAAAGAAAGAAGAAACTTTAGGGGCCAAATTTTTTTTTTTTTTTCTGATTTGTCAGTTACAAAAACAAAAAACAGTCAAAGGCCAAACACTTTAAAATTAAAATTCAAAAAATTGAAATATCAAGCTAGATAACCAAATATTAGAAACCATGGTTTTGATACCAAATGATGCGAAAATTTTAGGCACACAACCTTGGAACCCAAGAACCAAAAGGAATAAGAAAGATTGAATTGCAAAGAAGGTTGTTAGGAGGATCAAATTGGTATCCTAAATGGCAAGAACCAAGAACAAATCCATATTGTGCGACAAAATTGTAAGACGTCAGAAACTAGTATAAAAGATAAAATTTGGGTTTGAGAACACGGAGAACTAATATATTGATTCTATTTGTTTTTATTAATGGAGAATCGCTTACATTTGATATATTATAATAGTTTTTTCGATTCACAGTTTGAATGTAATAAGGGTTTAAAGTGGAAACCACAATTAATAATTTTTTTTAATTGCAAATATTAGTGACTCACTTGTTTTTTCAAAGAACAAATATAGGTTGAAAAATGAGAACAAAGAACATGAAAAAGATACAACCAATTAAAAGAAGATTATAAATTAAATATCATGGATAAAAATAATGACAACAACATTAAAAGGAAGAACAAACTTTAGGGACCAAATTTCTTTATTTTTTTTGTGATTTGTCACTTACAAAAACAAAAAACAGTCAAAGGCCAAACACTTTAAAATTAAAATTCAAAAAATTGAAATATCAAGCTAGATAACCAATTATTAGGAACCATGGTCTTGATACCAAATGATGCGAAATTTTTAGGCACACAACCTTGGAACCCAAGAACCAAAAGGAATAAGAAAGATTTAATTGCAAAGAAGGTCGTTAGGAAGATCAAATTGGTATCCTAAATGTGAAGAACCAAGAACAAAGCAATATTGTGCGACGAAATTGTAAGACGTCAGAAAATAGAAGAACAGATGAAATTTGGGTTCGAGAACACGGAGAACTAATATATTGCTTCTGTTTGTTTTTATTAATCGAGAATAGCTTCCATTTGATATATTATAATAGTTTTTTCGATTAATAGTTTAAATGTAATAAGGGTTTAAAGTGGCAACCATAATTAATAATTTTTTTTAATTGCAAAAATTAGTAACTCGCTTATTTTTTCAAAGAACAAATATAGGTTGAAAACTGAGAACAAAGAACATGAAAAAGATACAACCAATTAAAAGAAGATTATAAATTAAATATCGTGGATAAAAATAATGACAACAACATTAAAAGGTAGAACAAACTTTAGGGACCAAATTTCTTTATTTTTTTTGTGATTTGACACTTACAAAAACAAAAAACAGTCAAAGCCCAAACACTTTAAAATTAAAATTCAAAAAATTGAAATATCAAGCTAGATAACCAATTATTAGAAACCATGGTTTTGATACCAATTGATGCGAAAATTTTAGGCACACAACCTTGGAACCCAAGAACCAAAAGGAATAATAAAGATTGAATTGCAAAGAAGGTCGTTAGGAAGATCAAATTGGTATCCTAAATGGCAAGAACCAAGAACAAAGCAATATTGTGCGACAAAATTGTAAGACGTCAGAAACTAGTATAAAAGATAAAATTTGGGTTTGAGAACACGGAGAACTAATATATTGATTCTATTTGTTTTTATTAATGGAGAATAGCTTACATTTGATATATTATAATAGTTTTTTCGACTCACAGTTTAAATGTAATAAGGGTTTAAAGTGGAAACCACAATTAATAATTTTTTTTAATTGCAAATATTAGTGACTCGCTTGTTTTTTCAAAGAACAAATATAGGTTGAAAAATGAGAATAAAGAACATGAAAAAGATACAACCAATTAAAAGAAGATTATAAATTAAATATCATGGATAAAAATAATGACAACAACATTAAAAGGAAGAACAAACTTTAGCGACCAAATTTCTTTATTTTGTTTTGTGATTTGTCACTTACAAAAACAAAAAACAGTCAAAGCCCAAACACTTTAAAATTAAAATTCAAAAAATTGAAATATCAAGCTAGATAACCAATTATTAGAAACCATGGTTTTGATACCAAATGATGCGAAATTTTTAGGCACACAACCTTGGAACCCAATAACCAAAGGGAATAAGAAAGATTGAATTGCAAAGAAGGTCGTTAGGAAGATCAAATTGGTATCCTAAATGTGAAGAACCAAGAACAAAGCAATATTGTGCGACGGAATTGTAAGACATCAGAAAATAGAAGAAAATATAAAATTTAGGTTTGAGAACACGGAGAACTAATATATTGATTCTATTTGTTTTTATTAATTGAGAATAGCTTACATTTGATATATTATAATAGTTTTTTTGATTCACAGTTTAAATGTAATAAGGGTTTAAAGTGGAAACCATAATTAATAATTTTTTTTAATTGCAAAAATTAGTGACTCGCTTGTTTTTTCAAAGAAAATATATAGGTTGAAAACTGAGAACAAAGAACATGAAAAAGATACAAACAATTAAAAGAAGAGTACGAATTAAATATCATGGATGAAAATAATGACACAATATTAAAAGAAAGAAGAAACTTTAGGGGCCAAATTTTTTTTTTTTCTGATTTGTCAGTTACAAAAACAAAAAACAGTCAAAGGCCAAACACTTTAAAATTAAAATTCAAAAAATTGAAATATCAAGCTAGATAACCAAATATTAGAAACCATGGTTTTGATACCAAATGATGCGAAAATTTTAGGCACACAACCTTGGAACCCAAGAACCAAAAGGAATAAGAAAGATTGAATTGCAAAGAAGGTTGTTAGGAGGATCAAATTGGTATCCTAAATGGCAAGAACCAAGAACAAAGCCATATTGTGCGACAAAATTGTAAGACGTCAGAAACTAGTATAAAATATAAAATTTGGGTTTGAGAACACGGAGAACTAATATATTGATTCTATTTGTTTTTATTAATGGAGAATCGCTTACATTTGATATATTATAATAGTTTTTTCGATTCACAGTTTGAATGTAATAAGGGTTTAAAGTGGAAACCACAATTAATAATTTTTTTTAATTGCAAATATTAGTGACTCACTTGTTTTTTCAAAGAACAAATATAGGTTGAAAAATGAGAACAAAGAACATGAAAAAGATACAACCAATTAAAAGAAGATTATAAATTAAATATCATGGATAAAAATAATGACAACAACATTAAAAGGAAGAACAAACTTTAGGGACCAAATTTCTTTATTTTTTTTGTGATTTGTCACTTACAAAAACAAAAAACAGTCAAAGGCCAAACACTTTAAAATTAAAATTCAAAAAATTGAAATATCAAGCTAGATAACCAATTATTAGGAACCATGGTCTTGATACCAAATGATGCGAAATTTTTAGGCACACAACCTTGGAACCCAAGAACCAAAAGGAATAAGAAAGATTTAATTGCAAAGAAGGTCGTTAGGAAGATCAAATTGGTATCCTAAATGTGAAGAACCAAGAACAAAGCAATATTGTGCGACGAAATTGTAAGACGTCAGAAAATAGAAGAACAGATGAAATTTGGGTTCGAGAACACGGAGAACTAATATATTGCTTCTGTTTGTTTTTATTAATCGAGAATAGCTTCCATTTGATATATTATAATAGTTTTTTCGATTAATAGTTTAAATGTAATAAGGGTTTAAAGTGGCAACCATAATTAATAATTTTTTTTAATTGCAAAAATTAGTAACTCGCTTATTTTTTCAAAGAACAAATATAGGTTGAAAACTGAGAACAAAGAACATGAAAAAGATACAACCAATTAAAAGAAGATTATAAATTAAATATCGTGGATAAAAATAATGACAACAACATTAAAAGGTAGAACAAACTTTAGGGACCAAATTTCTTTATTTTTTTTGTGATTTGACACTTACAAAAACAAAAAACAGTCAAAGCCCAAACACTTTAAAATTAAAATTCAAAAAATTGAAATATCAAGCTAGATAACCAATTATTAGAAACCATGGTTTTGATACCAATTGATGCGAAAATTTTAGGCACACAACCTTGGAACCCAAGAACCAAAAGGAATAATAAAGATTGAATTGCAAAGAAGGTCGTTAGGAAGATCAAATTGGTATCCTAAATGGCAAGAACCAAGAACAAAGCAATATTGTGCGACAAAATTGTAAGACGTCAGAAACTAGTATAAAAGATAAAATTTGGGTTTGAGAACACGGAGAACTAATATATTGATTCTATTTGTTTTTATTAATGGAGAATAGCTTACATTTGATATATTATAATAGTTTTTTCGACTCACAGTTTAAATGTAATAAGGGTTTAAAGTGGAAACCACAATTAATAATTTTTTTAATTGCAAATATTAGTGACTCGCTTGTTTTTTCAAAGAACAAATATAGGTTGAAAAATGAGAACAAAGAACATGAAAAAGATACAACCAATTAAAAGAAGATTATAAATTAAATATCATGGATAAAAATAATGACAACAACATTAAAAGGAAGAACAAACTTTAGGGACCAAATTTCTTTATTTTTTTTGTGATTTGTCACTTACAAAAACAAAAAACAGTCAAAGGCCAAACACTTTAAAATTAAAATTCAAAAAATTGAAATATCAAGCTAGATAACCAATTATTAGGAACCATGGTCTTGATACCAAATGATGCGAAATTTTTTGGCACACAACCTTGGAACCCAAGAACCAAAAGGAATAAGAAAGATTTAATTGCAAAGAAGGTCGTTAGGAAGATCAAATTGGTATCCTAAATGTGAAGAACCAAGAACAAAGCAATATTGTGCGACGAAATTGTAAGACGTCAGAAAATAGATGAAAAGATGAAATTTGGGTTCGAGAACACGGAGAACTAATATATTGCTTCTGTTTGTTTTTATTAATCGAGAATAGCTTCCATTTGATATATTATAATAGTTTTTTCGATTAACAGTTTAAATGTAATAAGGGTTTAAAGTGGCAACCATAATTAATAATTTTTTTTTAATTGCAAAAATTAGTAACTCGCTTATTTTTTCAAAGAACAAATATAGGTTGAAAACTGAGAACAAAGAACATGAAAAAGATACAACCAATTAAAAGAAGATTATAAATTAAATATCGTGGATAAAAATAATGACAACAACATTAAAAGGTAGAACAAACTTTAGGGACCAAATTTCTTTATTTTTTTTGTGATTTGACACTTACAAAAACAAAAAACAGTCAAAGCCCAAACACTTTAAAATTAAAATTCAAAAAATTGAAATATCAAGCTAGATAACCAATTATTAGAAACCATGGTTTTGATACCAATTGATGCGAAAATTTTAGGCACACAACCTTGGAACCCAAGAACCAAAAGGAATAATAAAGATTGAATTGCAAAGAAGGTCGTTAGGAAGATCAAATTGGTATCCTAAATGGCAAGAACCAAGAACAAAGCAATATTGTGCGACGAAATTTTATGACGTCAGAAACTAGTATAAAAGATGAAATTTGGGTTCGAGAACACGGAGAACTAATATATTGATTCTATTTGTTTTTATTAATCGAGAATAGATTGCATTTGATATATTATAATAGTTTTTTCGATTCATTGTTTAAATGTAATAAGGGTTTAAAGTGGAAACCATAATTAATAATTTTTTTTAATTGCATAAATTATTGACTCGCTTGTTTTTTCAAAGAACAAATATAGGTTGAAAACTGAGAACAAAGAACATGAAAAGATACAACCAATTAAAAGAAGATTATAAATTAAATATCATGGATAAAAATAATGACAACAACAATAAAAGGAAGAACAAACTTTGGGGACCAAATTTCTTTATTTTTTTTTTGTGATTTGACACTTACAAAAACAAAAAACAGTCAAAGCCCAAACACTTTAAAATTAAAATTCAAAAAATTGAAATATCAAGCTAGATAACTAATTATTAGAAACCATGGTTTTGATACCAATTGATGCGAAAATTTTAGGCACACAACCTTGGAACCCAAGAACCAAAAGGAATAATAAAGATTGAATTGCAAAGAAGGTCGTTAGGAAGATCAAATTGGTATCCTAAATGGCAAGAACCAAGAACAAAGCAATATTGTGCGACAAAATTGTAAGACGTCAGAAACTAGTATAAAAGATAAAATTTGGGTTTGAGAACACGGAGAACTAATATATTGATTCTATTTGTTTTTATTAATGGAGAATAGCTTACATTTGATATATTATAATAGTTTTTTCGACTCACAGTTTAAATGTAATAAGGGTTTAAAGTGGAAACCACAATTAATAATTTTTTTAATTGCAAATATTAGTGACTCGCTTGTTTTTTCAAAGAACAAATATAGGTTGAAAAATGAGAACAAAGAACATGAAAAAGATACAACCAATTAAAAGAAGATTATAAATTAAATATCATGGATAAAAATAATGACAACAACATTAAAAGGAAGAACAAACTTTAGGGACCAAATTTCTTTATTTTTTTTGTGATTTGTCACTTACAAAAACAAAAAACAGTCAAAGGCCAAACACTTTAAAATTAAAATTCAAAAAATTGAAATATCAAGCTAGATAACCAATTATTAGGAACCATGGTCTTGATACCAAATGATGCGAAATTTTTTGGCACACAACCTTGGAACCCAAGAACCAAAAGGAATAAGAAAGATTTAATTGCAAAGAAGGTCGTTAGGAAGATCAAATTGGTATCCTAAATGTGAAGAACCAAGAACAAAGCAATATTGTGCGACGAAATTGTAAGACGTCAGAAAATAGATGAAAAGATGAAATTTGGGTTCGAGAACACGGAGAACTAATATATTGCTTCTGTTTGTTTTTATTAATCGAGAATAGCTTCCATTTGATATATTATAATAGTTTTTTCGATTAACAGTTTAAATGTAATAAGGGTTTAAAGTGGCAACCATAATTAATAATTTTTTTTTAATTGCAAAAATTAGTAACTCGCTTATTTTTTCAAAGAACAAATATAGGTTGAAAACTGAGAACAAAGAACATGAAAAAGATACAACCAATTAAAAGAAGATTATAAATTAAATATCGTGGATAAAAATAATGACAACAACATTAAAAGGTAGAACAAACTTTAGGGACCAAATTTCTTTATTTTTTTTGTGATTTGACACTTACAAAAACAAAAAACAGTCAAAGCCCAAACACTTTAAAATTAAAATTCAAAAAATTGAAATATCAAGCTAGATAACCAATTATTAGAAACCATGGTTTTGATACCAATTGATGCGAAAATTTTAGGCACACAACCTTGGAACCCAAGAACCAAAAGGAATAATAAAGATTGAATTGCAAAGAAGGTCGTTAGGAAGATCAAATTGGTATCCTAAATGGCAAGAACCAAGAACAAAGCAATATTGTGCGACGAAATTTTAAGACGTCAGAAACTAGTATAAAAGATAAAATTTGGGTTTGAGAACACGGAGAACTAATATATTGATTCTATTGGTTTTTATTAATCGAGAATAGATTGCATTTGATATATTATAATAGTTTTTTCGATTCACTGTTTAAATGTAATAAGGGTTTAAAGTGGAAACCATAATTAATAATTTTTTTTAATTGCATAAATTATTGACTCGCTTGTTTTTTCAAAGAACAAATATAGGTTGAAAACTGAGAACAAAGAACATGAAAAGATACAACCAATTAAAAGAAGATTATAAATTAAATATCATGGATAAAAATAATGACAACAACAATAAAAGGAAGAACAAACTTTAGGGACCAAATTTATTTATTTTTTTTTTGTGATTTGTCACTTACAAAAACAAAAAACAGTCAAAGCCCAAACACTTTAAAATTAAAATTCAAAAAATTGAAATATCAAGCTAGATAACTAATTATTAGAAACCATGGTTTTGATACCAATTGATGCGAAAATTTTAGGCACACAACCTTGGAACCCAAGAACCAAAAGGAATAATAAAGATTGAATTGCAAAGAAGGTCGTTAGGAAGATCAAATTGGTATCCTAAATGGCAAGAACCAAGAACAAAGCAATATTGTGCGACAAAATTGTAAGACGTCAGAAACTAGTATAAAAGATAAAATTTGGGTTTGAGAACACGGAGAACTAATATATTGATTCTATTTGTTTTTATTAATGGAGAATAGCTTACATTTGATATATTATAATAGTTTTTTCGACTCACAGTTTAAATGTAATAAGGGTTTAAAGTGGAAACCACAATTAATAATTTTTTTAATTGCAAATATTAGTGACTCGCTTGTTTTTTCAAAGAACAAATATAGGTTGAAAAATGAGAACAAAGAACATGAAAAAGATACAACCAATTAAAAGAAGATTATAAATTAAATATCATGGATAAAAATAATGACAACAACATTAAAAGGAAGAACAAACTTTAGGGACCAAATTTCTTTATTTTTTTTGTGATTTGTCACTTACAAAAACAAAAAACAGTCAAAGGCCAAACACTTTAAAATTAAAATTCAAAAAATTGAAATATCAAGCTAGATAACCAATTATTAGGAACCATGGTCTTGATACCAAATGATGCGAAATTTTTTGGCACACAACCTTGGAACCCAAGAACCAAAAGGAATAAGAAAGATTTAATTGCAAAGAAGGTCGTTAGGAAGATCAAATTGGTATCCTAAATGTGAAGAACCAAGAACAAAGCAATATTGTGCGACGAAATTGTAAGACGTCAGAAAATAGATGAAAAGATGAAATTTGGGTTCGAGAACACGGAGAACTAATATATTGCTTCTGTTTGTTTTTATTAATCGAGAATAGCTTCCATTTGATATATTATAATAGTTTTTTCGATTAACAGTTTAAATGTAATAAGGGTTTAAAGTGGCAACCATAATTAATAATTTTTTTTTAATTGCAAAAATTAGTAACTCGCTTATTTTTTCAAAGAACAAATATAGGTTGAAAACTGAGAACAAAGAACATGAAAAAGATACAACCAATTAAAAGAAGATTATAAATTAAATATCGTGGATAAAAATAATGACAACAACATTAAAAGGTAGAACAAACTTTAGGGACCAAATTTCTTTATTTTTTTTGTGATTTGACACTTACAAAAACAAAAAACAGTCAAAGCCCAAACACTTTAAAATTAAAATTCAAAAAATTGAAATATCAAGCTAGATAACCAATTATTAGAAACCATGGTTTTGATACCAATTGATGCGAAAATTTTAGGCACACAACCTTGGAACCCAAGAACCAAAAGGAATAATAAAGATTGAATTGCAAAGAAGGTCGTTAGGAAGATCAAATTGGTATCCTAAATGGCAAGAACCAAGAACAAAGCAATATTGTGCGACGAAATTTTAAGACGTCAGAAACTAGTATAAAAGATAAAATTTGGGTTTGAGAACACGGAGAACTAATATATTGATTCTATTGGTTTTTATTAATCGAGAATAGATTGCATTTGATATATTATAATAGTTTTTTCGATTCACTGTTTAAATGTAATAAGGGTTTAAAGTGGAAACCATAATTAATAATTTTTTTTAATTGCATAAATTATTGACTCGCTTGTTTTTTCAAAGAACAAATATAGGTTGAAAACTGAGAACAAAGAACATGAAAAGATACAACCAATTAAAAGAAGATTATAAATTAAATATCATGGATAAAAATAATGACAACAACAATAAAAGGAAGAACAAACTTTAGGGACCAAATTTATTTATTTTTTTTTTGTGATTTGTCACTTACAAAAACAAAAAACAGTCAAAGCCCAAACACTTTAAAATTAAAATTCAAAAAATTGAAATATCAAGCTAGATAACTAATTATTAGAAACCATGGTTTTGATACCAATTGATGCGAAAATTTTAGGCACACAACCTTGGAACCCAAGAACCAAAAGGAATAATAAAGATTGAATTGCAAAGAAGGTCGTTAGGAAGATCAAATTGGTATCCTAAATGGCAAGAACCAAGAACAAAGCAATATTGTGCGACAAAATTGTAAGACGTCAGAAACTAGTATAAAAGATAAAATTTAGGTTTGAGAACACGGAGAACTAATATATTGATTCTATTTGTTTTTATTAATTGAGAATAGCTTACATTTGATATATTATAATAGTTTTTTTGATTCATAGTTTAAATGTAATAAGGGTTTAAAGTGGAAACCATAATTAATAATTTTTTTTAATTGCAAAAATTAGTGACTCGCTTGTTTTTTCAAAGAACAAATATAGGTTGAAAACTGAGAACAAAGAACATGAAAAGATACAACCAATTAAAAGAAGATTATAAATTAAATATCATGGATAAAAATAATGACAACAACATTAAAAGGAAGAACAAACTTTAGGGACCAAATTTCTATATTTTTTTTTTGTGATTTGTCACTTACAAAAACAAAAAACAGTCAAAGCGCAAACACTTTAAAATTAAAATTCAAAAAATTGAAATATCAAGCTAGATAACCAATTATTAGAAACCATGGTTTTGATACCAATTGATGCGAAAATTTTAGGCACACAACCTTGGAACCCAAGAACGAAAAGGAATAATAAAGATTGAATTGGAAAGAAGGTTGTTAGGAAGATCAAATTGGTATCCTATATGGCAAGAACGAAGAACATAGCAATATTGTGCGACGAAATTGTAAGACGTCAGAAACTAGTATAAAAGATAAAATTTGGGTTTGAGAACACGGAGAACTAATATATTGATTCTATTTGTTTTTATTAATCGAGAATAGATTGCATTTGATATATTATAATAGTTTTTTCGATTCACTGTTTAAATGTAATAAGGGTTTAAAGTGGAAACCATAATTAATAATTTTTTTAATTGCATGAATTAGTGACTCGCTTGTTTTTTCAAAGAACAAATATAGGTTGAAAACTTAGAAAAAGAACATGAAAAAGATACAACCAATTAAAAGAAGATTACGAATTAAATATCATGGATACAAATAATGACAACAACATTAAAAGGAAAACAAACTTTAGGGACCAAATTTCTTTATTTTTTTTTGTGATTTGTCACTTACAAAAACAAAAAACAGTCAAAGGCCAAACACTTTAAAATTAAAATTCAAAAAATTGAAATATCAAGCTAGATAACCAATTATTAGAAACCATGGTTTTGATACCAAATGATGCGAAATTTTTAGGCACACAACCTTGGAACCCAATAACCAAAAGGAATAAGAAATATTGAATTGTAAAGAAGGTCGTTAGGAAGATCAAATTGGTATCCTAAATGTGAAGAACCAAGAACAAAGCAATATTGTGCGACGGAATTGTAAGACATCAGAAAATAGAAGAAAAGATGAAATTTGGGTTCGAGAACACCGAGAACTAATATATTGCTTCTGTTTGTTTTTATTAATCGAGAATAGCTTCCATTTGATATATTATAATAGTTTTGTCGATTAACAGTTTAAATGTAATAAGGGTTTAAAGTGGCAACAATAATTAATAATTTTTTTTTAATTGCAAAAATTAGTGACTCGCTTGTTTTTTCAAAGAACAAAGATAGGTTGAAAACTGAAAACAAAGAACATGAAAAAGATACAACCAATTAAAAGAAGAGTACGAATTAAATATCATGGATAAAAATAATGACACAATATTAAAAGAAAGAACAAACTTTAGGGACCAAATTTCTATATTTTTTTTTTGTGATTTGTCACTTACAAAAACAAAAAACAGTCAAAGCCCAAACACTTTAAACTTAAAATTCAAAAAATTGAAATATCAAGCTAGATAACCAATTATTAGAAACCATGGTTTTGATACCAATTGATGCGAAAATTTTAGGCACACAACCTTGGAACCCAAGAACGAAAAGGAATAATAAAGATTGAATTGGAAAGAAGGTTGTTAGGAAGATCAAATTGGTATCCTAAATGGCAAGAACCAAGAACATAGCAATATTGTGCGATGAAATTGTAAGACGTCAGAAACTAGTATAAAAGATAAAATTTGGGTTTGAGAACACGGAGAACTAATATATTGATTCTATTTGTTTTTATTAATCGAGAATAGATTGCATTTGATATATTATAATAGTTTTTTCGATTCACTGTTTAAATGTAATAAGGGTTTAAAGTGGAAACCATAATTAATAATTTTTTTAATTGCATAAATTAGTGACTCGCTTGTTTTTTCAAAGAACAAATATAGGTTGAAAACTTAGAAAAAGAACATGAAAAAGATACAACCAATTAAAAGAAGATTACGAATTAAATATCATGGATACAAATAATGACAACAACATTAAAAGGAAGAACAAACTTTAGGGACCAAATTTCTTTATTTTTTTTTTGTGATTTGTCACTTACAAAAACAAAAAACAGTCAAAGGCCAAACACTTTAAAATTAAAATTCAAAAAATTGAAATATCAAGCTAGATAACCAATTATTAGAAACCATGGTTTTGATACCAAATGATGCGAAATTTTTAGGCACACAACCTTGGAACCCAATAACCAAAAGGAATAAGAAATATTGAATTGTAAAGAAGGTCGTTAGGAAGATCAAATTGGTATCCTAAATGTGAAGAACCAAGAACAAAGCAATATTGTGCGACGGAATTGTAAGACATCAGAAAATAGAAGAAAAGATGAAATTTGGGTTCGAGAACACCGAGAACTAATATATTGCTTCTGTTTGTTTTTATTAATCGAGAATAGCTTCCATTTGATATATTATAATAGTTTTGTCGATTAACAGTTTAAATGTAATAAGGGTTTAAAGTGGCAACAATAATTAATAATTTTTTTTTAATTGCAAAAATTAGTGACTCCCTTGTTTTATCAAAGAACAAAGATAGGTTGAAAACTGAAAACAAAGAACATGAAAAAGATACAAACAATTAAAAGAAGAGTACGAATTAAATATCATGGATGAAAATAATGACACAATATTAAAAGAAAGAAGAAACTTTAGGGACCAAATTTTTTTTTTTTTGTGATTTGTCACTTACGAAAATAAAAAATAGTCAAAGGCCAAAAACTTTAAACTTAAAATTCAAAAAATTGAAATATCAAGCTAGATAACCAATTATTAGAAACCATGGTTTTGATACCAAATTATTCCAAAATTTTAGGCCCACAACCTTCGAACACAAGAATCAAAAGGAATAAGAAAGATTGAATTGCAAAGAAGGTGGTTAGCAAGATCAAATTGGTATCCCAAATGGCAAGAACCAAGAACAAAGCAATATTGTGCGACGGAATTGTAAGACTTCAGAAAATAGAAGAAAAGATGAAATTTGGGTTCGAGAACACCGAGAACTAAGATATTGCTTCTGTTTGTTTTTATTAATCGAGAATAGCTTCCATTTGATATATTATAATAGTTTTTTCGATTCACAGTTTAAATGTAATAAGGGTTTAAAGTGGAAACCATAATTAATAATTTTTTTTAATTGCAAAAATTAGTGACTCGCTTGTTTTTTCAAAGAACAAATATAGGTTGAAAACTGAGAACAAAGAACATGAAAAGGATACAACCAATTAAAAGAATATTATAAATTAAATATCATGGATAAAAATAATGACAACAACATTAAAAGGAAGAAGAAACTTTAGGGACCAAATTTCTTTATTTTTTTGTTGTGATTTGTCACTTACAAAAACAAAAAACAGTCAAAGCCCAAACACTTTAAAATTGAAATTCAAAAAATTGAAATATCAAGCTAGATAACCAATTATTAGAAACCATGGTTTTGATACCAATTGATGCGAAAATTTTAGGCACACAACCTTGGAACCCAATAACCAAAAGGAATAAGAAATATTGAATTGTAAAGAAGGTCGTTAGGAAGATCAAATTGGTATCCTAAATGTGAAGAACCAAGAACAAAGCAATATTGTGCGACGGAATTGTAAGACATCAGAAAATAGAAGAAAAGATGAAATTTGGGTTCGAGAACACCGAGAACTAATATATTGCTTCTGTTTGTTTTTATTAATCGAGAATAGCTTCCATTTGATATATTATAATAGTTTTGTCGATTAACAGTTTAAATGTAATAAGGGTTTAAAGTGGCAACAATAATTAATAATTTTTTTTTAATTGCAAAAATTAGTGACTCCCTTGTTTTATCAAAGAACAAAGATAGGTTGAAAACTGAAAACAAAGAACATGAAAAAGATACAAACAATTAAAAGAAGAGTACGAATTAAATATCATGGATGAAAATAATGACACAATATTAAAAGAAAGAAGAAACTTTAGGGACCAAATTTTTTTTTTTTTGTGATTTGTCACTTACGAAAATAAAAAATAGTCAAAGGCCAAAAACTTTAAACTTAAAATTCAAAAAATTGAAATATCAAGCTAGATAACCAATTATTAGAAACCATGGTTTTGATACCAAATTATTCCAAAATTTTAGGCCCACAACCTTCGAACACAAGAATCAAAAGGAATAAGAAAGATTGAATTGCAAAGAAGGTGGTTAGCAAGATCAAATTGGTATCCCAAATGGCAAGAACCAAGAACAAAGCAATATTGTGCGACGGAATTGTAAGACATCAGAAAATAGAAGAAAAGATGAAATTTGGGTTCGAGAACACCGAGAACTAATATATTGCTTCTGTTTGTTTTTATTAATCGAGAATAGCTTCCATTTGATATATTATAATAGTTTTGTCGATTAACAGTTTAAATGTAATAAGGGTTTAAAGTGGCAACAATAATTAATAATTTTTTTTTAATTGCAAAAATTAGTGACTCGCTTGTTTTTTCAAAGAACAAAGATAGGTTGAAAACTGAAAACAAAGAACATGAAAAAGATACAACCAATTAAAAGAAGAGAACGAATTAAATATCATGGATAAAAATAATGACACAATATTAAAAGAAAGAACAAACTTTAGGGACCAAATTTCTATATTTTTTTTTTGTGATTTGTCACTTACAAAAACAAAAAACAGTCAAAGCCCAAACACTTTAAACTTAAAATTCAAAAAATTGAAATATCAAGCTAGATAACCAATTATTAGAAACCATGGTTTTGATACCAATTGATGCGAAAATTTTAGGCACACAACCTTGGAACCCAAGAACGAAAAGGAATAATAAAGATTGAATTGGAAAGAAGGTTGTTAGGAAGATCAAATTGGTATCCTAAATGGCAAGAACCAAGAACATAGCAATATTGTGCGACGAAATTGTAAGACGTCAGAAACTAGTATAAAAGATAAAATTTGGGTTTGAGAACACGGAGAACTAATATATTGATTCTATTTGTTTTTATTAATCGAGAATAGATTGCATTTGATATATTATAATAGTTTTTTCGATTCACTGTTTAAATGTAATAAGGGTTTAAAGTGGAAACCATAATTAATAATTTTTTTAATTGCATAAATTAGTGACTCGCTTGTTTTTTCAAAGAACAAATATAGGTTGAAAACTTAGAAAAAGAACATGAAAAAGATACAACCAATTAAAAGAAGATTACGAATTAAATATCATGGATACAAATAATGACAACAACATTAAAAGGAAGAACAAACTTTAGGGACCAAATTTCTTTATTTTTTTTTTTGTGATTTGTCACTTACAAAAACAAAAAACAGTCAAAGGCCAAACACTTTAAAATTAAAATTCAAAAAATTGAAATATCAAGCTAGATAACCAATTATTAGAAACCATGGTTTTGATACCAAATGATGCGAAATTTTTAGGCACACAACCTTGGAACCCAATAACCAAAAGGAATAAGAAATATTGAATTGTAAAGAAGGTCGTTAGGAAGATCAAATTGGTATCCTAAATGTGAAGAACCAAGAACAAAGCAATATTGTGCGACGGAATTGTAAGACATCAGAAAATAGAAGAAAAGATGAAATTTGGGTTCGAGAACACCGAGAACTAATATATTGCTTCTGTTTGTTTTTATTAATCGAGAATAGCTTCCATTTGATATATTATAATAGTTTTGTCGATTAACAGTTTAAATGTAATAAGGGTTTAAAGTGGCAACAATAATTAATAATTTTTTTTTAATTGCAAAAATTAGTGACTCCCTTGTTTTATCAAAGAACAAAGATAGGTTGAAAACTGAAAACAAAGAACATGAAAAAGATACAAACAATTAAAAGAAGAGTACGAATTAAATATCATGGATGAAAATAATGACACAATATTAAAAGAAAGAAGAAACTTTAGGGACCAAATTTTTTTTTTTTTGTGATTTGTCACTTACGAAAATAAAAAATAGTCAAAGGCCAAAAACTTTAAACTTAAAATTCAAAAAATTGAAATATCAAGCTAGATAACCAATTATTAGAAACCATGGTTTTGATACCAAATTATTCCAAAATTTTAGGCCCACAACCTTCGAACACAAGAATCAAAAGGAATAAGAAAGATTGAATTGCAAAGAAGGTGGTTAGCAAGATCAAATTGGTATCCCAAATGGCAAGAACCAAGAACAAAGCAATATTGTGCGACGGAATTGTAAGACTTCAGAAAATAGAAGAAAAGATGAAATTTGGGTTCGAGAACACCGAGAACTAAGATATTGCTTCTGTTTGTTTTTATTAATCGAGAATAGCTTCTATTTGATATATTATAATAGTTTTTTCGATTCACAGTTTAAATGTAATAAGGGTTTAAAGTGGAAACCATAATTAATAATTTTTTTTAATTGCAAAAATTAGTGACTCGCTTGTTTTTTCAAAGAACAAATATAGGTTGAAAACTGAGAACAAAGAACATGAAAAGGATACAACCAATTAAAAGAATATTATAAATTAAATATCATGGATAAAAATAATGACAACAACATTAAAAGGAAGAAGAAACTTTAGGGACCAAATTTCTTTATTTTTTTGTTGTGATTTGTCACTTACAAAAACAAAAAACAGTCAAAGCCCAAACACTTTAAAATTGAAATTCAAAAAATTGAAATATCAAGCTAGATAACCAATTATTAGAAACCATGGTTTTGATACCAATTGATGCGAAAATTTTAGGCACACAACCTTGGAACCCAATAACCAAAAGGAATAAGAAATATTGAATTGTAAAGAAGGTCGTTAGGAAGATCAAATTGGTATCCTAAATGTGAAGAACCAAGAACAAAGCAATATTGTGCGACGGAATTGTAAGACATCAGAAAATAGAAGAAAAGATGAAATTTGGGTTCGAGAACACCGAGAACTAATATATTGCTTCTGTTTGTTTTTATTAATCGAGAATAGCTTCCATTTGATATATTATAATAGTTTTGTCGATTAACAGTTTAAATGTAATAAGGGTTTAAAGTGGCAACAATAATTAATAATTTTTTTTTAATTGCAAAAATTAGTGACTCCCTTGTTTTATCAAAGAACAAAGATAGGTTGAAAACTGAAAACAAAGAACATGAAAAAGATACAAACAATTAAAAGAAGAGTACGAATTAAATATCATGGATGAAAATAATGACACAATATTAAAAGAAAGAAGAAACTTTAGGGACCAAATTTTTTTTTTTTTGTGATTTGTCACTTACGAAAATAAAAAATAGTCAAAGGCCAAAAACTTTAAACTTAAAATTCAAAAAATTGAAATATCAAGCTAGATAACCAATTATTAGAAACCATGGTTTTGATACCAAATTATTCCAAAATTTTAGGCCCACAACCTTCGAACACAAGAATCAAAAGGAATAAGAAAGATTGAATTGCAAAGAAGGTGGTTAGCAAGATCAAATTGGTATCCCAAATGGCAAGAACCAAGAACAAAGCAATATTGTGCGACGAAATTGTAAGACTTCAGAAAATAGAAGAAAAGATGAAATTTGGGTTCGAGAACACCGAGAACTAATATATTGCTTCTGTTTGTTTTTATTAATCGAGAATAGCTTCCATTTGATATATTATAATAGTTTTGTCGATTAACAGTTTAAATGTAATAAGGGTTTAAAGTGGCAACAATAATTAATAATTTTTTTTTAATTGCAAAAATTAGTGACTCGCTTGTTTTTTCAAAGAACAAAGATAGGTTGAAAACTGAAAACAAAGAACATGAAAAAGATACAACCAATTAAAAGAAGAGTACGAATTAAATATCATGGATAAAAATAATGACACAATATTAAAAGAAAGAACAAACTTTAGGGACCAAATTTCTATATTTTTTTTTTGTGATTTGTCACTTACAAAAACAAAAAACAGTCAAAGCCCAAACACTTTAAACTTAAAATTCAAAAAATTGAAATATCAAGCTAGATAACCAATTATTAGAAACCATGGTTTTGATACCAATTGATGCGAAAATTTTAGGCACACAACCTTGGAACCCAATAACGAAAAGGAATAAGAAATATTGAATTGTAAAGAAGGTCGTTAGGAAGATCAAATTGGTATCCTAAATGTGAAGAACCAAGAACAAAGCAATATTGTGCGACGGAATTGTAAGACGTCAGAAAATAGAAGAAAAGATAAAATTTGGGTTTGAGAACACCGAGAACTAATATATTGATTCTATTTGTTTTTATTAATCGAGAATAGATTGCATTTGATATATTATAATAGTTTTGTCGATTCACTGTTTAAATGTAATAAGGGTTTAAAGTGGCAACAATAATTAATAATTTTTTTTTAATTGCAAAAATTAGTGACTCCCTTGTTTTATCAAAGAACAAAGATAGGTTGAAAACTGAAAACAAAGAACATGAAAAAGATACAAACAATTAAAAGAAGAGTACGAATTAAATATCATGGATGAAAATAATGACACAATATTAAAAGAAAGAAGAAACTTTAGGGACCAAATTTTTTTTTTTTTGTGATTTGTCACTTACGAAAATAAAAAATAGTCAAAGGCCAAACACTTTAAACTTAAAATTCAAAAAATTGAAATATCAAGCTAGATAACCAATTATTAGAAACCATGGTTTTGATACCAAATTATTCCAAAATTTTAGGCCCACAACCTTCGAACACAAGAATCAAAAGGAATAAGAAAGATTGAATTGCAAAGAAGGTGGTTAGCAAGATCAAATTGGTATCCCAAATGGCAAGAACCAAGAACAAAGCAATATTGTGCGACGGAATTGTAAGACATCAGAAAATAGAAGAAAAGATGAAATTTGGGTTCGAGAACACCGAGAACTAATATATTGCTTCTGTTTGTTTTTATTAATCGAGAATAGCTTCCATTTGATATATTATAATAGTTTTGTCGATTAACAGTTTAAATGTAATAAGGGTTTAAAGTGGCAACAATAATTAATAATTTTTTTTTAATTGCAAAAATTAGTGACTCGCTTGTTTTTTCAAAGAACAAAGATAGGTTGAAAACTGAAAACAAAGAACATGAAAAAGATACAACCAATTAAAAGAAGAGTACGAATTAAATATCATGGATAAAAATAATGACACAATATTAAAAGAAAGAACAAACTTTAGGGACCAAATTTCTATATTTTTTTTTTGTGATTTGTCACTTACAAAAACAAAAAACAGTCAAAGCCCAAACACTTTAAACTTAAAATTCAAAAAATTGAAATATCAAGCTAGATAACCAATTATTAGAAACCATGGTTTTGATACCAATTGATGCGAAAATTTTAGGCACACAACCTTGGAACCCAAGAACGAAAAGGAATAATAAAGATTGAATTGGGAAGAAGGTTGTTAGGAAGATCAAATTGGTATCCTAAATGGCAAGAACCAAGAACATAGCAATATTGTGCGACGAAATTGTAAGACGTCAGAAACTAGTATAAAAGATAAAATTTGGGTTTGAGAACACGGAGAACTAATATATTGATTCTATTTGTTTTTATTAATCGAGAATAGATTGCATTTGATATATTATAATAGTTTTTTCGATTCACTGTTTAAATGTAATAAGGGTTTAAAGTGGAAACCATAATTAATAATTTTTTTAATTGCATAAATTAGTGACTCGCTTGTTTTTTCAAAGAACAAATATAGGTTGAAAACTTAGAAAAAGAACATGAAAAAGATACAACCAATTAAAAGAAGATTACGAATTAAATATCATGGATACAAATAATGACAACAACATTAAAAGGAAGAACAAACTTTAGGGACCAAATTTCTTTATTTTTTTTTTGTGATTTGTCACTTACAAAAACAAAAAACAGTCAAAGGCCAAACACTTTAAAATTAAAATTCAAAAAATTGAAATATCAAGCTAGATAACCAATTATTAGAAACCATGGTTTTGATACCAAATGATGCGAAATTTTTAGGCACACAACCTTGGAACCCAATAACCAAAAGGAATAAGAAATATTGAATTGTAAAGAAGGTCGTTAGGAAGATCAAATTGGTATCCTAAATGTGAAGAACCAAGAACAAAGCAATATTGTGCGACGGAATTGTAAGACATCAGAAAATAGAAGAAAAGATGAAATTTGGGTTCGAGAACACCGAGAACTAATATATTGCTTCTGTTTGTTTTTATTAATCGAGAATAGCTTCCATTTGATATATTATAATAGTTTTGTCGATTAACAGTTTAAATGTAATAAGGGTTTAAAGTGGCAACAATAATTAATAATTTTTTTTTAATTGCAAAAATTAGTGACTCCCTTGTTTTATCAAAGAACAAAGATAGGTTGAAAACTGAAAACAAAGAACATGAAAAAGATACAAACAATTAAAAGAAGAGTACGAATTAAATATCATGGATGAAAATAATGACACAATATTAAAAGAAAGAAGAAACTTTAGGGACCAAATTTTTTTTTTTTTTTGTGATTTGTCACTTACGAAAATAAAAAATAGTCAAAGGCCAAAAACTTTAAACTTAAAATTCAAAAAATTGAAATATCAAGCTAGATAACCAATTATTAGAAACCATGGTTTTGATACCAAATTATTCCAAAATTTTAGGCCCACAACCTTCGAACACAAGAATCAAAAGGAATAAGAAAGATTGAATTGCAAAGAAGGTGGTTAGCAAGATCAAATTGGTATCCCAAATGGCAAGAACCAAGAACAAAGCAATATTGTGCGACGGAATTGTAAGACTTCAGAAAATAGAAGAAAAGATGAAATTTGGGTTCGAGAACACCGAGAACTAAGATATTGCTTCTGTTTGTTTTTATTAATCGAGAATAGCTTCCATTTGATATATTATAATAGTTTTTTCGATTCACAGTTTAAATGTAATAAGGGTTTAAAGTGGAAACCATAATTAATAATTTTTTTAATTGCATAAATTAGTGACTCGCTTGTTTTTTCAAAGAACAAATATAGGTTGAAAACTTAGAAAAAGAACATGAAAAAGATACAACCAATTAAAAGAAGATTACGAATTAAATATCATGGATACAAATAATGACAACAACATTAAAAGGAAGAACAAACTTTAGGGCCAAATTTCTTTATTTTTTTTTTGTGATTTGTCACTTACAAAAACAAAAAACAGTCAAAGGCCAAACACTTTAAAATTAAAATTCAAAAAATTGAAATATCAAGCTAGATAACCAATTATTAGAAACCATGGTTTTGATACCAAATGATGCGAAATTTTTAGGCACACAACCTTGGAACCCAATAACCAAAAGGAATAAGAAATATTGAATTGTAAAGAAGGTCGTTAGGAAGATCAAATTGGTATCCTAAATGTGAAGAACCAAGAACAAAGCAATATTGTGCGACGGAATTGTAAGACATCAGAAAATAGAAGAAAAGATGAAATTTGGGTTCGAGAACACCGAGAACTAATATATTGCTTCTGTTTGTTTTTATTAATCGAGAATAGCTTCCATTTGATATATTATAATAGTTTTGTCGATTAACAGTTTAAATGTAATAAGGGTTTAAAGTGGCAACAATAATTAATAATTTTTTTTTAATTGCAAAAATTAGTGACTCCCTTGTTTTATCAAAGAACAAAGATAGGTTGAAAACTGAAAACAAAGAACATGAAAAAGATACAAACAATTAAAAGAAGAGTACGAATTAAATATCATGGATGAAAATAATGACACAATATTAAAAGAAAGAAGAAACTTTAGGGACCAAATTTTTTTTTTTTTGTGATTTGTCACTTACGAAAATAAAAAATAGTCAAAGGCCAAAAACTTTAAACTTAAAATTCAAAAAATTGAAATATCAAGCTAGATAACCAATTATTAGAAACCATGGTTTTGATACCAAATTATTCCAAAATTTTAGGCCCACAACCTTCGAACACAAGAATCAAAAGGAATAAGAAAGATTGAATTGCAAAGAAGGTGGTTAGCAAGATCAAATTGGTATCCCAAATGGCAAGAACCAAGAACAAAGCAATATTGTGCGACGGAATTGTAAGACTTCAGAAAATAGAAGAAAAGATGAAATTTGGGTTCGAGAACACCGAGAACTAAGATATTGCTTCTGTTTGTTTTTATTAATCGAGAATAGCTTCCATTTGATATATTATAATAGTTTTTTCGATTCACAGTTTAAATGTAATAAGGGTTTAAAGTGGAAACCATAATTAATAATTTTTTTTAATTGCAAAAATTAGTGACTCGCTTGTTTTTTCAAAGAACAAATATAGGTTGAAAACTGAGAACAAAGAACATGAAAAGGATACAACCAATTAAAAGAATATTATAAATTAAATATCATGGATAAAAATAATGACAACAACATTAAAAGGAAGAAGAAACTTTAGGGACCAAATTTCTTTATTTTTTTGTTGTGATTTGTCACTTACAAAAACAAAAAACAGTCAAAGCCCAAACACTTTAAAATTGAAATTCAAAAAATTGAAATATCAAGCTAGATAACCAATTATTAGAAACCATGGTTTTGATACCAATTGATGCGAAAATTTTAGGCACACAACCTTGGAACCCAATAACCAAAAGGAATAAGAAATATTGAATTGTAAAGAAGGTCGTTAGGAAGATCAAATTGGTATCCTAAATGTGAAGAACCAAGAACAAAGCAATATTGTGCGACGGAATTGTAAGACATCAGAAAATAGAAGAAAAGATGAAATTTGGGTTCGAGAACACCGAGAACTAATATATTGCTTCTGTTTGTTTTTATTAATCGAGAATAGCTTCCATTTGATATATTATAATAGTTTTGTCGATTAACAGTTTAAATGTAATAAGGGTTTAAAGTGGCAACAATAATTAATAATTTTTTTTTAATTGCAAAAATTAGTGACTCCCTTGTTTTATCAAAGAACAAAGATAGGTTGAAAACTGAAAACAAAGAACATGAAAAAGATACAAACAATTAAAAGAAGAGTACGAATTAAATATCATGGACGAAAATAATGACACAATATTAAAAGAAAGAAGAAACTTTAGGGACCAAATTTTTTTTTTTTTGTGATTTGTCACTTACGAAAATAAAAAATAGTCAAAGGCCAAAAACTTTAAACTTAAAATTCAAAAAATTGAAATATCAAGCTAGATAACCAATTATTAGAAACCATGGTTTTGATACCAAATTATTCCAAAATTTTAGGCCCACAACCTTCGAACACAAGAATCAAAAGGAATAAGAAAGATTGAATTGCAAAGAAGGTGGTTAGCAAGATCAAATTGGTATCCCAAATGGCAAGAACCAAGAACAAAGCAATATTGTGCGACGGAATTGTAAGACTTCAGAAAATAGAAGAAAAGATGAAATTTGGGTTCGAGAACACCGAGAACTAATATATTGCTTCTGTTTGTTTTTATTAATCGAGAATAGCTTCCATTTGATATATTATAATAGTTTTGTCGATTAACAGTTTAAATGTAATAAGGGTTTAAAGTGGCAACAATAATTAATAATTTTTTTTTAATTGCAAAAATTAGTGACTCGCTTGTTTTTTCAAAGAACAAAGATAGGTTGAAAACTGAAAACAAAGAACATGAAAAAGATACAACCAATTAAAAGAAGAGTACGAATTAAATATCATGGATAAAAATAATGACACAATATTAAAAGAAAGAACAAACTTTAGGGACCAAATTTCTATATTTTTTTTTTGTGATTTGTCACTTACAAAAACAAAAAACAGTCAAAGCCCAAACACTTTAAACTTAAAATTCAAAAAATTGAAATATCAAGCTAGATAACCAATTATTAGAAACCATGGTTTTGATACCAATTGATGCGAAAATTTTAGGCACACAACCTTGGAACCCAAGAACGAAAAGGAATAATAAAGATTGAATTGGAAAGAAGGTTGTTAGGAAGATCAAATTGGTATCCTAAATGGCAAGAACCAAGAACATAGCAATATTGTGCGACGAAATTGTAAGACGTCAGAAACTAGTATAAAAGATAAAATTTGGGTTTGAGAACACGGAGAACTAATATATTGATTCTATTTGTTTTTATTAATCGAGAATAGATTGCATTTGATATATTATAATAGTTTTTTCGATTCACTGTTTAAATGTAATAAGGGTTTAAAGTGGAAACCATAATTAATAATTTTTTTAATTGCATAAATTAGTGACTCGCTTGTTTTTTCAAAGAACAAATATAGGTTGAAAACTTAGAAAAAGAACATGAAAAAGATACAACCAATTAAAAGAAGATTACGAATTAAATATCATGGATACAAATAATGACAACAACATTAAAAGGAAGAACAAACTTTAGGGACCAAATTTCTTTATTTTTTTTTTGTGATTTGTCACTTACAAAAACAAAAAACAGTCAAAGGCCAAACACTTTAAAATTAAAATTCAAAAAATTGAAATATCAAGCTAGATAACCAATTATTAGAAACCATGGTTTTGATACCAAATGATGCGAAATTTTTAGGCACACAACCTTGGAACCCAATAACCAAAAGGAATAAGAAATATTGAATTGTAAAGAAGGTCGTTAGGAAGATCAAATTGGTATCCTAAATGTGAAGAACCAAGAACAAAGCAATATTGTGCGACGGAATTGTAAGACATCAGAAAATAGAAGAAAAGATGAAATTTGGGTTCGAGAACACCGAGAACTAATATATTGCTTCTGTTTGTTTTTATTAATCGAGAATAGCTTCCATTTGATATATTATAATAGTTTTGTCGATTAACAGTTTAAATGTAATAAGGGTTTAAAGTGGCAACAATAATTAATAATTTTTTTTTAATTGCAAAAATTAGTGACTCCCTTGTTTTATCAAAGAACAAAGATAGGTTGAAAACTGAAAACAAAGAACATGAAAAAGATACAAACAATTAAAAGAAGAGTACGAATTAAATATCATGGATGAAAATAATGACACAATATTAAAAGAAAGAAGAAACTTTAGGGACCAAATTTTTTTTTTTTTTGTGATTTGTCACTTACGAAAATAAAAAATAGTCAAAGGCCAAAAACTTTAAACTTAAAATTCAAAAAATTGAAATATCAAGCTAGATAACCAATTATTAGAAACCATGGTTTTGATACCAAATTATTCCAAAATTTTAGGCCCACAACCTTCGAACACAAGAATCAAAAGGAATAAGAAAGATTGAATTGCAAAGAAGGTGGTTAGCAAGATCAAATTGGTATCCCAAATGGCAAGAACCAAGAACAAAGCAATATTGTGCGACGGAATTGTAAGACTTCAGAAAATAGAAGAAAAGATGAAATTTGGGTTCGAGAACACCGAGAACTAAGATATTGCTTCTGTTTGTTTTTATTAATCGAGAATAGCTTCCATTTGATATATTATAATAGTTTTTTCGATTCACAGTTTAAATGTAATAAGGGTTTAAAGTGGAAACCATAATTAATAATTTTTTTTAATTGCAAAAATTAGTGACTCGCTTGTTTTTTCAAAGAACAAATATAGGTTGAAAACTGAGAACAAAGAACATGAAAAGGATACAACCAATTAAAAGAATATTATAAATTAAATATCATGGATAAAAATAATGACAACAACATTAAAAGGAAGAAGAAACTTTAGGGACCAAATTTCTTTATTTTTTTGTTGTGATTTGTCACTTACAAAAACAAAAAACAGTCAAAGCCCAAACACTTTAAAATTGAAATTCAAAAAATTGAAATATCAAGCTAGATAACCAATTATTAGAAACCATGGTTTTGATACCAATTGATGCGAAAATTTTAGGCACACAACCTTGGAACCCAATAACGAAAAGGAATAAGAAATATTGAATTGTAAAGAAGGTCGTTAGGAAGATCAAATTGGTATCCCAAATGGCAAGAACCAAGAACAAAGCAATATTGTGCGACGAAATTGTAAGACGTCAGAAACTAGAAGAAAAGATGAAATTTGGGTTCGAGAAAACCGAGAACTAATATATTGCTTCTGTTTGTTGTTATTAATCGAGAATAGCTTCCATTTGATATATTATAATAGTTTTTTCGATTAACAGTTTAAATGTAATAAGGGTTTAAAGTGGCAACCATGATTTATAATTTTTTTTTTAATTGCAAAAATTTGTAACTCGCTTGTTTTTTCAAAGAACAAAGATAGGTTGAAAACTGAAAACAAAGAACATGAAAAAGATACAAACAATTAAAAGAAGAGTACGAATTAAATATCTTGGATGAAAATAATGACACAATATTAAAAGAAAGAAGAAACTTTAGGGACCAAATTTTTTTTTTTCTGATTTGTCAGTTACAAAAACAAAAAACAGTCAAAGGCCAAACACTTTAAAATTAAAATTCAAAAAATTGAAATATCAAGCTAGATAACCAAATATTAGAAACCATGGTTTTGATACCAAATGATGCGAAAATTTTAGGCACACAACCTTGGAACCCAAGAACCAAAATGAATAAGAAAGATTGAATTGCAAAGAAGGTCGTTTGGAGGATCAAATTGGTATCCTAAATGGCAAGAACCAAGAACAAAGCAATATTGTGCGACAAAATTGTAAGACGTAAGAAACTAGTATAAAAGATAAAATTTAGGTTTGAGAACACGGAGAACTAATATATTGATTCTATTTGTTTTTATTAATTGAGAATAGCTTACATTTGATATATTATAATAGTTTTTTTGATTCACAGTTTAAATGTAATAAGGGTTTAAAGTGGAAACCATAATTAATAATTTTTTTTAATTGCAAAAATTAGTGACTCGCTTGTTTTTTCAAAGAACAAATATAGGTTGAAAACTGAGAACAAGGAACATGAAAAAGATACAACCAATTAAAAGAAGATTATAAATTAAATATCATGGATAAAAATAATGACAACAACATTAAAATGAAGAACAAACTTTAGGGACCAAATTTCTTTATTTTTTTTGTGATTTGTCACTTACAAAAACAAAAAACAGTCAAAGCCCAAACACTTTAAAATTAAAATTCAAAAAATTGAAATATCAAGCTAGATAACCAATTATTAGAAACCATGGTTTTGATACCAATTGATGCGAAAATTTTAGGCACACAACCTTGGAACCCAAGAACCAAAAGGAATAATAAAGATTGAATTGCAAAGAAGGTCGTTAGGAAGATCAAATTGGTATCCTAAATGGCAAGAACCAAGAACAAAGCAATATTGTGCGACGGAATTGTAAGACTTCAGAAACTAGAAGAAAAGATGAAATTTGGGTTCGAGAACACCGAGAACTAAGATATTGCTTCTGTTTGTTTTTATTAATCGAGAATAGCTTCCATTTGATATATTATAATAGTTTTTTCGATTCACAGTTTAAATGTAATAAGGGTTTAAAGTGGAAACCATAATTAATAATTTTTTTTAATTGCAAAAATTAGTGACTCGCTTGTTTTTTCAAAGAACAAATATAGGTTGAAAACTGAGAACAAAGAACATGAAAAGGATACAACCAATTAAAAGAATATTATAAATTAAATATCATGGATAAAAATAATGACAACAACATTAAAAGGAAGAAGAAACTTTAGGGACCAAATTTCTTTATTTTTTTGTTGTGATTTGTCACTTACAAAAACAAAAAACAGTCAAAGCCCAAACACTTTAAAATTGAAATTCAAAAAATTGAAATATCAAGCTAGATAACCAATTATTAGAAACCATGGTTTTGATACCAATTGATGCGAAAATTTTAGGCACACAACCTTGGAACCCAAGAACGAAAAGGAATAATAAAGATTGAATTGGAAAGAAGGTCGTTAGGAAGATCAAATTGGTATCCTAAATGGCAAGAACCAAGAACAAAGCAATATTGTGCGACGAAATTGTAAGACGTCAGAAACTAGAAGAAAAGATGAAATTTGGGTTCGAGAAAACCGAGAACTAATATATTGCTTCTGTTTGTTGTTATTAATCGAGAATAGCTTCCATTTGATATATTATAATAGTTTTTTCGATTAACAGTTTAAATGTAATAAGGGTTTAAAGTGGCAACCATGATTTATAATTTTTTTTTTAATTGCAAAAATTTGTAACTCGCTTGTTTTTTCAAAGAACAAAGATAGGTTGAAAACTGAAAACAAAGAACATGAAAAAGATACAAACAATTAAAAGAAGAGTACGAATTAAATATCTTGGATGAAAATAATGACACAATATTAAAAGAAAGAAGAAACTTTAGGGACCAAATTTTTTTTTTTCTGATTTGTCAGTTACAAAAACAAAAAACAGTCAAAGGCCAAACACTTTAAAATTAAAATTCAAAAAATTGAAATATCAAGCTAGATAACCAAATATTAGAAACCATGGTTTTGATACCAAATGATGCGAAAATTTTAGGCACACAACCTTGGAACCCAAGAACCAAAATGAATAAGAAAGATTGAATTGCAAAGAAGGTCGTTTGGAGGATCAAATTGGTATCCTAAATGGCAAGAACCAAGAACAAAGCAATATTGTGCGACAAAATTGTAAGACGTAAGAAACTAGTATAAAAGATAAAATTTAGGTTTGAGAACACGGAGAACTAATATATTGATTCTATTTGTTTTTATTAATTGAGAATAGCTTACATTTGATATATTATAATAGTTTTTTTGATTCACAGTTTAAATGTAATAAGGGTTTAAAGTGGAAACCATAATTAATAATTTTTTTTAATTGCAAAAATTAGTGACTCGCTTGTTTTTTCAAAGAACAAATATAGGTTGAAAACTGAGAACAAGGAACATGAAAAAGATACAACCAATTAAAAGAAGATTATAAATTAAATATCATGGATAAAAATAATGACAACAACATTAAAATGAAGAACAAACTTTAGGGACCAAATTTCTTTATTTTTTTTGTGATTTGTCACTTACAAAAACAAAAAACAGTCAAAGCCCAAACACTTTAAAATTAAAATTCAAAAAATTGAAATATCAAGCTAGATAACCAATTATTAGAAACCATGGTTTTGATACCAATTGATGCGAAAATTTTAGGCACACAACCTTGGAACCCAAGAACCAAAAGGAATAATAAAGATTGAATTGCAAAGAAGGTCGTTAGGAAGATCAAATTGGTATCCTAAATGGCAAGAACCAAGAACAAAGCAATATTGTGCGACGAAATTGTAAGACGTCAGAAACTAGTATAAAAGATAAAATTTGGGTTTGAGAACACGGAGAACTAATATATTGATTCTATTTGTTTTTATTAATCGAGAATAGATTGCATTTGATATATTATAATAGTTTTTTCGATTCACTGTTTAAATTTATCAAGGGTTTAAAGGGGCAACCATAATTAATAATTTTTTTTAATTGCAAAAATTAGTGACTCGCTTGTTTTTTCAAAGAACAAATATAGGTTGAAAACTGAGAACAAAGAACATGAAAAGGATACAACCAATTAAAAGAATATTATAAATTAAATATCATGGATAAAAATAATGACAACAACATTAAAAGGAAGAAGAAACTTTAGGGACCAAATTTCTTTATTTTTTTGTTGTGATTTGTCACTTACAAAAACAAAAAACAGTCAAAGCCCAAACACTTTAAAATTGAAATTCAAAAAATTGAAATATCAAGCTAGATAACCAATTATTAGAAACCATGGTTTTGATACCAATTGATGCGAAAATTTTAGGCACACAACCTTGGAACCCAAGAACGAAAAGGAATAATAAAGATTGAATTGGAAAGAAGGTCGTTAGGAAGATCAAATTAGTATCCTAAATGGCAAGAACCAAGAACAAAGCAATATTGTGCGACGAAATTGTAAGACGTCAGAAACTAGAAGAAAAGATGAAATTTGGGTTCGAGAAAACCGAGAACTAATATATTGCTTCTGTTTGTTGTTATTAATCGAGAATAGCTTCCATTTGATATATTATAATAGTTTTTTCGATTAACAGTTTAAATGTAATAAGGGTTTAAAGTGGCAACCATGATTTATAATTTTTTTTTTAATTGCAAAAATTTGTAACTCGCTTGTTTTTTCAAAGAACAAAGATAGGTTGAAAACTGAAAACAAAGAACATGAAAAAGATACAAACAATTAAAAGAAGAGTACGAATTAAATATCTTGGATGAAAATAATGACACAATATTAAAAGAAAGAAGAAACTTTAGGGACCAAATTTTTTTTTTTCTGATTTGTCAGTTACAAAAACAAAAAACAGTCAAAGGCCAAACACTTTAAAATTAAAATTCAAAAAATTGAAATATCAAGCTAGATAACCAAATATTAGAAACCATGGTTTTGATACCAAATGATGCGAAAATTTTAGGCACACAACCTTGGAACCCAAGAACCAAAATGAATAAGAAAGATTGAATTGCAAAGAAGGTCGTTTGGAGGATCAAATTGGTATCCTAAATGGCAAGAACCAAGAACAAAGCAATATTGTGCGACAAAATTGTAAGACGTAAGAAACTAGTATAAAAGATAAAATTTAGGTTTGAGAACACGGAGAACTAATATATTGATTCTATTTGTTTTTATTAATTGAGAATAGCTTACATTTGATATATTATAATAGTTTTTTTGATTCACAGTTTAAATGTAATAAGGGTTTAAAGTGGAAACCATAATTAATAATTTTTTTTAATTGCAAAAATTAGTGACTCGCTTGTTTTTTCAAAGAACAAATATAGGTTGAAAACTGAGAACAAGGAACATGAAAAAGATACAACCAATTAAAAGAAGATTATAAATTAAATATCATGGATAAAAATAATGACAACAACATTAAAATGAAGAACAAACTTTAGGGACCAAATTTCTTTATTTTTTTTGTGATTTGTCACTTACAAAAACAAAAAACAGTCAAAGCCCAAACACTTTAAAATTAAAATTCAAAAAATTGAAATATCAAGCTAGATAACCAATTATTAGAAACCATGGTTTTGATACCAATTGATGCGAAAATTTTAGGCACACAACCTTGGAACCCAAGAACCAAAAGGAATAATAAAGATTGAATTGCAAAGAAGGTCGTTAGGAAGATCAAATTGGTATCCTAAATGGCAAGAACCAAGAACAAAGCAATATTGTGCGACGGAATTGTAAGACTTCAGAAACTAGAAGAAAAGATGAAATTTGGGTTCGAGAACACCGAGAACTAAGATATTGCTTCTGTTTGTTTTTATTAATCGAGAATAGCTTCCATTTGATATATTATAATAGTTTTTTCGATTCACAGTTTAAATGTAATAAGGGTTTAAAGTGGAAACCATAATTAATAATTTTTTTTAATTGCAAAAATTAGTGACTCGCTTGTTTTTTCAAAGAACAAATATAGGTTGAAAACTGAGAACAAAGAACATGAAAAGGATACAACCAATTAAAAGAATATTATAAATTAAATATCATGGATAAAAATAATGACAACAACATTAAAAGGAAGAAGAAACTTTAGGGACCAAATTTCTTTATTTTTTTGTTGTGATTTGTCACTTACAAAAACAAAAAACAGTCAAAGCCCAAACACTTTAAAATTGAAATTCAAAAAATTGAAATATCAAGCTAGATAACCAATTATTAGAAACCATGGTTTTGATACCAATTGATGCGAAAATTTTAGGCACACAACCTTGGAACCCAAGAACGAAAAGGAATAATAAAGATTGAATTGGAAAGAAGGTCGTTAGGAAGATCAAATTGGTATCCTAAATGGCAAGAACCAAGAACAAAGCAATATTGTGCGACGAAATTGTAAGACGTCAGAAACTAGAAGAAAAGATGAAATTTGGGTTCGAGAAAACCGAGAACTAATATATTGCTTCTGTTTGTTGTTATTAATCGAGAATAGCTTCCATTTGATATATTATAATAGTTTTTTCGATTAACAGTTTAAATGTAATAAGGGTTTAAAGTGGCAACCATGATTTATAATTTTTTTTTTAATTGCAAAAATTTGTAACTCGCTTGTTTTTTCAAAGAACAAAGATAGGTTGAAAACTGAAAACAAAGAACATGAAAAAGATACAAACAATTAAAAGAAGAGTACGAATTAAATATCTTGGATGAAAATAATGACACAATATTAAAAGAAAGAAGAAACTTTAGGGACCAAATTTTTTTTTTTCTGATTTGTCAGTTACAAAAACAAAAAACAGTCAAAGGCCAAACACTTTAAAATTAAAATTCAAAAAATTGAAATATCAAGCTAGATAACCAAATATTAGAAACCATGGTTTTGATACCAAATGATGCGAAAATTTTAGGCACACAACCTTGGAACCCAAGAACCAAAATGAATAAGAAAGATTGAATTGCAAAGAAGGTCGTTTGGAGGATCAAATTGGTATCCTAAATGGCAAGAACCAAGAACAAAGCAATATTGTGCGACAAAATTGTAAGACGTAAGAAACTAGTATAAAAGATAAAATTTAGGTTTGAGAACACGGAGAACTAATATATTGATTCTATTTGTTTTTATTAATTGAGAATAGCTTACATTTGATATATTATAATAGTTTTTTTGATTCACAGTTTAAATGTAATAAGGGTTTAAAGTGGAAACCATAATTAATAATTTTTTTTAATTGCAAAAATTAGTGACTCGCTTGTTTTTTCAAAGAACAAATATAGGTTGAAAACTGAGAACAAGGAACATGAAAAAGATACAACCAATTAAAAGAAGATTATAAATTAAATATCATGGATAAAAATAATGACAACAACATTAAAATGAAGAACAAACTTTAGGGACCAAATTTCTTTATTTTTTTTGTGATTTGTCACTTACAAAAACAAAAAACAGTCAAAGCCCAAACACTTTAAAATTAAAATTCAAAAAATTGAAATATCAAGCTAGATAACCAATTATTAGAAACCATGGTTTTGATACCAATTGATGCGAAAATTTTAGGCACACAACCTTGGAACCCAAGAACCAAAAGGAATAATAAAGATTGAATTGCAAAGAAGGTCGTTAGGAAGATCAAATTGGTATCCTAAATGGCAAGAACCAAGAACAAAGCAATATTGTGCGACGAAATTGTAAGACGTCAGAAACTAGTATAAAAGATAAAATTTGGGTTTGAGAACACGGAGAACTAATATATTGATTCTATTTGTTTTTATTAATCGAGAATAGATTGCATTTGATATATTATAATAGTTTTTTCGATTCACTGTTTAAATTTATCAAGGGTTTAAAGGGGCAACCATAATTAATAATTTTTTTTAATTGCAAAAATTAGTGACTCGCTTGTTTTTTCAAAGAACAAATATAGGTTGAAAACTGAGAACAAAGAACATGAAAAGGATACAACCAATTAAAAGAATA
The DNA here is from genome assembly GCA_037013495.1 of Hippophae tibetana. NCBI lineage: Eukaryota > Viridiplantae > Streptophyta > Magnoliopsida > Rosales > Elaeagnaceae > Hippophae > Hippophae tibetana. The sequence continues at coordinate 48,209,835 of CM072807.1, forward strand.
TTATAAATTAAATATCATGGATAAAAATAATGACAACAACATTAAAAGGAAGAAGAAACTTTAGGGACCAAATTTCTTTATTTTTTTGTTGTGATTTGTCACTTACAAAAACAAAAAACAGTCAAAGCCCAAACACTTTAAAATTGAAATTCAAAAAATTGAAATATCAAGCTAGATAACCAATTATTAGAAACCATGGTTTTGATACCAATTAATGCGAAAATTTTAGGCACACAACCTTGGAACCCAAGAACGAAAAGGAATAATAAAGATTGAATTGGAAAGAAGGTCGTTAGGAAGATCAAATTGGTATCCTAAATGGCAAGAACCAAGAACAAAGCAATATTGTGCGACGAAATCGTAAGACGTCAGAAACTAGAAGAAAAGATGAAATTTGGGTTCGAGAACACCGAGAACTAATATATTGCTTCTGTTTGTTTTTATTAATCGAGAATAGCTTCCATTTGATATATTATAATAGTTTTTTCGATTAACAGTTTAAATGTAATAAGGGTTTAAAGTGGCAACAATAATTAATAATTTTTTTTTAATTGTAAAAATTAGTAACTCCCTTGTTTTATCAAAGAACAAAGATAGGTTGAAAACTGAAAACAAAGAACATGAAAAAGATACAAACAATTAAAGGAAGAGTACGAATTAAATATCATGGATGAAAATAATGACACAATATTAAAAGAAAGAAGAAACTTTAGGGACCAAATTTTTTTTTTTTTGTGATTTGTCACTTACGAAAATAAAAAATAGTCAAAGGCCAAAAACTTTAAACTTAAAATCAAAAAATTGAAATATCAAGCTAGATAACCAATTATTAGAAACCATGGTTTTGATACCAAATTATTCCAAAATTTTAGGCCCACAACCTTCGAACACAAGAATCAAAAGGAATAAGAAAGATTGAATTGCAAAGAAGGTGGTTAGCAAGATCAAATTGGTATCCCAAATGGCAAGAACCAAGAACAAAGCAATATTGTGCGACGGAATTGTAAGACATCAGAAAATAGAAGAAAAGATGAAATTTGGGTTCGAGAACACCGAGAACTAATATATTGCTTCTGTTTGTTTTTATTAATCGAGAATAGCTTCCATTTGATATATTATAATAGTTTTTTCGATTAACAGTTTAAAAGTAATAAGGGTTTAAAGTGGCAACCATAATTAATAATTTTTTTTTAATTGCAAAAATTAGTAACTCGCTTATTTTTTTAAAGAACAAATATAGGTTGAAAACTGAGAACAATGAACATGAAAAAGATACAACCAATTAAAAGAAGATTATAAATTAAATATCGTGGATAAAAATAATGACAACAACAGTAAAAGGTAGAACAAACTTTAGGGACCAAATTTCTTTATTTTTTTTGTGATTTGACACTTACAAAAACAAAAAACAGTCAAAGCCCAAACACTTTAAAATTAAAATTCAAAAAATTGAAATATCAAGCTAGATAACCAATTATTAGAAACCATGGTTTTGATACCAATTGATGCGAAAATTTTAGGCACACAACCTTGGAACCCAAGAACCAAAAGGAATAATAAAGATTGAATTGCAAAGAAGGTCGTTAGGAAGATCAAATTGGTATCCTAAATGGCAAGAATCAAGAACAAAGCAATATTGTGCGACGAAATTGTAAGACGTCAGAAACTAGTATAAAAGATAAAATTTGGGTTTGAGAACACGGAGAACTAATATATTGATTCTATTTGTTTTTATTAATCGAGAATAGATTGCATTTGATATATTATAATAGTTTTTTCGATTCACTGTTTAAATTTATCAAGGGTTTAAAGGGGCAACCATAATTAATAATTTTTTTTAATTGCAAAAATTAGTGACTCGCTTGTTTTTTCAAAGAACAAATATAGGTTGAAAACTGAGAACAAAGAACATGAAAAGGATACAACCAATTAAAAGAATATTATAAATTAAATATCATGGATAAAAATAATGACAACAACATTAAAAGGAAGAAGAAACTTTAGGGACCAAATTTCTTTATTTTTTTGTTGTGATTTGTCACTTACAAAAACAAAAAACAGTCAAAGCCCAAACACTTTAAAATTGAAATTCAAAAAATTGAAATATCAAGCTAGATAACCAATTATTAGAAACCATGGTTTTGATACCAATTAATGCGAAAATTTTAGGCACACAACCTTGGAACCCAAGAACGAAAAGGAATAATAAAGATTGAATTGGAAAGAAGGTCGTTAGGAAGATCAAATTGGTATCCTAAATGGCAAGAACCAAGAACAAAGCAATATTGTGCGACGAAATCGTAAGACGTCAGAAACTAGAAGAAAAGATGAAATTTGGGTTCGAGAACACCGAGAACTAATATATTGCTTCTGTTTGTTTTTATTAATCGAGAATAGCTTCCATTTGATATATTATAATAGTTTTTTCGATTAACAGTTTAAATGTAATAAGGGTTTAAAGTGGCAACAATAATTAATAATTTTTTTTTAATTGTAAAAATTAGTAACTCCCTTGTTTTATCAAAGAACAAAGATAGGTTGAAAACTGAAAACAAAGAACATGAAAAAGATACAAACAATTAAAAGAAGAGTACGAATTAAATATCATGGATGAAAATAATGACACAATATTAAAAGAAAGAAGAAACTTTAGGGACCAAATTTTTTTTTTTTTTGTGATTTGTCACTTACGAAAATAAAAAATAGTCAAAGGCCAAAAACTTTAAACTTAAAATCAAAAAATTGAAATATCAAGCTAGATAACCAATTATTAGAAACCATGGTTTTGATACCAAATTATTCCAAAATTTTAGGCCCACAACCTTCGAACACAAGAATCAAAAGGAATAAGAAAGATTGAATTGCAAAGAAGGTGGTTAGCAAGATCAAATTGGTATCCCAAATGGCAAGAACCAAGAACAAAGCAATATTGTGCGACGGAATTGTAAGACATCAGAAAATAGAAGAAAAGATGAAATTTGGGTTCGAGAACACCGAGAACTAATATATTGCTTCTGTTTGTTTTTATTAATCGAGAATAGCTTCCATTTGATATATTATAATAGTTTTTTCGATTAACAGTTTAAAAGTAATAAGGGTTTAAAGTGGCAACCATAATTAATAATTTTTTTTTAATTGCAAAAATTAGTAACTCGCTTATTTTTTTAAAGAACAAATATAGGTTGAAAACTGAGAACAATGAACATGAAAAAGATACAACCAATTAAAAGAAGATTATAAATTAAATATCGTGGATAAAAATAATGACAACAACAGTAAAAGGTAGAACAAACTTTAGGGACCAAATTTCTTTATTTTTTTTGTGATTTGACACTTACAAAAACAAAAAACAGTCAAAGCCCAAACACTTTAAAATTAAAATTCAAAAAATTGAAATATCAAGCTAGATAACCAATTATTAGAAACCATGGTTTTGATACCAATTGATGCGAAAATTTTAGGCACACAACCTTGGAACCCAAGAACCAAAAGGAATAATAAAGATTGAATTGCAAAGAAGGTCGTTAGGAAGATCAAATTGTTATCCTAAATGGCAAGAACCAAGAACAAAGCAATATTGTGCGACGAAATTGTAAGACGTCAGAAACTAGTATAAAAGATAAAATTTAGGTTTGAGAAAACGGAGAACTAATATATTGATTCTATTTGTTTTTATTAATTGAGAATAGCTTACATTTGATATATTATAATAGTTTTTTTGATTCACAGTTTAAATGTAATAAGGGTTTAAAGTGGAAACCATAATTAATAATTTTTTTAATTGCAAAAATTAGTGACTCGCTTGTTTTTTCAAAGAACAAATAAAGGTTGAAAACTGAGAACAAGGAACATGAAAAAGATACAACCAATTAAAAGAAGATTATAAATTAAATATCATGGATAAAAATAATGACAACAACATTAAAAGGAAGAACAAACTTTAGGGACCAAATTTCTTTATTTTTTTTGTGATTTGTCACTTACAAAAACAAAAAACAGTCAAAGCCCAAACACTTTAAAATTAAAATTCAAAAAATTGAAATATCAAGCTAGATAACCAATTATTAGAAACCATGGTTTTGATACCAATTGATGCGAAAATTTTAGGCACACAACCTTGGAACCCAAGAACCAAAAGGAATAATAAAGATTGAATTGCAAAGAAGGTCGTTAGGAAGATCAAATTGGTATCCTAAATGGCAAGAACCAAGAACAAAGCAATATTGTGCGACGAAATTGTAAGACGTCAGAAACTAGTATAAAAGATAAAATTTGGGTTTGAGAACACGGAGAACTAATATATTGATTCTATTTGTTTTTATTAATCGAGAATAGATTGCATTTGATATATTATAATAGTTTTTTCGATTCACTGTTTAAATGTAACAAGGGTTTAAAGGGGCAACCATAATTAATAATTTTTTTTAATTGCAAAAATTAGTGACTCGCTTGTTTTTTCAAAGAACAAATATAGGTTGAAAACTGAGAACAAAGAACATGAAAAGGATACAACCAATTAAAAGAATATTATAAATTAAATATCATGGATAAAAATAATGACAACAACATTAAAAGGAAGAAGAAACTTTAGGGACCAAATTTCTTTATTTTTTTGTTGTGATTTGTCACTTACAAAAACAAAAAACAGTCAAAGCCCAAACACTTTAAAATTGAAATTCAAAAAATTGAAATATCAAGCTAGATAACCAATTATTAGAAACCATGGTTTTGATACCAATTAATGCGAAAATTTTAGGCACACAACCTTGGAACCCAAGAACGAAAAGGAATAATAAAGATTGAATTGGAAAGAAGGTCGTTAGGAAGATCAAATTGGTATCCTAAATGGCAAGAACCAAGAACAAAGCAATATTGTGCGACGAAATCGTAAGACGTCAGAAACTAGAAGAAAAGATGAAATTTGGGTTCGAGAACACCGAGAACTAATATATTGCTTCTGTTTGTTTTTATTAATCGAGAATAGCTTCCATTTGATATATTATAATAGTTTTTTCGATTAACAGTTTAAATGTAATAAGGGTTTAAAGTGGCAACAATAATTAATAATTTTTTTTTAATTGTAAAAATTAGTAACTCCCTTGTTTTATCAAAGAACAAAGATAGGTTGAAAACTGAAAACAAAGAACATGAAAAAGATACAAACAATTAAAAGAAGAGTACGAATTAAATATCATGGATGAAAATAATGACACAATATTAAAAGAAAGAAGAAACTTTAGGGACCAAATTTTTTTTTTTTTTGTGATTTGTCACTTACGAAAATAAAAAATAGTCAAAGGCCAAAAACTTTAAACTTAAAATCAAAAAATAGAAATATCAAGCTAGATAACCAATTATTAGAAACCATGGTTTTGATACCAAATTATTCCAAAATTTTAGGCCCACAACCTTCGAACACAAGAATCAAAAGGAATAAGAAAGATTGAATTGCAAAGAAGGTGGTTAGCAAGATCAAATTGGTATCCCAAATGGCAAGAACCAAGAACAAAGCAATATTGTGCGACGGAATTGTAAGACATCAGAAAATAGAAGAAAAGATGAAATTTGGGTTCGAGAACACCGAGAACTAATATATTGCTTCTGTTTGTTTTTATTAATCGAGAATAGCTTCCATTTGATATATTATAATAGTTTTTTCGATTAACAGTTTAAAAGTAATAAGGGTTTAAAGTGGCAACCATAATTAATAATTTTTTTTTAATTGCAAAAATTAGTAACTCGCTTATTTTTTTAAAGAACAAATATAGGTTGAAAACTGAGAACAATGAACATGAAAAAGATACAACCAATTAAAAGAAGATTATAAATTAAATATCGTGGATAAAAATAATGACAACAACAGTAAAAGGTAGAACAAACTTTAGGGACCAAATTTCTTTATTTTTTTTGTGATTTGACACATACAAAAACAAAAAACAGTCAAAGCCCAAACACTTTAAAATTAAAATTCAAAAAATTGAAATATCAAGCTAGATAACCAATTATTAGAAACCATGGTTTTGATACCAATTGATGCGAAAATTTTAGGCACACAACCTTGGAACCCAAGAACCAAAAGGAATAATAAAGATTGAATTGCAAAGAAGGTCGTTAGGAAGATCAAATTGGTATCCTAAATGGCAAGAACCAAGAACAAAGCAATATTGTGCGACGAAATTGTAAGACGTCAGAAACTAGTATAAAAGATAAAATTTAGGTTTGAGAACACGGAGAACTAATATATTGATTCTATTTGTTTTTATTAATTGAGAATAGCTTACATTTGATATATTATAATAGTTTTTTTGATTCACAGTTTAAATGTAATAAGGGTTTAAAGTGGAAACCATAATTAATAATTTTTTTTAATTGCAAAAATTAGTGACTCGCTTGTTTTTTCAAAGAACAAATATAGGTTGAAAACTGAGAACAAGGAACATGAAAAAGATACAACCAATTAAAAGAAGATTATAAATTAAATATCATGGATAAAAATAATGACAACAACATTAAAAGGAAGAACAAACTTTAGGGACCAAATTTCTTTATTTTTTTGTGATTTGTCACTTACAAAAACAAAAAACAGTCAAAGCCCAAACACTTTAAAATTAAAATTCAAAAAATTGAAATATCAAGCTAGATAACCAATTATTAGAAACCATGGTTTTGATACCAATTGATGCGAAAATTTTAGGCACACAACCTTGGAACCCAAGAACCAAAAGGAATAATAAAGATTGAATTGCAAAGAAGGTCGTTAGGAAGATCAAATTGGTATCCTAAATGGCAAGAACCAAGAACAAAGCAATATTGTGCGACGAAATTGTAAGACGTCAAAAACTAGTATAAAAGATAAAATTTGGGTTTGAGAACACGAAGAACTAATATATTGATTCTATTTGTTTTTATTAATCGAGAATAGATTGCATTTGATATATTATAATAGTTTTTTCGATTCACTGTTTAAATGTAACAAGGGTTTAAAGGGGCAACCATAATTAATAATTTTTTTTAATTGCAAAAATTAGTGACTCGCTTGTTTTTTCAAAGAACAAATATAGGTTGAAAACTGAGAACAAAGAACATGAAAAGGATACAACCAATTAAAAGAATATTATAAATTAAATATCATGGTAAAAATAATGACAACAACATTAAAAGGAAGAAGAAACTTTAGGGACCAAATTTCTTTATTTTTTTGTTGTGATTTGTCACTTACAAAAACAAAAAACAGTCAAAGCCCAAACACTTTAAAATTGAAATTCAAAAAATTGAAATATCAAGCTAGATAACCAATTATTAGAAACCATGGTTTTGATACCAATTGATGCGAAAATTTTAGGCACACAACCTTGGAACCCAAGAACGAAAAGGAATAATAAAGATTGAATTGGAAAGAAGGTCGTTAGGAAGATCAAATTGGTCTCCTAAATGGCAAGAACCAAGAACAAAGCAATAATGTGCGACGAAATCGTAAGACGTCAGAAACTAGAAGAAAAGATGAAATTTGGGTTCGAGAACACCGAGAACTAATATATTGCTTCTGTTTGTTTTTATTAATCGAGAATAGCTTCCATTTGATATATTATAATAGTTTTTTCGATTAACAGTTTAAATGTAATAAGGGTTTAAAGTGGCAACAATAATTAATAATTTTTTTTTAATTGCAAAAATTAGTAACTCCCTTGTTTTATCAAAGAACAAAGAGAGGTTGAAAACTGAAAACAAAGAACATGAAAAAGATACAAACAATTAAAAGAAGAGTACGAATTAAATATCATGGATGAAAATAATGACACAATATTAAAAGAAAGAAGAAACTTTAGGGACCAAATTTTTTTTTTTTTGTGATTTGTCACTTACGAAAATAAAAAATAGTCAAAGGCCAAAAACTTTAAACTTAAAAATCAAAAAATTGAAATATCAAGCTAGATAACCCATTATTAGAAACCATGGTTTTGATACCAAATTATTCCAAAATTTTAGGCCCACAACCTTCGAACACAAGAATCAAAATGAATAAGAAAGATTGAATTGCAAAGAAGGTGGTTAGCAAGATCAAATTGGTATCCCAAATGGCAAGAACCAAGAACAAAGCAATATTGTGCGACGGAATTGTAAGACATCAGAAAATAGAAGAAAAGATGAAATTTGGGTTCGAGAACACCGAGAACTAATATATTGCTTCTGTTTGTTTTTATTAATCGAGAAAAGCTTCCTTTTGATATATTATAATAGTTTTTTCGATTAACAGTTTAAATGTAATAAGGGTTTAAAGTGGCAACCATAATTAATAATTTTTTTTTAATTGCAAAAATTAGTAACTCGCTTGTTTTTTCAAAGAACAAAGATAGGTTGAAAACTGAAAACAAAGAACATGAAAAAGATAGAAACAATTAAAAGAAGAGTACGAATTAAATATCATGGATGAAAATAATGACACAATATTAAAAGAAAGAAGAAACTTTAGGGACCAATTTTTTTTTTTTTTCTGATTTGTCAGTTACAAAAACAAAAAACATTCAAAGGCCAAACACTTTAAAATTAAAATTCAAAAAATTGAAATATCAAGCTAGATAACCAAATATTAGAAACCATGGTTTTGATACCAAATGATGCGAAAATTTTAGGCACACAACCTTGGAACCCAAGGACCAAAAGGAATAAGAAAGATTGAATTGCAAAAAAGGTCGTTAGGAGGATCAAATTGGTATCCTAAATGGCAAGAACCAAGAACAAAGCAATATTTTGCGACAAAATTGTAAGACGTCAGAAACTAGTATAAAAGATAAAATTTGGGTTTGAGAACACGGAGAACTAATATATTGATTCTATTTGTTTTTATTAATTGAGAATAGCTTACATTTGATATATTATAATAGTTTTTTCGATTCACAGTTTAAATGTAATAAGGGTTTAAAGTGGAAACCATAATTAATAATTTTTTTTAATTGCAAAAATTAGTGACTCGCTTGTTTTTTCAAAGAACAAATATAGGTTGAAAACTGAGAACAAAGAACATGAAAAAGATACAACCAATTAAAAGAAGATTATAAATTAAATATCATGGATAAAAATAATGACAACAACATTAAAAGGAAGAACAAACTTTAGGGACGAAATTTCTTTTTTTTTTTTTGTGATTTGTCACTTACAAAAACAAAAAACAGTCAAAGCCCAAACACTTTAAAATTAAAATTCAAAAAATTGAAATATCAAGCTAGATAACCAATTATTAGAAACCATGGTTTTGATACCAATTGATGCGAAAATTTTAGGCACACAACCTTGGAACCCAAGAACCAAAAGGAATAATAAAGATTGAATTGCAAAGATGGTCGTTAGGAAGATCAAATTGGTATCCTAAATGGCAAGAACCAAGAACAAAGCAATATTGTGCGACGAAATTGTAAGACGTCAGAAACTAGTATAAAAGATGAAATTTGGGTTTGAGAACACGGAGAACTAATATATTGATTCTATTTGTTTTTATTAATCGAGAATAGATTGCATTTGATATATTATAATAGTTTTTTCGATTCACTGTTTACATGTAACAAGGGTTTAAAGGGGCAACCATAATTAATAATTTTTTTTAATTGCAAAAATTAGTGACTCGCTTGTTTTTTCAAAGAACAAATATAGGTTGAAAACTGAGAACAAAGAACATGAAAAAGATACAACCAATTAAAAGAAGATTATAAATTAAATATCATGGATAAAAATAATGACAACAACATTAAAAGGAAGAACAAACTTTAGGGACCAAATTTCTTTATTTTTTTTGTGATTTGTCACTTACAAAAACAAAAAACAGTCAAAGCCCAAACACTTTAAAATTAAAATTCAAAAAATTGAAATATCAAGCTAGATAACCAATTATTAGAAACCATGGTTTTGATACTAATTGATGCGAAAATTTTAGGCACACAACCTTGGAACCCAAGAACCAAAAGGAATAATAATGATTGAATTGCAAAGAAGGTCGTTAGGAAGATCAAATTGGTATCCTAAATGGCAAGAACCAAGAACAAAGCAATATTGTGCGACGAAATTGTAAGACGTCAGAAACTAGTATAAAAGATAAAATTTGGGTTTGAGAACACGGAGAACTAATATATTGATTCTATTTGTTTTTATTAATCGAGAATAGATTGCATTTGATATATTATAATAGTTTTTTCGATTCACTGTTTAAATGTAACAAGGGTTTAAAGGGGCAACCATAATTAATAATTTTTTTTAATTGCAAAAATTAGTGACTCGCTTGTTTTTTCAAAGAACAAATATAGGTTGAAAACTGAGAACAAAGAACATGAAAAAGATACAACCAATTAAAAGAAGATTACGAATTAAATATCATGGATAAAAATAATGACAACAACATTAAAAGGAAGAACAAACTTTAGGGACCAAATTTCTTTATTTTTTTTTTGTGATTTGTCACTTACAAAAACAAAAAACAGTCAAAGGCCAAACACTTTAAAATTAAAATTCAAAAAATTGAAATATCAAGCTAGATAACCAATTATTAGAAACCATGGTTTTGATACCAAATGATGCGAAATTTGTAGGCACACAACCTTGGAACCCAATAACCAAAAGGAATAAGAAAGATTGAATTGCAAAGAAGGTCGTTAGGAAGATCAAATTAGTATCCTAAATGTGAAGAACCAAGAACAAAGCAATATTGTGCGACGGAATTGTAAGACCTCAGAAAATAGAAGAAAAGATGAAATTTGGGTTCGAGAACACCAAGAACTAATATATTGCTTTTGTTTGTTTTTATTAATCGAGAATAGCTTCTATTTGATATATTATAATAGTTTTGTCGATTAACAGTTTAAATGTAATAAGGGTTTAAAGTGGCAACAATAATTAATAATTTTTTTTTAATTGCAAAAATTAGTAACTCCCTTGTTTTATCAAAGAACAAAGATAGGTTGAAAACTGAAAACAAAGAACATGAAAAAGATACAAACAATTAAAAGAAGAGTACGAATTAAATATCATGGATGAAAATAATGACACAATATTAAAAGAAAGAAGAAACTTTAGGGACCAAACTTTTTTTTTTTTTGTGATTTGTCACTTACGAAAATAAAAAATAGTCAAAGGCCAAAAACTTTAAACTTAAAAATCAAAAAATTGAAATATCAAGCTAGATAACCAATTATTAGAAACCATGGTTTTGATACCAAATTATTCCAAAATTTTAGGCCCACAACCTTCGAACACAAGAATCAAAAGGAATAAGAAAGATTGAATTGCAAAGAAGGTGGTTAGCAAGATCAAATTGGTATCCCAAATGGCAAGAACCAAGAACAAAGCAATATTGTGCGACGGAATTGTAAGACATCAGAAAATAGAAGAAAAGATGAAATTTGGGTTCGAGAACACCGAGAACTAATATATTGCTTCTGTTTGTTTTTATTAATCGAGAATAGCTTCCATTTGATATATTATAATAGTTTTTTCGATTCACTGTTTAAATGTAACAAGGGTTTAAAGGGGCAACCATAATTAATAATTTTTTTTAATTGCAAAAATTAGTGACTCGCTTGTTTTTTCAAAGAACAAATATAGGTTGAAAACTGAGAACAAAGAACATGAAAAAGATACAACCAATTAAAAGAAGATTACGAATTAAATATCATGGATAAAAATAATGACAACAACATTAAAAGGAAGAACAAACTTTAGGGACCAAATTTCTTTATTTTTTTTTTGTGATTTGTCACTTACAAAAACAAAAAACAGTCAAAGGCCAAACACTTTAAAATTAAAATTCAAAAAATTGAAATATCAAGCTAGATAACCAATTATTAGAAACCATGGTTTTGATACCAAATGATGCGAAATTTGTAGGCACACAACCTTGGAACCCAATAACCAAAAGGAATAAGAAAGATTGAATTGCAAAGAAGGTCGTTAGGAAGATCAAATTAGTATCCTAAATGTGAAGAACCAAGAACAAAGCAATATTGTGCGACGGAATTGTAAGACCTCAGAAAATAGAAGAAAAGATGAAATTTGGGTTCGAGAACACCAAGAACTAATATATTGCTTTTGTTTGTTTTTATTAATCGAGAATAGCTTCTATTTGATATATTATAATAGTTTTGTCGATTAACAGTTTAAATGTAATAAGGGTTTAAAGTGGCAACAATAATTAATAATTTTTTTTTAATTGCAAAAATTAGTAACTCCCTTGTTTTATCAAAGAACAAAGATAGGTTGAAAACTGAAAACAAAGAACATGAAAAAGATACAAACAATTAAAAGAAGAGTACGAATTAAATATCATGGATGAAAATAATGACACAATATTAAAAGAAAGAAGAAACTTTAGGGACCAAACTTTTTTTTTTTTTGTGATTTGTCACTTACGAAAATAAAAAATAGTCAAAGGCCAAAAACTTTAAACTTAAAAATCAAAAAATTGAAATATCAAGCTAGATAACCAATTATTAGAAACCATGGTTTTGATACCAAATTATTCCAAAATTTTAGGCCCACAACCTTCGAACACAAGAATCAAAAGGAATAAGAAAGATTGAATTGCAAAGAAGGTGGTTAGCAAGATCAAATTGGTATCCCAAATGGCAAGAACCAAGAACAAAGCAATATTGTGCGACGGAATTGTAAGACATCAGAAAATAGAAGAAAAGATGAAATTTGGGTTCGAGAACACCGAGAACTAATATATTGCTTCTGTTTGTTTTTATTAATCGAGAATAGCTTCCATTTGATATATTATAATAGTTTTTTCGATTCACTGTTTAAATGTAACAAGGGTTTAAAGGGGCAACCATAATTAATAATTTTTTTTAATTGCAAAAATTAGTGACTCGCTTGTTTTTTCAAAGAACAAATATAGGTTGAAAACTGAGAACAAAGAACATGAAAAAGATACAACCAATTAAAAGAAGATTATAAATTAAATATCATGGATAAAAATAATGACAACAACATTAAAAGGAAGAACAAACTTTAGGGACCAAATTTCTTTATTTTTTTTGTGATTTGTCACTTACAAAAACAAAAAACAGTCAAAGCCCAAACACTTTAAAATTAAAATTCAAAAAATTGAAATATCAAGCTAGATAACCAATTATTAGAAACCATGGTTTTGATACTAATTGATGCGAAAATTTTAGGCACACAACCTTGGAACCCAAGAACCAAAAGGAATAATAATGATTGAATTGCAAAGAAGGTCGTTAGGAAGATCAAATTGGTATCCTAAATGGCAAGAACCAAGAACAAAGCAATATTGTGCGACGAAATTGTAAGACGTCAGAAACTAGTATAAAAGATAAAATTTGGGTTTGAGAACACGGAGAACTAATATATTGATTCTATTTGTTTTTATTAATCGAGAATAGATTGCATTTGATATATTATAATAGTTTTTTCGATTCACTGTTTAAATGTAACAAGGGTTTAAAGGGGCAACCATAATTAATAATTTTTTTTAATTGCAAAAATTAGTGACTCGCTTGTTTTTTCAAAGAACAAATATAGGTTGAAAACTGAGAACAAAGAACATGAAAAAGATACAACCAATTAAAAGAAGATTACGAATTAAATATCATGGATAAAAATAATGACAACAACATTAAAAGGAAGAACAAACTTTAGGGACCAAATTTCTTTATTTTTTTTTTGTGATTTGTCACTTACAAAAACAAAAAACAGTCAAAGGCCAAACACTTTAAAATTAAAATTCAAAAAATTGAAATATCAAGCTAGATAACCAATTATTAGAAACCATGGTTTTGATACCAAATGATGCGAAATTTGTAGGCACACAACCTTGGAACCCAATAACCAAAAGGAATAAGAAAGATTGAATTGCAAAGAAGGTCGTTAGGAAGATCAAATTAGTATCCTAAATGTGAAGAACCAAGAACAAAGCAATATTGTGCGACGGAATTGTAAGACCTCAGAAAATAGAAGAAAAGATGAAATTTGGGTTCGAGAACACCAAGAACTAATATATTGCTTTTGTTTGTTTTTATTAATCGAGAATAGCTTCTATTTGATATATTATAATAGTTTTGTCGATTAACAGTTTAAATGTAATAAGGGTTTAAAGTGGCAACAATAATTAATAATTTTTTTTTAATTGCAAAAATTAGTAACTCCCTTGTTTTATCAAAGAACAAAGATAGGTTGAAAACTGAAAACAAAGAACATGAAAAAGATACAAACAATTAAAAGAAGAGTACGAATTAAATATCATGGATGAAAATAATGACACAATATTAAAAGAAAAAAGAAACTTTAGGGACCAAACTTTTTTTTTTTTTGTGATTTGTCACTTACGAAAATAAAAAATAGTCAAAGGCCAAAAACTTTAAACTTAAAATTCAAAAAATTGAAATATCAAGCTAGATAACCAATTATTAGAAACCATGGTTTTGATACCAACTTATTCCAAAATTTTAGGCCCACAACCTTCGAACACAAGAATCAAAAGGAATAAGAAAGATTGAATTGCAAAGAAGGTGGTTAGCAAGATCAAATTGGTATCCCAAATAGCAAGAACCAAGAACAAAGCAATATTGTGCGACGAAATTGTAAGACGTCTGAAACTAGTATAAAAGATACAATTTGGGTTCGAGAACACGGAGAACTAATATATTGATTCTATTTGTTTTTATTAATCGAGAATAGATTGCATTTGATATATTATAATAGTTTTTTCGATTCACTGTTTAAATGTAACAAGGGTTTAAAGTGGCAACAAAAATTAATAAATTTTTTTAATTGCAACAATTATTAACTCGTTTGTTTTTTCAAAGAACAAAGATAGGTTGAAAACTGAGAACAAAGAACATGAAAAAGATACAACCAATTAAAAGAAGATTACGAATTAAATATCATGGATAAAAATAATGACAACAACATTAAAAGGAAGAACAAACTTTAGGGACCAAATTTCTTTATTTTTTTTTTGTGATTTGTCACTTACAAAAACAAAAAACAGTCAAAGGCCAAACACTTTAAAATTAAAATTCAAAAAATTGAAATATCAAGCTAGATAACCAATTATTAGAAACCATGGTTTTGATACCAAATGATGCGAAATTTGTAGGCACACAACCTTGGAACCCAATAACCAAAAGGAATAAGAAAGATTGAATTGCAAAGAAGGTCGTTAGGAAGATCAAATTAGTATCCTAAATGTGAAGAACCAAGAACAAAGCAATATTGTGCGACGGAATTGTAAGACCTCAGAAAATAGAAGAAAAGATGAAATTTGGGTTCGAGAACACCAAGAACTAATATATTGCTTTTGTTTGTTTTTATTAATCGAGAATAGCTTCTATTTGATATATTATAATAGTTTTGTCGATTAACAGTTTAAATGTAATAAGGGTTTAAAGTGGCAACAATAATTAATAATTTTTTTTTAATTGCAAAAATTAGTAACTCCCTTGTTTTATCAAAGAACAAAGATAGGTTGAAAACTGAAAACAAAGAACATGAAAAAGATACAAACAATTAAAAGAAGAGTACGAATTAAATATCATGGATGAAAATAATGACACAATATTAAAAGAAAAAAGAAACTTTAGGGACCAAACTTTTTTTTTTTTTTGTGATTTGTCACTTACGAAAATAAAAAATAGTCAAAGGCCAAAAACTTTAAACTTAAAATTCAAAAAATTGAAATATCAAGCTAGATAACCAATTATTAGAAACCATGGTTTTGATACCAACTTATTCCAAAATTTTAGGCCCACAACCTTCGAACACAAGAATCAAAAGGAATAAGAAAGATTGAATTGCAAAGAAGGTGGTTAGCAAGATCAAATTGGTATCCCAAATAGCAAGAACCAAGAACAAAGCAATATTGTGCGACGAAATTGTAAGACGTCTGAAACTAGTATAAAAGATACAATTTGGGTTCGAGAACACGGAGAACTAATATATTGATTCTATTTGTTTTTATTAATCGAGAATAGATTGCATTTGATATATTATAATAGTTTTTTCGATTCACTGTTTAAATGTAACAAGGGTTTAAAGTGGCAACAAAAATTAATAAATTTTTTTAATTGCAACAATTATTAACTCGTTTGTTTTTTCAAAGAACAAAGATAGGTTGAAAACTGAAAACCAAGAAAATGAAAAAGATACAAACAATTAAAAGTAGAGTACGAATTAAATATCATGGATGAAAATAATGACACAATATTAAAAGAAAGAAGAAACTTTAGGGACCAATTTTTTTTTTTTTTGTGATTTGTCACTTACGAAAACGAAAAATAGTTAAAGGCCAAAAACTTTAAAATTAAAATTCAAAAAATTGAAATATCAAGCTTGATAACCAATTATTAGAAACCATGGTTTTGATACCAAATGATGTGAAAATATTAGGGCCACAAGCTTCGAACCCAAGAACCAAAAGGAATAAGAAAGATTGAATTGCAAAGAAGGTCGTTAGGAAGAACAAATTGGTATCCTAAATGGCAAGAACCAAGAACAAAGCAATATTGTGCGACAAAATTGTAAGACGTCAGAAACTAGTATAAAAGATGAAATTTGGGTTCGAGAACACGTAGAACTAATATATTGACTCTATTTGTTTTTATTAATCGAGAATAGCTTACATTTGATATATTATAATAGTTTTTTCGATTCACAGCTTAAATGTAATAAGGGTTTAAAGTGGTAACCATGATTAATAATTTTTTTTAATTGCAAAAATTAGTTACTCGCTTGTTTTTTCACACAACAAATATAGTTTGAAAACTGAAAAAAAAGAACATCAAAAAGATACAAACAATTAAAAGAAGAGTACGAATTAAATATCATGGATGAAAATAATGACACAATATTAAAAGAAAGAAGAAACTTTAAGGACCAAATTTCTTTCTTTTTTTTTGTGATTTTTCACTTACGAAAATTAAAAATAGTCAAAGGCCAAAAACTTTAAAATTAAAATTGAAAAAATTGAAATATCAAACTAGATAACCAATTATTAGAAACCATGGTTTTGATAGCAAATGATTCGAAAATTTTAGGCCCACAACCTTCGAACACAAGAATCAAAAGGAATAAGAAAGATTGAATTGCAAATAAGGTGGTTAGCAAGATCAAATTGGTATCCTAAATGGCAAGAACCAAGAACAAAGCAATATTGTGCGACGAAATTGTAAGACGTCAGAAACTAGTATAAAAGATAAAATTTGGGTTCGAGAACACGGAGAACTAATATATTGATTCTATTTGTATTTATTAATCGAGAATAGATTGCATTTGATATATTATAATAGTTTTTTTGATTCAAAGTTCAAATGTAATAAGGGTTTAAAGTGGCAACCATAATTAATAAATTTTTTTAATTGCAAAAATTATTAACTCGCTTTTTTTTCAAAGAACAAAAATAGGTTGAAAAATCAAAACAAAGATCATGAAAAAGATACAAACAATTAAAAGAAGAGTACGAATTAAATATCATGGATAAAAATGTTGACAACAATATTAAAAGAAAGAAAAAACTTCAGGGAGCAAATTTCTTTCTTTTTTTGTGATTTGTCACTTACGAAAACAAAAAATAGTCAAAGGCCAAAAACTTTAAAATTAAAATTCAAAAAATTGAAATATCAAGCTAGATAACCAAATATTAGAAAGCATGGTTTTGATACCAAATGATGCGAAAATATTTGGCACACAACCTTGGAACCCAAGAACCAAAAGGAATAAGAAAGATTGAATTGCAAAGAAGGTCGTTAGGAAGATCAAATTGGTATCCTAAATGGCTAGAACCAAGAACAAAGCAATATTGTGCGACGAAATTGTAAGACGTCAGAAACTAGTATAAAATATAAAATTTGTGTTTGAGAACACGGAGAACTAATATATTGATTCTATTTGTCTTTCTTAATCGAGAATAGCTTACATTTGATATAATATAATAGTTTTTTCGATTCACAGTTTAAATGTAATAAGGGTTTAAAGTGGAAACCATAATTAATAATTTTTTTTAATTGCAAAAATTAGTGACTCGCTTGTTTTTTCAAAGAACAAATATAGGTTGAAAACTAAGAACAAAGAACATGAAAAAGATACAACCAATTAAAAGAAGATTACAAATTAAATATCAGGGATAAAAATAATGACAACAACATTAAAAGGAAGAACAAACTTTAGGGACTAAATATCTTTATTTTTTTTGTGATTTGTCACTTACAAAAACAAAAAACAGTCAAAGGCCAAACACTTTAAAATTAAAATTCAAAAAATTGAAATATCAAGCTAGATAACCAATTATTAGAAACCATGGTTTTGATACCAAATGATGCGAAAATTTTAGGCACACAACATTGGAACCCAAGAACCAAAAGGAATAAGAAAGATTGAATTGCAAAGAAGGTCGTTAGGAAGATCAAATTGGTGTCCTAAATGGCAAGAACCAAGAACAAAGCAATATTGTGCGACGAAATTGTAAGACGTCAGAAACTAGTATAAAAGATAAAATTTGGGTTCGAGAACATGGAGAACTAATATATTGGTTCTATTTGTTTTTATTAATCGAGAATAGATTGCATTTCATATATTATAATAGTTTTTTCGATTCACAGTTTAAATGTAATAAGGGTTTAAAGTGGAAACCATAATTAATAATTTTTTTTAATTGCAAAAATTAGTGACTCGCTTGTTTTTTCAAAGAACAAATATAGGTTGAAAACTGAGAACAAAGAACATGAAAAAGATACAAACAATTAAAAGAAGAGTACGAATTAAATATCATGGATAAAAATAATGAGAACAATATTAAAAGGAAGAACAAACTTTAGGGACCAAATTTCTTTCTTTCTTTTTTTATTTGTCACTTACGAAAACAAAAAACAGTCAAAGGCCAAAAACTTTAAAATTAAAATTCAAAAAATTGAAATATCAAGCTAGATAACCAATTATTAGAAACCATGGTTTTGATACCAAATGATTGGAAAATTTTAGGCCCACAACCTTCGCACAAAAGAATCAAAAGGAATAAGAAAGATTGAATTCCAAAGAAGGTGGTTAGCGAGATCAAATTGGTATCCCAAATGGCAAGAACCAAGAACAAAGCAATATTGTGCGACGAAATTGTAAGACGTCAGAAACTAGTATAAAAGATAAAATTTGGGTTCGAGAACATAGAGAACTAATATATTGATTCTATTTATTTTTATTAATCGAGAATAGATTGCATTTGATATATTATAATAGTTTTTTCGATTCACTATTTAAATGTAACAAGGGTTTAAAGTGGCAAGCATAATTAAAAAAAAAATTAATTGCAAAAATTATTAACTCGCTTGTTTTTTCAAATAACAAAGATAGGTTGAAAACTGAAAAAAAAAGAACATGAAAAAGATAGAAACAATTAAAAGAAGAGTACGAATTAAAAATCATGGATGAAAATAATGACACAATATTAAAAGAAAGAAGAAACTTTAGGGACCAAATTTTTTTTTTTTGTGATTTGTCACTTACGAAAACAAAAAATAGTCAAAGGCCAAAAACATTAAAATTAAAATTCAAAAAATTGAAATATCAAGCTTGATAACCATTTATTAGAAACCATGGTTTTGATACCAAATGATGCGAAAATATTAGGGCCTCAAGCTTCGAACCCAAGAACCAAAAGGAATAAGAAAGATTGAATTGCAATGAAGGTGCTTAGCAAGATCAAATTGGTATCCTAAATGGCAAGAACCAAGAACAAAGCAATATTGTGCGACAAAATTGTAAGACGTCAAAAACTATTATAAAAGATAAAATTTGGGTTCGAGAACACGGAGAACTAATATATTGATTCTATTTGTTTTTATTAATCGAGAATAGATTGCATTTGATATATTATAATAGTTTTTTCTATTCACAGTTTAAATTTAATAAGGGTTTAAAGTGGCAACCATAATTAATAAATTTTTTTAATTGCAAAAATTATTAACTCGCTTGTTTTTTCAAATAACAAAGATAGGTTGAAAACTGAAAAAAAAGAACATGAAAAAGATACAAACAATTAAAAGAAGAGTACGAATTAAATATCATGGATGAAAATAATGACACAATATTAAAAGAAAGAAGAAACATTAGGGACCAATTTTTTTTTTTTTTTTTGATATGTCACTTACGAAAACCAAAAATAGTCAAAGGCCAAAAACATTAAAATTAAAATTCAAAAAATTGAAATATCAAGCTTGATAACCATTTATTAGAAACCATGGTTTTGATACCAAAGGATGCGAAAATATTAGGGCCTCAAGCTTCGAACACAAGAACCAAAAGGAATAAGAAAGATTGAATTGCAAAGAAGGTCGTTAGGAAGAACAAATTGGTATCTTAAATGCCAAGAACCAAGAACAAATCAATATTGTGCGACAAAATTATAAGACGTCAGAAACTAGTATGAAAGATGAAATTTGGATTCGAGAACACGTAGAACTAATATATTGACTCTATTTGTTTTTATTAATCGAGAATAGCTTGCATTTGATATATTATAATAGTTTTTTCGATTCACTGTTTAAATGTAACAAGGGTTTAAAGTGGCACCCATAATTAAAAAAAAATTTAATTGCAAAAATTATTAACTCGCTTGTTTTTTCAAATAACAAAGATAGGTTGAAAACTGAAAAAAAAGAACTTGAAAAAGATACAAACAATTAAAAGAAGAGTACGAATTAAATATCATGGATGAAAATAATGACACAATATTAAAAGAAAGAAGAAACTTTAGGGACCAATTTTTTTTTTTTTTTGTGATTTGTCACTTTCGAAAACCAAAAATAGTCAAAGGCCAAAAACATTAAAATTAAAATTCAAAAAATTGAAATATCAAGCTTGATAACCATTTATTAGAAACCATGGTTTTGATACCAAATGATGCGAGAATATTAGGGCCTCAAGCTTCGAACCCAAGAACCAAAAGGAATAAGAAAGATTGAATTGCAAAGAAGGTCGTTAGGAAGAACAAATTGGTATCTTAAATGGCAAGAACCAAGAACAAACCAATATTGTGCGACAAAATTGTAAGACGTCAGAAACTAGTATAAAAGATGAAATTTGGGTTCGAGAACACGTAGAACTAATATATTGACTCTATTTGTTTTTATTAATCGAGAATAGCTTACATTTGATATATTATAATAGTTTTTTCGACTCACAACTTAAATGTAATAAGGGTTTAAAGTGGAAACCATGATTAATAATTTTTTTTAATTTCAAAAATTAGTAACTCGCTTGTTTTTTCAAACAACAAATATTGGTTGAAAACTGAAAACAAAGAACATGAAAAAGATACAAACAATTAAAAGAAGAGTACGAATTAAATATCATGGATGAAAATAATGACACAATATTAAAAGAAAGAAGAAACTTTAGGGACCAATTTTCTTTTTTTTTTGTGATTTGTCACTTACGAAAATTAAAAATAGTCAAAGGCCAAAAACTTTAAAATTAAAATTCAAAAAATTGAAATATCAAGCTAGATAAGCAATTATTAGAAACCATGGTTTTGATTCCAAATGATTCGAAAATTTTAGGCCCACAACCTTCGAACAAAAGAATCAAAAGGAATAAGAAAGATTGAAATGCAATGAAGGTGCTTAGCAAGATCAAATTCGTATCCTAAATGGCAAGAACCAAGAACAAAGCAATATTGTGCGACAAAATTGTAAGACGTCAAAAACTAGTATAAAAGATAAAATTTGGGTTCGAGAACAAGGAGAACTAATATATTGATTCTATTTGTTTTTATTAATCGAGAATAGATTGCATTTGATATATTATAATAGATTTTTCTATTCACAGTTTAAATTTAATAAGGGTTTAATGTGGCAACCATAATTAATAAATTTTTTTAATTGCAAAAATTATTAACTCGCTTGTTTGTTCAAAGAACAAAGATAGGTTGAAAACTGAAAACAAAGATCGTGAAAAAGATACAAACAATTAAAAGAAGAGTACTAATTAAATATCATTGATGAAAATAATGACACAATATTAAAAGAAAGAAGAAACGTTAGGGACAAAATTTCTTTCTTTTTTTTGTGATTTGTCACTTACGAAAACCAAAAATAGTCAAAAGCCAAAAAATTTAAAATTAAAATTCAAAAAATTGAAATATCAAGCTAGATAACCAATTATTAGAAACCATGGTTTTGATACCAAATGATGCAAAAATATTAGGCCCACAACCTTCGAACACAAGATTCAAAAGGAATAAGAAAGATTGAATTGCAAAGAAGGTCGTTATGAAGAACAAATTGGTATCCTAAATGGCAAGAACCAAGAACAAAGCAATATTGTGCGACGAAATTGTAAGACATCAGAAAATTGTATAAAAGATGAAATTTGGGTTCGAGAACACGGAGAACTAATATATTGATTCTATTTGTTTTTATTAATCGAGAATAGATTGCATTTGATATATTATAATAGTTTTTTCGATTCAAAGTTTAAATGTAATAAAGGTTTAAAGTGGCAACCATAATTAATAAATTTTTTTAATTGCAAAAATTATTAACTCTCTTTTTTTTCAAAGAACAAAAATAGGTTGAAAAATCAAAACAAGGATCATGAAAAAGATACAAACAATTAAAAGAAGTGTACGAATTAAATATCATGGATAAAAATAATGACAACAATATTAAAAGAAAGAAGAAACTTTAGGGACCAATTTTTTTTTTTTTGTGATTTGTCACTTACGAAAACAAAAAATAGTCAAAGGCCAAAAACATTAAAATTAAAATTCAAAAAATTGAAATATCAAGCTTGATAACCATTTATTAGAAACCATGGTTTTGATACCAAATGATGCGAAAATATTAGGGCCTCAAGCTTCGAACCCAAGAACCAAAAGGAATAAGAAAGATTGAATTGCAATGAAGGTGCTTAGCAAGATCAAATTGGTATCCTAAATGGCAAGAACCAAGAACAAAGCAATATTGTGCGACAAAATTGTAAGACGTCAAAAACTATTATAAAAGATAAAATTTGGGTTCGAGAACACGGAGAACTAATATATTGATTCTATTTGTTTTTATTAATCGAGAATAGATTGCATTTGATATATTATAATAGTTTTTTCTATTCACAGTTTAAATTTAATAAGGGTTTAAAGTGGCAACCATAATTAATAAATTTTTTTAATTGCAAAAATTATTAACTCGCTTGTTTTTTCAAATAACAAAGATAGGTTGAAAACTGAAAAAAAAGAACATGAAAAAGATACAAACAATTAAAAGAAGAGTACGAATTAAATATCATGGATGAAAATAATGACACAATATTAAAAGAAAGAAGAAACATTAGGGACCAATTTTTTTTTTTTTTGTGATATGTCACTTACGAAAACCAAAAATAGTCAAAGGCCAAAAACATTAAAATTAAAATTCAAAAAATTGAAATATCAGGCTTGATAACCATTTATTAGAAACCATGGTTTTGATACCAAAGGATGCGAAAATATTAGGGCCTCAAGCTTCGAACACAAGAACCAAAAGGAATAAGAAAGATTGAATTGCAAAGAAGGTCGTTAGGAAGAACAAATTGGTATCTTAAATGCCAAGAACCAAGAACAAATCAATATTGTGCGACAAAATTATAAGACGTCAGAAACTAGTATGAAAGATGAAATTTGGGTTCGAGAACACGTAGAACTAATATATTGACTCTATTTGTTTTTATTAATCGAGAATAGCTTGCATTTGATATATTATAATAGTTTTTTCGATTCACTGTTTAAATGTAACAAGGGTTTAAAGTGGCACCCATAATTAAAAAAAAATTTAATTGCAAAAATTATTAACTCGCTTGTTTTTTCAAATAACAAAGATAGGTTGAAAACTGAAAAAAAAGAACTTGAAAAAGATACAAACAATTAAAAGAAGGGTACGAATTAAATATCATGGATGAAAATAATGACACAATATTAAAAGAAAGAAGAAACTTTAGGGACCAATTTTTTTTTTTTTTTGTGATTTGTCACTTTCGAAAACCAAAAATAGTCAAAGGCCAAAAACATTAAAATTAAAATTCAAAAAATTGAAATATCAAGCTTGATAACCATTTATTAGAAACCATGGTTTTGATACCAAATGATGCGAGAATATTAGGGCCTCAAGCTTCGAACCCAAGAACCAAAAGGAATAAGAAAGATTGAATTGCAAAGAAGGTCGTTAGGAAGAACAAATTGGTATCTTAAATGGCAAGAACCAAGAACAAACCAATATTGTGCGACAAAATTGTAAGACGTCAGAAACTAGTATAAAAGATGAAATTTGGGTTCGAGAACACGTAGAACTAATATATTGACTCTATTTGTTTTTATTAATCGAGAATAGCTTACATTTGATATATTATAATAGTTTTTTCGACTCACAACTTAAATGTAATAAGGGTTTAAAGTGGAAACCATGATTAATAATTTTTTTTAATTTCAAAAATTAGTAACTCGCTTGTTTTTTCAAACAACAAATATTGGTTGAAAACTGAAAACAAAGAACATGAAAAAGATACAAACAATTAAAAGAAGAGTACGAATTAAATATCATGGATGAAAATAATGACACAATATTAAAAGAAAGAAGAAACTTTAGGGACCAATTTTCTTTTTTTTTTTGTGATTTGTCACTTACGAAAATTAAAAATAGTCAAAGGCCAAAAACTTTAAAATTAAAATTCAAAAAATTGAAATATCAAGCTAGATAAGCAATTATTAGAAACCATGGTTTTGATTCCAAATGATTCGAAAATTTTAGGCCCACAACCTTCGAACACAAGAATCAAAAGGAATAAGAAAGATTGAAATGCAATGAAGGTGCTTAGCAAGATCAAATTCGTATCCTAAATGGCAAGAACCAAGAACAAAGCAATATTGTGCGACAAAATTGTAAGACGTCAAAAACTAGTATAAAAGATAAAATTTGGGTTCGAGAACAAGGAGAACTAATATATTGATTCTATTTGTTTTTATTAATCGAGAATAGATTGCATTTGATATATTATAATAGATTTTTCTATTCACAGTTTAAATTTAATAAGGGTTTAATGTGGCAACCATAATTAATAAATTTTTTTAATTGCAAAAATTATTAACTCGCTTGTTTGTTCAAAGAACAAAGATATGTTGAAAACTGAAAACAAAGATCGTGAAAAAGATACAAACAATTAAAAGAAGAGTACTAATTAAATATCATTGATGAAAATAATGACACAATATTAAAAGAAAGAAGAAACGTTAGGGACAAAATTTCTTTTTTTTTTTTGTGATTTGTCACTTACGAAAACCAAAAATAGTCAAATGCCAAAAAATTTAAAATTAAAATTCAAAAAATTGAAATATCAAGCTAGATAACCAATTATTAGAAACCATGGTTTTGATACCAAATGATGCAAAAATATTAGGCCCACAACCTTCGAACACAAGATTCAAAAGGAATAAGAAAGATTGAATTGCAAAGAAGGTCGTTATGAAGAACAAATTGGTATCCTAAATGGCAAGAACCAAGAACAAAGCAATATTGTGCGACGAAATTGTAAGACATCAGAAAATTGTATAAAAGATGAAATTTGGGTTCGAGAACACGGAGAACTAATATATTGATTCTATTTGTTTTTATTAATCGAGAATAGATTGCATTTGATATATTATAATAGTTTTTTCGATTCAAAGTTTAAATGTAATAAAGGTTTAAAGTGGCAACCATAATTAATAAATTTTTTTAATTGCAAAAATTATTAACTCTCTTTTTTTTCAAAGAACAAAAATAGGTTGAAAAATCAAAACAAGGATCATGAAAAAGATACAAACAATTAAAAGAAGTGTACGAATTAAATATCATGGATAAAAATAATGACAACAATATTAAAAGAAAGAAGAAACTTCAGGGAGCAAATTTCTTTCTTTTTTTGTGATTTGTCACTTAGGAAAACAAAAAATAGTCAAAGGCCAAAAACTTTAAAATTAAAATTCAAAAAATTGAAATATCAAGCTAGATAACCAAATATTAGAAAGCATGGTTTTGATACCAAATGATGCGAAATTTTTTGGCACACAACCTTGGAACCCAAGAACCAAAAGGAATAAGAAAGATTGAATTGCCAAGAAGGTCGTTAGGAAGATCAAATTGGTATCCTAAATGTGAAGAACCAAGAACAAAGCAATATTGTGCGACGAAATTGTAAGACGTCAGAAAATAGAAGAAAAGATGAAATTTGGGTTCAAGAACACCGAGACCTAATATATTGCTTCTGTTTGTTTTTATTAATAGAGAATAGCTTCCATTTGATATATTATAATAGTTTTTTCGATTAACAGTTTAAATGTAATAAGGGTTTAAAGTGGCAACCATAATTAATAATTTTTTTTTAATTGCAAAAATTAGTAACTCGCTTGTTTTTTCAAAGAACAAAGATAGGTTGAAAACTGAAAACAAAGAACATGAAAAAGATACAAACAATTAAAAGAAGAGTACGAATTAAATATCATGGATGAAAATAATGACACAATATAAAAAGAAAGAAGAAACTTTAGGGACCATATTTCTTTCTTCTTTTTGTGATTTGTCACATACGAAAATAAAAAATAGTCAAAGGCCAAAAACTTTAAAATTAAAATTCAAAAAATTGAAATATCAAGCTAGATAACCAATTATTAGAAACCATGGTTTTGATACTAAATGATTCGAAAATTTTAGGCCCACAACCTTCGCACAAAAGAATCAAAAGGAATAAAAAAGATTGAATTGCAAAGAAGGTGGTTAGCAAGATCAAATTGGTATCCCAAATGGAAAGAACCAAGAACAAAGCAATATTGTGCGACGAAATTGTAAGACGTCAGAAACTAGTATAAAAGATAAAATTTGGGTTCGAGAACATAGAGAACTAATATATTGATTCTATTTATTTTTATTAATCGAGAATAGATTGCATTTGATATATTATAATAGTTTTTTCGATTCACTGTTTAAATGTAACAAGGGTTTAAAGTGGCAACCATAATTAAAAAAAAAATTAATTGCAAAAATTATTAACTCGCTTGTTTTTTCAAATAACAAAGATAGGTTGAAAACTGAAAAAAAAGAACATGAAAAAGATACAAACAATTAAAAGAAGAGTACGAATTAAATATCATGGATGAAAATAATGACACAATATTAAAAGAAAGAAGAAACTTTAGGGACCAATTTTTTTTTTTTTTGTGATTTGTTACTTACGAAAATTAAAAATAGTCAAAGGCCAAAAACTTTAAAATTAAAATTCAAAAAATTGAAATATCAAGCTAGATAAGCAATTATTAGAAACCATGGTTTTGATACCAAATGATTCGAAAATTTTAGGCCCACAACCTTCGAACACAAGAATCAAAAGGAATAAGAAAGATTGAAATGCAATGAAGGTGCTTAGCAAGATCAAATTGGTATCCTAAATGGAAAGAACCAAGAACAAAGCAATATTGTGCGACAAAATTGTAAGACGTCAAAAACTAGTATAAAAGATAAAATTTGGGTTCGAGAACAAGGAGAACTAATATATTGATTCTATTTGTTTTTATTAATCGAGAATAGATTGCATTTGATATGTTATAATAGATTTTTCTATTCACAGTTTAAATTTAATAAGGGTTTAAAGTGGCAACCATAATTAATAAAATTTTTTAATTGCAAAAATTATTAACTCGCTTATTTGTTCAAAGAACAAAGATAGGTTGAAAACTGAAAACAAAGATCGTGAAAAAGATACAAACAATTAAAAGAAGAGTACTAATTAAATATCATTGATGAAAATAATGACACAATATTAAAAGAAAGAAGAAACGTTAGGGACAAAATTTCTTTCTTTTTTTTGTGATTTGTCACTTACGAAAACCAAAAATAGTCAAAGGCCAAAAAATTTAAAATTAAAATTCAAAAAATTGAAATATCAAGCTAGATAACCAATTATTAGAAACCATGGTTTTGATACCAAATGATGCAAAAATATTAGGCCCACAACCTTCGAACATAAGATTCAAAAGGAATAAGAAAGATTGAATTGCAAAGAAGGTCGTTATGAAGAACAAATTGGTATCCTAAATGGCAAGAACCAAGAACAAAGCAATATTGTGCGACGAAATTGTAAGACATCAGAAAATTGTATAAAAGATGAAATTTGGGTTCGAGAACACGGAGAACTAATATATTGATTCTATTTGTTTTTATTAATCGAGAATAGATTGCATTTGATATATTATAATAGTTTTTTCGATTCAAAGTTTAAATGTAATAAAGGTTTAAAGTGGCAACCATAATTAATAAATTTTTTTAATTGCAAAAATTATTAACTCGCTTTTTTTTCAAAGAACAAAAATAGGTTGAAAAATCAAAACAAGGATCATGAAAAAGATACAAACAATTAAAAGAAGTGTACGAATTAAATATCATGGATAAAAATAATGACAACAATATTAAAAGAAAGAAGAAACTTCAGGGAGCAAATTTCTTTCTTTTTTTGTGATTTGTCACTTAGGAAAACAAAAAATAGTCAAAGGCCAAAAACTTTAAAATTAAAATTCAAAAAATTGAAATATCAAGCTAGATAACCAAATATTAGAAAGCATGGTTTTGATACCAAATGATGCGAAATTTTTTGGCACACAACCTTGGAACCCAAGAACCAAAAGGAATAAGAAAGATTGAATTGCCAAGAAGGTCGTTAGGAAGATCAAATTGGTATCCTAAATGTGAAGAACCAAGAACAAAGCAATATTGTGCGACGAAATTGTAAGACGTCAGAAAATAGAAGAAAAGATGAAATTTGGGTTCAAGAACACCGAGACCTAATATATTGCTTCTGTTTGTTTTTATTAATCGAGAATAGCTTCCATTTGATATATTATAATAGTTTTTTCGATTAACAGTTTAAATGTAATAAGGGTTTAAAGTGGCAACCATAATTAATAATTTTTTTTTAATTGCAAAAATTAGTAACTCGCTTGTTTTTTCAAAGAACAAAGATAGGTTGAAAACTGAAAACAAAGAACATGAAAAAGATACAAACAATTAAAAGAAGAGTACGAATTAAATATCATGGATGAAAATAATGACACAATATTAAAAGAAAGAAGAAACTTTAGGGACCATATTTCTTTCTTCTTTTTGTGATTTGTCACATACGAAAATAAAAAATAGTCAAAGGCCAAAAACTTTAAAATTAAAATTCAAAAAATTGAAATATCAAGCTAGATAACCAATTATTAGAAACCATGGTTTTGATACCTAATGATTCGAAAATTTTAGGCCCACAACCTTCGCACAAAAGAATCAAAAGGAATAAAAAAGATTGAATTGCAAAGAAGGTGGTTAGCAAGATCAAATTGGTATCCCAAATGGAAAGAACCAAGAACAAAGCAATATTGTGCGACGAAATTGTAAGACGTCAGAAACTAGTATAAAAGATAAAATTTTAGTTCGAGAACATAGAGAAGTAATATATTGATTCTATTTATTTTTATTAATCGAGAATAGATTGCATTTGATATATTATAATAGTTTTTTCGATTCACTGTTTAAATGTAACAAGGGTTTAAAGTGGCAACCATAATTAAAAAAAAAATTAATTGCAAAAATTATTAACTCGCTTGTTTTTTCAAATAACAAAGATAGGTTGAAAACTGAAAAAAGAACATGAAAAAGATACAAACAATTAAAAGAAGAGTACGAATTAAATATCATGGATGAAAATAATGAAACAATATTAAAAGAAAAAAGAAACTTTAGGGACCAATTTTTTTTTTTTTTTTTTTTGCGATTTGTCACTCTCGAAAACCAAAAATAGTCAAAGGCCAAAAACATTAAAATTAAAATTCAAAAAATTGAAATATCAAGCTTGATAACCATTTATTAGAAACCATGGTTTTGATACCAAATTATGCGACAATATTAGGGCCTCAAGCTTCGAACCCAAGAACCAAAAGGAATAAGAAAGATTGAATTGCAAAGAAGGTCGTTAGGAAGAACAAATTGGTATCTTAAATGGCAAGAACCAAGAACAAACCAATATTGTGCGACGAAATTGTAAGACGTCAGAAACTAGTATAAAAGATGAAATTTGGGTTCGAGAACACGTAGAACTAATATATTGACTCTATTTGTTTTTATTAATCGAGAATAGCTTACATTTGATATATTATAATAGTTTTTTCGACTCACAGCTTAAATGTAATAAGGGTTTAAAGTGGAAACCATGATTAATAATTTTTTTTAATTGCAAAAATTAGTAACTCGCTTGTTTTTTCAAACAACAAATATAGGTTGAAAACTAAAAACAAGGAACATGAAAAAGATACAAACAATTAAAAGAAGAGTACGAATTAAATATCATGGATGAAAATAATGACACAATATTAAAAGAAAGAAGAAACTTTAGGGACCAAATTTCTTTTTTTTTTGTGATTTGTCACTTACGAAAATTAAAAATAGTCAAAGGCCAAAAACTTTAAAATTAAAATTCAAAAAATTGAAATATCAAGCTAGATAAGCAATTATTAGAAACCATGGTTTTGATACCAAATGATTCGAAAATTTTAGGCCCACAACCTTCGAACACAAGAATCACAAGGATTAAGAAAGATTGAATTGCAATGAAGGTGCTTAGCAAGATCAAATTGGTATCCTAAATGGCAAGAACCAAGAACAAAGCAATATTGTGCGACAAAATTGTAAGACGTCAAAAACTAGTATAAAAGATAAAATTTGGGTTCGAGAACAAGGAGAACTAATATATTGATTCTATTTGTTTTTATTAATCGAGAATAGATTGCATTTGATATATTATAATAGATTTTTCTATTCACAGTTTAAATTTAATAAGGGTTTAAAGTGGCAACCATAATTAATAAATTTTTTTAATTACAAAAATTATTAACTCGCTTGTTTGTTCAAAGAACAAAGATAGGTTGAAAACTGAAAACAAAGATCGTGAAAAAGATACAAACAATTAAAAGAAGAGTACTAATTAAATATCATTGATGAAAATAATGACACAATATTAAAAGAAAGAAGAAACGTTAGGGACAAAATTTCTTTTTTTTTTGTGCTTTGTCACTAACGAAAACCAAAAATAGTCAAAGGCCAAAAACTTTATAATTAAAATTCAAAAAATTGAAATATCAAGCTAGATAACCAATTATTAGAAACCATGGTTTTGATACCAAATGATGCAAA
This sequence comes from Hippophae tibetana, assembly GCA_037013495.1. NCBI lineage: Eukaryota > Viridiplantae > Streptophyta > Magnoliopsida > Rosales > Elaeagnaceae > Hippophae > Hippophae tibetana. Next base: position 48,241,049 of record CM072807.1, read on the forward strand.
AATATTAGGCCCACAACCTTCGAACACAAGATTCAAAAGGAATAAGAAAGATTGAATTGCAAAGAAGGTCTTTATGAAGAACAAATTGGTATCCTAAATGGCAAGAACCAAGAACAAAGCAATATTGTGCGACGAAATTGTAAGACGTCAGAAAATTTTATAAAAGATGAAATTTGGGATCGAGAACACGGAAAACTAATATATTGATTATATTTGTTTTTATTAATTGAGAATAGATTGCATTTGATATATTATAATAGTTTTTTCGATTCAAAGTTTAAATGTAATAAGGGTTTAAAGTGGCAACCATAATTAATAAATTTTTTTAATTACAAAAATTATTAACTCGCTTTTTTTTCACAGAACAAAAATAGGTTGAAAAATCAAAACAAAGATCATGAAAAAGATACAAACAATTAAAAGAAGAGTACGAATTAAATATCATGGATAAAAATAATGACAACAATATTAAAAGAAAGAAGAAACTTCAGGGAGCAAATTTCTTTCTTTTTTTGTGATTTGTCACTTACGAAAACAAAAAATAGTCAAAGGCCAAAAACTTTAAAATTAAAATTCAAAAAATTGAAATATCAAGCTAGATAACCAATTATTACAAACCATGGTTTTGATACCAAATGATGTGAAAATTTTAGGCACACAACCTTGGAACCCAAGAACCAAAAGGAATAAGAAAGATTGAATTGCAAAGAAGGTCGTTAGGAAGATCAAATTGGTATCCTAAATGGCAAGAACCAAGAACAAAGCAATATTGTGCGACGAAATTGTAAGACGTCAGAAACTAGTATAAAAGATAAAATTTGGGTTTGAGAACACGGAAAACTAATATATTGATTCTATTTGTTTTTATTAATCGAGAATAGCTTACATTTGATATATTATAATAGTTTTTTCGATTCACATTTTAAATGTAATAAGGGTTTAAAGTGGAAACCATAATTAATAATTTTTTTTAATTGCAAAAATTAGTGACTCGCTTGTTTTTTCAAACAACAAATATAGGTTGAAAACTGAAAACAAAGAACATGAAAAAGATACAAACAATTAAAAGAAGAGTACGAATTAAATATCATGGATGAAAATAATGACACAATATTAAAAGAAAGAAGAAACTTTAATGACCGAATTTCTTTTTTTTTTTTTTGTGATTTGTCACTTACGAAAATTAAAAATAGTCAAAGGCCAAAAACTTTAAAATTAAAATTCAAAAAATTGAAATATCAAGCTAGATAAGCAATTATTAGAAACCATGGTTTTGATACCAAATGATTCGAAAATTTTAGGCCCACAACCTTCGAACACAAGAATCAAAAGGAATAAGAAAGATTGAATTGCAATGAAGGTGCTTAGCAAGATCAAATTGGTATCCTAAATGGCAAGAACCAAGAACAATGCAATATTGTGCGACAAAATTGTAAGACGTCAAAAACTAGTATAAAAGATAAAATTTGGGTTCGAGAACAAGGAGAACTAATATATTGATTCTATTTGTTTTTATTAATCGAGAATAGATTGCATTTCATATATTATAATAGATTTTTCTATTCACAGTTTAAATTTAATAAGGGTTTAAAGTGGCAACCATAATTAATAAATTTTTTTAATTGCAAAAATTATTAACTGGCTTGTTTGTTCAAAGAACAAAGATAGGTTGAAAACTGAAAACAAAGATCGTGAAAAAGATACAAACAATTAAAAGAAGAGTACTAATTAAATATCATTGATGAAAATAATGACACAATATTAAAAGAAAGAAGAAACGTTAGGGACAAATTTTTTTTTTTTTTTGTGATTTGTCACTTACGAAAACCAAAAATAGTCAAAGGCCAAAAACTTTATAATTAAAATTCAAAAAATTGAAATATCAAGCTAGATAACCAATTATTAGAAACCATGGTTTTGATACCAAATGATGCAAAAATATTAGGCCCACAACCTTCGAACACAATATTCAAAAGGAATAAGAAAGATTGAATTCCAAAGAAGGTCTTTATGAAGAACAAATTGGTATCCTAAATGGCAAGAACCAAGAACAAAGCAATATTGTGCGACGAAATTGTAAGACGTCAGAAAATTGTATAAAAGATGAAATTTGGGATCGAGAACACGGAAAACTAATATATTGATTATATTTGTTTTTATTAATTGAGAATAGATTGCATTTGATATATTATAATAGTTTTTTCGATTCAAAGTTTAAATGTAATAAGGGTTTAAAGTGGCAACCATAATTAATAAATTTTTTTAATTACAAAAATTATTAACTCGCTTTTTTTTCACAGAACAAAAATAGGTTGAAAAATCAAAACAAAGATCATGAAAAAGATACAAACAATTAAAAGAAGAGTACGAATTAAATATCATGGATAAAAATAATGACAACAATATTAAAAGAAAGAAGAAACTTCAGGGAGCAAATTTCTTTCTTTTTTTGTGATTTGTCACTTACGAAAACAAAAAATAGTCAAAGGCCAAAAACTTTAAAATTAAAATTCAAAAAATTGAAATATCAAGCTAGAGAACCAATTATTATAAACCATGGTTTTGATACCAAATGATGCGAAAATTTTAGGCACACAACCTGGGAACCCAAGAACCAAAAGGAATAAGAAAGATTGAATTGCAAAGAAGGTCGTTAGGAAGATCAAATTGGTATCCTAAATAGCAAGAACCAAGAACAAAGCAATATTGTGCGACGAAATTGTGAGACGTCAGAAACTGGTATAAAAGATAAAATTTGGGTTTGAGAACACGGAAAACTAATATATTGATTCTATTTGTTTTTATTAATCGAGAATAGCTTACATTTGATATATTATAATAGTCTTTTCGATTCACATTTTAAATGTAATAAGGGTTTAAAGTGAAAACCATAATTAATAATTTTTTTTAATTGCAAAAATTAGTGACTCGCTTGTTTTTTCAAACAACAAATATAGGTTGAAAACTGAAAACAAAGAACATGAAAAAGATACAAACAATTAAAAGAAGAGTACGAATTAAATATCATGGATGAAAATAATGACACAATATTAAAAGAAAGAAGAAACTTTAGGGACCAAATTTCTTTCCTTTTTTTGTGATTTGTCACTTACGAAAATTAAAAATAGTCAAAGGACAAAAACTTTAAAATTAAAATTCAAAAAATTGAAATATCAAGCTAGATAAGCAATTATTAGAAACCATGGTTTTGATACCAAATGATTCGAAAATTTTAGGCCCACAACCTTCGAACACAAGAATCAAAAGGAATAAGAAAGATTGAATTGCAATGAAGGTGCTTAGCAAGATCAAATTGGTATCCTAAATGGCAAGAACCAAGAACAAAGCAATATTGTGCGACGAAATTGTAAGACGTCAGAAACTAGTATAAAAGATAAAATTTGGGTTCGAGAACAAGGAGAACTAATATATTGATTCTATTTGTTTTTATTAATCGAGAATAGATTGCATTTGATATATTATAATAGATTTTTCTATTCACAGTTTAAATTTAATAAGGGTTTAAAGTGGCAACCATAATTAATAAATTTTTTTAATTGCAAAAATTATTAACTCGCTTGTTTGTTCAAAGAACAAAGATAGGTTGAAAACTGAAAACAAAGATCGTGAAAAAGATACAAACAATTAAAAGAAGAGTACTAATTAAATATCATTGATGAAAATAATGACACAATATTAAAAGAAAGAAGAAACGTTAAGGACAAATTTTTTTTTTTTTTGTGATTTGTCACTTACGAAAACCAAAAATAGTCAAAGGCCAAAAACTTTATAATTAAAATTCAAAAAATTGAAATATCAAGCTAGATAACCAATTATTAGAAACCATGGTTTTGATACCAAATGATGCAAAAATATTAGGCCCACAACCTTCGAACACAATATTCAAAAGGAATAAGAAAGATTGAATTCCAAAGAAGGTCTTTATGAAGAACAAATTGGTATCCTAAATGGCAAGAACCAAGAACAAAGCAATATTGTGCGACGAAATTGTAAGACGTCAGAAAATTGTATAAAAGATGAAATTTGGGATCGAGAACACGGAAAACTAATATATTGATTATATTTGTTTTTATTAATTGAGAATAGATTGCATTTGATATATTATAATAGTTTTTTCGATTCAAAGTTTAAATGTAATAAGGGTTTAAAGTGGCAACCATAATTAATAAATTTTTTTAATTACAAAAATTATTAACTCGCTTTTTTTTCACAGAACAAAAATAGGTTGAAAAATCAAAACAAAGATCATGAAAAAGATACAAACAATTAAAAGAAGAGTACGAATTAAATATCATGGATAAAAATAATGACAACAATATTAAAAGAAAGAAGAAACTTCAGGGAGCAAATTTCTTTCTTTTTTTGTGATTTGTCACTTACGAAAACAAAAAATAGTCAAAGGCCAAAAACTTTAAAATTAAAATTCAAAAAATTGAAATATCAAGCTAGAGAACCAATTATTATAAACCATGGTTTTGATACCAAATGATGCGAAAATTTTAGGCACACAACCTGGGAACCCAAGAACCAAAAGGAATAAGAAAGATTGAATTGCAAAGAAGGTCGTTAGGAAGATCAAATTGGTATCCTAAATAGCAAGAACCAAGAACAAAGCAATATTGTGCGACGAAATTGTGAGATGTCAGAAAATGGTATAAAAGATAAAATTTGGGTTTGAGAACACGGAAAACTAATATATTGATTCTATTTGTTTTTATTAATCGAGAATAGCTTACATTTGATATATTATAATAGTCTTTTCGATTCACATTTTAAATGTAATAAGGGTTTAAAGTGAAAACCATAATTAATAATTTTTTTTAATTGCAAAAATTAGTGACTCGCTTGTTTTTTCAAACAACAAATATAGGTTGAAAACTGAAAACAAAGAACATGAAAAAGATACAAACAATTAAAAGAAGAGTACGAATTAAATATCATGGATGAAAATAATGACACAATATTAAAAGAAAGAAGAAACTTTAGGGACCAAATTTCTTTCCTTTTTTTGTGATTTGTCACTTACGAAAATTAAAAATAGTCAAAGGACAAAAACTTTAAAATTAAAATTCAAAAAATTGAAATATCAAGCTAGATAAGCAATTATTAGAAACCATGGTTTTGATACCAAATGATTCGAAAATTTTAGGCCCACAACCTTCGAACACAAGAATCAAAAGGAATAAGAAAGATTGAATTGCAATGAAGGTGCTTAGCAAGATCAAATTGGTATCCTAAATGGCAAGAACCAAGAACAAAGCAATATTGTGCGACGAAATTGTAAGACGTCAGAAACTAGTATAAAAGATAAAATTTGGGTTCGAGAACAAGGAGAACTAATATATTGATTCTATTTGTTTTTATTAATCGAGAATAGATTGCATTTGATATATTATAATAGATTTTTCTATTCACAGTTTAAATTTAATAAGGGTTTAAAGTGGCAACCATAATTAATAAATTTTTTTAATTGCAAAAATTATTAACTCGCTTGTTTGTTCAAAGAACAAAGATAGGTTGAAAACTGAAAACAAAGATCGTGAAAAAGATACAAACAATTAAAAGAAGAGTACTAATTAAATATCATTGATGAAAATAATGACACAATATTAAAAGAAAGAAGAAACGTTAGGGACAAATTTTTTTTTTTTTTTGTGATTTGTCACTTACGAAAACCAAAAATAGTCAAAGGCCAAAAACTTTATAATTAAAATTCAAAAAATTGAAATATCAAGCTAGATAACCAATTATTAGAAACCATGGTTTTGATACCAAATGATGCAAAAATATTAGGCCCACAACCTTCGAACACAATATTCAAAAGGAATAAGAAAGATTGAATTCCAAAGAAGGTCTTTATGAAGAACAAATTGGTATCCTAAATGGCAAGAACCAAGAACAAAGCAATATTGTGCGACGAAATTGTAAGACGTCAGAAAATTGTATAAAAGATGAAATTTGGGATCGAGAACACGGAAAACTAATATATTGATTATATTTGTTTTTATTAATTGAGAATAGATTGCATTTGATATATTATAATAGTTTTTTCGATTCAAAGTTTAAATGTAATAAGGGTTTAAAGTGGCAACCATAATTAATAAATTTTTTTAATTACAAAAATTATTAACTCGCTTTTTTTTCACAGAACAAAAATAGGTTGAAAAATCAAAACAAAGATCATGAAAAAGATACAAACAATTAAAAGAAGAGTACGAATTAAATATCATGGATAAAAATAATGACAACAATATTAAAAGAAAGAAGAAACTTCAGGGAGCAAATTTCTTTCTTTTTTTGTGATTTGTCACTTACGAAAACAAAAAATAGTCAAAGGCCAAAAACTTTAAAATTAAAATTCAAAAAATTGAAATATCAAGCTAGAGAACCAATTATTATAAACCATGGTTTTGATACCAAATGATGCGAAAATTTTAGGCACACAACCTGGGAACCCAAGAACCAAAAGGAATAAGAAAGATTGAATTGCAAATAAGGTCGTTAGGAAGATCAAATTGGTATCCTAAATAGCAAGAACCAAGAACAAAGCAATATTGTGCGACGAAATTGTGAGACGTCAGAAACTGGTATAAAAGATAAAATTTGGGTTTGAGAACACGGAAAACTAATATATTGATTCTATTTGTTTTTATTAATCGAGAATAGCTTACATTTGATATATTATAATAGTCTTTTCGATTCACATTTTAAATGTAATAAGGGTTTAAAGTGAAAACCATAATTAATAATTTTTTTTAATTGCAAAAATTAGTGACTCGCTTGTTTTTTCAAACAACAAATATAGGTTGAAAACTGAAAACAAAGAACATGAAAAAGATACAAACAATTAAAAGAAGAGTACGAATTAAATATCATGGATGAAAATAATGACACAATATTAAAAGAAAGAAGAAACTTTAGGGACCAAATTTCTTTTTTTTTTGTGATTTGTCACTTACGAAAATTAAAAATAGTCAAAGGACAAAAACTTTAAAATTAAAATTCAAAAAATTGAAATATCAAGCTAGATAAGCAATTATTAGAAACCATGGTTTTGATACCAAATGATTCGAAAATTTTAGGCCCACAACCTTCGAACACAAGAATCAAAAGGAATAAGAAAGATTGAATTGCAATGAAGGTGCTTAGCAAGATCAAATTGGTATCCTAAATGGCAAGAACCAAGAACAAAGCAATATTGTGCGACAAAATTGTAAGACGTCAAAAACTAGTATAAAAGATAAAATTTGGGTTCGAGAACAAGGCGAACTAATATATTGATTCTATTTGTTTTTATTAATCGAGAATAGATTGCATTTGATATATTATAATAGATTTTTCTATTCACAGTTTAAATTTAATAAGGGTTTAAAGTGGCAACCATAATTAATAAATTTTTTTAATTGCAAAAATTATTAACTCGCTTGTTTGTTCAAAGAACAAAGATAGGTTGAAAACTGAAAACAAAGATCGTGAAAAAGATACAAACAATTAAAAGAAGAGTACTAATTAAATATCATTGATGAAAATAATGACACAATATTAAAAGAAAGAAGAAACGTTAGGGACAAAATTTTTTTTTTTTTTTTGTGATTTGTCACTTACGAAAACCAAAAATAGTCAAAGGCCAAAAACTTTATAATTAAAATTCAAAAAATTGAAATATCAAGCTAGATAACCAATTATTAGAAACCATGGTTTTGATACCAAATGATGCAAAAATATTAGGCCCACAACCTTCGAACACAAGATTCAAAAGGAATAAGAAAGATTGAATTCCAAAGAAGGTCTTTATGAAGAACAAATTGGTATCCTAAATGGCAAGAACCAAGAACAAAGCAATATTGTGCGACGAAACTGTAAGACGTCAGAAAATTGTATAAAAGATGAAATTTGGGATCGAGAACACGGAAAACTAATATATTGATTATATTTGTTTTTATTAATTGAGAATAGATTGCATTTGATATATTATAATAGTTTTTTCGATTCAAAGTTTAAATGTAATAAGGGTTTAAAGTGGCAACCATAATTAATAAATTTTTTTAATTACAAAAATTATTAACTCGCTTTTTTTTCACAGAACAAAAATAGGTTGAAAAATCAAAACAAAGATCATGAAAAAGATACAAACAATTAAAAGAAGAGTACGAATTAAATATCATGGATAAAAATAATGACAACAATATTAAAAGAAAGAAGAAACTTCAGGGAGCAAATTTCTTTCTTTTTTTGTGATTTGTCACTTACGAAAACAAAAAATAGTCAAAGGCCAAAAACTTTAAAATTAAAATTCAAAAAATTGAAATATCAAGCTAGAGAACCAATTATTAGAAACCATGGTTTTGATACCAAATGATGCGAAAATTTTAGGCACACAACCTTGGAACCCAAGAACCAAAAGGAATAAGAAAGATTGAATTGCAAAGAAGGTCGTTAGGAAGATCAAATTGGTATCCTAAATAGCAAGAACCAAGAACAAAGCAATATTGTGCGACGAAATTGTAAGACCTCAGAAACTAGTATAAAAGATAAAATTTGGGTTTGAGAACACGGAAAACTAATATATTGATTCTATTTGTTTTTATTAATCGAGAATAGCTTACATTTGATATATTATAATAGTTTTTTCGATTCACATTTTAAATGTAATAAGGGTTTAAAGTGAAAACCATAATTAATAATTTTTTTTAATTGCAAAAATTAGTGACTCGCTTGTTTTTTCAAACAACAAATATAGGTTGAAAACAGAAAACAAAGAACATGAAAAAGATACAAACAATTAAAAGAAGAGTACGAATTAAATATCATGGATGAAAATAATGACACAATATTAAAAGAAAGAAGAAACTTTAGGGACCAAATTTCTTTCCTTTTTTTGTGATTTGTCACTTACGAAAATTAAAAATAGTCAAAGGACAAAAACTTTAAAATTAAAATTCAAAAAATTGAAATATCAAGCTAGATAAGCAATTATTAGAAACCATGGTTTTGATACCAAATGATTCGAAAATTTTAGGCCCACAACCTTCGAACACAAGAATCAAAAGGAATAAGAAAGATTGAATTGCAATGAAGGTGCTTAGCAAGATCAAATTGGTATCCTAAATGGCAAGAACCAAGAACAAAGCAATATTCTGCGACGAAATTGTAAGACGTCAGAAACTAGTATAAAAGATAAAATTTGGGTTCGAGAACAAGGAGAACTAATATATTGATTCTATTTGTTTTTATTAATCGAGAATAGATTGCATTTGATATATTATAATAGATTTGTCTATTCACAGTTTAAATTTAATAAGGGTTTAAAGTGGCAACCATAATTAATAAATTTTTTTAATTGCAAAAATTATTAACTCGCTTGTTTGTTCAAAGAACAAAGATAGGTTGAAAACTGAAAACAAAGATCGTGAAAAAGATACAAACAATTAAAAGAAGAGTACTAATTAAATATCATTGATGAAAATAATGACACAATATTAAAAGAAAGAAGAAACGTTAGGGACAAATTTTTTTTTTTTTTTTTTGTGATTTGTCACTTACGAAAACCAAAAATAGTCAAAGGCCAAAAACTTTATAATTAAAATTCAAAAAATTGAAATATCAAGCTAGATAACCAATTATTAGAAACCATGGTTTTGATACCAAATGATGCAAAAATATTAGGCCCACAACCTTCGAACACAAGATTCAAAAGGAATAAGAAAGATTGAATTCCAAAGAAGGTCTTTATGAAGAACAAATTGGTATCCTAAATGGCAAGAACCAAGAACAAAGCAATATTGTGCGACGAAATTGTAAGACGTCAGAAAATTGTATAAAAGATGAAATTTGGGATCGAGAACACGGAAAACTAATATATTGATTATATTTGTTTTTATTAATTGAGAATAGATTGCATTTGATATATTATAATAGTTTTTTCGATTCAAAGTTTAAATGTAATAAGGGTTTAAAGTGGCAACCATAATTAATAAATTTTTTTAATTACAAAAATTATTAACTCGCTTTTTTTTCACAGAACAAAAATAGGTTGAAAAATCAAAACAAAGATCATGAAAAAGATACAAACAATTAAAAGAAGTGTAAGAATTAAATATCATGGATAAAAATAATGACAACAATATTAAAAGAAAGAAGAAACTTCAGGGAGCAAATTTCTTTCTTATTTTGTGATTTGTCACTTACGAAAACAAAAAATAGTCAAAGGCCAAAAACTTTAAAATTAAAATTCAAAAAATTGAAATATCAAGCTAGAGAACCAATTATTAGAAACCATGGTTTTGATACCAAATGATGCGAAAATTTTAGGCACACAACCTTGGAACCCAAGAACCAAAAGGAATAAGAAAGATTGAATTGCAAAGAAGGTCGTTAGGAAGATCAAATTGGTATCCTAAATAGCAAGAACCAAGAACAAAGCAATATTGTGCGACGAAATTGTAAGACGTCAGAAACTAGTATAAAAGATAAAATTTGGGTTTGAGAACACGGAAAACTAATATATTGATTCTATTTGTTTTTATTAATCGAGAATAGCTTACATTTGATATATTATAATAGTTTTTTCGATTCACATTTTAAATGTAATAAGGGTTTAAAGTGAAAACCATAATTAATAATTTTTTTTAATTGCAAAAATTAGTGACTCTGTTGTTTTTTCAAACAACAAATATAGGTTGAAAACTGAAAACAAAGAACATGAAAAAGATACAAACAATTAAAAGAAGAGTACGAATTAAATATCATGGATGAAAATAATGACACAATATTAAAAGAAAGAAGAAACTTTAGGGACCAAATTTCTTTCCTTTTTTTGTGATTTGTCACTTACGAAAATAAAAAATAGTCAAAGGCCAAAAACTTTAAAATTAAAATTCAAAAAATTGAAATATCAAGCTAGATAAGCAATTATTAGAAACCATGGTTTTGATACCAAATGATTCGAAAATTTTAGGCCCACAACCTTCGAACACAAGAATCAAAAGGAATAAGAAAGATTGAATTGCAAAGAAGGTGGTTAGCAAGATCAACTTGGTATCCTAAATGCAAGAACCAAGAACAAAGCAATATTGTGCGACCAAATTGTAAGACGTCAGAAACTAGTATAAAAGATAAAATTTGGGTTCGAGAACACGGAGAACTAATATATTGATTCTATTTGTTTTTATTAATCGAGAATAGATTGCATTTGATATATTATAATAGTTTTTTCGATTCAAAGTTTAAATTTAATAAGGGTTTAAAGTGGCAACCATAATTAATAAATTTTTTTAATTACAAAAATTATTAACTCGCTTTTTTTTCACAGAACAAAAATAGGTTGAAAAATCAAAACAAAGATCATGAAAAAGATACAAACAATTAAAAGAAGAGTACGAATTAAATATCATGGATAAAAATAATGACAACAATATTAAAAGAAAGAAGAAACTTCAGGGAGCAAATTTCTTTCTTTTTTTGTGATTTGTCACTTACGAAAACAAAAAATAGTCAAAGCCAAAAACTTTAAAATTAAAATTCAAAAAATTGAAATATCAAGCTAGATAACCAATTATTAGAAACCATGGTTTTGATACCAAATGATGTGAAAATTTTAGGCACACAACCTTAGAACCCAAGAACCAAAAGGAATAAGAAAGATTGAATTGCAAAGAAGGTCGTTAGGAAGATCAAATTGGTATCCTAAATGGCAAGAACCAAGAACAAAGCAATATTGTGCGACGAAATTGTAAGACGTCAGAAACTAGTATAAAAGATAAAATTTGGGTTTGAGAACACGGAAAACTAATATATTGATTCTATTTGTTTTTATTAATCGAGAATAGCTTACATTTGATATATTATAATAGTTTTTTCGATTCACAGTTTAAATTTAATAAGGGTTTAAAGTGGCAACCATAATTAATAAATTTTTTTAATTGCAAAAATTATTAACTCGCTTGTTTTTTCAAAAAACAAAGATAGGTTGAAAACTGAAAACAAAGATCGTGAAAAAGATACAAACAATTAAAAGAAGAGTACTAATTAAATATCATTGATGAAAATAATGACACAATATTAAAAGAAAGAAGAAACGTGAGGGACAAAATTTCTTTCTTCTTTTTGTGATTTGTCACTTACGAAAACCAAAAATAGTCAAAGGCCAAAAAATTTATAATTCAAATTCAAAAAATTGAAATATCAAGCTAGATAACCAATTATTAGAAACCATGGTTTTGATACCAAATGATGCAAAAATATTAGGCCCATAACCTTCGAACACAAGATTCAAAAGGAATAAGGAAGATTGAATTGCAAAGAAGGTCGTTATGAAGAACAAATTGGTATCCTAAATGGCAAGAACCAAGAACAAAGCAATATTGTGCGACGAAATTGTAAGACGTCAGAAACTAGTATAAAAGATAAAATTTGGGTTCGAGAACAAGGAGAACTAATATATTGATTCTATTTGTTTTTATTAATCGAGAATAGATTGCATTTGATATATTATAATAGATTTTTCTATTCACAGTTTAAATTTAATAAGGGTTTAAAGTGGCAACCATTATTAATAAATTTTTTTAATTGCAAAAATTATTAACTCGCTTGTTTGTTCAAAGAACAAAGATAGGTTGAAAACTGAAAACAAAGATCGTGAAAAAGATACAAACAATTAAAAGAAGAGTACTAATTAAATATCATTGATGAAAATAATGACACAATATTAAAAGAAAGAAGAAACGTTAGGGACAAATTTTTTTTTTTTTTTTTTTGTGATTTGTCACTTACGAAAACCAAAAATAGTCAAAGGCCAAAAACTTTATAATTAAAATTCAAAAAATTGAAATATCAAGCTAGATAACCAATTATTAGAAACCATGGTTTTGATACCAAATGATGCAAAAATATTAGGCCCACAACCTTCGAACACAAGATTCAAAAGGAATAAGAAAGATTGAATTCCAAAGAAGGTCGTTAGGAAGATCAAATTGGTATCCTAAATGGCAAGAACCAAGAACAAAGCAATATTGTGCGACGAAATTGTAAGACGTCAGAAAATTGTATAAAAGATGAAATTTGGGATCGAGAACACGGAAAACTAATATATTGATTCTATTTGTTTTTATTAATCGAGAATAGCTTACATTTGATATATTATAATAGTTTTTTCGATTCACATTTTAAATGTAATAAGGGTTTAAAGTGAAAACCATAATTAATAATTTTTTTTAATTGCAAAAATTAGTGACTCGCTTGTTTTTTCAAACAACAAATATAGGTTGAAAACTGAAAACAAAGAACATGAAAAAGATACAAACAATTAAAAGAAGAGTACGAATTAAATATCATGGATGAAAATAATGACACAATATTAAAAGAAAGAAGAAACTTTAGGGACCAAATTTCTTTCCTTTTTTTGTGATTTGTCACTTACGAAAATTAAAAATAGTCAAAGGACAAAAACTTTAAAATTAAAATTCAAAAAATTGAAATATCAAGCTAGATAAGCAATTATTAGAAACCATGGTTTTGATACCAAATGATTCGAAAATTTTAGGCCCACAACCTTCGAACACAAGAATCAAAAGGAATAAGAAAGATTGAATTGCAATGAAGGTGCTTAGCAAGATCAAATTGGTATCCTAAATGGCAAGAACCAAGAACAAAGCAATATTGTGCGACGAAATTGTAAGACGTCAGAAACTAGTATAAAAGATAAAATTTGGGTTCGAGAACAAGGAGAACTAATATATTGATTCTATTTGTTTTTATTAATCGAGAATAGATTGCATTTGATATATTATAATAGATTTTTCTATTCACAGTTTAAATTTAATAAGGGTTTAAAGTGGCAACCATAATTAATAAATTTTTTTAATTGCAAAAATTATTAACTCGCTTGTTTGTTCAAAGAACAAAGATAGGTTGAAAACTGAAAACAAAGATCGTGAAAAAGATACAAACAATTAAAAGAAGAGTACTAATTAAATATCATTGATGAAAATAATGACACAATATTAAAAGAAAGAAGAAACGTTAGGGACAAATTTTTTTTTTTTTTTTTGTGATTTGTCACTTACGAAAACCAAAAATAGTCAAAGGCCAAAAACTTTATAATTAAAATTCAAAAAATTGAAATATCAAGCTAGATAACCAATTATTAGAAACCATGGTTTTGATACCAAATGATGCAAAAATATTAGGCCCACAACCTTCGAACACAAGATTCAAAAGGAATAAGAAAGATTGAATTCCAAAGAAGGTCTTTATGAAGAACAAATTGGTATCCTAAATGGCAAGAACCAAGAACAAAGCAATATTGTGCGACGAAATTGTAAGACGTCAGAAAATTGTATAAAAGATGAAATTTGGGATCGAGAACACGGAAAACTAATATATTGATTATATTTGTTTTTATTAATTGAGAATAGATTGCATTTGATATATTATAATAGTTTTTTCGATTCAAAGTTTAAATGTAATAAGGGTTTAAAGTGGCAACCATAATTAATAAATTTTTTTAATTACAAAAATTATTAACTCGCTTTTTTTTCACATAACAAAAATTGGTTGAAAAATCAAAACAAAGATCATGAAAAAGATACAAACAATTAAAAGAAGTGTAAGAATTAAATATCATGCATAAAAATAATGACAACAATATTAAAAGAAAGAAGAAACTTCAGGGAGCAAATTTCTTTCTTATTTTGTGATTTGTCACTTACGAAAACAAAAAATAGTCAAAGGCCAAAAACTTTAAAATTAAAATTCAAAAAATTGAAATATCAAGCTAGAGAACCAATTATTAGAAACCATGGTTTTGATACCAAATGATGCGAAAATTTTAGGCACACAACCTTGGAACCGAAGAACCAAAAGGAATAAGAAAGATTGAATTGCAAAGAAGGTCGTTAGGAAGATCAAATTGGTATCCTAAATAGCAAGAACCAAGAACAAAGCAATATTGTGCGACGAAATTGTAAGACGTCAGAAACTAGTATAAAAGATAAAATTTGGGTTTGAGAACACGGAAAACTAATATATTGATTCTATTTGTTTTTATTAATCGAGAATAGCTTACATTTGATATATTATAATAGTTTTTTCGATTCACATTTTAAATGTAATAAGGGTTTAAAGTGAAAACCATAATTAATAATTTTTTTTAATTGCAAAAATTAGTGACTCTGTTGTTTTTTCAAACAACAAATATAGGTTGAAAACTGAAAACAAAGAACATGAAAAAGATACAAACAATTAAAAGAAGAGTACGAATTAAATATCATGGATGAAAATAATGACACAATATTAAAAGAAAGAAGAAACTTTAGGGACCAAATTTCTTTCCTTTTTTTGTGATTTGTCACTTACGAAAATAAAAAATAGTCAAAGGCCAAAAACTTTAAAATTAAAATTCAAAAAATTGAAATATCAAGCTAGATAAGCAATTATTAGAAACCATGGTTTTGATACCAAATGATTCGAAAATTTTAGGCCCACAACCTTCGAACACAAGAATCAAAAGGAATAAGAAAGATTGAATTGCAAAGAAGGTGGTTAGCAAGATCAACTTGGTATCCTAAATGCAAGAACCAAGAACAAAGCAATATTGTGCGACAAAATTGTAAGACGTCAGAAACTAGTATAAAAGATAAAATTTGGGTTCGAGAACACGGAGAACTAATATATTGATTCTATTTGTTTTTATTAATCGAGAATAGATTGCATTTGATATATTATAATAGTTTTTTCGATTCAAAGTTTAAATTTAATAAGGGTTTAAAGTGGCAACCATAATTAATAAATTTTTTTAATTACAAAAATTATTAACTCGCTTTTTTTTCACAGAACAAAAATAGGTTGAAAAATCAAAACAAAGATCATGAAAAAGATACAAACAATTAAAAGAAGAGTACGAATTAAATATCATGGATAAAAATAATGACAACAATATTAAAAGAAAGAAGAAACTTCAGGGAGCAAATTTCTTTCTTTTTTTGTGATTTGTCACTTACGAAAACAAAAAATAGTCAAAGCCAAAAACTTTAAAATTAAAATTCAAAAAATTGAAATATCAAGCTAGATAACCAATTATTAGAAACCATGGTTTTGATACCAAATGATGTGAAAATTTTAGGCACACAACCTTGGAACCCAAGAACCAAAAGGAATAAGAAAGATTGAATTGCAAAGAAGGTCGTTAGGAAGATCAAATTGGTATCCTAAATGGCAAGAACCAAGAACAAAGCAATATTGTGCGACGAAATTGTAAGACGTCAGAAACTAGTATAAAAGATAAAATTTGGGTTTGAGAACACGGAAAACTAATATATTGATTCTATTTGTTTTTATTAATCGAGAATAGCTTACATTTGATATATTATAATAGTTTTTTCGATTCACAGTTTAAATTTAATAAGGGTTTAAAGTGGCAACCATAATTAATAAATTTTTTTAATTGCAAAAATTATTAACTCGCTTGTTTTTTCAAAAAACAAAGATAGGTTGAAAACTGAAAACAAAGATCGTGAAAAAGATACAAACAATTAAAAGAAGAGTACTAATTAAATATCATTGATGAAAATAATGACACAATATTAAAAGAAAGAAGAAACGTGAGGGACAAAATTTCTTTCTTCTTTTTGTGATTTGTCACTTACGAAAACCAAAAATAGTCAAAGGTCAAAAAATTTATAATTCAAATTCAAAAAATTGAAATATCAAGCTAGATAACCAATTATTAGAAACCATGGTTTTGATACCAAATGATGCAAAAATATTAGGCCCACAACCTTCGAACACAAGATTCAAAAGGAATAAGGAAGATTGAATTGCAAAGAAGGTCGTTATGAAGAACAAATTGGTATCCTAAATGGCAAGAACCAAGAACAAAGCAATATTGTGCGACGAAATTGTAAGACGTCAGAAACTAGTATAAAAGATAAAATTTGGGTTCGAGAACAAGGAGAACTAATATATTGATTCTATTTGTTTTTATTAATCGAGAATAGATTGCATTTGATATATTATAATAGATTTTTCTATTCACAGTTTAAATTTAATAAGGGTTTAAAGTGGCAACCATAATTAATAATTTTTTTTAATTGCAAAAATTATTAACTCGCTTGTTTGTTCAAACAACAAAGATAGGTTGAAAACTGAAAACAAAGATCGTGAAAAAGATACAAACAATTAAAAGAAGAGTACTAATTAAATATCATTGATGAAAATAATGACACAATATTAAAAGAAAGAAGAAACGTTAGGGACAAATTTTTTTTTTTTTTTTTTTTTGTGATTTGTCACTTACGAAAACCAAAAATAGTCAAAGGACAAACACTTTATAATTAAAATTCAAAAAATTGAAATATCAAGCTAGATAACCAATTATTAGAAACCATGGTTTTGATACCAAATGATGCAAAAATATTAGGCACACAACCTTCGAACACAAGATTCAAAAGGAATAAGAAAGATTGAATTCCAAAGAAGGTCGTTAGGAAGATCAAATTGGTATCCTAAATGGCAAGAACCAAGAACAAAGCATTATTGTGCGACGAAATTGTAAGACGTCAGAAAATAGAAGAAAAGATGAAATTTGGGTTCGAGAACACCGACAACTAATATATTGCTTCTGTGTGTTTTTATTAATCGAGAATAGCTTCCATTTGATATATTATAATAGTTTTTTTCGATTAACAGTTTAAATGTAATAAGGGTTTAAAGTGGCAACCATAATTAACAATTTTTTTTAATTGCAAAAATTAGTAACTCGCTTGTTTTTTCAAAGAACGAAAATAGGTTGAAAACTGAGAACAAAGAACATGAAAAATATACAACGAATTAAAACAAGATTACAAATTAAATATCCTGGATAAAAATAATGACAACAACATTAAAAGGAAGAACAAACTTTAGGGACCAAATTGCCTTCTTTTTTTTGTGATTTGTCACTTACAAAAACAAAAAACAGTCAAAGGACAAACACTTTAAAATTAAATTTCAAAAAATTGAAATATCAAGCTAGATGACCAATTATTAGAAACCATGGTTTTGATACCAAATAATGCGAAAATTTTAGGCACACAACCTTGGAACCCAAGAACCAAAAGGAATAAGAAAGATTGCATTGCAAAGAAAGTCGTTAGGAAGATCAAATTGGTATCCTAAATGTGAAGAACCAAGAACAAAGTAATATTGTGCGACGAAATTGTAAGACGTCAGAAACTAGTATAAAAGATGAAATTTGGGTTCGAGAACACCGACAACTAATATATTGCTTCTTTTTGTTTTTATTAATCGAGAATAGCTTCCATTTGATATATTATAATAGTTTTTTCGATTAACAGTTTAAATGTAATAAGGGTTTAAAGTGGAACCATAATTAATAATTTTTTTTAATTGCAAAAATTAGTAACTCGCTTGTTTTTTCAAAGAACAAAGATAGGTTGAAAACAGAAAACAAAGAACATGAAAACGATACAAAAAATTAAAAGAAGATTACGAATTAAATATCATGGATGAAAATAATGACAACAACATTAAAAGAAAGAAGAAACTTCAGGGAGCAAATTTCATTCTTTTCTTGTGATTTGTCACTTACGAAAACAAAAAATAGTCAAAGGCGAAAAACATTAAAATTAAAAATCAAAAAATTGAAATATCAAGCTAGATAATCAATTATTAGAAACCATGGTTTTGATACCAAATGATGCCAAAATTTTAGGCACACAACCTTGGAACCCAAGAACCAAAAGGAATAAGAAAGATTGAATTGCAAAGAAGGTCGTTAGGAAGATCAAATTGGTGTCCTAAATGGCAAGAACCAAGAACAAAGCAATATTGTGCGACGAAATTGTAAGATGTCAGAAACTAGTATAAAAGATAAAATTTGAGTTCGAGAACACGGAGAACTAATATATTGATTCTATTTTTTTTTATTAATCGAGAATAGATTGCATTTTGATATATTATAATAGTTTTTTCGATTCACTGTTTAAATGTAACAAGGGTTTAAAGTGGCAACCATAATTATAAAAAAAAATTAATTGCAAAAATTAGTAACTCGCTTGTGTTTTCAAATAACAAAGATAGGTTGAAAACAGAAAACAAAGAACATGAAAACGATACAAAAAATTAAAAGAAGAGTACGAATTAAATATCATGGATGAAAATAATGACAACAACATTAAAAGAAAGAAGAAACTTCAGGGAGCAAATTTCTTTCTTTTTTTGTGATTTGTCACTTACGAAAACAAAAAATAGTCAAAGGCGAAAAACTTTAAAATTAAAAATCAAAAAATTGAAATATCAAGTTAGATAACCAATTATTAGAAACCATGGTTTTGATACCAATTGATGCGAAAATTTTAGGCACACAACCTTGGAACCCAAGAACCAAAAGGAATAAGAAAGATTGAATTGCAAAGAAGGTCGTTAGGAAGATCAAATTGGTGTCCTAAATGGCAAGAACCAAGAACAAAGCAATATTGTGCGACGAAATTGTAAGACTTCAGAAACTAGTATAAAAGATAAAATTTGGTTTCGAGAACACGGAGAACTAATATATTCCTTCTATTTGTTTTTATTAATCGAGAATAGATTGCATTTCATATATTATAATAGTTTTTTCGATTCACATTTTAAATGTAATAAGGGTTTAAAGTGGAAACCATAATTAATAATTTTTTTAATTGCAAAAATTAGTGACTCGCTTGTTTTTTCAAAGAACAAATATAGGTTGAAAACTGAGAACAAAGAACATGAAAAAGTTACAACCAATTAAAAGAAGATTACGAATTAAATATCATGGATAAAAATAATGAGAACAACATTAAAAGGAAGAACAAACTTTAGGGACCAAATTTCTTTCTTTCTTTTTTTATTTGTCACTTACGAAAACAAGAAACAGTCAAAGGCCAAACACTTTAAAATTAAAATTCAAAAAATTGAAATATCCAAGCTAGATAACCAATTATTAGAAACCGTGGTTTTGATACCAAATGATTCGAAAATTTTAGGCCCACAACCTTCGAACACAAGATTCATAAGGAATAAGAAAGATTGAATTGCAAAGAAGGTGGTTAGCAAGATCAAATTGGTATCCCAAATGGCAAGAACCAAGAACAAAGCAATATTGTGCGACGAAATTGTAAGATGTCAGAAACTAGTATAAAAGATAAAATTTGGGTTCGAGAACACGGAGAACTAATATATTGATTCTATTTGTTTTTATTAATCCAGAATAGATTGCATTTTGATATATTATAATAGTTTTTTTCGAATTCACTGTTTAAATGTAACAAGGGTTTAAAGTGGCAACCATATTAAAAAAAAATTTTAATTGCAAAAATTATTAACTCGCTTGTTTTTTCAAATAACAAAGATAGGTTGAAAACTGAAAACAAAGAACATGAAAAAGATACAAACAATTAAAAGAAGAGTACGAATTAAATATCATGGATGAAAATAATGACACAATATTAAAAGAAAGAAGAAACTTTAGGGACCAAATTTCTGGTTTTTTGTTTTTGTGATTTGTCACTTACGAAAACCAAAAATAGTCAAAGGCCAAAAACTTTAAAATTAAAATTCAAAAAATTGAAATATCAAGCTTGATAACCATTTATTAGAAACCATGGTTTGATACCAAATGATGCGAAAATATTAATGCCACAAGCTTCGAACCCAAGAACCAAAAGGAATAAGAAAGATTGAATTGCAAATAAGGTCGTTAGGAAGAACAAATTGGTATCCTAAATGGCAAGAACCAAGAACAAAGCAATATTGTGCGACAAAATTGTAAGACGTCAGAAACTAGTATTAAAAGATGAAATTTGGGTTCGAGAACACGTAGAACTAATATATTGACTCTATTTGTTTTTATTAATCGAGAATAGCTTACATTTGATATATTATAATAGTTTTTTCGATTCACAGCTTAAATGTAATAAGGGTTTTAAAGTGGGAACCATGATTAATAATTTTTTTTAATAGCAAAAATTAGTAACTCGCTTGTTTTTTCAAACAACAAATATAGGTTGAAAACTGAAAAGAAAGAACATGAAAAAGATACAAACAATTAAAAGAAGAGTACGAATTAAATATCATGGATGAAAATAATGACACAATAGTAAAAGAAAGAAGAAACTTCAGGGAGCAAATTTCTTTCTTTTTCTTGTGATTTGTCAATTACGAAAATAAAAAATAGTCAAAGGCCAAAAACTTTAAACTTAAAATTCAAAAAATTGAAATATCAAGCTAGATAACCAATTATTAGAAACCATGGTTTTTGATACCAAATGATTCCAAAATTTTAGGCCCACAACCTTCGAACAGAAGAATCAAAAGGAATAAGAAAGATTGAATTGCAAAGAAGGTGGTTAGCAAGATCAAATTGGTATCCCAAATGGCAAGAACCAAGAACAAAGCAATATTGTGCGACGAAATTGTAAGACGTCTGAAACTAGTATAAAAGATAAAATTTGGGTTCGAGAACATGGAGAACTAATATTTTGATTCTATTTGTTTTTATTAATCGAGAATAGATTGCATTTGATATATTATAATAGTTTTTTTCGATTCACTGTTTAAATGTAACAAGGGTTTAAAGTGGCAACCACAATTAATAAATTTTTTTAATTGCAACAATTATTAACTCGTTTGTTTTTTCAAAGAACAAAGATAGGTTGAAAACTGAAAACCAAGAAAATGAAAAAGATACAAACAATTAAAAGTAGAGTACGAATTAAATATCATGGATGAAAATAATGACACAATATTAAAGAAAGAAGAAACTTTAGGGACCAATTTTTTTTTTTTTGTGATTTGTCACTTACGAAAACCAAAAATAGTCAAAGGCCAAAAACTTTAAAATTAAAATTCAAAAAATTGAATATCAAGCTTGATAATCAATTATTAGAAACCATGGTTTTGATACCAAATGATGCGAAAATATTAGGTCCACAAGCTTCGAACCCAAGAACCAAAAGGAATAAGAAAGATTGAATTGCAAAGATGGTCGTTAGGAAGAACAAATTGGTATCCTAAATGGCAAGAACCAAGAACAAAGCAATATTGTGCGACAAAATTGTAAGACTTCAGAAACTAGTATAAAAGAGGAAATTTGGGTTCGAGAACACGTAGAACTAATATATTGACTCTATTTGTTTTTATTAATCGAGAATAGTTTACATTTGATATATTATAATAGTTTTTTTCGATTCACAGCTTAAATGTAATAAGGATTTAAAGTGGAAACCATGATTAATAATTTTTTTTAATTGCAAAAATTAGTAACTCGCTTGTTTTTTCACACAACAAATATAGGTTGAAAACTGAAAACAAAGAACATGAAAAAGATACAAACAATTAAAAGAAGAGTACGAATTAAATATCATGGATGAAAATAATGACACAATAGTAAAAGAAAGAAGAAACTTCAGGGAGCAAATTTCTTTCTTTTTTTTGTGATTTGTCAATTATGAAAATAAAAAATAGTCAAAGGCCAAAAACTTTAAACTTAAAATTCAAAAAATTGAAATATCAAGCTAGATAACCAATTATTAGAAACCATGGTTTTGATACCAAATGATTCCAAAATTTTAGGCCCACAACCTTCGAACACAAGAATCAAAAGGAATAAGAAAGATTGAATTGCAAAGAAGGTGGTTAGCAAGATCAAATTGGTATCCCAAATGGCAAGAACCAAGAACAAAGCAATATTGTGCGACGAAATTGTAAGACGTCTGAAACTAGTATAAAAGATAAAATTTGGGTTCGAGAACATGGAGAACTAATATATTGATTCTATTTGTTTTTATTAATCGAGAATAGATTGCATTTGATATATTATAATAGTTTTTTTCGATTCACTGTTTAAATGTAACAAGGGTTTAAAGTGGCAACCATAATTAATAAATTTTTTTAATTGCAACAATTATTAACTCGTTTGTTTTTTCAAAGAACAAAGATAGGTTGAAAACTGAAAACAAAGAACATGAAAAAGATACAAACAATTAAAAGTAGAGTACGAATTAAATATCATGGATGAAAATAATGACACAATAGTAAAAGAAAGAAGAAACTTCAGGGAGCAAATTTCTTTTTTTTTTTGTGATTTGTCACTTACGAAAATAAAAAATAGTCAAAGGCCAAAAACTTTATAATTAAAATTCAAAAAATTGAAATATCAAGCTAGATAACCAATTATTAGAAACCATGGTGTTGATACCAAATGATTCCAAAATTTTAGGCCCACAACCTTCGAACACAAGAATCAAAAGGAATAAGAAAGATTGAATTGCAAAGAAGGTGGTTAGCAAGATCAAATTGGTATCCTAAATGGCATGAACCAAGAAACAAAGCAATATTGTGCGACGAAATTGTAAGACGTCAGAAACTAGTATAAAAGATAAAATTTGGGTTCGAGAACACGGAGAACTAATATATTGATTCTATTTGTTTTTATTAATCGAGAATAGATTGCATTTGATATATTATAATAGTTTTTTCTATTCACAGTTAAATTTAATAAGGGTTTAAAGTGGCAACCATAATTAATAAATTTTTTTAATTTCAAAAATTATTAATTCGCTTGATTTTTCAAAGAACAAAGATAGGTTGAAAACTGAAAACAAAGATCGTGAAAAGATACAAACAATTAAAAGAAGAGTACTAATTAAATATCATTGATGAAAATAATGACACAATATTAAAAGAAAGAAGAAACGTTAGGGACAAAATTTCTTTCTTTTTTTTGTAATTTGTCACTTACGAAAACCAAAAATAGTCAAAGGCCAAAAAATTTAAAATTAAAATCAAAAAAATTGAAATATCAAGCTAGATAACCAATTATTAGAAACCATGGTTTTGATACCAAATGATGCAAAAATATTAGGCCCATAACCTTCGAACACAAGATTCAAAAGGAACAAGAAAGATTGAATTGCAAAGAAGGTCGTTATGAAGAACAAATTGGTATCCTAAATGGCAAGAACCAAGAACAAAGCAATATTGTGCGACGAAATTGTAAGACATCAGAAAATTGTATAAAAGATGAAATTTGGGTTCGAGAACACGGAGAACTAATATATTGATTCTATTTGTTTTTATTAATCGAGAATAGATTGCATTTGATATATTATAATAGTTTTTTCTATTCACAGTTTAAATTTAATAAGGGTTTAAAGTGGCAACCATAATTAATAAATTTTTTTAATTTCAAAAATTATTAATTCGCTTGATTTTTCAAAGAACAACGATAGGTTGAAAACTGAAAACAAAGATTGTGAAAAGGATACAAACAATTAAAAGAAGAGTACTAATTAAATATCATTGATGAAAATAATGACACAATAATAAAAGAAAGAAGAAACGTTAGGGACAAAATTTCTTTTTTTTTTTTGTGATTTGTCACTTACGAAAACCAAAAATAGTCAAAGGCCAAAAAATTTAAAATTAAAATTCAAAATATTGAAATATCAAGCTAGATAACCAATTATTAGAAACCATGGTTTTGATACCACATGATGCAAAAATATTAGGCCCACAACCTTCGAACACAAGATTCAACAGGAACAAGAAAGATTGAATTGCAAAGAAGGTCGTTATGAAGAACAAATTGGTATCCTAAATGGCAAGAACCAAGAACAAAGCAATATTGTGCGACGAAATTGTAAGACATCAGAAAATTGTATAAAAGATGAAATTTGGGTTCGAGAACACGGAGAACTAATATATTGATTCTATTTGTTTTTATTAATCGAGAATAGATTGCATTTGATATATTATAATAGTTTTTTCTATTCACAGTTTAAATTTAATAAGGGTTAAAAGTGGCAACCATAATTAATAAATTTTTTTAATTTCAAAAATTATTAATTCGCTTGATTTTTCAAAGAACAAAGATAGGTTGAAAACTGAAAACAAAGATCGTGAAAAAGATACAAACAATTAAAAGAAGAGTACGAATTAAATATCATGCATAAAAATAATGACAACAATATTAAAAGAAAGAAGAAACTTCAGGGAGCAAATTTCTTTCTTTTTTTGTGATTTGTCACTTACGAAAACAAAAAATAGACAAAGGCCAAAAACTTTAAAATTAAAATTCAAAAAATTGAAATATCAAGCTAGATAACCAAATATTAGAAAGCATGGTTTTGATACCAAATGATGCGAAATTTTTTGGCACACAACCTTGGAACCCAAGAACCAAAAGGAATAAGAAAGATTGAATTGCAAAGAAGGTCGTTAGGAAGATCAAATTGGTATCCTAAATGGCTAGAACCAAGAACAAAGCAATATTGTGCGACGAAATTGTAAGACGTTAGAAACTAGTATAAAATATAAAATTTTGGTTTGAGAACACGGAGAACTAATATATTGATTCTATTTGTCTTTATTAATCGAGAATAGCTTACATTTGATATAATATAATAGTTTTTTCGATTCACAGTTTAAATGTAATAAGGGTTTAAAGTGGCAACCATAATTAATAAATTTTTTTAATTTCAAAAATTATTTATTCGCTTGATTTTTCAAAGAACAAAGATAGGTTGAAAACTGAAAACAAAGATCGTGAAAAAGATACAAACAATTAAAAGAAGAGTACGAATTAAATATCATGCATAAAAATAATGACAACAATATTAAAAGAAAGAAGAAACTTCAGGGAGCAAATTTCTTTCTTTTCTTGTGATTTGTCACTTACGAAAACAAAAAATAGTCAAAGGCGAAAAACATTAAAATTAAAAATCAAAAAATTGAAATATCAAGCTAGATAATCAATTATTAGAAACCATGTTTTTGATACCAAATGATGTGAAAATTTTAGGCACACAACCTTGGAACCCAAGAACCAAAAGGAATAAGAAAGATTGAATTGCAAAGAAGGTCGTTAGGAAGTCCAAATTGGTGTCCTAAATGGCATGAACCAAGAACAAAGCAATATTGTGCGACGAAATTGTAAGATGTCATAAACTAGTATAAAAGATAAAATTTGGGTTCGAGAACACGGAGAACTAATATATTGATTCTATTTGTTTTTATTAATCGAGAATAGATTGCATTTTGATATATTATAATAGTTTTTTCGATTCACTGTTTAAATGTAATAAGGGTTTAAAGTGGCAACCATAATTAATAATTTTTTTTAATTGCAAAAATTAGTAACTCGCTTGTTTTTTCAAAGAACAAAGATAGGTTGAAAACTGAAAACAAAGAACATGAAAAAGATACAAACAATTAAAAGAAGAGTACGAATTAAATATCATGGATGAAAATAATGACACAATATTAAAAGAAAGAAGAAATTTTAGGGACCAAATTTCTTTCTTCTTTTTGTGATTTGTCACTTACGAAAATAAAAAATAGTCAAAGGCCAAAAACTTTAAAATTAAAATTCAAAAAATTGAAATATCAAGCTAGAAAACCAATTATTAGAAACCATGGTTTTGATACCAAATGATTCGAAAATTTTAGGCCCACAACCTTCGCACAAAAGAATCAAAAGGAATAAGAAAGATTGAATTGCAAAGAAGGTGGTTAGCAAGATCAAATTGGTATCCCAAATGGCAAGAACCAAGAACAAAGCAATATTGTGCGACGAAATTGTAAGACGTCAGAAACTAGTATAAAAGATAAAATTTGGGTTTGAGAACACAGAGAACTAATATATTGATTCTATTTATTTTTATTAATCGAGAATAGATTGCATTTGATATATTATAATAGTTTTTTCGATTCACTGTTTAAATGTAACAAGGGTTTAAAGTGGCAACCATAATTAAAAAAAAAATTTAATTGCAAAAATTATTAACTCGCTTGTTTTTTCAAATAACAAAGATAGGTTGAAAACTGAAAAAAAAGAACATGAAAAAGATACAAACAATTAAAAGAAGAGTACGAATTAAATATCATGGATGAAAATAATGACAACAATATTAAAAGAAAGAAGAAACTTCAGGGAGCAAATTTCTTTCTTTTCTTGTGATTTGTCATTTACGAAAACCAAAAATAGTCAAAGGCCAAAAACATTAAAATTAAAATTCAAAAAATTGAAATATCAAGCTTGATAACCATTTATTAGAAACCATGGTTTTGATACCAAATGATGCGAAAATATTAGGGCCTCAAGCTTCGAACCCAAGAACCAAAAGGAATAAGAAAGATTGAATTGCAAAGAAGGTCGTTAGGAAGAACAAATTGGTATCTTAAATGGCAAGAACCAAGAACAAAGCAATATTGTGCGACAAAATTGTAAGACGTCAGAAACTAGTATAAAAGATGAAATTTGGGTTCGAGAACACGTAGAACTAATATATTGACTCTATTTGTTTTTATTAATCGAGAATAGCTTACATTTGATATATTATAATAGTTTTTTCGACTCACAGCTTAAATGTAATAAGGGTTTAAAGTGGAAACCATGATTAATAATTTTTTTTAATTGCAAAAATTAGTAACTCGCTTGTTTTTTCAAACAACAAATATAGGTTGAAAACTGAAAACAAAGAACATGAAAAAGATACAAACAATTAAAAGAAGAGTACGAATTAAATATCATGGATAAAAATAATGACACAATATTAAAAGAAAGAAGAAACTTTAGGGACCAAATTTCTTTTTTTTTTGTGATTTGTCACTTACGAAAATAAAAAATAGTCAAAGGCCAAAAACTTTAAAATTAAAATTCAAAAAATTGAAATATCAAGCTAGATAAGCAATTATTAGAAACCATGGTTTTGATACCAAATGATTCGAAAATTTTAGGCCCACAACCTTCGAACACAAGAATGAAAAGGAATAAGAAAGATTGAATTGCAATGAAGGTGCTTAGCAAGATCAAATTGGTATCCTAAATGGCAAGAACCAAGAACAAAGCAATATTGTGCGACGAAATTGTAAGACGTCAGAAACTAGTATAAAAGATAAAATTTGGGTTCGAGAACAAGGAGAACTAATATATTGATTCTATTTGTTTTTATTAATCGAGAATAGATTGCATTTGATATATTATAATAGATTTTTCTATTCACAGTTTAAATTTAATAAGGGTTTAAAGTGGCAACCATAATTAATAAAATTTTTTAATTGCAAAAATTATTAACTCGCTTGTTTGTTCAAAGAACAAAGATAGGTTGAAAACTAAAAACAAAGATCATGAAAAAGATACAAACAATTAAAAGAAGAGTACGAATTAAATATCATGGATAAAAATAATGACACAATATTAAAAGAAAGAAGAAGCTTTAGGGACCAAATTTCTTGTTTTTATTTTGTGATTTGTCACTTACGAAAACCAAAAATAGTCAAAGGCCAAAAACTTTAAAATTAAAATTCAAAAAATTGAAATATCAAGCTAGATAATCAATTATTAGAAACCATGGTTTTGATACCAAATGATGCGAAAATTTTAGGCACACAACCTTGGAACCCAAGAACCAAAAGGAATAAGAAAGATTGAATTGCAAAGAAGGTCGTTAGGAAGATCAAATTGGTGTCCTAAATGGCAAGAACCAAGAACAAAGCAATATTGTGCGACGAAATTGTAAGACGTCAGAAACTAGTATAAAAGATGAAATTTGGGTTCGAGAACACGGAGAACTAATATATTGCTTCTGTTTTTTTTTATTAATCGAGAATAGCTTCCATTTGATATATTATAATAGTTTTTTCGATTAACAGTTTAAATGTAATAAGGGTTTAAAGTGGCAACCATAATTAATAATTTTTTTCAATTGCAAAAATTAGTAACTCGCTTGTTTGTTCAAAGAACAAAGATAGGTTGAAAACTAAAAACAAAGATCATGAAAAAGATACAAACAATTAAAAGAAGAGTACGAATTAAATATCATGGATAAAAATAATGACACAATATTAAAAGAAAGAAGAAACGTTAGGGACAAAATTTCTTTCTTTTTTTTGTGATTTGTCACTTACGAAAACCAAAAATAGTCAAACGCCAAAAACTTTATAATTAAAATTCAAAAAATTGAAATATCAAGCTAGATAACCAATTATTAGAAACCGTGGTTTTGATACCAAATGATGCAAAAATATTAGGCCCACAACCTTCAAACACAAGATTCAAAAGGAATAAGAAAGAATGAATTGCAAAGAAGGTTGTTATGAAGAACAAATTGGTATCCGAAATGGCAAGAACCAAGAACAAAGCAATATTGAGCGACGAAATTGTAAGACGTGAGAAAATTGTATAAAAGATGAAATTTGGGATCGAGAACACGGAAAACTAATATATTGATTATATTTGTTTTTATTAATTGAGAATAGATTGCATTTGATATATTATAATAGTTTTTTCGATTCAAAGTTTAAATGTAATAAGGGTTTAAAGTGGCAACCATAATTAATAAATTTTTTTAATTGGAAAAATTATTAACTCGCTTTTTTTTCAAAGAACAAAAATAGGTTGAAAAATCAAAACAAAGATCATGAAAAAGATACAAACAATTAAAAGAAGAGTACGAATTAAATATCATGGATAAAAATAATGAGAACAAGATTAAAAGGAAGAACAAACTTTACGGACCAAATTTCTTTCTTTCTTTTTTTATTTGTCACTTACGAAAACAAAAAACAGTCAAAGGCCAAAAACTTTAAAATTAAAATTCAAAAAATTGAAATATCAAGCTAGATAAGCAATTATTAGAAACCATGGTTTTGATACCAAATGATTCGAAAATTTTAGGCCCACAACCTTCGAACACAAGAACCAAAAGGAATAAGAAAGATTGAATTGCAATGAAGGTGCTTAGCAAGATCAAATTGGTGTCTTAAATGGCAAGAACCAAGAACAAAGCAATATTGTGCGACAAAATTGTAAGACGTCAGAAACTAGTA
This sequence comes from Hippophae tibetana, assembly GCA_037013495.1. NCBI lineage: Eukaryota > Viridiplantae > Streptophyta > Magnoliopsida > Rosales > Elaeagnaceae > Hippophae > Hippophae tibetana. Next base: position 48,270,917 of record CM072807.1, read on the forward strand.
TAAAAGATAAAATTTGGGTTCGAGAACACGGAGAACTAATATATTGGTTCTATTTGTTTTTATTAATCGAGAATAGATTGCATTTCATATATTATAATAGTTTTTTCGATTCACAGTTTAAATGTAATAAGGGTTTAAAGTGGAAACCATAATTAATTATTTTTTTTAATTGCAAAAATTAGTGACTCGCTTGTTTTTTCAAAGAACAAATATAAGTTGAAAACTGAGAACAAAGAACATGAAAAAGATACAACCAATTAAAAGAAGATTACGAATTAAATATCATGGATAAAAATAATGAGAACAACATTAAAAGGAAGAACAAACTTTAGGGACCAAATTTCTTTTTTTTTATTTGTCACTTACGAAAACAAGAAACAGTCAAAGGCCAAACACTTTAAAATTAAAATTCAAAATATTGAAATATCAAGCTAGATAACCAATTATTAGAAACCGTGGTTTTGATACCAAATGATTCGAAAATTTTAGGCCCACAACCTTCGAACACAAGAATCATAAGGAATAAGAAAGATTGAATTGCAAAGAAGGTGGTTAGCAAGATCAAATTGGTATCCCAAATGGAAAGAACCAAGAACAAAGCAATATTGTGCGACGAAATTGTAAGATGTCAGAAACTAGTATAAAAGATAAAATTTGGGTTCGAGAACACGGAGAACTAATATATTGATTCTATTTGTTTTTATTAATCGAGAATAGATTGCATTTTGATATATTATAATAGTTTTTTCGATTCACTGTTTAAATGTAACAAGGGATTAAAGTGGCAACCATAATTAAAAAAAAATTTAATTGCAAAAATTATTAACTCGCTTGTTTTTTCAAATAACAAAGATAGGTTGAAAACTGAAAACAAAGAACATGAAAAAGATACAAACAATTAAAAGAAGAGTACAAATTAAATATCATGGATGAAAATAATGACACAGTATTAAAAGAAAGAAGAAGTTTTAGGGACCAAATTTCTTGTTTTGTTTTTGTGATTTGTCACTTACGAAAACCAAAAATAGTCAAAGGCCAAAAAATTTAAAATTAAAATTCAAAAAATTGAAATATCAAGCTAGATAATCAATTATTAGAAACCATGGTTTTGATACCAAATGATGCGAAAATGTTAGGCACACAACCTTGGAACCCAAGAACCAAAAGGAATAAGAAAGATTGAATTGCAAAGAAGGTGGTTAGGAAGATCAATTTGGTGTCCTAAATGGCAAGAACCAAGAACAAAGCAATATTGTGCGACGAAATTGTAAGACGTCAGAAACTAGTATAAAAGATGAAATTTGGGTTCGAGAACACGGAGAACTAATATATTGCTTCTATTTGTTTTTATTAATCGAGAATAGCTTGCATTTCATATATTATAATAGTTTTTTCGATTCACAGTTTAAATGTGATAAAGGGTTTAATGTGGAAACCATAATTAATAATTTTTTTAATTGCAAAAATTAGTGACTCGCTTGTTTTTTCAAAGAACAAATATAGGTTGAAAACTGAGAACAAAGAACATGAAAAAGATACAACCAATTAAAAGAAGAGTACGAATTAAATATCATGGATGAAAATAATGACACAATATTAAAAGAAAGAAGAAACTTTAGGCACCAAATTTCTTGTCTTTTGTTTTTGTGATTTTTCTTTTACGAAAACCAAAAATAGTCAAAGGCCAAAAACTTTAAAATTAAAATTCAAAAAATTGAAATATCAAGCTTGATAACCATTTATTAGAAACCATGGTTTTGATACCAAATGATGCGAAAATATTAGGGCAACAAGCTTCGAACCCAAGAACCAAAAGGAATAAGAAAGATTAAATTGCAAAGAAGGTCGTTAGGAAGAACAAATTGGTATCCTAAATGGAAAGAACCAAGAAAAAAGAAATATTGTGCGACAAAATTGTAAGACGTCAGAAACTAGTATAAAAGATGAAATTTGGGTTCGAGAACACGTAGAACTAATATATTGACAATATTTGTTTTTATTAATCGAGAATAGCTTACATTTGATATATTATAATAGTTTTTTCGATTCACAGCTTAAATGTAATAAGGGTTTAAAGTGGAAACCATGATTAATAATTTTTTTTAATTGCAAAAATTAGTAACTCGCTTGTTTTTTCAAACAACAAATATAGGTTGAAAATTGAAAACAAAGAACATGAAAAAGATACAAACAATTAAAAGAAGAGTACGAATTAAATATCCTGGATGAAAATAATGACACAATATTAAAAGAAAGAAGAAGCTTTAGGGACCAAATTTCTTGTTTTTATTTTGTGATTTGTCACTTACGAAAACAAAAAATAGTCAAAGGCGAAAAACTTTAAAATTAAAAATCAAAAAATTGAAATATCAAGCTAGATAACCAATTATTAGAAACCATGGTTTTGATACCAAATGATGCGAAAATGTTAGGCACACAACCTTGGAACCCAAGAACCAAAAGGAATAAGAAAGATTGAATTGCAAAGAAGGTCGTTAGGAAGATCAAATTGGTGTCCTAAATGGCAAGAACCAAGAACAAAGCAATATTGTGCGACGAAATTGTAAGATGTCAGAAACTAGTATAAAAGATAAAATTTGGGTTCGAGAACACGGAGAACTAATATATTGATTCTATTTGTTTTTATTAATCGAGAATAGCTTGCATTTTATTATATTATAATAGTTTTTTCGATTCACTGTTTAAATGTAATAAGGGTTTAAAGTGGCAACCATAATTAATAATTTTTTTTAATTGCAAAAATTAGTAACTCGCTTGTTTTTTCAAAGAACAAAGATAGGTTGAAAACTGAAAACAAAGAACATGAAAAAGATACAAACAATTAAAAGAAGAGTACGAATTAAATATCATGGATGAAAATAATGACACAATATTAAAAGAAAGAAGAAACTTTAGGGACCAAATTTCTTTCTTCTTTTTGTGATTTGTCACTTACGAAAATAAAAAATAGTCAAAGGCCAAAAACTTTAAAATTAAAATTCAAAAAATTGAAATATCAAGCTAGATAATCAATTATTAGAAACCATGGTTTTGATACCAAATGATGCGAAAATTTTAGGCACACAACCTTGGAACCCAAGAACCAAAAGGAATTAGAAAGATTGAATTGCAAAGAAGGTCGTTAGGAAGATCAAATTGGTGTCCTAAATGGCAAGAACCAAGAACAAAGCAATATTGTGCGACGAAATTGTAAGACGTCAGAAACTAGTATAAAAGATGAAATTTGGGTTCGAGAACACGGAGAACTAATATATTGCTTCTGTTTTTTTTATTAATCGAGAATAGCTTCCATTTGATATATTATAATAGTTTTTTCGATTAACAGTTTAAATGTAATAAGGGTTTAAAGTGGCAACCATAATTAATAATTTTTTTCAATTGCAAAAATTAGTAACTCGCTTGTTTTTTCAAAGAACAAAGATAGGTTGAAAACAGAAAACAAAGAACATGAAAACGATACAAACAATTAAAAGAAGAGTACGAATTAAATATCATGGAGGAAAATAATAACAACAATATTAAACGAAAGAAGAAACTTCAGGGAGCAAATTTCTTTCTTTTTTTGTGATTTGTCACTTACGAAAACAAAAAATAGTCAAAGGCGAAAAACATTAAAATTAAAAATCAAAAAATTGAAATATCAAGCTAGATAACCAATTATTAGAAACCATGGTTTTGATACCAAATGATGCGAAAATGTTAGGCACACAACCTTGGAACCCAAGAACCAAAAGGAATAAGAAAGATTGAATTGCAAAGAAGGTCGTTACGAAGATCAAATTGGTGTCCTAAATGGCAAGAACCAAGAACAAAGCAATATTGTGCGACGAAATTGTAAGATGTCAGAAACTAGTATAAAAGATAAAATTTGGGTTCGAGAACACGGAGAACTAATATATTGATTCTATTTGTTTTTATTAATCGAGAATAGATTGCATTTTATTATATTATAATAGTTTTTTCGATTCACTATTTAAATGTAATAAGGGTTTAAAGTGGCAACCATAATTAATAATTTTTTTTTAATTGCAAAAATTAGTAACTCGCTTGTTTTTTCAAAGAACAAAAATAGGTTGAAAACTGAAAACAAAGAACATGAAAAAGATACAAACAATTAAAAGAAGAGTACGAATTAAATATCATGGATGAAAATAATGACACAATATTAAAAGAAAGAAGAAACTTTAGGGACCAAATTTCTTTCTTCTTTTTGTGATTTGTCACTTACGAAAATAAAAAATAGTCAAATTCCAAAAACTTTAAAATTAAAATTCAAAAAATTGAAATATCAAGCTAGATAACCAATTATTAGAAACCATGGTTTTGATACCAAATGATTCGAAAATTTTAGGCCCACAACCTTCGCACAAAAGAATCAAAAGGAATAAGAAAGATTGAATTGCAAAGAAGGTGGTTAGCAAGATCAAATTGGTATCCCAAATGGCAAGAACCAAGAACAAAGCAATATTGTGCGACGAAATTGTAAGACGTCAGAAACTAGTATAAAAGATAAAATTTGGGTTCGAGAACAAGGAGAACTAATATATTGATTCTATTTGTTTTTATTAATCGAGAATAGATTGCATTTGATATATTATAATAGATTTTTCTATTCACAGTTTAAATTTAATAAGGGTTTAAAGTGGCAACCATAATTAATAAATTTTTTTAATTGCAAAAATTATTAACTCGCTTGTTTTTTCAAATAACAAAGATAGGTTGAAAACTGAAAAAAAAGAACATGAAAAAGATACAAACAATTAAAAGAAGAGTACGAATTAAATATCATGGATGAAAATAATGACACAATATTAAAAGAAAGAAGAAACTTTAGGGACCAATTTTTTTTTTTTTTGTGATTTGTCATTTACGAAAACCAAAAACAGTCAAAGGCCAAAAACATTAAAATTAAAATTCAAAAAATTGAAATATCAAGCTTGATAACCATTTATTAGAAACCATGGTTTTGATACCAAATGATGCGAAAATATTAGGGCCTCAAGCTTCGAACCCAAGAACCAAAAGGAATAAGAAAGATTGAATTGCAAAGAAGGTCGTTAGGAAGAAAAAATTGGTATCCTAAATGGCAAGAACCAAGAACAAAGCAATATTGTGCGACAAAATTGTAAGACGTCAGAAACTAGTATAAAAGATGAAATTTGGGTTCGAGAACACGTAGAACTAATATATTGACTCTATTTGTTTTTATTAATCGAGAATAGCTTACATTTGATATATTATAATAGTTTTTTCGACTCACAGCTTAAATGTAATAAGGGTTTCAAGTGGAAACCATGATTAATAATTTTTTTTAATTGCAAAAATTAGTAACTCGCTTGTTTTTTCAAACAACAAATATAGGTTGAAAACTGAAAACAAAGAACATGAAAAAGATACAAACAATTAAAAGAAGAGTACGAATTAAATATCATGGATAAAAATAATGACACAATATTAAAAGAAAGAAGAAACTTTAGGGACCAAATTTTTTATTTTTTTTTTGATTTGTCACTTACGAAAACAAAAAACAGTCAAAGGCCAAACACTTTAAAATTAAAATTCAAAAAATTGGAATATCAAGCTAGATAAGCAATTATTAGAAACCACGGTTTTGATACCAAATGATTCCAAAATTTTAGGCCCACAACCTTCGAACACAAGAATCATAAGGAATAAGAAAGATTGAATTGCAATGAAGGTGCTTAGCAAGATCAAATTGGTATCCCAAATGGCAAGAACCAAGAACAAAGCAATATTGTGCGACGAAATTGTAAGACGTCAAAAACTAGTATAAAAGATAAAATTTGGGTTCGAGAACAAGGAGAACTAATATATTGATTCTATTTGTTTTTATTAATCGAGAATAGTTTGCATTTGATATATTATAATAGTTTTTTCTATTCACAGTTTAAATTTAATAAGGGTTTCAAGTGGCAACCATAATTAATAAATTTTTTAAATTTCAAAAATTATTAATTCGCTTGTTTTTTCAAAGAACAAAGATAGGTTGAAAACTGAATACAAAGATCGTGAAAAAGATACAAACAATTAAAAGAAGAGTACGAATTAAATATCATTGATGAAAATAATGACACAATATTAATAGAAAGAAGAAACGTTAGGGACAAAATTTCTTTCTTTTTTTTGTGATTTGTCACTTACGAAAATAAAAAATAGTCAAAGGCCAAAAACTTTAAAATTAAAATTCAAAAAATTGAAATATCAAGCTAGATAACCAATTATTAGAAACCGTGGTTTTGATACCAAATGATGCAAAAATATTAGGCCCACAACCTTCGAACACAAGATTCAAAAGGAATAAGAAAGATTGACTTGCAAAGAAGGTCGTTATGAAGAACAAATTGGTATCCCAAATGGCAAGAACCAAGAACAAAGCAATATTTTGCAACGAAATTGTAAGATGTCAGAAACTAGTATAAAAGATAAAATTTGGGTTCGAGAACACGGAGAACTAATATATTGATTCTATTTGTTTTTATTAATCGAGAATAGATTGCATTTTGATATATTATAATAGTTTTTTCGATTCACTGTTTAAATGTAACAAGGGTTTAAAGTGGCAACCATAATTTAAAAAAAAATTTAATTGCAAAAATTATTAACTCGCTTGTTTTTTCAAATAACAAAGATAGGTTGAAAACTGAAAACAAAGAACATGAAAAAGATACAAACAATTAAAAGAAGAGTACGAATTAAATATCATGGATGAAAAAAATGACACAATATTAAAAGAAAGAAGAAACTTTAGGCACCAAATTTCTTGTCTTTTGTTTTTGTGATTTTTCACTTACGAAAACCAAAAATAGTCAAAGGCCAAAAACTTTAAAATTAAAATTCAAAAAATTGAAATATCAAGCTTGATAACCATTTATTAGAAACCATGGTTTTGATACCAAATGATGCGAAAATATTATGGCCACAAGCTTCGAACCCAAGAACCAAAAGGAATAAGAAAGATTAAATTGCAAAGAAGGTCGTTAGGAAGAACAAATTGGTATCCTAAATGGCAAGAACCAAGAAAAAAGAAATATTGTGCGACAAAATTGTAAGATGTCAGAAACTAGTATAAAAGATCAAATTTGGGTTCGAGAACACGTAGAACTAATATATTGACAATATTTGTTTTTATTAATCGAGAATAGCTTACATTTGATATATTATAATAGTTTTTTCGATTCACAGCTTAAATGTAATAAGGGTTTAAAGTGGAAACCATGATTAATAATTTTTTTTAATTGCAAAAATTAGTAACTCGCTTGTTTTTTCAAACAACAAATATAGGTTGAAAACTGAAAACAAAGAACATGAAAAAGATACAAACAATTAAAAGAAGAGTACGAATTAAATATCATGGATGAAAATAATGACACAATATTAAAAGAAAGAAGAAACTTTAGGGACCAAATTTCTTTCTTTCTTGTTTTATTTGTCACTTACGAAAACAAAAAACAGTCAAAGGCCAAACACTTTAAAATTAAAATTCAAAAAATTGAAATAACAAGCTAGATAACCAATTATTAGAAACCATGGTTTTGATACCAAATGATTCGAAAATTTCAGGCCCACAACCTTCGAACACAAGAATCATAAGGAATAAGAAAGATTGAATTGCAAAGAAGGTGGTTAGCAAGATCAAATTGGTATCCCAAATGGCAAGAACCAAGAACAAAGCAATATTTTGGGACGAAATTGTAAGATGTCAGAAACTAGTATAAAAGATAAAATTTGGGTTCGAGAACACGGAGAACTAATATATTGATTCTATTTGTTTTTATTAATCGAGAATAGATTGCATTTTGATATATTATAATAGTTTTTTCGATTCACTGTTTAAATGTAACAAGGGTTTAAAGTAGCAACCATAATTAAAAAAAAAATTAATTGCAAAAATTATTAACTCGCTTGTGTTTTCAAATAACAAAGATAGGTTGAAAACTGAAAACAAAGAACATGAAAAAGATACAAACAATTAAAAGAAGAGTACGAATTAAATATCATGGATGAAAATAATGACACAATATTAAAAGAAAGAAGAAACTTTAGGCACCAAATTTCTTGTCTTTTGTTTTTGTGATTTTTCAATTACGAAAACCAAAAATAGTCAAAGGCCAAAAACTTTAAAATTAAAATTCAAAAAATTGAAATATCAAGCTTGATAACCATTTATTAGAAACCATGGTTTTGATACCAAATGATGCGAAAATATTAGGGCCACAAGCTTCGAACCCAAGAACCAAAAGGAATAAGAAAGATTAAATTGCAAAGAAGGTCGTTAGGAAGAACAAATTGGTATCCTAAATGGCAAGAACCAAGAAAAAAGAAATATTGTGCGACAAAATTGTAAGATGTCAGAAACTAGTATAAAAGATCAAATTTGGGTTCGAGAACACGTAGAACTAATATATTGACAATATTTGTTTTTATTAATCGAGAATAGCTTACATTTGATATATTATAATAGTTTTTTCGATTCACAGCTTAAATGTAATAAGGGTTTAAAGTGGAAACCATGATTAATAATTTTTTTTAATTGCAAAAATTAGTAACTCGCTTGTTTTTTCAAACAACAAATATAGGTTGAAAACTGAAAACAAAGAACATGAAAAAGATACAAACAATTAAAAGAAGAGTACGAATTAAATATAATGGATGAAAATAATGAGAACAACATTAAAAGGAAGAACAAACTTTAGGGACCAAATTTCTTTCTTTCTTTTTTTATTTGTCACTTACGAAAACAAAAAACAGTCAAAGGCCAAACACTTTAAAATTAAAATTCAAAAAATTGAAATATCAAGCTAGATAACCAATTATTAGAAACCATGGTTTTGATACCAAATGATTCGAAAATTTTAGGCCCACAACCTTCGAACACAAGAATCACAAGGAATAAGAAAGATTGAATTGCAAAGAAGGTGGTTAGCAAGATCAAATTGGTATCCCAAATGGCAAGAACCAAGAACAAAGCAATATTTTGCGACGAAATTGTAAAATGTCAGAAACTAGTATAAAAGATAAAATTTGGGTTCGAGAACACGGAGAACTAATATATTGATTCTATTTGTTTTTATTAATCGAGAATAGATTGCATTTTGATAAATTATAATAGTTTTTTCGATTCACTGTTTAAATGTAACAAGGGTTTAAAGTGGCAACCATAATTTAAAAAAAAATTTAATTGCAAAAATTATTAACTCGCTTGTTTTTTCAAATAACAAAGATAAGTTGAAAACTGAAAACAAAGAACATGAAAAAGATACAAACAATTAAAAGAAGAGTAGGAATTAAATATCATGGATGAAAATAATGACACAATATTAAAAGAAAGAAGAAACTTTAGGCACCAAATTTCTTGTCTTTTGTTTTTGTGATTTTTCACTTACGAAAACCAAAAATAGTCAAAGGCCAAAAACTTTAAAATTAAAATTCAAAAAATTGAAATATCAAGCTTGATAACCATTTATTAGAAACCATGGTTTTGATACCAAATGATGCGAAAATATTAGGGCCACAAGCTTCGAACCCAAGAACCAAAAGGAATAAGAAAGATTAAATTGCAAAGAAGGTCGTTAGGAAGAACAAATTGGTATCCTAAATGGCAAGAACCAAGAAAAAAGAAATATTGTGCGACAAAATTGTAAGATGTCAGAAACTAGTATAAAAGATCAAATTTGGGTTCGAGAACACGTAGAACTAATATATTGACAATATTTGTTTTTATTAATCGAGAATAGCTTACATTTGATATATTATAATAGTTTTTTCGATTCACAGCTTAAATGTAATAAGGGTTTAAAGTGGAAACCATGATTAATAATTTTTTTTAATTGCAAAAATTAGTAACTCGCTTGTTTTTTCAAACAACAAATATAGGTTGAAAACTGAAAACAAAGAACATGAAAAAGATACAAACAATTAAAAGAGGAGTACGAATTAAATATCATGGATGAAAATAATGACACAATATTAAAAGAAAGAAGAAACTTTAGGGACCAAATTTCTTTCTTTCTTTTTTTATTTGTCACTTACGAAAACAAAAAACAGTCAAAGGCCAAACACTTTAAAATTAAAATTCAAAAAATTGAAGTATCAAGCTAGATAACCAATTATTAGAAACCATGGTTTTGATAGCAAATGATTCGAAAAATTTAGGCCCACAAACTTCGAACTAAAGAATCATAAGGAATAAGAAAGATTGAATTGCAAAGAAGGTGGTTAGCAAGATCAAATTGGTATCCCAAATGGCAAGAACCAAGAACAAAGCAATATTTTGGGACGAAATTGTAAGATGTCAGAAACTAGTATAAAAGATAAAATTTGGGTTCGAGAACACGGAGAACTAATATATTGATTCTATTTGTTTTTATTAATGGAGAATAGATTGCATTTTGATATATTATAATAGTTTTTTCGATTCACTGTTTAAATGTAACAAGGGTTTAAAGTGGCAACCATAATTAAAAAAAAATTTAATTGCAGAAATTATTAACTCGCTTGTTTTTTCAAACAACAAATATAGGTTGAAAACTGAAAACAAAGAACATGAAAAAGATACAAACAATTAAAAGAAGAGTACGAATTAAATATCATGGATGAAAATAATGACACAATATTAAAAGAAAGAAGAAACTTTAGGGACCAAATTTCTTTCTTTCTTTTTTTATTTGTCACTTACGAAAACAAAAAACAGTCAAAGGCCAAACACTTTAAAATTAAAATTCAAAAAATTGAAGTATCAAGCTAGATAACCAATTATTAGAAACCATGGTTTTGATAGCAAATGATTCGAAAATTTTAGGCCCACAAACTTCGAACACAAGAATCATAAGGAATAAGAAAGATTGAATTGCAAAGAAGGTGGTTAGCAAGATCAAATTGGTATCCCAAATGGCAAGAACCAAGAACAAAGCAATATTGTGCGACGAAATTGTAAGACGTCAGAAACTAGTATAAAAGATAAAATTTGGGTTCGAGAACAAGGAGAACTAATATATTGATTCTATTTGTTTTTATTAATCGAGAATAGATTGCATTTGATATATTATAATAGTTTTTTCTATTCACAGTTTAAATTTAATAAGGGTTTCAAGTGGCAACCATAATTAATAAATTTTTTTAATTTCAAAAATTATTAATTCGCTTGTTTTTTCAAAGAACAAAGATAGGTTGAAAACTGAATACAAAGATCGTGAAAAAGATACAAACAATTAAAAGAAGAGTACTAATTAAATATCATTGATGAAAATAATGACACAATATTAATAGAAAGAAGAAACGTTAGGGACAAAATTTCTTTCTTTTTTTTGTGATTTGTGACTTACGAAAATAAAAAATAGTCAAAGGCCAAAAACTTTAAAATTAAAATTCAAAAAATTGAAATATCAAGCTAGATAACCAATTATTAGAAACCATGGTTTTGATACCAAATGATGCAAAAATATTAGGCCCACAACCTTCGAACACAAGATTCAAAAGGAATAAGAAAGATTGACTTGCAAAGAAGGTCGTTATGAAGAACAAATTGGTATCCCAAATGGCAAGAACCAAGAACAAAGCAATATTTTGCGACGAAATTGTAAGATGTCAGAAACTAGTATAAAAGATAAAATTTGGGTCGAGAACACGGAGAACTAATATATTGATTCTATTTGTTTTTATTAATCGAGAATAGATTGCATTTGATATATTATAATAGTTTTTTCTATTCACAGTTTAAATTTAATAAGGGTTTCAAGTGGCAACCATAATTAATAAATTTTTTTAATTTCAAAAATTATTAATTCGCTTGTTTTTTCAAAGAACAAAGATAGGTTGAAAACTGAATACAAAGATCGTGAAAAAGATACAAACAATTAAAAGAAGAGTACTAATTAAATATCATTGATGAAAATAATGACACAATATTAATAGAAAGAAGAAACGTTAGGGACAAAATTTCTTTCTTTTTTTTGTGATTTGTGACTTACGAAAATAAAAAATAGTCAAAGGCCAAAAACTTTAAAATTAAAATTCAAAAAATTGAAATATCAAGCTAGATAACCAATTATTAGAAACCATGGTTTTGATACCAAATGATGCAAAAATATTAGGCCCGCAACCTTCGAACACAAGATTCAAAAGGAATAAGAAAGATTGACTTGCAAAGAAGGTCGTTATGAAGAACAAATTGGTATCCCAAATGACAAGAACCAAGAACAAAGCAATATTGTGCGACGAAATTGTAAGACGTCAAAAACTAGTATAAAAGATAAAATTTGGGTTCGAGAACACGGAGAACTAATATATTGATTCTATTTGTTTTTATTAATCGAGAATAGTTTGCATTTGATATATTATAATAGTTTTTTCTATTCACAGTTTAAATTTAATAAGGGTTTCAAGTGGCAACCATAATTAATAAATTTTTTAAATTTCAAAAATTATTAATTCGCTTGTTTTTTCAAAGAACAAAGATAGGTTGAAAACTGAATACAAAGATCGTGAAAAAGATACAAACAATTAAAAGAAGAGTACGAATTAAATATCATTGATGAAAATAATGACACAATATTAATAGAAAGAAGAAACGTTAGGGACAAAATTTCTTTCTTTTTTTTGTGATTTGTCACTTACGAAAATAAAAAATAGTCAAAGGCCAAAAACTTTAAAATTAAAATTCAAAAAATTGAAATATCAAGCTAGATAACCAATTATTAGAAACCGTGGTTTTGATACCAAATGATGCAAAAATATTAGGCCCACAACCTTCGAACACAAGATTCAAAAGGAATAAGAAAGATTGACTTGCAAAGAAGGTCGTTATGAAGAACAAATTGGTATCCCAAATGGCAAGAACCAAGAACAAAGCAATATTTTGCAATGAAATTGTAAGATGTCAGAAACTAGTATAAAAGATAAAATTTGGGTTCGAGAACACGGAGAACTAATATATTGATTCTATTTGTTTTTATTAATCGAGAATAGATTGCATTTTGATATATTATAATAGTTTTTTCGATTCACTATTTAAATGTAACAAGGGTTTAAAGTGGCAACCATAATTTAAAAAAAAATTTAATTGCAAAAATTATTAACTCGCTTGTTTTTTCAAATAACAAAGATAGGTTGAAAACTGAAAACAAAGAACATGAAAAAGATACAAACAATTAAAAGAAGAGTACGAATTAAATATCATGGATGAAAAAAATGACACAATATTAAAAGAAAGAAGAAACTTTAGGCACCAAATTTCTTGTCTTTTGTTTTTGTGATTTTTCACTTACGAAAACCAAAAATAGTCAAAGGCCAAAAACTTTAAAATTAAAATTCAAAAAATTGAAATATCAAGCTTGATAACCATTTATTAGAAACCATGGTTTTGATACCAAATGATGCGAAAATATTATGGCCACAAGCTTCGAACCCAAGAACCAAAAGGAATAAGAAAGATTAAATTGCAAAGAAGGTCGTTAGGAAGAACAAATTGGTATCCTAAATGGCAAGAACCAAGAAAAAAGAAATATTGTGCGAAAAAATTGTAAGATGTCAGAAACTAGTATAAAAGATGAAATTTGTGTTCGAGAACACGTAGAACTAATATATTGACAATATTTGTTTTTATTAATCGAGAATAGCTTACATTTGATATATTATAATAGTTTTTTCGATTCACAGCTTAAATGTAATAAGGGTTTAAAGTGGAAACCATGATTAATAATTTTTTTTAATTGCAAAAATTAGTAACTCGCTTGTTTTTTCAAACAACAAATATAGGTTGAAAACTGAAAACAAAGAACATGAAAAAGATACAAACAATTAAAAGAAGAGTACGAATTAAATATCATGGATGAAAATAATGACACAATATTAAAAGAAAGAAGAAACTTTAGGGACCAAATTTCTTTCTTTCTTGTTTTATTTGTCACTTACGAAAACAAAAAACAGTCAAAGGCCAAACACTTTAAAATTAAAATTCAAAAAATTGAAATAACAAGCTAGATAACAAATTATTAGAAACCATGGTTTTGATACCAAATGATTCGAAAATTTCAGGCCCACAACCTTCGAACACAAGAATCATAAGGAATAAGAAAGATTGAATTGCAAAGAAGGTGGTTAGCAAGATCAAATTGGTATCCCAAATGGCAAGAACCAAGAACAAAGCAATATTTTGGGACGAAATTGTAAGATGTCAGAAACTAGTATAAAAGATAAAATTTGGGTTCGAGAACACGGAGAACTAATATATTGATTCTATTTGTTTTTATTAATCGAGAATAGATTGCATTTTGATATATTATAATAGTTTTTTCGATTCACTGTTTAAATGTAACAAGGGTTTAAAGTAGCAACCATAATTAAAAAAAAAATTAATTGCAAAAATTATTAACTCGCTTGTGTTTTCAAATAACAAAGATAGGTTGAAAACTGAAAACAAAGAACATGAAAAAGATACAAACAATTAAAAGAAGAGTACGAATTAAATATCATGGATGAAAATAATGACACAATATTAAAAGAAAGAAGAAACTTTAGGCACCAAATTTCTTGTCTTTTGTTTTTGTGATTTTTCAATTACGAAAACCAAAAATAGTCAAAGGCCAAAAACTTTAAAATTAAAATTCAAAAAATTGAAATATCAAGCTTGATAACCATTTATTAGAAACCATGGTTTTGATACCAAATGATGCGAAAATATTAGGGCCACAAGCTTCGAACCCAAGAACCAAAAGGAATAAGAAAGATTAAATTGCAAAGAAGGTCGTTAGGAAGAAAAAATTGGTATCCTAAATGGCAAGAACCAAGAAAAAAGAAATATTGTGCGACAAAATTGTAAGATGTCAGAAACTAGTATAAAAGATCAAATTTGGGTTCGAGAACACGTAGAACTAATATATTGACAATATTTGTTTTTATTAATCGAGAATAGCTTACATTTGATATATTATAATAGTTTTTTCGATTCACAGCTTAAATGTAATAAGGGTTTAAAGTGGAAACCATGATTAATAATTTTTTTTAATTGCAAAAATTAGTAACTCGCTTGTTTTTTCAAACAACAAATATAGGTTGAAAACTGAAAACAAAGAACATGAAAAAGATACAAACAATTAAAAGAAGAGTACGAATTAAATATAATGGATGAAAATAATGAGAACAACATTAAAAGGAAGAACAAACTTTAGGGACCAAATTTCTTTCTTTCTTTTTTTATTTGTCACTTACGAAAACAAAAAACAGTCAAAGGCCAAACACTTTAAAATTAAAATTCAAAAAATTGAAATATCAAGCTAGATAACCAATTATTAGAAACCATGGTTTTGATACCAAATGATTCGAAAATTTTAGGCCCACAACCTTCGAACACAAGAATCACAAGGAATAAGAAAGATTGAATTGCAAAGAAGGTGGTTAGCAAGATCAAATTGGTATCCCAAATGGCAAGAACCAAGAACAAAGCAATATTTTGCGACGAAATTGTAAGATGTCAGAAACTAGTATAAAAGATAAAATTTGGGTTCGAGAACACGGAGAACTAATATATTGATTCTATTTGTTTTTATTAATCGAGAATAGATTGCATTTTGATAAATTATAATAGTTTTTTCGATTCACTGTTTAAATGTAACAAGGGTTTAAAGTGGCAACCATAATTTAAAAAAAAATTTAATTGCAAAAATTATTAACTCGCTTGTTTTTTCAAATAACAAAGATAGGTTGAAAACTGAAAACAAAGAACATGAAAAAGATACAAACAATTAAAAGAAGAGTACGAATTAAATATCATGGATGAAAATAATGACACAATATTAAAAGAAAGAAGAAACTTTAGGCACCAAATTTCTTGTCTTTTGTTTTTGTGATTTTTCCCTTACGAAAACCAAAAATAGTCAAAGGCCAAAAACTTTAAAATTAAAATTCAAAAAATTGAAATATCAAGCTTGATAACCATTTATTAGAAACCATGGTTTTGATACCAAATGATGCGAAAATATTAGGGCCACAAGCTTCGAACCCAAGAACCAAAAGGAATAAGAAAGATTAAATTGCAAAGAAGGTCGTTAGGAAGAACAAATTGGTATCCTAAATGGCAAGAACCAAGAAAAAAGAAATATTGTGCGACAAAATTGTAAGATGTCAGAAACTAGTATAAAAGATCAAATTTGGGTTCGAGAACACGTAGAACTAATATATTGACAATATTTGTTTTTATTAATCGAGAATAGCTTACATTTGATATATTATAATAGTTTTTTCGATTCACAGCTTAAATGTAATAAGGGTTTAAAGTGGAAACCATGATTAATAATTTTTTTTAATTGCAAAAATTAGTAACTCGCTTGTTTTTTCAATCAACAAATATAGGTTGAAAACTGAAAACAAAGAACATGAAAAAGATACAAACAATTAAAAGAGGAGTACGAATTAAATATCATGGATGAAAATAATGACACAATATTAAAAGAAAGAAGAAACTTTAGGGACCAAATTTCTTTCTTTCTTTTTTTATTTGTCACTTACGAAAACAAAAAACAGTCAAAGGCCAAACACTTTAAAATTAAAATTCAAAAAATTGAAGTATCAAGCTAGATAACCAATTATTAGAAACCATGGTTTTGATAGCAAATGATTCGAAAAATTTAGGCCCACAAACTTCGAACTAAAGAATCATAAGGAATAAGAAAGATTGAATTGCAAAGAAGGTGGTTAGCAAGATCAAATTGGTATCCCAAATGGCAAGAACCAAGAACAAAGCAATATTTTGGGACGAAATTGTAAGATGTCAGAAACTAGTATAAAAGATAAAATTTGGGTTCGAGAACACGGAGAACTAATATATTGATTCTATTTGTTTTTATTAATGGAGAATAGATTGCATTTTGATATATTATAATAGTTTTTTCGATTCACTGTTTAAATGTAACAAGGGTTTAAAGTGGCAACCATAATTAAAAAAAAATTTAATTGCAGAAATTATTAACTCGCTTGTTTTTTCAAACAACAAATATAGGTTGAAAACTGAAAACAAAGAACATGAAAAAGATACAAACAATTAAAAGAAGAGTACGAATTAAATATCATGGATGAAAATAATGACACAATATTAAAAGAAAGAAGAAACTTTAGGGACCAAATTTCTTTCTTTCTTTTTTTATTTTTCACTTACGAAAACAAAAAACAGTCAAAGGCCAAACACTTTAAAATTAAAATTCAAAAAATTGAAGTATCAAGCTAGATAACCAATTATTAGAAACCATGGTTTTGATAGCAAATGATTCGAAAATTTTAGGCCCACAAACTTCGAACACAAGAATCATAAGGAATAAGAAAGATTGAATTGCAAAGAAGGTGGTTAGCAAGATCAAATTGGTATCCCAAATGGCAAGAACCAAGAACAAAGCAATATTGTGCGACGAAATTGTAAGACGTCAGAAACTAGTATAAAAGATAAAATTTGGGTTCCAGAACAAGGAGAACTAATATATTGATTCTATTTGTTTTTATTAATCGAGAATAGATTGCATTTGATATATTATAATAGTTTTTTCTATTCACAGTTTAAATTTAATAAGGGTTTCAAGTGGCAACCATAATTAATAAATTTTTTTAATTTCAAAAATTATTAATTCGCTTGTTTTTTCAAAGAACAAAGATAGGTTGAAAACTGAATACAAAGATCGTGAAAAAGATACAAACAATTAAAAGAAGTGTACTAATTAAATATCATTGATGAAAATAATGACACAATATTAATAGAAAGAAGAAACGTTAGGGACAAAATTTCTTTCTTTTTTTTGTGATTTGTGACTTACGAAAATAAAAAATAGTCAAAGGCCAAAAACTTTAAAATTAAAATTCAAAAAATTGAAATATCAAGCTAGATAACCAATTATTAGAAACCATGGTTTTGATACCAAATGATGCAAAAATATTAGGCCCACAACCTTCGAACACAAGATTCAAAAGGAATAAGAAAGATTGACTTGCAAAGAAGGTCGTTATGAAGAACAAATTGGTATCCCAAATGGCAAGAACCAAGAACAAAGCAATATTTTGCGACGAAATTGTAAGATGTCAGAAACTAGTATAAAAGATAAAATTTGGGTCGAGAACACGGAGAACTAATATATTGATTCTATTTGTTTTTATTAATCGAGAATAGATTGCATTTGATATATTATAATAGTTTTTTCTATTCACAGTTTAAATTTAATAAGGGTTTCAAGTGGCAACCATAATTAATAAATTTTTTTAATTTCAAAAATTATTAATTCGCTTGTTTTTTCAAAGAACAAAGATAGGTTGAAAACTGAATACAAAGATCGTGAAAAAGATACAAACAATTAAAAGAAGAGTACTAATTAAATATCATTGATGAAAATAATGACACAATATTAATAGAAAGAAGAAACGTTAGGGACAAAATTTCTTTCTTTTTTTTGTGATTTGTGACTTACGAAAATAAAAAATAGTCAAAGGCCAAAAACTTTAAAATTAAAATTCAAAAAATTGAAATATCAAGCTAGATAACCAATTATTAGAAACCATGGTTTTGATACCAAATGATGCAAAAATATTAGGCCCGCAACCTTCGAACACAAGATTCAAAAGGAATAAGAAAGTTTGACTTGCAAAGAAGGTCGTTATGAAGAACAAATTGGTATCCCAAATGACAAGAACCAAGAACAAAGCAATATTTTGCGACGAAATTGTAAGATGTCAGAAACTAGTATAAAAGATAAAATTTGGGTTCGAGAACACGGAGAACTAATATATTGATTATATTTGTTTTTATTAATCGAGAATAGATTGCATTTGATATATTATAATAGTTTTTTCTATTCACAGTTTAAATTTAATAAGGGTTTCAAGTGGCAACCATAATTAATAAATTTTTTTAAATTCAAAAATTATTAACTCGCTTGTTTTTTCAAATAACAAAGATAGGTTGAAAACTGAAAACAAAGAACATGAAAAAGATACAAACAATTAAAAGAAGAGTACGAATTAAATATCATGGATGAAAATAATGACACAATATTAAAAGAAAGAAGAAACTTTAGGCACCAAATTTCTTGTCTTTTGTTTTTGTGATTTTTCACTTACGAAAACCAAAAATAGTCAAAGGCCAAAAACTTTAAAATTAAAATTCAAAAAATTGAAATATCAAGCTTGATAACCATTTATTAGAAACCATGGTTTTGATACCAAATGATGCGAAAATATTAGGGCCACAAGCTTCGAACCCAAGAACCAAAAGGAATAAGAAAGATTAAATTGCAAACAAGGTCGTTAGGAAGAACAAATTGGTATCCTAAATGGCAAGAACCAAGAAAAAAGAAATATTGTGCGACAAAATTGTAAGATGTCAGAAACTAGTATAAAAGATGAAATTTGGGTTCGAGAACACGTAGAACTAATATATTGACAATATTTGTTTTTATTAATCGAGAATAGCTTACATTTGATATATTATAATAGTTTTTTCGATTCACAGCTTAAATGTAATAAGGGTTTAAAGTGGAAACCATGATTAATAATTTTTTTTAATTGCAAAAATTAGTAACTCGCTTGTTTTTTCAAACAACAAATATAGGTTGAAAACTGAAAACAAAGAACATGAAAAAGATACAAACAATTAAAAGAGGAGTACGAATTAAATATCATGGATGAAAATAATGACACAATATTAAAAGAAAGAAGAAACTTTAGGGACCAAATTTCTTTCTTTCTTTTTTTATTTGTCACTTACGAAAACAAAAAACAGTCAAAGGCCAAACACTTTAAAATTAAAATTCAAAAAATTGAAGTATCAAGCTAGATAACCAATTATTAGAAACCATGGTTTTGATAGCAAATGATTCGAAAAATTTAGGCCCACAAACTTCGAACTAAAGAATCATAAGGAATAAGAAAGATTGAATTGCAAAGAAGGTGGTTAGCAAGATCAAATTGGTATCCCAAATGGCAAGAACCAAGAACAAAGCAATATTGTGCGACGAAATTGTAAGACGTCAGAAACTAGTATAAAAGATAAAATTTGGGTTCGAGAACAAGGAGAACTAATATATTGATTCTATTTGTTTTTATTAATCGAGAATAGATTGCATTTGATATATTATAATAGTTTTTTCGAGTCACTGTTTAAATGTAACAAGGGTTTAAAGTGGCAACCATAATTAAAAAAAAATTTAATTGCAAAAATTATTAACTCGCTTGTTTTTTCAAATAACAAAGATAGGTTGAAAACTGAAAACAAAGAACATGAAAAAGATACAAACAATTAAAAGAAGAGTACG